>OZ018300.1:3284259-5684259 GCA_963969485.1 Nomada goodeniana
CATGGTGGCGCCCACGGTTCGAAATAATGTTCAGAGATAGCTTTAAGTACTACAAAAGCCGAGATCCCTTGCCCGATTTAAAAAATGTAATCGATTTGAACGATCCAGATCCTAACAGAGTATGTAATAAATTTTGCAAGCCATGTGTATCTTTTATGTAAAAATATTTCACGTATTTTAGGTTACTCCATTTAAAGGTACACTATCCGATGAAAGTTGCAAACATAAATTGGGACTGAAACCTGTAAAGGACTGGCAAGTCTTCGAATTTTTAGACATTCCTGGACTTATTTTTATAAAGAATCCGTTCACCCCTAATGGTCAACGTTATTGGATAATAAAATGTTTAAGAGACTATTCGAAGAAGCCAAATAAATTAAATATAGATGCCCACAACGTTTTACACGATAATGAAAATTGGTGGGATATATGTTTTGGGTAAGACAATTTACAGTGCTGTAATAAAAGAGTAGAATTACCAGGACACATACTTATTGTATTCATTGCAGAAACTCCTACAAAGGAAAAGAATTATTACCAAAATTAAGATGGGCAACATTGGGATATCACCATAATTGGGATACAAAATTATATTCTGAAACATGCAAGACAGAAATGCCCACCGAATTGTCACTGTTAACGTCATTCTTGGCGCATGCTTTAGGTATTACGGATTTTAAAGCAGAAGCGGCAATTATTAATTACTATAGAATGAATTCCACCTTGGCAGGGCATACAGATCATTCTGAAGTTAATGTTGATGCCCCTTTGTTTTCTATAAGCATTGGTCAAACAGCAGTATTTTTAATTGGAGGACTTACACAAGATGATCCAGCTAATGCCATGTTTCTACGAAGTGGAGATGTAATAGTAATGTCAGGACAGTCCCGATTAAGGTATCACGGGGTGCCGAAAATTTTACCAACCATTATTGGACCTTGGGACGAAGAAGACACGAACAGTAATGATCACAGCCACGAGCGGTATCCGAATGATTGGCGGAACGCAAGAAGTTACATTTCTGAAGCCAGAATAAATATGAATGTTAGACAAGTACTGATACCTGGAAGCCTGTCTTTGTTATGAAACCCTGTACAAAGTTGTCTTGTATAATTTTATTAAAAATACTTATATCAATTACATTAGCATGACTATATACTTATTTGCTGTTTAGTATAAAAGCTGTCAATTCACATAAGCCAGAGAAGCTGCATTATTAAGGTACATTCGGCCCACTATATCTATATTTTTTGTTTTAATAGCATTTAATTATCATTAATTGGACTGTCCTCTTCCGACAATCGACGCGTGATATCGTTTTGAAACATGCTCAGAATATTTAAGAAATCCCATGCGATTGTTGCCATTCTTAATAGAAAATCTTGCGACTGCGACATCCATTGTTCTTTGAGACGATTGATCACCTCGTACTTATTCTCGCATATATTCGGAGTTGAGTTAGATTCCGTTAATACTGCCGACATATAAGGTTTCAACAAGAAATTCGTAGCGTCGCGGACTGCTTTGTTTAAAATGAAATCCTTAGAAATATCCGGCGTGTGAATCATCTTTGTATTTCTTGAAATTAAAATCAATTTATCGAAAGGGAAATATCTGTGGACCTGTAACGATGGTTAGAACTTTTTTTTTTATCGTTCGATATGTAAAATATAAAATACAAACCTATATCTGAAAGCGATTATTGTTCATTCTCATAAGAATATATTCGAACGGTTTTCTTATTTTTCCTGATTACCAGCAACTTCTATTCGTGCTATGCGGATTGACAGCGTACACGTCTATTCTGAACAAATCTTTTCTGTCGTTACCACTAACGCGGAAACAACGATTTTCTTTTATTCATCGTTGAATAAAAGAATCTTTCATTTCTTCAAACGTGTAGGAAATTTTGTATCTTTCCGCCGTTGCGAACTTTGAACTTTTACTTTCGGACTACATATTTGTGGTAAGATAAAAATTTCGATCCATTAATTGGATAATACAAAATTTGATTCAATTAATTTGGAAAATTTAATCATGTTAATGTTGCCGCATTTCGTCGTTCTATTGTCCTATGTACACATTCCGTGTAACGCATTTATATATATTGTATTTACATGCATGCATATTGTTATTTTTCGTTTTCAAATTCCGCGCACTTTTGTGCGCGACTGTACACACAGTATGTAACTTCCGATCCGTGCTAGTCAGCTGATCAATCTCATTCCTGTCTGCTTGATAGCTTTCACAGCTATGTCTGGAAAAGATAAACTCGCAATTTTCCCTTCTCGGGGGTGAGTATTCTCTTATAAAAATCCACAAATACAGTTTATTCGCCAATTCATATTACCTTTCATTTATTTCATGGTTTATCGTCGCAGTTGGCAAATTACGCGTAACTGTTTTCATCCGTCATTAGATGGGTGTAACCCTGTCCTAATAGATTTTAAACATTTAAACTACAGTATTTAAATGTACGATCACGCTATTCGTGTATGATTATTTCATCCCGCGCATCGTGTACATCATTTTACCTTCTGTACAGGTGCACATAGTTACAATATTGTTTATCTCTTTTTCAGTGCTAAAAATGACAGAAATATATGTATAATCATTTTCGTACTATGTAAATATTGATTACGGCTATGAGTCAATTAATAGCTGATCTTAATTTTTCGCTTTCTTTTTTTCAGAGCGCAGATGTTAATGAAATCCCGTTTAGCGGGAGCTCAGAAGGGTCATGGTTTGTTAAAAAAGAAAGCGGATGCATTGCAGATGCGGTTCAGAATGATTTTGGGGAAAATTATAGAGGTACGGATGGCTTTGTATGTTCCTGATAAATTATATCACAATTTCTTTTTCTATACGAATCTTTATACTTTTTAGACAAAAACTCTTATGGGAGAAGTGATGAAAGAGGCAGCTTTTTCATTAGCCGAGGCAAAGTTCGCGACGGGAGACTTCAATCAAGTAGTACTACAGAATGTGACGAAAGCACAAATTAAAATTCGTTCTAAGAAAGATAACGTTGCCGGCGTTAATCTTCCAGTATTTGAATCCTATCAGGATGGCACGGATACTTATGAGTTAGCAGGTCTAGCGAGAGGCGGGCAGCAATTGGCAAAATTGAAGAAAAATTATCAGAGAGCGGTCAAGTTATTAGTAGAATTAGCATCTCTGCAGACAAGCTTTGTCACCTTGGACGAAGTAATTAAAATCACGAACCGTCGCGTGAACGCTATCGAACATGTTATCATTCCAAGAATCGAACGAACTCTTGCTTATATCATTTCTGAACTGGACGAATTGGAAAGAGAGGAATTCTATAGATTAAAGAAGATTCAGGATAAAAAGAAGCAAGCAAAGGCCAAGGTATAATTTCAATAATTTCACACATTTGGAACATTTTTAGTGTAATCATTTGCTGATTCGTGTTCAAATACGTTTCTATTTTTACAGCTCGATGCCATTAGGGCAGAAATGAAAGCCTCAGGTAGAGATATGGAAGCGGCAAATATGCTGGACGAAGGGGATGACGACATTTTATTCTAAATACTGTAAATAATTTGTTTTCACGTACTCAAGTATTAAAGAGAAGTATGCCTTGATTCTGAGCGAATGTGTAAAAAGAGTGACTACAGTGACGTATGAGAAACGAAATTAGTGTCCCTCCCCAGTAATCCCTGGACAATACTAATTCGACAGTACAGTAGTGTTACACAAACGAATGTATTATGGAAATATAAAAGGAGAAGTTATATCGTTATAATAGTCAATGATTTTATCGTAACCGCTGATATCTTTTAATTAGATTTCAATTACATTCAATACATCGTGTCGAATCACTGTACGATAATTGAAAAATGTTAATGATATCTTTCGTTGTCCTGGTCTTTTGTTCAAACTGTATTATGTATAAACACATTTAATGTATTAAGGGTATTATTGAACGCATACAATTCACGGTGTGCAACTTTTACGAAGGGTTACAGAATCAACTATCTAGAATGAATTTAAGCATAATAAATATGTACATATATATCTATTCTATAAACACACAATTTATTCTTACACTTATATTCCCATTCATCCCCCACGATTCTATCCCTTCCCGCCCCTATTTTCCCTAGGAAGTACCAGTTCATTTTCAGATCATGTGTAACATATCACCTACTTTCATTAAACAACAAATGCATGCCTATGAATATCGTTGTATTTTATTGACACTCAATGCCAGAATCTCGCCTCTATTGAACAAATTTTCTATCGTCCATTGAAAATCCTACATTCCCTGTCAGGCATAATTAAGGATGCATAATGATTGTACCCATTAAATATCTTGAACTGGGTCAATCAATATATGGACCTTTTCCCATATGAGTCAACTCTGCCTGGTAAGGGTGGTGCGCGCGTGGAAAAACCATTCAGTGCGCGGAAAATTCGTGCCGTGACCACCCCAAAGATGTCGTCCGATCATTTAACGGTCGTGGAAGTTCCAGAAAATCGTTTCAACGACGCGATCCATCATTTGAAGTGGAATTTTTTCGCCGACGAACCGTTGAATCACGCGGTGGGACTATGCGAAAAAGGGGACAGCGAATTCGAGTTGGAGAGACACTGTCTGCTCACTTTAAAGCAGGGATACTCGAGGATGCTGGTGGATCAGAATGGGACGGTGAGTTGAACAAATGAACAAAAAATTAACTGAACTAATAAATTAACAGACATATCCGTGGTTCCCCTTTTCTTTTACTCGTAATTCTATCTTTCTACGCTGTAAATAATTCTTCGTTGAACGAACGTCTCCCCGCATACGATATACGGACCTTGGACGTTAAGTTCATTGCCGATCATACGAACTATCCTATCAGATAGCTGGTATGGCCCTGAATGGGATCCTCAAGAATGGAGAGCGCGAGGAAGCTGAACGTCGACTGGCGGAATTAAGCGATGAGAAATTCAAAATAATATTCGGCTTGCTGTACAAAGTTAACGAGAAGGTTGATCTTTTTTCGAAGTACAATGTCGACGAGTTATTCGAATGCCGGATCCTCAGCGTCGACGAGAGCTTCCGTGGAAAAGGTCTGGCGAACGTTCTTATGGCAGACAGTATAAAAACAGCGAAAAACGCTGGTTTCAAGGTATCTTTAAATGTGAACTATGTGTCTGATATTGTAACAGAGAATAATGCATCATTCTTGATGATAAATGTTGTAGATTGTAGAGGCATGCGATTAAATTCCGCGAAATATTTCTTTCGAGTTTTAAGTTCTGCGAACCCTTTACCACCCCTCTCCACCAGAAGCGGTTTGTCCTTGGGTGGTGACACACCCTAAATTTAAATTACAATGTGCAAAATTTCTACCTAATTCCGTATACTCGTTTTTCATAAATAATAACAATATCTTACTCATTCTAATATTCTGTGAAGCAACGTCGTACATTTGTTTCGAGGAAAAATTACGAATTTTTCAAACATAGACTCTGTATGCCCGTTTTTGTTTCAGCATGTTCTTCGATTAATATGCATGGAATAATTTTCGTTTATCAAGATGTAAGATTCCGATGCACAATACCCTTCTCGAAAGGTATTCTTGCACCCGGTATACTTCATAGGATGTGTATGTAAATGTTCGTGCGCCTTTGTGAAACGTAATTTGGCAAGCTTGATGTTTAAAATAATTATATGTTTTCAGGTGTTTAAAGCAGACGCGACGGGAATGTTCTCGCAAAAGGTATGCGCGAAACATGGTTTTCAGGTGGAGGCGGAAATTTCATACACCGAACTCGACGAATCAATCAGACCAGCCCCACCCCATCAAGCCTTAAAGTTGATGGTGAAGGTATTGAATTAAAAAAGAAAAAGGAAATACATAGAGAAAGAAAAACGAGATTAAACGTTCATCTTGAGAATTGTTTAATAAGCGACAAAAAGAAAAAAAAAATGTTACAAAAGAGTAGTGCAAATTATGTGTATCGTTGTGTGACAATAACAGGTGTCTAATGTATGTTTTGTCTTAAAGACGCATTTATGAAGTACTTGTATCTAAAGAAAAAAAAAACGAGGGCGGTCTGCGTGTTTCTCTTAGAAAGTATTAACGATTCGGGGCATCGGTTACCGCTCATCTGTGTTCTGAATAGCGTGCTATTATTGTGACCAAAAAAGAAAAAAAGAATATATTGTTGGCAAATGCGAGAATGAAGATCCATTTAACGTTCCGTTTATTGGACTTTTATTCTGCATTCCGATTATTCAAAACGGAACGAACTGCTCTAATTTGCATAGCAAAAGATGCATAAAAAGAAATTCACGTCTTCGTACCTATATTATAAAATACCAGACTGTATCGCATCGACGATAGTAATCGGGATGGAAATCGTTTCTCAAATGTTTTTCGACGTTTGTTAACACTTCTACTGTACGATTCTACAGTCCCCCTGCTGGAAAACTGAAAGTATATCCTACCACGTACTCTCGAAACACGGATAATTTCTTGATCCGTGTATAAGAAATCTATCGAAAACGGTGATTTAGCTCATGGTTACAGGAATTAATGGATGGGTCCATATGAGTATAAAGATAAAATATAACGAGGAGTATTATTTTTGTCGGTGTTACGTGTTACGAAAATATATTACGAGTTATTTTGTAAAAGTATCCGCCAAATAAATATAACAGTTTATAATGACACCTGTCTCATTGCATGCCCTATTAATCGATTTTTATTTCTAAGCGTCCTTTAATACAGATTTTAATTAAATAAGTACATCTTTATTCTGGTAATAAAGGTATAAATATGCGATGCAACAAGCATACCTATTAATAATATTCTCCATCAAAATTATACAGTTTAAAGAGGAATGCAGTCTTGCAGCAATGTTTATACATATAATAGAAAGATCTAAATGTTCGTCTGCTGCCTAAAATGCTTTTGCAATTTGTTTGCCTTAAATTGAAGCTGAGTAGAATATTTTGCCTGTATTCTCTGCATGTACTTAATGTCCCTCGCTTTCTTTACAATTGTCTCTTTCTGCGTTTCTGTCCACCCAAGAGCTCTATACTGTGACAATACTTTACGCAACTTTGCACTCTTTGACACAGCAAGTGGTCTGTTAGGATCTAAGTTTTGTTTGTAATATCTCATCAGAGATCTATGACCGATAACATTGCCAGACGGCAATACCAATTGGTAGTCACTGTTGTCTAACTCTGGTATTTCAACCTCTGTCTCTGGATCACCGGTGTCCGCATCAGGATAACTGGACGAATAATCATAAAATTCTGCATATTCTACAAGTGCGTCCCCTTCGTGTAACATTTTACAATGACCTTTGTCAATCATGTGTGCTATGGCTGCCTCTGCACTTTGGAAACATCTTCCTGTTGATTCATTAAATAGTTATAATTAATTCGTGTGTTATGATACCATTATAAAAATTAAACTCTCGCAAATTCACCTACCAGAATTATTACACCAGATGCACATAAAATCGGCATAGATCTTGTCTCCAAGATATATAAGGAGACCTTTAATGTCTGTACAATATTCGGGATCCGGTACAAAGAAAGAATGTGCAATGGTCATGTGTTTCACATTGCGTACTAAAGATGTACTATGGTGATTGCAGAATAGACAATCGTCATTTCTAACTGGATTCTCTGAATCTCCGTACCAATATTCCCACTGCACAGACTCAACATCCGAATCTACCTCCATATCTTCTATCGCCTGTTTGCTAGAACTTTCATCGCGCACATGCTCCTTAATTACAGACTTTCGCACCGAATGAATTATCAAGTTTACATCATCAACGTTTTCATTTTTATTCTCATGTTCGTTGAGAGCATTTTGCTTCGCAGATTTCTCCTTGTGTTTCTTAGATAACAAATGATTTTCGTATTGGTTTCTAGTGTTGAAATTCTTTTTGCATGCCTTACAGCCCATCGCTTCCTCTTCCCTTTCCTTATCGTCTTTGTTCCTTTGTGCGATCACCCTCTTTTGAAATTCCTCCACAGCGACTGGAGGCAATTCGGCGACTTTCCGTTTTAAGTTGTATCTGTGCCAGTCCGATTTATAATGCTGCCTCTGTATTTCGAGATCCCTGAATGCCACTCGGCAGGTGATACAGGTAAACGGTGAAGTCATTTTGCGTAACACGTTTTAACGAAGTAAAATATCAACGAAGATCAGCAACTTCTACGAACTTTCGACGTTGAAACGTTAATCACGTCATTGCAATAATTACCATGTGTAATTTATCATAGCGAATGTCAGTATAAACTGCATCTACTTAATAAAAATCGATGCACAAACACCTAATAAGAATTGTAAGATGCTTCACGTGCGCAGTTACTTTTTGTACTGACGTTGGGGTTATGTTACCGATTAACACAGTGCTGTTGCAATTATGATGGATTTCGATGTAGTATCAGAGCATTGAAAAAAAAATACATTTATCTATTTTTTAAGTTGCAAGATAATGAAATCTTTTGATAAATTATTGCCCGGTGATGTACTCGATTATGTCGGCAATTTTATGAAATATTTATAAAAAACGAAAGGAATATCATATTCGTAACGAGAGCAGAATTAGTATATATCGTTCGTAAGAATTCTTAAATTGCAGAAATATAATAAAATGTCCAGCAATTTTTGGAAATACTTTTAGAACATTTCATGTTTCTCATTTGCTATCTCTGTATATAACAATAATATAATATAATTTAATATTTCATCGTTTAAAGCACCGTCCCCAATTAACGATTTAGACAAAACGACTGTGCTGCTATCATTTCTGCCAGCAATTTGAATTGGACAAAGCTCTTTAAAAAGTAAAAGAAAAGGCAAACCAATTTTTCATAATTACCTCCTCATCGCGGTAAAATCTTCTAGCATATCTACCATTCTCCTGTTTCCAAGAATTTTAACTTTTCAAGTCAAGTTCCAGTCGAAGTAATTAAAGAATTCGACAAGGAAGCGAAAGCGAGAAATTTCTATTGCATCACTGCCGCGGCGATATCAACCACAGTCACGTGACGATCGTGCGCAAAAAAACCGGATACTTACGAATGGTAGGGGCGCCGCTATCATTCTGCGGGGAGTCGCATGTTACGTTTACGGCCCTGATTTCGAGAAGCGTTTGCAGTTGTATTCAGGCAGTAGCCGTCTCAGAAGCCGGAACGTTTCCGTGTGCACGTCGCAAGCGAAAAAAGAGGAAAAAAAGTTGGGCACAGCACGTAGATCCGTGAGGAATCCACGAGCGAATATAATCATTTCGACGACAAGTGTACTTGTCATCGATCGTAAGAGATTGACGAGCAATCAGGAGAATCATCACGGTGTCACGCAGACGTGACTGACCAAATTTCATCGACCAACTTTCGTAGGCGACATCGTAGAAGGACGTAAAACGAGACACTGGGGTGCACCCGACAGGGCGATCCATCTGTCTCGATACACCCACGAACAACCGTTCAATTTTCACGCTAGAAGGCGGCCGTCCAGCAGGGCGATACCCATTTTATATGACTTTTCTTCGACGTCAAGGTGAGTGGAACCGAGGGCATTGTAGCAGCGACGGCCACGTCCTATCTGGTATTCGTTTCGTTGCTTCCGACGCTAATTTTAGAGACCAGCCATTTTGGACACGAGAACGTGCGCGATCCACGGTGCGGCTCGCTTTCTATGGAAATGAATATTTCTGCCGTTTCTTTTCGTTTCTATCCACCCGTTTCACGTCGGCAATGTTATAAGCCGTCCTTTTTAGGTCTTTTTTTCATCTCCGTTCCATACGTTCGTTGCCTTTCGTTACGGACGACGTAACACGATTAATCGATATTACATTCCGAATTATTGAACGCAAACCCGAAACGGCTGGTCTCGTCCGCCACGAGATTGCGATAACGCGTGTGAATTGTGATGTTTCAATGAATCATGTTTGCCTTTCGGTGGTTATGGAAACAAGCGAAACGGAGCTCGATAAAAATATAGAAGTCATCGAGTTTAGATCACAACTATTTTAACGCTCGTGCCTAATGATTTTAGAAGGTAAAGAGAGGGGTAAAAATTTGCAAAATTTCTATGATTTGAATTTCGTTTTCTTCTTTCGTGTATTGTCTTTTTTTTTTGTGGAAGAGTTTTGAACGGAGTTATTTTTACGTTGAATGTAAAAGTGCAACGTCATCTGTCGATCAGCAATTATAATATGTCGAATGTTGTAGAAAGACTGGATTCTTCGAATTAACCGGCATGCCTCGAGGCGTGCTTTCAAACTTTGCCACTGTCGATAAAAAAGAATAGATTCGTATCGCCCGTATCTGTACCTTTTTTTTAATTCGATTACAGATTTTCGTCCGTAGTTATTGCTATGGTAAATTGTATTAATATTGATTTCCACGAAACGTTTTATACGTTTGTATCGTACTTTGTACGCTTATCGTAATCAGTCGTATTCTCTCAATATACAAAGTCATTATTTTTGTGCGTTTCCGTCGCGATGTTTACCGATCGAGGTTTCGATCAAATGTCTGAGTGGTTTCTTTATATACCGGGAAATTATAAATTATCGTAATGGAAGTTTTCGTTTCATCTTTCTCTTTTTTCTAATTGTCGAACGAAAATATTTTTCTTCATTTGTAAGTGAAGTTGTTACGTCTGTTCTTTTTACTGTAAATATTGAATTAATTAAATATTTATATTGTTTTATTACATTGTCTTATTATATTGTCCGTGCTACATTGATGTTTTTTATTTACATCATTTATCTCCAATCATTTTAATAGTACCATCATTTTGGGCTAATCGTTCCATTTCTTTTCATTGAATAACGAGCAAATTAAGATGGCGAGCTGAGTTTTTTCTCACTACGATGTTATCAATCTCTCTTTTTCCATTCTTATTAGTGATAGACGATTTCTTTTTCAAAGTTCTCGTGTTATCTGGATAGTATTAGAAATAATCTAACTAGGGCTAACTTTTATCTTTGACGATACTCGATGTCGTAATAAATGAAACTTTCTATTTTTACGCGCTGTAGACGAGTCGGAAGTATGTGGTGTGAACGTTTGAATTACATTTGAAAAAAAATAAATAAAACGAACGCGCAAAATGGTCAATAAATTTGCCCCAGTTTTATTTTGCTCTTAAACATTTATTAACGGAGTTGAAATTATGGATGCTTGCCATTTAAAAAACAAATTGGATACATTCTTAATGCATTAAGATTAAGAAACCGAGTGATAGTGAAATCTATTCAACGCAAAATCACGAAAGGCTAACACTGGCTTCGACGCGTAGTTTCCCGGGACATACCTGTATTTAATTTTTTCTTTTATTTTGTTCGACTTCGAATGTAAATTGTGTAAGAAGCAACGCCTCGGTGTTACTTCGCTCACATAAACACATTACATTCTCTGACTTTCAACAAAAGTTCAATTATTTTCGGAGCAACTGGTTCAGAAGAAGAAAAAATATTCGAAGCTAATCAGGTGTTGCTCTATTAGGCAAAGAATAAATGAATTTATTAAAAGTAAGAACGGATCCTTAATAATAGGAAGGAGAATTATAATTAGAGGAGGAGCGAACTAAATAACCGAGGGGCTTTAAAAATAAAACAAATTACGCTATATAAAAAGCTGTTTATGTTGTGCATTTTCTGAATTACCGTACATATTAATCTTTCATTTATTTTAAAACGTCCTGCGTTTCGCTATAAAAACTTCGCAGGAGCGAAATAACTTGCACAGTATCAATAAATAATACTGTTCATTAATTCGTAGGAATATCGAAAGGTCCTTGGTCCTAATGTTATTAATACTAAGAAGAAGATAACTTTGTACGATCATCTTCAATTGATCCGGTTAAAAAATTAAACTCGTATAATTGTTAGAAGGAGATAAGAATAATCTGTGTAAAATATAGGAAATATCTTATGTTTCATTAATTCAGATTCTAAATTTGTTTTTTTTCTTCAATACGCAGAACAAAAACTGTGTTGGAATGTAGCATTTGTGCTTTTCTTATTTCCCATCGTCGCACGTGTGCTCCATCGTTCGATCATTAGAACACGAAACGCCTGGTTTCGAAAGAGATTCCTTGAACAGAATCGAGTAATCCGACCTTTCGCACCCTTCGCGTCCACTACTCTTATTTTTTCCATTTATCTGCGGCTTAAGATGGCCTGTTCTGACCCTTAAGCATGCATTGCGTCTCGATAGCGATGCAAAATAATACCTCCTCATCATCAGTTTCTCTTTCAACTGCATCGGTTCTAGAACGGTGACTCTGACATCTGCAAAGGGATTTCTTCTAATCAGAAAAAAAACGTGATCAATTTTTCCTCCGAACTATCTAATTCTACTTGAATTCTTGATAATTTTGGCCCAACGATCTTGCAAATCGTCTTGGAAATCTGTTTCGAAGGTTGCTGCTAGAGAGCGTCTGGATGGCCAGAGCGAAAGATTTCGGCTGGAAGGGAAGCGTTTCATTGTGGATCGACTGGCAGATAATTAGTGTTGTACTTAATTTGACTAAACGAGGCGCTCAATTACCCCCGGTCTGACAGAGTGCACCGAACTTCGCTGTTTGAACAACTTGGGCAGAGATAAACTCAATTGCTATTGCATTATTCAATTGTAAAGAATTTCACAACTCTTCGATATCACTTTTATAATAATAGAGGATAACACTATGAATTGCAGAATAATTAGAAAATACAGAGATCCATAATTCGTTCTCGGCTTCGCTCAATTAACTTGAAACAATATTATTGGAAAATCAATCCGAAAATATCCAAAACCAACCGCTGTAATGCGCCCTCGAATTCTCATCGATCATCCCGAATAGTCAAAACACAAAAAAGCCATTCAGAAGTTCATTCATCGTCTGTTTTAACGTGCAACGTTTTCCTCGGCCCTTGCGCAATAGATTCACAGCTGAATGTCTATTGCCAAAGCGTCGAAAACTTTTAAGCTCGACCCCTCGACGGAACAATTAAAATCGATCTCAATCGATTCGATATCCGCAGAACGTTTCAACACGATCCACCTGGGCGTTATTAATCGTTCGCGCAACTTTTCATTCGCCTCGAATTCGTATTGTTCTCCCTTTTAGCGGTCCCCATTGGAATCGATCCGTTCGTATCCTGTGCCATCGTACCCGCTCCATTTCCGTTCTCCTCCATTCTATCTGCTATTTTCGCGCTCGAACATCCAGCCACGGTTCATCAGTTCGTCGTTAATTTTCTGCTTGCTTGGTTCGCAATTTTTTCTTCCCCCTTTCCATTTTTTCCCCCCCTCTTTTTCGGGACACGATGCCCGTGTCGAGTGTCGATCGCGAACCGAGGAGCGCATCAAGATCCTCCTGGATAAACTTGCCGCGGCTCTTGTCGAAGTGAACTCTCGTAAAAGTTCTCCTTGCCGCACGTCCGTTTCCTCGTACTCTTGGCCGTGACTCGATTGTACGGCCAGGTGAAAAAAAAGAATTCGCGGCCTGTGTCGTTTTGGCGACGCTCGGGAAGTTTTTCAAAACGCGCGGACAAAAGTGACGAGAAAAATGATAGAACGTTGGGGCAGTTATTATTCCAGCGGAAATCTATAGATCTTCGTTCGCAATTCTTTCTCTCGTTTCTTCCCGATGAAACCGGGAGTGTAAATAAACGAGACGCGAATGAAAACAAAGAACGAGCGTTCTGCAAGGCAAAAAGGTATGTTTGTTCGACGATGCAGAATTTATGCCACGGCTGTATTTTCCATCGAATTACAGTTTCATGCTAATTCCGTTAAAAAAAAAATGAAACGTCTGTTATATCGCGCGAGGAACGATAGACGTCCACAGTTAATAAAATATCCGCGAAATTTGCGTTCCCGTTGCGCGTGCTTGTACATTGTTTTCTTGCATCGATGAAAAAACAGTCGGTCCTTCCCGACGCGTACGTATGTTATATTCGAATAAATTACAAAACGTTCCGTGTCGCGTTGGAAAAAGTTTCGCGTCGAATCGAAAACGAAAGTTAATATTTCAACAACGTGACGTCAGATTGTTCGCGAGTTGAAAAAAAGTTTCGCATAAATTATACATGTAAACTGCAATGAAACCGCTCACAGGCGTGCGACACGGATATTCAGTCGGAAATGTCGATCTCGAGTTAAGAGTTCGACGGTTGGCTTCCAACTGATACGCGCACCAATTAAATTTGACCGCAGAAGAAAGTAGAAATGAAAAGAAGGAAACGGCAATACGGAACCGAATGGAAACGGGGTGTTCGACGTCGGAATCTGGCGAAAAAGAAACGGACGGCACGGCCTTCCTCGAGGCTGCAGCGTGCAAGAATAGTTCACACGTTCGTACACGGTGAACCGGAAGTTCCGTGCGGATTTTTGGAATTAGCACAGGTCCGCGTTCTCTCGTCTCCTTCGTATCGCACGATACTGCAATCGTTCGATCGATATTCGCCCCCCATAAATTGCGAGCAAAACGCAAATCGTTGTATCGTTATGTTTATACTTGATCAGCTCTCCCCCCCCCCTCCTCTTACATCTCGGAAATTTCCCTCGAATCAGACGAAGCAGACTTTTTCATTAGCCACACGTTGTTTGTTAAGCTGGAGCACATTGGCTGGAAATTTATGTGAAGCCGCTCGATATTGATAACGGTTTCGTAATAGATATAACTTATCTTTCGCGTGGAACGGGCACGAATGTGTAAGATATTCTCTGTCGCAATAATTGCCGGCGAACGCGACGATAGCTGTCTTCGCGAACCTTCACGAATATAGAATCGTTAATTTCTTGGTTAAAGGAAGAAGATAGCGAAGATACAGCACGTTCCTGTTACGTCGCGTGCTCAAGGTTTTCATACGTACTCCACACACTTTCGTTTGGTTCAATATTTCCCCTCGAAACACCCGTATCGTCCCAAACACTGTACAGATTCATGACTCGATACCACGCATTCCACCCCGATTCCATTATCTACGCCGCTTGCGAACAGATCACCGTGTACGGAATAAAATTTGCAAATCGTTCCGCAAATATCGTTCAACGATCTCTAACGAAACGCTGTCGCGTTACGTACGAAGTTCGTCGTTGCGCTGTCTGTGCGACTTTGAATTATTCTTGTCGAAAATTCATCGCGACCCGTGCTCCACGTTTCTCGCACTTCTCTATCATTATTGCAGTTGATTCGCAGCTCGCGTGTAACCGTACGTGACTCACGAGCAAATGTTTAAGTTCGTTTCGCGCACACCGTGCACGCGAAAGCGTATCACCGGTAATGAAACGTTCAATGCCGGAGGAGCACGGCCGTTGTTGCGGGGAATCGCGGGTCGACATTTACATAAGGAGTCGCATGCCGTGTTTTATCGTCCGGGAATCTGTCTCGGTCCGCAGTGTGTCTTTTCGCGTAGCGTCGCGGACCAAACTAGCCATGCCCGGAACGTTATTCCCGGAGGATCGATCGTGTCCAGAAAATGTATTATGCATACGCCGGATAATAAACGGCCCGCGGAAAACACGTAACCGCGTGATAAGTTTCGCGGACGGGTTATATTTTCGCGTTCGCGAAATTCAATGTTACGACCCCGATCGCCGTGACGGCCGAACGTTGCAACGTTTCGTTCGTCGACGGAGCAGAATTTCTCGGTGCATCCGTTCTATTTAATTCTGGAGCACCGCGGGCGGTCGTGGAATCGTTTTCATCTACGATTTGGTCGTTCTCACTTCGATTATTCGCGGTCCCCTGATAAAGTTCTGCTCGAGATCGGTAATTTTTTTTGTTCATTTTTATGGAAATTTTCGTTGCTCGATATTAATGGCTCGTCCGGGGCAATTTGTGCACGGACGGCTCGAAAAGGGGATAAACGGTGGCGATTTTTTTAATGGATGTTTAACCCGATTCGGGAACTATTGGGCGACGAAACGGGAATTTAGTCGTCATCGTTTAACCGGTTCTAATCACGGGACTAGCTGTGATCAATACGCGGGACGTGTAACATTTCCTCTATACAGTGGACGCGGTACGCATTAGCCCTCGTGGCCAAAGATCACGCTAATTAGATTTGGTTAAGGGTTACTCTGTTACAATACGAATTCCACGTGGTTCAATCAAAGCTGTCCATTCATCATTCCATTCTCCGCCGGAAGATCGTTCATTGTATACGAATTTAATTTCCTCCATCGTTTTAGCTCGCTCAGCCTTTCCCTGTTTGCTATTCTAGTTGATTGAAAAATCTGGCCTCATCGCGAATAACCCGACTACGAACAAAATGTGGAGCCAATGTCAGGAAAATATTTTTCAACATCACCTTTTTGTATTGTCGACATTATCGAATTGCGTCTGCTGCATCTTTCGGTTCACCTAATCGAACACAGTGCACGTCCGCTGTAATTGCTCGATTGTAGAATTCCTTGAACTTCTGGGACGACTTAATATTACTTGAAATTTGTTGATCCCTTGGGATCCCCGTAAATAGGCCAATTTGCACTGCAGTTAACACGGTAAGCAAATATGTATAAAGACCCGGGCGGATCTGTTGTTTCAACCCATTAATCTGCAATTTATCGTTCATTGAACTGGCAAGTCCAATATTCTGAATTGTAGTTATAGTTTTCGAAGATTCCGTGATCTCAAGCAATGCCGCCCCCAAATTCGAGCAACCCCGCGATCTGCCCAGATCTGCAACACCACCCCCACGCCATATTCGTCGAACAAAAATCCAAACGTCCGCCCCCAATTTGAACCAATAAATCCGGCATTCCCCGCGACGTTAATCTCGACGTCTCAGCGTCCCTTTCCGTCGAACCAATCACTCACATCCCCCGAACACGAGATCTCTACAGATCGGCACAGAGTCCAACCCAGTCCCAGCTTCCCCGTACCTCGTCCGTCGCGATAAAACCTGGCTTCTCAGCGGGCTCAATCCTCATCGAATTCCTCTTCCTCCTCCTCCAAGTTCAACGATTTCAACGCACCACCTCCGGCACTTCATCGGTCCGTCCTTCGTCCCGGATCTTGGCCCCCTTTTTAAAGAAAAGCAGAAAAAGATCGGCGGATCTCGAAAGTCTGACCTTGCCTGTCGCGCTCAGCCGCGGCAAGAAATTCCGCGTCGACGTTCGTCACGTCCGGATCGGGCCACGTTCCGATCAATATACGGCGTTACCTCCTGCGGAGGACGCTTGCGCGACGCCAGGCCGATCCGGGAGCACACCACGACGAGGATTCGAGTTACACCAGCCGGCAGAGAGCACCCGTCCAACACGCGTGTCGTCCGGATTAATACCTCGTGCAGTAACGCGTCTCTATTACCGATAGTCCACGTATATTAGATATATTTAATTAGACAGCTTAGTCCAGCTTACGACGAAGGCGGCAGGAACCTCGACCGTTCTCGGCAACGCGTGCGGAACCGGCGTGATCACTCTTCCTCGATCTAGCTCTCACCGAATACGGCGAGAGTCTCGAGGAAGAACCTAGGGGAGAGCGGGCCAACACAGCAGCTCCAGTACACGGTCGCAAATCACGACTTATGCGTCTGTACCGAGCAGGTAAAGATCCTCGGCACCCGCTACGCCTATCGCCACCGCTCGATAACTCTCGTTCTTGGGCCACGGCTGCCCGATCACCGTGGCGGAGGATCGCTTCACCGGGACGGCCCCGATCCACGGACGTCCGTTGCTGGTTCACGACGGTTGTGCTTCCCTTGTGGACGTTTCGTCGGGAGGATCGGACACGGTCGTGGGACGAGTTAACGGGGGTGCCTTTTTGTCGGTTGGTTGTCGGGCGACGCGACGCAGCGTTCGTTCATTGATCTTCCGAGAGGGAGATCTGCGTTGACGTGTGACCCCGTTGCGTATTGTGGCTTTCCCTAGATCCCGGTGCGCGAGACGTTCAGTGGATTCTCGGGCAATGGACGATGGAGGAAGGATACCCGACAATTCTCGTGGAATTTACGTTCCTCGGCCATTCTGTTCGTCGCGCGACACAGGTTGCACTTTGTTGGAACAGTTCTTCGTTCGGACCCACCGGTAAGAAATGCCATTGCCACCGATTGGCATGGAGCACGGGTCCACGGTGGTCCAGATGGACGTTTAGGTGCGATCAGTAGTCCCGTCTTCGTTTCGAATAATCGTCCTGGGCGTGGGTGGATCCTCAATTTCTAGAACGGTCTAGCGCCGTCGCGATTAATTATTTTCGCCGGGGACGCGTTCATTGTTCGACGATGTTCCGCGACCGGGTGGAATTTTTTGTTCCACGCGGTGACCAATTGCACGGCTACGACGGCAGCGTTTCTTGTAATTATTGCACCGCGGTGGCTGGTTTCCATTCATCGACGACTCTCCGGGCCTCTTCTCCGCTCCGGAGCCTCCTCCCACGAGCAGAGTAACGTGCATTGACGTGGCCTCTTTGCGCACTGTGCGACACAGTGCAACGTTCACGTATGCGACCGGCCTTCTGACTTTGGATTTCAATACGGGACTCGTTCTTACAGCGTCGGCAAACCGGTATGTCGTTCTGTTCGACGCGTATCCGACACCGATGCAGACCTCAGTTCTATTCCTTCGCTTTCGATGATAGCGGCAGCTTTTTCACACGTTTCACCCATATAAAACTGTTCGAAAGAGAACGTAATTCTACTAGTTTCGCCAGTTCCGTGTTCTATATTTCAATCGTTTCGTGTTAATTCGATATATCGAAGTGTGCCGTACCAATTGTTCGATATCATCTTCAATTTCGAGGCTCGACGAAATGAGTATTGAAACTTTTCGTTCCGCACAGGAGTCGGGCGAATTTTCTTCCCAACGTTTCCCCCGCCGTTCGCGACGAACTCGGGCGAAATCAGTGCACGAGGGGTGAAATCTGGAAGAACCAGTTCACGAGTGAATATTTTTATCGACCTGTATCGATCCGCAGCCTCTTGGTTCGCTGACTGATAAGCCAGGGGTATAAACAATTGCCCCAGAGGGGTGCAGATCGGTGGAAGTGGGTGAACGTGACGTACTTTTCACCAGCTCCTCGTCGTGGATTTCTAGTACACGCCTTTTCTTCCCTCTCGTTCGACACACGTTCCCGAGCACGATGCGCCTCGTATTACGCGAACCTCGTCAGACGCTGTTACGATTGTTTGACCGCGATAAATGTATAATTATCGGCTGTTGCACCACACGATTGACTGCTCGTCGAATAAATAATTGTTGTATGTATTGGAAGGCTTAGCTGTTCCACTTAGGAGTGTTCCATTAGCACTTCTTGATTAATTCGCGCAATTCGCCGCGCGACTTGTTAACAATCTTATAAAAATCCCAATACCGTCCGGCAATGTTTTCAAGATCTTCCGAGTTTGCACATTACGTTGAATATATTCCCGTTTCTTAATTTGCGGTTCGTTTCAATGTCTTCTAGAAGCTTTCCCGAATAGTTTGGTCAATTGCATTTGGTATTTATTATTCTAGTAGTTTTTATTTTATCGTAGGAGCCCGCGTGAGTCGGTCACGCGAGGACGAATCGTCTTCGAAATCATATACCTGCACGGCATTAAAAATACTCGTTCCAAATATATCTCCTCTGGGTTACCAGTGACGAGACGAAAAATTTGTTGAATTCGTCGCTTATTTTCCGTCGCGGAAGCTTCACCGTATTTTTTTTGTAATCGTTTCATTAACAGCACCGAGGTCACGCGGAAAATTTAATTACGCCATTTACGGCTTCTCTCTCTCTCTCTCTCTCGCGATAACGCCGTTTGATCACACGTGTGTTACTGCATTGCAGCGGCCGTCTGTCGGCGTTCCGATGAAATTTATTCGATCGCGCAGGATATCTTTTTAATTCGAACGATTCGAAACGGGAATATGTGTCCGCGAACGCGAAATTCCCAATCCCCCGTTCGATATGGATCGATATTAGCGCGTTTAACGACTCCGTCGCTGAATTGATAAACAGTTATCGATACGCAGTATCGTGGTTAGAATTCTAAGCCGTTACCTTACGCCTCGTGCCAGACATACGACCGCTCAATACACGGGAGAGCGTGAATATTTTAAGGTACGAGTTGATAAACTACCGCCAGGATACTCCGCTCTGGTCTATACGGTTTTTCACCCGAAAGGAAGTCTTGTTTCTCAATAGAATCGGGCCAGAAACCATTTGAAGACATCTGCAGAAATTTGACGAAGATTTTACAGAAACGAGAGACTGTAATAGAAATGAGAATTTTCGATCTGTGTAGGAATATTCGAATTTTACCTAATCTTTAGGTAAATCGATATTTGCAGTTGTCGCTACCATCGCAATAATTTATTAATATATTTCCAAATTTTATCGTCACCCTCCCAAAAAACTATATATCCCATAAGTTTTACTTTCTCCTGCTTTCCCCGCGATCCACCTCGGTGTCTTTGAGAGTTCGTGACGTCTCTTAAAAAATCCAGATACACGTTGCGTAGAACAGCGTACATTGGAACGCTTCTTCCCGAGTCCGTTGACCCAATGAAATCAATTCTCTCGTCGGCGTTACATACCGACGAAGGGCGGCTTAAATTGGATGCTCTCCATCGCAGTGATATCCGGACGGATTTCTTCCGTAACAATCCGTTCCGGAGGAATGTTGCAATTTGTTCGACGATTCTGCGACTCGCGTTTCTCTATCCCGAGACGATTAATAGTTACGCGTCGAAACGATTCGCGTACTGGGATCGGTCGATTTTCATGATCGCAAAGCCGGGCAACGTTGCGACAACGAATTACACGGTCTGCTTTTACATAATAGAATCTCGTCGACCTATCGAAGGCGCCGGTAACCCCGCCCAGGTCGATAAAATCCGTGAAAAATGTGTCACGATTCTTCACTTGTCGACTGTGAGACCATAAACTTTTCCGCCCTTCATTTTTCCCGATACGCTCCTACCCGCGGCGCGTTTTAATACGAACCCGACTTGTGCCACGTGAGACTCGGGGGAATTGAACAAAACGTGGAATATTCACGGTGACGTTTCGAAGGGAAGTTGAGGTGTACGATTAACGCGAGGAAATAATTCGCCACGATTGTCGGTCGATACAAAAAGGTTCCATTTGCAAATGGTCGCAATTGGAGCGTGCACGGGCTGAACAACCGAATCTGGTGCTCTTTGAAATACTTATTCCCCTTGCCTTCCGGTGTAATAAACACGTGGATCATTACCTGAACATAGATTTGCGCATACGCTGAATAAATATTCCCCTATCGCTGTTTGCAAGAGAAGTTTCGTGGAACCTATTGATGTACTTCGCGGAAATCGTTTCTGCCGTTCTCCATCGGACGTGCCACGTATGTACGTAGCCGGAAGTATGTTCACGGCATTGCGAGCACTGTCTGGCTTCGTGTCAGGAATCATCGCGACCATATCGCGGCCAATATTGAAGCACAATTGTTTTCTATCGATTTCTTTTTCCCCCCGATTACCGTCGGACCCATCGAATCGAAAAGATCCGAAATTTCTCCATTATGATATTTTAACGAGGGGAGATCGTTAATTGCGAGAAACGAATTTGTATTCACTATGTAAAGACAAGATACCGTGTACACCGAAGTGATTAGATTTTATTCCTGGAAATTTTCAGAGAAAAATTATCTACTTTGGATAGAGCAATTTCGTGCCCCGTTTTCTGTGATCAATGTACAAAGTATTCCTGTTTATGAAATATTCGGTGGAATTTCGCCGCAATTTCGTTCGGGTGAAATTGGAGCCCGATGCTCGGTTATGATTGCCTTGTTTCATGCCAAATCGGTCCGTTCAATTCGGACGCACGAAAAATCTCGGGACAAATTGAATCGCGTGCAGGTTCGCGTAACACTGGCATATTTATCGGGCAAATCGTTGCACACTGTGATTCGTAATCGCAGTCGCCTTAACGTTGTACGCAACACTCGAGTTGATCCCGGTACCTGGAGATCGCCGAGAAATATAAAATAATTCTCGCACCCTGTGCATTTACCGGAGAATGCTCGAGCAAAAACTGACCGCGCCCCGGTTATCACAAACTTCATTTCTCCCGGCAAAAATGAAAAATAAAGAAAAAAAAAAAGAAAGAAGAAAGAAAGCAAAATTCACAGACGACCAGATTAACTTCTGTTCGCGTCCAATCGTTTCTTTTATCGCCACGCAACGTTCAGCTGTTCCGTTCCCGGCCGACCGATGTTCAGTAAAGGATCTTCGTTCCGTCGTTTCCGGTGCTGATACCCCGCGAAATTCTCTCGGCAGGCCAGGTCCGCGCGTGACTTTCGCTATCATGATTTTCGCATGGTCGATCACCTCCGAGCATCGGCCAGACGATCGTTAATTGTCGCGAGCATAAATGGTATTACACGCCGGGCAAAATTTCATCGAAACGATCCAAGCAGTATCCACCCACAAATGATCCACGAGCCGCATGGTGAAAATCGTCATCCCCCGATGCTCCCGTTCTGCGAACGTTTCTAGCAGGCCTGACTCTCGCGAATACATTCCTCGTGCGCGGATGGACAAGGCAAATACCGTCCCCGAAATAGAACTCAATTCCGTTATCTATGGTTGTGAAGCGTAAAACGGATCCCGATGTCTGCGAGACGAGCCGAGCGTTCTTTGGGTTGAGATGATTTGGCTGACCGAACGTAGGTTCGTTCTCCTATTCACGTTCCTCGCTTGCTAGAATAATTATAACAACGCCCGTAGGCTGCGGTTGCTTTTACGGTTCATCCATACGCGGAGAGTTCACGCGAATGTTCGGCTACGTTGGGCGTTTTATGTAATCGCCGATTGATTGTCAGTGTTATATCGTCGGCGCGTTGCGAGTGTGTTTGCCGCACGAGCTTTCACTCGACACGTATAATCGTCTCGAAACCGTCCAGAATGATAATCGGGACATCAATTCGATATCTTTCGTCGTCGGCATTTAACTTGTTTTATAAGAATTTTCAAGGTGTGCTTTCTATCTGCGTGATTAATAATCGATGGTATTCGTTACAGAAACATCCAGGATATCATCCAGAGGGAAAGGATCGGTGTACAGCAAAGGCGGCGGTAGTAGGACACTGTCCAAGCGATATTTAAACGGCAACATCATCACCTTCGGCCGATCTAATCGTTCGTTACGAGCCACTTGTGAGTTAACCACACCAACCTGGTACCCAGGCTTTCTTAGGGGCACAAGCAACGGACAGGCAGCGTGTATGATCATTGAAGACTATCCCCCTCTGCCCACCAAACCGAGGCAATATTTGCATCAAGATACCACCCAACGATTTCTAAACCATCTGGTCCTGCCTAAGCACAGGACCTCAAAATTTTCCAGGTAAGCTGTCGTCGCATTTAGAATACTTTCGTTGAAAAAGAGAAATTCAATAAAAACAAAAAACGCTGAAGAATGAAAATTGCCACAATACACACTAGGTTTTCGTTCAATTTGACTCCTCAAGAATCATCCTCGGAAGATCAAAGATATCGCTATTCAGCCGAAATTCCCGGCACTCTGATCTTCCTTTGAACCTTTCTTGCTACCTGTTAATTTCTCTAGCCAACCCCTATGAAATCTTCGAAATCCATCGTGATCGAAGGTGTCGCGAACGAATAATGAATTTCTATCGTTTACTCAGTACGCGTATTTGATTTTCAGTAATAGGCATCGGAAGCTACAGCCGTTCAGAGAAACGTGACTGGCGTCAGGGGTTAGTGCGGCACACGTTACCGCAGACAACGAAAATCACCCTGACTCGACACGTAAAGAGCTACCATCGGGTAGCCATTGCCTGGCAACGTCGCTGCACAGCAATCAAACTGCCGCTGGGAAACGTGGGAAGTAGATCCAGAAGGACGAGGACAAAGACGTTACCTACTTGAACGAGCAACCATATATAGGACAAGAGCCAGGTTATTAAATAAATTTTAAGGAACAAAGAATAAACAAAACAATAAAGAAAGAAGCAAGAATAAAGAAACAAAAAATAGAGAAGGGCTAGAAAAGCCTGGCTGGGGTAGCTCTTAAATAAAGTCCGAGTCTCGCGTCACGATTCGCCAACAACGCCTATTCACAACGACGTCTCGTCAGAAGTTGCTGCTGTGGTTCGGAAGGGACATTAAGTTAGCTCGGAGCAAAAGGCGGAAATATCATCGGTCACCATGGGGAGCGTGAACGTGAACCGTAACGTTAGCGATGCGTTTTACCGCTACAAAATGCCACGGATCCAGGCCAAGGTGGAGGGCAAAGGGAACGGTATTAAAACCGTGATCGTCAACATGGTCGATGTGGCCAAGGCAATCGGCAGACCGGCCACGTACCCGACAAAGTACTTTGGCTGCGAGCTAGGCGCACAGACCCAATTCGACTTCAAGAACGAACGATTCATAGTGAACGGTTCCCACGATGCCACTAAATTGCAAGATCTATTGGACGGGTTTATCCGTAAGTACGTGCTCTGCCCGGCCTGCGATAATCCTGAAACTGAGCTGTTGGTAAGCGCGAAGAAGTGTACGATATCGCAGGGATGCAAAGCGTGCGGCTACCACGGATTAGTGGAGAGCAATCATAAATTGAACACGTACATCTTGAAGAATCCGCCGAGTTTGAATCCCGCGGTCCAAGGTAGCTCATTGACCGAGGGAAAACGTGGAAAACGCTCGAAACGCGCCAACGGTGACACGACCACTACCACCAATACAACAACGACAACGACCGCCACCGCTAATGGTGATCGATCAGGTTCGCCGGAGAATGATACCAGCACCACCGACATCGTGGTCGAGGCTCCTGTGAAGATGGCGGAAGAAGGGGATGACGATAGGTGGGCAGTCGACGTGTCAGAGGAGGCGGTCAGGGCCCGTCTACAGGATCTAACGGCGGGGGCTAAGGGGATGACCATCAGCGATGATCTCGATAAGACTGAGAAAGAGAGGATGGATATGTTTTATAAGTTAGTTAAATGTCGTCGCGACGCTGGGCAATTGGACAACCATAAGGAGCTGGTCACAGAGGCCGAACGTCTGGAGATCAAGACCAAGGCGCCGTTGGTATTGGCGGAACTGTTATTCGATCAAAACATCGCTGCTCAGGCCAAGAAGTATCGCGTGCTTCTTCTTCGTTTTACCCACGACGATAGCAAGGCGCAGAAATATCTGATCAGAGGAATCGAGCAAGTGATCGCCCTGCATAAAGACGCTCTGATGCCGAAAGTTCCTGGCATTTTAAAGGTACCAGAAGTTATTCGAATTTCTGAACGAATGATCGACAATTATATTTTTATGCAATGAGTATCAAGGAATTGTTCTTGTTTCCTTGTTTCAGCTATTTTACGATGCCGATATTCTAGAAGAAAAAGCTTTGTTCGAGTGGTTTAGCAAGGTGACCAAAAAATACGTATCAAAAGATTTGTCTCAAGAGATTCACGATAAAGCTGCACCATTCTTAACTTGGTTGAAAGAAGCGGAGGAAGAAGATTCTGAATCGGAAGAAGAAGACGACGATTTAGAGGTCAGATATTTTTTTATAAAATCTCCGAGTTCGATGCCCTACTGCGATGCTACTTATGCGTATTATTCTTTTTTCGTTTACAGATCGAATACGACGATAGAGCCAAGCAATCGTTAAAACCACAACAGCAACCGCCTGCGCAGAAGCCTGCTGTAGTTAATGAAGACTCGGTTGATGAAGATGATTTTGATATCGATGCCATTTAAAAAAAAATGAAAGATGAAGGATGGATGCTCCAGTAGTCGGACAATACAAGAATAGAGGAAAAACGATAAAAGGAACTATGTCCGATAAACGATGACTAACGATCATTTCTCATACGATACAAAGAGTCGCAATGCAATCTCTTATTATAATATAGCATTTTGTTATTTTAGGCCAAGGAGTGATTATGAATGCCATTACATGTATGACAAATTTTAACTGTTCCCGAGTTATCAATATTTATCTGTACGGTAATACTTTTAATTGTTTTTAATAAGGCGATTACGAATTACCTATATCATTATTCCTAATTAATTATTGAGAGATTTTTAAACGCGAGATCGATGCTTCTATACCTTGATGCGCATCTCTTTTAGAAGAAGAAGAAAAAAAAGATATTGATAGTTCTCCGCCGTTATTGGGAAGTTGGCCTGCTAAAAGCGTTCTCTATTGTATCCATTTACTATTCAAATAATAATTATTCAAATAAATATGGTTTACCGCAAAATACAGTTTCGTTATTATTTCCAATGCAGTTCTCCTGACCTTAATAATTCTAGAATGATGAGTGACGGAGTAAAAATAGGCATTACTAACGATCAGTTCTATGCATCACACTTTCCATGATCAAATCCTTCCTTTCCTACAATTGAATGATCACTATTGGTGATTAAATTTTTAAAAACTCGCATCCATTGATTTGAATTGAATCGATCGATACGCGGATCGATTCTGATTAAATCGAGCTTTGCTATATGTGTTACGCTATCGCGTGAACCGAGTTTCAATTCCCTAGAAATCCCAAATGAGATACCGCCAATATAAACTGTAACGATAAGTAGTTTAAGAGCGAAATTCGAAACCGGGAAAGGAATGTACACAACCCTCGGAATGTCGAGGACTACGATACCCAGAACCGGCCTCCACATGGCCTACCCGAGACAAAGGAGCCTTTGATATTTCCCACCTACTCTCGACAAGCAGAGCGGTTCAGCGCTCCACGAGCAACCGAACCTGCATAAACTCCCTATATCCCACCAATAGATACGCAACATATGTATATGCATCTGTGAACTCGTCGTTTACAATGCACGAAATTGAAAAAAAGTCGTTCATAAAAACTACCCGACGTTTCAGATAAAAAAGTCGCCTCGTGAGAGGACGGCTTAAGGACGAAGCAAATTCCACTAACTGGCGCTACGATCGTATAGAGTCGCTTCAGTCGCGTTTTTACGGTCGGCTGTCGGACGACTTGCATTCTGGAAATATCCTCGACAAATTATCCCGTTTTGACAAACGCATTTTCGATCTGCACACCATTAAACAATAGTCCACGATACCGCAAGAGATCGAAATCACAAAAACTGTTCGTCCATTTGCCATCCGTATTGTGAAAACATGTGTTTTTTCTATACTTATTAACTGCCACGGTTCTCGCCATCTTAGTCTGTCATCAAACGCGCGGACATAAAGTTTAGTGCCTCTTTTCTCGCGTACCTCCATATACTGTTGGAGAGAATATTCGCAAGGAAAGTTTCATTGTTCTACGATCGCAACGTGGTGATCGTTTCGCAGTGAATTCACGTGACTGAGACCGGTGAGTGGATTTCGTTCCTTTCAACGTTATCGCCGCCATCGGTATCGTTTGTACGTCGTTGGTGCAGGGACCATTCCAAATATCGTTGTGTACGATAAACGTAATCTGGCTGGCCACTCTAAAAGAAGGAGCTTCTATCTAAAGGTTTCACATTTTCACGTGCACAATCGAGGCACCGTGCCCTTTATCAGGGAAGTGGTATGATACACTGAACAGAGGGAAATTCCTGCATGGACCGTTCGCAAGGGTAAGTTTTTTTTTTTTGTTGGAATTATTACTTATCTGTCAATATCTGGCGATTGAAAAACGCATCGATACGTTCGATTTTCGAATTGCCACGCCTTCGATGAACGGTCACTGCCGGAAGCAAATCGTTTTAATTCGTTTCCGTAAGATTCTGCGGAACCATGACAGAAAGCCAGTGACCATGACGATGATAGTGATGATAATTATCCGTATTCTGGTGCATTTAGAAAGGAACGAGTTTCACCGAATTTTCATTAACTCGTTGAAAGGAATCGGGGCTCCGAAATCGGGAGAAACGATGCCACGGTTATCAATTATTGTTCTGTTATGTATTCCGTGTGTGTAGTTACATAAATGCATGCAGATTATAAGTGGAGATTAATTAATATCAGATAAGTGGATTGTATAGTTCACATAGACAGCTGGCATTAAAAGCCTCAAGTATTGTTGTTTATTTTAATTTGTATTTTAACCGATAAATTTCGGAGGAGAAAACTCATGCGGATATTTAATTGACTACCGTATTAGGCTTTCGGAGTTCTTCATCTCTAACGAATTATAACGGACTAGAATAGCGTTGGCGAGTGGTCCAGTTATTTCTTTAGACATTTCAAGAAGTGAAATACTGTAAAACATTCCAACTAGTGTACCAAAATCTGTGAGTATAATTCGTTATGAACGAACGATATCATTGCTATACTATATGAATCACAATCAATGTTTCAACCGTTAGCTTTCACATATATAGATCTTCAATTGTTTCACGTTGTCAGGACCATAAACGATATAAAAATTCGTTCGACTTGCCCGCGTTATAATTGCTCTGCGCGTTCTTGCGAAGGAACCATCTAAAATTTATTATCCGCCGTATACACAGCGACACTGTCTTAGCAAGCTTAATTTAGAAAACGAGAAATGAAATAAACCAACGTACTTTTTATATTTTCTATTAATATGCTAAATCACTTTTAGAATGCACATCTATTTCCCTATATAAGACCATCTTATTGAACGTATAGTACGCGTGTTGTTTACCCTCTTTTACGTCAAATGATCACGCACGTGCTCGTCTCATCGCATATATCGATTAGTCGCACATACATGTGGTTTTTTAGATAACATTCCTCAAGGCCGACTCGCCCATGGCGACAGTGCCGTTTACATAAAAATTGATAATTGCGACAAAAACGAAAATTAAATTCACAGCCGATGCATTATGCATGCAATTGTAATTAACAATAATACCGCGCCGCATTGTCCTGAGTAGCTTGGTGAAATTAAATTGGTGAAAGCAATTTTATGTATTGTGTATACAGGCTTCATGTACTTATATACATATGCATATACGTAGTACAATTCTCTACGAATGGGCGCACATGGTACAGCACTTGTAAGAATCTGTCGTCATGCTGTGAGTCATCGGCTACCGCCGGTCTCTATTCCCCTTGAAGGGAGAAAGATTGCGAAAACCAGCGCTTTGTGCGTGCATTTCGTTCCGAAAAGACTTCCGAAAATCCAAGACGAATTAATTGGTTCAAAAATATTAATTACCGCCCCTAAAGCAATGCAGTATTCGTTTACCACGATATGTATATGCATCTGCTCAGTGGTATTTACATAAACGCGATACGATTTTATGGCAGCGAGTCACAGCTTGATCAGGCGTCGTTAATTATAAACGAATTTGATGGGATAGATAAAGGGATGAAGAATAATTTTTTATCGTTCGACGGTCGCGATTTTTTGAGCATGGCGTATATCTCTGTTGATAAGGGAAGAATGGAGGTGGGGATATTACAAAAGATGGACAAAGCTACGCGTCCTTAGGCTCTTCGTAAAGAGTTGAGTGTCGTACACGGATAGCACCCTCTCTTAGAAACTTCATTCATAGCACCCTTACGCACCCTCCGGTTATTCCTACTGACCGACTGGCGTTTATTTGCGTATGCAACGACATGCACGAAGCTTTTTAAGGAATACGTAGGAACGCATCACTCATTTCATTGCATTATATACCTCGCGTGGACATACCGCTGTCCATGCACGTATTTCGTGCAGTTGTAGGAACACCCGTGGAAAACCAGGGCGCATGCGCAATCTTGCCCTCCACCCCCTTCCACGCCCACAATGTCGGCCTTTCGTATAGAGGGTGCGAAGCCAAACGTTAGCCCTCAGTGAAGAATTAAACGCGATTCCGCGAGGGTGTCCCCTTTATAGAAATCACATTACGGGACACACTGTAGTGTATATGTACATATATATAAAATATATAGAGAATTGTACAGACTATATTTTTCTACGGTCGAGAACGGGATAAATGACTTTTTTACTACAGATACGATTCACTGAGAGTGACAATACGGCCGCGACTGTCCGCGAAGAAACGATCAGACAGATCGATATAGTAGAAAGTTGAATTTTTTTTGTACATCAATTAGGTAGGTCCAACAGAGTCCAACATTACCGATGGGTAGAACAGATATGTCAAAAACGCTGAACGCTTATAGAATGTGAGTAGTTCCCCTACTTACGAATCCTTATACAAATCCATTTCAATCGTTTTTCTTTTCCCATTTCTTTCTTTTCGTTTGTTTCGTAACATACGCATTGTCCAATCGGACATTTCTACATCGTTGCGTTTTCACGTAAACATACCAACTTCTAATTGCCGCGCGCACTTTCATTAGTAACTTCACATACGACTCGCCTTTTTCTATCAGTTTTTCCTGATAAAACCGTCCGATACGCGCCATCGAAGGGGATCCCCGCTACTGCATGCTCCGACAAAGGAAAATGTATCTCGTCGTGCATCCGATTGTTCAATTAACGCAACGCTTAGGGAGGACAATAGATATAGCATAAAACATTTCGTTTTATTCGCGTGTAGTCGATCTGCCGGTATAACCGTAATGCAGGTTCTATGAGAAATCAATGCATGCTTTTCCGGCGCTTCCATCCCGTTACTTATGTCGAGAAGTCGACGCACAAAGATTTCTCGCGTATCCCAAAATATTCCATCCCTACTGCAGACTAATACGCAGGAACGAAGGGTACTCTCGAATCGTTGATAAAATGAAAAACTCGTCGAGTCATCCGCAGTTGCGGGGCCGGGTGCTTGTTTCGAAGGACAATCGCACGAGGTCAAGGTTCGCAGGTGCAGAACACCGAAATCCTGACCTGGCACGATCTCGTCAATAATTTCCTCTCGTGTTCTTTCACGAACAACCTATACTTCCGGTCGTCTTTTATCGATTGAACAACACGCCGCGAGTTTTCCCCTTTTTCTCTCCCTCGAAATTTTACCGTCCTCCTCTATACATCTATATACACTCTGTCGCATAAAAGAGAACGCCGTAGTGGCTGCGTCTGCGCTGAACTATCGAGCCATTGATTTCGCCTGGGTTTTAATGCAGTCTCGACATGGGGTAACTTTTCCAGCGAAACGTGCTCCGTTTTGTCATTGATTTTCGTGCCACGCAGTGTCTGTCGTCGGCCTGTCCCGTGCAGTTAACGTCTCTCTGATCAACGCTTAATTATCCACAAGACTGGTGATCGTTTTGTTAATTTTCTGCCTCCTCCTCGCAAATTCGCTTTTATTCTATACACGCTCTGTGTCGTGCACGAGCAGTTTGTGCAACTGCGCCTGCGCGCACGTACCGAACCATTGATTTCTGTGGACTTAACGCGGCCCTGACATGGGGTAAGTTTGTGTTTGAATTAAATTCTACGACGATTGGTTTCCTCGATTGTTTCCTGCAATATATTATAATTATCCTGCACGCCAATGGATCCGCCGGGGGTCCGCGTTAGAAAAGATTAATTTATACGATACGATAAAGAACAGATGGACATTATTTCCAACCGGCGTAGGGTTGAAAACGTTCTATCCACGGTGAATGCCGGATACGTTCTGCTTCCCTCGGCTGAATTACTTCACGATGCCCATTTTTGATTGCGGTTAATTATTGGCGCGTAAAGCAAAGTCGTTCCAAATACCGCTTTCCTCTGTTTCACCTTTTCCATTATGCGCTCTCTGCCGCGGTCGAAGACCGCAGAAGGCTATGCAAAAGTTGCCGCCTCGTTATCACGGTGCATCGATCATTGTGAATATTATATGTTGATCGTAAATTTTAAGGGCACACAAAGGATACGGATATATCGTGCATTTATAGGTTTCAATTGCCAAACTAAATATGTACGCCATATCAATGTTAGCTCGTTTTATGCATAAATTAAGAAACTGCATAAATTAACCACAAATAGTCCTGCACTTTTGCACAATTTACTCGGAATAGAACTCGCTTATTGCAAGATGGTTGATACGTTTGTTGCAATTAAGTTTCTTCGAATTTCAGCAAAAAAATAGAAAACATTGGGAGAATGACGGCCATGACACAGGAAGAAATAATGGCTGGTGCCAGGATTGTGTCCCAGGGTTTGGAGGCCCTCCGCGTGGAACACGAGGGACTTCTCCAAGCCCTGCAGGCCCAAGACGCGCCAGTCGCAAGGGACAAGGCCAATCTCTTGTGTAAGAACATTGAGATCATACAGCTCGGCCTGAGCGAGGCTCAAGTTATGATAGCCCTTGCGAACGATTTGCAAATGGTAGAAGCCGAGAAACAGAAGCTCCGAACGCAAGTTCGTAGGTTGTGCCAAGAGAATGCCTGGTTAAGGGATGAGCTGGCTGGAACGCAGCAGAAATTGCAGGCCAGCGAGCAAACAGTAAGTATAGTAGATCAGAATGCCGGTATACAAGTACTCGGGCAACGGGAATAATTCGTGTCGTTTCTTTTCCGTGCCTGTTGTTACGCGATCGTCGTACGATTCGAGAAAAATAAAAAACAAAAAAAAACCAACACAGCCCTAGATATCGTTTCCGATTTTCAGTCCGCTAAATTGCAAATAGTTGGGCGCAGAAGTTTCTTACAGTTCGATCAAACTTGTAACGTGAATTAACGCCGATGGTAAGACGAAGCGAAGAATCGAACCGCGAAGAGGAAGGGCACGAACCATCAATTAAAGTAAAATATATTAAATAATGCCGCCCAGAAGTATTTTCCGACGCACGGTCGCGGGCAAGTTATTTCAATCCGGTGCACATTAACCGATTAACCGTAAGCTATCCGAGCACTTATGCCCGGCGCGCTGTACGCGTATAAAATAGACTGAAATGCGGGACCAGGCGGAAAGATTGGAGTGTTAAGAAACTAAAGTGTCGATCGATTCGCCAGCTAGCCCAAATGGAGGAACAGAAGAAACATACAGATTTTATGGAAAGCATGAAGCAGTATGATCCTGAACCTTCTGCGGACGACGAGAACGCTAAAGATAAAGAGAAAGGTGATCCCGTGGTCGATCTGTTCCCCGACGACGACGCGGACGACCGAAATAGTAAGTGTACGTTCGCTTTTCTATCACAATTATCCGTTCGTCCCGTTAAGCCTGTATGAACGAACAATACGCCGGGGAATTTTACTGAAAACTATCATTCTATCGTTGTCCGCTTTTCCCTGATAGATACCGCGATACACCGAGCAATGTATAACGATTCGAGTGAGCTTCGTATCGGGTTTCTAGCGTTGAAGAATGCTACAACAGTAAGATTCCCGTAATTTGTACAGGCTTAAGGCCGTCGACAAGGACCACCCTTTTTTTTGCAATGCTCGCCATTCTCATTACAGCGATATCGCCGACACCGCCTCTGCAGTTTGCACAACAGGTGAACACCGGATACGAAATACCAGCACGCTTACGTACGCTGCACAATTTGGTTATACAGTACGCGAGTCAGGGTCGCTACGAGGTGGCGGTCCCGCTGTGCAAACAGGCCCTGGAGGATCTAGAGAAGACATCGGGCCACCAGCATCCCGACGTCGCCACCATGCTCAACATCCTCGCGCTGGTGTACAGAGATCAGAACAAGTTCAAAGAGGCGGCGAATTTGTTGAACGACGCGCTGACAATCCGCGAGGTGACCCTCGGCGACAATCATCCGGCGGTCGCCGCCACGTTGAACAACCTGGCCGTGTTGTACGGCAAGCGTGGCAAATACAAGGAGGCGGAGCCGTTGTGCAAACGGGCCCTGGAAATCCGCGAGATGGTCCTCGGCCGCGATCATCCGGACGTAGCGAAGCAGCTGAACAATCTCGCGCTGCTCTGTCAGAATCAGGCGAAATACGAGGAGGTGGAGTGTTACTATTTAAGGGCGTTGGAGATCTACGAGGGTAAACTTGGATCGGACGATCCGAACGTGGCGAAGACGAAGAACAACCTGGCGTCGTGTTTCTTGAAGCAGGGGAAGTTCAAGGACGCGGAGATTTTATACAAACAAGTACTGACTAGAGCACACGAGAAAGAGTTTGGTGCTATTGCTGGCGATAATAAACCAATCTGGCAGGTAGAGACACGAGCTTCGATACGTTCCCGACGATGATCGCGCGTGACGTAGGGATGTTACTCAGGGTTGGAATATTTGTGGTGTTCGCAGGTCGCGGAGGAACGGGAAGAGAATAAGCATAGAAACAAAGAGAACGTACCGTACGGAGAATACGGCGGATGGCATAAAGCAGCCAAGGTAGACTCTCCTACGGTTACGACAACGTTAAAGAATCTTGGTGCGCTGTACCGAAGGCAAGGGAAATACGAGGCAGCGGACACTTTGGAAGATTGTGCCCTGAGATCGCGAAGAGAAGTAAGAGTTCTTTCTCGACTAACAATCCACCCATTCGGACCGGTCTGAAAATCAAGTATCTGTCCATCGAATTTCGAAACCTCTCCAACTCCCGTGTGCTTCCATTGAATTTACATCGACCCAAGTATAATAGACGTATGAGTAGATAACGGAGAAACAGTAGTAGCCCGTGCGGTACAGCAAAAGATACGATATCTAGCTGAAGAGATTTTGATTGCCCCGATATGTATCGCGTTCGAACGAAATTACTTTAGCATTAACGGCGGGGTGGTTACCTTTGCTTTCCTTTGAAACAGACGTTGGATTTCGTGAAACAGGCAAAGGCTGCACAACTTTTGGGAGATGACAAAGGATGGCTGAGACGTAGCTCGCGGTCGAACCTGGCGAACAGTGAACAGGAGCAACACGATGAGGTAAGTTGTGTCGATGATAAGTGAAATCACGATATTTTTAGTCGCACTGCATGCCGTAGCACACGATTAGTCGTCTACTATCCTTTTCTTCTTTCTTTTTGTTCTTTTTTCGTTATCCGGCCCGTTCTGATGAATTGGCGACACAACACACAATCACAGGGCTCGCTGCCGACGCTACAAAGGGCGCTACATGATGGACAGTCTGGCCACCACGACGCTAGTCCTAACAAACCCGGTTTTAAAAACAAGATCTTTCAAGCTTTCGGGATTCACTCTTCCACGTAGGATACTCTTCGTCTGTAGTATTGCTTGTCGTTTGATTATGCCCGATCGCACGATAATTATTTCCGGTGCTTATCACATCGGATGTCTGTTGTACTTTTTTTTTTTTAGGTCGAGAGAGAATTATTTAATGAAAAACGTAAAGAAAGAGCGAGAAGGGTACGATTATGAATGAACGTTGAAATTTAGGTATCCGTTTATTGGAGTATCACGGTTGGCGGCGTGAACGCCGGTTAGCGCGCCCGCGCGCCGAGGAGGTTTCATTTCGCGAGCTTTATCGAAGAAAGTACGCTGAACGCGATTACCTCGTAAATGCAAGCATTTATAGGAACGTAATTATTAATTCATTTGAACGTAGGAACGGGCCTTTGGCAATCGGTTTTTCTCGTTGGGCCTTTTATACAACCGGTATCTCCTTTTCTCGCAGCCAGATATTCCCGATTGACGATTAACGACAACAGCACATACATGATTGCACATAATTTTTACTACATTCACTGTACGAGTATTTCGATAACAGTTCGTTGCTACTTTCATTATTATTCTGTTCTCATTTTTATCGCATTTTTTCGATTCAGTTTGAAAGGTAGGCGTAGAAAAAGAAGAGCCCCTTAAGAATCACTTCCATTTGCATACTGTGATAACGATGCCCCTTAATCAGTTTCTCTGTCTGTAATTCTTTTATTCTTCGTCCGTTACGTGTTTTTGAACGAAACGTCTGGGGCTATTGTATAAAAAAAAAGGAGAAAAAAAAATGAAAATCGAAGAAAAAGAAAAGACGATTCAATCCGAATTTAATAGAGGTGCTTTCCACAAAAGCATTTTGTTTCTATCATTTTGCATTATTTATCTGTAATTATTATTATTGTTACTATTATTCTTATTCTTAACGGTTTGAAACTTTTTACGCTTGTATTATACACAACCGTATTAGAGAGCAATTAGAATAAAGCAAGCTTCCAGGGACGATTATTTTTCATAATGAAATTACACGGTCGATCGTTTCACGCTAACTCCTCTTCTTTGTCACCATTTTGTATTCGCGTTGGAAAGGCCAGAATGCCGTGAAACCACGCACACACGAATTACGAGTAGCCAATTTTAACCGCAGCTTTGCTTAACTATATAGGTCAGTATAGATTCGCAAAGATGGCGAATTAAACAAACAACAAATAAATTGATCGATGTGCAGAGAACATTAATAATCATTGTAGAACGTTTCAGCAAAGTTCGATGAGCGATGAAAATTGCAACTAATTATTCTCTGTAATTGTTTGCCCTTACGATATTCTTTTGTACACGTACACACACAAACACACATATATAGTCTGTTCTTGACTTTAACGCAACAGAGAACCGTTCTTCTTCGAGCTTTCGATAACTCGAGCCGTTTTACATTCGATCTTTAATTCTATGTAATTATTAACGCGCGTCTAATTTTATATTTGCTTAGGTAAAAAAAAAAAAAAAAGAAGGAAAAAGATAACTCTATTGAAGAAAAGGAATAGTTTTTAATTGGCCTAGGGTTACACTCGATTGTGTCCTACATTCTTGTAACAGGATGTGAGGTGTCTCGAAATTATTTCGTCAACTTTCTATCAATTTTGGCCTCTTCTACGCGCCCCCCCCCTCTCTTATGAAAGTATTATCGTGTATCTATTAAGAATGCAACTCGTGCAATTCACTGTGTTATATATTTATACATGCGTACGTAATTATTTTTAAACGACACTCATTTGTGTAACAAGTGATTTAGATGGCTGCGTCGCAGATCCAGAATTTTGTTTTTTTTTTTCTTTTAACAAAAGATCTCAGGAGGGTATATACATATATAAATATATATATATATATATATATACACAAATAGAAAAAGGAAGAATAGATAATTTTATTATCAGTTCGAGGCACCTTGTATCCGTGAAATTTTACTCATCATTTTAATATTGCGTTCTTCGAGCTTATTGCCCGGACAAAGAAACCAATCGCAGGGATTCAAAGAGAGAAAGGAACTAATGTAAAATAAAAATGTTAATGTTATCGTCCGATTATAATGGTATATAATGTATCAATTTGCAATCAGTTAACACGAAAAGAAAAGAAGAAGAAAGAAACTGGATTATTTAATATAAGTAGTGCCTTGAGACTTTAACGAGCGAACGAATAAATTATTTTCTAACTGAACGTCGTTTTTCTTATAGCGCTTACTCATTACGGGGATGATGGGCGGGAAGGGTTGGTCGGTTGTATTAACCCTTATACTATGACACACATTCTGTAGTTGTGTTTCCTTTTCTTATATATATATATATATATATTTTTTGTCTTTTCCAATCCAACGTCGTCATCCGCTAGGTACCTTTTTACGAAACAAGAGAATGCGTATACATACATATATATATATATATATTTATGATAACAACGTTTGCATTATTAATCTTCCTCGCACGTCATTTTGTGTTTCTCTTTAACCGTCATTGTTACCAGTCGTTTTTCCTAAACCCCCCCCCCCCCCGACATCTGCGTTGTCGTTTTGTTTCGCTTTGATTTGAGTACTCTGCGGGCCGGGACTTAGATAAAAGGATGCCCACCCTGGAGTACGATTACGTCTGGACGGGAAATAGACCGGGACGAAACTAAACCGAGTCACTGTGGCAGGTGCGTATTCGTAGCATTTTGTAGAAATATTTATCTTATTTTATTTTATTTTTTTAAATCTTTTTGTTCAATCACTTTTCACGTTGTATCCTTCCTCTTTTTTGTTGTTGTTGTTGTTGTTCTGTGCCTGTGCATGGACGCGCAGGCAGACTCATTGTCATGAACGTTTTATTCTTTGCAACCCGATACACGTACCACCCGTCATCGTAAATCGCAAGATCGTATTGCCAGCAATAAATTGTGCTACGTACTTTTGTCTGTAAACCGTCAATGTCGAAAGTTATCACTACTCGTAGACGATTAATTACTGCTCCATTGGGATGTAAAGAAACGTAGCCAGCATGGGACGTATGTAATATTTCAGCTTGTGTATATATACTCGATACCGCCCCTCCGCCCCTCTTTATGTTTTTTAACGAGCAGTAATTAATTATTGCAAATGTTACGTTATGGATATATATATTTCCGGAGTTTATGCTTGACATGGTACACACACGGTTTAATATCATATCTCTTTTGTTTTCACAGCTTCTGTAACACTTGGAGATCTCGTGTCCTCGACGGACACCGTAATTGAATCGACGTTCCAAAGAATTCCAAAGAACGAAATCGATATCGAAGATCCTCTTTTCTCGCGGGGTTCGTTTGTCGATAAAACGAACGGAGTTACGTCGAGGGCGCGAGGTCCTTGGTAAATTTGAGAAACAATTGAATATTGGCCTCACTAGAAAACCGTTTATCCTCTTCTGTTTCAGGACAGGAAGTATTAAATTCGTGTGCAATAACGGATACTGTGTAAGAGAGCTATACGCGGAGGCGATAGCGCCAGGATGAAAAATAAGGGGCTCTGCAATTGTTTAATTGCAAACATTGGCTGACGTCCGTTCTATCTGGACCGTTTAAACGTGTAACAGCACATTCCAGCTGCTTTTTCTCGATCGATCGGACGCACCTTAAAACGAACGAACAGTACTCTCCTACGTTGCTTGTGCTCGACAAAGGAACGATTACGACTTCGTGCTGGCGACTGACCGTTGTTTCGTTTTATTTTACTTTACTTCACTTTCCCTCGTTGCTGTGGAAAATGAGAAACGAACGAACGATTTTTGCAAGGCGTATTGGTCTGTTCTGCTTCGGACGTGTATCCAAATCAAATCAAACATTAGAAAAACGAATATGCATCCTTGCGTTTTCCTATTCTACATTTAATGTAAAAGTCAGAGATAAGAGAGAGAAATCCACTGCTGCAAGTTATAACATAACTGACCTAAGAAGAATGGGAAAAAAAAAGGAAAATCGCGATGTATTCAATTTTTTTCCACGCATATTGTACAGACAAAAATAGTGAGAGCGAAGAAACAGTTTTTTTTCTCTCAAACATCGTGCGTTCATACTTGCATCGAATCGGTTCGCATATATATATATATATACACACAGGTGTACACATATCCCTTTCGTTGATCATTGAAGAATCATTGTTCAGAGGGAATGCGACAGCGTATAATCATTCCACGAGCTCCTCTCATTGCTTTCTCTCGTATCGTCGCGTTCAGAAGAATCGAAGGGAAATGATTTACATTTAAATATATAGGGGGATAACGTTTGTATGTCGCTTAGCATCGTTAAATGTACTATTCTTACACACAGGGCACATACACACCACGTGCACGTTAGAATAACGCGAGTATATTCATTGTCATGTAAAGGGGGGAAACAGAAAGGGAGTGTAACGCGAGCCGGAAGGGGGGCAAAATCACGATTTCTTCTTGCCCCCCTTTCGTTTCGATTTTTGGAATTCGATAAAAAAACACGCGAAAGATTAGAAAGAGTAACCAGTAGCAGCGGAAAGAGCCAATCTGCCAGGAGAGTCGTTGATTTCTCTGTCCTATTTAATAATCGGTACAATTAAGTACTTATATTATACACTTTATGTATTTGCAAACTATTTAATTTATTTTGTATAATGTTCGATCCGTGTCGGACGACGACGATAACACAATTGTACCGGGCGATCACGCCTGATAATGATGTGTTGTTTATTAATAAGAAGGCGGCTGTTTTTAAATTATTTCGAGCGGGTTGGAAGGGTAGATGAAATTTCCATGTGACTTTTTAATCGAAGCGCGCGGAGGTGAAAAATATCGTGAAACGCTTTTTCAAGCCAAGGATCATATTATTGTAACCGGCTGTGAATTAAAACCGAGTCTGAGAAATCGTGTTTTAATCGTCGAGCAACAAACTACGACGACGTGGAATGACGATCGTTTGAACTAGTCGAGTCCTTGCGTACGCATCTGCCTCGTTACAATTAAACCAATTTCATTGTCTCGGTTTTTTTTATTAGTTTAATTATATTTCGTGCAATGTCGTTTAACTCTTTCGTCGCGAAACCTGCACATTTCGATCATTAACTTGCGCTGCGTCGGTTCATCAGAAAGTGTTGCGAAATACTACTTCTCGATGCTTGTCTGTGAAAGGAAATTATAACCGCGTTCAGAAGTCTGCATTATAAGAGAAAGTGGCGAGTGTAACGCCACTGTGGAACAATTTGTGGAGCAATCAGTGCTCGACGACAACGAACGATTAACTACTATACTATATTATCATTATTACAATTATTACACGCTCGTTGCATCGGGGAAACGTTGTAAAAAAAAAAAAATTGTGTAACAATTCGAAACCATTTAGAAGGATCTGAAACGATTCATATAAAATGATTACCAGCTTCTTTAACAGCGCTTCTAATTAAGAAAGAGTTAAGACAGTATTTCGTGGATCGACAGAAGAAAAACGGATCTAACGCGAGCTCCATTTGGACTGGCCTAGTTCAAAACAATCGAAACTACACCCTTGGTGTATAAAAATCATTTGGGGTCGTAGCGACGATGACGGTTCGTTTTCGTGCAATTTCCGGTTCGCGAGGCAGGCTTTCATATTTTATTCTACCGATTTCTTTTTTTTAATCGAAACTAAGTGTACGACCTTAGTGTTTGGCCTTTGCGTCCGTATTGGCGACTCTTTATTACCTGTTCTTAAACAATCATACACGTCTTTGTCATCGATTATTTTCTCCACTGTTCCGTGCTATACATGTTTTTCATTTGATTTATCATGCGTGCTCTCATTATCCCGAAAAAAAAAGCAAGCATTTACTGATATTATAAGCATATTCTGCGCCTGAGAGCTTGAAGGCCTAGAATTTTCGTAATTTTTAATTCTGCATTGGGCTTACTTCCCTCAATCGTTTCGCTTCTTTGTGTTCTAGTTCGCACCACGCAAAAGTAGTATTATTTAAGAAATCATTTTCATCACGATCCAGCAGCTAGATTTTAATACTTTTTTTTTTTAAGCGTGTACGTAAACTAAGATTGCTTTGTCCTGTAAACCTGCACCGTGTATTACTTTAGTTGAAGGAGATAAAGATATTTATACGCGACGTATACTGGGGTATCTTCGTTTCAATTAGTTAATTCTCGCGGTATCGAATATTCGGACGAAACGTTCAAATCGTTCGATTTTCAATCACTGCTCTATCGTGCACTGTTATTGTTTACTAAATATATTAGTATTGTTTTTTTTTTCTTGTACCATGGGAGGGATCTTTTTTTTTAATTCTTTATTCGCAGTTCCCTCAACTCGAAGGGAACTTTAAAGCGGGTCACAGGTGTTAAGGGGCGCTCTTTATCGGTGATGTATTTTATTGTTCAAGAATAGATGCGATACAGTATTACTGTAAGATTTAGTGTGCACTCATCGTCGAAGGCAATCGCTTTGTTCCGTAGCAAGGCAACTTTTTAAGGTATTGTAGCTCTCAGGCGCAAGTACTGTTATTTTAATAATATGTAAGTTTTGATTTATAATAAATATTTCCACTTGTAATCCTTGTTCATCTGCCTCCTTCGTGTGAAGACGATTGAGAACAAAGAAAATGGATTATCGTAGAAAAGAAAAGATTAACAAAGACATTTACTATTAAGTGACCACCACTGTATCCGCACTTTTGATTTTTATTAAATTTTCGTTGCTAAAAACAAAAAGAAAACAAAAAGAAACCGATCCTTTTTCTTTTCAATTTTCCTTCTTTTGCCGTATCGTAAGCGTTTTAAGCTTCGCCCCTTACCAACATTCAGCGGTGCGCACCATTTTCTCCTCACCATCCCTTTCATTCTGAACTTACTTTTCGTAGTGATCCGAGTTTCGATTTTCACGCGTCGATTTCCCGGCAAACACCATAAGCCGATGAGACCGACCGGTTATTTATAATATTACAAAAAATAGCTATAAATACACGGCAGTCTGTTCGTCGATATCATCTAGACGGTCGTCTTGATTGCCAGACGGGACAAATGCGCGCTCTTATAATGCCAAAAAAAAGATACGAGATGCAAATTTGACACACATCGTATCGTCCGGCTATTGTTAACCGTGGAATAATCTTTTCCTGGTGGAGTAGACTGCCTCGTCGCTCCATAATTACACGGTACGGTGCATACTTATCGCGTGCACTGCAAACCGTACGCGAGAAAAACGAATGAAAGAGATATAAGTTACAAAAAAAAAGAAATATATGTATATGTAAGACTTCGGTTTCGCAGAGTACGTAATTTGATTAAATAATTGTATTCACGGGCCACATTAGAAATGTTCCATCCACTTCGAATTATAGAAAAGTTTTTATTGAGCATAGTGTTACACGTTACAATAGTAATAATAATTAATAATCGTAATAAAGGACGAGGGTAGGTAATCAATGATATATCTTTTAAACAAAATAAAAAGAAAAAAAAAAGAAGGAAAGAGTTATCACGTGAAACGTTACACTTACAAAAGGGACAGACATAGAATGATGGTTGATAGAGAGTGAAAGATAGAGAGAAAAAAAAAAGAGAAAAACTACGGTGTCCTCTTTTTCTTTTTTTTTTTTTTCATAAACTTCCGATTTCCATCAGCTTGACTAGCATATTAGAAGCATTAACGTTACAATTAAAACGTAAATCAATTAGATTCGAGGGGTTGTTGTGGATGAATCGAAAGCACGTTTAAATGCAGCTTAAAAGGGGGAAGATATTAATCACGATATTACAAGGTAGTAAAAAAAATTCGCTTCGTAATAAATTAGGTACGACATACAAACGAGAAATGTACATTTATGAATCGCTAATAATTATTATCGTTACACGTATTCATCGAGGGCTACACATATCGTTACTTTTTACTTCACTTCTTCGTTTCTTGTCCGGACAATAATAAGAATCGCAAGGCTGATTTGTACGAGAGTTTCTCAGTAGTATAATATTCACGCTCCGCGACATTAATCGTAAACCCCATATCCCACCCCTTTATCCCGAACCACAAACTCCTACACGCACGAACACCCCATGAAAACAAACATGGTCGAGCAACATTCGCTCGTTTATTATTTAATTCGTTTCTGGAGAGAGATTATTTAGTTCCACAGCCTTTTTATATAATAATATTTAAGGTGAGCAAATCAGCCTGGCAGATTTATTGTATGTTTTTTTTTTTTTGAACTTTTTTCTTCAAAGAAAAGAAGAAGCGACACACGCGATAAGAAAGACGTCCGACGATTTACGATATATTAAAATATTGTATACAACTTCCCAATAAATATGCGACGTACGCTTAAAAAGTACAGATTGCTTGTAATCCGCCAACGTCTTCGTCGAAGAATGTACTTAAAATAGAGTCTAAACTAGCCTTTCGTGCTCCTAACTCTAATATTAAATTTGTATGAAGAGGAGATTCCCCTACGTGTTGTTGTTGTTTCTTTTTTTTTTTTATTTTTTACTCGATTATACCTTAGGCTTGAACCACCCCTAAACAAAAGTCCGTACGTTTGTCGCTGTTTCCACTTTCAGATATGAATAGTTACAATTCGAGATTAAAGTGCTTTTTAAAATACGAGGTATATTCAAATAATTCCTAATACAAGTAGCGGGCCGAAGAAATGTCAATTCGTCCGCCGATCGAATACACGGAACCAATACATTTCTCTTCCGATATGCTGAGATTTCGGGCGTGGACACCTCGATTAGATTTTGCCGGGCGCGTTAAACAATTCGTCCGAGTGTCTGGCGCACCTGGCGAAACGAAAAAGAAGAGCGGACGTGAAGCGCAACGAACGCAAAATCGTTTATACCAGCGCCGCTTATCTCGCCATCGGAGAGATCCGAAAGAAGTCGAGCAACAGGCACGGAGAGTCAATAATACATCAAGCTCATTTCCGGCAACTGGCAGAGTACCCGTGTCTCAATGAAATGGTATTCACATCCGAAGTACAAGAAAGCTGTGCAAGCGCGACTTGGTTGTCTCGCGAAAAGTTCGATACTCTATTCGTACTGTTTGTTGTGTTAATCGGCCACCACTTGCACCGTTCATCGCGAAATGTACCCTGTATCATTATATACACGGCCAGGGTAAACGAACATCCATGCAAGGTGTTGCGTGGTATACGGATTACAACCGTGCGATGCTTTAAACCTCTTGCAGTTTAAGGTGCAACATTTTTGTCTCTCTCAATTGTTTCATCAGTGGCTTCATTATCGTAGAGTATCGTAGAGTATAGTAGAGTATCGTAGGGTATAAATATCGAATACTGAGTGATACACGATCTTTCATCTCGGTTTTGCGCAAACACGATCGCGGATGATGAACGTTCTGCACGGCGTAATTTTTTCCGAGAAGCCGATTCGACGCTCCTAGCACCTGCTCGAAGGCAAATTATATCCGACTGAATGCTAATCGCCCGAACGCAGATCGTATTCTGCTGGATTTGTTCTCAGCTGGCCCCATTAGCCGCGCTCGATTAAAGATTTCTATTCTCTTCCTTGCACGGCGGTTACCCTCGGTAACTATTTATAGTTTCAAGCGAAAGAAAGGAATGACGGAATATCTTTGGGCACAGCGTAGCTAAAGGGGTCGTTTGTCATTGATGAACAAAAAGAAAAGGGAAAACAAGTGGCAAGAATTCGATGCGAAAGCGACCAATTATTGTGGCGACAAAGATCTATAAATAGATCTAATGTGATCACGATATCTTTATAGTAAACGTGCTTTTCCTTTTGCGCCTATTTAAATAAAACTTTGGTCGCTCTTATTGGAATATCTTTATATCACGTTCGATTGATAATTGAAGAGCTGTCTATATCTGGCAGTGTTCGTCTTAACTCTAGGTTTAACTAAGGTTTCGTTTTTTGTTGTCCTCGCGATCGGAGGATCTGTCTCTTTTGCTCGAACCTATCTTTAAAAGTGCGCAGGGTCGTGACGATTAAAAAAGAAATCACGATACGAATAATGGTAAAACGGTGGATAGGTGGTTCAAATACGTTCGTCTCGTCGCCACGAGCCGGACAATGTTTGTTCTTTTAATCCTATTTTCCCATTGGTCAGGAGGTTTATTAAGAACTGGTTTTCGGCCAGGCTATCTTCGCGTCGATTCGTTTGTAAGCGAAAAGGCAGTGTGAGAGCTCTTGCGGGCATTCGTGGTCGCCAAGTAAAGTTTCTGTAACAGTAAACAAATTACACTTCATGATTACTTTGTACAAATACTCTGTTCGTATTCGATGGCCTGTACTAGCAGCTGTATATTTCATCGAAGATCTCTTCTACAGTTTGGTCTCCGTTCTTTCGCTTTCCAAGTTGTCTAATTTAAATTGTTGCCTACTTTCTTCGTCAGTTGATATTAAAATGTTTCTCTAAAGTTCAATCTTCGTTAAAATTTCTCCGCGGGCGCGGTTGCCCAGGCGATTAAGACTAAATATACGGATTTCTCTTCTTCTAATCAATGATGTTCTTTATCTATTAATTTTCCTAATCTGCGTGTCGGGTTTCTAAATTTTTCTGCGAAGACAATTCGCTGGACCAGCTGTTTATGTAAATAGGCGTCCGATTAGTTAGACGCAGACTGCCTTATTCTGCGTCGTATTGCTTTAAGTAGCTACAGGCCAAAGGACGCCTGACTGGCCGCCATATCTTTTACGTAGGAAAAATCTTGCGAATATTCGTTCGTCTTTAGTAAATCCAAATGACTTTTTCTGGACACGCAACCAACTTGATCAGATTATTTTAATTAGGCGTGTCCTAACAATTTTTACAAAACTCTGACGATACTGGGATTGGCAATACGATATTTCAAGAAACACTGGACGTAGATATTTAAAGAAAACAACTTGAGGGTGATTGGAAATATGTTTTGCCAGACGAATCTAAGTGTATCGGTAAGATCAACAATGATTAGTTTGTAAATTCGATTTCTTACCTTCTCCTTGGACCAACTTGAATAGACCATAGTCCTGAGGATTGGTACACCTTATCTTATGCGCAAGGATGCGACAGATTTCCCTGGTGTTCATGTTTGGTCGTACAGGCAGCGTCCTGGTGTTCAGCGATCCGTGCAGTTCATCTGGTACTAAGATTCGTAGTACGGATGAACAGTCTGGCGTTCCACAGCCCTAAAAAAAAATATCATTCACGATTAAATAATAAGGCTTATCAATTAGCTAATTAATAAATTATTATTTCAAGTATTTTCCACGAAGAAACAAGTGATACCGAGCCACTAAAGAGAAAACTTAAAAAAGAAATTTATTAACAATGCTTCAGAGGCCATCGCCAGCGAGATCGCTTACGTTTAACGTGGACATCGTTCCCTGGCTGGACTTGAACGTTTTCAAAACGTGAACTGCGCTGGACAAGGTCGTCAGATAGTATCCCCCTTCGCCTGTGAGAAGAGAGGGATGAAGCAGACCCCACATGTACTCCGCCTCCACTTCAGCATCCACAACTTTGCCGCGAACCAACACCCAAACCAGAAGAGGTAAAAGATCGTCGGCTCCTAGTGTGACGTGTTTGTCAGAATTTGCGTGCTTTACCTGAATTAATAATGATCGGGTTAATTAATCAAATCTGCCGTGGAAAGGGAAAAAATAATTTGTTAGAAATCTTGAAGAATCTTACGGAGTTGAAGATGGCAGAAATAGCGGCTAGGAGATTCTCCAATTTGTCCAGGGGCGAGTCAGCCTTTTGTAGACGACCGATGTGCTTGAGGATCTTTTCGAGACTCGTTTCCGTTGGAGCTATGATTTTTGGCTGCAAATCAAAAAATATTTAGAGGGTTTAGAAAAAGAGTAAAAAATATATAACCTCGCTTCAAGTAAGAATATTAAGGAAAACAACCCGTCGTCCGCAAATAAGATTGTTTTACGAAGCGTTCTATTTTTAGAAGTTACAATTTGATGTCTATACCTATGCCCGAGACCTAAGAATATACCATTCATGCATTGTTATTATGATGTTATAAATAAATGGCATTATCTCGACTTCCCAACAAGTTATAACAATGATCGAGTGCTTAAATTAAAGATAGGGGCCTAACCTACAATCGATAATAAGGCGTTAACAATATTCCATGCGCGGTTGTTTTGTTATAATTGATTAAACAATTTAAATAAGAATTACGTGAAACTGGATAAAGTTACAGTAACGAGATAACTACAGGTGAGTAGTTCATTCCTCCCCCTTTCATTTGACACCCTATTTATTACAAAACAATCCCCAGAAGCCGAGATAACAATTTTTAAAAATATTATCGGTAACATTGTGTGTGACATGAAATGGTAAGGAGGCACTAGTGCTCCACAGACAGTCGGTAAACAGACACGTGGCGCCATCTCGCGTTTGCGGCCTTTTTCGCAGTTTTCCGCACCGCCAAAACCGAATTCCAGGATTGCATCGTTAATTTAAACAATTGCGTATTTCTCGGCTTCTAGTGCGTCGATTTAAGCCCGACTTGTCTTAAATTAAAGCTATATTGAAATGATCAATGATAACATTGCAACTGTAGCGACTATCTCGTCGTTTGTTCTCTCTACTTTAAATGATATTATTTACTACTGCTACATGTACCTATGTATATTTAATCAAGCTTCCTCTATGCGGAATAAAATAATATCGAACTTTCTTATTCCCTTGCAATTTAATATTTCCACAATTCCCGCCGAACGAATAATAATACCAAGAACAATTATCTGTACAAATAACTATTATACTCACTCGCACTCCGAGATCCTGTATGTGCTTCCCCTGAGCATGTTGAATACTTTCCGACAGTGTTTGCAACGATCCAGTGGTGGCGTAATGCTCCACAAACAATTTGTATACGTGTTCCCTGAGCGGTCTGACCACCAGACCCATCATGACTCCTTCCAAAATTGCATCCAAATTGAGAAACTCGTTGTGCTTCAACTTCACCCTCTCCTTCTCCACTTCCTTCTCGAACTCCCTTTCGCCGTGCTTCACCAGGTAGTTCTTCATCCCAGACATGAACTGCCTCATGTTCCGCATCACCACGTGCGGGCTGGCCTCCTTTCCTTCTTTCGTGCATTGAATAAAATTGTCAATGTTCTGGGAGAAGGTGGTCGTCTTGTCTGCAGCCAATTGAAGGGCGTAAGACCTTATGGTGGACCCTGTGCCTCCATTTTCGCGGTTCCTGAGGGCTTGCAACCTCGGCGGAGCTGTAAAATACGAGTTGAAAGTGTGGTTGGATTAATCGGAAAGATACAGACGTAAGAAAGAAAATAATAATTAGCTGTGAGCGGAAGCGTAGTATACAGCGATCCAGAGTAGAGGATTAATAATATAATTGTCTACGCATTGTACCTAGAGTTTCTACAATCGTTAATATTCTCAACGCTGCTTGCACATTGCTGCAATTTTATTGTACTGGATTATTAATTGCATAAATGACGTACGCGTTGCCCGAGACGGCGACTAAGAGGTATAAACATTGAAACAGCGGATTCAGATAATGGATATAGAATGAAGAATGAACGCGTCGGTTTTACCAGTCGATGGATATGTAAGCAACGTGCGAAAATCGACGCCGCTATTTCAATAATTCAATCGAAACTTTTTTTTAACATAATCGTCGTAAAAAATAGTCGGCTATATCGGTACAGACAGTTATCTTATCGATTGGAAACTACAGACGATACAGAGCATTTTCAAGCGACGCATGTTGCAAACATTGCAAATAGACTTTTATCTGGACACGTGGGTGAAACGATAATAATTTCATCCCGCCTCGCTATCGGATCACATCCGTATGATAATTCTTCGATGGGGGGGAAGCTGCCTCTGTCTTTAGAGACAGGCAAAAGCACCCTACGATTCACCACGAAAGGGAGACAATATAGACAATTCCAAAGTCTTCAGGAACCGCGAAACTTAATCTAACAGGCTAATTAACTTCGTTCGTTTCAACGGCAACAAGAATCGTATAGCTTACGTTTCAGCACTTCGATACTGGTCTGCACTTTTCTACAGAAGCGCCGGAACCATCTGCCGATCTTCCGAAAGATATTGCTGGTGTTGATCGAGAACCCCTTCTTCTTGCATTGCACGTCCACCGAGCAATTGATCATCTTGCCCGAAAACTTCGTCAACTTAGCGGAAAACCCTCGATCACTTTCACGAACGCGAACCGCGTCCACTTAAAACTATAATACTGTTCAACCTGGCCGGGATAGTTTTCGCTCGACCACCTGGCAATTATATTGTCGAACAATTTCTTCACAATTTTTCGATAAAGCTTTTCCACGGTTCGATTGCAACCAATGTCCAATTGAAATGATTCGTCCGCGAGACGCGACGGGAAATGAATTCCCGATGCTCCGGAACGCAGAGAACGTCAACAAGCGTATATATTATCCTTCCTCTTCCAGCGTCTGTATCAGCTCGGCAGAGTTCATCAGCTGTTAATAAATTCTTCGCTCCCGTATTACGCTGTCGAATCGACAGACGCAGCTCTTCCCTCTGTTCCCGTTTTTTTTTCTTCCTATTTCTCCGAGTCGCGTTCCATCCGATCCGGCCGAAAGATCGTTCGCGTCCGCTTTATCCGCCCGAGAGGTAGAGTCAGACAGGACTGTGCCAGGACACCGGACTTCTTCGAGACTCGGCGACCGGCTGTTTTCTTCGAGGAACGTGGAATCTTACGGGACAGATAGAAGCACCCTCCCCGATCGTTCTTTACTATTCCCTGTCCGCGCGATTGCACGTTTCGCTCGCAGATAGAGCGAAGAAAAATTTCGCGCGACTTCGTCTCAGTCGAAATCGTTTACGTTACCGAAGTGGACCGTTCGCCGTTTTCGATTCGCCGAGCGTCGATTTATTTCGTGCGCTAGAAACGAAGGAATTTCCGTAGGCGGACCGTCGAAATGATTGCGGCAACTGAACAATCAGGAACCACTGTCCAGACTTCCGTGTCAATGAAACTTGTCACGCTAACTATCGTCGCACCGCTTTTCCACACACTGTCACCAATACACGATGCTTCCCCTCTATTTCAACAACGAGAACAACTCGCAAGCAGAGTCATATCCCGAACTGTCCGTATGATCGAGCGACCTAAGTCCAACACCGTACGTCGACGAGGCTCCACCAACGATCGTCTGACTGACACTGACCGATCAACAGAGTTATCGTGTAAAGGTAGCCCCCGTTGTCCGTCTACTTTGCGTTTCCCAACGGTAGTGGGGGGGTTGCACGAACGATGGCGTTCGTAAAGGAAGATACCCGATTTTTCGATTATCTGACCTGAGGCGGGGATTAAATTTTCTCGGGACCACCGACCCTCGAGAGCGGTCAGAAATTGACCGCGAACGGTATACGGGATTTCCATGGACAGGCACCATAGGTGGTTATTGCTACGGTTTTGAGGTAATTAGCACGTGCCGGTCGATACGAATTTACTATCGTGCAGTAATACATTTGGGAATATCGTAATAAATTTTACTGCAAGGTAACGTCGGGGCTTATTACTGTTACCTTACGAAGATCGGAAACAACGGATAATTATTTACGAGTGGTATTCAATGCTGCTTAACAAATGGCCAAACGATCGAAAGTATATTCGAGTGAAATACGCGTTCCATACAATTGAACATAACGGCAACAATCGAAATCGCTATTTGTTCAAAGGACGAGGGACTTTTAATTATATTCATCGTTGTAGATATAAATGGACTAACTGTATGTTTTTAGTAGCCTCTATGCAAACGACGATCCACGAGATGTCCAACGAAATAACCCACGCCTCGTCCAATTCTTCACCCTTTCGCCGGTCGGTCAACCGCGAATATCTTTTTATCGTTGTCCACTCGTGACGAAATCGTGACAAAGCTCAACGCGGACCGATCGTATCGACTTTGTCGCAAACTTCGTAGACGGTTCGTACAGCTATTACGTATTCGCGATAGCCATCCGGATACCGACTTAAGGAAGTTCCTTCAACTTGTTCGCGACGTTGCATTTAGTTAAGTGGACCGAATGGAACGGCCATCGTTAAGTTTCCGACCAATGTTTCCACGCTGCTACGACCACGTTCCGCTTTTATTCGTGCCGTCGTCGTCAATACGGTTCACATTGGCCGGAACTTCCGTTCGGGCCAAACAACCCACTTGGCGAAAGTGCATCGGGCCAATGAGTAAGGGAAGATCACGTCGGGGCAAAGATTCGCGGAAGATACTGTGAAACAGTTTCGTTTTCGAAGGAGGATCGACCAAGACGAATATCTTAATCGCAAGCCTGAGATTTTTATTATTTGTTATTTATTTGTTCTCTGGTATTCGACGCGCCGATATTTTCGCTTATATTATCGACAATGGAAGAAGAATGTTCCGGAGCACGGAGGTACAAAATATTTTTCGGGAAGGGTCCGCGCTAATCTTTTATATCAACCGTGACCAGCTTAAACTACATTTCCACTTAAACCACGCAATTCTTTGAACACACAACGCCCAGTACTAAATAAACTTGGAAAAGTTTCGGTCCGAAAGATTAGTACATATTTTTCCTTCGTTCCAGGAAACGCGGTGCATTGTCATTCAATAAATTCCTACCCCTTTTTGTCCGTTCTATAATAAACCCTTTCGTCCCTCCTTCCGATTAAAACGAAGCTTAATTACACCGCTCAACGCATTTTCGTGCAAACGATTACTGAAACTTTGCGCCGATCGTTCGTATCATTTCCAATGATTCTATTTCGTAGTCTGCCGTCGAACGGCCCCTCGAACAAGGCGGGGATCAAACTTTGGGGACGACGATGATCGTTCCGTGCAACCACTCGCAACACGCGAGAGTTTGCCACTCGAACGACACCTCGTAAGCTGTTCCAATTTGTCGGCGAGGCCGTCCATTACGGTCCCCTTTATAGTTTACCGCGGCTGTCGCGCATTTGCAAAGACGAAACTCGCCATCGACACTTTCGCCCGACTTGGGCCAACAGAATTTGTGAGCGGAAATTTGAGCGATCCCTTGCACCCGGTGTACGCGAAACCAGAATAAATTTTTCTCGAACAAATTGGAAACTTTACTTTACGTGTTCCAGCCGCGAAACTTTCCGCGAAACTTGAACGAATTCAAGAGCAGATGCAATTGGAAATTAGCTGCGTTCGCAGAAATATAGATAATTGATAAAATTCGATTTTTCTAATCGTTTCAGAATCAATTGTTGTAAATACGGGATAAAGTTCGGGATAAAGTTTCGCGATTTAAGACGATCGAAACGAGCGGCGTTCGTCGCGAGACCTCACGATCCGAACGAATCGTTTTCACGTGCCGCTGTGATTACACGTGCAAAACGGAGACGCATCGATGTATCTGTCACGATCATGCCGCTACCGCGTGTCTGGAAATGAGGCTGTACACTTTTCCAGACGTCCATTGTTTATTACGGCGGATTTTATTACCGAGCATCGCAGTGGATCCACGATATCAGGTCGCAGGACTTTCGACGACGACGAAGAACATTCTCCAACGTGACTATTAGCCGCACTAAACTGGCCACGAGTTCGTTCTTCCCGCGAGACCAAGCATGCCGCCCGTTGATAATATTTTCGAACGCGCGAAGAAACATTGTCGTCCGGGAAAAATAATAACGCCTCGTTCGTTCCTTTATCAATGCGGGCGCACATTAATTATAGACCCGTTACGCACATACGCGCGGCGTCTCGGGCCGTTAACGCGCGTAGAAGATTGATTTCGTAATATCGATGATCCACATTTAGGGGAGATAACTTGAGCGGAAAAAAAATGCGGTAATGAGGATTCGGTATCGATCGAAGTCTAGTACCCTTACGAATTTTTACGCAGATACGTGCTTCCGTGACGACGATAACCGACGCGATTAGACGCTGTATCGTCGGATAATGAAATTGTTTCCGCGTTAGTGCCGTTACTTCGAGGCGAAACACTTTTCCATTTTACTGGCGGCCCGCGTGCGCCACGCGACATCTTTTCTACGGGAACATTGTAAAATGTCGGACGATGTATATTGCGAAGGATTCGCCGTATTTACCGGGTCCCATTCATTTCGAACGCAATTTATTTCGACCGCAAGTTTGTTATACTTTATGGAGGGGAGGGGTGGGGGCGGGGCTGCTGCGGGGAACGTGGTAATCGAAAATATTTGTTCGGCTTTCGAATTTGCAATAAATGGTCATCGGTGTGCAAAGGGGGCAATAAACGAATATATCTCGAACCCATTGTTGCGAAAGAAAATTGGACGGGATTATTATTGTTACGAGGCTTTCCCGAGAAATGTTTGCCTTTCAATTCTTTCGAGGTAAATTGGACCTCATGTTCGAGAAATGTTTATAATGGCTGTGGTGGTGGGGGGTGGGGGGCAATAAAAATTATTCAAATAGCGGAGAACGTGCGACGAAACAATAGAAGAGTGAAATTGAATACAGTTACCTGATAAAGGGAGAGAGAGAGAGAGAGAGAGAGAGAGAGAGAGACTGTTTACCTGAAAGTAAAATTCAGGTAAAAATTATCCATCTACCGCTTCGTCACACCTTGGGTCCAATTTGATTCAGGTGAAACGAAATCACGAGGAACATTTATTCTCCTTGTTATTCCGACACGGGGACGCGCGATAGAGGGACAACATTCTAAATTAATTCTTTCACTTATCTGTCTATCTAGATCAATTAATTCATAACAATATTCCACATATGAACGCTCATTAATATTTATATTGAGAATTATTTAACGCGAACGCTAAGCCTGCGAGGTTCAATCGAGCTACGTTACTCCTGCTACTGCATATTCATATTATTATTGTTATTATCATTTTTATCGTCATCGCACAATCGAATAATATACGCGTTTCCCCGTATTTCTCAAATATATTAACCGAATGGAACAACGCGGCGCGCAAATAAATTTGACTAATTTTAGTGAAGTCCCGACTCCCGCAATAATTAATCGCATCTTCTATTACCCCCCGCCTTCAACATATCCTTCGTTTCGTTATCGTCAACATCGTTTCGATCTCCGTTTTTTTTTTTCTCCAACAATCGACGCAGTGTCATCCACGAATCACAGTCATCCTCAATCCTCTTATCTCGAACTACAGGCGAGGAACGGGATTAATTGTTAGTCCAACTCCAGACGCGTTTATATGCGACGAGCGTTTTCCATCGTTTCTTTCCTTCTTTGTTCCCTTTGTCTTCCTTTCCTTTTCGTACGAACGACGATGAAAATCGGGCCACAGACACCGTGACCGTCTCTCATTCTGTCGGCGGTCCTCTGCCGGACCGATTCTTTCGTCCAGCGAATCGGTTCGACGCAACTGTCACAATCCGTACACGATTGTCCACCCTCGAACGGCACACCGCGCCGCGATAACAACGACGTTCTTCCAATTACAAATCGCGTTACTACTCTCCGTTCGATTCTCGACTATCGATCGGCCACGCGTGACCTTCCCGCCGCGATTTCCGATACACTTGCCGCGTGCGGCAATGCACTTCCACGGGGTGCATCGGGATGACTCACGAGTCGCGCACACTTGCCGATAAATAGTTCTTGTGTCCCGAGTTCGGCGCGTAAGCTCGGCGAACCGATGATTGATAGGAGGGACGCTAATTTTATTTGTCTCGCGCCGATGAAACGTACACGCGGATTAGTTCAGCGGGAACGGAGAATCGAAGTTCGAGAATCGAGCGGAGATCCACGCGATTCGAAACGCCACGCGGACCGATCGATTCGATTCGATCGAAAAGGGAACGAATGATTAATTTGTTTCTTCGCCGTTCGCGTATATTCATCGACGCGGATTTTCTTCGTCGTAAGCCGGGGTTTAACTAAAATAATGTACGAACGCGGAGAGAAGTGTAAGGCGACATCGAACGCCTCGCCGTTCGACACTTTACGATCGAGTAGACGACGGAATTTGCATTACTTATCGGCCGTGAACTTTATTGGATAAGCCAGCTGTTGTGCAATCTGTTAGCACATCGCTTGCAGCCTTCCATTGTGTTTTTCGTGCCGGTTGCCGCGCGTATTTTCCTTCGCGAGATCGCCGATTTACGTCAGCCGCGGGTGAAAAATATTGTTGTGTCGATCGTTTAAATGTTACCGCACGTTCTCGGCACTCCCAATATTTCTTCGCGCCGCAATGCCAGTTCCTTGTTATTGTTACTCAGTTATTGAAATAATTGTGGGTGGGTTTGTCAACGCGTTACGCAACATTCAGAACCGTTGACCAGTACGTTAGTTCATTTAACAAGTGCGAAATTTGTTTCGGGGTGGCTGGGAAGATCGAGATCCGTATGGAGTATAATTTGCGATCGTTGCTACTCACAGAGAAGAGGATCCAGGCGTTCCTTGAAGCTCTTGTTCCTCTTCATCCTCTCCACATCGCTCTCGTCCGTTTCCAACGGTGTTTCCCACTCGGACGAGTCGTAGGTCTGGTCCTTCCTGGTGTCGCCAGTTTCCTCCCTCTCGTTTCTCTTCTCCACGTTGTCGTACGAGGAGTTCCTGTCGCTGTACAGCGACTCCGACGTGTCCGGCGGTTTCAACAGCTCTGGGTACCTATTGGTTCAACGAAGGAACAAAAATAACGCGTTAATACATTCGAAACAACATTTATTTTCATCGCTGGGATGGATTTTTCCGAACAATCAAATTTAGAGAAATGTGAAACAGCGAATGCAGCGGGTAGACAATGCGAATCATTAGTGTACAGGTATCGTTGCAACGATAAATTCTCGCGAAACGGAACGAGACGAGAATCGTTCCGTGGTATTATCGAGTATACGCGTGGACGTATACGCGCGTGCACTTTGTTCCGACAGAAGTACATATTGTAATTAAATCGATTAACCGGCGAGCGTTTAATTAGGTGTTAAAAGAAATCCGCGTGGCTGTTGATCTTCATTTTCAACTCGAACGCGATTACATTTATCGACGACCACGACCGATATCAACGCTCGCCGCGCGACTGTTACTTTCTTGGACCGAACCGAACTGAGCTATCTACTCACCGTTGGAGGATGATACTCTGGACCGTCAAAGTGTTCCCAACGACGTCCCTATCGCACTCCTCGTCCGGAAACTTTCTGGCCACGTTATCGCCCTCGTAATCCGCATCACAGTCGTAGTCTGGCTCGCAGTCGTCCCCTTCGTTGCCTGAACAAGCATTGTCATAAATTGTTATCGTTGCCCCCTTGGACTTGTTCACCATTTCGATCGTTTCGTTCTGCAGAAGCGAAAAACGAACGCGGAGATTCTACTGCTTCTAAGAAGCGATTTGAGAACGGGATGAAAATTATTATTCCGGAAGAATTTCACGTTTTCAATAGAATCGGAATAATAATCGTGCGCATGGCTTTGATTCTGTCCGGATTTATTTCTTTCCCTTGCAATTTCGTAGATCTCGCGGTGTTTGGATTGTTGAATAGCAGACCTCGATTGTCGCTAATCGAATTTCTGTTCATCCGCACGGTTTCCGAACTTTCTTAAAACACGATTAGATTGGCTGGCTGTTCGAGCAGACGGATCGAAATCGTGGAAAAATAAGCGTGATAATGAGCGTTCTAAGGGCGATTTCGTTTATCGTTATCCATTGAAAAATCAGCGGGAGGTACTCGACTCCTTGTCTTTTGTTTTCTGATCGGGCGATGTTTTCGCACCAAAACGAGAAAGAAGAATTAGGCGATTCTTAGGTACGATAAAGAAGATTAGTTACTCTAAAGTGTTTTTTTTTACTCAACACTTTTCCACTCACCAATTAAAACGTGTCAAGTGGTTACCAATTATGGAAGGTAATCGACGATCTTCTCTTAAACGATAGTAGAACGAACGAGGCAAATGATAAGCGAGCTCAATTAAAGAATCAATTTAATTCTTCCGGTAAAAAAAAAAAAAAAAACCACCTTCAACTATTCTCGCCGAAAAAGATACAAAGAATTTTCCATAAACGTTGAACGAGACGCAAGAACAAGACGCAAGATCGTCCCCCCCCGCCCCTTCCCCCAACAAAAATAATTGCCCCTTCTAAAGCTCCACAGAAACGAGAAAATACCTTACCGATAAACTCCCAACTGGAGTCGACGGCCCACGAGGTGTCGTTGAACACCTTCGTCCTGATCTTCGGCGGTTGCACCGGTTTCGCTCGCGGTATCTTCTTCGCCTCTTTGGTGCCAAGCCTCTTGGCCAGATTGTCCACGGAGGAGGATATCAGCGGCGTTTTGTCCTCCGTCTCCTCCGTCTCCTCCCAATCGATCGGATGCAGCTGATTCGAATTACCGCCGAGCGGTGTCTGCAGCCAACCCGGCTCGCTGTGCCGATACTTGTTCGTCGCCGGATTATTCCTTGGCCGTCTTCGGGGTATTATGGCCGCGCTCTGCGCGATCGCGTCCGCCGGCTCCGCGTAGAACGGGCTACCCTGTTTCGACTCCGGCGTCAGGGGGCTGTTGCTCTCCGATTTGGCCAGCATCAGACCGAGCTTGTTCCTGGGCGGCGTCACCGTGCTCGGGCTGTTCAAGGAATTCGCGCTGCCTGTTTTGGAGAAGACACGGGGCCTCTGTTTAGAAGCGGGAAATCGTATTGCTAGCGTGGGGTCGGACGCCATCGTCGAAGAACGAAGTTAAGGGGAACAAACGAACAGCGAATATTGGGAATGGACCGTGGCGTGAATGGACCGATCAGCGCCTAGTAATAAGGAAGCCTGCCCCGTTCCTTTTTATTCGGTTCCTACACTACCGTCCTCGTTAATAAAAGTTAAAATATAACCGCGACATCTTCCTAACTAAACGTTCCAGTATTACCGAATACATAGTAAACTGCTTTCGCCCGCATATAACCGGAACGAAAGCACCGAGAACGGAATCGACGATCCGAAGCGGAGAATTAACTCACAGACGCGCGACAGTAGATCCGGTTTCCTGCCCATTCCCGTCTCCTCCGGTGAACCGTTGCTCTGCTCCGCGGTCTTCGCCTCCTGCACAGGCTTGAAGCTGCTGAACTCCGGGCTGGTCGTCTCCTTGTAGCTCAGCTTCTCGTTCCCGATCGATTTGTCGTTCCTCACGATCATCCGGTCGTTCCTCACGATCAGCTGCTCGCCGCTCGTCAGCCGGTCGTTGAAATTCCTCTCGGCCGGATTCGCCAATCTGTCCGGCACCGTCAGCCGATCGTTCGAGTTCCTAAGACGTTCAGACTGCTGCGGGTTCGTCGTCGTCGTCGTCGGCGTCTCGTTCCTCGCCAGCTTGTCGTTCGGCGACCAGGTGGAATGGTTCGATTGATCCGTCGTGTTCCAGATGTCCTCGTAATCGGAGATCTTGTCGCCCGGCGAGCTCCGATAGTACGACTCCAATATATCCGACTCCTGGTAGTGCTGCGAGTTCTTTCGGGCGTCGCGGTCGCGTCTCCGTTTCGATTTGCTCGTGCTGGACGGCGTGGCCGGGGACAGGGCGTTCGGCGTCTTCGCGCCGGGATTCGGCACCAGCTTCGACAACGGCGACAGCACCGGCGTCGTCGGGGACAGGGGCGACTTCACGGAGAAGTTCGACGCGATGGACTTGTTCGACGTGGCGCTCTGCGGGCTCAGAAGGGAGCTGTTCGGATCCGACGGCGTGTTCTGCTGAAATCAGGCGAGATTACTGTGATTAAATTGGACGTTTCAGACGGAGGGTACAACGTTTTCGAACTCCCCTCGATATGGTTGCAACGTCGCGAACAGAACATTTATGCAATACAGCGATAGTTTTAGAACAGAGTCGACGAGAGGTTCGCAAGGGGGAGAACGTTGAAAACGGAAGGTACCTGCGCGCTGCCGACGTCCGTCGCCTGGTTCACGTTGAACGTCACCGTCGCCGTTACGGTGAAATTATTCTGATTCTGCGCGATCCCCGGTTTCGCCCATCTCGGGGGCGGTGGCGGCGGCGTCTTCACGATCTGCCCCGCGGCATGATTCTCCGCGATGATGCTCCGTATCTCGGGGAGGACCGGGGACGTTGCGCAGGAGAGATTGTTGAACATCGACACGTTCTGATGGAAGTTCGTCGTCATCGTGCTGACGGAGGAGAATCTCGTCCTGGACAACTCGATCGTCGTTCTCCTGGACGCGTCCGTCGGGTTTCGCGCGTCGTGCACGGGACTCAACACGTTGCTCTCCACGTTGTGGACGACAGGGGACGGGCATCGAACACTCTGCACCAGATTCGGCGAGATCAACTTCTGCGACAGCTTGTCGCTCGGCGAGATCTTGTCCTTCTTCAGGTCCATCGGCTCGTTGAACGTCGTCAGGTTCAAAGTGTTAGGCGGCGTGGGCCTCGGCTGACGCGGCAACGACGACGTGAACGTGGACGTCGTCAACGTGGCCGTCGGCGACGCACTTCCTGCACAACGAAAATAAAGGCGACGGCGTTGGGATTATTTCTGGCGCGTGGATGTTTCGCTTATTTCTGGACGCGGGGCTGGCACGCGTTTCTTTTCCCTTTCTTCTCTCTCTCCCACTCTCTTTCTCTCTCTCTCGGCGTGTAAATCGGAAGGAAATGCACCGTCTAATGAGCTACTCTGTCTCGGGATCGAACGAGAAAGGGGCGACAAGCTCGTTTTGGTTACTCGTTTCGAACGAAATGAAATCTGGCTTGAACATTTTACGAAACCGAGATTCGCGTATCGCCGCGATTGCACGTCTTAGCTGTAATTGAAACGTCGCGAATAACTCTGCTGTCATAAAGTACACCGCGTCCATAAACGTTATCGTAATTCCATTCGAAAACCAGTTTCAATTCAATTCGATTCAATTCGATAAATCGTTTGCAACTCGGATCACTCACGTGTCTCGTGCGGCGAAATGGGCGCCAGATTCAGCACGATGCTCTCCGTCGTTGGCGTGTGAACATTATTGTTGTTGTTGTTATTCAGATTGTTGTTCCCTGCAACACACGTCATCGGGTATCCCCAATTAGCCATTATTGTCGAGCAATCGAACGGGAGCGGCATGAATTCGTGAAGAATTTCGATAAAATTTGAAACCCACCGCCACGGAAGCTGCTCAAGCTGGACGTGTTGCTGCTGCTGCTTTCCGGCGGCTTCGGGTTCGCCATCGGGTATCTCCAGAATTCCTGACCCAGAAGCGCCAGGGAGGAGAGCTGCTGCCTATTCTTGGCCTCGCGCATCGCCCTTGGCAGTGTCAATTGGACCGGCAATTCGTCACTGTTCCCGTCGAGGAGAACAAATAAATCAGGCTGAATTAGCGGCTCGGCGATGTTAACGAGGATAATCGGGACGCTGTAACGGCCGATTCATCGGCCAGGCTAATGGCACGCGAGGATTCGTTATACGCGTTCACTTCGATCACGTTTTCGATCGCTCGAAAGCTCGTGAAACTCGAAGATGCTTGGGATAGGCTTGAGAAGTTCTGCGGAATACGGAACTGTGAGCAAGCGATTTTTTTTGCTTGCTGGATCCTCCGATATTGAGAGGAGAATTCGCGAAAATTCTGACGTCGACAAATGAAAAATTCGGTCTTGGAGAATTATCGCGGGTCAATTATTGTAGTCCGAAATTGTGCCACCTGCCCGCGTACAGGACAGAAAATAAAACGGAAAGAAAACGGGAACAGGGAAAAATACACAGCCACCACCGCGTTACGAGATAGTATCGGCGAAACGATACGGGGTAAACGGCTGGAACGCTCATGAATCATTAATCGAAACCGTTAAAAGGAAAAACGGCGCGTCGATTATCACGAAAACCGCGGCTTAATAGCGCGAACGCAGCTTTCCAACGCTCCCATTAGCCGCCTAAATTATCTCCGGACACGATCCAGGTACGACTTTCACCTCGCGGATCGTGTCTGCCAATGTGGACTCGCGTGCTCCAGGAATTCGATAAATTATGCAACGCTGTATCGATCACGGCGAGGCACGTTTGCCGTCCAATCCTCCATGCGCTTTTCCCTCTCTTAACATCTGTTTAATAACAATTTAAATTGACCCCTTCGATCGACGAACAGCTGTAACAACTAAGCTGTCAGTTGTATCGCCGAGTATCGCTCGAAGGATGCACGAGTTCGTTACCTTAGCGAATTAAATAACCTGGCGTTAAACAGCAGGGAACCGTATCCTGATTTAATATACAAATTTATATCTCGTAATTTTTATCGCGTATTTCTTTCAGAAACAAGTACATAGTCGCTGCAGCGCCGTTCATAACACGATCTACGCATAATCGTGTCGTTGTTACGCGGAAACACGTAGCCCTTTTTTCCTCGACGTCGACGGGAAATGCTTCGAATTCGAATGATCGCCGTTTAATAAACGGTCGGCCAAAGGAAGCTGAGACGGTGGCAGTACGCAACGTATTAAAAGAACGAGACGACGCTGCCCGATCGAAGTGGAAGGTGAACTCGAGGAGAGAGCACTCACCAGCACTGAGAATAGTGGGCGATCAGCGAGGGGATGTTGTCGAACCTGTTCTCGCTGGTCTCCAAGCTCAGCTTCCCCTTGTTGGCTTGGATCAGGTAGTGCTCGATGTACGGCCCCTTTCCCGGCGGTAGCCGTACAGACAGGGCCATCGTGTCGCTCTGGCTCGACTGTCGGACCACGAAGTTCTGGAAATAGAAAGAAGATCAGTCAGCGGTTGGCTGAACGTCGGCGACGAACCGACGAAATAATTCGAGGAGCGTGGAAACAATTATGGAGGACTATGGAGCGTTATGTATCCGAACGTTTCCGAACTCCCATTTGATTGGCGAGAAAAATTTGTCGTAGCCGATCTTGTAAATTCGCAGAAGACCTCTATAATTATTCTCCTCCGCGTGTTTGCAGCGTTCACGACCGTTTCCTAAAATCGTATTGCCAGTTGATCGAAAGTTGGATATTTTTAAAACGCATTTCCCACGCGTGCTCTACAAACATGACGGTCCAATCTACGTCGAGCTGGAACGCGGACGTGCTCAGAGCAAAAAGGGACGTGGAAATTGTTCGGGTTTATTTTTTCTTATAAGAAGAACTCCTCGTATGGTCACGAGCAACCTACTTACACGGGGGTTGGACCTTCGAAGAATTCAAAATACGTCGCGAACTTGCACGCACTCTATTCCAGAAATAAATCCAGCGAAGCCGCAAAAGTTTCGTACGAATTTGTCCACCCACGCGGTCTCGCGAAATCCAAGCTTGCGAAGCACCGGTAAAACGGCGAACAACAGTTCCGTCTCGGTTTCGTTTCTACTTTGTTCAACCCGGTTCCGGTAAGCGCGAACGAAACGGAACGGAAACAAGGCGAACGCGGAAAAATACGCTCACTATTCTATCCACGGGTTTCCGCGTTACCATTTCGCTTCATAAACTTCCCCGCGCGCCGCTTTGTATCCTTCGTGCCCCCGAGAGAAGAATAAGCAGCCCGTGCGCGAGGATAGAGGAAATGGAAAAGCGACCGGGACGCGTAAAACGCGTTGCATAATTCCCGGCTTTTCCAGCCGGATATCCGTGTCGAACATTCGACCGACGTTCCCGCGAGCAAAGCGTGGAGACAAAGCCGCGGAAAATGAACGAGCAGAGAATGGCCAGAGCTTCCGTATCCTCTGCACTGTTCAGTCTTTTCCATTTTCCTCGCGAGCGAACAAAGTTTTCGAGCTGCGCGAACCTTTTTTCTGCAACGATACTCGAACGAAGTTTCACAGAATTGGAAGCATTTGTTGCAATCGAAAGATTCTTCATCGGTACACGATTCAACGTTCGACTCAATTTGAACAATCGCAGAACGACAACTGCGCCGTCGAAATCTGGCAAATCGACGGGGATCGATCGACGCGATATTTTCCAGGAAACGTCGTCGTCAAGGAAGCTCCGTAAACATTTAAAAATAAATGCTTACAACTGCGAGCGCGCAAATAATAGGAAACACATAGTAGGAAAGACACGTTCGTTTTTCCGTCATAAACGATTCATCCTCTGTCATTTACCGCGCGCTATCTTCGTTATCTACCAGACGCAGCCACTCCACGGCGGTGTTCGTCGACGTATCGACACCAGTCCCGGATAATTTCAACTTCGAACCCACCCCGCGGAATCGCCGCGTCCTCCTCTGGCGGCGCACGGGGGTTGGCAGTCTCGTCTATGGGCAAGTAATTGCTGGCTGCATTGTTTTTCGGTACGAGCAATTCATTCGTGGACACGGCGAGGAGGGGAAGGTGCGGGACGATTAACAAAGCTGGAGAACAATGAGCCAGCGGGAAAACAATGCGGCCACAATGGCACGGCTCGTTCGCTGCCGTTCCACCCCCGCTGATTACACTGCTTCGCCTCTCTCTCTCCCACGCTTTTTCGTTATTCGCCGGGAAAGGGAGCGGAGGAGGAAGAAAGAGAGAAGAAAAAAGGGGAAAACACCGTTCGCTGGCGAGGAATCGGTGGGAAATGACGGGAAACGGGACGGTTCTTTCGATGCGCCGAACAAACTATCGGGGTGGCTCTGTCCGGGTTGCTCGCAGCTTCGTTCGGCTTGCTTCTTGTTTAAATTATTGCCTCGTCGGTATTCAGAACGGGATGAATACTTTTGTCCAGAGTCTAGAAGGTTCTGTTCGATACCTTTTGTGTTCTTCGCGATACGAGATGGGCAAGCTTTGCTTTCTGGATGGTTCGAGATCTTTTCTTTCAATGGAACGGCCGGGGTAGTAAATTATTGGGGCTTGTTCGGGCAGGATTTCGTCGAGGGAAAAGTACTCGAGTTAATAAAAAATATCGTCCACTAAATCTTCTGTTAAAAGAAAGTTTGGAACCCCTTAACAACACTAGGTCTAATAATAATAATAATCCCTCAGTCAATATTCCAACGGGGGCTCGGGAAATCTTATTAAAACGATCTTCACTTCCTTCCTAACAAGGCTCGCGGCCCGCTAAATTAATTATCCATCCGAATTAATTAGATTCAACAGTTCAGAGTGCACTCCGTCCCCTCCCTCCCTCTATCCGGGCGAAAAGGGTTCGACCAATCGATCCCACGTTAAAAGAGACACACTCGACCCGGTCTCGATTCACCTATTTCCTCGTCGTGATTTTATCTTCATCGAGTCGTTACTCCATCTTGACCCGATCCGCAATTTTTTCGCGTGCCTTTATCTATTCCCGATCTCGTTTTAGAGTACGGTGCCTCGAGACGAAGCTTGACCCTGCTTCCAACGGCGGCTTTATCACGAGGAAGCCTCGATTCCATCACGATACAATTCCAAGGGGATCTTGACCCCGGTGCTTTCGCTTCTCCACGGCTACTCGCGCGGTCCCGATCTCGATTTCGAGCGGCCTCTCCTCCCGTCTCGACACGGTCGCCAAAGTAATGCGAACGCTGCTACCTTCCGTCGGCGCAACGAAAATATTTCTGCTCTCGGGAAACCAATCCTACGTTTATCGAGGAACGAACGGTCCCCTTAAATGTGCCTCGCTAGTTCCTAATACGTCAAATGATGTATGACCCTGGTAGTTAAACAAAAAAAATAGATACAGAATGAATCTATCGAAAGGCTTTGCGCACATTTTTTTTAGTAATCACCACCTGGCGCTACCTTCTTGATAATTAAGCTAAAAAAAAAAAGAAAAATTGTGAATCATCATCGCGTTTGCGAGCGTGAGGCATTGACACGATTTTTCATCCGCCGCCGACCGTCTCCCCGCTGCTATTCCTCCTCGTGTGTCAGATAAGAGCGTGCACAGCTCGGCTCGATTGTTCCCCGCGACTAAAAGCGAGATAACCAAGCGTGGAAACAATGCTCCGCGGCCGGGAAGTGGAAGCGTGTTCGGATTGCGTGGACGGAGAGAAGTACGATCGGTTCTTATCTAACGCAAACGGAAGGACGTCAAGTCCAGTCGGCTGGTTGCACCCGATGGAAAATTGTGTCAACGTACGCGCCCGTGCAGTTCACGTTCCCCGAGGGTCGCGATAAAGCTTCGCTCGATTGCGATTATCTGTCGCCCGGTTATTGTGTCCGTTGACGAAATCGCGTTCCCGTTCGTCGTCTCGCCCTCCTCGAAGCGCGTCGGCCGCGTTGCCGCGCGGATCGCGACGAACGCGTGTCCCACGCGGGAAACGAACGTTCGAATCGGGGCAGAAGTCGAAAAATCGGAGCAGAAGTCGAAAAATCGGAGCAGGAGTCGAAAAATCGGAGCAGGAGTCGAAAAATCGGAGCAGGAGTCGAAAAATCGGAGCAGGAGTCGAAAAATCGGAGCAGGAGTCGAAAAATCGGAGCAGGAGTCGAAAAATCGGAGCAGGAGTCGAAAAATCGGAGCAGGAGTCGAAAAATCGGAGCAGGAGTCGAAAAATCGGAGCAGGAGTCGAAAAATCGGAGCAGGAGTCGAAAAATCGGAGCAGGAGTCGAAAAATCGGAGCAGGAGTCGAAAAATCGGAGCAGGAGTCGAAAAATCGGAGCAGAAGTCGAGGGTGGACCTGTACGTGGCCAGCCACGCTGACAATGCCACTTGTTATGCGCGTTTTCTGGCGTATCACCGACGCTTGGAACGTCGCCAGAGGCTCGGGTCGTCGCGTTACGTCGGGCCAACGTCTACCGTTTGCATTTACTGTATATTAAGCCACCGTTGCAACGGTGCCGGCTGCCAAATGGCCGACGCGTTCGTAGATACGTTGGCCACGGTTGATCCGACGACGATCTACGGACGATAGCGTACTGGCAATGGTAGAACAGGAACGTTAATTGCTATCGCGGAGACAGAGGCAGAGAGGACAGCGAGAGAGCGCGCGCGTGTTTGCGTGGCTGTGTTACCGTGCATAGGAATTTTGGAAGATAGCGCGCAGCTGGTATTTGAATCATTTTCCCGTGAACACTGTGAAACGGAGAGTTTGGGTGTACGCGAGGGTTGAAGGTACGGTATGGAATTTTTGCGACAGTGTTAAAAATTGGAATGAAAGATCGAGGTTGAAAAACGTGTCGAAATTACAATTTATTTGATGCGTTAATGTATTTATGTTTGGGTGATAAAATACTGCATTTAGATAACAAAAATATATATATAATTAACGCATTGTTCAGTTGTCACATTTGAATCGCTAAATAAATCGCGGCTTAAAAAAAAAGAACCTAAAGAAAAATTTATTTCCAGTCCACTTGTCCTTCTTTTATTATAAGAATATTATTCGAATGAAATGGAGACTCATTTCTGTCACGCGTCGCACGTCAACGACGCCCCTGCACGATGAAAAAGGAAAAAGCGTGAAAATATTCCCACGTAACTTCCCCTGTAAATGAAACGAGCAGATCCCCGGGCGTCCATTTATTGCCACGGGCGACAAACAATGCACCGACGACTGAAAATATTCACGGAATGAACGCTGATCAAAGTGTTGGGGATGCCCGAGGCGTTAGGGGCGCGGGGGATTTCGTGAGTCGTGGATTTTCCACTGAAAACGCCGCTCAAACAATTGCACGAGTAATATCTCACGTTCCACGTTTCTCCCTCTCTCGATTCGTCGACCGGCCGTTCCCTTCACGGAACTTTGGACAGTTCTCTTTATTTATCACGCGGTGCATTCGTCGGGCGACACATTCTCTCGACGCTCGCGGCAAGTACCCGCCTAACTAACAGCAAAACAGAAACACAAGTATGCACGAACTTTTCCTAAAATATAAAAACGAACTCCGAAAAAAAATATACAAGAGTTCTCCGACGTTTCTCCGTGGTTCCAAATCAATTGTCGAAGGAGAATGGATAAATTACTTGCTGACAAGAAATTTTCCGACGAGTGGGTAAAGGTGTCCCAACGATGTCGGAAAACCCAAGGAGACGGTGCGAGGGTAACACAGGGATACGAAAGAATTTTCCGCGCCGACCCTCGCGTCGAACTACCGTTGGCACTTCCGTGGAAAAGTTCCTTCGGCCGGGTCGGAGCGGACAGGGCAGAGGAAAACAGAGACGGACACCGGGGAACGGGAACAGAGAAGTGTTTTCCCCGCTTGCAAATCTCTTACGCTTAATCGATTCGCTTAAGTGCACTCACCCCTTCCTCTTTCCCCTGCAACAAGTGGAAAGCGCCGGCTCTCTGGATGCCGGGAAGGAACCAGATCGGATGGGATCGTATGAGCCTCTCGATCAGGGTGATGTCGCAGGCGACCTCGCTGCCAGAATCTTCCGTAGACGTCGAAGATCCGCCGGAGGTGGCCGATCCTTCGGAGGACAGCGACTCCTCGCTCTGAAACGCGCAAATCAAATCCAACAATGTTACGCGAAGCGAAAGAAAGCAAAAGATAAATGACACGTCGATTAGAGAACTCCAGTTGAGTACCACCCGGCGGTGAAAGAAAAGGGAAAGAATCCTGCGTCCCGGGTAGCAGCGGGGAAAAGGTGTTTAGAAGAACGCGGGGGAAACGAAACGACGAAAGAAACGGACAGGGTGTAAAAGGGGAACGATCGAACGAGCGGAAAATGAAAGGAAAGGGCGAGCATTCGGCTGCAAATTGAGATAACCGATGGAACCGTTCGATTGTGGCGCCCCGCGCGACAGTGTAACGCCGCATTAGAGTGTATTGTACGACGATCGGGTAGGATTTACACCCTCGGAATTGCGGCTTAAGGGGCGACCGGCATTTCCATATTCGCGGCGATTGCGAGTCGCGGCACCGGCTCGCCCGTTCAAACGACACGGACCGCGGAATTGGCCGGAGAACGATTCCACGGCGGGCGAAAGTAGCATGGGGATCGAGATTAAGCAATGAACTGGGATTAACGAGGCGAGAACGCTTCCCCAGACAGTGGCTAAATTATACTAAATGCTGCGCGTAACGCGCGACGTGTATACTACCGTACGGATTCTGGATTTCGATGCTTCATTGCTAGCACTGGGCTTTGCTTGATTTCCGTGAGAACGAAGCGAAGAGATGTTGCTTATTATACCAGGTGTACGGATCCGTGGAAATTTTCATTGGATAGGTTCTCGTTTCGCACTTTTCTTTTTCATTTATTTTCAATCATTTGGTAAGCAGATAGCCGGACAGCTAACAATGGTAATAATACTGCTAACAATAACGACGACATTTATCGATCAAATAATTATCGTCTGTGGTTTCTTTGCGGGTTCGCGAAATTTTCGCGTTACAGATATTGGCGTGATAATTAATTGAAACAGATTGGGGGAAAAAAAAAGGAAATAAAATAACCAGGAACAATTGGACACGAGTATTTGTGGTTAGTTGACACGGACGCATCGATCAGTTGCGTATCGAATTTTTCGTGCACCCTTATTTTTCTGGAGCAGGGGGTTGATTCGCGAAGGGGTTTGCCGCGTGCCGGAGTTTCGAGTGTAATTTAATTTGAAATGCAGACTGACACACAGCGGTGTTTCGGGTTAAACGGATTAAACGAGAACGCGCGACGCATGCTGAACACCCTCGTAGCTAATTGCGAATCCCTTAATTGCGCACCGTGGAAAGTATTCCGTCAACGTTACGATTCTCCCAATCGTACGACAACGCCGACATTATCTGTGCTCGCGTAAAGCAGAAAAGAGGGAAAGAAAAATCGGGGGGACAATAATACACTGGAAAATGTACTGTCTGGAAACCTGGGAACCTACCAATTCGATCATTCGATAATAATCCAGCATTCCCCTTACAATATTATTTCATATACCTCTGGAATTCTTCCTGTCAAATATATCCACTATGCAAACATTTTCTTCCGTTATCTTCAATTACAATAATTACCTATACAACTGCTACAATTAATTTAACGAATTATTTTAACATATATAAATTTATTTCTGCCAAATAAAGCACCTGAATTTGCGTTCCTTCCACTGCCACTTTTTACGTTATCCTCTTATCTTTCACATTTTCGCGTTCAGAAATACGTGACCCCGCTAAAGCCAGACAGAACAGGATGATCCTACTCACCTGTACATGATGTAGCTGCGTAAGCTGATGGTGCTGCAGTGGATTTGGCGGAGGCGTGCTGGGCGAGCTGACAACTTGAACAGTGCCATGCTGCTGCAGATACGGTTCCAGGAAGACATCGCTCCTGCGAACAGAGAAAACAGATCGTTCCGTTTAGTCTCGTTTCATTAATTGGCCTCCCGCCGTCGGTTGTCACCTAGAATTCGCTTCGTACGAATAAGCTCGCGTCGTTAAAACAAGACTATCAGCATTTCAGCGTTCTCCCCGATAAAACGATAGGGATCGCTTCAGCATCGATCGTTGTATCACTATATTTCTCTGGCGTATCAAATAAACAATGTTTGCAATTTTTTCGTTATACGTTTCCCAGATCGTTTCCCAGTCCCTAGTCCAAGAGCATCGGGAAGACATATTGTTTCGTATCAAAGACATCGTGCACGACGAATGCAAGACGTTCTCGTCCAGGAAATCCCAGCTTCTTCCGTCTCATTTCCCTAGGAAGCACGGAGAATCGTCCCGAGTGAAAGAGGAGGGCACAAAAGCGCCTCGAACCGTCCAATTCTGTATTGTAAAGCTGCGCCGCAAGGCCGGTGAATTTCTCGTTAAGAGCGCGGTCTCGCAGGTAATCGCTCGGAAGCTAGGCAGGTAAATCCTCCGTGGCGGATTAGGGGGGGGGGGCAATGTACGGTTTGCAAACAGACCTTGCACGCTCGCGTAATTTCCGTGGTGTCGGCGGTGAGAAACCGCGAGATTCGTGACGCGAATCGGCCTAATTGTTCTATCTGGGTTCACTCTTCTGGGGATAATGATCGAAACAGGGATGGAGAATTCGAGAAAAGTCGAGAGACTTTCGGGCAACTGCGAAAGTGCGCTCGTCGACGGTAGATAAAATTAATGGGAATTCGGGAAACGAGACGGGGAATTAGATTCTTCGAATTGGATTGATATGAATTAACGTGCCAATTAAAAAACATGGGTATTCAGTTGAATTTTAATACCATTGAAAAACCTATACCTAAGTGGTCGAATAATTTTCCAAAGCATCCAAGATAAAAATTATTTTACTGAAGCGATAGATGAACCCTCGTTGCGTAAATGTCAATAATATTTATTACTGATTGAGTACATAAATAAACATACGTTACTCAGACCACTTTCATCATCACTGTGGCACAATTCCTTTCGCCTCAAATCGAAACGCTTCGCGTTATTCAATTCACAAAATTTATCGCGACTCGCGAGCTATAAACACGCGTACTTTACACTCGTATTTATATTATTACCCAAGGCAACGAAACAAACGTCCACCAACGAGACGTCGTCGTCGTCGTCGTCGCATCGCGAAATTGTCGTCGACTTAACGACGCCCGGGGTATTCGCTAATTATACCGATAATCCGTACTCGTGTAATACGATTCGAGGCCCATCGGTACGACGCGACGCGACTCTTAATTAATGGTCTCATTAGAGTCCCAAAAGTCCCTTAATGACCCCTTTTACGAGCACGCTCGGCGCTCTTCGTTCCTGTTCGTTCCAAATATCTTTTCTTTTTATTTGCCTCTCCCCCTCCCACCCCCGAGCGACTCTGCCAATTTGTTTATCACCTGGCCCGTGCGCCGAGGTCAACCGCCTCGAACAAGGAAAGCACTGTGGCTCGCGAAAACGGGGACGCGTGCATTGCGTTGCACATCGCAGCTAATTGCGACACGTACCCAGTTTGCGATGCGTCAGAATCTAGGGAGTAAGTGGCGCGTTACGCGGAAACGCTGCCGGTAGATTAACGACGCTGGTTTTTAACGCGATGCGTGTTCGCCGTGCGTTTGCACGATTACTGGAGAGCCACGAGAACCCGCCGGTGCCTATCATTTCGTAAGCGATCCTTCGACGCCAATGGTGACCGTGCCCGATTAAGTAGTATCAACCGGACGGCGTCGGACTTCAGAGCCGGCCAGGACTGGTCCGCTGTTCGAACAAATATTATCCCGATTTTTCATCGACTCCTCGCGGGCCAACGATCGACGCGGTCACGCGTTTCAGTTTGGCCGCGAGCGATCCGCTTCGAACAGTATTATTTCGAGCAAACTTTGCCCAAGTTCCACCCCTTCCCCTCGGTTGAATAGCGGACACGAAGGGGGCGTCGACGTACGCAAAATCGCCGGCTACCATCCCCCGACGCGTCCAACACACCGTTGTCCTCTGCGTTTGACAGTTGGCCGACCCGTTTCGGACCACGTCTGCTGCGCGGAGGGCCGCGTTTGTTCCTCGACACGACTCTCTCAGGACCGTACACGCACTTGGATATAGGGGTTGAAGGAATTTTCGGGGCGTTTCGGTCCGTTTAGCAGGGGGACGGGAAACGATTGGATCCGGGGTACGCGGCGTCGCAGATGTTCGATAATGATCCTTCGTGGACGATGATGGTGCTTTTATTCGCCAGTGAGCGACGAGTTCTGCTCGACGAGACCGAGACGTATTCGTGATAATTGGACTGCTGATGTCTCAATTGCCGATGAAAATACTTGCGCACTCTCCAAAACGATTGGTACAGTTTTTAGAACTTTATTTTGCAGCCTCTTTTTTTTCGGGCAACGTGTTCTCAGTTAATTAAGTCCTCTCGCGGACAGCGGGACCATTAGATTTTCCATTTTTCATTCCACAGCGCAAGCGTCAATGTCAGTACAGAAACGGTGCAGAGAATGAACGGATTCACGAAAAATATACTACATTGAACGAAAGTGGAATAAAACGTGCCATCTTCTCAAGCTTGCAATTAATTACAAGCCTCATTAATCAACGGCTAATTATCCTGAATATATTTACACCGGTCGAAGCAATAAGCAAACGTTTTCTTTCCCCCTCTCTTTGGTCGACCGTAATTACCGCGGTGCAGTAGAATTCATTTTTCATTCCACGCCCGGGCGAAATCCAGTCGCCATGTGTTCCAGCAATTAAAAGCTTCGCCTCCAATAGCATAAATCATCGTTGGGAAAACGTTGTTGACGTTTGGTCGCTCTTTTCACGTCCGCGCTACGGCACCCATCAACGGACGATTTGTTGCGTCGCGACGTATCGATTTTCCACCGCTGCGATTACCCGCCGGACGTCATTGACTAGTTTCGCGCCGCGGATTAATTGACTGCACGCAGTGTTTTCGGGTCGTCGCGAACACTCATAGAATTATATCGGTTCAGCTCGACGGGGAACGCGGGTCCATGAATCAAAGGGATTTCTTTGGGCCGCGATATTTGTCGTTCCCCGTTGAGAAATCGAGGCTCGATCGTTGCATCCACTTTTTGCACAGCTTTTTAAGGGCAATGTAGTATTTTCTGGTATTATTATCGCGGGCAGACGCATAATAGTCACCGCTAGAAGATACCGTTCACGTTTTCGCGGAGCGGTGAATTCGATTGCCTTAAAAGGCACGAGATAAGGGAACTGTCCGGACGAGAAATAAAAGTAATCTCCGCCATTGCGGTTATAAAGATTGCAGTACCCTCAAGCAGTTTTCCATTGCCTCTCGAATTTCGAGGAAGCAGTCAATCCTCGTTGCTCCCCCCTGCGACGTACAAAGAGGCCCGAAGAACGGTAGAAAATTTACGCGAAACCTTTAAATAATTTCCTACAACCACCGAACTACCCCAATTTCCTCGACAACACCCCCCCCCTCTCAACCGTTCTCTCGAAAAACAAATTCGTCGACGGAAATTTATAGAAAGCCAGGGCGTCGGGAACGATTCCTCGGGGTGGAAAGGGGAAAGGTTGCAACCCTTTCTTATCGCTCGGCCCACGCGTCAAAAAATTGCAGAACCGTCGATCCGTGGGTCACAAAGGGCCAGCGACGCGGAAGTTACGTTCCTGATTCGACAGCGAGCAAACGCGGCGTGCTCGTCGTCTGCGAGATCCGACGGGGGTTGCCATGGCTACTGGGGGTTCTCAACACGTGGTCCAGCTACGACCACCCCTCGCAAGGGTGAAAGGGATTTTTACGTATTAACGAGGAACCCCGTGCATCGTGTACTTGCACCAGGGTGTGGGAGGGGGCGGGGCGGGGCGGGTTGCGTTTGGCGTCGGGCGGAAGAAACAGGATAGGCGACAGCTTCCTTCTCGACGAGGACACGGTGTCTCGAAGGAGAGGATCCTCGAGCGGTCTGGATCCCGGCCTCAAAGGAATTCGTTCGAATGGCGAGCAAGGAACCTGGCCGTTCTTTTCGCACGCCGCACCCGTTTCGCGAGCTCCTTTCAACTCAGCTACCCCGTCTGGAGACGTTAATTCGCCTGCTGCACAACGCTCGGCGAGGGTGGCTAATTGTCGCGAGTTGCAGTGGATGGAAATAGGGTCGCTCCACGTGGAAATGCCGGAGAACGTACGGGGAGTGTGACAGCGGTGTGGTCGAGATGTTGCGCGGAATTTTTTGCGGTCTGGATGAATGGCAATTCTGTGTTTTTTTTGCACTTGAACAGTTTCGAATTAGTCGATGGTATTATTAGTCGTGGAATCTCGCGGGCAGCCGAGGGAGGGTGGAATTTTTAGATTCGATTCGAGTTACAGAGCGTGTTAAGAGCGCTGTACCCGCATTACACGAAGGTATTCTCGATTTAAATGGAACGCTATTTCCAATTCCCTACTCTGATTCAATTGTCGGCGTGATATTGAACCGGGGCCAATGGGAGCTCGTATTCTTGCGGAACCTTGGGTCGTGGCCAACGGGGACGGTTTGGAAACTCTCGGTTAGAGACGATGGAAATCCGTCTACTCTCTTTGCTTGCGATCGTTGCGCGAAAGTTTGCAAGTTTGTTCGCCCTTGGTTTCGTGAGTTTCTTTTCGTCGCCTGTCCAATGTACCCTCCAGCTTGTGTTTTCTTCTTACGCGTTGAGCAATTGTTTCTACTTGGGCGAAATTGTATTTTCATAGCAGAGAGACGGAGGGATTTTCGTGTCGTTGACTCGAATGTTTCCTCGGGAAAGAAAAATTCGTTCCTTCCCCACCCGGGGGGCTGTGAAAGATAATTTTATTAATTATAAAGGGGTTGAAATGCAGGGGGGACGTGCACCGTACCGCGAGACTAAAGTCTTGGGCGATGCTGTCTGCGCGAAAAAGTTCAAAGAAATACCCAGCATCCGAAAGGATCTTTATCCACCTTTCCCTCTTCCGCCCCCTCTTCCGCCCACCCCTTCCGCACTAAAGTCGCGCAAACGAGCAAAGTTTTTAGAGGACGAATGGAACTATTAGTCTCCTGGCAAATTAGCGAGCGCGTCCATTTTTATTTTCGCATCCACGTTCAAAGCGACACGCTGTCTCGATTGTAAGAAAGGATCGTCCATTTCAAAATGTAGCACGGACACTTGAATTATTGAGAGAAACATCTCGAACGAAACTTTCAAACTGGCCACTCGAAATGAAAATTCTCGTTCGCACGTTTCGATCAAATTATCCAGCGAGGCGTTTCGAACGAAACTCGCCGATTAAATCAAGAAACGGACAAACTTTCGAATTAGATTTTCCGAATTGAACTCTTCCCTTCCTCCGACCGAATTAATCCGTACCAAACGCTCCGCTCCAATTTGCCGTTCTCGCTCAGTTGAATAAGAAATTGTTTCGGGCGATTCGCGAAACATTCTATTCCCTGCGCGGCGCACCGCGCGCTTCCGACTTTCTTTCGCCGTTTCGGTATAGTTCGCCAATAAAAATATCCGGAGAGCGACGTGTTTCACTCTCGAATCTCTCCGCGAACGTTCGCTCGGATGTCGCGCGGTTTTTGCCTCCGGTGAACGGAGGTTGGAATGAAAAACGAAATTAGCGGTTCCGAGTGCGTGTCCTGTGATGCATAAAGGATCTCTGTTTTCTCGCCGAGAGAAAACACGACGGAAGCGACAACGTGCGTATATTTTTCCGGTCGGCGATCATCGCGATCGACGACTTCTCTAATTTCGTTCCCCTCTCCTTCGTCTCGGGTCGAGGCACGAAAGCGTTTCTCGTGACTCGACGTCGTTTAAACGAAGGTTACACGCTGTCTCTTCGCGTCAGTCCGTCGACGGGACGACTCGTTCGATCGCTGGGCTAATTAATTCCAGGCTGATGGAAGACGTCAATTGAGGGGAGGGGGAGGTATGATAAATTGAAATCGGCGAATGTTTAGATTCGTAATTTTTCCCCGCGATGTTTCAGGCAATAAAAGCTTCAATTAGCAATCAGATCGGCAGAGTTCGATTAGTTGGAGCGCAGGTGAGCCCTTCAATCGCAACGGAGCGTATATTTCAAGAACTATCCCGCACGCACAGCGTCGCCGTCGTTTCGTTCAATGTTCACTCCACTTTCTCCTGCGAAGGTTCACAAGCTAGTTCCACGGGAAAATTAGCGCGATTCTCCTCGCTTTTATTCTGTTACGCCTGATTCGCCTAGCGATTTATCAAAATACCACACAACCCGTTGCGCAATTAACAAAATACGAACAGGGAAGAGAAGGATTTTCAGCCGGAAAATACATATCCAAAAAATGTATCGCAATTGCTAATGAAAATTCGTTGCTAATTCAGATACAACAACAATTCATCCTCGTCTTAATAACCATTATATCACAACAGACAAATTCTTTCCAGACAAACAAAAACTAATATTCAGTTCTGCTAACGAAATTGCCTGGCTATTAAGTCTTCTTAATAACTTCTCCCAAATTGCATTTCCACCAAACATAAGAACCATCCCCCCACCCCACGACCAAAAAGAGACAGGGAACACCACAATCAATACCGTAGTTCCTAATTTCTTTGGGAGGAGAAGTTTCTATTAGTTCAACTTCCTAACCGAGTTATCAGCACTCTGGGAATCGCGTGGCCCATCGGTGGAGATTAAATCGACCGGAAGCCGTGTCCTCCGTCCGGATATTGGCGGAAGCCCGTTCGCGAACGTGATTAATTTCCCTCGCAAGCAGTGGAACGCGATCGTGCACGAACCAATCTCGAGAAAGGTCCGAGGAAACGTGTTTTCCTCTCGTCCGCGCGAATTTCACGGATGGTCCGCGAAACGCGCCGCATAACTCGCAGTTGCAACTGTGGACGAGACAAGTTTCCGGTTGAAACGGTTCGCGGATTAAATGTTACGGTCCGTACATCGGCGAACGTGTAACGACAATTCTTGGACGTTCTCTTCCCGCGACGGTGTTGGGTTCTAACGCGAATGAATTTTATTCTGCCCGACGCGAGAGTCGAATTCGCGTCCAATTGTTCGTCCATTCTGTCAGACAGAACCGATCAGAGTTGTATTGGAAATCCGCGAAATTCGGCGAGGAAAATTCTAAGCATAAAGCAAATATAAGCTGGACTGAAACTGCCTGTCCCGTGTACCGTTCGGTGTACCACGGCGGACAGTGAAAATGACGTTTCGTCATGCGAGGAAAAGGCGAACGATGATACCAATGGGAATCAGGCCGACGCCGCGTGGAAATAATGGCGTTGTCTCACGCGAAGCGAGAAAAATTGGACCGTGAAGAGGCGGCCGATCGGAGTGCTCCCAATGGAAAAGGAACGACGCGTGATAGAGGCCGGAAATGGTGATGGATCGGTCAAAAATTTCCTGCCCGTCTCTTTTGTCGCCGAGTAACGGGCCCCGTCAAGATCTATTACGCAAGGAAGAAACAAAGCCCTTCGAGGAGAGCACTCTCTGCTGCATTAAGACTAATAGCACGCTTCCTGGACGCTTTTTCATAGAACGCACCGCCTCTATACTTCTCTGTTTGGAATTGTTAACGTTCACCGAGTACCGACGCTTAATACATTTTGAGTGTCACCGATGGAATATTGTGCATTCGATTTGCACGCGAAAGTTATGAACTAAATCCCCCCTCTTTCGTTCTACGACAATATGGAAATTAATGAAACAAATCGAATTGGTAAAAATTAGTAAAATGTACGAAATTGATCAAATATAAATGTGAGCTCCAAATTAAATACGTACATCGGGCTCATTCTTGCACACGGTTGCTTTGCATATACAGCAAATTAAATTTCGTGTAATAAAAAATTAATCGGAGAGGATTGCGGGGACGACTTGTGGGGTAGTCCACGGCCTGCTAAGTGGTCAGGTAAGCGTCGACGCACAGACGGAGCAGGTGAAAGAGCAGGAAACGTAGGAGCGAGTCTGGACGAAGGAAGGAAGGAAGGAAGGAAGGAAGAAAGGGTTGCTCAAAGGCAGGCAAAGTGCGACTCCCGTGCACCGGCCTATCCGATTTCCTGTGGAAACCGAAGCCAAAGAACGGCACTTGGGTTACACGATGGGAGCAGCAAAGTGGTCTTAAGTTACTCCATGTAACACGCGACACTTTACTCGCCGAGTATGCGCATATACGTGTATGTACCTCCACGCTCTGTTTCGTACGAGGTACCTGTCTCGACGACGTCACTCGTTATTATCGCCCCCTTTGGGACAGAAAGGTGGCGCGTTTAGGCTGACCTCTGGTCTCTTCGCTGTCAATTAGACGGACGATAGAAATTATACAGGTAATTAATAATTGAAGTAAGGAGAATTCGATCAAATTCGAATACTTTTCATTACTTGTTCTATAATATATTTTTATCCGCCAGTTGCAACTGAAAGATTTGCATTTATTTAACAGCTCCGCGTTAACTATTATCGCTTGTATTTATTCAGAAATCCGATGAACATTTGTTTGCTGCTTCAAACTATCGGTGGACCGTCCTCGACTCGTAAGTGTATCATTTTTCGTCCCCCAATTAGGCACTTGCGCGAGAGCGAAGGAGAAGAGGATTCGCTCTCGAGGCGGAGAATATTATTAGCATCCATTCGTCTTTTTCTCTCGGCGGACGTTAAAGGGAATTAAGCGGAGGGAGCTTAATCTTTTTCAAAATTCACGACTCCCGCGGCGAGACGCGCCTGTCTACTTTAATCCACGTCTCGTGAACCCCTCAACTTTTTAGCCGTCCGACAGTTTCATCCTGTTTGAATCAACTTCGAACGCGGAATAAAGAGAGGAAAGGACGTTCGATCCCGTCGAATGGGAAACGGGACGACGGAATATATTTCCCGTAATTACAAGGGGGATGGTTGAGACTATATTTTGAGGCCGGTGTGAATATTGGCCGGATCGTTTGGCAAACTGGACACGGGGCTAGTCGTGGCAACGTTCGACGAAGGATACGTTCAATTCGGAAAATTGCACGGTTCAAACGCCCCGGCCAAATACAGTAATTAAAGGGCACATAATTGCGGAACTCCGGGACGGTTGGTGATCAAAGGTGAATCGTTCGCCCTTTTCCGCCCGGCCAACGTCGCGTGGCCATATTGGGCTTCCCTTGTGAAACATTCCACTGAGAATCCGTCGAAGGGTACGTCGCGCTCGCCGTTTCCCGTTCTTCGATTAACAAATTCGGGCGTCCGCGATTTTGCCTTCATAATTTTCAGGGCTCGTTTAAACGTCGTAAATTACCATTTAGCTCTTGCGTAGTTAGAACGACAGAAACGATACGAAGCTCGCGTTAATTGGAAGGAAATTGCAGTTCTGCGCGAGAAAGTGCGCACGATTTCTGCAACAAGCAATTAACTCCTATTTCATTTCTTTAATTAACATCGTTCGCACTCGCGCGTTTACCTTCGTTCTTTTTCATTCGCCTAAAGGAGACGGGTCTCGCGACTTTTCGCACCTTTCTAAATTGCACTTCGAGCTGCCAGCAATGAATCTTGCGAACTTTTTTAATCGAAGAAATTCACCGAATTAAGGACTACATCTCTTCGAAATGCCGGGAGAAGGATCAATTGTTTTATCAATAATTTCTTTACCGTTTATATACATTTTCTCAGCAGCGTCAGAGCTCGAATCGCAATTCACCTGTCTCGTTTAGCTTGCAATGTCTATCGTGCCACGGCACAATCCACGGACACACCCTTACAAATACGAACGGTCGATTTTAATCAAACCCTCGGTCATTCCAGTCCCCTCTACGCTCCCCTACAAGCAGAGGATCGACACGGATCGATCGAGATCGCGTCGAAATGAAGCTATTGGACCGGCTGCACGTACCACCACAAACGTCGCTTTGTACTTGACTCGTTATCAAAGCTGGCCATAATGCCCGGCCCTTATAACAGCCTTCGATGGATTCAAAGGAAACGGGGAACAGTCGATATTCATCTCGAAAACAGGGTGTATACCTTGTCCGGGTAGCCGACGAGGACACAGAAACCGATGTAGTTCCTTTGGCGGACGAAGATTGTGCGGTGAATCCATGTGATTATCCTGCCGGCAAGGAAGACGTTGTTGATAATAGGAAAATAGGGGATGGGGGTAGTTTCTGTGTCTCGTTGGGTGTTCAATCAATTTAGACGTAGAGAAGATTCTGCGCAATTCCTAAATAATTTTCAGCGATAATATTTGTTAACAAGTTAACAAGTGGTTGATGTTTTTGTTCAGAGAAAAATACGGTCGATGCGTAATTAACGCCGGACTAATTATTTTAAATACGGACCGAGGAATAATTTGGAAATGCTGTCGCTACCTAAACATTACGCGAATGTATCATTTGTTTATAAAATATGGCGATCGCGTAGGAAGGGGGGGGGGAGGGAGGACAAGAATGTTCGCAGGGGTTGGATAAATCGTGCAATCTCTGATGTGTAACCGGTCCCGAGATAATCCAATTTCCACCCGATAATTATTATCTCCCAACCGAATGACTTAATAACTCACCTCTCGTAGCGAAACGAGTTTGCCGTGTTCCAAAGGCAATCTGACGTTTTTTCATCGGCGAAAAAACCAGTCTCAATGTCCACGCTAATTCATTAAAATTTTCGGTTCAACGTACGCTCGTTCGAAACGACGGAATCGAATTAAATAACACTTTATTCGTTAATCGCCATCTCGAACAAATCAATTTCTGTCCGTCCGGAAATCACTTGCCGTTAGACCCACGTTAATTCCAACTGTATCAACCCCGCTCTAACGTTTCCCCGGGAATCGTTGAAAAAAACCACGAGCAACCCTCGCACGCCCATCCCCCATTCATTTTCCACGCTCTTTCCTATCAAAACGGGCGCACGTGCGCGTAACATTCACGTGTTCACACGTCGTGCACCTCGAGGGGGTCGCATTAGAACGAGTGCACGCCGTTCAACCGCCCGTCGTTTCGACGGGGGTAGAGAGCGGCGTTAATGCGACCCCTAGATCGCTCGAGCATTGTTTATTGTAGCCGCGCGCGGCGCTGAGATTTCGCCGTAGACACGATAAATCGTCGGTCCCACGAGCGCGTTAAATATCGACGATCGTCCCACTTCGGTATTATAATCGACTGTGTGAATGCCTATCGATTGCGCATCTGCGTGTATACATTGTATCGTTTCCTCGCCGCGCGAAGGCGATAACATCGTGCTCGACAGAGATAAGATAAATACCAGTGGAAATTGTTGAACGGATCTGTTGAATCTTCGCTTTTTTTTTTTTTTCTTCTTCATCGCCGTAAAATAATTGGATTGTTAATTCAGCGAGCTCTCTACAATTTTAATTCGACTTCCGATACCTCGTTACGATTACAACGCACAAGTTCGTATTATATTTGAAATATTCGTATAATATTTGAAAGAATATATTTTTTCGCGCGGACGCGGCGCGGCCGTGCGCGTTCCGACACCGCGGATTAAATTTTTGCGAAATCAGTTTTTTCGAAGCCAACCACCGACCCGCCCCGCCCCCGAAGGGTCCGCGAATCTTCCTTTAGAAACGAGAGGTATGAAAGACGAGTCGTCCCGTTCGAGCGGCCCGATTAATTAACGCTGCGTCGTTGCTCGTTCACGATCGGCCGGTTCTCAAAGCGTCGCGGACATTTTTGCTTTCCGCGAGGAAAGACACGCGAAACGCCGGAAAACGGTAACGAGGCTCGCGTATCAAAAGACGCCTCGAACGGCTCAAAAAGGTCGTCGCTTAAATTCCACTTACGGCCCTTCTCGTTTCTGTTCCTCTTTTCTTTTTTTTATTTTCGCGCACCGCGCACGCGACTTCGCCGGCCACCATCTCCCTTTGACGCGTTCACTCGAACCGGGCACGGTGGGATGGTCCCGGCGTTCCTTCGGCGTAAGCAGCATCCTTCAAAAGGATTGGTACTTTCGGGAATGCAATCCGGGCAGTTCGAAGTTCGTTCGCTCTTTGCAAACGATCGTTGAACGACGAATCACTGGGGGAGAGCTTTTTATTATATCTCGCGACGGCGTTGGCTGATGATTACTATTATTATTATCATCATTATTATTCTACTGGAACGTCCACGGGGCAGAAATATTCTGAACCAAGCGCGACCCGTGCGAAGTCGACGACAGTAAGGAGACCGGTTAATTATTATCGCGAACTGATTGGGATTCGTGGATTTTTGACGAACTGGATTATGCTTATTATTGTGAAGGGTCCGTTTTCTGCATTGTACTTCCATGAAACTGTAACGCGAAGGAAGATAAGGGGCTTTCGCGTCGGGTAGATAATTCTATCGGTGGGCACCGTCGAAAAATTAACCAACGATCGTGACTAACAGGACAACGGCAACGATATCACCAACACGCGACAGCGAAACGATGAACGTCGACCTCGTCGCGATGCAATTCCGGTGCAACACGCGCAACTCCGCACGCACCGTGCATGTATCGCGGTATGATTCATCGAACAGCGACGGGACTTTGAGTGCCTCTGTTTGCACTTCCGACTAAACGCGAGCTACCCGGAAATTCGGTCGGTTTTAGCTAGCTCGCGGGCGTATCGCGGCCACCGGGGGCCAATGTTACAGAAACTCGAAGTTCGCTGGAATAAGTTGGAATATTCAGCGGTGGAGTTATTCCCCGAATTCTTCACGTTACCTGTCCTAAACGAGAAAAAGAATTTTCGCCCGATCTAAGCAGTAAAATCCTGCGAACTAGTCCTCAACGAGGAAAAGAGAAACACACCGCAAAGTTCCTCCGTTCTCGCGACAAGAATTCAAAGTCTAAAAAAGAAATCGCGCACCGCCTTTAATTTCCACGATTATTCTGCCCGCGTATAATATTAAAAATCCTATTAGAATACAGATCCCTCGATTTTTTTGCATCACTGCCGGGGACGGGCAGCTCGAAGGCCGCGCGTCGACAAAAATTGTATTATCCCGACAGTGGCCAGGAACAGCCGATAATTGGGACCCGCGGGAGGAACCCCATTAAAACCGGGTCAGGATGGTCCTATGGTGCCGTCTCCGGTCGAAGAAAAAAGAAGGGAATAAACGAGTCTCCGCTCGTGGGGGCACCGAGCGGATTACCGCTAAGAGGCTTACATAAGAATAAACCGAAAGGGCTTCTCGTGGCCGGCCACTTTGCTATCATATTTCATATTAACCGCTGATTAAAATCGATTTTCCCGCGGTGACACGCGATGCGATTCGCGATCGATCGGACCCCTCGAAACGGCTGAGGGGAATCTTGGGGTAACATTGATTCGCGTGAATCGAGAAACGACACGACACATTTATTACGAATACAGCGAACAGAGGATGGATCGTGCTCCGTTTGGCAGAATTTCGTTCGATATCGTTTCGCTTGTCGTTCGAGATCAAAATACAGTGTTCAATATAATTTAATAGAAATTCGTTTCGCTGCGATATTATATCGTTCGTTTTACGCGAGTCTCGCGACGATTTTATTATTAAAAATTCATTTTAACGAGCGTTCAAATTCTGGCGAATATTTGAAATTGAATAGATAGGTTTCGCGAATTAAGTAGACGAAGGATTACTATATATAGCGAACTGTCTATGGGGGAATATCCGGACGCCACGAGGATATAAATTATTGAACGATTAATTAGGAAGATTAAAGCGAGGAAAAGTGTGCGAGGGTTGGCGGCCAATCGCGTCGCGAAAATTTCCATTTCCGCGTTCACCATCGACCCATGGTGGTCGCTCCCGGCGGGATCAATAAAAGCAGGTGCCGAGAATGGCAACTGCAACGAGCTTGATCCGAGTGCAACGGCCATCGATTAACAATTAACGCACGGTTTTGCTTTTGCAACAGCGCATCAACCGTCGTTCCTTGACCGTAGCGTTCTCGTAAAAACGTCCCTCGCCCAATCGAATTAATTTTCCAATCGCACACTAATCGTATTCGTAATCGCATAAAAATGCCACGTAGAAAATTAATTTGAAAATGGACATCAATTACGCGAGCCTCTATTTTTATCCATATCCATCAACGCTTATTTATTCCACCATTATTAATAATAATAATAATCTGGTCGCTTAACGAACAATGAACAACGATTGCGACCAATGAAATGGCGATCAATGGTTCTATCTAACAAACAGGAAATAATGCTAAATACGCTACAATAGAAATAAGAATAAAGAAAAAAAAAAAAGGAACAATCCAGCCATTCGCAAATAATATTCTAATATTCACAGATCGTGCAAACAAATTCTAAGGAACGTCGAACATTTCCCCCGGTCGAATCGGTCAAGTTCTCGTCGAACCGTTTCGATCTCCCATGCGTGGATTTACCTTTTGACGCCGATCTCCGCGTATCGACCTCTCGCGGCACGAGTCGCCACGCTTCTTCCGCTTCCGGGGTTCGTGTACAGCGTCAGTATGTCGCTGTTAATGTTGTTCAGAATCGGCGGCAGCATTATTGCGTTCCAATGTTCCGTCGATTCTTCTCTTTGGTCCACGGGCAGATCCGACGCATCTCACGGACGCGGGCCGTTTCTTTGCTTGTTTCACACGCGCACCCCTTTCGTGGTAACAGATCTCTGGAGAAAATGATATCCGTTTGGGCAACGCCGCCAAGCAGTCGACCAGAGGAGGAGAGCTCGGTCCCGATCGACCATTGTACCTTTCGAGGAAAGCACTTGGCCGCGTTTCGGCTCTCTTACTTCTACGATGCGAAATGAAAATGCAGCTTCGCATTCGCAACGGTTGCCGCTATCGCATCGAACGATTAATTACCGCAACGATTATACAGCGACGTATCGGTCCTCGAGATCAGATTCAACGCGCGTTCAATTAATCACAGCGAACGCGGTGCTCTATGCTACTTTCTAGGCTACTTCTAGTGCACTTTATTTAACTCTACCTGGATCTACGTCTACTCTATGTAATTAAGGTTTCAGTGTGTGTGTGTGTGTGTGTGCGTTTGTGTACGCAAGCTAGACGTCTAAACCGACGTTGGTACGAGAGAACGTGGCGCACGCACTCTTTATTATAAAAGAAAAATGACGTACGATCGACGGAGTGACATAATTCGTTCGCTGATTGCGAAGCGTACAATCACGAACGAATGAAGGTTCGATAAAAGGTGTCTCGGTTCGACGCGCGGACCCCAAGGGCAATTTTTCGTCGCAATAAAACGTTGAATCGTTCCGCGTACGCGATCAGGGGTGGTTCATGCTCGTTACGCGGCCGCGAAGAGAATTATCGCCGCGTCGTAAACATCTTAACGCGGCGATAATTTATCGGCGACGGTTCGCAGCACCGCGGGAAAAATCGGAAATTGAAGCCGCGAAGCCCCGCGGCCGGGGCAATTAATTCGGCCGAAATAAAACGAACCCTCCTTCTAAGGATGCGGCAATTAATTGCCCCTTGCCCCTTGTTATGATTTGATATCGGGGGTTGAAGTAATAGCAGCGGTGGTCCATTGGATTAATTGGAGAAGTTGCGCGACGACAATTGGACGACGACAAATAGTATCCGAGAGACTAGTGAAAGATCACGCTGTGCAATATTTATCGTTTTCATCATTTTAGAGATCTATAGAACAAATTGGGTAAATGAAATTCGAATTAAAGTTTCGGGGAGAAAAGGAAAATAGATACCGCAGGGGTTGATGAATAATTCGAGGAGAGAAATTGACGAACTGGTTCGTTCATTTTTCGCCCGATACTTGTAAGAAACATAGTAGTAAAAAATTCGAGGTCTCGGAGGAAGAAAATAGTTGGCAAGAAATACCGGAGCCCGATGGACAATTCGCAGAAAAAGTAATTATACCTCGGTGTTTAAATTCGAAGGAGGCCTTCAGCTCCGTCAGACCGTATCGCAGAAGAGGCGGTTCCAAATAAAAGAAACGAGAAAAAAGAACGAAAGAATGGAAAGAGGGTTTTGAGGTCCCCAAGTATTACAACAAGGATATGGAGCTCTATGATCAAGGTTCTGAGAACGGACAGGCATAAAGGGAACCCCGGGACCGATGGTCGGGGTACGCGTGTGTGTTATTACGATACCGAGCGAGAAGAAAAGAATGGCGAACGGGAGGAAGAAGAAAAAAGGGAAGAGAAGGAGAGCACAGGCGATTTGAGAAACGCCCTCGATATTGGCTCAACGAAAAATGATTCGACTCGACGAGGAGAGAAGAAGGCGAGAAATATCAGATGGAAAAGGGATGGTGAAAACGAAAGGAAAGCCAGCGAAAAAAAAGAAAAGCTGCGACCGCTGGTGGTCATCGATCGTCTCCTCTAGGCTCCCCGAGATTCCTCTGCTATCGGTCTTTTTTGCCGAATCCATCGCGGACTTTCTTCTCCTCGTTATTTCGGGGAAGAAAAGCCACGAGGAGGAGACGACTCGACGCGGGAATTATGTTTCGCAATAAATGGCGAAACGACGCGAGGCGAATTCTTTGAGGCGAGGGAAAAGGAGAGAGAGAGAGAGAGAGAGAAAAAAACGGACATTGAAACGAAGAGACGAGGGTTCCTCGTGTAACGGTGTGCAATTTGAACGCTACGTTGAACGCATGCACTGTTCGAAATAAGTGGAGGAGGGCCCCGTTTCTGAAGAGCGAATTGAATTAGCGACGAAGTAGGCGAAACAACTTCCGGCGATTTTTATTCGAACCGTAAGGACCCACCGGGATTTACGTGATTCTCTATGAATTGATTTCGATGGATTTATTCAGTTTATAAATTTCTGATACGCTGCTCTAAGACACCCCCCCCCCCAAAGTTTGTTCTGTCGATTGAAAATATTCCACAGTTCTCGGCAGTGAAATTGGATAGCAATGAAAATAAACAGCCTCCATTATTTCCTATCAGGTTTTTCGTTTAATTATCTATCGAATTTCCCAACAAATCGAGAAGGAGCTGGTCGATTGCGACAACGCGGAACACGCTCGACAAATAAATAAATAGAGGGAAGCCTTTCAGCCGTTTAGCTGCTGCGGTTTTGACTGGATCAGAAACACCGTGTCGCGTTCGCGGTTTAAGTTCCGATCGATTCGGCGAATTATTCGATTGTCTACACACGCGGCCGCGTTAATATTAAATACAACGTTCGGGAGGGGGTTGAAAGCTCGCCTGTAAACCGAGGGCAAACAGAAAACGATACAAAGGGGATACATTCTGAATCCGAGCACCGTGGCGGTGGTTCGTTTGGCAACTAATTTTCGAACAGAATTTCGTGCACAAAGGAGCACCGAATAAATCGATTTACCAATAAAACGAAACTATATCCCCCTCCCCCTGCACTTGAAACATCGCAATGCGCCGTTACCAATCGAATAAGAAGCGAGATAAATAAATATAAAAGATCGACAGCGTTCCCTTAACGATACATCGGCAAAGAAGTCCAGGTACGTATCTCTCAACGAAGACGATATAACTTCGCGCCTCTCGCGACGTTCGTTCAACCTTCGAATTCTTGTGTGCATCAGGTAATATGCGACCGGGTATCGAGGGAAATCACGATGCTGCATGTGCGCGTGAAAAACGACGCCCGAGAAGTTCGTTCACGGCCAAAAGTGGAATGTCCCTCGTTAATTAACAACGATTCGTATTCGTGGATCTGGACGCGATTCGTACGCGATCGAGACGCGTGAAAAGGCACGAAAAACGGCTTCGTTCCGGCGTGCTTTCTGATTTAATGAGAGATTCCTGATTACGTACTCGACGAATACCTCCACCGTGCATAACGGGTTGAATGGAAATTCGCGTAGAGCAGACGTGTATCTGGGTTAGATGAATATTTTTAGAAATTCGTGTTGCAAGACTGCCGCACGGTCTGTGTCGAAATTTCGTTCAATTAGGAGGGGGACAGGGGATACGTGTACCGGATGCGCCACCGACGATGCCTGCAGTCAATTAAACTTATTAGAATGATGCTGGATTCAAGAATTTAACGACCGGCGATGTTAACATAGTTTTCGTCGAATGTATTTGAATCTCATTTTAATTGGTGGCTGTAATTCTCATTCTGCCTCAATTTCTTTAAATACGAATTACAGCAGTCGGACATGTACAAATTTACTTATTCGTTATCGTAGAAAAACACCAGGACAAACTTGCTATTAAATTTCCCAATTACATTATTCATTATTCCATTTAAATGAAACGAACCTATCGTTTAATTATCTGACGAAAAATTAATTTTCCCTGCCTGAATAACATTTCGCTCGTTGCCTTCCCTGTTCTCGTGAGAATGCTATGAAATTTCTTTGCCCAGCATAATCTTATTGGATCAACGACTCTACATGAAACTCGGCAAATAATACCCGGTTTTATTTAGTCTCGACCAGAGTAATTTCCATTCTAGTTCCGAACGTTTTCGTCTGGCAATCTTCTCCTACGGTATTTTTCTCGTTTTTATCGAGTGGAACGTGACAGCGGATAAAAACGAGCGAATGGCTACAGAATTTTCGCTGGAACTGATTCATTCTGTCCTGTCGATTCGATGGAAAATCAAAGCCCGTGGCGACCGGCCTAAGGGAACCGTTCGTTCTTTTTTCCTTTCTTCGTCGGGTTTATCGACAGGCCGCGTGGAACGAAAATATTAAATAAAACGAGGAACGAGAAACACCGTCGGCTACGTGATTCAACGGGCAGCTATGCAAATGTCATAACAAAAATGTTGTGAAAAAGAGATGAAGGCAATCGTAACGTGGCAACTGAATTTGTCTTTCGTTGCGAAGAATATTTGCGTTTCGGGGATATCTATTTTTAAACGTTGTTATTACATGTACGTGCTCCGGCGAGTAAATTAAAATTGAATCGCGCGAGAAATTGATTCGCCTTCTATGAAAGAAATTCCGTTAATTCTAATCTCTTCTGAATGAATGTTACGTGCACGGGATCGCCTCGTAAAAATTCCGATTCATCGAATTTCGAGTGACTAATACACCTCTCAGAAATTGAACGGCTGCTATCTATTCCTGTCGCGGCGTTCAACAAAAATTCGTAGCAGAATTTCGCAAAGAACATTGCAAACGTTGTCGCTTTACGTCCCATTGTTTTTAACGTACATTTCTCTCCGAACAGAACTCACCTTCTTCTTATTTTGTTCAAAAGTTTGCCAGCATAATTCATCGCGACGTCGACGATGCCCTCGAACGTTCGTCTATCCGATTCACAACACCGCACGATATCACCGGATAAAATACGATCATCTTCGGTCAATAATTCCAAGGGAATCTGAAGAACATACACAAATTCGGTCGCACGATTTACGTTACGCTCCTTATCAGTTGGCAATCGATTTGCTACGGTTGCACAATCTTCGCGATCAAAGCTCGCGGAGAAAGCATTATCGATATCGCGGACAGAACGCCTCTGTATTAAATATTCAAAAAGAAAAAGTCTTCTAACACTTTGGAGCTCAATCGCCAAAATTAATTTTCACCCGACATTGCTCTCCGTCATTATTAAAAATCGATTCGCGAATTCAGCGCACGACATTCGCCGCGAGTCCCGTCATTTCACTTCGCGAACACTTCTCCGGAAAAACGCGCACGCATTATCGTTCCCGGCCCTCGAGAAATCCTCGACGGTGAACTCGAATCTACATCATTTTCCAAGAATGCGACTGTCGCGAACGTTCGAGTGGCATCGCTCCGGGGGGAAAAGCGATGCCCCGTGGTGGGTTCCTGCAGCCACGGTGCACCGCGGCGAACTGAACGGCCCGACGCGTCGTTTAAATCGGCAAATAACGCGGGCACGAGGGCAAATGAAAGAAAAAAAGCGCGTCGCGCGAAAAACGACGAAGGATCGCGTTTACCGAGCAGCGGGAAGCGTCCGATCAACCATTCACGACCATTGATCCCGTGGACTGACGTGAAACTGCGGCCACGCCACCCACGACGACGTCGAAACGTTTCGACATTATCGTTATCACCTTGATAACTGACGTGCGCGACGTCGTTCGTAATTGGCGCGGGACTTGGCAATATATCTGCCGCGAGAAATAATAAATAACTGCACGAACAAGAAGAAGAAGAGAGAGAGAGGGGGAGAAAGAAGGAAGGAGTTTCTTTTCTTTAACGTACGACATTTTCAACGGGTTCTTTGGAAAATGTTTCCGGGGGTAGCGCGGAAGAATTTATCCTTGTGAAAGGGGTGGAAGAGGCTGGGACGTATGAAAGTCTCTTATCGGTCGTGATGTATGGCGGGAGAGGTTTTTGGAAGTGCCGGGGAAAGCTTTCGTTCGAATTCAATGGACTTCCTGCGTCACTGTGGTATGCGCGCAGCTTGTTGTGCAATTTTGTTTCTTTCTTCTTCTTGTCGTACGGCGTGCGTTATGAAATTGTTGCTCGAACACGGTGAATCGATTTGGTGAGATATTAAATCGTTCGGGGTGAGTCACTAGTCAGCCCGGCCAGTGTGTATTATCGTGTTTTATTGATTAATCGTTCTGCGCCGGTATATTATTCATGAGTGCGGGGGAACCGGTATTTTTCTTTCGATTATTTTATTTTGTTTCAGTCGGTGGGGGGGGGGGTTGCTACCGTGGGGCACGATAACGAGGTAGTAGTAGTAATAATAATAATAATAAAAATAATAATAATAGCAGTAGTAGTAGTAGTAATCGAAAAATTATAAACTGGAAATGGGAAAGTAAAGTAAAGTTGCACATTGGCCTTCATTTCGAAGACGCGGATTTATCTGTGCGAATGTTTCTTCAATGAATGAAGATTGTCTGTAAAGTGAACAGGAATGTATGACTCATCGTAGCACGTGTACCAGCTTCAAATATTCCTAACTAACCATTGGTACAGCATAGCATGCTTTTTAAACGATCCACGTAGAGTGTGCACCTCCATTCTACCCGAGCTAATTTCATTTTCCACAGGTGGGTGTTTCGTTTATCTTGAAAAATCCTCGAATAGAAGTTCCGCTTCCTCGGCCTACAACGAGATAAGGTCGATGACCCCTCGCCGCTGGCACAGAAAACATCGCTCCGAATTTAAACTTGATTGATCAATTCGGTGGAAAAGGGAACAAGGACGGACCGTCCATAAAACTAAATTATTTATCGTAACGTATAATACGAATAAAACCTAAATGAAAATACGAAACGGATGCGAGTCAAAAGTAAGTTCCGTCCCCTCGAAAAGCAACCTATTAAAAAAACAAAACTCGCCCCCAAAGCTTCGAGTTCAATTCTATTCAATCTCTAACGCGGAGTTCGATTCAAAAAAACGAACTCCACCTTTTACACGGATATACCCCGTCGATCGAGGAGTCGCCCGATAACACGTCCACGGTACACGGTTAACAAGCACCAGCTTATCAACGCCGGTTGCATTCGCCTGACAGTGTCACCAGAGGGAAGATTATCGAGCATAGGTGTACGACAATAGAATCAGATAACTCGCGGAACGATCCCGATTTCCTCAGGCCCGACGAACTATCAAGCTACGCCTTGTCAAAAGGAAAACATTCTAATCTAAGCCCTTCCGTTATCCAGATCGTATTTCCTAGCTTCGCTTGGCGACGAGAACAGAAATGCACGCGATACACGCTACAGAGAATACGAAGTCCGACGTATAATGGTACAGATTCGAGTTACACGAAGCGTTAGGACGTTGTGCGTTTCTTTTTACGGTCGACAACCTTTGGTCGGTTATCCTGTAAACGATAAGAAACCCTGGATGCCGGAAATGGCGAAGAAAGTGTGGCCACAATTTCGTGGAACACCTACGCACTTTACGCAGGACACGATGCTCTACCTACGATACGTTATTGACAAGAAACATCACGACACGAGGCGATTCTAGGAAATTGAGGCCTCGCGTTACTCGCGACGCGTTGCACATCCTCGGTGTTCCCGATTTTAACCTCTGTACACCGTCGAATAAACACAGAATTTCACGGAAAAGAACACAGAAAAGTACTCCTTAAAGATAACCAACGGGCGTAAGCCAGCTAATGAAATTCCGCTCGAACAATTAGCAAAGCTGTCGCGATTATCTCTTCCTCGGTCCTCGCGCGCGCGCGGCTGTTTATTAAAAAAGAAAAACCGCTGACAAAAAGAAAACAGAAACAAAAAATACCGATTAGCACCGCTCAATTCGCTGACGACTACGCTCGTGAAATATGCAATATCCATCTCCACCGAACTCGTAAAAATCGAGAAAAGAAAAAAGACCAGTCGACCATCGTTCTCATCGGTTTCACCGGCGGATAACAAATTTTCATCGCTCTACGTGTTACGCCTCGGTCGCTAACGATTTTCATTCAATTATCCTTACCAAGAACTCCGCCCGAGTGCACGATCACTCTTATCAACCAGCTCGCGACGCTGTCGCGAGACCATCTCTTCTTTGCTCCGGTTCGCGCAACAGTGACGTCACTGGTCCCACGACATTCTCACCCCGCTCATTCCTTCGTCCCTCTCGCCACCCTCTTTCCCTAATCCTATCCTCCCTCGCCGATTTCCGTGTTCCTCCTCTGGAGGACGTTTCACGATCGATAACGCCACGAGGGGCCTACCTCGGCACTCACTACCGGTGTCCACAGCAACCACGTGTCCCACGGCACAGCGTACGATTCCCTCACCGGAAAAGTTCATGCCGCGCACGATCGCGACACGATGCCGTTGCAACTCGCAGCGAACGTTACGGCCGTACCACGATCGCACATGACGCGCACAGAGGGCCGGTACGTACGCGTCGTGTTGGCGCCGTGACGCCCGTTTCGGCGACGATACACCGTCGACGTTCCTCGGCGACCCGGTGCCACGAGGTGACGCACAAACGCGTACAGGGACGCAACTGCCGGTTCGTCGACAGGAGAGACCGGTCTACGTGCCGGCGAGCGATGGTTTCACAGTGGGGGGGGGATGCTAAGGGAGCGACGCAGGCGCACCGGTGAACGGCGCCGGTTCATTCTAACTTCCACATCGATAACGCCGCTGCGACGGACGAGAGTCGAATAGGTTGGCGGGGAGAAAGGAAAGGGTTGAAAGTTGCTGGATTTTCGATTTCTGGTGGTCGAACGATGGACAATGTGATATAAACATGGAGAAGTTCGGGTAGGAGTGTAGTGGCGAAGTTGGACACGCGGGGTGTTTAAAAAGAGGACTTGGCTTGATGCTGGGAGACGACGAAGAAAGTAATCGCTCGGTAATTTTCTACTTTTTCTTGAACGAGAGAGGGCTGTACGGTGGATTACAGGGAACGAGAGGATTGGGGGATGGGGGTTGGTATCAGTCGCGACGTTCGCTTCTTTGGCCAGCAGTTCAGTTGGAGCGTTTGGAGAACCTTGGAGATTTATTTATTCGTTCTTTGACCGCCGTGTGAGAGGAATTTAATATAAGCGTCGCTGGGAAACGGGGTTGGACCTGTTTTTACCGCACCGCGGAATTCGTTCCTGAATTCTTCCGATACGGAGGGAAAGATTCTTCCCCGCGGTTATTAAAATATACTTCTATTTAAACACGTACATACGTGCGCGTGCAAACCTTGCAGTTAAACAATTGTCATCGAAAGAAGTTCAGTTTCATCTTTCATCCAGCTACGACATTGAAACAATCGAACAAACGTCTATAATCAGGATTGTCTCGAATTTTCCAAACGAAGTTAAGGCTTCGGCTTGACCGATTACCACCGACACCGTCCAACACCTGGTCAAACGTCTTCGACGTTCACCGAATTAACGTTACGTTACGCGCCGTCCGGCGTCGTGTTCGCGAGGCCCGCGTTAATCAACGTCCACCGCGATCGGATCACGATCATTAACGAACCCGATACGATTCGATCGCGCACGAATCGCCCGTCCGTTTAGGACGAAACGCGGACGTCGTTGCGAGTCCACGGGAACAGGAAACCGGTCCATCCTCCGCAGGAACCGAACGAACGATCGTGATCGCCCGTTACGATCCATCCGGGGCCTTAGATCTGTTTGCTCGTGCCGAGGTGTGGCACGAGAAAACCGCTGGTGGCTGCGGTCTATCGGCTTATGTAACAGGTTTCACGTAGCCGCGCGCCGTTTGACGACCATTGTGAAGCGCGTGCTTCGTGCGCCAACGGATTGCTTCTTTTTTCAATCGCACCTGAATGCATGCCCCGGCACGGCGGTTTCGCCGGGACGTACCTTGGAAATGATAGATAATGGCCGCGGCGGGACGGGAATGGAGAAGCATTGTCTCCCGGCGAAATGTGGCTTCTGTTGCGACTCCGCTTACCGTTGCGAAAATAACGTCGACCGTGGATCGGGATAATTTGCCGCCCGTGTCGCATTGTTTTATACAGATCGGTACGATGCTCAGGCGAAACGATTCCGCGGGTACGAACGCACGCGAAACCTTCTCCCGACGAAATCGCGCCGTCGTTAAAAATATTGGTGATAATTCGAACGGCTTGCCAGGACGGCCTCGAGGTGGTTCGGGAGAAGCGAGGCCGATTACGATCACGTCGGACGTGACGGACGGACACGGTTTTCCGCGCGGAAAGCGTTGGAAACCGCGGCGATATATTATCTGTCCGACGTCTGCACGCGCTGATTGTCACGCGGCGCCGCTACGTTTTCTCTTTTAACGGCCCACCTGATACAGTTTTCCACGATTCACGAGCGTCCGCCGAGGGAAAACTGTTTTCCCACGCGGGAATCGCGATCGGACAGTGCCGCACGCGCAGTGGAAATCGTACGCTCCGCCAGGTAACACCCGCGAAACCGACGGGGACGATCGCGTTTCTATTTCGCAGCCGTTCCCTCGAACGTTCCCGTGGACTGTCGATCGAGGAAAGCGCGATTCGCCGGCGGACGAGCGAAAGCGAACGTTACCGCGACGGAGAATCGGCGATAGATTTTACTGTCCGAATCGTAGTTCGCTCTCGCCGAGATCGAATGGTTTATCGTTGACGTCGTTCTCGAATTTATCGACGCCGGCCGTCTCGCGGCAACTCTTCACTCGTATTATTGCTATTAAGCAACAAATTGAGAGACGGTGCAACTTTCCATTCGCACGAAGCTACCCCCCGAAGCCTCTCCAACGAACGAGCCTCTAAAGAAATCGTTCGAACCCCCTCGAAACATGAAACAGCCGAGGAAGAAGAAATGTCCGAGACATTGAATCCACGTGGACGCTTCCAGCACGGCCTTTTCAAAGATCACGGAACGGCGTTTTCTTCTGCGAAGGGGACGGCCCAGTGGATTAAGCGAGTGGATGTAAAAGGACCGCACGATGTTTGGAGAAAAAACCGTGAAAGGTGGCGGAAGAGATTTGTTGCGCGGAGTTTAGCGTCGAGGAAGAAAGAAGTAGAAAGAAGAATGGGGGCTTGTATTTTTCGTTTCTTCCGCGATGGAGAAAAGCAATCGAGGCTGGTTGTGTCTGCAGTGGGAAGAAACGAAGCGATTCGGTTATGCCGAAGAAATACGGGCTCGCGGCTGTCGGGAAGAAACTTCGATCGTTTTCACGGGTGAAAAAGTTTATTGCTCCTGTATCGCTTGTACTTGTCTCGCGAGACGATCGTCAGACACGTTGCCGATGTTCCCCTCGAAGTTGAACCGCCTAGGACAATTCGAATCGTATCCTTTTACTCTGATTTTACAAAAGGCGAACACTAGAAAGGTCTGGGCACGTTCTAATTTATCAAAAAAAAAAAAAGAAAGAAAATGGATTAATATGATTCGCAGCCTGTTTAGAAAATACGGCGAGAGATTGGATCCGAGGATGGGATTAATATGAACGCGAATGGGGGCCACCGATTTATTACAGAAATTTCCGTGAAATTTCCAACACAATTCGTACTTTCCAACGAATCGACGATCATTCAATTACCCTCAATCGTGAATCTACTCTCCTCTGCCGCTTTCGAATCTTCAACTTTCATCCCGGACGTCGTAAAAAGAAAAAACGGCGCTCCCCCGTTGGAAACCGTGGTTCGAGTATCGCTCGAGACCGCCCTTCGCGGAACCCCCGTGCGGTAAGAAAATCCAACGATAAAAGTGGCCGTCAAACACACGGTCCAGCTTCGTTTCACGAGCATCGTGTAACGATCAAGAAAGCAAATATAGTGAAAATCTCCGTGGCGTGTACGACCTGTGTTGAGAAACGCTCTCTTCCCTCGCCCTCTTTCGTACCTCGAACCGTGCGTCGCGAAAATTTTCCACGTTTACGGCATCGAGCTCAGGTGCGCCGTTGCTATCGAAAACTTTCCACTAAAATTTAGCCGGGGCGGGGAGAAGTACTGCTGGCGCGGTTCATCGCGCGTATACACCGTGGATTATGGCGAGAAGAACTCCGACCAAGTCGTATATCTCGTTCTTCCCGTAAAACCCCGGGTTCCGTTAAACGTTTCAAGTTTGCCGGGGGAAGCTGGCTTTGAAGGATTCAGCGAAGTCGGACGGTCGATGTTTTTTTACCTGCCTCGACTTTGCAACAAACAATGCACCTCGTCGCTGGTTTGAAGCTCGTTGAAATTTCATTATCCAGCCTGGCTGGTATCATCTCGTAGGGGTTCGAATAATAAATTCACCCGGGTGCATCGACGAAACCTCCGTCTCCAAAAATTATGCGAAAACTTTCCATCGACGACAACGAAATTGCAATGTATTTTATCGCAACGCCGATGCTCCATTAATATTACCCAAACGCCTGTTCTCTCTCTCGAAAGTTCCTCGAGCAAAACATCCGAAGATTTCTTCTTTGGGGTCATAAACGATACCCGGACACGGTTTCTTTCCTGCCCGAACGTTTTGTCGTCGCGACGTAGTCCAGTTTTGCTCCCCGTTTCGAGACGCGCGGATCGTACCACCGGGAGCATAATCGCGTGGCCATAGGGCGATCGCCCCTTTCGCGTGGGACGGTCGAATATGCAAAATGTCCCGGCCGGGAAGCGTAGTTTTCTGAACAATTTGGGAAACGCGCCGGCAGACGCCCCGGGTACAATTGAAACGGGACGTTCCCTTAATGAATTATGCCCCTCTTAGGAGTGGTGCGGAGGGGCGCGGTTGGAAGCAGAGCGACCGGGGAACGTTTCGAATGGCGGGCACATCGCGAGCGCGAATCGGGATTAATTCCTGGGGTTGGATGAATGGCACGACACTCGGAGGATCGCCGCGGGTTAATGTTAATTGTCGCGTGCTCGCTATTTGTCGTCTCGTTTGCCCACTTCGCGCGAACGGTCCCTTTCGACGATTGTCCCGTTAATTGCTCTTTGTTTGTAACGCTCTCGTTCAACTCCACTGCTTTTATTTCCGCGGGTGTCTTCGCTGCTTCCCGCGACGCGTATCGTCTTTACGCTGCGTCGGATCTGCTTCATGCCAGGGCGTTTCCCTTGCGTCGCGATCCTCGCGGATTTGCGACGCCGCCGGTACGACACGGTTTAACGCAACTTATTAAGACGGACGGTGATTCGTTTTGGCACCGTTGTATTTGTTAATTATTTTCCGTCACGGGAATATCTTTCCATAATTTCGCGTAATGTCGTAATGTCGACGGGCAAACCGTGTTCAACGCGCGCGTCACGGTATTTCTCGAAACGGGTCCCGCATTAAGAAGGAAAGAAAAGAACACGCCGTTTATTGAACCGAACACGTGGCTCATAAAAGATTAGATAGACGGAATGCGGTATCGTGCATCCTTCGACGGATAAACGAGATCCGAGGCAGCCGGGCACGAGGAAAGCAACACGAAACAATTTGCACCTTGTAATCGTGCTAACGGTTCTGGTAATTAGCGTTCCCCCTTCTTGTGCACCGGGGCGAACGTTCCGTTGCAATATGAAACGTCCGCGAAGGTACCGCCGCGACTACGATCCAAGCGATATCCTCCCCGGTAATTCGACAGCCTCTGTGCTTTTGTTGCGACGGTTGCGGCGCGCTTACCGATCCCGTATCGGCGGTGATTCGATCAAGATTACATTATCGTACGGGTTACCGGAGCGCCGAGATATTCTATTAGCCGGCACGGCCAATAAACGGAAGCTGTCGAACATTTATCCTCGCCCGTTCGATTTTCCCCGAACGAGTACAATTAATTCGCTCGCCCGTCCATCGGCGAGATCCTTTGGAACGATCGAGGAAACCACGCGCGATCGCGCATCGATCACCGCGAGCCAGAGCCAAAGCTTCACTTTGCGACGATGGATAAATATCGCCGTTATTCGTCAAACTCGGGCGACAATTGGCCCGGCCCTACGGCTTCGTCTAGTTTCTTTCGCTCGCGGTGTCTCGCGCAACAGTCGGGACGATTTGTTGTCTGCCAGCCGGGCCATTTTCCATCGCTCCACCCTTCTGTCCGTCATATCTGCAGCTTCGTCTCTGTCAAATTCCGTAGGTCCCGAGCGACCGCAGACGTCGTTCCCAACGGGAGAGGGATCCCGTTTCCCGGAAATCACGTCGCGTACGTGCCGGTATCATCCACCTTTCCTCCTCCCTTATTGCTGTTCTTCCTTTCCTCGAGCGCGTCGCCGTCTCGTTTTTAGACACCGATGCTTCTTCGACGACCTCCGGTCGGAGGAGGTTCGTTGAGTTTTCGGTCGCGAGCAAACAGAGCGACGAGACGCGCCGTTTCATCGATGAATTTATGTTAAGCGCAGAGAACAATGAACTGTAACGCGATAACTGAGCGAAGTGATCGAAAGTAATGGAAAATTCGTGAACGACAAAAGTGCGAAGATTCGAATTCTTTTTAACGGGATTGAATAGAAAATAAAGTTCGTCGAAATGGGAGGATCCTGTATCCCGGGTCGACAGGATTTTCCACTCGCCCAGGGAAAACGGCTGTCGAATCGTGTCGGCACAGTCGTCTGCCACACTCGCGAACACACCGAAAACCGTATCAGTGGGCTAAGGACGTGCGCGCGTGTGCGCGGCCCTCGCGAGAGCAGGTAGCAGCAGCGCTGTGTTTCCGGAATAATTTAATTAGCAAGCGTACGAAGCGAAGTGCCAGGTCTTATCCCGTGGGCTTAATAGCCGACCTCTTCCCCGAGCCCGACTTCGCTTCCCATGGGACGTATCGTTCCACGGCGAAGCCGGCAGCGCTGGATACGCACGCCGGGAATCGTGGAAACCGACCGGCGGGTCTTCCTCGTCCTCGAGGACGCCGCTCAATGAATTAATTAAGCATTATTTCGCTTAACTGCGAGGAACCTCTTAACGGTTCGTGTTTCCCGTCGTTGACGAAACCTCCGTTTCATACGACCGTTTTATCGGCAGCTTTGCCTCACGACTTCTGACGACTCTCTTGGCGCGGCAGACGATATTTTCGTTGCATAGGTATTGTTCGACGAAACGTATGGTTGCACAATTTTAAGGACCCCGAGATGCGCGGATAGAATAAATTTCACGGAAAGCTGGGGAATCATAATTATTCGTACACTTCCCAGGGGGACAACGCAGAGATTTAATCGGTTCACCGCGGCCGCCCGAAAGAAGAGCAATTCGTGTCACGAATTCACTTTTGACTCCGCGCGATGAAAAGGTGACGAAAAGTTTCTGAATCGAATCGCCAGCAAATTCGTCCAACCTTCCACTTCGAAAAACGACGCCCTGCGAAAGTCTGTCCACGATTTGCACCGCGTGCATCGCCAAGGTCGAACGAAAACGAGTTCGCGACTGGGGAAAAAAAAAACACCGCAGGGTGTTTCACGTGGGTTCCTTCCGAAAACGTCGAACGATCCGTGCGCCCCTCCGCCCTCTGACAGGAAGACGCCGAGCGTGGAAGGGTCGACGGCACCCCGGTCGTTTCCGTCGTTTCCGAAACGGCCGCTGCAGAAAGAGAACTTTTACATCGCCGCAAATGGCTCGGGACCCGGTCGTCGCCTCCGCCGCGTCGTTCGATGGTTGCTTTTTAATTAAAAGTTTCGCCTCCAAAGCCACGGCCGGCCGGAGCGCGCCGGCGAAGGGGCAAATTGCGTCGGGGTTGCACTCGCGTGCGTGTCGCGTGACCCCCAAGTCGCGAGACAATCGTATGGTAAAGGAGACGTCCACCCATCGAACGGTACACGCCTTCAACTTTTCCCTCGACGCTGCCTGTTCGTCCCGAGCAGGTGAAAATTCGGCTGGCGGGCTGAATATATTTTTTCGTTTACCCGGTGGATTTTTGTTTCCGGAGGAATTGTCATTTGTGGACCAACGTTCAGATAAGAAAAAGTCGTCCCGAACGATGCCTCTCTGCGAAACAACCGACCGTTTTCCTTTTCAAGAGCGGATCGCGTACGACGACACGCGACCATTAACATATTCTTCGTTCTCCGGTCGACGGAAGTTTCCCTCTAGAGTTTCTTGCCATCCGATTTCGAGCGGCGTGGCCATACTCCGCGGTGGCGAATATTTTGGACTTCTTCGAAGGAATTCGCGTCCCGCGGAATAGAGACGCGAGAAAATGATTGTATTGTACGTTTCTCGCGGGTCGTCGCAGATAACAAGGATTGCCGTCCACGAATTTTCCTCCCCTTTGCGTCGCTCTAAGGAAAGCGCCGGTTCTTTCAAATGTACGAACCGAACGGTTCCCGGTTCCAAGTGGAAATTTGCACGCACCGGACACTCAGAGGTCCAGAAACGTCCCTCGTCAATGGTTAACGGGCTTTACGCGGCGTCTAGATGATCTCGTCCACGAAACCGCGAACGGCCAAGAATATCGACGGGAACGGTCGTTTGTCAGCGTCGAACAGTACAGTCGATCCTCGTCGTCGGGTCTAACGAGGCCTCGTTATTGCCGTTCGCGTGCTGCTCGCTTCGTTCCTCGAGCGTTTTCGATCGCCTAATTAAAGCGAGCTGTTTGGCCTCGCGTCGGTAAACCAATAATGGAGGGAGAAGGGTAGCGACTCGTATTTATTGTCCCTTTCCTTCGTTCGTTCGCGCCCGCGTTTCCATTCGTTCTCTCTCGCTTTCGACCGGTTTCAACGGTCGCGCACGCGAAGAACGCAATCGATGGCGAACGGCCGCCGGATGTCCGACATCCGGGGACAATTTATATCGCCGATAAATTCCTGCCCCCTTTCATTAGTGGTCCGGCCCCGCTAGATTTACACCGATCTGGAAGCGTTATGGACAATGTTCTTTGTTTCGCGCGGCGTCGTATTTTTTCGTCGGCTTTCAGCGGGGGTTTTTAGATTGCGTCCGGGTGGGATTCAATTGATTTCTTCTTTTTTCTATTTAATTACACAGGGAGCGTACCGCGGACAAGGGCTGCGCGGAATTCTTTTGGTCACGATGTCATTGCAAGTGGAAAGCAAAAAGTTAGGAATAAGTACTTGCAATTATTTGCGGTTAATTAGGCAAGAGTTTAGTTCAAACTGTTATCGTTAAAAAGGAATGAAAGAATACCAGGAAACGTCAAGTCGAAAGAACGAATTCGGGAACGTTCCGGATAGCGCGATATTGTCGCGAGGGGTGGCAAAAGTGGACGTTGCCCGACGAAGAGGGTAACAAGGACGCGAGGATGCGACAATCCCGTCGACGCTTCGGCCACCTCGTTCCACTTTCGACGCTCGAAACTTCTCTCCACTTTCGGCCGCAAAAATTGATCACCGTCGAACGAAATTTCGATCGGCTTTCGTAACCGCGAACTAGCGCGCCCGACTGCGCGCGCCGTTCCATCGAAATACCTCGGATCGATTCTCGACGCCGATCACCCGCGGCCGTTTAAACGGTCGAACGGATGGCGCATTTTCTCGCTATCGTCTCGCGCGATCTGCGACAGTCGCAACGAGCCCGGTCACTGCGTTCCGCGCGCATTACGATCGGCCTTCTTAGAAAGATGAACGGCGAGAAGACGAGGAAACTGGGTTACGACGGCGCATAGAAGTTCGTTCCGACGAATGCGAACGACCACTCGCAGATAAATTACCCCGGCGACACGGAGTCTTCGACTTCCTCTTAAAAACGTAGCCGATTCGCGGACACGAAATCTCCGTCGAATCCCCCATCCGGGTTCGTCTCCATTTTCGTCCACTCACCTAAGAATATGCTGATTGGTGGACTGCAGCAGAATGGTCGTGTACTTCGTGATCAACATCTTTCCGCTCCGGAAATCCCCAAACGGAATCGACGGGACAGGCGTTCCAAGTTGAAACCAACGGGACCGCGACGAATCGCTGACGGTCCCCCGGTTAACGCGACGGTTCCACCGTCGTCGACGTTCGCGACGGAAAGAGAGGGTCGCCGGTCGCGCACTCGTTTCGCATAAATCGCGGACTAAGAAAATCGAGCAAACAGTACGGGGAGGGCCGCGTGGATGCCTCGAAAATTCCTCCAGCTATATTTAGCGGTCGCGCGTTCGCCAGGCACAAAGCGATCCGACCGCATCTTCTTTCTTCCCTCCTTCTTTTCTCAGCTTACAGCGAGAGCTTTTACGTCACCGGTTCCGTCGATCTTGCGCGTGGTCAGGTTCTGCGTGCCGTTTACTCGATCGTCGTCGCCTCGACGGCGGTGTATGCGGCGCGCGTCGTCGATCGAGCGCGATATCGAATTCGAGCGGGCCGCATGCTGTTGTTCCAGGGGCGCGTCAAATCACTCGGGGACGTTCGAGGCACCGTTTCCAATTTTTATATCGCCCGTGTGGGCTCGGTGGTGGTTCCCGTAGGTTCGTCGATGTCTCGCGCGGCGGAAACGGCAGCGGGCATTTCAATTCGCGACGACAACCGGCGAATTCGTCGAGCTCGATCGTTCTCGTAATTTGAATTCGCTTCTTTTAATTGACTAATTTGCCAGGCTCCCTTTGGTGGCGATATCGATTACGCGTCCGCGTTTAATTCAATCGCAAATTGTCGACAAGCCTACGATCCCTCGAACTTCAAGCTGTGCCAAGTTTCTCGATAAATCTCGGGACGGGTCTCTCCGTGGATCTCGTGCAAACGCGTCGTCCGCGTTGATCGCCGCAACCGTTCACCGATACGCATTGCTCGCGCTTCCACCTTTTCCCAATCGGCTCGGGGAACTTGACGACCTGGGCCCCAAGGTTCAACCGCGACTGTTTACCGCTCTAACTGATAGTGACAGGTGCAACGATCGCCGTTTCTCCTCCGTCGTTCGCGAATGGACGACGTGGCGCCGCCGTTTCGAATCTATTCTTGCACGCGAGAACGCCCCGCCGCGTTTCCGTTCCCTACGTCGACGATCCTCCTTGCCGTTGGTCAGGGACTCCCGACTCTTTTCGTCCCTCGCTTTGTCCTCGATGAAATCCGCCCGGTCGTTCGCTCGATCGCGAAGGATCAACGACTGATCCACGGACCTCGCCGTTCTCTTTCCTCTCTTTCCCCTCTTTCGCGTCGATTATTCGTTCGCGGGGGTACGCGTCGAACGATCGGGGAGGCCGTGCGACCGTATCTGGAATACAATTTCGTGGAAACGGTCGTCCGTGCTGAATCGCCAACGACCAACGGGTATTTTTAGCGCCACTACGAGCGGATCGTCGCGGTCAGCTTGGTCGGGCGAAGCGGCGAATCGCGTCGCGCTCGCGCCGAGACAATTCAAAGTTTCACGCGGTACCCGTGGGGATCGTCTCGTTTGCATTCAATTGAGAGACGCCGGTTATTGGTTTCATCAGCGCGACGAACTGGAAGATCGTGGCGACGCGTCTCGTAGCTTCCCTCGAGTTTTCCTTCCGAGATGCACTCGAACGGCCGCGGCTGTTGCCGTTTGGAATTCACAGTCGACGAAGGAGGTCAGCTCGATCAAGATCTTGATTATTAAACGAGTCCACTTTAGCGGAATCGGCAGACACGCCGGGGATACGGAAACGGGGGAATGGAATTTAAACCGCACGGCATCGCCACGGCTTGATCGATCCACCGTACCGGTCGAAGCAACGTCGAACACCGGACAGATACTCCAAAATACTAGATGCGCCGAGAGACACGCGTCATCGAGTCTCGAACATACAGAACAGTCGAGAAGAATAACTATGGCGCCAGGCAAGAAGGTCTGCACAGCTCGATCCAATCGAGCCATCCGACATAATCGATGCTGTCCAATCGATTCCAAGTGTCCAACGTTGAAATCGTTTATCGCGAAACAATTCTCCTCGTCTGCCAAACCGTATTTACCATCCAGTATCGAGAACTTCAATTGTTCCACGATGTTCCCTGCGCTTCTTAGCGCGACAACCGCGTGTCGTCAAACGAAATAGTCCAAATTTTCTCTGAACGCGAGATCACCAATCGTCCGCCATTCTTCCGCGCCGATCGCCTCGTACGAAATTGTCCATTATCGGTCCGCTCCGTTCAATGTCCCGCACCAAAATCTCTAACGATCCCGACGATCGCGCTCCCGCGTCGGCGACACTGGCAGGTGGCATCGACGTCGGCATGGTCGGTGCCAGTTCGCGTCTGCCAGCCCGGTCGGAAGTGATCTGCTCAATAAGCGTTGGCCGCGCTTAATCGGTGTCAACGAAGAACAGACCGGCGATAAACAGCCCGCCGTCCATTACGACGATGACGCGGTGGCGACAAAACTTCTTCGACCAGACACCCGAAGCGCGGATCGAGATCGACGTTCGTGCTTCCAGGCGAATCCGTCGAACCGTCTTCCAGCTAACAAGTACACCAATGTCGATCGTGATCCCTCGTGAACGGGGAACGTTCACCGATCGAGCCGAAGTCAACGGAGATTACTATCGCGAGATAAATCTCGTTATCGAAGCCGCGCCATCGATTACGAGCCTCGTGCCCCGAGATTTTCGCCAGCCACGCTCAATGTCCGCTCTGCCCCGCGTCTCTCCGTCCCGAATTGATTTCATGCTCGATCGCGCTCGAGTCTGGGTCATCCGCGCTAACTTTCGAACCCCGTCGAGCTCCGGATACACGCAGTTTCGGGCCCGTTCAGCATTTCAAGGATCTGCCATTGGATTCCGCCGACAAGCCGGTATCGACGTTCCGCCGGATTATTACTGGCGACCTCCGCGAATTGTCAGAGGATCCGCTCGAACCTCGGCGACTCCATTGCGACGATTCGTCGGCGTTGCACGGCGACCACTATACGCACAATACGTTCCGCGTATTCGCGAGGAACCGCGACGCGATTCGTAGTCCTTCTGCGATCCGCTCAGCAGACGTCGAGCCTCACCAGATAAACGATTATAGACTGTATCCTCCCCGGTTTCGTCGACTCGTACCCATCCGACGCGCGCCGTGCGAACGAATCCAGCCTCCCCGCCTCCAGGACCGACGAGGGCCGCGAAAATATTCCTCGCGAGCAGTCCCCGTTCGACGGTCCGCGTTACCCCCGAACCCGATCGAACCGTGTCATCCCCCGGCCACCGAAACGGTCACCGGCACCGGAGATCCCGGGTCCGATCGTTCCTCCAGGACGTCCGTGCCGCGGAATTATTTATAGACCCCGTCGGGACAAAGAGGTTCGAGAGGCGTGCAGCCGGGCTGCCGGTCGCGAATGAACTGGCTGCACGTTTGTTAAACACTATAGTCACCGCTGCAACGCGCGGACTCTAGCTGCACAGGCGCCTATAGTCCCCGGACTGCGCGCCGACCGGATCGTCCTGTGGACTTTTCGTGTACAAACCGAGCGTCCCTACCGCGTGTGCCCCGCGTGCAAAGAGGACTGGTGCACTGTCGACGCGAGTGCGCACACCGGCCGCGGCCTCGAGAACTGGCTGTCGGGCACGTAGGACCGGGAAACGTGGGTCGGTCGCTCGTGTCCCGGTCGGTGGGGGTGATAAGTCTTCGAGGACTACCTCTTTTATCCGTCGCCCGGTTGAAGATCGTATTGGAGCGGACGGTACTACCGATCGGTGCTCTTGTTTCGGCGAACTTAAATTTTGCACGGGACGCACGCGTGGCATCGGGTGGAACGTAAGAACGTAAGAACGTAAGAACGTAAGAACGTAAGAACGTAAGAACGTAAGAACGCGCTGGAGCCTCGTTTTCCGTTGCTCCGTTATTTTTGTATTTTTTTTTTGAGAGAGAGAGAATCGCCAGTAGAATCGAGAACGAGAGATTCGTTACTTGTTCGTTCCCTCGAGTTGTACTCGTGACGGTTTCGGTTTGCTGCGCGTACGTTCTAGGTAACAGTGTTTCCGCGCGATAAAACGACTGGCAGTCGCCGCCGCGATAAGATCGCGTCGAGAATGTATTATAATAAGAAATTTCGTTACGGACGTTCTTGAACCGAAACCTGCGGCGCGCGGGGAACGACTTCGTCCGGCGGTCGAATCGAGCCAGAAAATTTCGAGTTTCGCGTCAGACGCACGGGCGGTTATCGCGCGATTATTTAAATCGCCGCGTCGACCTCGCAGCGTTTTCAAAGAGGAAACGCTTGAAGCCTGACAAATCGCGGTGACCATTTACCGCGAGGCCGTTAATCCAATTTGCCAGGAGGATGGTGAGGAGGAGAGACGAAAAGAAAAGGAATTTCGAAGATGCCAATTGGGACCGGAACTCGATTACCCGTCACGACTGGGTTAACCTAATTGCGCACGCAGGTAAGTGTCCGGCAATTAAGAACGAGCTCGCCGGTTTGAAGGATCGAGAAATGAGCTAGGCAGGGCTCCTTGAAATTCCAACCACGCGCGCTACGAGCGGTGCGCGATGCGCGTAATTTATCGTAGGCTTCTTGGCCGAGTCGGTTTCAATTTCTTGCCATTTAAGCAAGCCCGATGTCGGCCGCGGCTGAGGTTGTTGCGATTAACAGCGATATATTTGCTGGTCCCAAGTTTTCTTGCCCCCCCAAAAAAAGACGCCCCAATCGATTGAGCGTATTCTTCGAATTGTCTCCGCGAACACAATTCGTTACACTTGTTTGCTGCAATCGTACGGCTGAAGCGACTGCGCAGCTGCTGGTATTCGGACCTTGCCATTCTTTATCGCAGTTTGAATGAAAAGTGAACCATCAGCATTCGTACAACCCGGGGCGCGCCAGGGGGAGATCGCACGGTTTCGTTCGAAGCGCGATAAGGCGCGAAGAAAGAAAGAAATGGCAGATCGCCTCGTCGTTGGTAGTTGCAAGGGGGTGACCTCGAGCTGGAAATCCACGGTGATTTAGGTTGTCGAAAAATTTCTCGAGCCGTTCGAACAAATTTCAAAGACGAGCAGCAAGATTCAATCGCAGAATGCGATCGTACAATAATGATAATAATCGTAAGAATTTTTCGATCGGTAAATACGCTGATGTAAAGACGAATAGTACGCCGATTTCCAAGAGGACAACGGCGTGAACCGTTTACCGTCAACTCGACCGGAAGTCCTCCGGTGCGACGCGTGCGTCGCGACGCTCCTCCGGCACGGTTGCCAACGGCAACGAACGCGCCGGTCCAGTTTGCAGCCAACAGAAAGAGAATGAAGACGAGCAGATTTGGCCGTGGCCTCTACCGATTGTCCGCGGTCCCTATCTCTCGCGTCCCGTCGTCTATTAAACAACCGTGGGCCGTCGTTTTTCCGTCGTTTTTCCGTCGCTTTTCCGACGCTCTAGCGCGTGAGATTGATGACGCCGTCGCTTTATTGCCCCGAGATCGAATACGCGCTTCTCTGATGGCACGATTTCTCTCTCTCTTTCTCTCTCGCTCTCGGATCGTGCGTTTTATAAAGAGTTCGATTGCAAATATATAAGGGCGGTCCCTTTTTTATTCTTGCCCGGTCGCCTCGTGGGTTTCGGTTAATGAAAATATATTGAAATTCATTTAGCCAACTGTCCGTTATCGTAGAACTTTAAATATGGATCGAATTTAAGCGCAACTTTCGATCAAACTGTTCGCTCGTCTTGCTCGTCAATTCTTAGTAACCCCCGAAATTCCTGTCGAAATTAAATCTCTTCAACCCGGTTGCCCCCTTAATTAAGTGCCAATTAAGCAAATGCCAATATATTACAACTGCCCCCTAAATTCCGACTACACCAGTCTTTCATAATCGAGCCACCCGTTTCCCTGTACCGATTCGCAGCGCTCGAATCTTGCAACCCTTGAGCCTAGGATTCCTGAAATTATTCAGAACTGCCCTTTCAACCCCTATCAATACCCCGCGGCCCTACAATTCTAATCAATTAATCCACCGCCTGTCTCTGGCTGCCGAGCCAACACTATTTCATTATTCGTCATTAATTTCATCCATCTCGAACCGTTCTATAATTTCACTGCGTCAATCTTCGCAACCTTGTCTTCCTCTCTCTCTCTCTCTCTCTCTCTCTCTCTCTCTCTCTCTCTCTTTCAGCCAACGTTCACGGTTTCAGTTCACGTTCCGCCGCTTGCCAGAGAAACAGAAAGTACCATACTATATAGCCGGGGCCGATTGTCTTCTGCTTGCCGGCCGTATATAGGCGGAACAGGATCCGGCAGAAAAATCCACGGAAGACGAGGCAGACGAGATGGAAGGCGCAACCTTCGCGAGAAACCGGCAGCAGCCGTTCTCCGGGTCTCGCTCGTCGGCCACCGAAGGTCGAGCGTAACTGCTTGACCAGTTGGCCGGTTTCCACAAATAGCCGTCCCACTGTGGGCTTCTTTGTTCGCTAATCGTCCCGGGAAAGCAATTAGAGTCTGCGCGCACGACCGCGCCCGCCTGTCCCGTCTCTCTTCCTATTCCTTTCGTTGCTTTCTTCCAAACACCGTCCCTTCGTTCCCCGTTCCGTGCCCTTTGTACGACTGTTGGACGCGCGGGTCCGTTCGTACGCGTTCGGACGCCGTTTGCGAGCCGTTCGGACGCCGTTTCGTGGGTGGAGCATATAGGCAGAGGTGAAGAACGAGTCTTTTTCCCTCTGCGTCCCGTCGATTATTCTCGCGTCCCGGAGGTCGAACATTTCAGCATTCCTTCGGCCAGGCAATCGTGTATCGGGCCTGGCCTTGGCGGACGCGCGCGGCATTCCGTTGAAACGCGTACGAAACAATTGTGACACGATTTCCGTTCCATCGGGTGAGGGACTTTTGATTGTCGCGTTTCGGGACTAGCGAACGAGGTAGTCAGTCGGCTGATATTTTGATAAGTAAAGAGCCTCCCGTGCTTCAGCACGATAATGGACGCCTCGATTACAGAAAAAAAAAAAATACCCTCCGCGCCGTTCCCCGTCGACCAGGCGCCGTTAATCAAAAAAACAAATTCGAGCACGTCCCTCTGTTCAACGGACTGTTCGGGCAGACAGCTTCATTCAACCCCTTGAAACCCTCGTCGCGCATCCAGCCGCGTTTCTTCGCCCGTCCATCCCGGTTCCCCGATTTATGCTTCACCCTCCGCCCCCTTTCGTCCAGCACCGCGGTCGCTACATAGAGATCCCCAGTATTTTCGTCGCGATTCGCCCCGCTTCGATCCGGCGCGGGTTGCACCCCGTTTTCCCGTTGTTTCCACGGAAATTCCGCGACGAGCGATTCGACGCTGATAATCTTTCCCTCTTTTCGCTCTTCCCCGCCGCGACGAGACAACGAGAACGAAGAAAAAAATTAACGGTCGGTTAATAACGGCGCCGCGCCGGATCGCGCGGAGCGTCCCGTCGAATTTATGGCGGCCGATTCGAGCGTTGTAATATCGCGGGCCACGTAATCACGGCCCTCTCGATCCGCGAACGAATCGAGATTAATCGCGCGCGACCTCTTATTGGCCTGGCCGTGTGCCGGAGTTAATTGGAATGGTCTACGTGCGCGTTAACTTGGAAGCAGGGATGTATATTTATGGCGCAGGACGGCGGAACGTTCGCTCGAACTTCACATGGACGACGCGGGGCCATCGTTTTACGGCTCGACGAAATTTACGGGACTTGTAATGAATTCTTGTGACTGAAAGAAATTCGTCACGTCGATTATCTGCGAGGGAGTATACAGACGTCCTAGAATTTGCTAATTTTTTCTAAGGTTCCTGGCGGAAACGAAAGGGGAACACGAGCGGCGGTTTACTGAGAGAGAAACACTGCAAAGCATTAAATTAACTTTTCCCGTGTTCTTGAACGCGAGACCGCAAGAGAGCCTTCTTGTCCCGCAACAGTTTCGCAACGGGAAATTGAGAGGCACAGGGGAATCGCTTCAGGCTCATTAAACCCTTAATGAGTTAATATGAGTGAGCTCTTTGAAATCGCCAGGAATTAGATGATTCGAATCAAAGCGGCATCGCACTCCACCAGCCAGCGGTGCACTCAATTAACGCAAACCGGTGATGCTGGACCGCTCGGGATGGTTTATTTCCCACGAATAATTATTCCGAATCGTATCAAAGGGCAATTCGTACTCTTAACGAATTCTCCCGTTTCATAGGAGAAAGAAAAAGGGAACACTTTACAGTAATTCTCCCCAGCAATGCGTTGATATTTATTTCTTATTAATTCGCTCACGCATCCGGACAATTTTATCGCAGACAATATATTCGCACTCTTTCCAAACCTCCGCAATCGATGGAAAGAAATGCAAGGGAAAATCGCAACGCACTAAAGAGGAGCATTCCTTCTAGATTCGCCTCGAACGAAAAGAATAAGGCAAGCCATCGCGTTCGGAGTACTCTGCTGTAAAAGAACCGGCGCTCGAGCCGCTCGTTCTCTCCAAAGGTAAAAAGTCCCGTTAGTACCGTCTGCCCTCGGGTCCGTGTTCGCACGACGAAAACGAAAACGAAGACGAGAAACGATCTTTGAATTCGAGCCCCTATTAGCCCCTATCTGATCCTTCTTTCGTCGGTTTAAACGGTCACGTAATGAAAGCTCCTCTCTTACCCCGGCGATCGGAGATCGAAAGAGGACGGACAATTAATTTTACGAGCGGCGCAAATGGAAGCCGTCCAGGCGACCGCGAAGTAGAACCCGATTGGCTGCGATATTTATCGTCTTTTATCGTCCGGAGAAAATACGATCACTCCGCTACGCCTTTCTAATAGAATCAGCTTTAGGCTGTCCTTTTCTGCCTTCGGCTCTTCGCCACCGTTCCGGGGACCTAGAAGAGGCCGCTGCGAGCGAGCCGCGACGATTCGAACCTCCGAGGCGTTTGAAGATCTCTGCCCGGAGAGGAGAGCCGAGGAAAGCATCGTCGCGTCGCAGAAAACGCAGACATCGCGCCATCGCGATGCAACGTTCGATTCAAACTCGCGGGAAGCACCCTCTGTAAAACGTGTAATTATGGGAACGCTACCGAATAACAGCAGCGTGCTGTCTCAACCGTCTCGCGACCAATGGAACACGCACGGTCCTTCGAACTATTGGAGAGAACGCTCGTTTTCGTTAAGTCGAAGGGGTGTCAACCGGGGATTTCGAGTACGTCGACACCCCGACGAAACCGGACACTCTTCTCGAACGGCGTACACATATTGCACAGTACGCGAGATCGCTGGCGTGATCGTCGAGCGGAACAAGTGCCGTCTCGGGGTCCGTATGAATCTTGCGCGAGCACGTCGCTGTCGCGTGCTTCCGCGAGGGCGGATAGAAAAGAAAAAGGTGGCGCTTACGCGTCGATTTATGGAGATTGTACATCATGCCCCGAGCTGGATAATCCGTTGCCCAGCAAAACTAGGCGTACAGACACACGGGCGCAATGGTTCCCAGGAGGATTCTGACGAGAGAGAGAGACGCAACGACGTTCGCGGTGTAAATAATTCAGTGTGCATTAAGGTGGTCGCGAAGTGAGACGCCGCGACGAAAACCGTAGGATAGCAGGGAAAGTGGTGTGGCAGTTGGGAAGGGACGGCAGAATTATGTTTGTCAGACTGATTCTTTGCTTGCCAGGGGGTGATTTTACTTCCCTCGTGACGCGAGCTTCGCAGGAGGAGTTTGTTTTATTTTTTTCTCCCCCCGTTTTCCTGACAAGCAGCACAGTGATATTTCTGTTACCCTCGTCGCGACGAGCGCACAGGATCCTACGAAATTTGTGCGCCTTTCGGTACCTCGAATGGCAGAGCGAGAATCAATTCGGAGAGGTCAATTTGAACGAGCAGCGTGAGGGATTGATTTACCGAAGGAAGTATAGTCGCAACGGAGAAACGTATGAGCGCAGTGAGCGCGCAGAAGGAGTCGCGGGATTGAAACCGACTCTCCGCTTTAATATATCAGAAACAGCCGTGCCGGCGAAAATCGAAGACCGTCTACCGAAAAGAGAGGACGGATTATAAACGAGAGCGGAACGATGCTCGCCTCGTGGCGACATTTTAATCAGACTCGGGAAACGGAGTAACCGGCGGTCCCTCTTTCGAAAAGGGGTTAGAGATCTTTCACGGGGCGTCTACCCTCGCTTTTGTGTCATTTCCCTTTTTCCTTCCTTTTTTTTTTTTTATTTCTGCCTCGCGAAGGGAGCATCGGTAAGCCGCCCTCCCGACGACAATGCTCCGGGCTGGCCGTCATTGTCCCGACGTTATGAGGTGAAAAATGAAAGATAACGATTTCGCGGTGTCTTTCTGGCGATAACGTTCCCCGCCGCCGCTGTGCCCACGCCCCTCGATCCCTCGACGTCCGCGTCCCCGGTGAAGGCATCGTAAATTCGAGGGACGACATTTTTCTCTATATTAAGGCAACCTTCGGCGCAAAATAATCGTCACGAGGGAGGATCGTTGAAGGGGGACGAAAACGGTTGGAGGTTAGAAACCGATTACAGAATATATCTCTTGCGCGCGGAGATTTCCTATCCCAAAAAAAGTGAGATGGACACTGACACAGGAGAGATACGGGTTTCTACTTAACAGGTACAACATGGCCACCCGAAGATATCAATACGTTTAACAATTTCAATTGGAACGATCCCTTTTATCTCGCACAATTGTACGTTGCACTCCGGGGCCAGGGAAATCTATTCCGCAACACGCAGACAGATATTAATCAATTAATTAAGACATCCCGTCTATCATCCCCGTTCCCTAATTAACCCCCAAGGAACACGATTTCACACGCAACGATCCAACGATCGAACACAAATGCACCGTCCACCCTGACCGTTCAACTACCTCGCACAATTCCATCAACATTTCCTCGCCCCGCTGGCCACGTTATCAGTCCTCCGCGAACCTCCGTCGATCGCGATCGACGGCGTCCGTGCCATCGGTGCCCGTTGTTCCAGGCGATATCAGCGTGGCCCGTGCGCCGCGACGTTGGGACGTTGCAACCACCCCCGCGAGACTATTGTCACCGGTGACAAAGACACGCACTTCACGCTGCTCGAATCGGGAACAGGGACGGCGGCGAATGAAAAGGGAAAGGAACGAAAGACGGACAGGCACAAGACGAAGGGGGTGATAGAAGGAAGGAGGAGCCCTAGCGCGGCAACCCTCTCGCATTGTCGAGCCGCGACATCGATTTTCCCCGGCGCCACGGCTTTGTAAATGGTGGAAATTGAGCGGGAAACGGGCGACGGAGAATGGGCCCGAGGCGGCCCGAGAAAGTGCATTAACGGGGGATACAGTGGCCCGTGTACGGGGACGGAACGTTCTCCGCGTGGGATCTAGGGGTTGCTTCGCGGTGGACGATAGAGCGGGAGGAATTGTTCGATTGGAGTTAGAATTAGAATTTTCGGGTGTTCGTTTCGGCTTGGGTCGGGGGTTTTCTGAAGGGTGGTTTCCTTGGGACTGTTGGGTTGATTGTTTTGTTTGTTAATTGTTTTATTGAATGGAGTTGGAGGACGCTTTCGGAAGTTGGTTTATTTAACGATGAAATTTTGGCGAATCGTTGCATCGCGATTGAGGAGCTGATTAAATTAGTAGAATGGGGGAAAATGGGGGATAAAATTGTGCGAATCATTTTGTAATGAACGGATAGTAAGAGAATTTGGTTTTTATTAGTAGAAATAAAATTGTGCGAGTTATATCGTAATGAGCAGACAGTCTCCCACTGTTTTCATTTTTATTGGTAGAAATGCAATGAATGTTAATGAGTATTTTTTAAGAAAATTTGTAATTCGCGTTGACCGTGAGAACTTTGAAGATCAGACGCAGGGAAGATGTGGCTAATGGATTTTATCGGTGAACAGCGATGGAAGGATTGTACCGGGGAGATGAGAAAGTTGGCTTTGTCGATGGATCTGTTAGACCTCGAGTGAAAATAACTTTCACACCTGCCGGCGAGAGTGTCCACGATTACGTGGTTCGCGATCGAGATCGAGCGCGACCGTGTATCATCCGCGCGTCTAAATCCTTAATCGTCAGTATCAATAAAATTTCACTTCCTACTTCCTCGATAATAAACCCGTCATTCTTCTTCTTCCTACGAATTCCCCGCCGAAACAATAAAACTTTCCACAAACCAGTAAAAAAATCTCGAATTCTCGGATCTCCAAAGAGATTGACACCGCAGCAGGAATATACACAGAAGCCGTAATAAAAATCGCACAAACATAGAACACCTCTGAAACTTCGAAATCTGCGATACTTGCAAGATTCTGTGAAAGAATGTAAAAAATTCTAAACCTCGCGTCTAAACCTTATCACTGAAATTCTCCTCGACTGGCGCAGCTTTGCAAATCAATTTTCGGTGCGCTCCCGTCGCGAGGTATTAAAATACGCGCGCTCCGAAGAAACGTTTAATGCACCGTAAAGGAGTTAAATAACGGGACCAGCCGAGTGATTTTAACGACGACGCATACGCCGCGATCCTCGGCGTCGTTCCGGCAGCCTCGATCCTCTTGATCGCCTTAACGTCGCGACGACCACGCGGATTTCTGCCCGAGCAGAACGGCGCACCTACCTTCGATGCCTCGCGAATCTCCGCGGATAACGGCAGACGGGCGAACAACCTAGGGAAAAGTTAAACGCGCGCGAACTTCGTCGCCGAGACCGTTCGTCACATTTCCGTCGAAAGGTCTCGAGCTATCGTTGTCCTTTCCGCGCTTCGCGATCCGTTCGCGAAAACGAACCGAACTGTCGCTGGCAACCGAGACGCGAAACGATAACCGGAACGAAGAAGAGAGGGAAGCGAAAGGCAAAGCCATGCGTGAAATTCACTCAAGCGTAAATCACCTCTTCTTTTTATAATCGAAAAGACCAAGCACCACGTCGCAGAGGACCAGCATGACGAATTCTTGCGATCTCACTTGCCCAAGTTTCCTTGCCGTACGAAACACGTCGTCCGCTCGATCCTCGCGGCACGAAATTCCGTCGTCTGGCGGCCGGGAACCCGAGTCCCCGTCAGGGGTGAACGAATTCGCGAGGGGGACACGAGACGTCCGACGAGGATGTTGCTCGCGATCGAGGAACGGACACGCGACTCGAGGATGCCCCGCGCGGGTACAGTGCACTCGGCCATCGCGGTGCTAAAATTAGGTGAGAACAGAAATAGACGATAATTTGCAAATCGGGAGGAGTCACGTGTCGGGGGTGGGGGTGCTGGAATTGGGCCAAAAGAGCGCAAGGGGTTAGAGTCGCCCGGGGGGCGTGCGATTTGTTCGTCTGACGACGCGAGACGCTACTACCTCGAAGTGGTTCTGTTTCGGCTTGGAACGTGACCATTAACTGCTGGTCGCAGATATTGACGCGAGAATCGATGGAATTCCTTCATTCGTGTGGAACGGAACTGATTCGCCTCGTCGTTGCGAGTGCGGCAAGTGATACACTTGGCGTTGTTGTTGAAATCAGAAACGGCAGTGACGTCGGCGATTATTTCGAAGGATCGTTTCGCGAAATTCTTGCGCGCTCGATGAACACGGGCAACGGCGCGAACTGTTCTTAATAATGGCGATCCGTTAAACGCGTATCGTTTATTGAATATAATCAATCGAATTACAAGGCGCTCTCTGTGCGATAAGACCGGTGTATGACGTTCGATATTTTAGCCGTAAATCATCACCGTCCCGCGTGATTCATTGGCCATAAATTAAATCCCCATCCCCCCAATCCCATGTTATTCGACGAATTCGAAGAATCTGTCTCTCCTCCTCGCGTTACGGAGCCGCTCAAAAATTCCACGACAAAGGGAACTATCTTTGCAACATAGATTGGATACTTTTAAGCGCCATAAGGAAATTCCAGGAAGTCGTGTGCGTGCATTCTCGTTTTCACGCGGTACGCGTCTCGTTCGTTCCGCGAATGGATGATAATGAAATTTCAACGGACGTTAATCGAAGAAGATTAATTAATTGAATAAATAGGATGGATCGATTTAAACGTATTTTTGGTTACGACTGGAGAACCACGAATTCGATAAAACTCTGTGGAATAAATTCGTGGGTGTTGAAAATAATCTTTCGGGGTGCCTCGCGACGTCTGAAGAATTGTTTCGATCGATAGAGGGACGATCCTCGATAATTAACACTTTGCGACTTCCGTTTGACATCGCTGCGACGAAGGAGGAGACAGGAGGATCCTTTAAATTCGCGAGACGACGCGGCATGGCTGTAACTCGCCCTCGCGTACCACCGAGTTTCCCCATTTAACTTAATATTCTGTTCGCGTACGCAGCTTCAAGTTTCTTATCCGAGGTTCCATTTTTCTTACCTCGCCGTTTATTGTTCCCCGCCGAGGGCAATCGCTCAGCGCAGTTTGTTCAATTCGACGATTAGGAAAGAATTCGTTTAACGGTATGATTAGTCCATCGAATTTATTCCATTCATTTCCAGCTGTCCAAACGTTTACATATTTACGTTTCAGAATGTTATATGTGCAAAACGAGCCAGCAGTTCATTCCTTTTATTAAGAAAACTATTTGTCACCGCTTTTCCCCGAGTGAAATCATAATCGTACCAATATAAATTGGTAATTATTCGAATATAACCAAACAAGATTCTATACGATCCCCTATTTACTTGCGATAAAAATATCAAGAATTAAACCGTTTCTCCGACGATCAACGAATTATTATTATTGTTATCCGAGTAGAGCGATCTCCCGAACCAAAAACGACTCTTCCAGTTGAAAATTCGACGACAGGAACCGTCGAGCACGTCCCCGGCTCCCGTTAACCCGTTCACGTTCCCGAATTCGGCATTCGTTTGCACGGTGCGTCGCGATCATGCGCCAACGATCGTGTTCCCAACGAAAAGGCCGTCGAGAGTCTCCCTCGAAAGGGCTCGCAAAAGGACCCCGTTTTTTCAACCGAACGAACCCGAAAGTTTCCGCCGATTGTTGCGAACAACGCGGAACAACTGTGCACCGTAGCGATTCTTTTCGAACGTTCACTCGCGACGGATAAATCGGAATCGTTTCGACCGGGAAACTTCGGGAGAATAATTTGCGATCGCTGAACGGGGGTTGGCGTTTCATCCGTGAAACAATGGGCGGGGGGTGCGTGGCGATGGACTGTTAATTGGCCGAAACGAATTCGCGATAATTAGCTTGAAACGGCGGAGTTGGCAGATTAGCTGGGACGGGTTTCCTTTTTCTCTGTGCTTGGAAGTGGAACGTGGCCAAGTTTCGATAGTTTCGAAAATGGATTTTCAGGGGCATACCTTTTCGACAGGATTTTTCGTTTCGTCGGGGCGAAAGATTGTTATTGGACGATTGGGAACGACGAGAGTAAAGAATTTCTTCGGAACTATCAATTGTTTCCGTTCGATGTTTCTTTCACATTTCCGATTTCACTCGACAGCCAGATATGCAGGACAGAGATATTTCCCTATTTTACATGTTTCGCGTTTCGACGGACCATTCGTCGCGTATTTGTAATAATATTTCCCTCGCGCAATCCCTTCGTCACTTTTCCGCGTCTCGGCGAGAAATTCGTTCGCAGAGACGAGACGCGTTCGACTTCGCTGATGTCACAAATAATACGAGCGCCACGATAATTAACACGAGATTTATTTAACGCTGTTTCTGCACGCGTTCCCGTCTAACGCGGAACGCGGAACTAGTTCGAATTCAACGCCGCGAACGTTTCACGCAGCTTTCGCGGATCCGTTTTAAATTCGACCGATTCAAGCCCATCCATCGGCGTAACTGGAACGCATCGTGGACAATTGCTCAGATCGAATCACGTTTTCAATTCTCCCTGCGGCTCGTGCCGCGCGAACGATATATCGATGGCGGCGCGGCAAACGCTGACAAATTCGACCAATCTGTCCGGAAGCCTGCTCGTAATCGTGAAATTTCGACGCCCGACTCGCGGATAAACCCTCACCCTGTCCGGATTCTTTCGGATGGGACGATTTTTTTTATCCACCCCTCGTTCGCCGCTACCGGCTTGCGACAGAGAGGGACCGGGGGAAATTTCGGGTCACGGCGTCAGGTGTTCCCTGGCGGGACGAAGGCGATTTCGCTGCGAATCGCAGATTTACGAATTAGGATCGAGCGTGGATCGACGTTCGTGGGATAACGACTCGATGGGACGAGATCGAGTGTGTCATGTCGCGGGGTAAATGTTTGGGGTTGAAATGAATTTTTCCATGGTCGAAAGGTCGGGGGAGGATCGTCGAATTATTATATTATTAATATTCAATTCGTTGTCCGAATCGCTCCCTCGGAAATGATTCTCCATTTCCGCGACTCCGATGATTTTATTATTTTATTCGTTATTGTCGAAAGTAACGCTCGACATTAATCCTGACATTGAAATGTGAACAACGGGGGAAATATGAATTCGTCTCGAACAATTAGCAGAGCTCGTTGACATCGAATTCGCCCGGCAGGTAGAAGGCTCGCGATTCGATGGGGGTTAGAATCGAAAATTCTGGCAGTCGTGCCTGCAAATGCCGATGGGAATGCCATCGAAATCAGCGCGCTCCTTTTATTAGCCATTCAAATTAGAATTACCATTTAAATGTCCGCGAGAACAGCCATCGGGAGGCTTCCTCGGCCATTCGATAAGCCTTCAACCGCCTCCTTCTTCTTGTTCGTCGCGGCAACGTGATTTTTTGGTTCGTTAGACCCTTTGGACCCGGGCTTCCAGGGCAAACTCGATTTACTTTCGGTGAATTTCATTTCTCGCTTGCTGCCGCCTCCATCGCTTCCGGTTACGCGCGTTGAGTACATTACGCGTTTACGAATTCTAATGCCGACGTCGCGGCAATTACACGGCGCGAACAGTTTTATAATTGGATCCCGTATTCGTCGTATCTTCGACGTTATTATTTCCTCCGAGAAATCGTACAGCTCGATCCGAAATATCTCTCAGCTCGTCCGTTTATTTCCCTACCGGTAACGCTGTCGGTGGTTTTAAAACGAAATCATTCAGCGGTATAAATAAATGGCGGTAATTAGTAGGTGTGGCTGCGCGTACCAGCGAACGAACGTAGTATATATCTTCGAACGATTAAGATTATGCCGCGAACTAAAACGTTGCGGCCCGTAATAACAGTATAACAGCACTCGGGAGACGGGGCTCGTCTTTTTGGGCATTTCATATTCGCATGAAACGAACACTGCAGTTGGGTGTGTCCGCCAATGCAGCGGAGGGAATATAAATGGCTGCATTAATAAAGAGGCGCGTTTCGAATAAAAATACACGCCGGACAACGTCGCGGCGCCCTTGCCGGGGCAGGTATGCGCATAAATAACGATTAAGCTTAAACGCAACCACGCCTCTGTGCCAGAATTCGGGAAAATAATTCTATTAAGAACACCGGCGGGCGAACGAAAATCAATTATTCTAATACGCCAAGGGAAGTCGAATCTTTCAATCAAAGGTATACACGAAAATCGCAGGTGAACGGAGAGCAGATCTTGTCAAAATTTCGAATTAAATTGTTGAACGAAAGTCGGATCAATGATAATAGTTCCTCGACGATATCTCAATTATTCTGTGCCTCGAACGAAACTCGAACGAAAAATAATACCGGGCCAAAATTAAGCGCAAGCCAATACGAAGGGGGAAAGTCCGCGTGGAAAAACCTCGAAGGTACAGGGAAATTCAATTTCTTCGAGGGCACGGACGTTTGTAATGTCGAATCCGTTGTATGGAAACGCGGTGCCAATAATTCCGATACCCGTGTCTGCGTCAACTTTGACGTCCGCTAGACGAACGACGAACAGCTCCGTTCGATTTCAGCCGATGTCGCGTGCACACGGTGCACCTGTTGCGACAGAGACGCGCATCCCAAATAATGGCTGGCACTGACGTGACGCGAATAATCGAGCAAGATGTCCGGCATGGCAATCGCCAGACGATATCTGGCAGAGAGGCAAGGTGGTTCGTTCCAGATGGGATTTCTGCGGTTCTGTTTGCCGGACGATTTTAATTAACGTCGCGGACAAATGTTCTCCGAGCAACTGGCAAACGCGGCGTCGCGCAATAATTTTTGTCGAACGCGAACGAAATAGCAGAAATGACACGGAATTTCCCAGCTTTCCGAACGAGCTACGTTAAATATTGAATCCCCCCTTGAGAAGAGAAGCGCAAAAAAATCGACGAAGTCGACGAAGTTCGCCTCTACCTCCAATCTGCTCCCTTTTTCGTAAAACGAGTTTACGAGCGAAGCGACGTCGCGCGAAGGAAAAACAGTTCGTTTTCCGTTGGCCAAGTTGGCGTGCATAATTCAAGGATGGTCCGGTATCGATTTGAGTCGCCCCGTCGTCCATGGGCCGAGCGAAGGAAACGCTAAGAAAAGGAACGAGAGGGCGAAACGAAGGTACGGTGAAAGGGGACGATTGAAAGATTCGCGAGTGTCCCCTTGCAACTGAGACTGTCGAGTGTACTGGGTGGAAAGCCGTGGAAAATTAGCGAAACACCGGAGAAATAATGGAAACGAAGAACGATTCGAATTGAACGGATTAAATTTCCAATTTATTTTACTTGCGCGAACAATATCTTCGTTTCGTCGTTTCGCCGATTTCCGTCGCTTTCGATCATGTCTGGCCCGATTCTTTTGGCGAACATTTACAAGCGTCGAATTTATTATTCACGCTCATCGAACGTGAACGCATTTTACGACAATCGCGTTGCCGAGCAGTCCGCAAAAAGTCGATTAGCAGGAAAATGAAAAGGACCGTGGAAAGCAACGGAGGCACGTTTCTCTTATATCCTATTTATTTCGAGGTCCACGTAGCACGAGAAAGAGTGTACGCCGCGATCCGGGAGCTCGACCACGAAGAAATCTTTACGAGGATCCGAAGAAGCCAAGCTGATTACACGTAATCGCTACGGTTCCTCCTGGTCCAGGGGAATCGAAGCGGAACGATAATACCAGTAACTCATCGTTTTCCTTCTGTACCCTCTGTCGCTCGCCGTTTCGCCAGTTTCCGTTTTTCCGCGCCGTTGGGGTCGAAGAAAGGCCCGGGGGTTGGAACGTCGGGATACGTCGCATCCGTGGAACGATTTCACGCGGCGACGCGTGTCGCCGTGTCATAAAGGTGTCCGGCCGGATTGCGGGGAGAGTAGAATAGTAGGAAGCAAGAAAATTGCCAGCGGGCCAGAGACGGGAAAAGGTGGAAAAGAAGCAGCGACGAGATCTGGAACTCGTTGGATTAGGTCGACCAGACAATCCACTAATCGCGCTCGAACTTTATACCGGCCGGAGTAATTGCTCCGATTACAATTTCGCTTTATCTCTGGATCGTGCCGAACTTCTTTTCTGTGTTTTATTTTTTTAGAAGGAAACGGGTGATTCGAGACGTCTAATTAAATGATCCCCAATTCGGTACACGTTAGAGAGGAGCGAGTGGAACAGTCTTCTATTCGAGGAGGAATTTAACGAAAGTTAAAAGTGTACGTACAATTTTGTGTTTTAATAGAGCAACTTCTGTTCAAGAATTCTGTTTACGAATTAATAATTACTGGAGTTAGAATAATTGGCTCGTCAGAAACAATACCCATGACAGTTCTTTACTGTACAGGTGACATCTATATTTTTCGATAAGACACGTTCGTTCCTGCAAGAGGAACAAAATTCCTGCCGAAACCGTCGCATGGTACATGCATATACGGCATCCAACCGGCTCGCCATTAAACTAATTCATGGCACCCGCTTTGTCCCCTGCAATTAAATCGCCATTACCATAGTCCATCTAACGGGCACGAGCGAAATCATCACGACGTCACGCGAACGAATTCTAACAATGATTCTAACGGTGTCGCGGAGAGCAGGAGATCCAAGTAAATCAGCGCGTGCATCGATCATCTGTCGGAGTCAATGTAGTGTCAACCGTAGTTTAAACGATTCTCCGCGCGTATTCCCCCCTTCTCTCTTTCTCCCTCTCTCTCTCTCTCTTTCTCCGGAGCGGAGTTAACGAAGTGCAAAGATTAATGGAGCATCGTCGGCCAGATAAACGGCGAAAGAGAGACGATGGTCGCGAATATTAGCGCGATTCTAGGCGACGCGACGCGCCGCAAATTATCGTGCTCATATCGGCCGGCAATTCCGCAACGGGATTCACTTTCGAGAACGGGGCGCATTAATGGTCGTGGAATGGCGCCATAAATTCCTTTTACCCCCCCACTGTCCATGACCGTGCTCTTGCTCGCGAGGGGACAGACGATTTCAGGCCAGATTCCTCCAAGGCTCCCGGTCGAAGCCGTATAAATTCGAATCGCCCGCGTAATTTCTCTTGCAATAATTGCTGCTGGATAAGACGACTGGCTTCGTTCCAAGTCGATCCGGATCGGTTCTATGGAGGAATCGTTCGGGGAAGAGTCGGCGACAAACAAGTGCGGAATTTTTGGTAAGATATTTATTTTTTATACGATTTTCATTCCGTCGCGTATAGATATATATACCTGTGTACTCGCTAAGGAAATGGAGAAAATGGTCCTGCATTATTTTCTGCGACCACGCCTAAGAGAAACCACCCCGGGCTCTGGGGATCGTCCCCGTGAAATTTATGGGAAGAACCATGGGGGTCTGCGGTTGACAGTTTTAGAAGTCTGCCAAGGAGCACCTTAGACTCCGTGCAGACGCTCGCGACACCAGCGATTTACGGTGTTTCGGTGTAATATGTGGTCTTTGATTAGCTTCAGCTTTCATGGGGGATTTCAGTGGACGCGTGAAAATATAATACCCGCACAGCGGGGCGTTTAATTTCTGTACCCATACAGTTGATCCGTGTCCCGTAATGTTTTATATCCGTGGTAAACATATCTCCAAGGGAACAACGAAGAAATAGTTCGAAAAATTAGAAGCAACGAAGTGTGGAAACTAAAATGAAAATGAAAATATCGCAATGAAATAACGGATCTAAAATTTTCACGAATGTTTCCCCTGCTCTACTCGTTTATTGCAATAAACATTTTTGGCTCGAACACGCTATTTATTTCCACGCATTAATATTTATGGTCGTTCAAGTATCTTTAATTAATGAAGAACGACGGTTCCACGGTCGCGGACGAAATTCTAGGCCGACGTAAATGTATTCGCAGCGGTTACGTCTGTTTGGATTCGCGATTCATTGAATTCGCCTCGTCAACGGGCATCACCGTCCCCGTTATGCGATACTCCAATGCGTATTCGCCAGCCAGAACGGCGCACTCGCAACATCTGACGTCTTCGTGCGATTCGTGCGTGAAATGATACAACACCTGGCGTCGACACGGCCCGGAAATTAACCAATTGTCGGAATAGCGGCGATACCGGTGCCAGACATCGCCGTGCACGCCTCGTACCTCGTGCAAGATAACCGAGCTGTAATACGCGACGTGCGTCCACCGACGTTATTTCAATCGCGCTCGTCGCGGAAATTAGTCGACGATTTGTTAGCGATAACATTTGCTAGCAAGAGGCAAGTGTTCGATTTTTCAATAAAAAATCAATACGAAAATTAACGTTTCATTCTCGTGTGAAAGGGGATGCCTTATACTGTTCCTTTCATCCTGTTTATAAGGTTTGAACTGTTGTTTATATGAGAGCTGATAGGGCCACGCACTGCACACGAGATTAGTCGTCCATGGTTTAGGTCAGTCCGTTAATTTGGATGCGGTTAGTTCCTTCAAACCATTGGTATAGTAAGGAAGTCACTCTTATTGCGTGGATAATAAAATATATTACAAAATCACAAGCTGAGGAGAGTTGTTGAATAAACCCATTTCCAACAGCAAGTACTTTCGTCGGCCTTGCGTTACTTTATTCTTACATTTATCCCGTAATAATACTTTCTAAACTAATATATTTTATTCCCCAAGTATTTTATATATTTCAATATCAATTTGCTCGTTATCGTCGGCGTATTTTACCTCGTTAACGCGAACAGTTTCGTCCCCGATCATTCGACATGAACGTCGCGACGCAAGTACCTCACATCCCCCGAGGAACGAAAACTTGAGGGACTCGAAAGTTTCGAGGCGACGGCCATGTTTCAAAGGAAAATCTCGCGACGAGCGCCGGGTGAAATCTATTATCGGCAGAATTAGCGGCGCCCGGGGGCACGTATTTCGACGACACACCCTTTGTCTATGGCTAACGATACCGGGGCGGTCGGATAAGGGTGGCTCGCCCTCGCAAACATCAGAGTCGCGTTAGTCGTCAGAAATCAGGGGGATATCCGGTGGCAACCGGAGAAACCAACCCATGGGGAATACACCTCGCGCCGCTCCATCTTTCCCGTTCTATGTCTATGGGCACCCTTGTATCGTGTTTCCCGATAATTCGATCGGGGCTCGTTCCGTGTCCGACTCGCTCCGATCGTCGGGCTACGCTTCCTCCCGCGGGAGCAAGAATAATCCACGTTGGAGGCGACACCGAATTTTGGTAGCCGCGATGCCTCGGCCGAGTCATTGGAATTTCTGTATAATTTTTAAAGGAATAATTATTTAATGTTGGTGCGCGGTGTCGAAGTTGAGCACTTTGGAGAAATATATTTTACCTCTTGTCCCTATTTTTATTTACGGCGACACGACATATATTTTATTTGTTCGTATTTTTAATGCCTTCGACGATACTTGTACGCAGCATTGATCGTTCAATTTCCATTCGATCGTTTCTAATAATAAATTAGACCTTTTCCTTTCCTATGGATTTTTATGGATCGACTGTGCGCCAGATAATATTTGATCTTCGACAATCCTAAGTCGCTCGTTGCCGTTTCAAGACGAAGAATACTTCGTTCAGTAACGCATTCCTGGTGCCAGATATATTTCAGCCCGGTGTCCGTGTACGCGACGTTTAAGGGGACAGTTCCTCCAATCTTTCAGAGCTCCGTGACACGATACGGTTGCTAGGATTACACTTTGCAAAAGTTAGAAGCCGTCCGCGCAGTATATTACGGCCCTCTCGTAGAATGCAATCGGAAGCTACGAGGCTGTAAGTGGACGATGAAACGAGATACGAGCGAGATGAGCAGGGAGGCTTAGCGAGAGCCGTGCAAACAGTAGAATCGCTCGAAGCAAAAACACAAACAAGGGTGGACTTCATTTACTTATAACGTGAATCACTCGTCAAGCTAAATATTTGGGAAAACCTTCGCGTAAGCCGCTCGAAAGAATCTCCGCTGCACACACCCCAGAAATTTGCACGCACAACGATTGTCAGTACAACAGCACAACGAATGCATCGCGGTAAAAATGAAAAAAACCAAATTAATTACGCCATGCGTACGAAAACTGACAAAGCTACGTCGCACCGGAACAAAATCGACGATTCATACTCCACGAGATATTCCACTCGCTCGGGTAATCATCGACCACGAAAAATTCGCCCCCTTCCACCTCCCCCTGAAGTATCTCACGTTACACGCCCGAAAAAATAACCGAGTCCACCCCGAAGAAATTCGAACACCGCCGGTGTGCTATTTCCAACGTTGCACAGTAGCCGGTACCACCGCGGGACAAAATATGAATCGTCGATAAATAGTTTCAGCGCGCGTGTGTCGCCCCCGACGTCCAACCTGACGCCCGGGCAACCGGATGATTAACGACGCTCCGGCCAATTATCAGGATCGAACGCGATCGTTATCGATCGCGGGGCAAGATCGGGGGGAGACACCGTGGCAAAAGGGGGAGGACCGCGTGGCCCGAGGGAGAACCGACCTGCAATCCGATTTATGCTCTACATCGATTACGATGGCCGGTTCGACACGGATGATTATCTTAACGATTATGTAGACAACGCGGCCTTCGATCGGTTCGATTTAACGAGACGCCGCGGCGAAAAAGAAGAAGCGATTCGAGGGACGACGAACCGGATTCGAGGGAGACGGATTTACAGGAGGGGTAGGCACTGCTTGGGTACAGCCAGAGGAAAAGTTTCAGAGTCTCCGTCGATTTAAGGGATGCCTGGGATGAAATCGGTTGATGAATCGATGGATACAGACTGGTTGGTTGCGTCTTTACCAATTCTTTCATATTCTTGTTCGTTCTCGACAGACTGGTCCCGTTCCATTTGAATTACGACCGCAAACGTTTCTCGTTTTAATTCCTACCATTTCCACGGGGATCGCAAATCGACGTTCGATTCAACGAAACCGGCGAGGGAAACGGGACGCTTCTTAACGAACGTACTTTTCGATCACGCGCTAAGGCGTCTCACCCCTTCGCGCTCGCGAAACCTCCCGTCCGTGTATTATTAGCCGTGCATTATTCCGTCGCCGGACGTGATTCACGAATATTTCACGAGCTTCTGCCCATCAAATGGCGCTCTGGCCCCGATGAAACGTGGAAGCCCGGCAAATCCCCTTTTAATACGGCTGGTCATCGGTGCAACCTGTTCGAACGGGTGAACGGCGGCAAGGCGGACGAAGGTGGGGAAAGAGAATCCAAGTGTCGTATCGGATTCGCGTTTAGGCAGAGGGGAAGTCGTTGAACGGGGGGCCAGGAATTCGTGGCGTCGTTGTAAAAATCCTGTTTACGAGCGGGGGGGCACGATTTCGATGGCCCGTAAAAGGAACGACATCTTGGACAAAAGGTGGGGTCACGTTGGATCAATCCAAGATTATATACAGTTTAATCGAATCGCCTCGTAAAAACGGCCCTCCGTAGGGTTCCGGGGAGAATTAAGGCCGTTTAACCGCGAAAAATTAGGCGACAAACTGTCGAACTAATTTTCGCAGCGACGACGACAGCGTTTTGAATGACAACGTTATAAAGCAAGAGGTGATAATTCGTTTAAAGTATTTGTATATATATATATATATCTTTTAAGTAATTCATAGTAGCAATTACTTTGGGAATTAATAAGAGACACCGGGGATAATACTTTCAAGAACGTTGTTCTACAGATTGCGAATTAATGGCCGCAGCTGGAACAACATTTTCAGGGATGAGAGGGATTCTCGTTTGCAAGTAGGAAACTCGTGGACGGAAACAACCCTTGTGAACCGGGCGAGAAGCTCGGAGAACACTACTGTAATAGTTCAGGAGGACTCGAGGACGCTTCAGAAGTGCGAGAAACTCTCGCCTGTCGCTACCAAATCTTGTAACGATACTAACTTTGCACAAACAGCTCGAAGAACCGCAAGACCGTCCTAAAGGGGAACAGGAGGGACACGCTCCATATACAATTCTCTACATAAATCGGCTGTATTTCGTTAATCAATATTTCACGTGTCCGTGAAGCGACTGCGAATTCGTGCGATCGATTATTTATTTACGACAAACTCGAAACTCGATTGGTCCCGCCGGTCGATGGAATTAGCGTTCGTCGCGTCGATTACGCGAAGCTGCTCTCTCAGTTGCTCGCGAACAGTCATGGTTCGGCGAAGACGGCGGGGGTGCAAATAAAAAAAAAAAGAAAAAAAAAACAGGAAACGACGGGGACCGCGGGAAGAACGAAAAGAATGGCGATATTTCAACGAGGGCGAACTTTTTAGCGAGATTACCGGCCGATAATAATTCAAGCAGCAGCGGGGCTGCGGCCTAGGGACGGAATTTCATTTCAATTCCACCGGCCCACCCCTGTGCAGGGGTTGGAACGCGATTTCGGGCGCTCGTGTTCCTGGGGCTGTAACTGACAGTGGTGTGGCGTGGAAAATCTGATCGGCGAGGCCGGCAATCATACGTCGAGGACTGTTTTCGAATTCTCGACTTCGTCGCTCGGTTATGATCGAAATTGTCGACGAATAATTCGAGGTAACAATGATCCATTTACATTTGCGAAACGTGCCGCACCCGAGCGGACGATTACTTGGAACAAGTTTATGGCTGGCATATTTAAAGAATTTTTAAGTCCCTTATTTTTTGTTGCTCTTGAAAGAATTAAATAATTATTCGGTACATTCGAACGATTCGCGCTGTTTTTATCACGTCGTAGTGTCGATTCAATTTTTCTTATCGAATGTATCCGTCGACATCGTCGGACAGACTGATTCTAAGGTTCGCGAAAATATTTCTTGAACGGTTATTCAACTGTCTGCTCGCATTCCTGCTAACCCAATCTACCAAATTTGTACTCGATCAGATACAGAACGAGATTCCAGCCGCAAACTCGAGCTAATCTCCTCGAAACAACCTCTTCTCGTTTCGCAAGCGTTCCCTATTTAAACTCCGCCCTGCCATTTGCATATCAGATATTCGAGAGTGAGTCGCGGAATTCCCTAATAACGCCGGAATTATTTTTCGTTGGAGCCCGCGGTGGAAACTTCGGGACGCTGCTGTCGCGAGACAGGAAACGCGAGAATCGACGAGAAGAGAAGAGAGAAGTCGAAACGACACGGAGGAGCTTGCGATACGATAACGGGTCGAGTTTCTACTCTTTCAACGCAACGGCGTGCAACGTGCGTCGTGCGCCGTTGACGCGAATGAAATTTTCATCTTTTTCTCCCCCACCCAACCTGACGTCGCGGACATCGAGCACGACTTTTCCGTCCTTTCATCTGCCCCGTGCATTTCCAACTGCGCCGGAAATGGCCTCCGTGCCCGCGGACTTCCGCCCTTCGTCGCTTTTCGTTTCGCATCGAACCGTGTCTGCTCAATACGTCGCGTCTCGAATTTCCGATCGGGATTAACGATCGTTTTCGTCGATTTGTTGTTATTCGCGTCATCGAAATATTATTTGACAATTATACATCGTCGTTACGCCGATACTTCGTGAATATTACTTTACGAATGATTTCGTTTCTCAACGAAATTACGCAATTTAAATTTATCTGGATTTGTGGAAATACAGTTGCGCGATTGTTCGCGTCATTATTGATTGGCGGTGGATACGTGTCTGGTGTTGCACGATAAAGGCTCCTTTCCATATCGATCGCTGAGAATCGCTCGAGCCTCTTATTACGAACAAAAGGAATGGACCGGGTTGAACAGGATTTATCGTGAAACTCGCGACGCCACGGAAAGCTCGAAAAGTTTCCGGGAAACGACCAGATGGGCATCTTGATAGATTACACAAGTTCCTTGTGAATGGCCCGTGACTTTTGATGTTGCGACGAAATTAGGAACAAAGGGGAACTGTGCTCTCCAGATTGCCCCGAGATAATACCGATAATAATCCGTCTGTGATTAATGAAATCGCCAGACTCCGAGGATAAACCAATTATACAGTTCGATACAGGTATACGTAAATTCATCATTTTGTTTCTAACTAGATTAGATTCATCCCTCTATCAAGTTTCTGTAAATCTCGACCGATTCTCGAAATTTTAGCATAATTATTAAATTGAACAAATTATCTCAGAAATGGATACAACAGAAAGCGTACAAATGATTGAAACAAACTTTCTACAGCAACGTTGAACAAACTTCTATAATGTTTCTACTCGTGAATTTACCTTTCCCCGTTATTTCAGTGTATTCGCGACGGTGAAATTCGCTTTTCCTACAATTTTCTATATTTTATACACCCCATTAGACCCTGCGCATATGCAATACGCTCGACAATCTAAAATTCTACTCTCCGCGGAAGCATCGCCCGGTGTCTGGCGTATAAATTAATAAACGGTCTGTCTTCGCTGTCCACCTTTCGACGAGCAATCCTTTTCCTTTAATTCGAACGGCTTCGCGGCGAAAATATCCGCGAATTAAGGTTGTCCCATCAATCTTCATTCCAATCTTATTTCTCCAGCTTCTTCGGGGGGGTGGAGAACGAAAGGGGGACGAACGTATCATCGTTCGCCGCGGAGAATTGTGCGAGCAACAAGCGTAGCAATAAGCACGTGTGATATTAGCATTTTTCAGGAACAAACGATCCAATTCGTGGCACGTGTCCGGGATCAGCGCTATAATATTATGCATAATCGTTCTCGGCTGCCGGCTGCCTGTCGTTTCTCGCTACCGGTCCACCGTTTTAAGCTGGCAGCGATTTTGTAACGTTTCCCGGGAGCAGCGAGTAATTTTCTTCTCGCGGTGAATTCTCGCGAAACTGTCGAAATTATCGGACAGCCGATTTCTGCGGCTTTCTTATTTATTCGACTTGGAGATCGTCGAAAATATTTGTGGAAAATATTGATCCGGCAACGAATTGAACGACGCGGGTTGAACATGAAAATTACACAGATTGTAATTGTGCGAGGACGACGACGAGCTCAATAAAAATCCAACAATGATTAGAAATTGTAATTTTAGAGGGTGACAAATTTGTCAGAAGTTTGTGAATAATTTTATTCGTCAGGGGGGAACGATTCACAGTCACGATGATTAAACTTGAACGAAATATTCGAGCAATCCCGGCGTCACCTGATGAACAATCTAATGATAATTCAACGGGACGATATAAATCGTGGGTAGAAGCGGCCGCGCAATAACGTCGAAAGTTAGGCGTGCGTTTAATCCAACGGGATGGTCGTTATACGCGGTGTCCCATATAGCGTCGCGGATATTGTAGGCGAAGTCACCCATAGATCATCAAGGAGCCCTTACGATATGGAAATTATTCAGCGTGCACGCGGCCACGGAGGCGTCGCCGAGATCTCCATCGTAAATTAAGTCGATGCACGATTTAATCGTGGTCACGCGAAGGGGTTAATACGACCACCCCCATCGAGTATCTACAATTTGCCAGCCACGGTGTCAATACTTCAAACAAATTAAACCAATGTGAGATACGAAGTTTTCCTGCCTTTTTTTATATTCAATTTTTTTTATAGAATTTTTATTCGAAGTAGTCGTTTCATTAATTGCCTTCTCCTATGTTCTTCGGTGTATTTCATTAACTTCTCGTCGCTGTCAAACGAGTCATTTCGATATCGAAATTTGTATCCAGACTTATCAAGTGGTATTACTCCTCCACGAGTCGTTTCGTTGAACAATTATTTATCGCGCGCTGTTAACTATATATTCTATCGCGAATAAAATTAAACGTAAAGTTCCCTCGGCCAAAATCACTGCCGTCCGCGAGTTCTCCGTGCATTATATTGCCTCGAAGACGAATAATGGTAGAAGCCCGAGGCGTGATCGCGGCCCATCGAATCGATCGGCTTCAACAGCCCTTGCTCTTGACCTCGAGAAGACGAGGAAAAAGAGGAAGAAGAGAAGGAGGAAGGAGAAGAAGTGTACTCACCGCTCGTAGGAATTCGGGGTCGTGCACAACTCGCTCAGCATGCAGTCCAAATCGGTCGCCAGGGAATTAAGCAGCTGAAAGAGAAGCAAAAGGGGTTAGGGTCGTCGAAGCAAACCTCGTTTCGCGGCGCTACATCAATCCGCCTTTTACTCTTTAACGAACGCACCGAGCCATTGTTCCGCGTGGTTTCAATGAAAACGGAAAACGGAAAACGTAGATGTAGACGTAGATGAGAAAAGAAGGGTTTGCGAGTATCTCGAATGGAACTTGGATGGAACGAAATCGCGTTTGACTCGAATGGACGAACCGAAGGGAATTCGTCAGCGAATTTCGGTGTGCCAGAAACAGAATAGGCGAGATTAGATTGAAACGGTACGGAGCTGCGAGGCGTGACATTTAAATAGAACGGATCTCGACGGATAAACATTCGCAGGGGATGAATGGCAGCGATATATACGCGTTTAAATAAACGACACTCGCGAGACAGGTTTCATTCGAATCTCATTCTCGTTGGAAATGATTGAACTTAAGTGAATCGAAAGTAGAATAATGAAATAGGGCTCGATGAAAATCGCGACGATATTAATTTAAATCGGGCAGAATTAACGCGGTGTAAATTCGAATAGAAATTCATTAATATCGAGACGATGTCTGTGCGAATTAAATACGTCGATAAATAAATACGATTCCGACACTATTCTGATACGAAGCCTGCTGTTACATCGCGAAATTACGCAATCCAATGCGACAGCCACTAAACGTCGGACGGACATGAATGAAATTCAATTGCCGTCCGCGTCTTCGTCTCGTTAGCGCAACACTGTCATAATCAAGTCAGGGGAATCGGTATACACCGATGGCACACGGTGGCCACTTGCAATCGCGTTAATCCTTAATTGAAGCCCCGTTACGGCGAGACCGCGTCGTAAAATCGTTCCTAAACGCGGGTGGCCCTCTGTTGGCCCGCGATAACGCAATTCATCCAGGAACCACGGAGAACGCTATAATTGAACGTCGGTCGCATCCGCTTCCGGACGAAGCAGCAAGTTGCGCAACAATTAATTCTCTAACGTCAATATTTATACGCGGCACCGTATAATCACGCGCGTCGATCAATCGCATTTACGCGATTAATTGAAATTGTCACGATTGCACAAAACAGTGCAATGAGCACGATTTGTTATTCGATTTATTATTCAATTGAAAGTCGGTCGGCCGTTAATTGCACGAACGTGGAGCGACTGAACGCGATACGAAGTAGAGTTTCGGCTGGGCGAAAGGCATCGGCGAAATTCTTTGCAGAGGGAACGACAAACCTTCCAGGGCGGAATGGAAAGAAATAAGGAGGAGAGTTCGGGGCGCATCGAGGAAGAAACGAAGTTTGTACGATCGCGAGGGCACCGCCGTTTGCGACTGTACAGCGAGTGCCCGCTGTATTTGCATTGCATCATGGAATCGGAGCCCGGAAAATTAGAAGGTTTCCATCCGGAGGCACTTTCGCAAAGTCAATATTGAACGTGGAGAAGACGTCCGATAAAGTTTCGCCGTGTAACACGGGGACGCGAAACGAACAGGCAGGGGGCGAACGCGTGCACGCGAAATTCTTTTTCCTTCTATTATATAGCAGGGGGGGAAAAAATTGCTTTACATACGTATAATATTTCATGGGCGACCTCTCGAAAATGTAAATTGATATATCTCTTCAGTCATTTGCGGAGTGGAATTATTTAACGTGTCAGTGTTGAAAGTGTGCAATTATTACGGGAAACATTAGTTTTGCAACGAGACGAAGTAATTGAATAATAAAATCGATGAAAAATAATGCAACCGACAAGAAAAAAATATTTATTTAGTTTTATCTGATACAAGATTTAATACGAAGGATATTTTCTAATTTCAAAAGATGGCAGAAGATTTGTGCTTCATTATACGTCGTTTAACAAGAAAAAAGAAATATTAGGGGGAAAACGATTTCACTCGAAAACTGAGGCTACCAAAGAGACACTGTACCCCCTAAAAGGGGTGAATGTTAATTAAATACGCAATTTGACGGGAAAAACGTTTCCACGAAGCGCTATTTCCGCTACAATATTTCGTTTTTTCGACGCTACCTCAACGATCGCCTGAAAGTTACGAGCAGGGCCATTTTCGTTTATGAAAAAGGCTCACCTCGTTTCAAGGGGTTGTTATTTGGGATGGTGATCCCGGTCGAGAGGGGATTTTTTTGTAATAAACTAACTTCCCTTCTCGTTCGGCGGGGCACAACAGGTCTCTATGACGAGGGTCTACCTTTGGTGTCGCTGTGCACATGAGTCTGGCGAGTCTGTTAACTTATCGACCTCTTATCGCGCAACGACTTGACGCTGATACACGATTATAAAGTGCAACGCGAGACAACCACGATCCTTTGCCATGGAGTTGATCGATACAGACACACGTTTCTTTGGGCCACGTGCTTCGATCGAAATGCAACGAATTCGGTAAGTGCGAGCGAATTCAATAACGAACTTATTTCGCGTAACTTGTCGTGAATAATTCCGCTTACTTTTTATGTCCCAATATCCACGGGCAATTTCCAGAAAGGTGCACCTTGGCCTGTCACCCGATATAAAAAATGAAAGAGAAAAAGCACAAAGGGTTGCGCTTCCCTCGAACAGTCCTCCGAAAAGCTACTTTCTTCCACTCGGGATATTCGAAAAAAAAAAGTAAAGGGTCCTCGTACCCTCTTTAAACCAATAGTGTCGAGCCGAAGGGGTTATTTTCGAGCTTGCTTCGCACAATATCGAATCGCCCCCCCTTTAATGCATCGATTCTTCGACTCGTAAATAGAATTATTTACAGCGTTTACGCTTTCGAAGTCAATCCGTCGACCGATGGGCGAACGAAAGCGAACTTCGCCACGGTTCATTATTTATGTAACCGGCCTCGAACCACTCTGTCGACGTTATTAAGGCAATGGACAATAACCGAGCGCAATTAAAGAGCGCCCTGTCGTGCGGTGAATAGAGGTTCCGAGTGGTAAAAGGGTGGTCCCGACTAGCCAAGTGGCAGTGACGAGCCGCCCTTTCGTGTTTTTTTCCTCCATCGCGCGCATTGCGATATAGGTATAACGAGGGAACACAGTTCTATGTATAGCGTTGTTTTATACAGCGCGTACAGAGGTGAAGATATCAATGTCGCACGCGCCGAAAGGAATTTTCGTATAAAAACAATTGATCGCAAATTAATGACTGATTGCCATTCACGTGACGTCGACATCCACGAAATTTGTATTCTCGTTCGAATTAAATTTTCTCGATTTTATTCTTCTTTCAAGTCTTATCTGCCCACACGTGTTCCGCGATTCCAACGCTTGGATAATTCATTTCCAATCGCGTTACAACTAATTGGAATTCGATTCCGAAGGTTCGAACGGATTAATTGCACGCCAAATGAACGGAATGTCGGACTACTCGAACGCTAAACGCCGGTTCGACGAAACAATGCGATACAAAAGAGTCGAGGGCGACGCAACGTTTCGAGTGGAATTTAAATATCATCGGAGGCCACGGTGAACTCGCGTACGACATTAAAGGGCCATCGCGAGGATGTAATTGCGATTCACCCCTGCCAACCCCGTGTGATCCGTCGATACGAGTATCGAGTCAACCCCCCCTCGCGACACGAGCACGTCAAACCCCATTCCAGAAATCTCGGACTATTTCTGAAATTTTCATACCCGTCCGTCCCGAGGGTAGCGCGATTGACAGATAACAGGATGCGTCGTTGTCTTTACAAAATTCGTGGCCACCCCTTCGCCGCCCCTGTCTGCTTCCACTATTTTGCAACGCGTCAGCGGGGAACGAAAAGTTCGAAACGTAATCGTGTTCGATGGAAGCCGGTGAATATTTTATTTTCCATCTTTCATGTGCATCGAGGCACTCGTCGTTTCTCATCTTCTCCAATGACTCAACAGTTCACGTCGTTTAATTCTTCGGCCGCGCACTACCGAACGCGGAATATTAATTTCAGCGACGGAATCGAATATTTCGTCGGGGCGTGCTTGCCCTCCGGGGTAGCAGAATCAAAGAATTCTGAAACGCGGGGCTTCGATTCGCGGAATATTTCGCGTGCACATGGATCCTCGTGTGTATCCGACGTGAGTCATGTGAGCAGCGAGGCATGGAACCCCATAGGAGGCCGGTTAGATATTCCGGCTGTCGAAGCTTTGCGCGCAAAGCCGATGGAAATCGATGGATTCGCCAAAGCAACGGAAACCCTTCGTCGATCTTGCTCCTCTGGAAATCCGATGGAACCCGTAGAAATGATCGGCGCAACGCCCGGCGAACTTTCATCGAGTTCACGATGGCGTACCAGGGATTTCTTTCAATTCGTTCTACGCTTAACTAACTCCCCTCGTCGTATCTAGGGAAACGTGTTCTATCGCTCCGACGAAATATCTGTCTGCTTGCGTTCATTTTAAGAGACCGACAGAACCTCGATTGAATGAATGAAAGGGAACGTTGAAAATTGAAATGGTCTCACGCGTTTGTACGAGACGGGCGCCGCCATCGCTGTGGCTAACGTAAAAGAGCTCCGTTATCAATTAAGAACGGTACAAGGAGCGCCGTTAAACAAAACGTGTCGTATCATTTAATTAACCCGTTCATTCAAGTGCCTCCGCAATGTCTCCGCCGTCACGACTCTGAAGCGTGTGGCATTTAAATAATAAGCAGAGAAATCTAGCCGGATGACAAAGGATCGTTGAAAAAATGTGCGTGAATGCATAAAAAACGGCGACACCCTTTCCGGTCTATTGTCATTCAGAGGGGTTGCGCGTCAGTAACTCTATCTTAAATGAAGATCGCGGGGCTTAGAATGCAAAGACGAACAAAAAAAAAAGAAGAAGAAAGTGGACCCGACAGTTGAAACGCGATTCTGGTCAGGGACAACGTGGACCCGAAAATCACGTTTGCATTTTTCATAGGGGCCACGAAGAAAAGCCGCGAGCAAAAAAGAAAAAAAAAAGGGAAAAAAGAAGTCTCCGAATAACTCGGCCACGGTCGGGTTGATAGAAAGAAAAAGAAGTAGGAGATATGCAACGGCCCGGCCTCGAAGTTAAGCGAAAATAGACTGACACCGTTTCGTTGCCCTTTTACACCTGTGATAGAGTTTATTAAAAATTTGCAGGCCTGCCAGGGTCGTGCGCGGATATTATTTTCTTTCCTTTTACGCCCTTTGATTCATATTCGGGGTGTTACTTTCCGTTTTCTTTCCGCCTCGCTTCCCGTTTCATTTTCGCCGACAATCTTCTTTTTCCATCGTTTTTAGACGGCCGGTGCATTCGACGACGGGGTTGCGCAGCTTCGTAACTTTCAATCAGGCTCAACAAATATTTCCACTGTCCACAGCGCGGCTGGCCATATTTTACCCGGCTCTAGCCGAACATATCGTCGAACGCGTTCGCGCAAGATTTCTCCACGACCTGGTGATCTCCTATTCCACTAATTCTCGGCCTCCTCGTTGATGTCACGATCTTCCGGTTCCCGGCGCTCGACGTTCACTTTCAACGGGATCCACCTCTCGTTTTCCCTCCTCGAAAGTCCCGACGACTCTTACGAACGTCGCGAGAATCGCGCGGTGCAACGCGGCGCACGACTTTCAGGCGACGCGATCCACGGATTTTCGAATGACAATTGTACCGCGTCGATACCTCCGACCGAGATTTCCTGCAACGATTCCGTCGAAGTACGAGCGACGCGACACCGCTCGCGAGCGCACAACCACGAGAAGAGGAGCAAACTCGACGCTCGACGACTGCTCGAATTAAAATGGCCCGCTGAAACTCATTCCCTGAATTAAACGGATTAGATCCAATCAGCACCGGTCGCTGTACGTCGACGGTGTGCAACACGTTGTTTCGTTGCCGCGGCGTTTCATTCAATTCCGCCTTTGTTTAATTGAATACGTCGACCGCGGCGGGCACAATGCACGAGGCTCTGGCGAGCTGTTGGAAAATTCGAAAGTGCGTGGGTGAATCGTGCAACCGGACCGGACGGTTGTCTGATCCGCGCGTGGACGGATTTCGGGCGAAATAATTTTGTCGTCGAATTGCGAGACGCACACGCTCGAATTGATACGTCGAGCGAAGTGAAACGGAGCGGCGCAGAATAATCCGACGAATTCGTGCAAGAGTATCTGCAGTATTTCCCGTGGCGTCTCAGGTGTGAAGAAAACGAGTGACACCGGGGAAACTGTGTGAACAGGAAAACTGACTACACAGAACTCCGTAACGGCGCACCGGAAGGGTTAAAGTAACTCTCTTCTTCACACAATTCCTATTCCTCAATTTTTAAACGGATCAACGAGATGCTCGGTTCAAGATTCTCGAACGCGAAGCGTGATTTTAAATAACACCTTTCGATGCGTGCACTCCGACAATTGAGCCACGCGTTCGATGCGACTCCAAGTTGCATTCGAAGCCATTGCTGGGGTGCCCCGCGCGCGTCCACCACTGGCAGAGGCAAGGAAAGCAGAACAGAGTCATTCGGATCGCAGTTCGAGATAGCCGAGAATGTATGTCCCACGTCCCGTTCAATCGTCCGTTAGCTTACATAACGCACCCGTACACATGGATCGCTTCATATTTTACTGTACCGTACCGTTGAACGTGAACAATGTTCACTGAGCGCGAGGGGGCGAAGAATTTCGAAGGCCCCGTAATACGATCGCCGTCCCGGAGGAATACGCGTACACGCGCCGGGTTCCGCGACAGAGGGAACGTCGGGATATACAAACTGTCCTGTTCTACATTGTCGCGTGGTCAATTAATCAGCGATCCATCAAGCGGAGGGTCAGGCGTTCCAGGTGACGAGGGTTGTAAAATAATGAGGTGTAATTCTGTTCCCGATGACGAAACGCCAACTTTTTCGGCTCATTGATCGTCGACGCGGACGTTTGAATATTTGTCGATAACAAATGTCGCGAATTTAACGATTTACTGACGATTCTATTATTGCGAATTTAGTGGAAGTAGAATGGACCTAATGGCTAGACTCTGGGTATTCTATAATAGCTTCGAGGGGTGGCTTTCCTCTCGCAACATTTACATTCGCCCGATTGAACGCCACGAGAGACAATCGAACGAGTTTCGCAGGTGGCACTTCGTTATCGTAATGAACGACGCAGGAATAAGTGCGGTCGTGCACGCGCAAACCGACAAATAAACGCCGAACACGCGCGTCCGGTTAGCGACACGCGTCTCTCGTCACCGCAAAAGTCGAATGTCCACTGTCGTCGGAGGAATTCGTTTAATAGGGACAGGCCGAGCGGAAACGGATGCTCCATAGGGTGTCCGGAATGAAAGGGATCGGGGAGCCATTAAAGGAACCCCGAGGGCGAATCGAAACTTGGGGCGGTTTTGTTCGCGGGTGCTCCATTCTCTGATATTCCTTTTGGAAATCCACCGTATCTCCATAACCGCTGCCGAACGTCTGCGAGACCGTTACAAAATTGCCATTCATCAATGCGTACTTTCCTACGTGACTTACGATCGTCTCGTGTCACGTGCTATGCACATGCTCGATACTGCGTAAGGACACGCGAGACAATTTTTGGAGGAATCGAGAATAATGACTGGTATCGTCGATACATTTCAAAATTCCGTAGATTGATTTCTCGCATTCTTTCGTTGTTTCTTTAAAACGTTCCTACGATACGTCCATGGTAGTCATGGGTCTATCGATAACAAATACAAAGAATGTCGAGAAAGGAAGAAGTGTCAAGTTAAGATTAGTCGAGCGTCTCACGGTGTTTCACGTTGAAAATTAAAAATCCCCACACAGAGATACATGTACGTGCATCGATCGCGTCCAGTCAGCCTCTTTCTAATCAACATTCGCGTCACGCGCATACGGAACTCGCGGTGCTCGTAGATTCACCTTCGCCGGTTGCATTTTTCTTTTCCCACATCTGCCTCTTCCCTCTTCGTGCACGCCGCTGACTGGCGCACGAAGATACGCGAGAACACGCGCGTCGCTCTCCTCTTTCTTTTCCGCTCCCGTTGTCTTATCATCCACGGTGTCGTGTGTTCGTGGGCACACACAGGCCGTTAAATAAATGGTGGCCACGGGAAACACGCAGCATTCCCGATCGGGTGCAGCTGTCGTTGCATACAGTGTGTACCGATAGTTTCGAACCCGCGGGCGAACGTGTCCGAAAATTGTATGCCGTTTTACTAACGTTAATGGTATTCCGTCTGACGCGTTCAATTGTCCGTTCTGCACCACGAGGAAGGAGAGTTCTTTTTGTATTTTATTTTATTTCTGTTTTATTTAGGGTTTCCGGAGAAAGTGTCGCAGTGGTATTGCATTGATAGTAAATTGTGCTTTTCTTTCTCTTTTTTTTTTTTATTTTGATTGACTGACGCGAAGAAATTTATGCGGATGGAGGAATTTTAGTGGAATTGTTTTTATTTTTTCGTTTTGAAAGTGGGCTAGCTGTTTGCGGAATTTTATTTTTCGATATCGTTACGAAATTTTATCGATTCTCCTTTCAATCGAGCGATATGTGAGAGACGTTAATTTTTATTCAGAGGATATTTTCATAGACAAACATGTTTGTCGCTTTACCACACAGTCAGGCTGAATTACTGTTTGCCCGTTTTTTACACGATTCTATTTTATCCCGATCGTTGTTATTTTGCAAGTGTACAGTGACAATGCAACTATGCCGCACACTAGTCTTTATGATTCAACATATCAACATTGAAACCGTGCAATTGGCTAATCGTCGGTGTATCTTGCAATATCATTGGAAAAATATTAAAAATAAGTACGATACGATATAAAAACATAGTTTCATATTCCTTTAAAAAAGATCAAATAAAGAATAAATTCTGTACTTGTATCCTCTTGTCAAAATTAATGATGCACATTTTGCCTCCGTAATGTTCACCAATTAAATTGTACATTCTTTTTTGCTTAGGCTCGTCGAATATTATTTCTTACTTTCTCGTCCATTCGACCATTATATTAATCGACCATCCACCCGTTGAAACACGGAGGGGTTGGAACAATTGTTGACACGACGCTCGATTCGTCGACGATTGCTTGGAATGATTCCGAAACCGGGTATCGATTTTAAGATCGCGCGTGCTTTTCGTGCCTGCAATGGCATTAATCGAGCACGAGCGATCAGTAAAAATTGGTCAATTCTTTCGTGATACACGCGGCAACGCATAAATAATCCACATGGGTCTGGTATATCTCTCTACAATTTTTTTCTTATTTTTTATATTCACACGAGAAGAGGATTAACAAATTGAAACGGATCCCCGCTGCGTAGAAAATATTTATTAGCGCAAATACTATTAAATAATCCGAGTTCCAATTCGATTTTAGAATCGGTCCAAGTCGTTCAGTTGCGTTCGACAACTCACCAAGAAATTCTGTCCGACCCTTTACCGTGAGATAGGAGGAACTTCCGTTTCTGGCGAACGATAACGCCAAGATACCGCTCGATTTCCTCTCTGGAACCGTAAACACTGCCCCGGAAATGGTATCCACAGTTTCGACGACTCACATAACGGCGCTAATTCCGCCGGAATGACGCACAGGCAACTCTGAATTGCACTTTACGCGTCGCGCTCGACGCGTACCCGGGGATCACGCAAAAAGACCGTAGAGACGGACCGAACGCGAATGAACCGTTCGCAATTTTGATTACAGTTTCGCAGGAGACTGTCTCAATCGAGCGCGCGACGACGCTTCTGTCGAACCAAATTTTCTTATCCAACAATATTTTCTTCCGTCTTTCGAACGACACTTCGATACCCTGTATAATACGAACGTTTCACACTTGTTCAGGCGCGGATGGTTCGCGAAAATCGAGCCACGAGTGAGGTTAATTTCGCCCCGTGTTATTTGCGCGCTGCCCGATTCACGATTTCATCGCGCGCGATAATGGAACACCGTGGCGGCGCGGCTCCTTACGATCGGGGCAGGTGAGTGAACTGAACTTTAACACGAATGTGCAGCGACGAGTAGGTACACGGTGTACTCGTGCCTGGGAATCGATACGAAACGTGCCACCGACCCATCGTTCAATTTCCATAGCAACATCTGTGTCCAAACAAAAATTGTTTCACGGTGCCCCCTGGTCGGAGCGACGCTAAAATATTATGCGCAACGAAATTTACATTTGCAGGAAGACGCTTCTTCGGGGATCTTCCTTTCGCTTGTTCCTCGATCACGCTATTTTCTATCAGTTTCGCTATTTTCTATCAACCCTTTCGTTGTCGTTCGCTAGACGAAACGAACGCGTCCTCGATCCGTAAAACGGTACAGATTTTTTTCTACGGATTGAAATTCCTCGTAGCGAAAGGGTTAAAAAGTTTACCACAGCGTGCATGCTCCGCGTTCGATTTAGTTTCGCCGGGACAGTAAGTCGATATGCATATTTGTTTGCTCTCCGAACGTTTCGACCGAACTGACACAATTCTTTATCCCCTCGACGTGTGCACGCGCCATATGGCCACCGGTGAGCCGTGAAAAATGGCGCACTGTTTTCCTTCGCTTCCCGAAACGAAGGTAAAAGCGGTTCACCGCTAGGCAACAATTTTCGACACGATCCGCAGCAGGAAAAAGCGGAAAAACAGGACGGGGCAATCGAGCAGCAAGTTAGAACGCAATTTCTGGTCCTTTCGCAGTAAAATTCGCGATGCTCGAATCGTTCGAGGGTTGACCAACCCCCGTCCGCAAGCGAGGGCCTCGACTACTTAAAGGGGCGCTTCCACTTTCTACCCCTTCGAAAAAAAGGAAATAAATATATATATATAATCCGAGGGAACGATCTCGCGCTAGTACGACTCTTAGCACCCGTTATTGCGCCCTTCCAAATAATTTAGCATCGTTTTAACTTGATTGAACGAAGGATTTATCGGCTCCAGCCGCGTTTCCCTTCCACCCCCGGCCGTGGTTCGACCGACTTTCTTCCACGCCGATGGACCGAGGCGACGCGATAGGAGTTCACTCGCCTGAAACTTTAACGCTCGCCTCTTCCTACCTTTTCTTTTTTTCTTCCCTCCTTCCCTCTGCCGCGTTTCCCTTTTCCGTCGTTCCGCCACCGAGTCGAGCAACGCGAAGACACGAACGACGATTCGGTAGTTTCGTCGCGGATCGATCAGGGAAATCGACCTGGTTCGCCGATGTATCGAGCGAAGAAGCAAGAGGGTGTACAATGTCATCGTTGTCTCCTTCGCTCATTATCAATATCGATTGTCCGTCGAGGCGTACGGAACGCGTACACATATCCGCGGATTGATCGTCGAGACGCAGCGGGGAATATGTGTTTCTCGTTGTCGTTAATTAATTCGCGTCGTCGTCGAGACGCATCGAGCGGATCCGAGAGGATTCAGCTGATCGGAGACGAGGATCCAACGGCGACCAGGCGGAGGCAAGGAGGATCGAAAGTGTATCGACGTCGACAGTCGACCAACAGGAAACTTTCTAGACAGTGGAACCGGTGTCTGCGAACACGGCCTTCTACGTGGCACAATTGAAGTGCACCGGGTGTCGGGGAAGCATTGTTCCTCCAATTCCGGCTGAACTCTTTCGATCACGAGCTATAATTCTATATGTAGTGTGTGTGCCTGATGTTAATTTATCGGGCACTCCATGGAATGCAACTTTTTATCGATTCGTTTGCACGTTTCAAGTGCCCGCTGCTGTTTTCACGAGTTTATTTTGGTATTACATAATACCGCGATTTCTGCGCCACTTTTGCTATCTCGAGAAACGTTTCTCGTTCCTTCAGAGATATTTAACGGCGGTTATCGGTGTCTTTCCGCGGGATTGACCGGCGATAAATCATTTTCGAGACACTGTGTAGGGTCCACTTAATGGAAAAGTACGGTCTCAAGGACGACGTCGGCTTCCGCCGCGGCTCGAGGATCAACCGGTATGCAAATGAAGCTTAAAGTCCTGTCCTGTCTGTCGATCTTTCGAAACGCGGTGAGGCCGATCGATCGTCGGTGCATTCGTTGTTAATTGAATTAATCGTTGGATCGTGCCTCCCTTTGATCGCAGTAAGTCGTTTTTGGATCTCTCCCTCCCTTCTGTTCGTCGATCGATGCCCTTGGCGAAGAAATTCAATGGGAAATGTCTGCGGTATTTTATCTCTAAACTTTTCATTTTTAAAAGAACGGACAATTCTGCGCGTAAAACAATGGTCAATTCGGGTATTGCGATGTTCCGCAATTTGTTGAACGAAGAAGCAAACAATTTCCCAATTTGTTCGAGATAAATGTCCGCTGTCGCCGCGGGAATTGCAGTAATTCAAATTTTGCCATTAAGCAAGAGGGAAAATGCGGCGCGTTTTTCTCAATGCCTGGCGGACGGCGACGCCCCGTGAAAAATAGTTGCTCCGTGACTACTTTTGAATATTCCAACGGGCATTAGCTCGCGTGGCTCACGTGTTTCCGTGGGGACAGCGGAACCATCTGTTCTTATCCGCGCGGCAAGTTAAAGCGTTTTTAAGCTGCTCGGGGACGTAATGGGTTCCCATAAGGGCGAAAGAGACGGGGATGGACTCCGTGCGCTCGCATAATCGCCCAGACGGCTGGGTCCATTCAAATTTCACCTAATTGCCGTCCTCTAGAACCTCGATTGTCACCAGCACGCGGCGAATAAACGAGCCCTAATTGCGTGTCGCATAAATGATCGATAAAAACTTGCGAGACATATCAATCAGAGTTGTACGATATCTCTGATTGAAAGACGAGGTTCGTGAAATTTTGCAGAATTCGTCAACGTTTTTCTCGGATGTGTTCGCAAATGTTCAGGAAGCTTGCGACGATTATTGTAACGAGCTTAATTCATCCTCCCAAAAATAATAACACATTACACCGAGCCGTTATTAATCATTTTATCCAATAAATAAAACAACCATCAAACGGCAGAACGAAACGAATCAAAATTCCGTTCAGGTTAAACTGGTTTCGAGCCTTTCGACTATCCGTCAAACTTGCCGAGCGGCGCGAGGCACGACACCGCCGGAAATGAAAAGGAAACATCCCGGGCATTAATTCTACAACGGCGAGATATCGTTCTGATGCATGACACAAATTTGCATTAAACGGGATTCAGCCGACTCGGCGTTCCTCCGGTCGTCCCCTACGGTTCTACTCCACCGCGAACGCTTCACTTTTTGCCCCCTTTTGCATACCTTCCGAGAGCACCACCGCCCCGTCGACGTCGCCGGATATATATTTCCCCGTCGTTTATAAAATTCCGTCCGCGGCGTCGGTTCAATACCGAAAAACGCCCCGGAAGAGACGCGAGCGCTGGATAGAGGGTGTGCATCCGAGAGAATGGACGCGTTTCGTTAATGGGAACCGTTTGCACGCGCTGTAAATGGCAGAGGGTTGGAAGTTTTTCGGGAGACTAGAAGTTCGGAGCACGGTGGAATAGAGTAATTTTTGGGGGGCGGGGGTACGTGGATTAGTTGTTGAAGCGGTGCTTTAAACGGGAAGGGACGAAGGAATCAGAAATTAACCCTGGAACAATGTTCGAGTAATAAATAATTACACGCGTGAAATTGGGGGTCGTTCAATTGGCAGGGAAGAAGAGGATTCTACGCTTCATTTATGGATCTCGTACGTGTACTTTTTGTGTGTCCTCCGTCGCGTTTCTTCGACGCTGTTCTCCGGAGAGCGCATAAAAGGGGTAGACGTAGAATAGGCGAAGGTTCAGTTTCGTGGACGAAAAGAAGAGTGTAACACGGAATAATAGAGAAGGGAAGGCCAAGCTGTTCTATGCGTTCATTCCTCTCGCTTTCACCGTGCTCGATAAATGGACACAATAAGACTGAAGAATTTATATTGCAACGAAGAAGAATGAAACCGAGAGAGAGAGAGAGAGAGAGAGAGAGAGAGAGAGAGAGAGAGAGAAAAGCAGCAGCAATGAAAAGAACTGTCAAGGATAATCGAGGAATTCGTGCAATAAACAATGGGCCAAGAGTCACTGTTGCCAATCCAACAGTGATAACGATGATAAGAAATTCTTTAAACAATAAAACCCAGTGGCAAACTGCATCGAAAAGTATGTCCGAAAGAAACGAATCTTCATCGTTCTCTTCTAACGTCTAAGCCTATCAACTTAGGAAAAAAATTCCACCAAAATCACAGCCCTCGAACGATGCAAATTCCACCCCTCCTTCGAAGAGATCGTGTCAAAGGGAACGGAAGAGTGAAACGGAGAAGGGACACGTGGACGCACGCCCTAATAATCAAAGGGTGGGGTCACGACCGGGAAAACCTTCGCCACGGTTCGCGCAACTTTACCATCGGCTTTACCCCGCCATCACAAACAATATCGCATCGCGACGATTCCCTCGGACGACGCCGTCTACGACTTTGAATCGCACGAAGGCGCCGCGGCTCGCTCCAGTTTCCGGGATCGTTATTGTCGCGACGACACTGTACACTACGCGCGGCCAGACCCGGCATAGACGTGTCGGCACGATAAGGATGTAACGGGGTTGACGGTATCAGGAGTTATTTGGACAACGATAGCGATGGGAGGGCGGCGAGAATTTTTTTTTCTCTCGAGATTAGGAGAGGGAACGGAGACACGAGCGGGGGGGGGGGAATGTCTGTCTGCGCTGAGGATGTTTTCTGGTTCGCTGGAAGATTGGAACTATTGGGGGATGATTCAGGGCGAACGTCGCGCCGCTTTAGAGAGATTGGATGGCTCTGTTTTACGGCCGAGTTTCGCATTCGACGGTTGACATTATTCTTCAACGCGCGCGAAATCGTTGATATTACATTCTTTTAATCGTTAGGTCGATGGGACGGCCGCGCAGCGTTCAACTCGTGAGTGTAAAATAAATATTCTTATTCAGCCTCGTTTCATACCGTGGAAAAGTGGATGCCTTCCTACGACCGACTCTACTCTTCAAACGCGATCTCGATCTTCGCGTGAAACATCCTTGCGCGGAATAATAACGTATCACGCGGACTGATTCAGTTCGTTATATCACGAACGATCGTTAACGGAATTCTCTGTTCAATGTTAGCATAACTTTCAAGAATATCCGTTTTATCACTCACCATTAAATAGCTGGAGGCATTGCTGCCGGTGGATTCCCTTCTCCGCGGAGGACCCGAATCCCTTTGCGCCAGTGACGTCATCTTCTTATCATATTAATCGGGAAACTTTAACGCAGCCGATCCACGAAAATGGATAACGAACTTATACGCCAGCCGTACGATCACCGCGGTTACCTGAACGGCGAACGAGCGGATCGCAACGATATTCCTAAAACGCCACGAAACAACGCATCTGCAACAGAGAAAACAACCACGTCATCCCGCGAGCCCGTTCATTATCCTATAAATTTCCCGACCGCGATAAATCATCGAGGAACGGCGAGGGACAAATTGTCCCGTTTACGTTCAATGTTTCGCAACCCGCGTCTTAATCAACGTACGCGGCTCTTATTGCGATTATTTTCGTCGCCGCGGGCTCGAAAATTTCTCCTGTCGAATTTGTCGGTAATTCACAGCGATATTTCATCGATCTTTCCCCGGCCCTCCCCCCTTCGAGGGATTTAAATCATAAGCCTCGCTAAAACGCCGGCTTACCGGGCCGTAGTTAAACGGCTCGCCGGTCGACGCTCGTTTCACGATCTCTGGATTTACGAGATCGGCTTAAACGAGTCTGAATCGTTTAAACGAACGACGCGGCCGGACTAATTTTATTCGGCGACCGTTCATTGTTGATTTAGTGCGATCTTTTTCTTGTCGCGGGAATAGAGAGAGAGAGAGATCCCGTGGGTACGGTGCGACTGTTGCACTTGCATTGGGTTGTGGGGAAGATTTACGCGAGCGTAGTTCTCATTTTTTCATGGTTCTATAATGACGAGTAACGGAGATATGGGGAAACTGTAATCCAGATGGCAAATAATTGCAGAGAAATGAGGTGCCATGTAAACAGGGCCGGAAAAGTGGAAGTTTAAACGAATTAGGAGAACGGATGAAAGGAGAATCGCAGTGCTACGGAATTGATAAATTTTAGCGGTACATAGCGGAGAATAGTTTTTGCAGAAATATGGACGTTCGATTGCGTAAAAATCTCTGACCTAACAAAGTGCTTTCGACCGGAATTCCCGGCAAATTTAATTTTCCATGCTCGAACGATCCCCCCGCGCTGGCCAGATTTATCGTAAATTTGATTTCAACGCGGTTTACCTTCATCCACAGCCACTCGATGCTCCTTGACTGAGCTTTTCGGTCTATAAATTCAATTCACCACAGTTCATAGTGGATCAAATACGAGGGGAAAGGCCTGTCTGACAACGTCAGGCAAATTCTTGCGTGAAAATCTTGCCAACAATGCGGCAAATTATACTGCACGCCCATTCTGCGTATCGAGGATCACGCGGTCGAGAAACGCGATTAAGGGGCCAATATTACATTCGTGCTACTTTCGCTTTCATTCAAACGAACAGAAATTAATCGGCCTAATTTTTACATAAGCTTAATAAAGCGTCGAAAAATGACTGAGATACATGAACCGACATTTATGAAAATCCTTTACAGATTTATATATATATATATATATATTTATTTAAATAAAGTCACAAGTACTCTACTTGCAGAGGACAACGGAAAAACGTAAATGCAACAGGCGTGAACGATGATAATAAGTCCCACTTGTACCTACGACAATCGTAAATTCAACAAAGATATGCCGTAGAGGATGTATCTCATCTCCAAAATTCGCAATCAAATATTAATCGCGTAATAGCATAATCGATACTCATTGGCCCGAACCGTCGATTCCAATAAAAGCGGCGGCGTTTCAAACGAATCATCGATATCGAATTTATTTGCCGATAACACGCGTCACGTTTATCATCGATCCCGCAGATCAACTGTCTCCCCAGGGATCTGTCGTGACTCGTAATATCAATCTGCCATATTTTTTCGGGGGCTCTCTTATTTTTTGTTTCACCGTTCTCGTTCCACCCCCGAGGGGATTTTTGCGGGCCGACAGCGGACGCCAATTTACGACCGGCGTCACATCGAAAATTCGTAATGGCCGAAACTCGAAATTCCGCGGCTTCAATCGAACCATCGACGTTCATGGCTCGCCTTGACACCGCGGCGAGGCCCGGGGCTGCTGTTCCGCAACGCCACAGCCGCAGGCCGTTCAGATTTCACACGCGGACATCTTAGTCGTAAAATTCGAGCGTGATTTTTGGTTCGTACCTGTCTCATTTAAATCCATGAATTCACTTTTTTCGTTGCGCTCGTCGATTACTATATTTGCGGGCGTCCCGCGAGACCGCGCGTCGCGCGGTTTAAACGTAATTGCTCCGTGGAACGGTGAGTTTATCTTTTGTCTTTTGTTTTTCGTTTTTTAGTACAGGCAAAAGGCAGTTCAGAATTCTCTGTTTCGTTGTCGGAGTTCTCGTTCAATTATACTTAACGTTCCAATCGTTGAATTTTGGTTACGCGCAAGTTTCTTTCGCGCGGTCCTGAAACGATCGGAGCGCGGACAATAATTAGCAGGACCGGTTTAATTAGTTTATCATTGGTTTCAATTCGTAGACGGACGATTTTCGTGGCGCTCGAACGCCGCGTTCTCATGAAACGCTTCAACGTGATCGTTCATTGGTAGTTGCAGTCATTGCCCTGATTGGTCTCGATTAAAATCGACTTGCGAAATCGCTCGAACGAACCACGCCGATGACATCAGACAGTTATAAGAAAGCCTACGACGAACGAGTTCGATGCGACACCGACGTGTTTTCCGCACGAAAAGGATGAATTATTTACCGGGGACCACCGGATAGAAAAAGAAAACGAATGCTGGTCTAACGCGTCGTTCATTAACGTAGCAAATAAATAAACGTTTCGGGTTCTCCTATATGCTCATCGTTCACTGACAAAGATCGAATCATAACGGTCCTTTTTGTAAACGAAATTTTTATATCGAAGTAAAATATATAAAACCGAATACTATTTAATGCTGTTTAATTTGGCACGTTTTATTATAATTATTGCCCTTATTAATATTACAGGCTTCCACAATTGATATCTAGTTTTCGATGTTAAATGTGTTGTTACGTATACGTGCATCTCGAAACTGATTATTCCCTTTTCAAGACACCGCGTATACAGTTCCCCTGCCCCGGTTCACACAACATTAAGCTTACCCGCGTTGTGTGGGTTACTCGTGCCCTACGCAACACAGTTCAAGCCGGCGGTACAGCGAAACTCCATTTATTTAAACGAAATTTTGTTGCACACCCAATTTGCCGAAACGCGCTGCATAACTCTCATTACGCTTGATCAATAAAACATGCGACTCTCCGCGTTGCGAAATCCGAGTAAACGAAACGGCGCTGGAAACGTTGCCGCCTTCGCGAATTAAAATACCTTATCTATAGGAGCGATTACTTAACCCTCATTATACAAGCTTCGACTTATAACGAGGAATAATAAAACGAAATTGCCTCGTAACTTTCCGAAATATTCTTTACACTCGATACCCGTTCCACCATTCGAGCCGAACAGTTCGACGGTTCAAGTTTTATTATATTTTGTCTAATAACAATTCACCCTCCCTTCGTTCTTCATCTCTTCGAGGAAGATTCAGCCCGTCGCGTTTGGCGATCCGCGAATAAATTCTACATTCAACATCGACTCGAACCTCTCCGAAAAAACGTATCGACTCCATCGCCAAATAAAACAAACCATCACGTTCCAACAAATGAATACGCCAAACGCGCTCGTCCACCGCCCGTCCAAACTACTTCGAACGTTGTTCAAACCCAACCACGCGTTTCTAATATCGCCATACGTTTCACCTGCGCCAAAGAGCCAACGATGCAACCATTTACCCGCACAATGACGCGTGTCTGAGCTATACCCGCCCGGCGCACCCCCTTGCAAACGGATCGTTTCGAATTGTCGTTCAGACCCACGGCACGAGCCCACGGTGACTTCTAACGAGGCAAAAATGTCGAGATTACGTCCACGACGGAGGATTGATCGACAGCTCTATCGTCTGCGAGCTTTGTTCGCCGTACGAACGAAACCGAACGCGAGAGGAAACGCAGGGGGGTTGCGACACGTTGGGGTTTCTAGAGAAACCTTCACGGCTGCCACCACTTTTGACGCTCTCGCGTCTCGCCAGTGACACCTGCTTCAGACTTTATTAAATCCCACCATGGGGCGAAAATAAAGACCCTCCCCGCCCCCTCCGCTCCTTCCAAACCAGACGATTTTCCATTCTTCCCTTTATTTATTTGCCTATTCCAGACCATCAGCACGCGACGAACATGGAGAACTTTTCGACGCGTTTGGTTTAATGAATTTTGCCAGGGATGCTGATAAGAGTGGAAGGCGGACTGGTGAAATTGGCTGTTAATTTTGTTTGTTTGTCTGCCATTGGAATTGTCCTGATGTATTCAACGATATCGGATATCGCTTTATCCGCGCATATTTCGGTATCGCGAGTAAAATGTGCGAATGAAAATATGTATGAAATGTATGCGACGCATTCTGCGTGGCTCAGAATTTTCTATTAGGGTAACCGTGTTCCTCGATTCTGGACAGAACGCTCGTGTCGGCTGAAAAAAAAAATCGTCTCCACGGGAAAAAGAAAGTCCACCCTCGATACATGGCGCGCAAGTTAATGCGCTTACGGGTCGAAAATATTCCTTGGGGTGTGAATCGAGCGAGTCGCGGCAAACGGAAACACGGTGTCCCTCTTTGCTGCGTAATATTTCTTGCAATTATATTTTTTTGAAGAATTTTCGAAGCACCGGCGAATCTTTGAGAAATCTCGCCAATCGTTTCTCCTATCCGCGTGTCTGTCTTCTCACGAGGTACGAGAACAAAGTTTCAGCCATCGAGAGCTGCTCCACTTCGAAGAAGTTTCCGTATGCATACATACAAAGACCCGGCTTCCCTCTGTGAGAAAAAGGGGTACGTCAGAATCACGATGGACGATCGTTGTATGAAATTAGCTTAAATTGGCTCAACAGTTCGGCCCGCATACACCCGTATGCCTGGCGATGGAAACGAGCCTCGACACGCGTCCCGTCTTTTTCTCTCGAGGCGGGGAACTTTAAGAAAACCATTTACAACGTTCGGCCAACAAACTTCTTCGAGTTCAAGCAGAGAAAAATACGACGATTTAATTCATTTATAGACGCTCCGAACATGGTCGCGTTGCGCAGAAAATTTGTATGCTAATTGAACGATCCGCGTGCCCTTGCTCGAAACGTACGCACGAAGCATGTGCATACGGCGAACAATATTGTCAACTCGAGTATATAATTGTTATCGTACACCGATCTGGAATAAATACATAAATCTTCCGGCACAGTATTTTTCTAAAGATCCGGAACGATTATATTCCCACCTTAATTCCATACGCAAGAAAATAATAAGCACCTCCCGACGGTGTAAAGAAAACATGAATAAAATCAACGAATTGTTGTCAATTCGATGGACAAAACATTTCTATGAAAGAAATACGTAAATTGAAACGGATAAAGCAGCCTAGGCGAGTCTCGAACCGTGCGATCGTGGTGTATTTGGTGAAGTGTTGATGTGAATTACCATTAACGAAACGAGACGGAACCGTTCAGCAACTAAATTGAGGCAGCACGGTTTCTTTATCACGCTCTGACGAAAGAGGGAGCGAAGCTGGAGAGCCTGAAGAGACAGATGAAGCCAAGTAGGTAGACGGAGTGTTGGTGTGTAGAACGATAAGTTAGCGAGCAACAAGCTCGAATATAATACACTTTTAAAACACGCGCTCCCTTCGCTGTCGTGCCGTATGTACCGGGTGGACCCCGGTAAAGAACGAGGAACTCCTCGTTAAATTTCGAATCTCAACCATGGTTTGTTTGAATTACCAAACGACAAACGTGACCCTTTCTGCCACGCGTCCGTTTCCAAATGAAACTCTCCGTCGCGCGGAAAACTGCACAAATCCGCCGAATCCTCGTCATTCATCTCGAAGCCAGAAACGCATCCGCCTGTCGTATCTATCGTATCATCGTTCCGCACACCTCGCCGTGAGTCTGCGAGCGATTCGTCACCCGGGATCCGCTAGTAATCAGCGTAATTGGCGCGGGGAACGCGAGACGCGAAAGGTGTAACCGTACACCGGAGCCGCGATAAATAACGCGCGATACGAATCGCGAATTCAAGAACCTTCGAAAAGCAACTTGGACAAACGTCGTCGCGGAACGAAACGAGGCATTCCGCGTACGCAACGACCGTAGTTCCCGTCCCGTTGAATGAATCGTCGTTCCCTTCGTGCCGACGAAAAAACAGAAACGTAAAAAACAGGTGAAAAGAGAGAAGAAGCAAAAGTGGTAGGCGTGCGACGCCTCGAATTACCGCCAGGCGAATCTCCGTGAGACCAGGCGCGTTCCTTTTCTAAATCTGCCCGCGATTTAATATGATTAATATGAATCGCGAATCCGGATAAAAGTATCGTTAATGTGCACGCGTTGACACGCGCGTGCCGATATAACGAAGTGCACCGTACTTTGCGAAGGGTCGAAGTCGTATTCCACTTACCTAGTACGCATCCGGCACCATAATCGGCTGCGCGGGTCCGTCAGGTGCGAGACCGTCTTCGTCGAACGACGCCCAGCAACCGGAAATCACGAGCGGACTGCGCGCATCCGACGAGAAACAGCGACGGGGCGACGTCGATCGCGGGGGCGTAACGCGTTTATCCGCTGGTTACACGCGGCGAGGCGAGGTTCGCGTTCGTAACGCGCACAGTTTGTACAAGGGACGCAGAGCGACGTCGACTTCGCCCGAGCAAAGTCACCGAGACACTGAACCGCAGTCCTTGCCCTCGAAAACTCTCAGGTGGTCCGTCTGTAACGCAAATAAAGACGCCTGTTTACGATCGGCATTGTTGCTCGCCCGCCTTTCCGCCTGTACGAGGGCCTCCCTCTACGATCGTTTTCTGCGGCAGGTAATTTTCCTTGGCCCTGTGACCTTTCGGTATTTTTAAACGGGGCTACGTTTGCTCGGGGGCTGATTAGAATGACGGGGACGCTCGTGTTTCTGCCGGGGGAAACGAAGACGGAGGAAATGTGAAAGGGTGATAACAGGTGTTTAGATATTCTATTTCAGCACGCGTCGTCGGTTGTTGTAGTTGTTCCAATTATGAAATAATAATAAGATGAAAAAGGACGCGGAGAAAATTGTGCGTGTAATACAGTCGTGCAAATTGCGAGGCACTTTTCCCCTATACTTTCCGCATTACAGTGAAATAAAGATACCATTAAGAAAGCCAATGATCACCGAGATCATGCGGTGTCGTGTTTCATCGCTGCCCCATTACGAATCACCGTAAACCACCGTCGCCACCAGCTGTTCCGTTCGATGATAAGAAAAGAACACGGTGGCGTCTCTGTCGAACAGGGGAGAAGGTTGGAAAAACCGCGGAACCGATGAACGTCGATGGGGACAAATTTAGCGAGCGAACGCTATGGGGGAGGACGACGACCACGGAATGACTCCGGCACGGCTGGTTGCGCCACGAGCATCATCGTCAGCATCAACCACCTCTACGTAGCCGCCGCCGCCGCGAAGCGTTTACAGCAGCGTCGAAAATGCAATGCTGACAACGGTGCCCTTAAAGCCTGTCTACTTTCACCAAGCTGGTGCACCCGGTTTGCGCCAGCGTAAACAGCAATAATTTGCTGTCTCGTGGTTGTTAAATCTCTCGCGAGGCGCGAACCACAAGCATGTGGGAACAGAAATGGCGGCATGACTGCGAGAGTGTTACAAAGCGAGGATATTTCGTACCGTATGGCAAAGGATCCGCCACTTTCTATTAATAAGCCGCCAAGTCGCGGATACGTTGCCCCTAAATTGTTCGGAACGAAGTGAACGTCGGGTTGCGGTGAACGAATAATATTAAGCAACAGCCTCTACGTGGAAACGTGCTTGAGCGTATCGAAAATTTCTTTGCACGGATAGAATTGAGACACTCATGTTTTCTACACCTGTACACCTGCTCGGGGGTAAACGAGACCGCGTCACGATAATTTGGCTGAATTGCAGAATTTGTCGCTGCCAGAGAGCTGTATTCACTTGCGGACAATCCCCGCGAAGAAGTATTTCAAACGAGGAATGCCCGGACGAAGGCTCGTCATTTAAGCAACGTCTCGACGACAGAGCGAAATTTCACACGGCGAGGCGAGTTTTGTCGCGTCACCTTGCGCGGATAAGCGTTGGCCAGCGGGAACATGAAAAATACGGGGGAAAGATGGTCGAAAGAGAGGAGAGACGAGAGTTTCGCCTGTCGCTGAATCATGCAACTAAAATATACCGAGTGTACGTTTCGTACCCGCGGCGCAACGGCTACGTGCTCATTGAAAAAAGGAACGGGCAGAGCTTCGACTGTTTATTAATAAACGAGAGACGCGGTCGGAGCCGTATAGCAATGGAACAAGAAGAGGATTAGGCCGCGCGAACGGTGAATAAAATCGTGGAAATTGTCGAACGCAACCCGGATGATCGATCGACTTTCCCGATGCACAAAACGTATCGTCCAACGACGTGGAAACCAATGTTTTCGCGAAAGTAAAATTTGTCGAAATAATCATCGAATTGTACGCGGAATTTTCGTGGAAACGTAACCACGAGGAACGATGGAAAATTTGCTCGCATAATGTTGCATAAATATTACATATCGGAGGCAACAAAGTATTAACAAGAAACAGCAACGGCGATTTACTATTACGAGACTCCGTTGTTTAGCTCGCAGGATTGTTTGTAGTTAAGAAAATTGCAGCGTGCTAGTTTCGCGATTACACCAGTACCATTTATGCCTGCAAATTGCCTCTGGATCGACGGTGGAAAAAAGATTCTGAAGATTTCCGCTTAAAATGTGTATCGGTATCCAACTTGAACGATTACAGTTAATTGTACCGAAGCTCGTATGCTCGACGCAGTATCGGTCTATTGTAATTAGCTGGTTGTTTAATTAAACGAAACAATGCTATTACAACAGCAACCCTACCATTGTCCACTCCTAACCGCGTATTAGTCAAAATACTTGGCATGCATCGCCGAATAGCGTATTATCATTGCGTAATTCGTCGATGAGGCTACGAGTCGCCTGTTCCAATCACGCTATTGTGTAATGAAACTAAATGTTCAAGGTATTACATTATTACAATGTCTCGAATATATTTGCCAATTGTTCGCCGTTTGCCCTACATTCGTCGTCAACAAATGCACCACGAAACCGAAGGAAATTTTTACCATCGCACATAATTATACAACAGACTTGATAATATAATAAACTAACATGTATATCGAGCTTCGCACTTAATCGTAGCAAGGAAATATCGAAGGAAATTAAAGAACGCACTCTGCGTGTATAATAAAATATGAGAAATCGAGAAATATATTCAAAAATATAATTATTATTATACTTATTATACGGCTTTATAATATTGGACTTAAAAGATACGATTCGCGCGATGTTTTCGTTCAGAAAAGAAGATTGAATTAGGATTGCGAAATTATTTAATCATTAAGGAGGAGCCTTATATAATTCACCACGTGTCCTTGTCGTATCTAACGTCTCGGGGGACTATCGTCTACACTTCGCCGTAAATCAAGCCCGCAGAGGGAGTCTCTCTGACAAGGAAAGATAAAAAATAAACGAAGTCGCCTCTTGCTCGCGTAATACTGTTAGCTACCGTTGCATTCTACAGCAATTCAATCAAAAAACGATCCGCCGTCGCTAATTACCGAGTGTCGGGCTTCATTACGAGCCACCTTTGTTCTCCCCAACCCCCTAACGCCAAACCCCTTTATTTGAGTTAAGCGTCATCGATTGGTCGCAATATCGCGAGGATTTCGCGGTGCAGGATAACGCGATCAAAGTCCCTACGTCGGCAATAACTCGTGCAGATTGCTATAATTGTTGTAACTGGGAATAGACAAGGAATACTGCCGGGGATTTCGGGAAACTCTCGTTCATCGAACCGGTGTAAAGTTGCACTGCGCGTGAAACAAGAAATTCAGCGAAACTTTGTGAAAAATAAAGAAAAGGATAATCGATGTATCTGGTAAAAATAAAGATGTTGCTCTCGACTGAATACTGATTTTGATTTTTGTAAATATACCACTCTTACCTACCGCACTAAATGCACTAATTTTTATTTCCAACGGCGTAGGAAAATTCTTGACAATCGAATCATTCCTTATGGAACGAGGAATTATCATCAAAGAGAATCCTAAATTAATATACCTGTGCAGTGCACATTTATTATTTGCTCCACCATACTTCCAACATACATTTCGACTCGTAACGTTCGAAACAGGCACGTTACGCAATTTGTTCATAAGCAGACTGGTTCGAGAACTCGAGCTGGAGTTTATTTAATGGGAAAATATACGATTGTCGATTAAAAAATCGTTCGTCCGGCGGAGGAAGGGAGAAACGCGCCTCCGTCGCGGAGATTATTTCAAAAATAACGATTTCAGTTTATTTATCGTCAAAATGTACGTGGCTCGTCTCGAAACACGCAGGAAACGATTACGATGACGCCTGTCTGCGTGTCGGTGAATAGACCTCGATGGGGAAGCCGAAATTATTTTCTTTTTTCGTAACACACCTCCTGCTCCGTTGATAAGCTCGATCATTAATTAGACGAGCTTAATTTCCACGTGTTAGCTAAGATAAGGAGAGAGTCTAAAATTTCATATCTATGAAATTACAATATGTGTAAATCGTTGTAAAATTTGATAGTGGGCATTTCCCCATTTTCCTCGGGCGATAAAATATTTTGGATGGCGTATGGAAGAGATGTCGTAAAGAATCGATGGAAACTGCTGATTCCGAAAAATTGTCGAAGATCGTTTCAAGAATCCTAAATCTCCGTCAGTGGCCGAGAGGAATGCTGATCCCGAAGATTCCACGAACGTCGTTTCGGCAGCCCTAAATCTCTGCCGGTATCCTGAAAAACTGCTGAACGTCACAATTTGTCGCGGACCCCTTTCAACAATCCCAAGATGCCCCACTTGTATTTTCCAATAAAAGAAAAAATCCTTTCCAACGCCGCGACACTACGAAATTCGTCCGTCGAACATTTCATCGCGTCTCGCTTCGCAGTCCGGTCGAAACGATCGGCCCGCCGGAGCCAAAAGAAACGATCCGAAAGGATCCGTCCGGAAACGAAACGCCTCGAACTCCGAACCGAAGCCACGAATCGAAATCGAGTCGCGCCTCGAACAATTCGTTCCGGTCGACCAACGTTGCCGCAAGAATCGGCGGAACGAGCGTTCGGCTCGCGATAAAGGGAAAACGAGTTTGTGAGTCACATCGCGTGCCGGAAGAACGACGATATCACGGGTCCCGACCATTTTCGTCCCCCGCGAACGAAGGATCCGACATCGGGACCTTCGAAAAGTATACCGCGAAGCACGAACTCGATCGCCGCTGTCGATCGCTGCGAACGGACCTCCGTTCGCGAGGCCGTTGTTCACGGGGGGAGGGCGAAAAAAGCGCTTTACAGTTACGCGGAATGACTTCGACGCGTTGCACCGGGTGCATACCGGTTGTAAAAGGGCGAAGGAAGGGAAGGTTGCAATGAGTTCTCTTGCGAGAACGGAAGCTGGACTGGTTCGCAATTGTGAATACGCTGAGCGGTCAATTACGAACCGGTTTAAGTCGAAACAAATCGGCGTTCGCTGCGTTCAATTGGCGATAGAAGGGAGGAGGAGCCTTCTTTTTTTCGGGCACGGTTAAATGGATTCTCGATTAGACAGAATATTCGCGTTGGCCTCTTATCGTCGTACCTCCTCTGTCGGGCAGAGAAGTCCGAGAAGGGAAAGAGAACGAGGAGGTTGAAGGAGTCTCTCAACGCTTTGAACGCCGCTCGCTGCGGTAAAGATACGCAGCCACGTTCCGCAACGTCACCGCGGGATCGTCGAAGTTCGTGACTGCGAATAACCAGCCGAAAGATGCGAGAGGTGAGAAGTTTCGAGGGGCCACTCCGGTCACGGTGAACGAAGGGCAGGGGCGTGCTTCTCTTTTTTTTTTTACCCCAGCCCATCGAAGGGAATGGAACCGAACAAGGGTGGTCGTGCGCTAAAAGCTGGTGCCTGCAATTTGCTGGAAATTTCCCCGCAGAAAGTAAGTTCGGCCGGAATCAGCGTCGACTGGAGGCTAATTCGGTCGACGGTGGCCTGGGTTTAAAGGCTGCTAGTTTAATTGAAAGGTAATTAGCATCACAAAGGGCGGGCTTTAATCGGGACGGGGCACGCGATTAATTTATTACGTGGTCGCTTGGCGATCGCAGCGTCCCGACGACCCGTCTGCCGGCGATTCGTTTCACGGTTGTTTCGCGGTGCACGCATATCATTCCCCGTGTCGTTCACGGTCACTCTCGAAAAATGTGAAGCGCCGCTGGGAAGCTTCTGTCGCGGAGATTTTACGCGAATTCCTTGAAACAGTGGAAAGCGCTGACAAACGCGAGGTTTAAATAAAAATTTCATTTCGCGGGCCGAACGATTCTCAACCGTCGAATATTTTAAATACTATAGACCCGCGTGCACTGCAATATCTGAGAACTGCATAATTCCTTTTGCTCCGATATCTTCTCAATTTCGCAGCTTTTCGAATCGCGTCATCTCCGGGCGCCCGATGTTTCCGATTTCCAAATGCTTTTCAAACCCGCGAAACTCGCTAATCGAATGCCTCTTTCTTTCCTCCGCGCAGCCGACACGAAGCGTTTCACGGAAGTATAATCAAGGTGAAACGAGATCTGCTCCAAGCGCGGACGATTTCGAAGCGGCACGCAAGTGCACCCTCGTTGTTACAATTCCGGACGAAGCAGCGGCTTATCGACAAGACGTTCATTACGCAACACGCCGCGAAACTCGGTTATTGCCGCTAATTAAAGGCGTTTAATTAGGGCGGCGTGGCTGGGGCCGCGTTATTCTCATGCCTCGTTCGACGTGACTCCCCGACGAGACCTTCTCTTTCCGTAAATTCGTAACACTGTTACCCCGTTACCGCTCTCCATTTCGCGTTTCACCTTTTTCCTCCCTTTTTCCTCCCTTTTTCCTCTCTTTTTCCTTTTCGCAAATTCGCCTCCGCGTTTCCGTGGCGAGGACGAGGCAAATTTGATCGCCGCTTCGTTAACACCCGAGGGGAAACAGGGATCGTTTCCTTTTGTCGTTGCGCGTTCTCGCGGATTGTGCAGGCTTTGAAAAAATTCACCGACGGACGGGCGAGCAATCTGAGAATAGCGTGTCGCGCGTTGGAGAAGTTCTCACGGTATTTATTCGCGGCTCCGTACTTTCCGTTCCGCTCTAGTTAATTGATTAATTAACTTCGGGCTAATCGACGCGCAATTTTCATAATCCTGCGGCGTTATTAAATTTGATGGCAGATTGAGAACTTTGGGACGATGTAATAATGATAATAATAAGATATCTTGCCCCGCGTTTTCAAGGAACGGTTGATTTATTTCGATTAGTCTGGTTTCAAATATATGTCGCATTATTTCTATTTTACGCGAGCTTTTTTGTGGTGGAGCTTCGTTCACCTGATTTACCTAACGAAATTCGCGTGGAAAGGAAGGACTGTTGGTTGGTCCTAATTGCACGGGGCCGTTTAATTTGACTTCCCTGGCGGACTAAAAATACCTGCACGTGCAATAACAACATTTCGTCAGGATGGTGACATCGAATCGAAACGAATTGGTATCCGATCACGTAACACCGGCCCTCCTTCACCCACATCTGGGCAACTCGTGCTCATTTTGGAACGACGACTCGCGATACATGTTATTTCGACAATCTGCGCGCAGATGCAATATTCTAAACACGTGCAATAATTATCGGAAGGTTCCCTCGAAGAAAACGTCGATCCCGCAAAGAAAATTGTTAAATAAAAATCACTCAACTTGGACAATGAACGTCCTCTGATATACGTATAACATGAAGAATATGTATAAATAATATGTATAATATTAAGCATCCTCAAGAAGAAGAATCCCGATGGCCCCGCGAAGAGATTCATCAAACGGCGGAAGACGCAAAAGTGGAAAGAAATGAAAAAAAAATAAATAAAAAGAGAGTGGCCGTTCACGAGGTTCGCTCGACCAGGTGGAAATGAATCGTGGAGAGATCGGGACGAGGAGGAGGGAAAGAAAAAAAATGTAATTATCGAGCCGACAGAGAGTGGCCCTCGGACTAATGGTCGCGGGGGCGGCGGTACTTTCTGGCCAGATGCTCCTGTTTTAAGGGTGTCTCTCGAAATACAAGGGTTCGACATTAACGCGACTCTTCTGTCTCTGAAGGGGGGTTGGAACAAAGAGAACGACCGGCCGAAACTTGCCCCGCACAAGTTGAACCGTGTAAATCACCAAGGGATGCAAGGCTAGAGAGGGTGGATAGTTTGATCGCGACGGGACCAACTAGTGCAAACTATAATGGAATAATTTGTCGGCGGTTTGGCGTGGAATTTTAGATGCGAAGCTGCAAAAGGGCGTGGCCAAGTGTACAGGAACAGAGAAAGAGTCCCCGAGAGACTTGAGAGTGGGTTATTTATTCAACTGTGCAAAACGAAAGAATTGAAGCAATCATTGTTCTTCGAACACCTCGCGTCGTCCACCTACGCGTCTAAAATTGCTCTTATTATAATATTTAATTTCCTGTACCGATATTCCCAGTTAGTCTTCGTAAATATGTCCATCGCATTCACGTCGGGCTTGTTCACGATGAGGAGTGCAGCTCGCAGAAGTCCGGCACGGTCGTAATAATAATTTCGCGACCGAACCCCGCCCCTTAACTCGCGTTACATGAATTCACCGAGCTTGTCATCAAGTTGAAAACACGACGTTTAACGCAGCAACTACGGCGAGCAACGAATAATTATCGAATTATCAGTGTCCTGTCCGCGAATTAGGGACAGCATTGAAGTTGCGCGGCTTATAAGGTGGATACTGCTCGAACGAATCTTCAGTTGCTCAATCCAAGGGGAAGAATCGGACCAAAATTTACGTTTGAAACGCGCGGTTACATTTGGTTCAATCGATTTGTCCACGAGGGGGTTGAAACATGCACGTTGGACTGTTACTTTCCGCGACGATACTCGCGTTCGTCGAGTTTAAACCAGTGACAAGTGTAAGTTGCACACATAACTCCATTCCTCTGACGTGGAAGCTTTCAGAATTAGTATCAACGACAACGAGTAATGAACCTTCGCGCGAACGAAACTGAGCCAAATTGTTACTTGCGTATTACGAAAATAGAGCGCAATGTAAACGATACGCGAATCTATAGCGATAGAATTAACATGAAATTATTAATTGCAAATTAACAAAACACTCGACTAATCGCAGGTGAGCGCCGAACAATTGGAGAAGCTCGCGAGAACTATGCGAAAGAACTGCTTGCAAAAGATCGACACGACGAACGGTACGTAGCTCGAAAGGAAATACGAATTCGATCCTGCCGCGTTTCATCGCCATTTCTTTTTTGCGAACACTTAGAGAAAGTTGACGGTTTCGCCAGGGGTGAATTCCCGGACGACGAGAATCTCGCGTGCTACGCCAATTGCATCATGAAGACGCTCCGCAGTGTAAGGTCAATTTTACGTACGATCGTGCACGCTACCACTTTAATGTAACAATGGTTCTCTCAGTTTAAGAATGGAGGCATCGACTATGCCATGATGGCCAAGCAAGTAGAGATGACGATGCCGCCGGAAATGGTACCTCGGGTGAAGATGGCCATTGAAAAATGTAAACGAGGTAAGACGAGGATTAATTAGAATTCGAAATTACTGAATATCTCTTTCGTATAAAATATACACGCGTGAAGCACGACGAAACAATTACTTAAGGAGGTTTAATCACGTTAACATAATTATGGAAAGTTTTCTAACAATCGAGGCACAAGGTGCACTTGTTATTTAGTCAGACAGCCAATTGCTGACGGCGATCATTTAAAATTTACCTTCGCACAGGCAGGGTGGAATTTTGTTAACAAAAAATTAGAATCGTGCACGGGAATGCTCGCTATTCCAAGAATTTTCTGACACCTAGAATACACTGGCGATCCCTGCACGGTGTCTTACGAGTACCTGAAATGCTACTACGAGGCGGACCCGGAAGCGTTCATGTTCCCCTGACGAAATAGATTCACTGTAACGTAGTCAACTGTAAACTGTAAACTTAGATCGCGCCGCCGACCGGAAAAGCAATCGGCGACAATTAACTACGGAGAAATTACCTTGATTCATTCGTACACAAGCACCGAATTCGCGACTCTTCGGATACCCGCAATATAACCACGCCCAGGAGTTTTCTAAAAGCAGGCAGCACGCTGCGATGAAATATAACATTTGTATGAAACATTGCTGTAAAAAAAGAAACGAAACTGCAACTGACATCGAAGGGTTCGTTTCCCCAACCGTGACCATCCTCGTCCCACCTGCGTCACCGAAAATCCGAGCATCTACCTTGGAAACGTTGCGAATTTCGAACCGCGATTAAAAGGTCGCGCATGCACGGTTCATAGTTCCATGCCCTCCTCTCCGCCCCACCGATTATGCAACGTAAAACGACGAAATCATCGTTCACAATTTCGTGCTATTATTACCTCATCATCCGCGTCCTACGTCATCATCAATGACTATCCAAATATTCCTCGATCCGACCCGTGCTCGCCCCAGAAAAAGACACCACCCTTATTTCTACCCAATCTCTGATTCGCCCTCTCCCTATCTCGTTCTACCGCGCCAAAAAAGAATTAAAAGAAAAAGAAAGACGAAACATTAACAACACTCTCTCCTCCAAGAGCCATCGAGTCCCCACTGCCGATTAAACATTAAACTGTACCCTACCCCTGTCCACAGCCAAAGGCAAAAACAGGACCGGGATCGTTGCGTACGTCGTGAATTGTGCGGATGCGAACAATTGCACCGCACATGCGTCGAACGATTAAAAGGACGTCGAGCTCTCGTAACGAAGTTGTCGAAAACAATGTGACGTCTGTGTGGCCGCGACGATCGCGATTTTTCCGCGATTCTTCCGCGATTCGTCCGCGATTTGGAGGCGGAAAATCTGGTGAAACACGTGGCACCCCGGTGGCACCAGTTCGCTGTCCCTGAGACGGTGCATAATTCGCCACGCTATCGTTGCGCAATGATTGCATAGCGAAGGCGCAACGTATTACGTGTCCGTGTCACTCCTCCCTTTCCGGTGCGCCCGTGTCCCACACCGGAATCGGCGAAACGAAAAATGATCGTTTCGCGTTAATTATTAAACGGCATTACAATCACGGGCCGAACCGCGCGTGTCACCGGCAGTACGCGAAAACTCTCCCACCGTCGTATCTTTCGCGGACTATATAAGGGGTGGCGCGGTCGTGCCGCGTGTTCGATCTATCGAGGACACGCCGTCGCGATCGAGGGTACCACGTTCCATCGTTCTCGGAGCAGATAGAAACGGTATCGAAGGCGAAAGGAGAGAAAAAAGGAAGAAAAGAAGGGAAAAAAGGGGGAGGAAAAAATGAGGGGACACGACATATTCGTGTACGTCACGTTGATGCTCGTTCTGTTGACGATCCAGCAAATCGAAGGCGTGAGTGAAATGAATCTTTCCTTGAATTATTCGGCACCGCGATCGCAAGCGTAGCCAAGCATGTACATACGAGTTATATGTGATACAGAAAAAGATGACGCTCGAGGAGGTCAAGAAGACGGTGAAGAACCTGAGGAAACCTTGTCAGAAGAAGACCGAAGTGACCAAAGGTACGTGCACGTATGGTTTGGAACGGGTTGTATCGATCGACGGAGAGAGAATCGATTTTCGCGATCAACAGGCTGAATTGCGCGAAGTGTCGAGCATCGATTTCCATGAGATTCCTCAATCGCGTAGATTGAAAGGGGGGTAGTGTTCGCGAAGATGGTTGATAGAAACGATTTTCATAGAAACGTCGAAAGTATCGATTAGTTCGCACTGGAAATTATGCGTTTCACAGTACGGTCATATTTCACTTGAGGATCTCTCGAGGTAACATTGTATCGCGCGATGCTAATGCAACGGACGGATAATCGTTTCGGTGGTTCCTGTCCGTAGAACTCTTAGACGGCCAACACAAAGGTGAATTCCCGAAGGATGAGAGGCTGATGTGCTACATGAAATGTATCATGACATCGACGAAGTCGGTAAATAAGATGAATTGGTTATATTTTTCTTGAACTCGCTGCTCTCCAATATAAAAATAATTATAAAATAATGATTTTTCGGTTAGAAATTACGAACGCTGTAGGTATGTCATATATTTCAATTGCACGGAAATGTTCATTTCAGATGAAGAACGATGAAATCATGTGGGACTTTTTCTTGAAGAACGCACGTCTACTGTTAGCCGAGGAATATATACCGCGCGTCGAACGCGCGGTAGAAGTGTGCCAGAAGAAAGGCAAATATCCCGAACTTACGATCGTTTTACTATTTTCTGTAATCCTTTTCTATTTTTGCTCGACTGAAATTGTCAATTTCGACTCGCTTACAGTGACAGCCACGGATGGATGCGAGGCCGCCTGGGAGGCTGGGACATGTTTATGGGACATAGATAGTGAGGTGATTTTTAATTACGATTACGTCGTAAAGCATACTTACAGTGCAAGTACTATCATCGTGTTCGGGCTAGATTGATTTCTAGACCGTGAGAAGTATAAAACATAGTAATAATAGAAAAAGATAGAGCAGGGGAACAATGAAATAACGCGTAAGACTAATAATAATAATAATAATCTCGGAACACCGACCAAACTCGTAGTAGCATTTTTAGAAGGATTTTAAATGCCACCAAAGTATTTCGAATCTCCAGAATTAATCGTTAAAAAGTTTCAGAAGACATTAATTTATATTAATTCCATTAATATAAAATCACCTTTGCATTTACCACGAATCAATCACACAATCGCGTGCGATATTTTTCAGTTGTATCTGGCCCCGTGATCAATTCGTCAGTGACGGACTCGCAATTTCATCGTGGGATCGACAGAAAATTTAAATCGAATCGACATCGTTATCTCCGTCATCCTAACCGTCGAAGGGCAGATATGGCAGTGTGCAGAAATCAGAGAAACAAACCGCAATGCAGAAGAGTCTAGAACCATAACAGAAATTATTAACGATGTCCCATTTGTTAAACACTCGATCGATTAAAGATAATCCAAAAAATTCGACGAACGATTCTTGTGACTTTGATTTGTAAATGATTTTATCGTGGCAACGGGAACGTTTACTGGGGGCGCTTTCGATTTTCTTTCAAATTGAATAGCTAGCTTTTGAGATTGACTGTGTTCCCGAGCGCTACGATAAAATTATATGAAAGGAACGCCTACTATATGTAAGATAATATAAAATCTTCTACTATACAAATCTTGTTTGTTTCGTTTTTCTAATTCTACCATTTACGTAACCTACTTTTTAATATAATCAACAAAACACGAGAAATCGGCCCGAGAACGTAATTATCGAGACTCGTTAAGTTTACTCAAGGATCAAGTATATTTATCCCGATACATTGCACTTTTTATATACATACATATCACAATAAATATAGCAACAGGAAATAAATATCTTCCAGATTTCTTCGCAATATTTTTAACCAATTCTCAGCGTTCGATTTGTCTATCAGTTTGGAAAGTTATGATTATACACAATATGCATTTCAATGCATTTTCATATTCGACGAAGTGCTCGAGGCATTCCAAGCTGAACACGTAACGAAACGTAACGTTGAACATAGATCCAAGTCGTCTGTATCATAAAGCGATAATTCGTTCGGAATTTTCTACTTCATACGTGATTGAAACTGGAAACATTCTCGATATGCAGCGAAGTTTGTCCCGTCGAGTTTGCTATATAAATGGTGCACGGCACAGCCGAAATACTGCATTCATCGACAAGTAGATTCCTGTTTCGGGTCAAAATCAAGTGTTAAGAAGACGAACAACTTCGAGATGAAGCTCGTGATCATCGTTAGTTGCCTGCTGGCCACTGCTGTAAGCACACTTTCAATTTGCCATTGTCGTTTTGCAACCGCTATAGTTTCAAATGCCATTGGATTTCCACTTCTTAATCAGTTATAATATACACAGAGCTTATGAAACATTTAGGTCCATGAAAATGTTCAATCGATATCTTGACTATTCTTCACCGAATTTGCAGACAGCCATAAGTACAGAATCCCTGGACAAGTTAACGGAGGCATGGAAGGATCCACTAACAAAATGTTCTAAACAAAATGGATTCACTGGTAGTAAGTATCGCGTGTGAAATTTGCTTCAATTCGTAGAACAAGCGTCTGAATGGTCGGAATAATAACGGTAACAAAATATTGAAATGCACCAGTGACTCTGCAAGAGGTATACGAGAAGGAAGAAAAGGCTGGAGTTGCCAACAGTACATGTTTGCACGCCTGTCTGCTGAGATCATTAGGGGTGGTGAGTAAATTCGATCAGATTTATTACAAATATTCACCGATGCCTTAATACTGAGTATTCGGTTGTTCCGTTCCAGCTGAACTTTTTCGGAGTAGATGCGCGGAAGCTGGGTAAGCAATTCGAAACTGTATTTGCGGATCAGCCAGAAGAAATTAGGAAACTGACACAGGCCGCAATTCACTGTGCAGCTAAAGGTAAATAATAAGTCTATCATTTTTTTTAGACAACAATTAGTTGTAGGGAAATGTCTAATCGTTGTTGTCTGAATTTTTTTTCAGTGAATAACATACAGGACGAGTGCAAGATGGCATACATCTATTCCCAGTGCTATTTGCATAGCAATTAAACGAAGTGATACAGCAATCGCTACCAAAATATCTTATAATATAAAATTAATTTACGTGTAAACTTTATCTGTACACCATTGCATGCTGGTAAAAAAGGCAAATCGATAATAACAAATTACGATGTTCTATGTCCGTATCCCCCATACGATTTATAGCAACGATATGCAAACAAAATGAACTTGGACTTAATTTTCTTCACTCACGAGGGGAGGCCGTCGATTTTGATCAAACTCTTCCTCACGAATCCAGAGCAAAAACGCGGAGACCCATATTTGACCGCATTTGTCCGTATTCATTGTTTACAAGAATATTTAACTGAAGAATATAACTAAAGAATGACTGCTATACGATGTATTTCAATGCATTTTCATATTCATCGAAGTGTTCGAAGCATTTCAAGCCTAAAAAATGTAAGGACGAACATAGATACAAGTCGCCTGCATCATCAAGCGATAATTCATTCGAATTTTTCTCCTTCATACGTGATTGAAACTGAAAACATTCTCGATATGCAGCTAAGTTTGTCTCATCGCGTTTGCTATATAAATGGTGCTCGGCACCGCCGAAATACTGCATTCACCGACAAGTATATCCTATTACTGGTCGAATTCAGGTGTCTGAGAACGAGCAACATCGAAATGAAGATCTTTCTCATCGTTAGTTGCCTATTGGCCACTGCTGTAAGTACAGTTGCAGTTTATCATTGTTTGTATTGCAATCACAACAGTTTCAAGTGTCAATGCATTTTCACTTTTAATCACTAACAATATACACAGAAGTTATGGAACAATTGGATCGATAAAAATGTTCTATCGGCACCTTGTCTATTTTCCATTGAATTTGCAGGCAGCCAACACTACAGACGACCTGAACAAGATATCGGAGGCATGGAAGGATCCAATAGAAAAATGTAGCAAACAACATGGATTCGCTGGTAGTAAGTATCGCGCGTGAAATTTTATTCAAATCGTAAAACAAGCGTTCCAATGGTCAGAACAGTAACGGTAACAAATATTGAAATACGTCAGTGACTCTGCAAGAGATATACCAGAAGGAAAAACGGGATGGAAGTTCATGTTTTCATGCCTGCGTGCTGAGATCATTGGGGCTGGTGAGTAAATTCGATTAGAACTATTATAAATATTCGTCGACGTTTTAATACTGAGTATTCGGTTGTTTCGTTTCAGCTGAACTTTTTCGGAATAGATGCGCGAAATATGGGTAAGTCTGTAGAGCGTATATTCGGCGATCAGCCAGAAACAGTACCGAGACAGATGCAGCTTGCACTTCACTGTATATCTGAAGGTAAATAATGAGTCTAACATTTTTTGGACAATAATTAATAACATTGTTGCCTGAATGTTTTTCAGTGGCATCCATACGGGACGAGTGCGAGATGGCATACCTTTACTTTAAGTGCTACATCCAGGGCGATTAAACGAACTTTTACAGCAATCGCTACTAAAATATCTTACAATATAAAATTAATTTATATTTAAACTTTATATACCATTGCATGTTGGTAATAAAAGCAAATCACTAATGGCAAATCTCGATGTTCCATGTCCGTGTCCCCCTATACGATTTATAGCAACGGTATGAAAATAAAATGAACTTATTCTGATGCCACACATATAATGTTCATGCATGTCACGAATTAAATAAAAATGATATTCGGAAATGTCTATCGTTTAGCCTTAATTTTTTTTACGCCATCTACTCACAAGGAAATGGCGCCGATTTTGATCAACCTTTTTCTCACGAATCAAGAGAAAAAATAAGTCGACCCATGTTTGGCTGTTTTTGTCCAGACACGTTATTTATAAGGATATTTAACAGACGAATTTAACTAAAAAAATTACTGACATTCGATGTATTTCAATGCAATTTCATATTCATCGAAGTGTTCGAGGCATTCCAAGCCTAACAAATGTAACGTTGAACATAGATACAAGTCGCCTGCATCATCAAGCGATAATTCATTCGAATTTTTCTCCTTCATACGTGATTGAATTTGAAAACATTTTCGATATGCAGCTCAGTTTGTCTCATCGTGTTTGCTATATAAATGGTGCTCGGCACCGCCGAAATACTGCATTCATCGACAAGTATACTCTTATTACTGGTCGAATTCACGTGTCTGGGAACGAACAACATCGAAATGAAGATTTTTCTCATCGTTAGTTGCCTATTGGCCACTGCTGTAAGTACAGTTTCAGTTTATCATTGTTTGTATTGCAATCACTGTAGTTTCAAGTGTCAATGCATTTTCACTTTTAATCGGTAACAATGTGCACAGAAGTTATGGAGCAATTGGGTCGATGCAAATGTTCAATCGATACCTTGTCCATTTTCCATTGAATTTGCAGGCTGCCATAAGTACAGAAAACCTGAACAAGATATCGGAGGCATGGAAGGTTCCGATAGAAAAATGTAGCAAAGAATATGGAATCAATGTCAGTAAGTATCGCGCGTGAAATTTTATTCAATTCGCAAAACAAGCGTTCCAATGGTCAGAATAGTAACGGTAACAAAACATTGAAATACATCAGGTACTCTGCAAGACATATTCGAGCAGCAACAAAAGGGTGAAATTTCCAACGATTCATGTGTGCATGCATGCATTCTCAGATCAGCAGGGGTGGTGAGTAAATTCGATTAGAACTATTACAAATATACGTCGATTTTTTAATGCTGCGTATTCGGTTGTTTCGTTCCAGCTGACATTTTGGGGACTAAATGGGCGGAGGTTGAATGAGTATGCCAACAGTATATTCGCCGGTCAGCCAGAAGTAGCTACGATGGTGGGACGGGCCGCAATTGGCTGCATAGATGACGGTAAATACTAAGTCTAACATTTTTCGGACAATAATTAATTGCAGAAAAATGTCTAACATTGTTGTCTGAATTTTTTTTCAGTGTCAAGAAACATGGGAGACGAGTGCAAGAGGGCAAACCTCTATGCTCAGTGCCTTTTGAATAGCAATTAAACGAACTGATACAACGATCGGTACTAAAATATCTTACAATATCAAATTAATTTACATGTACACTTTATATACCATTGCATGTTGGTAATAAAAGCAAATCAATAATGACAAATCTCGATGTTTTATGTCCGTGTCCCACCATACGATTTACCCTCTTTTCTTTCCAAGTTTGCAAGGCGAGAATAAAATTAATAACAATACGTACAATTTACCAAAGAGACCAGAACAAATTATTACCCCAGACGGCGATCGTCTCGTCCCCTCTTGCCGTTATATATCTCGTAATAAATATTTCTAACCAATTCTCAGCCTTCAATTAATCTATTACTTTGAATGTTATGATTATATACACTAATTACACAGAATTCTTCTCCCGTCTGCCGTCATCCTTCAGTCCCGATATTGTGTAACTACATGCAACTCGTTCGGTTAATCGCATCTCGTTAAAAGACTATGTGATTAAAACGCGCTGTATAAACGTAATAAATCGTTCCGCTGTTACACACCTACGCTGCGTTATGGACGAACTCAAAATAAAGGAACCACGGAAATAAGCCACTAGATTCGTTCGCCAGAATAATACGAATTGTTGAGTGAAATCCAAGGAAAGACACGACGAAACGAAACAAATCAGTAAATGCGAATAAATTATTTTCCTTCCTATCACAATTTTACCACACACAAAATTTATCCGACACACGGAGTCGCGCAGTTCCATTCGACCGGACAGATTTATATATTATTACCGATTGGAATATTTCGATCGTACATCGTGGAACCGGTTACCCACGGATTAGACTTAATCCCATCCTGACTTCAATAACGATGAAATTAATTTTGTGGCCGTTTGTCATCGTTCCTTAACAGGAACAAAAAATATTCAGTCCGGTTCTATGGTAGGATCGGAACTGGTTCAGAATCGATGCCCGAGAGCCCGAAAGAAACTTAATCAGCCCGCCGCGAGCCCCATTGCTGTTGAATTGCGAGCTTGTTGAAATTAAGAGCGTCCATTAATTATAGTTTCAATGATCAGATCACTTATTCAGTGCAGTTTCCTTACACGATGACTCCGTATTTCAATTTCCCTTCGAAACTCATGGAAAACATTACAGCAACCGGAATGACTACCGTGTCCGGTGTAATATCTTTTCATGTTTTTCACGCACAGGTTCCACGAATTACGGAACGATAATTGGATAACGATCGCATTCGGTGATTAACTTTGCAACTTTCTGCAAAATAGGTCCGAACAAAGGAAACTCGTTCCCACGACGATGCATTGGATGCTAATGTAAAAGGTGTCGACGACGATTCGTGTCAATAGGCCACGCCTAATCCCGACAGACATCTTCCATCACATTGTCCATTATTTTATACAAATAGTTCTCGTACTATTCTTGTCGTTCTATTATTGAACGCGGCAGACAGAAGGATGCTGCTGTTTTTCCTTTTCCTCCTCGCCCGAACAATAAAGATTAATCATCTTTCGTGCAGACGCTCAAGAAATTGACCATCTTCGCTTAGATCCCTATCTAACGTTACATAAAGCGACGTGCATCGAGCAATTATATCTCTTCCTGCTATTTCATAATGGAATCTTAACACTTTGCAAGGTTCGACGCGTATTTCCTTCAATCCTGTATAAATATGGTGTTCACACGTCGACGGGCACCATTCAGAATCTTTGTTTCTTTGAATTTTCGTGGACAATTGCAGGAATGAACGGTGTACTGTTGGTGTGCTGCCTATCCGTATTAGCGGTGAGTCGAAAATCGTGAATTTTCATGTTCTCGTGCGCTCTATTTGTCGTTTTTTTCGGACACAAAGTTCTGTGGGAGCGCGGCGATAACTAATTTATCTTTCCTAATAAAATTCAACGATACGTGCGCGAGTTGCGTTCCAATGTAACCGTCGGAACCAAACTTGAGTGGAACGTATACGAATAAAAAGGTTGAATTGAAATTGATACAGACTTAAGATGACCAAAAATCAAAGGTTTCCGGTTGCATTTAATTTACCTGGGGGCCACGATGAATATAGAACAGTAGATGATCATGAATAGTAGAAACGCGTGAGAAATGTAGTATCGTGTGTCAAACAAAATGAATATAAATTCAGGGGATGGTTCGCTCTGATACGGAGAGCAACGTCGAGGACGTCTTCACCGAGGAACTACAGTCCTGCGCCGAGGAGCTACATATTCCACCAAGTAATTCAATTACCATCACATTCAGCGATATTCTTACCTCGTACGTCTGTACAAAAAATATATCGACGTTTCAGCGCAGATAAACAAGATACACGATCCAGAATTGCAGGACGAAGATAAACAGAAAATTGGTTGCCTGAACGCGTGCATGTTGAAACGATTGAAAGCGGTGAGTACGTTTTTGTGCGAAGAAGTATGTAAATGTTTCTGCACTCGAATTACAGAAGAAACTGTTGTAATAGCAATGATGATCGGACAATATGAATTACAGTAAAAACGGCAACAGTGATCAGAGAATATGAAATCTTTTTGGGAGTTATCGCGAGGCGAAATTTAATTTTATAGTTGGACGATGGTGAAATCAAGCTGGAGAACCTGCAGGGACCGGTGGAGAAACTGTTTCCGAACAAGCCGGAAGAAATACCGCGGACAATGGAAGTGTTGCGCAAATGTGCCGAGGAGGGTGAGAAAAAATTCGAGCGAACCGGACACGAGGGATCTGGGCCGAATTGTAATATTGTTGCGATGAAAATGAATTTATTGTACTTTCAGTGAAGGGAAAATCGGAGGAGTGCGAGCTCGGGTACGAATTTTCTCGATGCATCGAAGCCCACGATAAGGAATGACCCGAAGGATTTTCCACGGCACACAGAGCTCGCTTCTTTAGAAATGAAAAAGAAAGAAAAACAAATATATGCGAAGACGAAGAAGATGGCAAATAAGATATATACCGAAATATAATATACCATACAGTTGTAAGGCTTAAAGTAGTCATCCAGTGAAATAAAAGCTGAAGGTTTACCACGTAGAAAAATGATTTCAATCAACCTGTTATACAACTCCGTTCGTGCCACGCTATTATTTATGGAAACTTTGCACTGTCGCGACGCAAAGTTTCACCCCACTCGCGGATAATGTAAATTAAACGGGAATTAACTGGACATAAAAAGAGCTTGCCTCTGTTTGCAGCATGCGACATCGCGATTAAAAACACCTCTACTTTGGAAATATTCCGCTAATTCAAATAAAACTGGGAACAGAGGACGAGCGAAATATAGTGATTCATATTTACATACCTTTCTGGTTTCACTCGGCTGATTATAATCATCCCGATCGTACAAGCGCTCCGATGTAATTGATTATTGCGTTCTGTACGTTCCGCGGGATTTCAATATATTTTCATACCGATTGAAGCACTTAAGGCGGCTCCAAGGCTAACAATTACAGCTCCAAATATAAATATAAGCAATCTACGAGCTGCAATAATTGCATCGGTTTTTTTCCCACTGTACGTGATTGGTGCTGATGTATCTATTGAAATGCAACGAATTTTTTACCATCAGATATTCCATATAAATATCGCCGACCATTACCGGAACACTTCAGTCGTCGAAGATAATCATACATATACGGATCGAATTCAGCTGTTTGGAGAAAAATAACAACAAGATGAAGTCTATTCTGTTCGCTTGTTGCCTCTTGTTCGCTGCTGTAAGTGTATTCTTCAATTTACCATTGTTCATTCCGCGATTATTATATTTTTCAATATTCCGTTTTCCCATATGTAAAACAAATGGGGCAATTGTTGGGTCAATAAAAATATTCAATCTGTAGATTTGATGGATTTGCGACAGACCATAGAACGCGGAACGATCATAACTACGTTTACATTATTCAATACGATTAATTAAATAGAAATGATAACAAATTTGTAATACGTGAATGTGTAAATTTTGCTATTCGTTTTCAGTCGGCCATTCGTGCAGATACCATCGATCCCTATCTGGAGGTAGCGAAGGATCAAATTGTGGCATGTGCCAAGGAAAGTGGATACACCGACCGTTAGTATAACAAATGAAATATTAATCAATTTACAAAGCTGGCGTAAATATTCTCGTAATAATTGAACGAAATATTGAATTGCACCAGTGAATCCACGAGCGATATACGATAAGTATATGAAGGATGGAGCTAGTGAATCTAACTGTGTTGGTGCATGCGTGATGAAATCATTGGGCACAGTGAGTAAATTCGATTATTATAAATAATAACAGCCCTTAATCATCGCTCTTCGTCTGGCGAGAAGTTAAAACAGATCAATCGCGAACGACATGTAAAATAAATATAGCTCGCGTATTCGTTTACGAAGAAAAGGCTCAGTATTCGATTTTTTCATTGAAGATGGTAAACTCGAAATTGGACACGGCGAAGCTGAATGAATTCAACAAGAGTGCGTTCCCCGTTCAGTCAGAGATGCACGCCAAGTTAGAAAAGGTTACAAGTGATTGTGTCGAGAAAGGTAAGATATATGTGACGTCCAACGTTTGCTGGACAAAAGTGAAATACGAAAGACAGATTGGCATTAATGTGTACACTTTCTTTCCTAGCGAAAAGCATGTCGGACGAGTGTAAGCTGGCGTACACGTACATCACTTGCTTCATAGGCAATCAATAAATGAAGTCGAATAAAAGTCGCTGGTAAGATATCTTTGACAGTAAAATGAACTTACCCTGATACCCTACATATAATATTCTTGCATATTACGAATGAAATAAAAATGATATTGAGAAATGTCTATCGTTTAGCCTTAATTTTTTATGTACCATCCACTCACAAGAAAAGGTCGTCGATTTTCTTCAACCTTTTTCTCACGAATCCAGAGACAAAAAAAGTCGACCCATGATTGGTCGTTTTTGTCCATACCCGTTATTTATGAGAATATTTAACAGACGAATTCAACTTAACAAATGACCGATATACGATGTATTTCAATGCAATTTCATATTGATCGAAGTGTTCGAGGCGTTCCAAGCCTAACAAATGTAACGTTGAACATAGATACAAGTCGCCTGCATCATCAAGCGATAATTCATTCGAATTTTTCTCCTCCATACGTGATTGAATTTGAAAACATGTTCGATATGCAGCGAAGTTTGTGCAATCGCGTTTTCTATATAAATGTTGCACGGCACCGCCGAAATACTGCATTCATCGACAAGTACATCCCTGTTTCGGGTCGAAATCAAGTGTTAAGAAGACGAACAACTTCGAGATGAAGCTGGTGATCATCGTTAGTTGCCTACTGGCCACTGCTGTAAGCACACTTTCAATTTGCCATTGTCGTTTTGCAACCGCTATAGTTTCAAATGCCATTGAATTTCCACTTTTAATCAGTTATAATATACACAGAGCCTATGGAACATTTAGGTTCATGAAAATGTTCAATCGATACCTTGTCCATTGAATTTGCAGGCAGCCAACACTACAGACGACCTGAACAAGATGTCGGAAGCATGGAAGGATCCAATAGCAAAATGTGGCAAACAATATGGATTCACTGATAGTAAGTAACGCGCGTGAAGTTTCATTCAAATCGTAACACAAGGGTCCAAACGGTCAGAATAATAGCGGTAACAAAATATTGAAAAACGTTAGTGAATCTGCAAGAGATATACGAGAAGGAAGAAAGGGATGGAACTGGTGAAGCTTCATGTTTCCATGCCTGCCTGTTGAAATCGTTAGGGATGGTGAGTAAATTCGATCACAACTGTTATAAATATGCGTCGATGTTTTAATACTGAGTATTCGGTTGTTTCGTTCCAGCTGAACTTTTTCGGAATAGATGCGCGGAAGCTGGGTAAATCTGTGGAGGGTATATTCGCCGATCAGCCAGAAGTTGCTGCGAAAACGGTACAGGCTGCAATTCAGTGTATACCTGAAGGTAAATAATAAACCTAGCATTTTTTAGACAATAATCAATTGTAGCAAAATGTCTGACATTGTCTGAATTATTTTCAGTGGCATCCATACGGGATGAGTGCGAGATGTCATACCAATACTCCAAGTGTTATATGCATACCCGTTAAACGAACTTTTACAGCAATCGCTACTAAAGTATCTTACAATATAAAATTAATTTATATTTACACTTTATATACCATTGCATGTTGGTAATAACAGCAAATCACTAATGACAAATCTTGATGTTTTATGTCCGTGTCCCCCTATATGATTTATAGCAACGGTATTAAAATAGAATGAACTTATTCTGATGCCATACATATAATGTTTATACATGTCACGAATTAAATAAAAATGATATTAGGAAATGTCTATCGTTTAGCCTTAATTTTGTTTGTGCCATCCATTCACAAGGAAAGGTCGCCGATTTTGATCAACCTTTTTCTCACGAATCAAGAGAAAAAATAAGTCGACCCATGATTGGTCGTTTTTGTCCATACCCATTATTTATAAGGATATTTAACAGACGAATTTAACTAAAAAAATTACTGACATGCGATGTATTTCAATGCAATTTTATATTCATCGAAGTGTTCGAGGCATTTCAAGCCTAACAAATGTAACGTTGAACATAGATACAAGTCGCCTGTATCATCATGCGGTAATGCATTCGGAATTTTCTCCTCCATACGTGATTGAATTTGAAAACATGTTCGATATGCAGCGAAGTTTGTGCAATCGCGTTTTCTATATAAATGTTGCACGGCACCGCCGAAATACTGCATTCATCGACAAGTACATCCCTGTTTCGGGTCGAAATCAAGTGTTAAGAAGACGAACAACTTCGAGATGAACCTCGTGATCATCGTTAGTTGCCTACTGGCCACTGCTGTAAGTACACTTTCAATTTGCCATTGTCGTTTTGCAACCGCTATAGTTTCAAATGCCATTGAATTTCCACTTTTAATCAGATATAATATACACAGAGCCTATGGAACATTTAGGTCCATGAAAATGTTCAATCGATACCTTGTCCATTTTCCATTGAATTTGCAGGCAGCCAAAGGTAGAGTAAACCTGAACAAGATATCAGAGGCATGGAAGGATCCAATAGCAAAATGTGGCAAACAATATGGATTCGCTGATAGTAAGTATGGCGCGTGAAGTTTCATTCAAATCGTAAAACAAGCGTCCAAATGGTCGGAATAATAGCGGTAACAAAATATTGAAAAACGTTAGTGAATCTGCAAGAGATATACGAGAAGGAAGAAAGGGCTGGAGTTGCCAACAGTACATGTTTGCACGCCTGTCTGCTGAGATCATTAGGGATGGTGAGTGAATTCGATGTGTAAGTATTCGTCGATGTTTTAATACTGAGTATCGGGTTGTTTCGTTTCAGGTGAAATTTTCACAAATAGATCGGCAGAAGTTGGGTGACTATATCGACGAAATGTTCGCCGAACAGCCAGAAGTAGTTACGGATTTGAAACAGGCTGCAATTCACTGTGTAGCTGAAGGTAAATAATGAGTATAGCACTTTTTCGACCATAATTTTTTGTAGAGAAATTTGTAGAGAAATGTCTAACATTGTTGCCTGCTTTTTGTTCAGTGACAAACATACAAGAAGAGTGCAAGATGGCATACTTGTACGCGCATTGCTTTTTGAACAACAATTGAACGAACTTATACAGCAATCGCTACTACAGTATCTTGCGACATAAAATTAATTTACATGTAAACTTCATATACCCTTGCATGTTGCTAATAAAAGTTTGCTAACAAGAGTCCGTATCCCCACGCACGATTTATCCAATATTTCTCGTAACTCACAATTTCGTCAACTCACAATTCAATTTTTTCACTATCGCCCCACTCCCCCCTTTCTAACCAAATTTTCAACGAGAATAAAAATGAAAACAACACGCACAATTTACCAAAGGGAACAGAACAAACTATTGTCCCGTGCGGCGATCGTTTCTAACCCCCCCCCCCCCCTCTTGACATCCCTAAAATCGTTTCGCAGAAACGAGGAGAACAAGGAGCGATGGAACAAGCAAACCAATCAACAATTGACAAATTGCATCGTCATTTTTGATTCCCCGTTGCTCGTCCCGGGCCAAGATTACACACGGCATCGTTATATATCGTGGCTTCAACGATGCTATAATTTTCCCTAAAGCCATCCTTGTTCAACGATCGCCGAGGCGCGCCGCAAACAATCATTTCTAGTGACAAATTTGACGCTCGGCAACGATAATCAAGCCTGTTTCGGCCGTACTTGAACCGATCTTACGTAAATTGACATGGATCGGGCAATTATCCCGTTTCCTGCTGCGAACTGTCAGGTCTTAACACCTGCTATTGTCCCGCTTACGGCTCATATAAATATCGGCCCGCGGTATTCAGTACCATCCATAGTCGGTATACCAACGGTGAAACCTTACAGTGCAGATCGATTTCGTTTCAGGGATAAAACCTTTGTAAAGCGCGCCCCGTATCGAAGATGAAGACCCTTGTGACTATTACCTGCTTGCTGGCCGCCGCGGTGAGTGTCGTTCGTTTCAGGGAATTTCGCGGGGAATTTCGTTTCGTTTTCGAGTACACGACGTATACATCGAGTACGATGGAGTAATTTTTGCGGTGGCTCGCGATGAAGCGACAGAGGCGATCGGGATCGAGGAGATATCGTTGGGGAAATAGATTGTGGGTCAGATGTTTGGAAATTAGGGAAATCGTAAAATTCGACGGTATCCATTGAACGACAGTGGAACAAAAACGCCGAAGAGATTTATTTAATTAGAAAAGCTCGTATACTATACCGGATATTTATCGACAAGCAATAGCTCCGCGAGATATCTATGCCTCTGCGATAGATGGCCCCTAGTGTAACCATATCTTAACGCCTTTGGAATTGTCGACGGAACCGTCGAAGGGTAGCAATAATTGCTAAAAGTAATTGCTAAAAGTAATCAAAAATTACAATTGCAGACGGTCGTACGTGGCATAGACCAGGACGAAGTCTTGGGGAAATACATGGAGTACTTGATGCCCGACCTGAAACCATGTGCCGACGAGTTTCACATCACAGAAGGTGAACAAATCTGTTAATTAATCGATTTCGTTGAATCGTCCATCGACGTCGGACAGTAATCGATGCGAAACAAGTTATTCGTGTTCTTGAACGATTCAATTTCTCTCCCCCCCCCCCCCCACTCTACGATTCGGTTAAGTTTCCGACAAACAGCGTTTTGAATTGAGCGAATGATTTAGAGCAAGCAACGAACGTGCAACAGGCCAACGGTGGCCCCGATCTGAGGACGATGGGCTGCATGAAAGCGTGCGTCATGAAACGCATGGGAATTGTAAGTGCATCGCGTGCGAAACGAACAATTAATTAGCCGCAACAATTAGATCCCGACGACCGTTTCAATTGTTTCGTTTCCCCCGTAGCTGACCGGCATCGACTTCCATTTGGAGCCAATATACAAAATGATAGAGACCGTTCACGCTGGACATGACGCCGATATCCAGGCGGTAAAAACGATTGCCAGCGATTGCACCGCGGACAGTGAGTAAACGATTTTTATTCCACGATTGCGAAGTACGGACGTTTCAGTGTGGATCATTTTGGGGAGAATTGCGATCTCGCCACGCAACGGTCGAAATCATTTCACGCTGCATATTGCGAAGTCCAATTTACTTTCGTGCTTGTTAACATTCTGAGACTGTTTAGCCGTTCGTGTTCATTAACGAAACGTGCACCTCCCCTTTCATTGTTACAGTCAAGGGTGAGGCGGACGAGTGCAACATCGGCAACGCATACACCGACTGTTACATACAAAAGCTGTTCAACTCATAAGTGGAAGATCTATTAAAAATCGCCCGTCGAAGGCCGCAAGGTTGTAGTGATACGAGTTATCGCTTGTACTACGTTCAATAAATGACATAATATTACGACACGCGTAATATCCTTTCTTTCTTCGTCGCCGCGAGTGTTCGTCGTGTTAACCAGTAACGACGCGTAACGATGTCGTGTCTCGTTTACTCCGTTACCGCCGATTCAGTGGAATAATTCAATCGCGCTTCGGGCATAACGAGAAAACATTTCGCTCGAAACCAACATTTGTCTGGTTTCATGTTAATATCAACTTTGTACCTGCATCTATTTCAAAATAACCCGTTCGAATTCAACAATATGCTCGTTTCATGGATCGTAATCGAAATGAATCTACGGTCCCTCTACTATTTTAGGCCAAAATTTCGTTGACGACGTTTCTTCGTTGATAATTTCGTACGTGCAACGAGATTTTTCTATCCGCTCGTATTCGTCATCGATCTAGATCTCTAAATTCGAGCTGGAATCTCTCTTCACTTCAACTCGGCACTCCGCTGCATCGTCCACGATTCCTTCGGGAAATGTATCCGGTGTCTGCGATCGCGAGCAGAGCCGACTATCTGCAAAAGTGTTTCCCCGTCGCGTAAGGTCGGCCTTAACTTTATTCCACGCTGTATACGCTGCACAACTTCGACCATTACGGGCTACATTATACCGCCTCACAACGTGAGACGCTTACGTTAACGCGAACCTTGCTCGTATTCTACGGGGGAATCAAACGTGGACAATTCTCTCGATCATACGGCATGAATTTAAAAAGGTGCGCGAATTAGCGTCCCTTTGCAACGCTTTGTTTTCATCCGTACGTCGCGGAACGAAGGGAACTAATAGGTTTCAATGGAACCGGGGGCGGAAGATAAATGTCGTCAGACAATTACGAAGATTCGCTTTTTATTTGTTCGTATCTGGCGAAGGTAATCGCAATGGTTCTACTTTTTAGCACGGATTTTCAGTACGTTAATGATTGAAACTGAATAGGCAACAGTAAGAGACTAGGATCGTGTATGGGTGGAAAAAGAAACAACGAATAAAATTCCCTTTTATGCTATTATAATTGTGGATTGCCAATTTATATTTAGTTTTCTATTTGCTGTCTGTTTTTATTTCATATTTGTAAATTGGGACAAACAGGGCCACACAAATTCGTCTTCGTTTCTTTGTTCTTCTATTCCCTCTTTTCACACAAAGGAGAAAAGGTAAATGGTATATCATCGTTATATGTTTTCATGCATTAATCTCTCCCTGCGAATATTACGTATCTTTGAAGCACACGCTCACGAACACGTGCATACCGGGTGGTCGTGAAACATCGCCCGGTATCTGAAACGAGCATAGTGTTCGGGATTCGAGTGCAGCTTGATTATTCATCGCGCGTCGACGCCGTTTTGTTTATTCATAAGCCGACCGCCACGGTGTCTGCAGTAGCGGTTTTCCCTTGATATTCTCTGCCCCGCTTGATATCGTTCTTGTGAACAAAGTTGCACGAGGCTTCTGTCGAAAAATACTTGGCGATTCGTGCAAAGACAGAGGTTCTTAAGTTCGAAAATAATTTTTTCGGATACCTTTACGGTACGGTCTGTACCAGAAGAATTTTTCAGAGACAAGATATTATTTTCCGCAAAGACGTATAATTATTTCTCTGTGCCGACAAATAATTGCGACACTTTGAAAATCGCGCTCGATAAATTCATGCGCACTATTTCGAGAATCGACGAAGCTTTCCTCTTCTATCTTTTTTGCAGAGCGAATTGAAACTTGTACATTCGCAGGAAGTTGGAAAATGTCGCACGTTTTCTCATCGAATTGCATTACTGCCATTGCTGCAGAACAATAAACCGTTCAGCGTTGTGTTTAACGACGTTCCATCTGATGTAGCACTTTCTCGTTTCGGCCGGCTATTGTACAGTTTTTGCTGATCGATACAGATATCGTATCGAGCCACGCACATGCCAAACGCCACGGAAACTTTGTTTAAAATTTGATACGACTGTCAAACGTGCCGGTTTTCATGTGCTCGTTGACAAATATAAGCGACGGCCTTTCGTAACCACGCAGCACAGTGTGCAAAATACTTCCTCGGTCAGTCTCCTTAGACCGTCGCCAATTTTCAGTCCAGTAATCGATTTAGACAATGAAGCTCATCGGTGTCGTCGTTTGTGCCCTTGTTATTAACGTAAGTACATAATAAATACACTTTGCAGAAACAGCTAGCGGTACGATTACTTGCGCGAGGGAACTAATGTTCGACAATTGAATTAGAACGAAAAAGAAATTCCTATTTTGAATTGTTGTGAATGTATCCAAACGCGAATGAAAGCTTACGAAGCTTTCAGAAGATTTTCATCGATAATTAGGATCTCGCAAAGATGTACGTTACGGTTACTGAAATTTTGCGTCAGCTTCCCAAAAGAATTGAAATGGGCGGGCAAATACTCGCCAACAGAATTTTCTGAGACAACTGAGGGAAAATATCTTCAATTACTTAATAACCATCGTGTTCGTACAACGAGGCGAGAATAATTTTCATTTCCTTACGCTGGAATCGAGTAGTAATTCATTCAACTTCGGGGAATCTGTCAATTTATTATAATCACGAGATGTTGTCTCACATTCACTTTATCTAACGCGACAAAATAATAATTACCACCGATTGATTGGTTGCCATCTGCCTTAGATGACAGCCGGAGCAAATACGATGCAGGACCTCGCAAGACTAATAAATATTCCTTTGAGAGATCTTGGACACTGTGTAATGGAACAGCCCCTAACTCTAGGTATAAAATAATTTATTATAGGCTTATTTCAAAACAGAAAATAATACCTGCGATCGTCTCGAAGTATTTAAGAAAAAAGGAGACGAAAGTAAAGATGATTTTTTAATGATTTTTATGCTTCTGTATATAATTATAGAGCAATCGTTGCAACTGGAACGTCTCGTCGCAGACAGAACGGCGGTTAAAAAAAATCCTGAGGAAGAATTGAAAAGCTTCGACTGTTTGATTACGTGTGTCTTAGAGAAGTCTAAAATAGTAAGAGGCACAATTACTGTTTCTCAATATATTTTCATTCCTAATTCTATTATTGAAATTATTATTATGCAATTGTCACAGATGCTAAACGATAAAATTTCGCTGGAGAGCTTGCTTAGAACGGCAGAAGGAAACAGCCCGACCGTTGAAGAAAAAGAGAATATGCGGGAATGCGTGGAGAAAGGTGAGTCTCTCGTCGAACAAATATTGAAAATTGCTTCTGAACCATGAAAACAGTCGAAGTAAAAAATCATTTAAGCCGAATGGACAATCCGATATAACTGCATCCCGATATTATTATTTCTGCATCAAATTACATAACAGCCGTGGAATGTTTTCAACGAGAATTATGCAGTTTCTGGGAATTTACAGTCCTTCACCTTCGTTTCAGAAATTCCATGCTCGATTTATCAGCAATGCTAAACATGTTTGTCTAATAATAGTAATCGATGTAATCGATCACAAAAATATGGTGCAAATCAAATACGATTCTAGGGATTTCGAACGATTACGGCGTGCAAATAGACTTCTACGACAATATCTTTTCTATTTTCCAATTAACATATGCAAGATATTTGTGGCAATTACGAATGCGCCAACCTTTAATTTATATCTTTTCACTGTTTCAGCGAACAAAGAAAATGGGAAATGTAACATTGGATACGCGTTTGCGGTCTGCCTTCTAAAAAGCATGAAAGTGAAATAATATAAGCGTACATGAAAATATTTAACGCGTCGAGTTAGTTAGAGAAAAAATAATAACTGCGGAACATGTAGTGATAATTATTTCTCCGAAGCATTTAGAATGTTATTATTAGCAATTAATGCTTGCGTAACTATTTATTAATATTTTTCAACAAAATCAATAAATGACGGTAAAACCTTACTCAACCTGTATTATCATTATAATAATCATTCTATTCAACCCGAATCATTTTATTTTATTCTTACCAACTAACGCATTGGACTGTACCTGTATTATAATTAACCTGCGTGCAAATTTGGCCAAAAACGAGAACTCCGACCGTTGGAATCACTATAATTCACTGAAAGCTCGAGTAGGAAAACAAACCTATCACGCATTCGACGATTTGCTACGATTTTTCTAATCCCTTATTTTTTTTTATCACTAACGATGCGTTCTTAGTTCTTACAAAACATATACCATGCGATACGATCATGTGCATTTAACCTCTTGCCGCGATTATGCTCAATATAAATAAAGCAGATGCAACAATCGTTCGCAGTACAGTGCGTCGAGTTGTCGAACGTCCCGATTCGATAGATCAGCTTCGGTTTTCAGCGACAGATTTGTGAAATTTCCTACCATGAAGTGTTTGGTGTTGATATTGTTCACGCTCTTCGCCTTTGTAAGTGGTCGCAATGAAATAGCAATATCACACGAATGAAAAAATCATCGCGGTGCTTCTTGCAAATATTTCTTTTATCATTGCTCGACGGCTGTATTTTACGAAAAAACTAACTAATTGGAAAAAAGAAAGAAACGTCTAGTCGTGTTGGCTTTCGAATGAATACTTGATCGTTTTCCGCTACACTTTCTCCACTCGCAAGAGTATTCGATTCGCGTTTGCGATTTAATTTAAGCGAATAAATTGCCCGCTGCTGTTATTTAAATATTCTCATTTAATTCTATTAGACGGCTGCAGAAGCGAACGACAGATTCCACCGAATGACAATGGGTTTGGCAAGGGCCTTCACAATCACTCAAAATGAGGCCGAACAATGTGTTCACAAGTCGGCAGCAACTATAGGTAAGAAAAAAAAGCAGCAACGACAAAATAAAAGTCTACTTGTATAAACATAGAACGAGATACTATGATTCTCGACAAAAATATATTTTTAAAAGGAAAAATTATTGCTTTCTAGAGGATCTAGACATGTTGGACGACGTAATTATGGACAAAGTGGACGTTGATAAGAATAGCATAAGAAGAGCCACGTGTGCTTTAACTTGTTGCGCGCAGAAGCAGGGAACGGTGAGAAAATATATATATAATCTGATTAAAAATTAATTCAATTGTTTCCACCTATAAAAAAAGAACGAAGAGGCTAAAAATAAAGTCTGTACGATGAAAGCACCTTTGTAGCTAATAGTTTTTGTTGTAAATGTATCTTTTCATCTATCGTCCAGCTTCGTCCCTTTGGTATGGATAAATTTATTTAATATACGAACACTGTTGGCAACCAGGATTCCACAAATCGTTCCACAACGATTACTATTAATTCAGCTTTTTCTCTTTTAGATGATCGGCGCAAAGCTCCAGCTACCAGTTATACAGAAACTGATTCAGAATGCTGATATACCGGAAAGAATTAAGTACCACTACTACACGTCCGTGAACGAGTGCGCGAATCATGGTACAGGAATAACGAATAACAAAATATAAATATGATATAATAAATAAATATAATAAATATAATACCTGGACCTACGTCCAATAATCTTTGAAATAATTTACTCAACAATATCTGTAACGTTTCAGTGAAGAATATTACCGACGAGTGCGAGGTGGGCCTCGAATTTATCAAGTGCCTGATCGAATCCTGGGAGCATGCTGAACAAAGAGAAGAATAATAAATCCTACTTTCTATAAAGAGACAAATGTCTACCTTCTACTAATAAGGAAATACACGAAACTTTCGAACAAGTGGTCAAAATAATATACCTGAGTATTCCACTGAATTGAAAGAAATCGAGATAAAATGAATTTGCAATTAAAAGCCGCACGATGCTCTAAACTAACGAACGAGACAGCCGTTGCGTTTCGAGCTGCATATTGCAACATACTTCCTTGCTTTACGAACGAAGATAAAGCCTTTCTTTTTATTCACTTAATCGTAGATCGCGAACGAATTGCAGTGTAAACAAATATCGAGTACGAATGAAATGGACGCGTTGTTATAAACATACTTTATTGCATAATCCCTGTGATGTAACAATAATTTCTGACAACTGACAATATACTCCGGGAATTGTTGGATTCGTGAAATTGGCCTGACGGAACGAGTATAATTTACAGAAAAAAAAAAAGGTGTAATAAAATAAGATGTGTTCACAGACAGCCCTTGACTACTTTATTTTCTGTTGTATTATTAATTATTGTCCGCTATCGTAATCGAGGTGCAACATGGATTTATAATACGCAGTAACGACTTAATACACCTTTTGTTATTATTATATTGAATTTCAATCGGCGTGATAATTCGCAATCGATCTGCTCAAAGTATAGTACTTCCTATTCGGTGTATGAAAAATTGATAAGTTCATAAACAGATAACCCGAACTAGCTTCACAATCTCCTCATTTTTCGTTCCTATATATTCGCAGCTTGAAATCAAATTCGCTATCCGTTCGAATTACTTACTGGAACTACCCAAATCTACAAGAGAATTGGAACTCCAACAGAGTAGCAATAACAATTCCGTAAATACGAGGACGTATTTATTAAGAAAAAACAAAAAAGAAAAACAGTGTTTACAGTATAAAGCAATAAATGATTACAATGTTTCCGGGTAGATGAATTACGTAAAACTATTATCTACGACAATTAATCGGCAGTTTCCTATGTATTTATTAAGTATAAATAGCATGCCGAAACATTTTTATAGCCAGTCGTAGATTTTACCTGTGCCTCGTCACTTCACCTGCAAACGCGGCGTCTTCAGTCTCTCGTCGAACTTCAGTGAATAAAACAATATGAGAACGCACGCTATTCTCTTGTGCGCCGTCTGCTTTGTCTTTTACGCGGTACGTGTATTACATTATTCGTATTTTATATTAATTTATGCTCGACATTGCAGTCATTTTTACTTTTCGCCCAAAGGCTGGACTCGCGACATTTTAAATCGACGTCAATCGAACGAATATAAAGACGTTCCATTTGTTTCGCATTACTTTCAAGCAGTTAATACTTGTTTCTAATTGTTATTATAATTCTGTACAGGTGGTTCGCGCCGAAGACGATGTGCCGGTCAGGTGTTTAGAAAAATTGGGGATCCGTATCGGTAAGTAAATAATTCCTCAAAGCGTATTTCTTTCCCTCGAAATGCCGATATATTTAAGCATGCGAATAGACGGATGCGTTGTTCGTGAAAAAGGGGACGTTTAAATAACGCGACTGACATTTTCGACACAATTCCAGCTGATATTCCTAAACTGATGGTTGACCAGTCCGAGGAGGCGCTTAGGAAACGCGCTTGCCTCGAAGCGTGTATCATGCAGAAAATTGGTCTGGTACGTGCAGACACATTCTACTTCGCGGTACTATTCGTTCCCGCAAACGAATTGCAGAGCGAGGGTCGCGATTTTTCTCCTGCGCGTCGAACGCGACAGAACAACGTTTTCCAATTAAAACGGCGACGTGCTTAAAATGTTTTTTCTATCGCAGATGAATGGCAATACCGTCGACTTGCAGAAGATCGATGAGCATATCGATAAAGTGTTCGACGACAACGAGGACAAAGAGGATATACGCCAGACCGTGCACCAATGTGCCGATCAAGGTACGCAAATAAAATGAAGCACCGCCTTTCTAATCGAACTACCGTTTCATAGCTTTCACGCTTTTTCATTCAGCCGTCGACGAGGACGAATGTTCGGTCGCCGAAAAGTTTGCCGCGTGCGGCCTGGAGAAAATGAAGCTCCGTCTTCGACAATTGGTGAACAAGATACGATAAAACGCGACGAACCGATGGCTCGCTCTAACCCAACGGCGAATAACGAATACGTAAGCAGCGTGCGAAATTCGATAGGTGATTTGTAAAATTGGAGAATTAAACGAAACGCATTCGAAACAGTGTCTTTCCCTCGTTTTCACAACCAAACGCGTCTCGAAATTAAAACCGCTCATCTTGTAAACTAGATCGCCAATATGCGTGTTTCTTTTTACAGAGCAAAACGGCAGATATATATCTTCTTCTCTGAAGAATAGCACGATTATCCTTCCACGCTTTTGGGGTTTTTTATTTCTTTTCACGCGCCCAGAGTCCCGAACGAAAACACTGGTTCAAGTTTCTCGGCGTAGAGGAAGACATCGTATCGGCAGACTGATCGCCGGTCGTCGCCGCGATTTCACGACGCACCAATCGTTTCACCTCTAATCGACACAATTACCTTCGCCGCGATCGCGGTTATTCCGCCCACGCATAGATAAGCGATTACGCGATCGTTCGCGATCATGCACCGCGAGTGTCCGTATCCCCTTTCACCCTTTTTATTTTCACCACGATCGCACCTACAGAGCCGAGTACACGCCCGTGCAGTTAAAATGATTCCTCGCGATTCGAGGTGTCTTTCTGGCACGAAGACCGTTGATAACTCAACGTCTCTGCATAGTTAAAAACGAAAATGAACAACGTTCTGTTCGCCACTGCTCTCGCCACGAATCTGAAGATCGAAGTTGCGCCCTTCGCAACGATCGCATAAAAATTCTCGGGACGGCTGTTTGTGCCCCGGAGGGCGACGCAACAGTTTCAATTCGAGGCCCGGCTAATCAAAGAAAGCCCTTCGGAGATGCGAAACGCGACGCCGGCTGCAAATGTTTGCCCGCCTCGCGTGCGGCCCGGCCGGAATACGCGATTCGACATAAATGAAATTACAAAGTCAAATGCAGATTGGGGTACGAGCGACGGATGAGGCCACTTAATGCAAACGACCGTCGTCGAAACGGCTAAACCTTTTGTTTAACACGTCTCGAATTATGTGGGACGAGCAACGACGCTCGATCATTCGAATTGCTCGGTGCTCCCTGTCCCTGTCGATCTTCCTTCAATTGAATATTATCGACCACCTTGAACGTTCTACGCCGAAACTCAATTGTACCCATTCGAACCGCGACGAACAATCAATCCATCCGCGTGGATCACGAGCAAGTCAATCGAACCGCAAGGTAATAAAGATTCGACGAGCAACACGATTTAACAGTAATCGAATTACTATTCGATTCGACGATTTGGACGAAGAAAATTTCAACTCCGCTGTCATACCGCAGTGCTCTTTACTTAATAGTAGCAGAAATTGATTATCACCGATAAGTAAACGAAATACCATTGTCAGGGCGACGTGTTTGAAATACAGAAAATGGTTTCGCCGTTTCCATCGATCTTGCTCTTAAGACGTCCCTTTACCTTTCGCCGAAATAAGCTGAAAATCAGTTTAGATCCCGTTGAGACTTATAGTGTTTAGCCCTTAGCCCGTGTCGCGCGAAGTGACGGATAACTCTGTTACTATAATTCAATCGAGTTGTCTGGCTCCATAAAGGCTTCTAACCGTGCACACAGACACGCGCAACCGTCCTGCCATTGTGCAAATGGGCGAACGCGAAATGTACTCGCACGACTGTCGCGTATTCAAGGGGAATACGTCTGGAAGCGATAGCTCGCGCTTTATAATCGAATTTACGCTCGTCGACACGGCGACGTCCCGTTTGCGCATACTTATACCGTGCGCGAGCACAATTGCGCGACCGTTCCGCCACCGTTGACTTCAATCGCGTTCGTTTACGCCGCGTCCGATTGCGATCGTTTTAATTGCTCGCCGGCGAACGAAACGACGCGAGGATTCCGCTTGACGGCACCGAGAGCGATGCACGAATACGAGTTATTATTCTATCGAGCAACCGTGAACGAAACGGACGAAGAAGATTCCTCGCCGATGATTCCGTCGCCTTGATTAATCGAGGCACAACGAGGGTAATAATTATTTTCAATTGTCAGCTCGCTAGGAGGAAAATAATTTCGAAGAACTGTCCGGATTCGGAAACACGATTCTCAGACGCAGGCGGTACTCAAAATTCTATGCTAAAGAAAGATCTTTTTCCTCGAGGAACTTGCAACGGTTCGGGGGCTCAATTCTGAGAGACGTACGTCGCGTTTCAAAGTTCCATACCAAATAAAGTTTCGCGCGAAAGAGACTGAACAATCAAAGGTGTTCCGAACTCAGGATCGAGAGCGTCGAGAAATCCTCAGATTTCTCAAAATAAATGTTTGGAAGAAGTTCACCATACAGACTCGCGCGACGAAAACTTTCACCTGTACACTCGTCGCTGAAATTGATTCCGCTTCGAATAAATTTCGTTCGAACACAAATTCCGTTACTGCCGCCAACCCTTGAACCGTCTACCCCCTATCAGAATCGTCCGGAAAATGAAATTATACAAGTACAAGGGATACGGTGAAACTCGTGCCCCGTCGACCGTTACCAGACGCGACGTTATCCCGTCGTCGTTATTGCACGAATTGCATCGGTGCTATGCGGCCAATCGAACGTTTCCGGCAATGCAGTTAATACAACTTCGACGGCGCGTGTCCCCGCTCGAATATCGACGAATGATAACCGCCGAACCGATCCGGGGGTCGCTGGAATTCCAGGATCCCACGATGAAATTAGCATCGCTGGAATTCCAAGCCGCGGAACTTACGGGAACGAAGAACGAGATGGTAACGCTTTATCGATTGAAGCGCAGGACAGACGCCAGTCGTGAATTATTTTTCGAATTATTCGTCGATCGTACTGGAACGACATATTTCGGTCTGGACGTTATCGAATTACTCGAGACTTTACGCTTTCGCGAATTCTATCGTTCATTATTATCGCGTTACACTTGTTTCGTTGCTATTTCGTCGTCAAATCGTGAACGTTACGGTATTACGGATGCGACGAACTCACCTCTCACCGATGGAACGAATCGACGGTCGTAGCAGCGGCAATACTGCAGACGGAGCTCGAAGTTTGCTCACGAGGTCGCCTTACTTTGCCAGCAAGATGTTCCTCCGCGCGATTCGATTTACTTCCGTGGGAACGGCAACGGTTGAACCTGAAATCGAAAGAAACCCGGTTGAAATGCACCGTCCGCAACGCAGACTGAACTCGCGAATACGCAATCGAAATATTCGCGGGTCGACCAATCTCGACACGTCCGTTGCCAAAATGAATCCCCGAACTGAGCGCAACTTTCTTGCAGATCCGATGACGCTTGAACTGTCCTTCGCTCGAACGCACCCGAGCGACCCCTCTCATCGGTCACGCAAACAAAAGAAAAGGGAGAAAAATCGCTCAAAGCGAATCGTGCCCAGCCGCACCCGACGTTTCCTCCTTCGCGGGGGAAACCGTCGGCCTTAAATTTTAATTCACTCCCACAAATCCAGCCCCAACCCTGTTCCAAGCTGGATCGCGATTTTACCTGAACGCTTTCCGACGAACCCACAAACGACCCCTATAAACTAAACTGTCCAATAGATCCTCCCTTCTGATCGGCAACTTTTCAAGCCTCGCATGGCCGCGTCCCACATGCGCGCTGCAAAACGGTAAAATTCTTCCCGACAACCCCCTTGCGGACCCTCTTCTTCGTGCGGTGTGCACGCAGAAGCAACGCGGACACCCGTCGCAACGGGCAAACAGATATACAGAAACGCATTCGAGGCACCGATATAACCGATGTAACGGGTTGCACGGGTTGCGCAAAATGTATACACGCGAGTGCGCAGGGACGACCCGGTGATATACGCGAACGGCTCGCAACGACGATGGTATTTCCCCTGCGCAACACACCGCCACCCTATACATTATGCATACATTACGCCGGTACGTGTGTACACGACGCTCCCGTGCATACGCGGCACGATGTACGGGGTGTACCAGGTGTCGCGATGCATTATTTACTATGGCAAGTGAACCACGACGAAGGCATCGGCGCCCGGTAATGAACTGGAAATAAGAATCGGCGAGCGATCGTGGTCTGGGTCTGGTTCAAGGTGTCGTTGCTGTTAATTCCTTTCGTTTTCGGCGAAATGTTTCCTATTGAACATGATATTTGCGTGTGTGTATATTTTTGTCTATCTCGGGAAGGGTTTGTTTAAAGGGAATTAGATGCGATCGTTGATCGTGGATGATGAAAAATGGGGTTGAATATGGGGACGAGTGGAATGTTTGGCGATTGTATGGGAAGAAATTCTATTTGGGTATTCCACTGGTTTCGTTTTATACAGTGCGCAAACGTATTGTCCTTTTCCTCAATGCAAGTATGTCTGTCGCGGCATTCGCGAGTCGCAGCGACGAAATAAAACGCTCCGCGGCGGGAACGGTGGAAACGACGTCGAAAATAGACCGAGTTCCCTCGCGAAAACGGCAACTAATAAACCGAACAGTAATAAAGGCGAGGCGGTATCACGGGGCCGGTGAAAATTCGGCCCGCGATGGCCGGTGCCGTGAAATTTCCCCCATAATAATTTGGCCGCGCGACGATTACGAGGGATCGTAAAATTTCGAGGGCGCGCGGCGAGAAAATTTCGCCGACGTCTAGTCGACGATGGGATCGTAACGTTTCTTCGCCGTTCCATTATTGTGCCGTGCCTGGCCCGCGGACAATTTTCTAGAATACTGGACGAGAGGGGGGATGAAAATTCGTCGGCCGTTCCGCGCACCGCGAGAATGAATTCTTCTAACAGTAGAAAGAGAATCGATTTTAAGCACGGCGATCGCATTGGAACGCCTGATTTCGAGAATAATTAATCATTTTTTTTTGTCGAGAAATAATATTTTGCATTCCTCGTTTCTTCAGCCGGCGGGCAGACATATAGGGTGGACTGTTGACTGTTGAGTTTTATTATCGGCTTAATTTCCGAGGGACTTTTAAGAATCGCCTTTCGGTTGTCCGATATGTATGATCCTCGACGGTTGAACTGACGGGAAGAAGCGTTTAACAAACGTTAAATACCGAACGTAAAATTCGTAATTGCCCGCGGAACCGTGAACGCTTTTCAAGTTTCAATTTTGCTTGCTGTTGAACTGCGAATACGGCTTTAATAGTTCGGCACCGTGGCTGCGATCGACCGAGCAATGTTGAACACATACAGTTCCCTCTCCAAGCATCGCGAACTCGATTAAAACGACGCGATAATTTCGTTTCATTCGACGTTAAATGATGCTTCGGAAAAATCAATCATCCCAACTATCAATACCTTCGCCAATTATTGTTAGAAAATGATCATCTTCGAACAAAGCTTCCAAAGAACCTTTGGAGGAAGGAAACGTAATGATACATTTCTTTCCCTCCTATTTAGAACAATTCACGCACATCCCTTCGTTACCTTAAGAGGACCGATATATTCGCCCAGACGATTTATTAATAAATTTCGACAATTACCGCCCGCTTCGTCGCGCGCTTACAATAATTTATATTCCCCGAATTTGACGCAACGGTGTCGGGTGGAGGTCTCGACCGAAACATTCCAAGAATTCCCACGCGTGGCCGGTGCACGATCAATTTCCCATTTTCCGGCGGTCTAGACGTGGAAACGGGCAGTTTCGAGAAGTTACGACGAATCAACCCTATACACGGGAGGTCTATGCCCTGTCTGTGTCTCTCTGAATCGATTTTAGGCGCGTGGACCACCATAGGCGTATACACTCCATGCAGAAAGCGATGGGGGACGTGGTGGTATCGTCTGCCTTCAGCCGTGAACCGTACAAATTCTTTCGAAACGATGCAAACGATCGGCCAGGAATACACCTGCATCTCGATAATGGAACGACGAACCGAGCGAATCCGACCGTACGAACAACTTCGTTTACCATGGAACCGGGCAAGTGGACGAAATTGAGCACAAGTACGTAGAAACGGGAAGGACGAACGTGAAATTCGGTTTATCGCGTTGAAAAAAATATTTTTCTTACTTATAATAAACGTTGCACGGGGCGTGTAAGAGTTTGTGCATATGCCCTTTCGATGACACACAAATCCGTACCGTTTCGTGCACAGGAGACGTTAATATTGTTACGATACAGGGGCGAAAGGATTGAGGTCGCGAGTCGATTGGAAAAATGGGAATAATCGCGTAATCGTCCACGTAATTTCTATACATTTCTCTGTCGCGTCATGAAATCGATGTTGAGTCGATTTGCGTGTTATCGGTGCGCAGTGTTAGACTGTTACCTTAGGACCGTGGACGAACCGTGGGAGACAGTAGCGCAATTGTGGCCGCGAATACGTTATCGGTGGTTGCGCACGTTAAACGAACGATAAGGGAGATGGTTGGTGGTGGATGTCAACGAACCAGGTATGTAGGTGGGATAATTCTTATCTTATCCAGATATGCGTCCACTGGTGTTTAAGCTTCACTGTTTCGTGCATCCGTCCAACAATTTCTGTGGATATCCCTGGGACACAGAACGCGTTAAACCCTTCGCCCACTCGGTGCACCATGATTCCTTTAACCGTTGTATTTATGAAATAAAGAAAAGAAGAAGAAGAATAGTCTCGTCGAGCATTTGAATGGCACAGAAAGTAGTTTATCCGGCAAATGTCCCAAATGATTCTTCGTCGCGTTAATATGAATTTGCTAAACGAAAGAATCGCCTCTACAGTCGATTAATCGGACTGGAAGAAATCCTTCAATGTTTCTACGTCCGTAAATAGCCGGTATCGTCGAAATTCGGCAAATAAAATGAAAGGGAGCCATTCACGCGCGTTTTATCCCCGATCGAAAAGCTCGTGAAATATTGTGAAATAACGAAAGATAGAAAAACCACCGTCGATACTCCAAGCCCCACAAGTCAAGGTTATTTCCAATTTTTTCTATTCACCAGTTTCGACCCCATCCGTATCAATTTATGTTCCACGGGGGTTGTATATTTTTTTCTACGTACGCTGCGAGTAGTGCAGTTACCAGGGGTTCACGCTAACGAAACACGGCGAACGCGAGCAGAGGGTGAAGTGCATAATGGCGACGTATCGTAAAACGATGAAACGTGGTAATAAAAGTAAGTGGCTGTACCACCCGGAGGCTTTAGCCACCGCGGCGTCGAGGAACGGGGCTGTTCGCCGAAGTGCTCCAATAGTTGCGTTCGAAACACCCTGGAGCGCCGAACTCCGCGATAGTGCCTTCTACAACGTTCCTCGATTATTTGTACCGCGCTCGAATTGTTCAATACCGAACGGACAAATCGCTAATCGATTCTTCGATTAGAAACGCTCATCCGACCATCACGATTCAAGTTCGCCAACTTCAATTTTATTCGTCACCGGCGAATGACAAATTCCTTCGTTCTTTATCTGAGAAGACCGAACCGTTGCCGCGTATACTAGAATGAAAATCATCTTCCCGGCCACTGAGAAATAGCAAAGGTCGCATTTGCTCTACAGACCGGACAATACCGTTTTGCAATAATTCAAACCATCGATTTCATAATGCTTCGATGTTCCGGGTAGCGGAACTTCCCTCGCCGGTGAGTTGTCCGAGTCACATTCATTGAATTATTATCCGAGGAATAAACAGGCAGCAAAGCCGCATACGGCACCCAAAAGAATCACGTAGGAACACACACCGGGGCGTGGGCGTTGGACGGCCAGATTATCGTGCGCTCGCTGAATTAATTACGACAGATGTACAACGGACAGATAGTAAAACACCTCGTCTAACGCAACAATCCGAGCAACGCCGTTCGGCAACGCATGGTAGAGGTATTACGATTTATTCCGGCTACCGTAAGACCTACGGGACGAGCACGGAATTATTGGAATGGCCGATGGTAAAGCGACGTGCCTACGTTTTCCTGCGGTACACACGTTCGATCGTTGTAACACGCCAAATGCGTGAAACTCGCGTAGGTTCTGATATTTTTTGCTCCTCCCACGCGTAGAAACGGGTTTCCTTAGAGCACGCATACACGGGCACCAGGCCGTTCACTTTTGCGTAGTTAGAACTAAAGATTATCGGCTTCGTTAATTACACCGGGCGTTCTATGCGACGATTGTATTATCACCTGGGGGGCTGTCGCGCTATCAAGGTCAACGGTATTCCCCCGTCCGTCCTTTTCTCGAACGAAGCTATGGGCCGTCGTTTTTTTCTTTAATATCGTTACTTAACGAGCGAAAGTTTCCAATGTTCCTGAACATTCGAAATTTCCCGTAACATCTTGGTTTTGTCGTTCGTTTGACGAAGGCGTCGAGTGATCAGGTAGAATTGCGACTAACGTGTTCGTTCTAATGCGGCTGTACCGTTTGGAAGACGTAATCGACTTGAAGTGGGAAGGGAAAAAGATTGGGAGACTTCGCGTTCGAATCGACGTGAAAATTGTCAATTCGGGTTTCGTTCGAACGGCGTGAAGAGAGAAAAAGAAATGAGAGCAGGAAACACGTTCGAGGAACTCGTAACAAAACCTGACTCATTTCCCGCTGGATCGCCACCTTTTTCTTAGACGAACTGTTCCACGTTAATCGACTTAAACAAGCCGCCGATTTACAGTTTTAAAGACCGTCCCGAAAGTAAAGCGGATATCCGGTGGTACCAAGTGACATCACTGTCACGTGGTCACTTTGGAACACCACTTTCCATCGCTAAATCGAATTTATTTCGTTTTCTCTTTAAAAAACGACTATCTTTGCCGCATAATCGAAACATGTAGCGAGAGAAAAATGTCGAAATACCATCGATATCGCAAGCGTGCCGTGAGAAAGTCACGCGTGTAAAGTTTTACTGTCAAACGCCAGATCCTTCGTCGCTGTATTGCGCAACGATGTAGGCGCATAAAAAAGAAAAACAAAAAGAAATATAATAGATGCCTCACTTGCTTACTTACTTACGATATCTCTCGTGTCACGACTGTAGAATAAGACTATTATTATACGTCACGCACGCCGTTTCGGAAAATCTTCGATTTCGCAGCACCTGATACATCCGACAGGCATGCACACGGTTGCAGCAAATGTCTCATCGCATGCCTATGTACCGAGGAACACGCAATAGCCACGATGGACGTCGCTCGTTCTCGTTTTAATACGAATACCGACAAATAAATCGCACTGCGTTCGTCGCACGTGCCCACGAGTTTTAAATGAAGTTGCGAGTAACTTGTGCAGACACCAAGCGTCCCGTTTCGCGACGATTACGGACCAATTGTGGTGTTCTTTTGGGAGGGCACGGTAATGCGCAGGATAGAAACTTTTGTTTCCGCGAAAATAATAGATAAATACTTGCCTCGGTGCGAACCGTGTGACAGTGTCTGCTCATATTCAATGCGTATCGAGCTAACTCCAATAGTCATTCCCTGTGACACACATACGATTTGGACGCGGATAAAGAAAGGCGACCGAGGTGCAGAGTGTATCAATTGTGAACAAGTTGCGAAGAATACGTGTGCACACGTGCCCCCATGCACAACGGGGCAGTTTAAAAAATTTACGCGAAAACACGAGGATCCACAACACCTGTTGCAGAGAAAAGCACAAACTGGACTGTATGACACGAACCGTATCGCGGCCCAATAGCGCACTACGCGACATCTGATGGTACCTTCGCGATGCTGCTGGTCCCATTTATTATCGACGAGTGCGATAATTTAATTATTATGCCGCAACTGCATTATTATGCATCTTATCCTACATTAACGCTAGATCAACGATCGACGCTTAAAACAATGGTAAATGATTCCACTGAATTTATTTACAAGTTTATGTATACATGTAGGAATAAAAAATACAAAATCGCAACTGGTGGAAAATTTTGTTTAATGTATCCTGCAATTAGCTTGGGCACATATCGAAGCATGCCCAATCAGTGTCACGCGTGTGCCTTCTTCTAGGCGACGAATCACTGAATATATACGGTATATGCCAGCAATTATTTTGCTTCTGAACTATCGCATCGATGGGCGCTAATGTATTTAATTTCTTCATTCCCTCGAAAACACAATCAATCGCGTACTGTTGTGAAACCTGCCATTTTTTGAATAGAGTATACAGCTCGGTGTCTGTTATAACAGATTTATGATTGCGCATCAGATCCTCGGAAATAACTTTGGCACCCTTTCCACTCGCGAATGCAGAGTATAATATGAATGCATCGTCCTTTGACCTGAAATTTCGGATTGCTCAATCTTTGTTTCTTTCGAGAACAAAAAGAAATGTGTAAATAAAGTAACACGGTAATACGAACATATTCTGAACGAAATAAAAATGAGCGAGGTTCTCGGACGAAAGTCTTTTTAACTTTTTCGTCATATGTTTCCTTCCAATGACCAGCACCTTTTGACCCTCTTTTTTATAGAGTCTAAGACATTCCTCCAACTAAGAAAAAAAAGGATAGAAAATTTATTTGCCACTGATTATATGCGTCACCATTGCAACAAAGATCATATTAAGACAATAATTACAAATTCCTTACCCTCTGGTAGCCAAATGGTACAACATGTACAAAATTTAATCCATCTATGATAATATCGAATGGTTTATGTTTCTTTACAAACTGTATAAAATGTTTTATTTCCGTTGGGCATGTTACGTAATACATTTGATCACTTATTAACTTTTGCTCTGTAACTTTACACAAACGTTTATAATCCTCATTGGTCAAACTTATTGACGACAGCGTTTGCTTACACGTGTTACAAGATGAACTAATGCAAAGAGATGTGGACTATAAATATTGGGTGGTCAGTAAACATTTATGTATTTGTTTTTAAACTATTTATTACCTAGATATTGTTGTTAGTCCAGCGGACCAACCAAGCTGGTTGCAAGTTGTTATATAGTTGCATATAGTTTCTTTGGAAGGTTTAATGCCATACATGTTCCATATTTTAAATAACTTCTCAAGATTTTCATTGAATGTATTGCTGTCTTTTAAACAGTATTGCAGGTACACACTATAAGCAATGTCTCTAGGTCCTGTACCCATTTTACAGCTCTCAACTAAATATTTATATCCTAGATCTACTTGTTGGTGACAAAAGAAATACATAATTAAATCCGTATATCCTGGCCTAAGAAAATAATTGTCTGCTGCTTGAAACATTTCCATAATTTTAATAGCTTTTTCCCATTCACCTACTCTGCATAAATTATGAATTAAGACATTACTCATGTTCCAGTCGTACGATGAGTACTTATTCATTATGTTATCGCATAAATTAAAAATATGTGCTTTCTCTGCTTCTGACAGCTCATCTTTTTTCAAATCATATAATTCTAAATATTTACAAATAACCAACGCAGGAAGGTCATAGTTACTCTCCTCTAAAAACCTGTAGTAACATACTCCAGCATTTGGATCCTTCGCCCATTTAAATATATCAAAAACAAAGGAATCAACGTACAATGGACAATATTCTGATTTCATTACATATTTTCTCATATCTTCCCACGCTGTTTTCGATGTGCCACTAGGTTGCCTTAATAAACCTTGATATTTTTCTGCCCAATCTTTAAAAAAGTCTTCCAACATTGGCTTCCTTTTATCTGCAATTGCATGGAACCGTCTAACATTTATATGCATACTCGAAATTTGTCGTACGCATGAAAGTAACTTGCTGGATATCATTTCTAATAATTTCAATTCCACGAAGAGCGTAAATAATTTTTAATCTCTTGTTGTTATTAATCCACAATAACATCTGACAATGAAGTCTCACAAAACTTCCTAACCAAAATGAACATTGTACATTTATACTATAATTTATACATTGTAAAAACTAGTTGTCTCAGTAAAAAATGTAAGTTGTATTGAGGAATTTGATGATAGAACAAATATAAGGTACACTTCGATGAAACAATCAACGTATATTCAACATTCACTGTCATAAACCAATTAATACAACTGGTCTCGTTTCAGACGCCAAGGAACACGTGATTCTGTTACGGACGAGATGTAGGAACACACAAATCACATTACGAACTTGCGTACGCGACTATTCAGTTGTCCTTAATTATTATTTAAATTGTTTTCTTTCTGATTTCTTTCCCTATTATTAGACACCTCATAGATTAATAAATAAAAACCAGGAGCCGAGAAAAGAATATTTTAAAAGAATATAGGTAACATTATGTTGTGACATGGAAAAAGTAAGGAGGTCTAGAGACGCACAGCCAGTCATTATTCATACAAGCGATGCCATCTCGGGTTTGCGGCCTTTTTCGCAGTTTTCCTCACCGCCAAAACCGAATTCCTGGATTACATCGTTAATTTAAACAATTGCATTTTTCTCGGCTTGTAGTGCGTGGATTTAAACCCGGCTTGTCTTAAATTAAAGGTACGGGCCGCATCTATCTCCTGCAAAGCAGAATCCTTTACGTTTATTTTAAGCACCCGATCATTAATGTAGCGCCTCCAGAAGCTGAGATAATGACAGTGACCAGGAGTGGATTTTTGCCTATTTTTCAATTGTTAATAACTTTTAAATTACAAATACTATACTGTTCCACCTATTGGAGGAGATAGATATGGCCCGTACCTTTAATTTAAGACAAGCCGGGTTTAAATCCACGCACTACAAGCCGAGAAAAACGCAATTGTTTAAATTAACGATGTAATCCAGGAATTCGGTTTTGGCGGTGAGGAAAACTGCGAAAAAGGCCGCAAACGCGCGATGGCGCCACATGTACCGTTTTTGACATTTGTTACCGACAAAATTATTAAAAATTCGTATCTGAGCTCCTGGAGGTTGTTTTTAAATAAAAAGGGTACCAAATGAAAGGGAAACGAATCAGCTACACGATAAAAAATACCACGTTGCTGTAAGTATATGTATTTGGCCGCAATAACAATTTCAATTGTTTAATTGTTTATAACAAATGAACCGCACATGGATTGGTGATTACACCGATTGAAGATGGTAGCCTATGCCACTGGCTTTAATTTATGTCCACTGGCTATTAATGTAGCTCGCCAGGAAGAGGCAGTAATCGCATTTGTTTACAATTTATTTAAACAAATTCAATTATCTCGGCTTCTGCTGGGCCGATTTTAATCAACGACCTCTCAAATTGAAGCTCGCGATTCAAGGAATAATCTGATCCTTCATTATATCGCCCCTCGTGTATAGCTTCCGTGCAATTCTTAAACGAATTGTTAAATTGTTTATTACAAATGAACCGTGCATTCAGCATTTACAACTCGTATTGTGTCGTGTAGCAGCATCCTTTACCTTCATTCCAAGCGCTTCATCATTATACATGGTTTGCCGTTTTAAAACTGTAATGGAAATCTTGCCTCGTTACTACGTGTTTAAAGAATAAGATTTGGGAAGTATAGTATCGAAGGAGTTGTTAATAACAAAATACAGTTAATTTCGTTCGGTGAATATTTATTCAAACTAATGCACACAGTACAAATTACATAATTATTTAAATAGGTACTACGTACAATTTATTTATTATAATCGTTATTTTACATTTAGTGCGCAATTTAGTAGAACTTATTAAAATTAATATCACTTAATGAAGGGAATATTAAAATTTATACAATATCAGCTAAATGAAATAATTGTTTTGATGTATTACAAATTGTAGATTCTATAATTTCTTAAGTATGTGTCGCCCGCTTATTGCAACGGCACTGAGATTTAACTCGCGTTCACGATGGTAAGCGCTTCCGAAGCAACTTATAAAGGGAACTGATAAAACCAGATGTAGTTCAGTCTCGAACCACGAGCTCGCACATCTCGAGCGGATCGTGCGTTCCAGTTTCTCTTTAGTTTGTACCATAAGGCTTTCAGTGAACGACAGAAAGGTTTAAGCAATTTAGAGAGGGGGGAAAACTTTCCGAGGAGTAACCAGAAGTGAAATAGCATCGAGGTAAGGGAAATAAATTAAACGGATATTGATATTAACAGTTGAAATCATTGGAAGGTTCACACCTATATCAAATAACGCTAATAATTCGAGCTACTATTGCGATCGTATAACACTGATGGCCTCTTCAGAATAACGGAAGTCACATGACATTCTTAACATCGAAGCGGTAATCCATTTTGTTAGTGCAAATTTGTAACAGATCAATTGGTAATCTTTTTGCCCTGTGCAGAGAATTTATTCCTTTGAAGTATTGTTCTTGACTGGAAAATGTGTACAATCTTGAATGCAGTTGTTAAAGGAAAAAATGGCATCGTAGTCTTCTTGCAGAAAAAATGGTTGCACCGGAAGTCGAGGAATTCTTGATGGATAACAGGGGCGCGAAGAATTATATTAGATCTTTTGTAGGCTTACTTGATCTTCGAGTAATATTATTTAGCTTTGTATTAGACAAATGAATATTGTACGATATCTATTGGCGTTTTTACAATAAATAAAAATTCCCCCGCTGTTATAAAATGAAGATAAGCAGTTTTCTGCGCTATAATTATAAACAATGTAACATTAGTCATCAGATATAAATTTATAATATTGGTATTTGCTACTTTAACGGTCTAAAATCTAAACCAATATTTCAAATCATGCGAAATGTATTTTGCGCAATATTTTACATTTACTAAGATCCTCAGAATTTGTTGGAATAATCCCGTTGAATTACTCTAATAATATGTACAGTCAAATTGATCGAATGCTTGCTAAATAAGCAATTAATTTCCCAATAAAGACTTTCACATGTCAAATGCGGTATCTTCGTCCGTTCGAATTTTGTTATACAATTTCAATCACTTAAAAATATTTAAACACAGTTCGACCAGCAAACACATTTATCCATTCCAATTATGCAACCATCGGTCGCAAATAAAAAGTAACTTGCCTCTTGTTTCAACGTTTAACAAATATGTATGACAGTGCCATAATACAAACAACGTTCAGAGAATGATCACGCATGAACGTGATAAAAATAAGCATATCATCATTTAAATCGCTTGAAAAACTACTTGTTAGGTCCATTATCAGTCGTCACAAAATATGAATATGTAAATGCCACTATATCTCTGTTGCTGAATGCATGTGATACGGCTTATCGAATAAATTCTCAACTTTTCATGAAATTGAGGCATGCTACTCGATACACTCGCACGGGGGGGGATCGTGTTTACGATGTGAATTGTTAAACGAACGATGTATTAGAAACGTAGGCAATACGAGAAATATATTGTTCGTTTAATTAAATGAATTTCTTGTTATCTGTTACGTATATATCATTTAGTCACAGGATTACGATTGGAAGCAACATTGTAACCAACTTGACCCAGAATATCTTCAATGCTTTATTTGGAGAACGGAAAGTCATTATTTGCACAGAATCTCTATCTTTCTTCAATCAGTGAACGCTGATTGTCAATAAATGCGCCCGTTTTCCCCGTTCTCGTTCTTTACATAACCAGATATTGACGTGCAGGGAAGCACTGCCTGTCGATAAAGCGGTTTAATGAAAGTCGCTTTCCGTTCATTTGCTTTTTCACGTTAATAATGATGTTCGATCTGAAAATATCATTGCAATTTCTCAATGGAAATCCATCGGAGACATATGTCCAGCGTGTAACAAAATGAGAATCCATTCTTGACTATCCGTCACGATGCAACGTATCGTTGCCCCCAAGGTTTACATGAAACAATAAACAAATTCGCAGGCTATTCTACAAATCCGTTTGAATTTTTAATTACTCGGATTTTCACTTTTACCTCTCTCGAAATTCTTTGGAAATGCCAATTATGCTAAACAACGGCAGTCACGGGCTCCCTTTCTGTTTCCAGGGGGCTCTTACATAATTCAGTGGAAAATTCATAGACCACGTTCATGGAGAGCTACACGTCGGACTCCAGCGATTCGGATTCCAGCACCAAGACCCTGGACCTTTCCTATCTGATGCTGAACGCCGAGCTGCTGAACGAACATTTCGTCAACGCCAAGTCCCCCGAGCACGTGGACACGTTGCTCCTCCATCAGAATCGGCTGTCCAATATACCGCCGACGATGGGCAGATTCACGAATTTAAAATCCCTGGACATATCGAACTGCGGCTTGCACCGGCTGCCAGAATCCCTCGGGGACTGTCCGCTGTCCTGTTTGGTGGCGAAGTACAACAACTTCTCCAACGACTCCCTGCCGAAAACCTTCGAGAAGATATCCGGACTGAGGGAGCTGAACCTCAGCGGGAACAGACTGACATGCTTCCCCGAACAAATTCTGGACCTGGCGGATCTCAAGTATCTTTATCTGGGCGGCAATTACATCGCGGAGATCAACAAAGATGTCTGGAAACTGCAAAGGTATTACTTGTTTCGTCTGTCCCCGGTGTTTGGCCTCTGGCTAATGCCTGATTCAATATTGTCACGTCGAGCGATGCATTCGAAGTGCCGAGCGTCTGAATGAGAATCCGCGGTGTCTGACGGCACGGGGTATTCGCCAGGGTTAGATGGAAATTAACGAACGATCTCGGGCCCAACGATGTTCCGTTGCAGATTGCACGTGCTGTCAATGGGGGGCAATAGATTGACAGAGGTGCCGTCCACCGTTGGCGAGTTGAAATCGCTTCAAGCGTTGGCACTCTGCGACAATATGCTGGAAAGTTTGCCGAGCACCATAGCGAAGCTGACGAACTTGAAGTCGTTGCTGCTCCACAAGAACAGACTGAGGACCCTACCCACCGAGATTATCACCCTGAGATGCCTGACAGAGGTATCGTGGACGATAAAATTCTACAACGAAATGTCGCGACGCCCCTCTACGGATGATCATTCCTTTGTTCCCCTTGTTCGTTCAGCTATCTCTCAGGGATAATCCGTTGGTGGTCAGATTCGTCTCGGACATGACGCACAATCCGCCGTCCCTGTTGGAGTTGGCCGCAAGGGTGATCAAGACCATCGACATCCGATACGACGGAGAAAGCGTACCGAGAAACCTGGTGGAGTATCTGAACAGCGGCCACCGTTGCGTCAATCCCAAGTGTAAAGGTCAGTGGCTAGTTCAAAGTTCCATTGGCAGCTAGCGTTCGCGACATCGATTTTTTTTCCTTCGCCGCTATCGGTCGCGTTATCGCGGGATGCACCGTTTTATCGCCAGCGCATACTTTTTCATGCGCCGAGTGAAACGCATGTTTCGTATGCATGCAAGCTTGCATCTCCATGGGGCGCAACGTGCACCGGGACGTCTCGAACGCCTCGGCCAATTCATTTTCTTTCACTTTGCAGGGGTGTTCTTTAACAACAGAGTGGAGCACGTGAAGTTCGTCGACTTCTGCGGAAAGTATCGACTACCCTTGTTGCAGTACCTCTGCAGCCGGAAGTGCATAGAGTCTAGAGACGGGGACGAGGTCGTCAGTTGCGCGATGATGAGGAAGGTCCTTCTCGGTTGATGTCTACTAATCGAGATCAATACCGCCGTATCTATGTTATTCGTTCAGAGGTAGTCGAATTGGATCGATCGATCGATCGATCAGGGCGTTGCCGACGCAGACGGTGTTCCATTCGACTGGAAACGATGGTTCGTTTTCGTAACACCTTTTCCATCGGTTCCAGTTGAACCGACCACCTCGTGGAAACGTCCGTGGGCCGTCGGGTCGAGTGACAACGTCGGATTAACGATTCACGATTCGAATGATAGTCGCAGAGACGCGCGAGCAAGGATGTCAGTGAATCGACAAGAAAAAAAAAAGAATAAAAAGAAAATGACACGCGGGTATGAAATTTTTCACGGTTCATGTCATCGAGCGAGACGAATTTCTGTACCGATGTATGCATGTACATTTGCTTCGCGCGTTCCATGAAATAAATGTTTAATCGAACAGACTTTCCGTTTGTATACTTACTGGGCGCGTCCTTTTCACCATTCACCGAGATCGCCGCGAATGAAACCGCCAGTTTATGTTAACGTTATCGTTTTATTGTTAAATAAACCACAAAATCTACAATAATAATAATGATAATGATAATAATAATAATCATATTATCATATAGAGTCTCCGTAGGAATGGAGGCGTTCGATCCTCGCTTAAAACACATCCACTGATTTATCGTCTACGATTACCGATTTTCGACTAATCCCCGCGTGTGCGAGAACCGTGTAAAAACTGAAAACACCCGACGCAATGTGAAACGGTAGCGAAGCGTGCGATGCTCGTTTCGATCATCGCGACTCGTCGGTGTATTGACGCTATTTAAGATTCATAGAGAATTTCATTTCTTTAATAACTCGAAGTATAGCCGGTGACAATCTTCTCGTTAATATTAGCAATACCGTAGTAAGAGTTCGCTAGTGGTTTTTTTTTTTTCATTTTTCTTTTAATTTCTTTTCCATTTAATAATCGCATATAGTGTCGTCGTGTTTTTCTTCTGTTTCTTTTAAATTACCTATACATACATATGCATATTCGTATATATGCGCTCTGTCACTTTATACATTACACACATGTATATATGTATGTACATGCTACAGTTTCATTCTCCAACCCCCAACCCCGACACCCCAAACTCTTTCACTCATCGGCGAACGAGTATTATCTATCTCACACGCATCAGGCACTCTGTCTCGCTCGCACACAGCCACGCGTTCGTTACTCTTCTCGCCTCCTCTTTCCTCTCCTCTCGTCACACATTCCTCGATCCTTATTATTATTATTTGTTTTTTTGTCTTCCCTGGATCGAAGCACGTTCGTCTTAATTTAATATTACACCTACGCTAACACTCCCCTCTTCCGCACTCTTTCATTTCCTCCTCGTTCCCTCCCGTCACCTTCGTCCACGTAAATCTTCCACCGACACGTCACGTTTCGGTGAGCGTCCCCTTCGCGCATTAGCTATGCAATGTTAACATAATTTTTTTTTTTGTTTTTCCCTAGGTGTAGCTCGCGAGCGAGCGTTAACCCCTTTCGGTATGGCGTTTATAATTTGCTGGTGAACGGGTGTTCTATCGATGATCGGTGGTGCAATTTATGGACGTTTTTCATTCCTTACTTTACATGGTATGCATAGGTGAAAACGAGTTTGTTACAGCTCGCGGCGTGTAATTATAGTTATTATCGGTTCGTGTGAACGAGAGTGATACGCTTGAAGAATGGTATCCGGTTACGGTCAGCAAAAGCTAATCGGCCAAACTTGCTGACTATAATCGTTCGCGCGACAGTTCGAACAAGCACGGGGGAATATTATTTGATACTATAGTCACCGAGAGGTCTTAATTATTACGATTCACCGCATGGCTACGCTCGGCTTGTAGCTTAAATAAGCGTATAATGGCTTGGATCGACTATAGTCGACTTGCTGTCTAAAGTAAGTACCGAAGAGGCGACGTCGCCTATAGTCGACGAGTTAAACTTAAGTGAAAGACATCAGTTTGCGGACTATAACCGTTTACGGAGTATATTCAACGATTACAGTTACTGCACGAGTATAGATCAGTCGACTACAATCGGCGTACAAAGTGATCCGCGGTTCGATTCACTCTCATTTACCTAGACACCAAATGACTTACAGTCACTGACGGTCACGCGAGACAGATGACTGCACTCGATGCGAGCATAAAATGGCGATTGTAATCGCCACGCAGATCTACAGGAGCGAACTATAGTCAATGATACGCCGTCGAAACAGTCGGATATAGTCGAGACTGTCAGGTATAATTGTCCGCTCGAAAAACCTTGTCTACAATTGATTCGCAGGCGAAGTTGGAGTGACTATAGCACGCGGCCATACCGGAAGGGGTAAACGCTCATTTTACAGACGATGTTTCATATCACATCGACTACATTACGCGACTATAACACCGCCGTCCTCGCAATTCGCCTTATAGTCACGGCCGTTCCTCTCCTGCATTCCTTTGCCCTCGATTTTCCATTAATCTCTACGCAATACTTTTTCACCGTGTCTTCCACGCTCAAACAAATCAGAGAGCGTTATAGTCGGTTAAGAGGATCCAGTTGCCATTCATCAGAATTGCGGCATCGAATAACGGGCGTCCTCGAGCGTCTCGGAGCCACTCGGGGAACGAATTCGACTGGATGAAGAAGAACTTTACGAGAATAACGCGAACGATTCACGCGCAGGACCCGCGGTTCCAAATCGAGGAACGTCTTCGTTCAGATACTAATGGTCGATTGCTGTTGGCCAAGTAGGCGAACGATACTTCTGAAGAGGATGTCTCATACACTCGTAACAGTCCTACGAAAGCGGGATACTTCAAGCGTACATGGATACACGTGGGTGGGTGAAAGAAATCGTCTCGTACGAAAAGCGATTCCAAGTGGAAAATCGAACGGGACGAACAGCACGCGCGTCTGTCACGACTATCGTGTATCGTTGAAACGTCAAGTGCCTCGGCTAACGTTGCCACTTGTATTGCCGCTGGTATTTGCCCGAAAGAATACTACGATCACTGTCGTTCGTGGGCGTCGCTCCGCTATTGAATATAGAGTACAAGTGTCGTCGATTTTTATTGATCGTTCTCGATAGGTCCGCCCGCTTCTTACCTTTACATGCATTGTGTGCAGGTAGAAACGCGAGAAAGTGAGTGGGTTTACGTACGGACAGAATCGCTAGTGGTGCAAAAGTAAAAAGCTTATAAAAATTTGATCGTGTGTGTATAAGGTCTGCCTATAAAATTCTCCACTAACAATCTCGAAGTTCTCTTTCTTTGCTTTCTGTTTGCCACCGTCCCCTTTTGTCCCGTGCACTGGCTTCCTCGTTCGACCGGCGTCGAAAAGGCTTTAGGTAAAAATGGTTACTTGCTCTTCTCTGTCGCTCCATTCTTTTTGTACATGTACGATTCACGTTCGGCCGATCGAAATAGGGACGGACGGTGATCCGGGACCTGATAATTGTTTAATTGAATTGTGCAGACGCGACTCGTGTCGGGTCCGCAAGTTTCGAATACGGGCCGGAAATGGGTGAAACGTTCGGTACAGTTTCGAGAGATATTGTAAGCTCCGCGCTCTGTGTCGGATGAATTGTATTGCTTCTGTCAGAGGAATTAAAGAATAGAGGAAAATCGATGAAACTTTCATCGGAGGTAACCGTCGTCAAGATTGTTTCTAACTAGAATGCGATTATTTGCAGCTATTCGGAATGAGAAAGAGCACGATCCGTAAGAGACAGTAGAGGTGTCACCGTCGCAGAACGATATTAATTTTCAAGGTGTACAAATAATATTGATACATTGAGCCTGTGTATAACACGTGAAGTTTAATACGAAATTTTATTGCGTCACGTTTCCTCGTCGTTGAAAATTTACATACGCTCTCTAAAATAGAAAAAAAAAAAAAAAAGAAGGAAATATATCAATCGAAATGACTCGTAACAGAAGTACATCCAATCGAGAAATCAGTGAAAGAAAAAAATGGTATCCATTCCTCTACCTGTCGACGAATTTCGTATTAAATTAATCACACTTACAATTTAAAAGCATTCATAATTGTTCCACAAACGAAACGAACTTATAAATACAAAAGATTTACCATTTTCGCTTGGTTATTTATTCGTCGTCGCCGATTTATCCGCTTGCCGTTGAATGAATTAAAAGGCGATACAAATCGGCAAAAGATCGTAACAACAAAACTAACATAATGATTCAATCGTAATTCAAGCGTTTGCCATTTGTTCAAGCGTACAATTATCGGACATATACAGTGCTTAACTATAACTACTTTTGCCACGATCGTTCAAAACGTGCAATTCGAACGAAACAATCTTCGAAGTATATATATGTATATATATACTTGGCTTTAATTATTCTTCATTAATGGTCCATCTCCGTGAATCCGACGGAAAGAATTACACTTCTTTCTTTCTTTCTTTTTTCTCCACCCCAAGCAATTAGATATAGCTACTCAGATCATTATGATCAGCCGTGTTCGGAATTTCTTATTCCAAGTTCGAAGTACAATGATTTCAAGGAGGCATTTCTCGTCGGCACTCCTTCCTCGTGCGATCGGACAATTTTCTGCGGTCACAGGGAAAATCGATTTTTCCTCGTCGGAAACATGGGGTCGAACGTAAAAAAAAAAGGAAAAAAAAAATTGTTTCGCCAGCGTTGGCCAACGAGAGAAAAAAGCCTTTCTCTAATAAACTCGCCGGAACGATATAGCGGCGAATAAATATATAATATACGGAGATGTACGACTTGTACACACCTCGCGATTATTTATCTTCTCTTTCGACGTATATACATATGCACACCACACACGCATACATATATGCATATATATACATATTAAATTACTTTATTAATTCTTTCTTTACACAATTATTACAATTTATTTACTAGATGATTCGAAAGGGTGCGACATGATGATAGTAATAAGAAGACAAAGAAAAGAACAAAAAAATCTGGTGGTTTCTGAAGTGGTAACGGTGATGAAAAATGTCAGGCAAACGACGAGTATAGTTGTTTTCAAAGAGTCAATTATTCATTTTCACTTCATCCCTCTCTTTCTCTCGATCTAAATCATTTCTCTCTCCCCTCCCCAAATTTCGTTCTCTCGTTCAATTACACACTCTCAAGCATTCTCTCTGTATCTCTCTTTCTCTTTACAACGGTGCAGCAATCTCGTTAATCGCTACGGTTAAAAATTAATCTGCATATTTATATATATATTTATACGTATTTTAATTATATATACGTATGTATGTATATATCTATATATTTACGGTATACGTATATATACACACATGTAAGTATTTATATATATAGACTTTCATTATTTTACACGGGCTCCCCCCCCCCCTCACACATTCTTTCCTCCCTATATATTCTGCAGAAATGTCTGTGTTTTACGTGTGTTCTGTGTGCTTTTCTTTCCTTCTTGCTCGAGTAATGATACAAGCCTCTCGAATGGAATACCAAAGAAAAAGAAAAGAAACAAAACTATCGTTTACTTCAATCTATTGCTTATTCTTTCTTTTTTTCTTTTTTTTTTGTTTTCTCGACGACGACGACGACGACGACGACGACGACAAGGACGAAGACGACGACGATGATGATGATGATCGGTTCGCCTTCGAATCTTCTTCCCTACGACTTTTACCATTCTCTTCCTTCGAGCCGCGCTGAAATGCATAGTATTTCGAGCACGCAGCGAACACGCGGAGCATGAGAAAGACTGGATATCCGGAGATTGAATAATCGATGAATTTTTCTTTATTAGTAGAATAATCACGACAAATGACCAACAATTTATATTTCAAGCCGTGGGCGATCATCTCACGATCGTCAATCGTTCGAACGCGTTTCACGACCCCTTCATCTCTTCCTCGCCGCGCGTTGCTCGGCCCGTTTCTTTTTTCTTTCGCTTTCTTTCACAGCTGTATTCGGGACCGCTCATTTATATATCCATATGTCTATCGTTCACGTTTCTTCGCTTTCCCCTGAACGCAAATTTTTCTTCCTTCTCATCGCGTCAAAAAGATCGCGTTCGAGGCGAGGGCAATGCACAAACGATCGAGCACGGAGTTGTTACGTTATCCTACGATAATTCCTCACCCCTTGGAACACAAACGCGGAAACTGTACGATTAAGTGTACAACCGTCTGTCCCGAGCGTCCTGAAGCGTCTTCGAAAGGTCGCTTTTCGACGCCCCCTTCGAATCAGGAGAGAACGGATGATACAGTTGCAGAGTGTCGGGCGGGCGGTTTGGAAATAATGGCGTGATCGAAGACATCGGTGTGAATATCGTTTTCTTGCTCTGTTCGTTCAACCTCTTCGAAGCACGAGGGATGAATAAAAAATGTTACAATCAAACTACTGTTACTTGTTGCATCGATCTAATATAATAAGAACGGATTTGTACACGGTCGGCGAATCGATTTGTCGCAAATTAAATTGACAAATTAATTCGGCTACTAAAGGGGTGGGGGGGGGGGGATAAACAGCAATGCAAGAAAGATGCGATCCCTCGATTCCGCATATCGAATCGAAACGGAAAAGGAGAGTAAAAATACGCAACGCGTTCCCCTTCTTCTTCGAATCGCGTGCTCGGACTAGAGGAAAAAGAAAGGAGAAGCAAAAAGAAATCGAAATCGATATAAATTTACCTAGTGCTCGTCTCGGCGAAGCGATTAACACGTTTCAGCAAAGAGGGAAAACATGGTTTTTGTTAATCGTTAAAAAAAAAAAAAAACTTACTTTACATTTACAATCAACGTTCATAAAATTCTGAAACGAATGTTTTTATCAGCGTATCTCTTTCTGGCACACGCGTTCACTTTCACACCATTCCACTCATACTTCACCTTTCTCTCTGTCCCTGTCACTTTGTTTCCTTTCTTTCCCAATTTCTCTTTCTTCTTCTTTCTCTCCCCCCCCCCTCACTCTCAACCAACGCTCGAGCCTTCCCGGGAAAAAAGAGAAGAAAAAAAAAGAAATAAATGAGGGAATTGGAAAAATGAAGTCGCTCCTCATCGACAGCCTCCCTTCTGTGGTTTCTTGCGACGCGATATTATGATATGTAGAAACGTGCGAAACGGCGGCTAAATTCACGCGCGGCGTACCCCAAGCTGCACAGGGTTTCATTTCTCGTCTTCTCTTCTTTTCTTTTCAATCCTTCAAAGGTCTCGAAAGAGGTGCAAACGCAACAAATAGTCGTACATTTTTCCGTATCGCTCGTTCGTCGTCCCCTGGTACGGCGCGCATCACGATTCAACGGGGGGAGAGTTGAACAACTACCCCCGAAAGGCAATTCGAAGATCCTCGCGCAACTTTGTACGAAGAAGAACCGTTCGATCCGCAGGATAATCGTGTTCGTTCTCGGAGCTTGACGCGAGAAAAGAAAGGAAAGGAATGGAATGGAAAGAAAGAAAGAAAGAACGAAAGAAAGAACGAAAGAAAGAAAAAGAAGGCGAAAACGTCGAAAGGATAGCGCGCAAATGAGTGAGTGCGTTGTGTACGTGTATTTGTATTTGTATACGCGTGTACAATTTAAAAAAAAAAAAGGAACATTCTCTAGATTTACTTAGAGGTTCGTCGCGAGGAATGAAATGATTCGCTCGGCTTTTCAAGCCGAGGGTCGGGTCCGTGATCCAACTGGCGACAGAAATAATACAACAATGGCCTCTTGCGATGATCGATAACAATGTCGATTCGATTAACGAATAGAATATACTACTGTGGAACATCGAGGCGTACCGCTTGTTAAATATATCCGGCCGATTCTAGATTCCGCCCAGATTATGACTGACACGAACAGGCACGAACTGAGTTTAGCGAGTTTCCTTCTGCCTTTCAATGCGGTGTTTTTAGGGATATACAATGCATAATAGAAATTTCCGTCGCGGTTTTCGTCGAGAATTCATTCGAAGATACTCCCCTCGTCTTTAATAACATTTCGTAATCTCTCTGTGTTTTTTATTCTTTTACTATATTCTCTCTCTCTCTCTCTCTCTTTTGTTTCCTTTTTCCATTTCGCTATTCGCGCCGGGTCGATGATCCCGGCATGTCCCGCGTCGCGGAAATTTGCCTTACAATAAATAGAGATTGTGCACGCAAATTATTATTATGTGTACGTGTCGTGCGCTCCTTTTGTGAGATTCTCCGCGTGAAAAAATTAGTATCAGTCGATTTTTATTATTATTATTATTTCATTTATCTTCCTCTCTATTTGACGAAAACAAAATCGTCGATCGACGCCTGAATCTTGAACAGAATCATGCAAAGAAGAGAAAGATATATATATGTATATATATATGTATGTAGATATATATATATATATATATATATATATATATATATCCAAACGCGACACCACGCTAGTTCTTTCGCACAGTACAATTCGAATCAATAATAATAATAATAATAGTAATAATATAAAACATCTCTTACTTGTTCTCCATTTCTCCATGGAATCGCGTTTAATTCATCGTTATCCGGTCTCTGAGATCAAACAGACGATTCTATACAATTCTTTTTTTCTTTTTTGTTCTCTCACAATTCTAGTCGCGCGATGATCTTTCGTGTACGTGTGTGGGCGTGTTGTAATTGTGTTCGTGTGTGTACTCTACGTGCCTCGATGATGAAATAACGACGACGACGCAAGCGACGTAAAACGCGCTACTCGGACACGATGCATCGACATATTACGCATCGCTCCTCTATCTTTTTCCCTCCTCTTCCTCTTCTCTCAACTAGAAAAAACTTCGCGGTCATATATTTTTTTTTTGCTTTTTTTTTTGTTCTTTTGCATCTTTCTTCCTTTTTTGTTTATAGCAAGTTATCGTTTAAGGAGGTTACGAGCCAGTGTTCCTATAATATATATATATATACACAGAATTGAATTTTTTTTTTTACGTTTTTGGCAATAAGGTGGCAATCAAGCGTTCGCGCACGCCACTGTGAGAATCGGTGTCCACAGGCGAACCCGTTACAAAGGGTAGGGCCATTTATCATTTAATAATAATAATAATTATTATATATATATATACATACTATACATATAATATTGACATATATTATACATATATATGTATACATGCAATATGTACCGTCATTCGTTCGTGTTTCAAGCGAACAAAGCTGAAAAAAGGGAAAGAAATAAGACCTACAAGGTATCGCCATTTGCATCGAGTTCGAACGAAAAGAAATGTACAACCTTAAGGGGCGGGAGGTGGGGTGGGTTGGGGCTGTCTGGGGATTTGGTGGGGTAAATGTGTGTGTGTGTGTGTGCCTGTATGTGTGTGTGTACGCGTGTATTGTATTTCTGTTTTTCTGGACATCCTCCTCAGAAGACGTACAATCTTCTTGCTGTCACATTTCTTGTTCACGATCTACCGTCAACTTGTAGTTTCATTTTTTCTCGTTTTCATTTTCTTTCTTTGTTTCATTCTGTTTTTCGTTTAAGGCTAATTCCTAACACGTGAATTCTCGCTTTGTTTTTCATTTTTTTTTCTTCTCTTCTACTTTGTGTTCGTCTCTCTCTCTCTCTCTCTCTCTCGCGCGCGCGCTTTCTCTCTTTCGCTCTCGCTCTCTCCGTGTGTGTAATAAATGTTTAAAAATAGAAAGCAGCTTAAGCCATGTTCGACTGGCCGGGATCTGTGTTCTTCGAGGTGGACAATGTGTTGGTGTTCACGTTATTATCACTACAGTTACCGCTACTCCCCGCGACCGGTTCCGACTGGCCGCCAGGATTATCCGAAGTTGGCGTGTATTTCGGCTTCAGGGTCGAGTTCAGACACGGCTGAATCCGCAGCTCGTACTCTGTGAAATTGAACAACGGTGGAAGCTCCCGGCCGTTCGGCAGTCGCGTGCCCTGCTCCCGAAGTTCGTCGAAGAACGGATGGGCGCACGCTTCCAGGGGCGTGAGTCGGCCGGATGGCGTGTACTCCAGCAAACCTGCCACCAGTTCCATCGCTTCCGGTGGCGTGCGTGCCCTGAACACCTGGAAACATCGTTTTTCCTGTTTCAATATAACTTTTTCTTTATAAATCGTTCGTGTGTATGTGTGTTTAAAAATTTTTTTTAATTATAAACAAATCTGTGTCTGTTCGTTTCGCTGTTAATCTGTGACCAACGAGGGATGGTGTTGTGCGGCCACGTTTCTGTTACCGCGAGAAATAATGGGTTAACGAGAGGGACTTGTATGTGAGAACCCACGTCCCCTGTTAAGAGAAATCACAACGGAGGCGAAGATTTCCGTTCGGCGAAACTTTGGCAGATCTGGACACATGTATCTCGTTGTTCACCGTGATTTCCATTATTTGGCTGAAAATCTGTCGCCTCCGTTGGGGTAGTACGCACAGCAACACTAAGTCAAGTCCTACGATACAAAGCAATAAAGAAAACGGCAGCAGCACGTTCCGTTTGGAAGATTTTCTTTGGGCCTTTTTCGTAGTTTCGCGGTCGAGCAGTGTATTAAGGTCGGTTATTGTATGCGTTAACAAAGTTACGTAACGAGATGATACGATCGTGAAACTTGTTCCAGGGCAAACAAATGTTTATCGATTCGAATTTGCCCGTTTACGGGACAGCCAGACTCGTGCGACCGTGCAACGTACTTTATTCTTCGAATAAGCAATGTCTTTGCTTCAAGCAGAGTGCAATGAATTTTCCAGAGAAAAACCGCTCTGTAATTCTACGACGAATAAAAATTCATGAATAGAAATATATATATAAAAAAAAACAGTTTTTGCAGGCAGCCCCTCTGGTTACTCGTTTCAATTAAAAAAAAGATAAAGAAATGAAGCGAAAGAAAGTGAAACGATTAAAAAAAAATATCGTGTCGATAGAAATGACTGCGTACCGTTCTGAAGACACTGGACAATGCTTCCGTTCACCACCAGAATACTAGAGTAAGTGATGCACCGAGATTCCGTGGAGAGTTTATAGCGAGGAACATGAAAATTCCTTTCTCTTTTGAATGAAACACGGAAGGCTTGGTAAATATTGTTAGAATGAGCGAATTATCCAAGACGATAATAATGGCAATGAGGATTACGCGACAGAAGAATGGATACTACACGTGAGTTAAGGCAGATATTTTTGTTCGGTTTCGGGTCGCTCGTCGTCCTCCGTTCGATTTGGTTCGATAGCATCTCGCTTTTTTTCACGTGTTCTCTTTCGCTTTCTTTTCAGCACACTTTCATGCGCCGAAAATGTTGCTCGCGCTGGTTAGTAATAATCACGAACTAGAGAGAGAGAGAGAGAGAAAAAAAAGAGGAATATTTGCCAGCCAATAAATGATAAAGAAACATTGCCTTTCAACAGGGGACCACTTACTCTAATCTTTTGGTGCTCCGTGGAACACTTTAGTCCACTCATTCGTTGAAGCATAAACTGTAACCACGAGTAACCATGTGTTGGTGAATGCGATTACGGCCGATTTGCTGTGCAAAACCGTGTTTAGTTAGAAGGAACGAGACTTCGAAACGAGACCTTACCCACAATGACTCCTTCTCTGTACCAATGCTTTCGTTCGCTGATCTGGTCTCATGCGAACGAAACCGCGAGCAACCTTACTATTATCGTTAGCAACATTCGGAGTATCCCTTGCAAGGGTGAGCAAACATTTGTGGACAGGTGGTAGACAAATTTCGAAGCTGCCAGAAATAAATCAGCGATTGTTCGACGTGCTACGGGGTTACTTAAAAAAAAAAAAAATATGTGAAAAATAAAAATCAGATCGATTCTTTCGTACCGCGGATCATCTGCGTTTGCTTGTTTACAAAAATATTCCTAAACTTTATTTGAAAGATTAAAAAAAAGGCGCAAACTTCACCAAATTCAGAATTAATTCGCATCAGCGTTACACCGGCCCACGGGGTTCCCTCGTTAGTCACGAGAACGACGGATGATCGTGCACAAATCACGAGGGAAGAGATACACGAAGAACCGCCGTCTCTAATATTAAAACGCGTTAAAAGAAATTTGTGCAGGTGATGGACTACCTTTTGCCACGGGTGCGCCTTGATCTGTGGGAATTTGAACTCGGTATAGTTGGGGTTCATCTCGCGTATCTGATCGCGTGTCGGCGTACCCAGGACCTTGATGATCTCCACTAATTGATCCACGCCACTGTCACCGGGGAATATCGGTTGGCCAAGTAACAATTCCGCCATCACACAACCTGCACTCCACACGTCTGTAAAAATCGAAGGAAATTAGACACGCGGCGAAAAAAACCAAACATTTTGATAAATATCACGGAACAGAATTGTCTTTTTGATCCAAAGAAATCTTGTACGCCCATAAATTCGCTTGCAAAGAACTTAGAGCTCCAAGAGATGCCATTCAGACGGTGAATTGTAATTTCACCCGAGTTCTTATTTTCGCGGTGCATTTAATTCGACGATTTTCCACCGCGCCGAGTAGAAAGGAACGTACCGATTTTTGTGGTGTAATCGATAGCACCGAAGATCAGTTCAGGCGCGCGGTAGTAACGACTGCAGATGTAAGACACGTTGGCTTCCCCTTTGACCAGATGTTTGGCCGAACCGAAATCACAGAGCTTCAGAACGCCGGATTCTGTGTCCAGTAGTAGATTCTGTGGCTTGATGTCCCTGTGGCAGATCCCCAGCGAGTGGATGTACGCCAGAGAACGGAACAGTTGATACATGTACAGCTGGAAACGCGTAAAGACAATTCCAGTTGAAAGTTATTGCGGCACGTTGAATTACGACGACCGACGGGGCATGATTCGTGGAACATTGTTTCTTTGAACCGCGATGAATCATAGCGGAGGTGATCACGGGTCAGGTGTACTTTGTAGCAGGTGAATTCTAATCTTGGAGTAAAGCGACTGGGCACTAAAATGGAATTCCTGGACAGCGGGAATTTTTCTAATACTTTCGTATCGTCGGGACAATTTTGTTGGTCGTTCCTTTATTTCGATATTTCTTTTCTTTTTTTTTTCCGCGTGCGAGAGAAGTCGGGGAATATTTCTGTTTGTTCTGGACTTACCTTGATGAAGTTAATCGGTATGGTCTGCTTGCTTTTGTTGTAGTGTCGAGCGACTTTGTACACGGTTTCGGGGATGTATTCCAGTACTAGGTTCAGATAAACCTCGTCCTTCTAAAAGAGATCCGCGAGGAATATTATTAGCGCGATGCCAAAGATAAATGTCTTGCGCGAGATGCGTCGTATCAAAGGCACACGCGGTTCAAAAAGCAGTTTCGTTGCTTAGCACGGCACATTCTATCGCCGATCAGGTGGAATCTCATACGGCGATTTTGCAACCCGCGGTACCTTTGAATCGCAGCGCACACAATTCCAGTAGATTATTTTCTAGAACTAGCGAAGCTGCGTTAGCTACCGTAACCTGGACCAAAGAACGCGGGGGTGCGAATGGATTCGCGGGCCGCGAATTTTATTCACGTTCGTTGCAACATTGTCTCCAACCGCGAATACGATTTTCTGTCAACGGGGACTCGACTCTCGAGCGTTGCGAGATCTTTGATCCAGGGTACAGAATCGAATTCAATGTGTCTACGATGATCGAGACTGACTGGGACAAGAAAACGTGAATCGTTTTTTGTCGTTCGTCTGGCTATATATACATATGGAAGCAGAACTGCCTAAATTCTCTCAAAAAGGATCTCTCCGTGAGAAAAACTACTTGGGTACTCGCTTGTTCACTTACGTCCACATGAAAAACTGGATTAGTTGCGTTTAAGATGTTCTACAAAATAACACAACAACGTCGCATGCATTAAACTAACAACGTTATACACGGCGTTTGTTTAAAAAGGGAGCGCGGTGTAAGAAATGTTTGCCCGTCAAGAAATCATGGTGGATTTTTACCGGTCGCTCGAATAGAAACGTGGGACAGCAATAAGACATGTATGCGTATCGCGCGACACTGTTCGAATAAACATTTAGAAAGGATTTTCTTATCGGCTAATTGGAACGTTCGAGAATAGAATACGTTTAATTAAAGATCCCGAGTCGGATGGAGTTCGTTCAATGGAATGTGAAATAGTTACCTTCTCACCACTGGAGTAGAAGAAATATTTCAGCTTGACTATGTTGCAGTGCTCGAGACGTCGCATGATTTGTAATTCTCTGTTCTGTGAACAGAAAAGCAATGGAAAATTCGTTTAGCGCAAGCCGCTTCTTTCGCGCGACTGTTTCATAACCGCAACGTTTTCTCGGTCTTTAATTAGAATCGCTGATATGGCGATTTGGGTCGTGGATCGTCGTTCGTCGAGCGCATAAATCTGGTAGAATGAATTTATAAATTTAGCTCGATCACATTTTTCAAATTTCTCCCGGAAGGGTTAATTTTATTCAGATATACGCAGGTACGAATCCACGAGAAAATATGACCAACGACTACTTGTGGAATTCGAAAATGTGTTTCTAGATCATAAAAAAAAAAAAAAGAAATATTAGGATAGCGTTCTAAATACAGGTTTGTGAACGCAGACCCTTTGTGTCAGAGTCAGAGCAACCACGAATCACAGGATCACTATAATGCCCGGGTTTTGATCCTTCCTATACCTTGATCCAAGGAGAAAAGGGATCCCTTCTCTGTTCCACCCAGACCTTCATTTACCGTCTACGTTATAATTTCTGCCCGCTTTGTCCCGCAGCAGAATACGAACTGGTCAATCTGATTATTGGGTTGGAGCTTAGAGAAATTGCTACTTCTGCTAACAAAATTACCGGTCCAATTTCAACGTCGCATAAGTTCGCTTCGTTGTGGAAACTATATCGGCAAACGTGTCGCGCGTACTGAATTTGATTTCGTTCGATCGAATTCATTGAACGTCCACGACAGACAGCGATTCCAATCGAAAGACGCGCGGACAAAATTTTTGTACCAACGAGAGATCGATCGTAATTGTTTTTTTTTTCTCTCAAGAAAGATATTGCATTTTTTTGTTTACCTTAAATCGTTTGTCTTGGAGGACTTTCTTGATGGCCACCAGTTCCTCCGGGTCACATAGTGTTGCTAGGTATACTACTCCAAAGCTGCCGTTCCCGATTACTTTAGTGTCTGTATAGGAGATTTCTTGGGGGCGGTCCGGACCAGCACCAGGTGTAGCCACCACGGTTGTGACTTTGTTGCCATCCCTATCTGCATTATACATCACACCGCCCATAGAAACAAGCGAAAACCAGAATGGTAAAGTACAATGAAAGTAAGATACAGTGGGTTTCGTTAAGAACCCACTACCCTACAATTCTAATATTTCTCGAATACTCTATGAAAAATATATATTCACTATACGTATACCTCAATGTTTTACTGTGAACATACGCACATATGAACGTGTATGACTAAAATATTGAATATCCAATGCGTACAAAGAGGGACGAGAAGGTAATCGGGGATTGGATGAACGGTGAAAACTTAGAGGTTTAATATGTCTTCGTCTCTTCGTTCGCTTTTCTTTTACTCCGAAATAGAGAGACGCCGTCGCAAGGATGGATTAGACCCCGCGAGTCCTCGAAACTTGAAATCTACAACGTCGACAGCGCAGACACGGAGGAGTTTGCAACAAAACCGATCGATCAAGCTGCGAACAGCCGAAATAGACGTCGCGAAAATAGCTAGACGCTCCGAAATACAGTTATCGTCCGTGCAGTTTCGTTGCCGAAAGAGTAGCGTCAAGGACTGTCGTTTGTCTCGTCGTCAACGAGGCGGTATCTGGACCGGAAGATTCTCACGGGGGAAATTCGTATCGCCACTGTAGTCTTCAAGGTAACATCGTATCGGATTTATCGGGTCTATTTATGAAGCATTTAAGAAATTCAATTCGCAACTAATATAACTACGCGGGATGCGATTCTATCAGGAACAAAAAATATAAAAAATATTAAAAATATATGGGGTGGCCCCGAAATCTAGAAGTACCGCGAGTACTCATATGGACGCTTAGGTTATCGGGATGTCTTGGGTTTGAAGAATTAATTAACAAACTAATATATATATTTCAGTGATCGCCGTATCTCCAGTATCTCCCAAGAATCTTCATCGACTACCGAATGGAACAATTTCTATCCGGCAATCTCTGCGAATGATCGAAGGAACAAAAAGAAACAAAAGGAAAATCTCGCTAGGCCGCGGGATCGCAGAAATAATCTATATACGTGAAATAAAGAATGCAGCGAGAAAGAAGAAGCTCCGGGATAAGATAACAATTTGAGCACAGGTACGGCTCGTAGACGCTCGCGATTCTATTCCCCGATGCAGAGCCACGAGAGAGGGATAACCTTGATAAGATGCGTCGTAGGATAATACGAGGCCCCGCGTTTACGGACCGGTTTTCTCATTGAACCGCGGCTGAAAATAGCCTCGTGCTATATAATTCGAGACTTTAACGCGATCGGGACCGAAAATTCGGCGCCCGGCGTAACAGGAAACGCAGCGCAGCGTAGTCGCGATCGCGGTTTTACCGTCGTCGAACGGTTCGAAACGTTCACAGCCAACGATAAGATGCCACGTGGACCATGCTTTACTTCTTGACATCTCGCCAACATCTTTTTCCTTTCGATTCTCCGGCCCTTTCTCGTCCTTTGTATTCCTTCCCTCTTGCACCTTTCTTGGGGACGCCGCTCGGAGGTTCGTACGACGTGAACGTGTTGTAAATTAACGGGCAGCGTTGCTTTGCTGTTTTCACTCTTTCAGATCATACTCGAACAATTTCAGGGGCGAACGCAGGCGAAGATATTTGTTGTCCCTTTTTCTTTTTACCGTCGATGTACTTTCGCAGGGCGATTTATTGCGGCGGCGATTAACGCAGATCTGTCGCTGTAACGTCGGAATTTTTTTTTTGGAGCACCGGAAATAGTAGCAGTTTTTAATTTCCCTTTGCTAAAAATCATGGAAGCCCGATTGAATTCGAGTACCGAACGCCCAATTGGACCGTGAAGTTCTCATCTCTCAGACGAGCGGACAGAACAGTGCCAAGTCGACCTACGAATATTACCAACGCTCCAAAATAGACGCCGTTTCTCGCCACGTATTACGTGATTGAAATTAGCGTCCGAAAAATTCCAAATTCAACGGAGACGCCCCGGGGGCTATAACGGAGGCGGTGTAAACGAAAAGCGAGAGCTCGCTTCTCCCCGAATCTGCTCGCAAGCGAAATGAAAAATAACGGATAAAGAAATAAATAAATAAAATTCCGTCAAGGTGTTGGCCAGAGAATATTTCTCGAGAGCGTAACGTAAGGGGGTCCTTAGGGACGCATGGAAGACAATGAAAAGTGGGTCAAGCGTCGGCGATCTCTGGCAATAGCGTCTCGTTGGATCGTGGCCGGCTAAATCCAGCGTGCGGCAAAAAGCGCAACAACGAACCAAGGATCCGGGTGCAGGTTGGCCTCACCCTTCTGCCGAGTTACGCATGCATCAGGGGATTACTCGAGCTTTTTCCTGGCCACAAAGGAATGGCAAACGTGTGACATTTTGAGGGCAACCAGCTAGGCGGCACAGGCTCCGGTTCATCGGCGCATCGCTCAAAGCGATTGCAGGATCACGCGGCAGAGTAATCGCGTTTTCTTTGATTTCAGACGGATGTTCGTTGCGGCGGGCGCGGCTAAGCGAATAATTACTGTCCCCGGTTGCGTGTGGAACTATCGCACAATATTGCGAAGCATTTAGAAAGTATCGTTCTCATTTGCTTCGCATAAATTATGAGATACATGAACGAGATACAATCGGAGTGATTTTGGGAACAACTGTTGCAGAGCGTTCAACGTTCAAGCGAATTAGTTTCGAAGAAAGTTATGCGGACTTCTGTTCAACGATCATTTCGATTAATAATTGGATCGTTAAAGACTCTAAAGATTTATTTCAATTACGTTACAGGAACACGAGCATTGTTCCTTTCCATCGCGGAGCAAAGGAGAATCTGTTAGCGCTGATCAACTATGCGCCAGGCTGAACGCTTTGCGGCACGTCCCGCCGAGCGTGTAAATATTTTAACGCGTGCAAGGGAACACCGTCGACGGAATTCTCGCGGAAACTTCCGAGTTTAGAGGCGGGAGAAGTCCCGCGGGGCGTTCGTTGCATCGGCGTGCAACAGTATCGGATAAATGGCCGTTCATATGTAAACTTCGACGACTTCTAAATAAAACTCTCAACATCGATTACACCCCCTTGGATATTCTTTTCTTCTTCCTATTTTTAATTATAATGCCCGAGGTGCGACGTTCCGGCGAAGGCATTCCACCGCCCGCGGAATGGATTATGCCCGCAGTACATAGACGTGAATATCGCTCGACAGAGATTTTTCATGGATTTGTCGAAGCGAGGTCGGAGAACAATGTACGATTTTGTGCTGCGCTGAAAATTATCGTAACGCGGTGGCCGTTTTAATTCGAAGAAGCTCGAGAATCGCTGTCCGCGAGCCAAGGTGAGAACGGATCGGGCGTATCGGGAAAATTTTAATGTCTTGACAATTTAATGTCTCGTCTTCTATTTTTTTTGTTTTTTTTTGTTCGTTCCTCCTGTTTTATTTTTCTACGTCAGTTTGACGTAGCCACCTCTTGACGTATGAAAAAATAATTTCCGTCGGTCGATGCGCACAACAAAAATAAATATGAATAACAAGGTATAAATGTCAGTGGGTCGCAGTGTATTACTTCTCGTCGAACAGTTCTTCTTTCTTTGCCCGTCCGTCTTGCATTTATAACCTTTCCTTGTTAAATGGCAAGGGCTGTTCACGGTGCAAAAGGCTGACAAATACCGTCGGGCGATTCTTAATGAACGCGATCGGACAGTACTTACTTCGCGTTGAAACGAATCGAGCGAAGCTTCGAGATCGATATTATTGAAAAATATGTCGGGCATCCTAATACCCTTGCTATAATTGTTATTATTACGTCGGCGTTAAGCGGTGTTTACGGAAAGACCTGTTGATTTCTAAATGACGCGCGATGCAGAAAATGAAAAAGAAAAAAAAAACATCGATAAGATTTTAAATCGCCGCGGGCCCGGCTATTTTCGTTAACATATTCTTAATCAATGCGAACGGGTCGGAAGATAAAACGAAATCGTCGAGACGAATCTCGGAGCGAGCCGGGTCGAAAATAAGATGAACCAACGTCGAGACGAGTGACACGTTTGACAGGCAAGAATAAACCGCAAGCGGCTGAATAATTGAACGACGATGCCGGGTGGTTCATTACGCTTTAAAATATTCCGAATACAGCGCGCAACTCCGGATTAAAAACTAGTTACACCGAGTGGAAACAACGAATACATTAATGTCGTTGCGTCCGCAATCGAGAGATACTTCGCCAGAGGAGGAGAAAGAAAGAAGCGACGAAAACTCGAAGGGAATCGGAAATCGGATTGAAGGACATCATTTCCCAATCGTAGATGCTTCGAAAATATTCGAACACGGATTCTCGACAAAAAATATGAATAAACCATTCGGAGGAAAGTCGCCGTGAAGCTTTCGTCCCGAAATAAATTTCGTCGACATCGAAGTTGAATCGACACAATTTCTCGCCGCGATTGCGTAAAACGGAAGGAAAGGGAGCAGCGACGAAATATCCGTGATCCGTGCTAAGTAACGAAATCCGCCGGGCGCCGGAATAAATCTTCCGAAAGAATAAACAGAAATTCCGCTTACAGTCTCGACCGACTTCCGCCGCGACCGAATCGGTAAAAAGCAAGCCACACGAATGCACGACCAGCGAGTAAAACCTTATTGCCCCCGTTCCGAGAAGACCGCGTCGCCCCGACGCAAATCGACCGAACTGCCCGGGATATTCCTCCCTCAACTTACGTTTCTTATGCCTCAGTCCGCGGAGAAATTTGCAGAATTTTTTGTACGCTGTGTTCGCCTCTTTGCTGCTCAACTCCATGGCGCTTTTCGCCCTCTCATGCTTCTGTTGCCCTGACGGACAGAACTTCGGATATCTCCAATGCTGGCAAGGCTCTGACCAGTCCAACGTGACAGCGGGTGCCATGACAATCCCTCGTTTCCCGAAAAGAGAATCCTCAAGAAAGTCCTCACCGTTTCACACCGTGGTTCACAACACCGATTCCGCTCTGCTGTGCAGTGCGACGGATGCTCGAGCCGATTACGAAATATTTACGTACACCCTGGTATCACCTTTCGGATGATCACCGGTGACTAATGCTAACACCGTGTCAAGGGACACGGTGCAGGTAACAACTGTGCGAAGCAGACGGTGGCACGGTGTTCCGTTTGCCGTCCTTATCATACTTGAAACTGTCGCCAGGTGATCCGGGTGATTCACACGATCGCCATTCAGCACACGGAAACGGCGACGAAAACCTTTTTTCAACACGGCGCTACACAGGTTGTACACGAGTCCCAACGTGCCACGAATCGCCGATAACTCTGTTGTAATCGAGCATACGTGCGCTATTGCCCGTTGCTTCTAGCCGAGACCGGGGACAGGTAGCCGGTTTTAAGATCGATATTTATTATTCGATAAATCCTGCAGCGATTTACCTCGAGGAGAGATCTTCGAGCCTTTGGTCGGTGGTTCGAATTAAATAACGAGACGACGGCTTCGGAGACGCACACAGAAACATGTATTCAGATTGGCTTTTTCATCCAGTCCGAACAGGCTGTTCTTTACGTACCGTCTTCAGGAGAGTTTCGATTCTCCCACGAGTCATAACTATGCAATCGTTATTCTGGAAATGTATGTGGAGCAGCACAGTTGAGCTTGCACACTCCTCGCCAAGCTGTCTAACGCGTTCGAACTGGCGCACGGTTTCAAACACTGGAAACAAAACGGAACACCAACGAAGCCTCCTGGGGTCGATTGTCACACGAGGCCCCAGGTTGATTTCGCTCACTAGAATTGCCGCGAAGCGTCCTTGTCGAATGATCAGCCTGCTATTTCACCGATTCTCGCCTAATCCGTCTGAACAACGATGCAGCCGTCCCGAATCCTCGCACTTGTCGAACAATCAGTTCGACCACCAGCTCCTGTTAGATCCACAATAGATATCGTAGCGAATCTTCGTCACATTCGCCGCTGCGATCGTCCGAGGTGTCGCGGTTTCGTGCAGCTCCAACCTTGATATTGCCGGAGGAATTCCAGCGAGGTGTCCCTGGCGAACGAGCAGAATGAAGCGGTGCCGTGGATCGCGTGCCCGAACCAGGTGTACTTCGAAAGGTTGATCGGTGAACCGAGACTTGGTTAACGTTTCGAAATCACGCGACGATGAGAGCTGCTGGCGATTGTCCGGTCTCGTCGTGCTCAAGTCTCGTTTCACAGCCAGCTTCGCCAGGAACGTTCTGGTTCCACGGCGTCTCGGCACGCGACTAAACCGAACGCGCCGCCAATCTCCATTACCAGAGGAGGAATCGGCTTCCTAGAGGGGGGGCAGACGTGTACACCGTAGGAGGAGGAGGAGGGGGGGGGAGAACGATATATCGCGGATGGTAATCGCGAAAGTGGAGGCCAATTTTTTGTACCATTTATTGCGCATCCCTGGAGCGGCGATGGAATTTTCTTCAGTTTTTTTTTTTTTTTTTTTTTTTAAAGATATCTCTTTGGCGTATCCGTCGAAGGAAATTTTTCGGCACGCTTTCAACGGTTTTTTCGGTTGGTTCTTTTTTCAAGGGCGTCTTGGGACAGCGTCTTTTCGGACGTTTCCTTTTGTGCACGAAATTGATTTTCTCTTCTCGAGCGAGAAACGACGCGTCAGTTCGATTTATCGCGCCAGTTTTTTATTATCATCCCCGCAGCTGGGTACGCGGAGCAAAATCGCGCAGACTCGCCCCTCTGCGTTCCTCGTTTTTCCCAGCTTCCTCGGGATCCTCTCAATCTCATCGCGCCTATCGTTGGCGCAATTAAAAGCTTCTTTGATCCCATCGCGGACAGATAAGATAATTAACGGGGCACGATTGCGCTGATTAGATAATCAGCCTCGCGGAGCAATTAGACCAGAGGCTCGCGTCATTCTAAACACGTTTTCCCGATAACGAAGAGAATCCCTCCGGTTTCCCGGGTACGCTCGCCAATTGTCCGTACGCAGAGCGATCCAATATTTCGTCCGACGAGTGACGGTGTTTCGCAGGCCAGGTGAAACCCTTTGAATGCGGCGCTAAAACGATTAACCCAGGATCGATGCTCGCTCCTCAATGACTGTATCGACTGGAAATAACACGGTGCAACGGAACGCCAGATTGGAACAGAAGATTCCGACGGGTGCATGGACGGAAGGCGAGAAATACGTACGGTTTACCCGCGTGCAGCAATAAACACGACGCGAGTACGCGCGATACACGAGGATTATTCATGATAAAATCTATTTATAGTGGATCGTGTCGTCAATGACGGACATTACTTTGGATTAAGTGGAACGTGCCAGTTTCGCGATGTAGAATTTCGCGGCCGGCTAATATTGTCGGTGAGTATCGTTCGTGTCGTTCGACGAGTGTTCACCTGAGCCCGGGCACGTTTCCCTCTTCGATTCGGCGAACTAATGGGCCGCGGCGGGTCTACGGGGCCGGCGATAAATCATTCCGAAGCGAGACAAATAATGACACCGCTGGAATTCGATGTGCTTCCGTAACAATCGCGTTAATAATACAGTATCAGATAACAGCTGTAACAAATGAGATGTCTGTTATATATTGTACAGCAATGATTAGTAACCGTCATCGGCATCGATAGATCGGTATGTCTTTTTGCGACGAGCTCGCGGAACACTGATTCCCAACGGACAGTTAAAAACACTGCACGTGACGTTCAATCGACGTACGCGAGGAGATAATACATAACTCGAGGCACAGCTGATAAAGGGTTACTTTCGCTACCCCCGTCTGGGCACGATCGAGCGATTCGACTTGATACTTGTGCCTGCACAAAGAGACCGAAGGTAATTCGTCAGAGAAAAGCGTGAAAAGAAAAAAAATGTATATATAACATCTCGACGAAGTTGTGCGCGAGTGGGGGCGTAATCGGTCGTTGGGTCAACAGTGCTATCATTATTTCGGAGCGTGGTGTACAGCTTTATCCACGGGTTCACCTCGAGGGCCAACGCTTCAATTCCTCGATTCGGCTATTAATAGACGTTGTGCTCCGTTTAAATCATTTCGCGTCGCGTTCGTCGCGCAAAGGTCCGCGTTTCCGCGCCGATATCGCTCCAAAACGCTTGGCGTCCGCCCCACGGCCGCATTGTTTTGCTCTTTAAATAATCTTGAAATTCATAAGCGTTTTTAACTGCGAGCGAATATTTCGCCGAAGCCGCGATACGATTTTCAAATATAAATATAATTTCGCCGGTGGTCGTTTTCCTTTCCTTTTATTTTTCCGCGCGAGCAAAACGAAGCGGAATATTTTTGCGCCGGTCTTTCCGAAGATATCGTAGACCGTAAAACGTCGCTAAATATACGGAGTAATGAAACGTTTAAACGTCGAAGCGGCGGGACAGCTTGCTGTAAAAGTTGTGTTATCTCAATGGAGTTCTCAGCGTGGATGGGCCTGGACGTGAAATCGATTGGAGTAATGAGTGATATTTAGCAACGCCTGTTTCTGCCAGGAAGTCTATAAATTGGTGAACGGGGATCGATGATACCGGGGATAATGAACGCGATTCTGTTGCGTAATTGCCTACATCGCTATACTAAAACAGATTGAACGAAGAATCGTATTCATTTCGGTCTTGCATTCCGTCAAATGACGATTACCACGAAACGGTGAAATAATATTACATATAAAATAATATTACAATACAGGAATCTTTTTTTTTTTTTTAATACGCAAGGCGTTCTTGGACGTAAAAAATTGAGTGACCGAATGAAAAATGAAGAAAGCAAGTAAAATACCGTACAATGTAGACGGTCCAAGAAAAAAAATCTACTTATATCCTGTCACTATTCGTTAATGTTATAAATAAACCGATTTTTACGCCGTTATATTTCTTTTTCAGAATACACCAATAATTCTGAACTATTTCAATAAATCCGGCTCTTTATTTTTCGAGACGCTGCGCTACCAAAACGACCGTGATCGAAGCGTCTCGGAACATTTTTAAAAAATCGACGCAAATCGTTCTTAGAGCCGCACTGTCGCTGGTGCATTGATATATTGCTGGTATTTGAACACTGGTTAGAGTGGCCGCTATATTTAGCTGTAATAAGCAGATAACAAGCTCGCAAGAGCAGAGGATCAACACGTGAGACCTGTGCACCATGTCGCAAACACTGCGACGTCGTTGAAAAAACAGTTTTCCTCGCGAAGGCTTAAAAATCGTGGCAAATATTCTCGGTCAAGAACATACGTGTATTTTCCTCCCCGTGCGAATTGTGGCGAAAAATCTCACGATGCTGCATTTTTTTTTTTTTTTTAATTAATTCGCACAGCTACCTCGACTTCGTCGATTATCGTGTTTCGATTATTCGAGTGCCAATGAAGTTTCAGAAGTGACTGGGTTTTCGGTATCGGGAGGGCACAGGATCTCCGAGAATAATCTGAGACACTTTCGCGATCGATAATGTGTACACCTGATGAGGTGGTCTTAAGTGTGCACCGTGAATATCGATGAAACGATTCGTGAAACTTTTCGCTGATAGAAAATATATATATTTTTTTTATTATTTCAATATTTTATAATGCCGAAGCAAATCTTTAATTCGCCTATCTACGTGATGTAACTTTTGAAAGTCCTAAAAATATTCCACTATATTCTCTGCCATTCTTCGCTCTCGAAGTATCTACGTCAACATATAATAACAATAACAATACATAAATTCTTCCTTTTCTGGATCCCCCATTCTCACATTCTGTTTCCGTCGTTTTTTCCGGTGTCTCCCTTTTGTCAGACCTTTCTACGCATAAGAAACAAACTTCTGCGCGTCTCTGAACAGTCCTATAACATCCTCAACGAATACCGGTGTCCCCTATGAGAAACAGCAAAAGGGCCACGTACAGAGGCGCGATGAATTTTCGATGAAGACAGCAGATCACGACAAAGAGCACGGTTCTTTGGAATCGCCAGTTTATTCGCTTATAGTGTGTCGAAAGCCGGGGGCTTAAGGCTTCCGAGCAAACGAACCGGACAATTTATAGCCGCGAGAGGTTGAAAGAAGTAAACCAAATTTACCGTCCGCGGCGTCTATAGTACCCGCCGAGGCCGATGACACCAGAATAAACTGGAATTTATAACGAACGCGAAGCATGACGATAATGCCAAGAAACCGGAGACTATATCAACCGTGGACACTGTCGTGCCGTTGTAAAGCCGTTACGAGTATCAAAGTGGCCGGGGTAAAGGGATGGCAGGATTATTCAAATTCTCGATAATCCCATTAGGACGATCACGTTCGTTCGACGTTATTAAAAATTGCGACAAACAAAACGAAACGCCCCCGATAAAAGAAGAATTAGTGTAGCTTTTATGATACGAGGGATCGGATGCTTATTATAACGTGGCTACCGAATCTGCCTCGCGATTCGATCTTCAGTTCCGGTCAATTTGTGAACCGTTCAATCGAACGACGTTGTCGGCTCGTAGGCGGCATCGAATAAAAGCGAACGGGGATAAATCGTACAAATAGCTGAGGGGAATATTGGTATACTTGATGATCTGTTTAATGATTCCGTTTTTCTTTTTTTTTTTTTTTCTTTCAGAAATCGCTACCGAACGAAAGGTTTAATGTTTATCCGTTGTCGCGTGTTTCAGCCGATGGAGAATAATTTCAATAGGCGGCGGTTAATCCGGCGTTCGCCGTTCGTTTGGGTTTTATCGAGCGTTTACTCTTTATTATCGATATACAGCTATTGATCACAGTATTGCGGAATGACCGTTCCACGAAACGTTATCGTGCCGCTCGACGGTGTATCTGGCCGGAATAATGAATAATGAATCTACGTCACTAATCGAATTATACTCGTTCGAAGGATGCTAGCTTTGGGCAATGCGTCACGCTCGATGAAATCATGTTTGGAGCGGGCGTAAGCGAGATTCGGTTGAAAACAATTCCTCGAAGTCTAAGTTGGCCCGATTCTGAAGGAACGGGCTGCGGCGACACCATTAGCATTTGACACCACGGTGTCTTTTTATATAAGATACAAAAGGCTTGATACGAGGGTTCGATTCACTTGAAAAATATTTGGGACGGTTTTAGTCATTTCTGTATGCGTAACGATACTCGTTTTTGGCGGGCAGTGTTTGACTCTTGGACGAATGTCTTGGCCAATGATACCTTACTTTGTGATAATAATAAAAATAATAGTGTTGTTTTTTGTCCGATTCCCAATGCTACAATTTATCGTCTTTTTCGTTTTAATGGCGAAACATAGCTTACGATAACATTAGTGATAATAATTTTTACGACGGAACATATGGGGCCGACAGCAGTTGAAAGAATAAAGTGATCCTCATAGGTGCTCATTAAGGTACGAGTACCGAACGCGTTGCGCGATTCTAATTAAAACGAATTTCACGATAAATCGTAAAGAAACCGTGGTTTAACCGCGATAAGGGAGATACCGTAACAGTCACGCGCCGAGATATTGTCTAACCCAGTGGCGGAAAAATCTTTCAAAGCGCCTCGGAGTGTGTGGAGAGCGCGAGTCTTGTTACATAAACCGCATGGAACAATAGGAGGCACTTCAATTAATTGTCCTAATAGAAATAAGAGAAGATTCGATCCGATTAAATTCTGTGGAACGTGCCTTGTCTCGGGAACGTTATCGGTGCACTACATCGAGAAAGAAGAATGGATGGGAAACTTGAAATAATATCCGGAGCGAACGCAAATCTGTCCTAAAATCGTGACGAAACGAGTGAAGCGAAACAATCAGGTCGGACATTCGAAGCTTCTGAAATAATAATGCAAGAAGAAAAATTAATGCACAACAAGAAATAGAGAGGTCTCTTTGTAAAATCTATAGTGATTTTAATAAGCAGAAACGAAAATCGAAATGAGCGAATCATCCATTTTCAATGCTCTGAATTTTTTGACTAACCGAAACACACCTGACGAATCTAAATTTTGCACACTTAAACTGTTACTGTTACACTATTTCCTCCCTTCTTCGACACAATTTCAGCACACAGCCCCGAGGCTCCCATAGGTGTCTGTTTCAAGGGATGAAGAATGCCAAACACGTGTAACACCATGCAAGCTTCAAGGCGGTCTCAATTGGGTACACGTTGAGTTATGAGCAATCCAGCGCAGCTGATCGACCATATAAATAGATGAACCGTACACTAAACGGTTATTCTTGTTCGGAACTGATACACTTCGACCGACGAAGACGCAGAAAGTCATCTGACGCAAGACCATTTAATGATTCGAACGCTTATCGGTCCGCTTCTTCTTGATAGGCGAATGCAACTGCATCGTTGCGATTCTTTCAGCTCTTTGAGAACGCATTCGCGATGCACCTAATATTCTAACGCGCACGACCTCGAGACGAAATTCCAATTGAATTATTCGAATAGAATTTGCTCGATGTACATTAGTTGCAGAACGTAGGATCGCAATTGCGAAGTGTGCAACAACGATGAATTTTATTTCGCTTTATAATTGCATCCAGGGTGCAGTGAAGGGCTCGAAGAATTAATTGGGACGATTTAGGTTGAGTGTTTGATGGTTTGCGTGGGCGGAGATAGATCACGATTAGTTAAAAGTGGAGATTTCGACGGGAGGCAAGTGCACTTGGCACCGGCTCCTGAAAAGAAATCGATTTTCCGAATCGACGGTCCCTGTTGACTTAAGATCTCGAATGAAGCCGAACTCCAATCGGGCAGGTATCAATCCTGAACTATCATTGTGTACCGCGAATTCAGCATCTATCGTGGCACAATCGCCGAATTGTGGACGAATCCGGTTAACGAATTGCGTTATCTAACCGAAGTTTCTTATCGTTTTTATCGGAGCGTCGTAAGCAACCTGTCCGAGATCAAACAGCGGCGTATAATCGTGCATGTGACACTGACTACCGAGGTTTTCGTAGAATTGAACCGTTTTCGTCTAAAAGTGTATCAATCTTTGCTGATATTGTGGCGGCGATAAGCCGGCGCCACGTCTCCGCCTTAGGTGTAAGGCAAAACAGTTCAAGAAGAGTCTTGGTTAAAGACTGGAGGATAATAAAGCTAATATCGAGTATTGAATGGGAAGTTAATCCATTCCCTATCACCATATCCCACAATACTATTGTTATTATTGCCACTCTAACAATCGACTATGCCGAGCATTAAGAATAATATCGAATTCGAACTCCAACCATAATAACAATCACAACGATAATTAATTCTAGTTCTTCCCCGGCGGAAAAGAAATTCGTCAAAAAATTCTAGATCACGTGCAATGCAGTATAGTGTCTCAAGGGACAAGTATATAGGAACGGGAAGACCTAGACACGCTGCTCTCAACGCGGAACGAAATTTTAGGGCAGAGTTCGTTCACACTAAACTAGATTCGGTATAGTGTCGTCACCGGGCAGGTTGGTACCGAACTGGCGGGCTTCCAGGTGCCTCTTCACGGGAACAAGAAAGAGGTGTGCGAAGCAGCCCGAAGGGCATACAGTCGGTGATTAGTCGACTTTCGAGTAGAGATACAAATTGAGCGTCAAGGGGCTGCAACGCTTCTACGTCAGAAATATTTCTCTGCTCGTCCCCTATCCTTCAGTTCCAGCAAAATCTTTGCCTTTCGTTCAAGTTCAATTTGCAATCAATTTTTGATTATTGTCGGCCTGCGGAGCGCAGTGCTACTAATTCTTATTATACCAAACGATGTTATCAATCTCGATGCAGCTCTTCCCTTTTCCCAATGCGGACACGTGCGCGAAACAGAGGGCTACTCATAAATGATCGAAGATAATCCAGACAGCGATCTAAGAAACTGCTATCCGGCTGAAAAACTGGCCAGCTAGTCGCAATTAGCGGCAAAAAGGAAGCCGGAAAGGGTTCGCGGATTCAAGTGGCCGGCGTAGAGTACGGTCCCTTAGGTCGGTGGTTCTATTTTCGGTGGGCAATTAGCGGGTTTGCCTCGAACGAAAAAAAAAAACTAGCTTCGCGTGGAATGCCTCTCGTGGCACGTTGCTATCCATTTGGTAGAATATCTCGCGAAACGTGACGTCGCACGAAGCGCTGAATGACTTGTTCCAACAATCCCGGACAAATATTTCCTTCCTCAGCTCAACGTTCCGAAAATAGCCAAGAATATAATTGCAAAGGCAAGAACGGGGGAAACTGTTGAACGTTAATACCATTCGCGGCAGAAAGAAACGAAAGGGAAGAAAAATTCATAGCTTGCAGCATCGAATAACTATGAATTCGGAGCGTATCTGTTGGGGATCGATTCGATACGACGGGCAATTGTAACGATGGAAAAGAAACAAAGTCGAGGACCGTTTCGATAGAGATGTCCCGGAGCAGAAAAATTCCGCTCGATTCTGATCTGTTGCGCGAGGCAAGATTTCCTCGAGACGGCTAGAGGATGCGTGTAATAATAGCTTGTTACGGGTAAGAGAAGCGCGAAAGTACAGTGTTTCCATATTAATCAATAACTCGTACTCTTTCAGGGTCGGATGTTTCCGTGTAATGTAGATCCGTTGCTCTTCCTCGCCGGGAAGCACCATCGTTGCCTCTGAGGAATTTATGCGAAGCGTAAACGTGCCTGGACAACTGGTGTAACGGCTACGCTTCGGTGTCTATTGATATATTTTATTGAGGAATACTCGGAAGTCGTTCATCTTCTTGCTATTTAAATTCGCGACTATTGAGAACTATTGGAGTCGGATGGTAATTAATTTAATTGTAACATTTTCTACCATATTATGTAATCGCAGCATAAGATAATTATCGTTCTTTACATTGAACACGTTTTTCTTTTACCAAGTAATATTTTTGTTGCCTGTAACCGGACATACGATAATTATTAACCGGGAGTAATAATAATAAGAAGAATTATATATTAATGATATTCAATGATACTTCGAACGATTACAATATCGGAAATTGAATCATCGTTTTTCAATATTGATACACGAAGGTGGTTCTTATTGTGCGTCGTGCAGCGTGAGTTATTGTTCACAATTTAGAGCATCTCGAGCAGTGATCTTTAATTCCTGGAAGCCGGCATTCATCTTCGTTCTCCAATAGTCGCGTTTCAACTGGGAATCTCAAATTGAAACGTGTATACGTGGCGGTGTGCGCGTATATCGACGATTCCCTCCTAAATAATCGATTCGCACGAACAAAGATATAACTCGCGGTTCCGTCGACAACCGACAGCGGCAACGACGTCACGTAAACCGTTTTTCCGGATTGAGCACACAGCGTCTATTGTGACGTCAAGAGGCTTACCTCATCGTGGAGCATTGGAAAATCAAAGTGCAATTCATTCTCAGCCTCGTTTTACGCAATCGCCGTCGCATTCCTCGAACGTTCCGCATTAAAATTCGTCAACGTTTTCGTAGAGGCAGGCCGGATGTCAGCGTCAACGGAAGCCCGCTTGACGTAAGATGCAACGATCGGTTGTCCGATGCTCCCAGGTATACGTGACTTTTTTAACATATCTCAACGCTTTGATCGGCTGAACGTGATCGCGTGGCGAAGTTCGCCAGGTATTATTCCATGGTGCACCATAGAATGTGGCCGATTGCGTAACTGGGGAACGAATACCGTCGTTTTTAATCTCCGATCGGAGGGATTGTTCACGAGCCCGGCGTGCCGCGGGAATTGAAAAAGAGTTTTTCTTGTTGTCGTTGATGAAATCTTCCACTTTCAAATAGTCGATGGGGTATTTCTCATTCGTTTGCATGGCGGCGATGCGTGCGCGGCCGTGTAGTTTTGATGGGATCCTTAAATGTCGTTTATACTCCGGTTCCAATTAGTTTTACGTTACTCGTTTTTGTAACGTTCTCGTTTCGGTTCATTTAAGACACCGCCACGGGGAATTCGTCGTGGAAGGGACGTTATTCTGCGCAGCGCCGAAGAAGCATTGTTTCACGTGGTAAAACATCGAATGGAATTTTAAAACCGTGGAACACTGTGCATTCCAGGGAAGCCACTTACGGTGGCAATCTGCCGCGCCGTTAGAACGCCCATTAGGGCCGACAAAAATGTCGAAATTTTAGAGTGCCGTTTGTCAACTTTGATGAAATATTATTTCCCTTTTAAATACCGCGCGGACTACGTTTCCGTACAAATCGTGTATTGTAACGCGGAACATAAATAAATCCCGCAAGATTTCCATAAAATTCTAGATGCAAATGGAAATAAAGATCGCAGGCGTAACAAAACAATTTACTCTATCATTTAATATATTTTTCATTAATTCCTTGCGCGGCTCTAAATGAATTTTCCACGGAAAGCAATTAACAAATTACCAACCGTCATCTTTAATCGTTCCCTATGAAACAAAGAAACGGCAGATTTTCCCCGCGATTAAACTTCCAAGAAGATGGAAAAGAAGAAGTGGCTTCAGGGTTCGCGATTAAACGCGCGGATGAACGTGACGAGGCCAATTGGAATTCTTGCCAATTCGCGTGACACGACGAGCGCGAAGAATTGCCAGGGGTTTTCGTCGTGGATGGAAAATTCGCTTGCCTCGCAAGGCTGCCACGACAACAAAATTCTCTAACCGGGCGTGATCGATCTCTCGGCTGAACATTTTCCAGCAGAGTTTTGGCACATCATTCGAATGAGAGAAAACTTGATCGGCGTGGAAACGATTCGTTCACCTATGCATCTTCGAGAAATCGAAGTCGGTCTTCCGCGAGATATCGGTTGACGAATTCTTATCGGGACGAAATGCTGTTCGACGATAATGCACGCAGGCAGGCGATGCCGCTTGCAATCGAGCGTTATTTGAATAACTATTTGCAAAATCACTGTGTTTGCGAGAGGAGTTGAATAATCCTGACACGAGGTTGCATATTTTATGGAGATACTGTTAGATATCAATTGCAGCCTTACGTAACTGCCTTTCAACTCGATCTAACGTATCGTCGTTTATTAAAACTTGTTCAGGCTGGTTCCACGCCTTTCATGCACACAATTCTGCAGAAACACGATGACATCCATTTTTGCCGAACGCTAATTTCTCGCGGGACGGGTTTCGCGAATTCTAAAAAAGCGCTCTGGCTATTTTCCCGCGTCAGAAGGCAAGGTGAGATCGAATTCCTGAAAACAAAGCAACCCCCGACGATCCTCACTCTCGCCTCTACCAAGAAGTAAGACGCACGATATCTTCCGTGAAGAGTGAACCGGCATTTTTCCAGTCAATTGTTCAACATTTTCGTAACGTTCACTTTCTCTCTCAAAAGACTGTTCTATACATCGTGTATGAATAAGAAACAATTGACAACCTTCACTTTACGATCCGATCGAAGTCGGACCGAAACGTTGCTGTAGAACAGACTCAACTTTGCTTACAAAAATCATCTTTCCGTAAAAAATTCCTCCAACGTCGAGGGAAAGGGGGCAATGAAAATCTCCACAATTATTCAATATACATATCTGCAAATATTTGTTTGTTAGCAACAGCGTATTTTTTTAAAGAACGGAATGGAGTCGGGTGGCGAAGTGCTATGCCCCCTGTGGATCATTTGGGATGGGGACGCAATCTTACGCGTGGTCGAAGACATTGTCCTTGCACGTATTGGAAGTGAATGAATGGAACCAAACATCCTGTCGGCAGGCGATGGCTGGCGGATGGTCTTCTAGCTATCGAGTACCGAGGGACGGTTTATTATATACAAGAGATAGAGATTTTGAGCATGGCAAGTGACCTGACGTCACATTGCTAAAGAATAGGGATTCTGTTTCTGGAGGATCTGACCACGGAGTGGGGAAGGCAATGCTTTTTGGTAAGAGGACTGTGATGAACCCCATGGCACTTACCCCAGAACCTCCAACGAATAAGCATACTTTTAGTAAACCTGACAATCTTATAGAAATAATTATATTATTTCTAACATGTTCACGACTCGTCGTAATCGAATAATTAAGCATCCTTATCGCCGCTATTCTAAAATACCATGGAAACGTTATGCACGACTCCTTTGCACCCGGCCAAGGAGAAGACCGTTCACTTTTCCTCTCGAACACCGTCGCAACTGATATAAAAAATGGTGATTTCTCAGCTCGCTCGGATATCGAGCTTAGAATCTAGATCAACCGCGATACCGTTCAATGATTCAGGGACTCAGAGCGTGCGATTATCGAGGAGAGACACGATTTTCCGCGGCAATCGCCCGATGAACTGTACAAAACTGTCGCGCGGCCATGCAGGCAAGGTTCCAATTTAGAAACACGTGCTGGATAATGATCGCTCTGAGAAAAAGTCAGCGGCAACGACACGCGAGACCTCCGCGTTTCCTCTCGTTCCTGCTATAATTAAACGGGACGGTCGAATGGAACGGGGATTCGAAACGGAGTTGCGTCTGAGGACGGTGAAAAGCGAAGAGTGACGTTCGCGATTGATATCGTACACGTCGTGAAATTGTACACGGAAGAAAAAGAAGGAAAACGAAAAAGCGCCGCAGTGAACTGCGTAAGAACGAAGAATTGCGTAAGAAGCGAAGAGAACGAACTACAAAGTCCGATGAATTGATTTGAGTGAAAGCGCGAGGATCAACGCGAGTCAAAGAAACGCGTAACTACAATTCGTACGTGAAGCAAGAGAATTGCAAACGTTTACGAAAGTTCTGGCGGAGGAATTGAAAGAAACTTGCCATTCTGGAGAACGCAAGCTTCGCAACGCGGTGAAGCGTTATCTAAGAGAGGCAGGTGAGGTAATTTAGCGAGTGGACGTTACATTCGCAATGTTTTTCCACCGCCGTTCGGTGGTCATAGAACCATCGAGGTTTTAGTCATACCGAAACGCGAGGGTGTGCGGACGGCTTAAATCACGCGTGAAAAATGCCCACGTTTCTGTGACGAGTATCTGTTGGACGACGATCAAACGCGTCTAGTTTCAGCTACGTCACCCCTGACGTTTTCGTTCGAAGGCAACTAACAATTCCGTGTAACAACGACGTCACCGTCGCCGAGCCTACTGCCAATTCTCTGACGAGCCGACGCACCCCCAAATCGTATGGCAACCGTTCAAAAAACGGGGAGTTCAAGGGAAATCATCGATTTTATAGTTTCTATTCTAAACGCCCGTTAGTTGGCTCTCCTCTCGGGCAAAAAGAAAATCAAGGACACCCGCGGGATATTTGTATGCAAATTCTGCGTCCAGATGTCAGGATTTTTTTTCTTCATCTTTTTCTTTTTACTTAGCAGACGGAACGAACGATCGTTTTACGAGGCTGTGCTCGTCCCCTTTTGATCCTGTTATTGGCCACGGGCGAAATATAGTCGAAAAATGGCGATAACGCCACAACTATTAATAGAACGAGCCAGTTGTGTACCCCGCGGCGATACACGCAAAAATATCTCGCGTTCGCCCCGAAAACGCGTAACGCTGTGTAATATTGAACGATCGTGGAATCGAAACGTCTATTTACGTCAACGCGATCGGATCGAACACGCGCGAGCATTCGTGTTGTTACGCGACACATATTTTCGTTGTTTTCTACACCGTCGAGAACAATTTTTGTATTTGTCGCGTGGTCCCGTGGACAGTCGTTTCTTTTTCGGTGTTCCCTCCCCCCCCCTCCTACTTTGAATAAACTATCCGGAGGAAACACTTGAAAGAATTCGATCAATCGACCCGACGGTAACCAGTTAAGATCGTTGAAAAACTTTCTGCAGAGTTTCAGAGGAGACAGAGCACCGATGTGACCCCGCAGATTACTATTTCGATACCGTAGCCATAGGTAAGGCGTGTCTAGACTCAGCAGGCACTGGATCGCCCGGTAAATCATTTCGATCCTGCGTCTAAACTGCGGCTGGCAGAGGAGGTAGATCATTTCGATTCATACCTGAGCGCCCGAGAGCGCCCACGGTGTAAGGGAGAATTCTCCATAAATCAGTTTTCGACCCTGTGGCTGAAGGTGACTCGCGGGACTTCTGGAACACCCGATAGATCATCTCGTTTCGTAGCCGAACGACAACAGCCGAATTGGATATTGGACGCCGTTGATAGATCATTTCTATTCGCGGACAATATCAACCGAGATTTCCGAAAAAATTTATATCTAATCAATTTACAACGAATTCTCCTAATCGTGAATATATTATCAAGGAATAAGGTATGATTTTGGTTTCCCTGCAGAATTTACTCCGACCTCAATCTTTAATCTTAAACACCTACGAAATGTTCGTTTCTCGAACCGTTCCCGTCACAATTAAACGTCTCCTCCTTTACATAAAACAGTCTTTCAACGGTAATTCGAATAAAACGAAGTTAAAAAGCGGAATATTGTCATGTGTACGCGATACAGAGGGAACGAAAAGTACCAAGTTTTCCAAGCTTTGCACAATGAGCCTATCTCGACGGAATTATCATTCGACCGATGAATCCTCCGCTTCCGGTCCCCATCTTCCACATACCGCGTGGAACGCTCCGCGAGGACAATACCAAGGAAAATCCCATTCTACTTTACCGACCTGCCGTTCTATCGACCATCGGAGAAGAAAGAAGCCTCCGAGATACGTCGGCTCCGTCGAATCATCAGCAGAGATCGCTATCGTACAGCGTGCCGATCGCGCGTTGTAATTCACAATAGGGACGCGTTAATCGCGATAACGAGCAAAGTGTTAGCGGGCACGTACTAAACGGACAGGCATCGAAACGCTCCGTTCGATGCACAGAATGATTTCCCTGCTCGCGAATTGCCCGTCACACCAATTACAGGGCGACACACGCGTGAGATGTACGTTTACAAATACGTATGGCAATAATACATAGGAGAGGTTTATCGACGGTCGCGGACGATAAACGGATTCGACGAATTCTCGTCCCACCGGGCGAATCTTAATTATTCCGCGTTATCGTTGGAACACCTGTGACCTCACGTTGGGCAGTCGTTCGCGACGCTTATTATCAGGTGCTGCTCTGCCTGCGTGGTTTATGGAAAATTTTAATAATACCGCGCTGTCGTTGCAACGACAGAACAGAGACGCGTTACTGGAACCGGCCGATTAAACGGGTGAAATTGAATTAATTCGCGAAAACGGGGGACACTAGGCGACCCTCGCAGAGATTAATCATTCTTTGGTACGATTCTCCAAGGGATTTTTAATTCGCGGTTTTCTGATCGTCCTTGATACATGCTCGATTGTTCCCTTCGCTTTCTTTCAAGGCGTTTCACGGGCACCGATTGTAACCACGTGGTAATTTATTTAAATTCGATTCGCTTGACATTCGTTAACATTGCACGGGGTTAAGAAGTGCCTCGCGGTTTACATAATCCGCACCGATATAGCTTCGATCGGTTGAATAATTAATCGAACGTTGCTGAATTAATCAATTAAAGTTCGTTTATCAACGAGACGCGAAGCAACGAGATCAACGAACCTGAAATATTTCCCGGTGCGACGAATTCGCGAGTTTCAGCCACCAGATAATATCATTGAGTCGCAGGGGAATGATACTTTGCAGGTTGATACTGTTGGCTTCGATTCTACCGATCAAGCGTGTCTTTTGACGTCCAGACGCGTCTAGATAAGCATTTAATCGTTCGGTATCAAACGTACGCGTGCATTGTTAAGAATCCCCTCTGTTTTCGTAGTTTTCTGTATTTACTGTATTTACACGACAATCGTGCGACTCGTTATCGAAGGAACGCAATCGGAATCGATATCGTATAACGAGGCGTTGTGTACGTGTTCGAGATTTTTACGTCTCGCAGCCACGATAACCTTATCTCGACGCACACTCTGTTGATCTGTTCTTCTTCTTTTCGAACCTGTTTTTTTACCGCGAAGCGTACACTAAACAGAAAAATACCGTCAAGTGTAACAATACCTGTCGTGCCTAACTAACTAAAAATGTCGTCGCTGATATGCCGTCCCCTACGTTTCTCTCCGTCGAAGAAACCATTAAAACAGAAATGCAATTCGAACCGTAAATCTGCCGTACGAAGTTCGATTGTCTTTAAAAACAAACGAAAAAAAGAACCAACCGATCGTCACCGAACAATTCGCCACGCGAGGCGCGAAATGAATATTTTTATCGGTCGACCCCCCGTCGAGATTCCATCGGAAACAAAACCGACCCCGACTAATTCCCACCGGAGAATCAATCCGCCCCCGACGCCCAGACCGCGCACGGTAAAATTCCACGTATCCCGTTGGAATCGCGTTGGAATCGCGTTGGAAACGTAAAAAGTCGATCGGAATCCAATTGCGACCGCCAATCGGAGCACGGTATCGACCCAGTCGTGGCCCGCGACGAACACCTATCGCTCGCGCACGCACACACACACACTACGACGGCCTGTAAAAATATTCGGGTCTCCCTGCACACAAAGATGCGCGACCCCGTTCACCCTCAAGGGGGGCGAACGTTTCAACCTCGAGTAACGGCGGTGTCAGGACCTCGCGTGCAAGGGTTCCGCGGTTTAATGGAAGTTCAAGAGTGACCCCGTAACGCTAGGTCCACGCCGGTCTCGACTGTTCCCGAACAGCGAAACAGTGTCGCGTTCAAGCTGGTGTTCGCGGGCAGCTGGTGAACAGGTAGCCCCGTAGACGAGGTACGAACGAAGGGTCCTTTGTCGCGCCGTCCCTCCTGCGAAAACACCGTTCGCCGCGGACTGTTGTTCGCCAATGTGTCCGCGTCGCTGGCGAACAACAGTCGCGGACGAGGCATAGCAGAATCGGTCGCGACCAGAACGTTTCAAGGTAGATACCGTGAATTTCGTACGCGTGACGGACACGAGATTCGCGTGCGGACACGCGTCTCGTTTCGCATGAAATTTACAGGCGGTGTCCCGGGCACGGGAGCTTCCGAGCACGGCCTACACGTTTATGCGAATGAGCCGTCGGCTAGACCGCCAGACTACGATCATGAATTGCAAATTGGAGTATCGGGGGCTCGTGCTCTAGTCCCTGGAACGACGTGGCTCCCTTTATCATCTGGCCTATTGTTGCGCAAGAGCAATCGGTGTTATTGGGACCTGAGGAGATAAAGGCTGCCGCGGGATCGTAACGATGGACGTGCGGTTCACGTTTTTGCGAGGTTCTATTTATACGTGGGAGTTAAACGTCATTTGTTTCGATCCAATTGTCGGATGACATGTCGGAGACGATACAACATGTGTTCGTGAAAATTTCATTAACGCCTCTACGCGGCTGGTTTTATTGAATTTTTCCGTTTGGTTCTCGTATCTTGTTATCGATAGTGTTTCCGTGTTTCATCGAGCATGTCGAACCCGGTCGCTATGTTCGATTTGCGTAACCACTGTGCTTCCTCGTTCGTTTCTCCTTTTATTTACGCGATTATTGCAATGCTCGATTCATTTACACCGCTTTCTTATCATTTATGCGATCCGGAAAATCGAGAGACGACAAACGAAAGTGCATTTTCCTAAAATTTGTCAGTAATCGGACCGCAGTCTCGTCGTCTATTGTTACAAGATATCGTAAAAACGAATTAAATCAAATATTCCCGTTCACTGCGCGTTATTCAAAATCTCCGTGTAAACTCTCGTTTCTGAAACTACCCCCTGGGGTCGATTCAGAGAAACCAACTTCTTGGCGCAACCGAACCTATCTTCACCCTGAACTCCGGCGTATCTGAAGGATTGATATTACCAGTGTCTCGTGGCGTATGTATTCCTCGAAATCGTTTGTCGGATCGATAATACATAGGTGGTCCCGCGAGCAAGGCCGAGCATTAGCGAATTACAGTGAAGCACGTTTATTGACTGAGATCAATAAGAACGAGGTCGCGAGAGCGAGATTAATTCGAAATCGCTCGAGAGTAATAGATCAGAGGAGATAATGGCATTGCCGGTATCAGTGAGAAGGAGAGAGAAAGGAAGAGAGAGAGAAAGAGAGAGAGAGTTCAGCAGGCTGCCACGGAGCCACTCGACACACTGCAGCATGAATGGAGAAAGGTGAACGCGTGTTCGTCAAGGGCAGCCTGGTGAACAGCTGATTCCTTGTCGACGATGACAAATCAATGGAACATGGACCAGATGTTCCGCGCGGGAGTGACTCCGTCTGGATTCCCTAGGCGGAGTTGGTCGCGAAAGGTGTACCGGGAAGGTGGATTTATCCGAGGGAACATCGGGATTAGTTTCTGACGGATAGATCCACCGCGGTCGAATCGCCGACTATTTTCGGTTTTTAACAGTTTCGAAACGAACCGTGGCGACACGTGCTCGACATCTGGACACGCCACGACGATACCTTGCCTAAAATAGGAACGATTATTCAAGTTCGTCGCGGGTTGGTTGGGGTTGGTAGCTGTACGGGGGATTGGAATAATATTGACGGTCTTGCTGGAGCAATTAAAATAATCGTGGCGGATGAACGACTAATTGTTCGATGGATGAGTTGAAGTATGGCGTATTCCTATTTTTAGTATTTGGATTATTGTCCGGTAGCTAGGATGGGGTATTTGTCATTTGAACTAGCGTCCCCGTGAGCAGTGGACGGCACTGGAGATGTTACAGATGGGATTGTTGTTTCCTCGGCTGGCCACTAGGAGTCCGAGGAAAGATAACTAGGGATAGATAACTTGAACGCTTCGAGATTCAAGATAATCCAAGTACTAAAAACGTGGCGGAGAAATGATCCAACGATTTCTCATTCCCTGGACGATCGATGGATATTCATATTTATGGTTTCTTACTTTGTGAGGTATACGAATAGCGTCTACAGTAGCGATCGGAGCATTACCTTTTTTAAAAGTTACACCACCAGCCGGATGACCTGAAAATGAAACAATAAACCAAACTGCGGCATTTCAACATAAAAAACAATCTAATCATAAAATTCTATACAATTACATCGTGTCTCGTATATACAACAGAGGCGTGTTCCGCTAACTTCGGAATCAATAAATTCAGCGTGCCCGTTCAGACGGAATCTTTGGGAATTTGGCTCTAATACAGTCTAGGGGAAAGCGTCGCGTTATCGATTGCCCTCCAAAATACGCGAGGATTCGCGGTAACCAGAAAGGGTTGCGACACGAAATTCCCCTATGTCATACCGCGGACGCGTGTTCTGCTTTACTAACCGAGAACCACAGTTGTTTCGAAGGCAGGGGCGCCACTTAACGCAGGAAAGTGGCGCCGCCAGTCATTTAATCAAGCATCGGTGTGGGCGCAAAATGGCGTCACTAAAGGAGCAATCAGCCGCTCCTTCTTAGGAATGATTTGCTTTTCCCCGCGAATTACTAACACGTTGCGCTTAATTTCATTCTACGATCAGAAACACTTGTATCATTTTTCAAAGACAAAATAGTTAATAAGTTAGGTAAACGAGAGAGGGGGACACAATTTATCGGCACATGACGTTCCAGCGATAGTTCCCTCAACTTTAACTTCCGGGGAGTTGCAGTCAAGGTCGCCATGCCGGCACTTAATGTCAGAAATAGAAGACCAAGTACACGAAACAATAGTTTCCTAGTAGCCATCGCTCTAACAACTTCCGGTACTTCGCGAAATCAGATTCTGTGGCCTGTCCAAAGCGCCGTTACACGGTGCACTATGCTGTTCTAGGGAAATTGATCGCAAAAGTTTAATGACTGCCGTTTGAAACCTAACGCGATTGACACCCAGTCCCCTATTTCTCCAATAATTTACTAGAATCTCCTATTGAATTCTGACAACATTTCTAGGCGTTAAAGGGTATCGACTCGTTTCGGAGCAAGTGCAGCAACTTAATGCCTCAATATCCCCTTCGTCAGGATTGAATGACAATTTCATTGAGAGACACCACAGTATCTCTGCCCTGATCAAACACGTCCTTTTACGTGAAACTCGTTAACTTTTTCCACCGGGAAGTTGGCAAAACGAATATCTAGGATAACTTTTCATTCTCAGCCTATAGACACACTTATCAAGCGGTTCGCCAATCGAAACGCACGACCCAGGACTAGGGATACATAACAACACAAGATCCATATGAGGAAATCAATGATTTCGAGAAACCAGCGAGAACAGAGATTGATAGAAAGTCCTCTGGTGGCGAAAACGGGAGCTGCTGCCACACCCAATTTGCTCTACATCTAGATCTAACTTCCTGTGTCATACCTTACTGACCCTTATCCACACTTTTGCACGACGGTATCATTCAGTTACAACATACACTGTCCCAAATAAGACATCGGACATCCACAAACGCCAATCTTTGTACGCCAATTACACCGCCATCGTTCCACCACCCATATGACCCATGCACCCTACCGTACCATGCGAGGCACATGTTTACCCGTGTCGCTCAACAGCCGCCACCCTTATCTCCAAGAAAAACACAGACACGTCCCAACACCGTTTCCATAATGGGTCTGGTCGCAGTGGCATAAACGGAAAACCTAGATACATACATAACATACATATTTTCCGCCTCTTCAGAAGTAGATTAAGCCCGCCGGGTGCACGGTAGCACCAGCAGTTAATATCACCAGACGATACTAACGAAAAGCAAACATATCCGTGTGTGCCGGGCAAACAATGGATTTTCATTCGTAAATATCGAATCATTGCCCCGATTCGAGTGAGATGGGAAGAAAAATACGAAACGTCAGTTTGTCACACGCTCCAGTCGAACGGAACTAAAGGGATCGTGTATAAACTAAAAGGACGTTCAAGTTAGAATTCAGAAGACCCCTTTGTTCCTGCTATTTAATACCTGAATGTCCACGCGAAATGATACACGAAAATCATCCCTTCCCCGACGAAGAATTCTCGGTCAACCTTTGCCTAATTGCGCCTTCCACTTTGCTGAAACGATAGTCGTTTCCGGGGTCGGAACGGAGAAAATGCCTTTCACTCGGGACGGGTGTTCCCGGCGACGAGGAAAACTCGACGAAATGTGTCACCGGGTGAAACGGTGAAAAGAGGGAGGCGAAGAGTCAACGAGCCCGTACTCCTCTCGTCGGCTCTGGTAACGCAACTCGCCCCGACTGGCCTTGAGGACCGAAAAACAAGTTGGCTGGCCTGCTACCAGAAATTTTCGTTATTAATAAATCCAAAAACGCGCGGCTGATTCGCGTTCATTGTGCTTCGGATGGCGCAAGCGATTTAACGGGACTTCCGGAAGGGTAAGACGACAAGAAAATTGCAGAGATAGTTCGGCCGGGGACGTTTCACTTCTGGTTCGCCTTGATGGGATCGGTTCTTGGATCATGTAGATTGAAATTGGCGCAGACGAGTCTGCGGAATATTCAATTGGGGTGGTTGAAAATGTGTCTGGGCGATTGCACGTTAATTATCGAATTCTGTTCAATGTCGATGCGCTGATTCCAACGTTTCCCCGAATCGCTAGATTTCATGAATTCTTAAGAACCTTGAGACGCGCGGAACTCGCACCTTCACCCCTATCAGAACGAACCCTCGGATTACACCTATACACCGTTCCCATCCGCACGTGTCATCGCGACTCTACTTAGAAGCCCTAAAACACCGTGTCCATCGATCGTGAATTTCTTTTGTCCCCTCGTCTGTGCAACCTTTCGGGTCTCTCGTCGCTACCTTTTTCATAATTGATCCCCTCGTTAATTGCTTAATGAACGCGGTGTGTACTTCGCGCCCTGCGCCTGCTAATTAATTAATCACTGCGAACGAAAATAGAGCTTCGAATTAACGCGATCGCGAGTTAACAAAATATCAGCGCCAGAGAATAGGACTGGACACGAGTTTTAACCATTTCCCTCTGGAATTTTCTAAAATCGGACCCGACTATTTCCAAAACATCGGCCCACCCTCAACCCCCGTTCAGAACTACCATCTGCATCCTCCGACCTAACAAACAAACACCGCTCTCCGTTCTATTTTCGAAATTCCGCATCCGTGACATCCAAGCCCAATCATCCTGACAAAGAAGCACCGCCGTTCAGCCGCGTCTAATACGTGGCCATCTCACGCGGAAGAGGAACCACCACGAAGAAAGCGCGTCCGAGGAGACGCGCACCCGTCTCCTTCAACGCTTAACGAGGTGAAGTGATTACAATTCGCCACACCTCGCGAATCGAACGCGCGCGCACACGCGGCTGGCACTCGTTCAAAATGCATCTGCAACACGGAAACATCGGCGGTATTCGTGGGATCGTTTTTCAAATTACCGGAGGCGATGATTTTCCGGTCGAGGAGTCGTTGAAAAACGTTCGCGGACGAAAATACGATCGTACGGAAGAATCGAGAGCGGAATCAGGTTACGCGAAATCGCCGCGAGGAATATTTAATTAATTTATGCGTCGGTGATACGTTGGGTCAGCTCGCAAATTTTATTCGACGGGGGATATTTTCAACGGTGATGCAGCTCCGCGTTAGGGCGTGACCACGGAGGTTTTAAAGGCGACGAGTTAGTGCGCAAGGAGGAAATTGAAAGTTTCAATTTCGGAGCAATTAGCCTTCGTTAGTTTAAAGCGGTGCGAGCACACGAATTCGAGGATGACCAAACGTTCGAACTGCACGGCCAATTTTTAGGAACGCGACACCGTGCGATAAATATGGTGCAAGTGTAGCTCAGAAGCATGGAGTTACACGGCTAATGGTGGAACAAGGATCGTTTAGCGATTTTCTTTTTTCTCCCATTTCTAATTCGGTTACTAGAAACCGGCCATAACCAGTCGCGCGAGTGCTGCCATTAGGTTCGCTACAAGATAGTAAAATTTCATGGCAGCTTAAGCCACCGTATACTTGCCACCGTTTGAGCTTTTCTTTTTTATACGCAGGGCCACCTCCCCCGAAATCAATATGATTCGGTGGCGTATAATTGGAGCACTGAAATGTACCGGTTTGAAAATAAATTCTACATCATCTGTTACAATCGATACCATCGACACCGATGCGACACGCGTTGTTCCTTCGGCGAGAGTAGGAATAAAACAGGAAAGGCAATAATCCTTTCGTGCGTTCGGGACATCTCGATCTTCGCCTCGTTTAATGATACATTAATGCCTCAATTAAATCGCCTCATGCATAAAGAACGGCGGTATCGCGCGCGACATAAAACTTTTAATATCACTTCGTGACTTCGATTATTTGCAAATTGGAATAATTAATGGGGAACGGGTCGTTATGGAGGTAAATATAATTGACGATAATTAATCAAGGGTAACGACGGCCTCTAACGCAATTATTGAGCACCGATCTGGGCAACAATTTTGTCGTTTCTGTTATCGAAGATCTCGATCTACATTCAAGTTATGGCTGATAACTGTGATAAGTAGGGGGGGGGGGGCAATGTAGAAATATGTATCGTCGAAAGGCTGCTCTCGTGTATCGACGGCTTATCTAATTTTTTCGAAAGATTCGACAATCGTATCGAGGATCGAATCGTAAGGAAGAAATAACGCGTGTAATCATCGCCGATCCTTCTAAGTTTTTCGGTCGATTAAATTTTAGAACGTTAAGCGTGGCTTTCGAGGGGACCAGATTCTATCGAATCCAGACGACGTTGAGTTCTCTTACGCGTGACTCCGCGTTGAATTCTAATCGAAAACGAACGGATATTTCGAGATTTGGATAGAAATCGTATTGGCCAGATATCGCGACGATTCCTCTTCGAGTGTTCTCGCTCTATTCCATCGACCGGCACGCGATGACCTTTGAGTGGACGAAAGGAAACGATATCACTGTGTTTCACAAAAGTGTGTGTTGCAAAAAGTGTGAACTGCGTCGTAGAATTTGTCAAATTTCGTTAGTCGCGTAACGCAATGTTTTTTTCTCCCTGCTTCTCCGATAGATTAGGATAAGGAATATTTAATTTGATAGCGTATCTCCCGGCAGACGGAGAACAAATTGCGTTTCCCCGATTGCGCAACGATTTCTCGTTGTTTCTTCATAATTCCATTGTGATTTACGTGCGTACATACTTTTCAATTAGTCTCTGTCTATCATTGATGGACGATTATAATATTTTTAATGAACGTAGAACGAAAAGTTTGCCTAGGTTTCTTGCCAACTCAGGCTTCGAGACGGAGTAATTTCTTCGAATATTTTTCAAGCATAACGACACAAGCGTTACGTTATTGCCCCGACGCAGGAAAAGCGTTCTTCTATTTAAATGGCGCGATGTTTAGCGTAACGAGAGCGGGCACCGCGCAACACTGAAATTTCCACGCGGACGGGACTAATTTTCAAATTCCCGTTTCACCGTACACACACAACTTGGCAGCTGTACTCGCAACAAGATTTTTTGCGACGATATCGGCTCGAAATTCGCCCGTGGAACGAAACGAATCGTTCTGGACAAATTAGAAAGTTTATCACCGTTGCCTACAATTAATAATTCTTTTCCTTTTTTTTTTTTTTATCACTGCCTCGCAGCGTTTTCAACGGGAACGGTACGATTCGTAAAGGAAAGTCGAACGGGACACGATCGTCGTGCCGGTTGATAATTAACTTGCAATTTAAAAGCTATTACCCGCGACTAATTAGCCTTTAAATAGCGCGAATTTCATTCGGAACGAAATAAACGGCTCTTATTCTCTATTCTCACGTTTTATCAACGCAGGGAGCGGTTGCGCGCGAAATAAATCATACGGACGAAAATGTCTTGAAGTTATCCGAGGTCGGAGATGAAAAGTTTGTCCAAACGACGAAAAATAATGCCCCATTGGCGAATAAGTTTTGTTTCTTCTTTTGCAAATTATTACAAGCAAGGTAACCTAGAGTACAATTAGTGACTGTATTATTCGTTGCACAAGAAACACATTACGATTCATCGTCTATTATCTTGGAGAATTTTTCCAAACGAACGAGCCGCGGAATTTAACTGTTTAACTATTCCAATTATATAATTCGGCGAAGAAAAGTTCGTTTAATTTCACAATGGTTTCGGAGCGAGTTCAACGATCGCGAAACGGAGCACACGCAGTCGTGAACTTGGAAACACCGAATGTTGCAGAACTGTTCTATGTATATTTTTTGCCTAACATTAGCTTAATATTGTAACGCAGGCAACGAGTCACGGTGCTGTGTTAACTGTGTCGAATAAGAAGACTGCGAACCTTACGAGATTTGATCACCTTTAAATATTACTACATCCATATGTACGGTGAGAAGGAACGCGATAAAGAAAATCGTGAAACTTGGAGCGATATTCTTAATTAATTAATTGGACGTATTTCTCGAATCAGCGGGTCCTGATTGAATTGCAGATGCAATACAAAAAACGTAATAAATAATGACGTAAATAGAAGTCACAGTTTGAAGGAAAACAGGTTGCAGCAACGCCCATTTTTCTATGAACTTAATTCGGGGTCGGAAGAAGCTCGAAGCTCAAAGAGAGAGAGAGAGAGAGAGAGAGAGAGAGAGAGAGAGAGAGCGAGCGTAAGGATAATCGATACTTGGCTGGCGAACACTGGTACCAGCACTGTCTCCGTTCTGCCTGGCAACCGCGAGATATCGATACTCGTAATTACTTAATCGGCCATCACGCGCGATTATTTATAAATCCGATCGGTCGTCGTTATTCTGGTCGAACAACGTGCCGCGAAATTATCGAACGGTTATGGTTCCACGAACCGACTAATCGCCCTTTAACGAGTTGCACGCCTCTGTTCCGCCCGAAATCCAAACACGAAACTCTCGTTCGATTGTTATTTCCGTCTAAATTACCCCTTTTCGCTATTGCGATTGAGCAAGTTCACGGGAAGAAAAGAATACTAAGGGTAGTACATTGTTATTAAACGTCGAGAGATTCGAAGAGAAGTAAGAAACCCTTTTATCAATGGAATGAAGATTAGAGAAAGGGTTGTGGTAATTTATTATACGAGATGTTCGATCGTTGAGAGATAAAGGTTTGCGGTCATTCAATGTCGATCTGGAATGTGGCAAAGGGTGGCAAACAGTCACGCGACGTCCAGAGAAAGGGAAATTAAAGGACTGATAAGATTGGAAAGGGTGAGTCTGGTTCTCCAACATTCAAGGAAAAAAGGTATTACAACAGACACCGATAATAAGATTTGTTTATTATCTATTATTCGCAACATCTTGCTCGTGAAATTAATACGATGAATTACAAATTTGCCTGTAAATAACGAAAGTTCTCGGAGAGAAGAGGGTACAGTGGACGAAAAACCTACCCTTTGACCGACCTTGTTTCCTCCAACCAAAGGTTCACCAGAAAATTTGTCAAGTTTCAGAAAATCTGCGCGAAATAATTGAAACGCTTGAGCGTGAAACCTATTCGACGCCTCGGTCCCCTGCGCGATGTTGAACGATCCCAAAGGATGAACGATCGATCGAAAGTAATCGTCGCCTGTGTTGCATCCATTTTATGCAACATTAGGGACGAACTGTACAATTGCAAAACTCGCGTGTCGCGAACGGCTTAATATCATGGGGGGCATATTGACCCACATAGCGACACGTGAGCCGGTAACGTGATCGACCTTCTTGCAGCGCAAACAGCCGCGAACTTTCAACGTGAACGCGTCGTCGTCGACGAGGAAGATAAGCGGCCACGCATTCGCCGGAACACTTTTCGAAACGGAAGGGCGAAAAAGAAGGAGAAAGAAGAAGAAAGAAGAAGCGGAACTGGGTCGGTCTATAACACCGACACCGTTTCAGGCTTGGAGGGATTTTTCTTTTTCTTTTTTTTTTTTTTAATGTTGCGCCAGGCGAATACCGGCGGATTATTTTCGCCAAGAGTTTCTGGGGTTAATGCGGATGCGGTTACGTGCGTCCGCGAAATTACAATCCGCAGTAGCACGGCCGCTTTAAATAGAACGTTTAATGCAGTTCTTTGATCGATCGAGAAAGGGTTGAAGGATTTTCCTGGGCGGGGCCGTTTTCGCGTACACGGTCTCGAGGCTGCTCGGGAAATTATGACCGTTCCTGTGAACGGGGAGTTCGGGGATAAGAGAGTTTCTCTTCTTATCTCGAGTGGAATTCATGTTTATTCATGGTTCCGAAAATACGTACGCTCCCTGTATGCGATAAAAGTGGGTGATCGTTGGAAGAATCGTAATACTGTCCCGTGCCTCTGGAATTCACGTTGGATTAGAGGCGCGTAATAACCCCATAAATTGTGGGCCACCCTAAACGCCAACGCTGTGCAAGTGTTTCCATTTTTCGGCAATCCAAAGTTAATCCCGCAGCGAATCAATACGAACGAAGGGATCCCGCTCCAATTCTTCATCGTTGGGAAGCACTTCGGACCGCTATTACAAATAGTGTCGGACCCCTGCAGCGAACATAATTGCCGCGCATCGTAGTCAATCCCCCTTACTAAACGCTGTCGAATAATACCATTGCGGGCTTACAAAAACAAAGTTGTTCCGGATCTGCCGTTTTACCTACGATCGCCTAATAATCGGTCATAATCGTCGGGCTCGCCGAAAATTTATCACCATAATGAATCAATCGGACGCTCGTAAAACCGGAATGGAAATGAACCGAAGAATTGTTCGGCGACTGGAACCCTTGCACCTCGAAGGACTGCAACGTATTTTCTCTTCGAATCTTCGTAACTATTTTCCCCCTGACACCTTGCCGATCCGTAAGAAATCGAACAGTCGATCGTCGTCCGAGCAAATCCAACCGAAGACCAGACCGCTAACGGGCGGTTTTGTTCAGGTCGAGATTCCTCGACACGCTTTCTGCCTTTTTTCACGGCGCACAGATCCCGAGAAGGAGGATCCGGAACACAGGCGTTCGTCTTCTTTAAACATAGATTCGGTCCGATCGATGCGCCGACGATCACGCTGTTACCAACGCGAACGAGACGATACCTCGGGAAGTCTGTCTTCGATTGAACCCGAGATCGATTAAAAATTATCCACGGCACGTTTGCGGCGTCAGAAATATCGTTTCAAGCCTTGAAAATGGCCGTCGCATCGTGCCACGACACGGGCACGACGCCTGTCGTCGCGACGCCATAATATTGACCCAGTTTTCTAGGCGACCGCGGACCGCCATGAATGTGTCATGCGATCATTTCGAGCTGATACGCCCGCAGCACTGGCGAACCATGAATTTTTTACACCGGTCAGGTTTTTGTTTTTTTTTTGCTTTTGCTTTTCCCCCCCGAGCACCGTGTGCAACGGGGAATGCGGGTTTTGTTTGACGGGGAAATTGCTGAACGCGGAGTTTACGCTTCCTGTTGCCTTTTTGGAGGCCGATAAAGATCGTGACTTAGCGGACAATTAATTGGTTTCGAACGACTCACTGTGGGTTTCAACATTGGTGCACGCAGGCGAAGAAAGGGTAAACGAATTTCGATTTCGAACCGTGTGTATGAATTTTGTTTTACAAATATTCTCATTAAGAAAGGCATTAACGGGCAAAAGAAACGGAAAACTGGATTTCTCTATCGGCATACGTATGGAAAAGATGTGGTAGACTATGCGAGCAAAATTGGAGCAAGTACGATCAGTATTGGAGCACGTGAGATCAGTATTGGAGCAAGCAAGATTTCTGTATTAAAGGTAAATATTCTACGTTTGTAGCTGGGGACAGCTACTGGATGCCAATCAAAATCTTGCTGTTTCATTTTACGAATAAAGATGAACTTAGAAAATCCAAAGGCTTGCACCCAAGGCAAGCGCACGGTGCAAAGGGTCAATATCCTATCAGTAAATATATTATTTCCCATTTCCCTATCTCCGCGCGATGCGATACTATTACTCAGGAATTAATTAACCCCCCCTCTGCACGTTCGTTTCGCATATGCTCTACGCGGAAAAAGAACATCCATTTGGAAATAATCCAACGCAATAAGATGATGTAAAAGGATTATCGTAGCCAATCGATATGATTAATTCGTAATTCATGCTATAAACAGCGGTACGTGACTCGGTGATAATCATCCGACGAACGATACGATTATGCAATCATGCAAATTGATTAGATAACGAAGCGATGGATCGAGCCGGGGAAGATCGACGTTGTGTCTCTCAGGTAGTCTCGTAATTCTGTACTCGCGAAGGATGGCAGAATCTCGAGGAGGAAGGACCGATCGAATGATCGTCTTTCTTCTTCTTTTTTTCTTTCGCGCGTGCATCCTCGAATGATGGACGATCGCCAAAAAGTATACGATGCGCGTCTGGCTTCGATATATCGATATGATAGGTGGACGGCGATTGACACCAGCAGCACTAACGAAAGCTCGTTATTTCGGGCCCGCGTGCGCGTATATACAGGGCTATTAGTCGTTTAAAAATTACTTCGACGACGGCTGCTTTTTCGAGTACGACATTGAACAACACCGCGTTAATCGTCAGAGCGGACGATAAGGACGTTAATAAAGAACGCTGGTGCAATTGTGTGCAACGATGTCGACACGTGGACGCGCAGCGTCTTTTTCACAAGAACAATTACACTCAAATATTCTCGACTATCATTTAATTCGCAGATTATCGAGACGGGCCTAACGTTCGTTCGTTGTCAAGCGGTTAGAAAGTGGGGAATAATTAAGGGTCCGACATTGATGAAATATTTGCTTTCGCGCAGAACACTCGAGTTTCTCAAAGGAGAAGTACAAATGTTTCTCGAAGTCAACGAGAGTACTGAGAGCGAAGCAGAAATGGAAGAGGGGCATTGATTTTACGAATTCTGTGTCAAGTCGGCAACGCAGACAGTATCTCGATTTTTCTTTCCCCTCTGGCATTACGGATTCTCTCATTGTGCCACGGGAATGGAAGGTGTATACCTGAATTTCGAAAGGGGCTGAAAGGGCGTAGCCCAAATACCGGCCAGATGATACCATCGATTGTTCAGCACCACGATACTATATCATCGTGTAACACCGTTCTCAGAAAACGTTGCATCGTATATTCTTGGCCTCTTGCTATCGGCATTGGCCAACGCGTCGATCATTAATGACAATAGGCTTGTTTGACGAAAAATGTTAACTATGGAACGTAGATAAGACGAAACTTTCGACACATATTTGCGTCCAAGAGACAATGAAAACGGAGCTCTCTGCATACAATTGTCCGTGATTAATAGTCCGCTAATAGAGATTACTGTATCTTATAAAAAGTGACGGTGATCTTGGTAATCAGAGTGTTGTAAATAATTTATTTCGAGCGATGGGGATATATCAATGATGATAAAAAAAAATCGTATATATTTCAACTAGACGATTGCCGAGAACAATGAAACCTTAGAGATTATATTCTGATTGATGAATTTTGGAGTAAAATTCGTATGATATGCAATAATTACTTCCCCCTTTATAGAGAAAGCAAGTTTCGTGCTACGAATTTCCCCAAGCAACTCGGAACAGTATGCTTAAGAATATTGGCAGTAATCTTTGGGAAGCGATAGTGCATCAAGTGAACATTACACGTTGCTTATAATTACTGGTCCGAGCCCCTGAAAAAAGAATCCGAATGTCTAATTGGTCAAAGGTAGTCTTTCATATAAGTAGAAGCTATTTTTGTAGATTGCACAAGACACTTCGAGCATCTAACAATATGATATTGATCTGTTCATGAATCGAACCTCTGTTCTCTCCTGTCTATTAAGCAAAGTGTCCATTAAATTCTATTATTTCACCTGATGGCCCGCGAGCAAACAAGCTCTGCGACCAACGTATAAAATGTATCTCTACGTTCTGTACAGAATCCAAATCTTAAGAAACACCTGGCAAAAGGGATTACAAATGAATTGTACACGAAATACTGCCGGAAACTCCCACAAATCAAAACCACTATCTTCAACACGTACATTACAAAAACCAACAAAATCCGCATCAAGGTATCGTCCACGAATATTCGTAGACACTACCAAGGAGCCATCCATCGAATCCATAATCATGCAAGTCAACACAGAGACAATTCCACATGCTCAAGAGAACTGGACACAGTTGGTTAGGATCGTCGATACAAAAAAAAAAAGAAACCAAGAGCACTATCACTGCTCACGTCTACGTGAACTCTTCTACTCCAAAAATTGTTCATACAACGGTCTTGAAAAAACAGGAACTACACTAGGAAACCAACTAAATCGTTATTTGAAAAAATACTATAGACGCCCGTGCAGCGGTATCAGCCGAATACAATGTTTACCAATGTCTCCATCGCACTGTTACATCTCCACGGGAACAATTTTAATAATCGATATTCGACTGTACACCGAACTACCGTCTACGTCGCAGCCAGAGGGAACACTCGAAAGGGAATGCAATTGTATATACGTAACAGCGATTTCTGACGGAAACGTTCGAGATGCGGCGCGTTCCCGTGGACGACACCCGCGGTTGGAACAGTCGAGTTTTCACGAGGTTCCAGCGAACGATAGCCGCGACGACTCGCGCACAATCGCGATACGCGTGCCGCGTAAACATCGGATTCAGCAGAAGCCGCGGCAAAAGCGAGAGAAAAAAAGGAAAGAAAGAAAGACGTTTATCACGATCGTTGAATTATCCGCAGGTAACGACAACAGCATCGGTTAAAAAGAATAGATGATAATCCCCCCTACCCTCATCCACGGGCACCCGTTCCATGGCTTTCCCAAGAGTAACCCAGGCACTCGCACGCAGACGCACAGCTCTGCATTCGGAGACGGACAGGCGAAACGAGCGAACCGACGAGAGAAAGAGAGCGGTAAGAGGGGCAACAAGTGAGGAAGGGGGTAAAACCGGGGGGGGGGGGAGAACACGATGGAAAGAGGTAAGGCGCAGGGAAGAGGATTTTGATAAAGTAGAGGGGATGGAAGAGACCGAGAGAGGAACGAGTAAAAGCTATACGCTAGAGTTAGAGGTTAAGGTACGTCCTACGACAGTGTCGTCGACGAGTGAGGGGCCCTTAAAGCGAATCTAACCTCCGCTGATACAACTAATATAACTAATATAACTAATTATAACTAACGTGGCTTAGAAAAATTAGTGTTTCCAATCTTACGCGTTTAAATCGTTAAATGAAAAGCATCTAATATATCAATTCTCTGTGGATCGTGAGACCGCTATTGAAGTACGCGCGTGTTGTGCGAGACACAGAGTGGGGGGAGGTTAAGACGATGTTACTGTAGATAGAAATAAAGACCGATGGACACAACCATGGTCCTACGGATACTCACTGCTGACTCTCATCCCACCCAGGGGCGGATTCGAAGGCGCGTTGGTGCAATCGGCAAAGGAGGTGGTCCTCGGTCGGCTGCTCATCCTGAACTCTTGTTGACCCGCTTCTCCACCGTCACCTGACCACTTTTCAAATGCCTTAATAACCCTTTTGCTTCTTCCTCGCTGGTCACTGGTAGCCGCCTTGGCTGGCCGTGCTACTTCCTCACGTGAAGATAGCCAGCAGCTTGTCTTTGTCGTCGCCGCCGTCGTTGTTGTCGTCAACGTCGTCGTCAACGTCGTCGTCGTCGTCGTCGTCGTCGTCGTCGTCGACACCACCTCGGACATCAATGACAGCACGAACGATAATTACATCGCACGCACGCATGCACGTCCGTACGGTTCGGTTCTTCTATATTACGCCACGGCCGCGCTCGATCGATGGATGGAGGGAGAGAAAGAGAGCGAGACGGGACGGGACGGGATGGGACGACACGGAGAGAAAGATGGAGAGAGAGAGAGAGTGAGAGAAAGAAAAATACGAAGGAAGGGCGGGAGGGTGTAGGAGGGATAGAGATGGGAGGGAAGAGGTACGAGCGAGCAAAGCGCGCGCAAGATCGAGAAAAAGGAAACCACGGCGGAATACCGTGTCTCACAATGGTTAAATCACTAAAATAAAAGGGACAAATTTTCGTTTCACTGTTCGGCACACTTCCCGCGAAGCACCGTAACGCTACCGTTTTGCCAATAGGTGACAGTGGTTAACGACGACGGCGGTAGGTGTATATGTACGATATAAACCTCGAAACGATCAAAAAACGCTGGCTGTAACAGCGCACCACTGAGTTATAACGCTCCGTTCTCACAAGCAACTTCTCGCGATAGGCTTGCCCGCCGGTATGATTTTTTTTTTTCTTTTTTCTTTCACTCGATGCTCCTCTTTTTCCTCTTCTCACACGGCGAATAAAATTCACTGAGTGCGATTACGTTACACCGCGACGACGATGCCGTTCAACTACACGAATTGACACAATTTATGACAATCTTTTCGTATTAACCACTGACTGTCAGGGAGTATCACGCACCGAGAAGTGCGGTTCTACTACCTAATAATCTGACGAGGGCGCGGAGTGTAGCGGAGAGCTATGGCGCGAGGGGAGGCAAGGGGTTGACGTTTTCGGAACGGTTCGTACACGCTCGCCAGTGGAGGCACACCGCCGCACTTGGTAGCCTTCCTATATAGTACAACTCCACGATGATCCGGCTGACGGCTCGGATTTCTTCGTCGTTGATGATCTTTATGTACAGCACGTCGAGGGCTTCTATTGGAGCCGTTTGCACGCTGAATTTTTCCTTTCTTTAACGATACCTTCTGACGGTTGTCGGAGTTACATCGTACTTCAATCGTTCTCTCCTTTTCGGTCTAACGGCGTAGTCGTTGGTTGTCTCTGTCTATCTCTCTCACTCTCTCCTTTCTTCTTTTCTAACCCTCTTCGTCACTCACTCCCTCTCTATCTCTCTCTCACTCCCTCACTCTCTCTCACTTCTGCGCTCGTACTTTTGGAGCGTGCGGGGGAAGCGCTACTGCCTCACCTCCGCCACTACCACTCTTTCTCAATCGTTCTATCTTTCTCGATATACTTTGAATCTTGTCACTACTCGTCCCTCTTACGCTTCCTGAGTTGTCAGGCCCGACGTTATCGACTTGCCAGGCTTGTGCACGCTTCGTCGCGATCACCGCTAAGCTATGCGGAGAATCGAGCAGGTATGGTGCTGACGCCGACGTGGACGTCTTCGTCGCCGTCCGTGTCGACGTTACTCGAGTGGAGGTCGTCGTCACCGTTCGTTGTAACACCTCTGCTTTCGATGATCGCGATACCACTATAAAACCAAACGTCGCCTCGAGCCTGACGGCGGGAAATGGATAAACTCGCGAGCCTGACTGACGCGGCAAAATCAATTCTTGACGATCAACGACGTTTTCTCTTCCTCGCCGTGCACACGAACACCACACCAGCTACGAATTTTTCGAAGCCTCCTCAGACATTGACCCGTTCGGGCTAGATCGGGCCACTCGAATGTCGACGGACATTGCCGAAAGTGACGTCAGTTATACCCCGCCCTGCCTCTTGCCTAGTTGATGCTCGTCCGGTCAGTTGGATGGCGCTGCGATCACCTTCGCCACTGCCATCTCTTGGCGACATCGGAAACAAACCGCGGCGCGCGGCAGATTCGAAAGCATCTGTGTTCATATTTCTTTTTAGAATATAAAGATCGGGAAAATTTGATGGGAAATAAGAGACACCAAGTTTTTGGGTGTTATAATGTAGTTCTTTAATTAATAAAGGAATTGCAAATGTACAGTAGGCGTAGAGGTTTACATTTCACAATATGGGTATGATCATTGAAATGATTTGATGTGATGTAGCATAATGTATATTTAAAATATATTTTATTATAAATATAACAATAAAATTGTTTCAAATTATGTCATTAAACGTGCAAATATTTGTCCATTGACTTGCGTTGCTTCAGGTTTTCCATTTATAAGTGGTGATAATAGATATCGGTTTACTTCAATTGCATCATTGCAAAAATATGTTTTCAAGTTTTCGGAAAAGACTGTAGAAAATACCTAGATAGTGAAAACTATTATTTTATCTTTGAATAAGTAGCGTGTTTTTCATTAACACAGTCACTGCGGAATCAACATATGTATAGTGCGGAACTTTTGATCTCCTTTGTCGTCCCTGCTGTCCCACAGATGACTTGTTAATGCCTTTCATTGCGCCAAAGAACAGAAGCATATTTTTGAAATTATTTTATTTCAATGTCCAACGTTGTGCGTGACACGGAAATGGGGTAGGGTGGAGTAGAAATGAACACTAACGGTAGCCACTATTTTAAATACTGAACGAGATTTTACTCTAACTTCATAAACGTAGACATAGTTTACTTATTCCATAGTGTAACAAACATTTTATTACACGGACGAGTTTATTATTACTAATAAATATATGTGTATTCCACTATTGGACTAATATCCTTTCTGTAATATTTGTAACAGAAAACATGCAGTTCGACACGATATTCAAAAACACCCGCCTTGAAAACTATAGAAAGGACAGCACCGTCCCCCACACCCACCCCCTCCCAGTCATCAGCCAATTAGCGCAATCTATTTCAAAAATCTGTCTCTTTCGCCAACGGATCTCGTAGTGAATAGACGTGCTCAGAGTGTCCGACGAATTAAGGTATATCATATAGTCTAATATATTCTCGAAAACAAGAAATGATGTACGCATTGTTTTCATTTCCCTGTCTTCCATGTTTTCCGTAGTTTCTTTGTTAGTATTAATAAATATTTTGCAAGAAACGATGAAAATATTGCGCAGCCACACCGCGTGGCGTGCTATTTCAAATCGACTCGAGTATGCATATACGTATTATCTTTCACGTATGCGTATATGTATCGCTGCTCAGAATGCCATTATCTTGTAGCATATTCTGTTGTTTCGAGCAATATCACGACAATATTGGCGATTCTTAATACATTCATCTCTAATTTCAGTTCGATTCTGTTCTATGGCGTCTCTCTGGCTTGCTTTGAATTAGAGATGGCGCGAACGAGACACTTTTGAACGGGAATGCGCAGGAGCAGAGTGATGCGGCGCCATATTGTTGAATCAACTTGACGCTGACAGGTAAGCGTTCTTCAAATTTCTTGTCGAAATAAGTAGAATTCCACCAAATATATCTCTATTGAATTACAATTCATATCGCGTATAATACTTGCATGATGTAGAGTCGCGTTGTAAGCAAGTAGAAACATAATACAAGCAAAATATTTCCGAGTATTTCTTTGTTGTTTCTGCCTGCGGCCGGGAAGCATGTTTTTCCTAGAAAACATCGACAATTCATCGCGAAACAAAAAAGGACAATTAGCGTGTAACGTATGCGTTGAAATACTTCTAGGAAACGCAAGCGATCGTAAACAAGAACGGTGTTTGGATTTCGTCGGGCACCGAACGTAGCGGAACGGCAGAGGACGATAGCAAAGGTTGTCATTCTTCTACTTGACTCCGAGTTGACAACACGTATGGAAGACATCTCAGTAAGGTGCGTTCATAAGAGCTATACGACAATTATTTTCACTCTATTACCGCTGCTGTTTACTTAATAGGATTGTAATTACAACTTAACATAATATTGCTTCCGTACTAAATCTTTTATTATTGCATTAGTACATCACAATTATCATTACTTTCGTGCACTTGTTTAATTACGTAGTTATTCTTTTGTACAGGACTATGGAGAGAGTTCATTGTATGGAATAGAGTAAGGTACCAGCTACAATGATGTTCAATAAATCAATGGAGCCAGGGCCTGTGTATGTGAGCACTTTAATTATATTTTTATATTGGTTTTATATGATGTGTGACTGGTAGTAAGATGAAACAACCCCAATTATAATACTGAAAGAAACAATTAGATTCTCTATACCAATTACAATTAAATAATTGCAATTGGAATAGGCCTTTTTATTTTGCATCTTTTACATAATGCATATGTTTTTAAATATAAAACATAAAAACATATGCAATAACTCATTGCATTTACTATTGCATTGTTAATCTCGCATATTATTCATGCATATTTGCATATTGTTCATGCACATTTGCATATTTTTCATGCATATTTATATATTGTTCGTGCACACTTGCATATTTTTCATGCATGTTTGCATATTTACACATATTAACGTATATTTACATATTTTGAATGTCTATTTACATATTTTTAACGCATATTTAAATATTTATAATGCATATTTACACATTTTGAATGCATATTTGCATATTTTGAATGCCTCTTTACATATTTTTCGTGCAATATTATTTTTCATAATATCACTGATAACACTCGATAGGATGAACGACTTCTTTCAGAAAATCTTGTGACCGCGCGCAATGCGGTCGGTAAAGTCAGTATTTGCTTCGAAGTTTTTTAGGTTTCTCAGAGAAAGAGGCTCTGTTTAAATTCTCTTTTACACTTTAGCTACACGCGATTGTAAAGTCAGTGTTTTTCGCGCAGTAGTTGTTAATATTATTATCAGAGCACCGGTGCTCCTTTTCAATTACTCCAATCGCGAAAGTAGCATCTTAATTTGTTCGCCGATGTAATTTGCGGTCGCGTGCATACTCTTTTATTTATTTTTTTTTACTCTTGTATTCGCTATCGGAAGTAGAGTCAATGCATCACTGAAGGGGATGTTTTATGCGGCACTGATAAAGTGAGAAACGTAAGTATCTTTTAAACAATTCTCAGTTTTCTATGAAGAATTAAATTCTGTAGTTTTAACAGTAGATTTTAATGTTCTTTGCGTTCCTGTTTAGTTACAGTTTACACACTTCCTGACGATGGCGTTCAGTTGCGCTGCCTGGGTGTTGTTCCCGATGTCCTTCACGAGTACTTCTTTTGTCTCTGCAATCAACGAACTAGTGAGTCGCATGTGTTTTAATTCCTCCAGTCCCCAATCATGCCGTAGGACGATTGGTCCAAACCGGCACGGGTGACTGGTTGTATTTTTTGGTAGATTTCCGAGCATAGTGACCGTCATTATTTCCTTGTGTATTATTTCTTATACCAGGCTAGATCTGCCTTCTTGTACTCTGCGTTCTCTAATATAACAAAATTAAAAACCATAAAAATATTTCTCATTCAAGTAAATATTTGATCAAAGAAGCACTGTCCGCGTAGCTTCCTCTATTTGGATAAAAATATATGATGACATTAACAAATACATTGAACAAATGAATATACATTGAAGACACGGTACTTAAAATTTATAATTGCATTTAAAATCAATTCACTGGTTTCACTGTTAATCATGCATTAAAACAAATAAATATAACGATACGTATTTTAAAATCAGCACTGAATGTGCAAAGCCAGTGATAGCACTTAATATTAATTTTCGTGTGCTATAGTCGAGTCCTTTTCGTATGAAATTCATTGCACATTATGTACAAGAAGGCGTTTTATATACGGGCAGATTATAAAATCGAAGTAGCTATCTTGAACAATTTACTTCGATTGAGGAATCACCTGAGGGTTATTTAATAGTTTGTAAATTTTTCAAGTAAATATTCTCTTGCATACATTTTTTGATTGCATTACATATTCAAGTAAATTCAGTTTCAATTACAGTTATGTTCCTTAAGAAATCAATTATTTATCAGTCATTTTTGAGTTTCTATTGATATTTCATAAATTATAAATCGAGTCATTTTTAAAGAGACTGAAAATAAAATATACTGTTACCTATTGCTATTTTACGTATACTAATCATCTTTTTAGATCAGGATTTTCAGGTTTAACCCCTTCCGTGTTCATTGCCAGGAACTCACTCACGTGCCCAGGTGCTACTTGGGTGAGTGAAAGACAATGGGCACGATGATCATATTGTTTTTAAATTTCTAACAATGTTTGGCGGCTGACATTTGCTAGTGCACAGTGCACGACGTATTTTCCACATTGTGTGTGTATGTGGTTAGGCCGTGGAATTGCGTCGGCTCGGGAATTTAATAATCACAAATCACAACCGGATTTATTCCAATACCGTTACAATGATTTAATAAATAGTAATATGTTTTACAATTGCAAATACACATTGAATATCATAACGATTTATAAAAATATGGCAAACAGACCAAGTATATTTAGTCGAAAGAAAATGTACCATATATTTTAATAATGAATATTTTAAATTTATTACGTATTTCAAACATATACGTTTCCGCACATTTACGCAATGGTCGCTAGCCTTTGTCAGCCGATTTCAGGAATTGGTACGTACCCTTAGAGTGTGAATGATTGTATGCCAAGCTCGGGTGTCGGGGGCGTCCCGGGACGCCTCTCTAGTGTAGGCCCTTGCACCCGGGTGTTTGAGTGAGAAACATGGAATGAGGTGTGTTTGTGTGAATGCTTTGCCATTTTTTAAATACAGGTCTAGGTAGGATAGGTAGTATACCTTCTGGTGTGCCTGATAGATATAAGTAGGTAGGGCCGGGCAGGTTGACACAGTCTCTGATCGGGTAGGCAGTATTTCGCGTGTTCAACCTGTTTCAGGAAATCTGATTTGAAAAGTCGACGGTGGAGCTGTGGCGCGAACGAAAATGCGTTCGCCTCTGGCTTTGCCTATCGATTTTTCGAATTTTTCGCGGTCGCGATCGCGATTTGGTCTCGAAACGAACGTGCCACATCATGCTCGAGGCTGCACGCGTAGGCGAAGATCGATCACAATTTGAATCGTAACCTTTGCGATTTTCCGTAATCGCAATTTTTACGATTGTATTTGGTCGTGATTCGTCCACGTGTGTTCCGTTTAGCTCCGCGGTTTAGATTTTTATTTTGTATTTTTGTTTGCTTGCGAATAGAGTCTCGAGCCTAGGCTAAGTTTCAGCGGGCATTGCGCCCGAAGAAAAGAAGAAGCTATATGCCGAAGAGGCCCGACAAACTGTCGCTCAAGAGGGCAACTACCAATGGCTCTGCATCCTTTGGATGGGGAGCCATTCTTTGTTACTATTTTGTCACTATGCTCGCCTTTGTATGCTGTAGTTGTAGTTCATTGTTTCCAGCACTCATCGTCGCATTGGGCAAAACGCGATTTTTATTAGCGTCGCGTAAGATTTAAAGCGGTTTGTATTAGAGTTGCGATTAAGTATATCGTGGTTTGAATTAGAGTAGCTTTTATATTAAATTATACTTGCGGTATATACTTGCTTTTAGCGTTGCGATAATAATTTTCGTGTTCTTATTCTATATAGGTTTTAATTAGCATTTTCAGTACCGCGATATTTTTCTTATGTTTTCATTTAGTGTTGCGATGAGAAATGATCGGGATTTTAAAGTAGCGTTGCGACCACAATGAAATGCCCAAATTGGTTCCTGAGTCACCAATGGCGGCTATTAAAGCTGTATAAGGCTACGGTTGCAGTGGATGCGTATTCGGACGACTATGTATTTTGCATTTCTATGTCGCACGCCGTATAAAATGGACATGGATTTGGCCAATTATTATTATTCTTGGGGCAATCTTTTATTAACGACCTTGTTAACAAATAAAAGATTAAAACGGAGAAATTCAATTTTTGCGTTTAGGGTGTTTAAATATTTTAGTATAACTAACCGTAAATTAACTGGCGCGATGATCGGATTTCGCCAAACGAAAGTGTTTAAAAACTCAATTGCAAGTATGATTCTGACACGTCATTAGCTTCTTTAGTGCGCGTGGTTCGAGTAGAGTAATTGAGCAGCTTCGAGTTTGCCAAATCGAAACGGTTGTTGTCATGCAATGATTGTAATTTTTTCTGAAAATACCTATTGGAATCTATGTAAAGAGATATTGGATTTATTCAACTTGATGTTACACCCCACTATAATTTTCAACTATACCCAGTTACTCTGTAACTAACAGAGTTTTCAGTTGTATACTACAATTCCCATCCACTATTATATTCTACAATGTATTTTTCAGTAAGATCATGTTTTTCCTAGCCCATTATGACAGTTTCGTAACTTATGTACTGAATGTACAAGGTGAGGTTCCTACTATTTTACTCCTTCTGGGTAATGAGTTTTCGTCGGTTGGCAAATACTACCCTACCGAAGTTCATTATATTGGGTGCCTATAATTATTTGTTTAAATTAAATTATTTACTTAGTAGACGGTTTACATTAAATTAGTTTGGACTAAAAATTGGAGCCATGCATTAATTTTTGTACAATGAAAAAATTTGCTAATGGGATCTGCTGCTTCACGAGTATAGTGCTTGCTTCTCAAAACGAAATATACATTTTGTGCTCAGGATCGCTTCATACTAACGTGACAAGTTTTTTATTTACACATGGACTGCTAATTATTATATCCAACTTGCAACAGTCAATCCTATTGTAATTGCGCCAAGCTTTTGAAGCATTACGCTCGCATGTGAAGAAAGGTTTGCGCAAAGGAAACTGACGATTGCACATGGTAATGATAATAATAGCAAGTTCGGTTATTTCCGTGCGAATTAAAAAGAAATTGATATGCTAAAACGGGTACTTGAACAGAATACATATGTATAGCGCGTTGGAAAACAAGCACTATGCTCAATGCTTCTGCATGCTTCAACCTTTATCTGCATGTTTCAATCTTTCTCTGCATATTTCACTCTTTTCCTGCAGTCCCCTATTGGCAACTATTTTATGATATGGAAATTAATGAACCGTTCATTAGTACGACGGAAGTTTAGATCTGGAACTTATTTTATTAAAAAATAATCATGCAAATTATCAATAACCATAGACACCTAAAACGTATGTCAGTAAATTTAGTACGACAGTATTTGCCACTCTGCAAAACCTCATTACCCGGAGGGAGAAATTAGTAGGAATCTCCTTTTCCTAGTGGTTTAATTTCATCACGTGATAGAGTCAAATTCTGTATTTGAGTCGCTCAGTTCTTCGTTTTCATATACTTACGACGTTTTATTATTATTTTGTGACAGAGCCGGTTGCCCTACCTTTTGAAATGTTGTCCCTTTAACAGAAAACCTCGATGTTTTCAGTCACCAGCAAATTTTGTTGCTAATGTTTCTTATTGTACATCACTTATCGTTAGTTCATTAGACAGTACCGGCTATTGGTACAAGGGAAACATATTTATATTGGTTGCCTATGACTATAAATTTGAATTAAATTATTTAGATAATAGAACTTGTACATTAAATTAATTTGCATTAAAAATTAGAGATAGCATTAATTCTCGTACGATGCAAAAATTTGCGAATAGGAACTGTTGTTTAACGAGCAAAGAGGTTGCTTCTTAAAGCGGTCTATACATTTTGTGCTCAGGTTCGCTTAATACCAGCCATAGCTTGCCAATTTTTTTATTTATACGAGGGCTTCCTAGCATTATATGTTTCATGCAGTTGTCAATCCTATTGTAATTGCGCAGAGTTTTTTTCGATAAATTACGCTCGCACGCGAAGAAAGGTTTGCGCAAGGAAAATTGACGATTGGACGCGGTAATGATAATAATTGCAAGTTCTTGTATTTTGGTGTGAATGAAAAAAAATTGACACGCTATGAAGCATACTTGACCACAATACATATGTACAGTCCGCTTGCAAACAAGCACTATGCCCATGATAATTTTTGTTTGCAGTGCCCCATTGGCAACTATTTTCCACTATGGAAATTAATAAATCGTTCATTAGCACGACGAAATTTTAGAACTGTAAAATATTTTATTACAAAATATATCAGTTAGTTAACAATTATAGGCATCCAAAATCTATATCAGTCAATTTAGTCAAGTTTACTGCAAACGCTCATCAGATCTTTCTATTCAGAATAAAGGGAAATTAGCAGGGACCTTTTTTGCTTATATGTAATCATATGATACAGTCAAACACAATGGTTAAGTAATATCAATTTCTCTCCTCTCCTCTTTTCGTCTTCTACTCTTTGAAATTTCGTCGCTTTAAAAGCAAATCTACCCAGCGTATTCCGTGATTAATGTTGTTTATTAAGCTTCACATATTCCATTAACGTATATTTTCCATCGAAAAAAAGGGATTACAATTGCATGTACAACGATCGAATGCTATTTCACAGCTGTTATCTGGTTTTCCTTCGGAAAGTCAAACTATCTTATAAAGTGTATTTGTGCATGGTATCAAGTTCCCCGGAGGATTTCATCCCACGTTCGAGGCGAAAAGTTTAGTTGCATTAAAATATTTATCCACCGTAAACGGAAAAATTAAATATCTTCGTTCTAATCCTTCATTTGTTAACAAGATTGTTAGTGAACGATTGTCGCAAGAATAATAATAATTAGCCAATTCCACGTCCATTTTATATGGCGTGCATCATAGAGATGTAAACTACATAGTCGTCAGAATATGCAGCTTCTGAAACCGTAGCTTAAGGTGATTACTTCGATGGTAGTCCTGGATGCGACTACCGTGACTTCTCCGTTATTTGTGTTTGCGAATTAAAAATAATGAGTGCAGTGAATTGCTATTTTTTTCAAATATATATAAAATAAATAAATGAGAGATAACGAAGCATCATACGCGATTGACTTTGCAAGTAATGCGGTAAGAGATAATCCGCTTACGGTTTTCAATCCGCCTTATAACCAGTGGACGATAATTAATGATCCTCTGGCTATTTATCATTCTCTTTTGCCTCTCGCCTTTTTATTAACACTAAAAACGAGTTGTTTCATCTTAGTATCTAAGTAAATGTTTCTATTTGCAATTCATAAATATTATTCAGCATGTGTATTATGTTACTAATCTCATAAATAAGTTTGTTACAGAATTATTAAGGTAGAGAAGATGTCAATACAATAGAATACTTCAAAGGGGATAGTGTATGGATCAAATAAATCCAAGGAAATCATATGATTCAAATCATACCATTCAAAATGGTAGAAACAATCGGGCTCTCGTATCTAACAAATATCACCGAATACTAATAAACTTTGATCTGTTTCAGGTTGCAGGATCACGATTTTAGTGAAAGAAGATTCACTATAAAATATCCCTTTCTTTACATCCCTTTTGGTTTTCAGCCGAGCAGGCAATTCTTCAATTGAATTACCTTTTCAATTCGGCAGACAATGTTAAAGTTGCGATCAATTTTTAGTCGGGCTGGTGGTTTCGTGTGTTTCCTTATCCTTATATTATAATCTTCATTTTTTTCATTGATTCGGGTCTAATAGAATTTTTCTGTTCAGCTTTCGTTGAATTCATTTACATTAATACCTCTTTCCATCGATATTTCGCGCAACGTTTGCGCCCCGAGCGTGCTGCGAATACACATCAGAACGAAGTAGCTTTCAATTTGTAAATAATAATATTTGCAAATGGAAGGGTCGTGGGGCGCGTCCCCAACGCTACTTAATAAACAGTAGCCCTTCGACTTATCACTGTACACGAGCAGAGGACGCTCGAATCAGTGTCGGATTTCTCAGTCGGTACGGCAGTCGCGTTGTGTCACGGAAAGTTCATAGGGCGAATTCCCTTCTCGTATACCAACACTCGATCGCTGTCATGGTAGAGGGCAACTTTAACATCGTCTACCGTAAAATGGTATCAATTCGGTGCAGCCACCTAGTGGACCTTGCCGGCAGGCGTCGTATCACGGAGAAGAGCCTCCCCACTTCCAATCTCTTGGCAGTCACCAAAGCGCGGGCTAAGGTTCAAGTTGCATTTTAGATGCGAGCGAAAGCACATCGTTTTCGGTTAGTGGTCATGAACCAAGTTTCGTGAAACTCGACAACATCTTCCGACGGGAGGACAGGAACAAGTGGTACCGGTTGTGCTGGCCAGCTCGCGGACCTTACAATCGGCACTTTGGTAAGCTCTTAATCAAACATTTCCGTATCCTTTCAATCCCATTAGAAATGTTGTGCACCCTCGGTGCATTGACTCCCCGTTTGCAAATTAACGTTGTTCCCCCCTCCCCCTCTCTCTCTCTCTCCCTCTCTCTGGCGATTTTCTATGGTGTCACGCGATAACATTCCACCGCCGTGCTTCCTGTGGTATTTATCGAACGAAATTGCCGTGCCATTCTTTAATACCGCCGCGCGCTGAATCGCACGTGGCGTTGAAACACGGAGGCGAAACGCATCCGGTATTTTATATGATAGCTATGCACGAAGCAGGACAAATTGCGCGCAGCTCGTATTAACGTTGAACTTTCTCGCTTTAGCGGATGTCGTCGTTGAACGTGCACGTTGAACGAAAGTCACTTTGCGTGCGCGCAGATGTACACTCGTTTTAACAATCGACGTGTCCGTACCGCGCTCCTCTTACTTATCGTCGTGTTTGCGTTCCAAAACGTGGCCGCCGCCCGTTGCCGCGAATTGAAATCGCAACAATTGCACCGCGACGAGCAAACAGGTAATTCTTTATCTCGCGCGCTCATTCGAAATTTCGCGAGCCTCTCCCGGTTTTCGCGAGAACGTGTCCCCGCCGCGGGTACGAAAGTTTCTTCCGCCAGCAACACAGCCGTTTAATAATCCGCCGGGACGTTTCCGTATTCCGCAAAGCTTCGGCGTCGTATAAAGTCATAAATCGACGGGCGACCTCGTTGGTGGGTCTGTTTAGACGGGTCGTGAAAGTCACGTAGTCGCCGTTAGCTCGTCGCCTACGCGTACGCTCGTTAAAAAGGATTAATCTAAACGATTACGTTATCATACGATCGGGGTGTGAAGGGTATTATGCTACGGTGGCAGGGACGTTCGCTGCGAACTTCGCGCACCGCGGCTTTATCCGCGTCGCTTTCATCTTGGCCAAATTGTTTCACCGACGAAAAGTTCGCCGGATGTTGAGGAGGACACGTGTTAACTGCGAGTCAACCCCCGTCCGACCCGAATCACCTCTTCCGAGCGAATCAAATATTTTCTCGCTCGTAGTTGTTCCCTGTTTTTTTGGAAACGACTGTATGGAACGTTCGCGGGTCGCGTTGTGATTCGCGAATGCTGCGTAAATCGATGATCCGAAATGGAATCTCGAGATTGAAAAAGGTTATTGCGGGGTCGCCGTATTAATTTGGCGAAACGAGCAATGTATGGCGCCGCGACAAATATGAACGGCGGTTAAATCCACGAAAAGGGTATTTCGCTGATTTTATTTGACGCACGGGGTGTCTTTGATTTAGCCGTCGTTTGCGAACGGTGTGTGTACAGACTCGCGTGCGCGTACCCGAGGAATTCGAAATTCTATTCTGCCCGTATAATCCGCGCGAGCGTAGCCACTAAATTACCATTCGAATTGATTCGCGTTTCGACGCCGCGCCGTAGCGACAGCATTACCGGTGGCCACCGATCCCGCGATTTATTTGGGAATCGTAACAATGCCGTTTTCATTAAAACGGCCGCCGGTTTTGCAGCGGCGAGGCTCGCCTCTATCGCCGAACGGGCGGGCCGGCCGTGCGCTTCTAATGTTAACCAATGCGTTCCGCGCCGTTCTATTATCAACTGGTATCGCGAACGAACGAACTTGACTAACGACACCTGCGAGAGTTCCAGAACGATGCGGCTTTTGTGCGTTCCGGCCAAGAGGTAGATAGTTGTCTTTTGCCGTGTCGATAAGCCGGACGATTTATTTCGTCGAACATACCGCGATCTTGCATTGCCTGATAATAATCGCGGAAGCTTCTGGCAAATCCTTTCCAAAGCCGACGTAACTTCTACTTGCCCCGAAAATTCACAGCGAAATGGATGTTCCTTTTCTCCGTGCTCCACCCATGTCGGTCTCGCGATCAGTCTCTTCTCCTCTCGTCAAATTTCTCCGGGTTCCCGATCGCGCATCCTTCGTACGTGAGAACGTTTCTCTCGCGTCTGTTGCGCCGTCGAAGCGCGTCGACGACTCGTGTCCGTGGCTGCACAATGGCAAAGACAAGCGTCGACGAAAGGGTGGGAATTAAAGGACGCGAGAGGGTCGGAGAGACGCGGCGGCTTTTCGGGTGACGCGTATTCGTAGCCTCGCGTTTTCGTCGCCTAACGAGATTTCGACGGCCACTTTAGGGCGTCGTGAAAATCCTTTCAATGGGCTGGAGAGGCGTATTGTTAGCCGATGTCTCGCTGTATCTCCGCTCTCGTGCCACGCGAGCATGGATTCGATTTGTTCCCCTCTATTTCCTTCCTTCCATCGCCCCTTTGTTCATTTTTTCGCCTGCTTTCTAAATTTTATAGGATCACGACTTATCCGGTGATCGAATTCAACCGTGTGCTCTCCTCGCTGAATTTAGGGGTAGTTTCTTCCCTTGGTTCCGAACGTGAAACGATTGCGAATGTCTCGTGACACGGAGTTGCCTCTGTTTCTGCGGAACGAGATCCAGACGCGCGATAATCCTTCGAAATTTTTCTACAGCCCGTTTATTTCTATCTACTTAATTCTCGATCAGGTATTCGCGTCGTTCGATCCGCAGGTATTTGCTTCGCGTTTTTCTTCTCTTTCTCCCGATAGCCAACATGCCGTACAAAACAGCCCCCTTTAATCCCGGTCAGTCGGGTATAATGGAAATCGATGAGGAATCGTCGTCTCGTTAATAAACGAAAGGCAAGAAGATTTATCTCGTCGGGCATTTGAATATACATGGACGGCAGATTACGATCCGCTGGTATACCGTGAAAGCTCGAAAGTCTTAGCCGACCCCCTTTTCATATCAACCCCATCTCTGAAAACGATTCGACGGGCGTGCTTTTGAAATTGCACCGGCCTTGCACACAGCGCTGCATGATTATTTCCTTCGTACTGCCCTCGTCCCTTAACGAGCTTCGATATTTTCCCCCGCAATATAATCGAACGATATTGCCAGATTAATTTCCATGAACTGGGTGCGATGTGAGGGAATGCGAAAAAAAAGAAAATAAGAGAAAAATCCACGAAAATGTAAAAGCTCCGGTGACCTCGTTCGCTCGCTGTACTCAATACCAAACGTGTTACACGTTTCAACAAAACACGGCCAACTCCCGGCCATAATCACACCGCCGCCCACCTTTTGCCGGAGCTTGATCAAATAAACCGTTCTACGTATCCACGTGTTTGCCATTCGCCGCTAGTGGAACTTTGCTTAAAAAACTTCCACGGCGCTGGCACTTTCAACGGCGGCCGCTTATTTCCAAGCCGAAACGTTGTTCGGTCCGCTTTTGCTTTCGAAAGTCACCGGCAACCGGGAACTCCCGGCACGCGAAAACAGGCGTGCTTTTTAGTTACGAGCGTTGCAACTTTTGAGGGAACGCGACGGCAGGCAAGTTGCGAATTATTTGTTCGAATTTCCCTCTCACCGACTCGGCTTGGAGGCGCGAGGTGTATCGGTGACGCGGCTGCGGCGCGCGGATTCTCAAGTATTTCTCTGACGTAAATGGGGCTGAAATTTCCGCCCTTTATTTGCGATACGTTCAATTCCTTGGCTCCCCCTCGAGGCAAACCGGGTTGCAACATTCGTTGTACTGATCGAGCTCGATGGTCTGCGATATGGCGCGTTCGTTACTGCCAGCGTTCCTTCTCGAGTGCAATCTTTTGACGGCAAAATTGCTTAAACAGAAGGGAAAGCGGAAAGAAAGAAATACAATCGGCTTGTTTCCGAAGTAACGTCGATTAGGATATTTTGTCGCGGTCGTATAAATGGAAACTGTTTTGCTTGCAGCGTTATCAACTGTGTACACGCTTCAATACCGGGAAAACTGGTGGCAGAAACTGGTGTTTTTTTCGCTATAATTAATTCAAAGATAGTTTCAGTTCACTCATGAATAACGCGAGGTACGTTTCCGAATACGTAATGAGAAACAGTAAAAACTGAACTGGCAATCGTGTTTCAGGCCCGATGAATTTTTAAAGGCGCCCCTACTGAAAGCACTCCGAATAATTGCTGAAGTATTTCATTATTTAACAATTTAAGAACAGGAGGCGGTCCTTCCCATTGCAAGGTGCAACGCGCGTGAAACGAACGTTTCAATGATTTTCGTTGCTCGAGAGTATCTCTTCGCATCGATACGATCTTTCAAATCCGTTGTATTTCGCCTGTCCAATTGTTTCGCTAAATCCTCCACGCGATCGCGAGAAATATTTTCCGAAATCGTCGATTAAAGCGTCCGTCAAATATAATCTCGCTCCCGCGTGCGACTGAAAAAAATAAAAATAAAATTTCGCCAACCATTACCTTTCAAATTTTTTCTGCGGACACACTCATTCGCTTTTTCGTCGTAATAATTCCGTGCACACGTTGAGCACGGTTTTCCTGTATTTCGTTCGCCCAATTTAAAAGATAATTTCCGTCGCGCAGCGATCATCGCCACGCACGACCCAACCCTTCTACGTCTTTCATTCCGCGACCCGGTGGATACGTCGCTCGTCGAAAGGAGGCGCGATTGTAAACCGTTCCGAGCCAGCAAATCGTTCGGCTTCTCCTTTTGTCTGTGCACGCGCAGCCTCGTTTTTCCTTTTTCCGTTTCGTTCCTTTCGTCGGTGGTCAGGTGAAATCGCCCGGGAGAACAAACGCGACAAAACGGACGGCACGCTGGATCGATTTCGGCGTGCACACGCGATCAGAACCATTGAACCGGTTGCATTCGCCAACGGAACACGTTGTGCACGCTTGTTGTTCCCGTGACTGACGGATGCAACGGTGAATTAATCTCGCGGGCGAAGTGCCGGTTGCGATGCAACGGAATAATCGTTGCCGGCAAATAACCCGGAACGATTTAACGCTCGTCGATCGACGGACACTCGACGAATCTGCGGAACCCGGTGATCAAGAATCAAACAGGAGGCACGAGACGTATTATTTGCTGCAATGAAAGTTTGTTCGTCGTGCGAGGACGGTTCGTTCGAGTTCGAAGGGATCGCGGCCTCGCTTCGGCGAATCTGTCCGCGAAGAAGATTGTCATGTTTGTTTCATCGGCGAGAGTAGCGTCGAGTGAACGTTTTCCTTATTTTCATGCTTCGTCGAATATTACGGCGGACGGGCTTCCCGTAACGAATAGCGGATCAATGAGTTTAATGAAATTAACCGTATTAATAATTCGGACAATACCCGGCGGCGATATGTTCGTCGCGTTTTTAATTTGACAAACGTGAAACACGATTTCATCGAGTTCCCGGGAATGCGAAATTCGACACGCTAATGGAATATCTCGATCTGATTTTCGGTGCCCGGGGAATTAGCATTTTGCCCGCCGATAATTCGTTCCGGCAATGGTCGTGCCGAAACTGTCACGCAGATTGTTTAATAATTGTTTTCTATCGATGCTGGGATCGTCGGGCGGCCGGTGGAATTGTCGATTGTCGGCGTGAGGTGCGTTCATAATTCGTGGAATCGACGAGTTATCAATCGCCCCGTGAAATCACGATTGTCCCGATCCACGCTCGCAGCTATCGAGATTAGATTCTTCTTATTATATGCTCCCTTCTTTTCTTCCGTTCCGACGCGAACAACCTAGCGCCAAGGTTAATAGCCCGTCGATCCGCATCTATTTATCGCTTAGAGTTCATCTAAGCGCAAGTATTTGGAATAGATTTGTATCGTTCGAAAACGTTGCCCGGCGGCCAGCAGGATCACTTACTTCCGTTACTTACATTTCGATCGTTTTATAACCTGCGAAACACCGCTGTCAATTAACCACGGAGAAACCACTGCCCGTGAACTTCGGAAGGGCGCTCGAATTTCACAGGCAATGCTCGTTCACGTTATTATTTTTCATTCCTTTCCGCCATAAACTTCTCAACTTCTCAATATTTCCGCTTGCTTTAACGCCACGGGAGAAAATAACTCTCACGGCGAATATTCGGAAGGAAGCCGGAAGCGTCGATGAAATATCGTCGGCACTTCTCCGCGGTGAAAACCACCGCAACAAGTACAACGGCACACCCCCCACCTACCTTTAAAAAAAAGAGGAAAAAAGAGGAAGGGAAGATCTCGTTTAAACGAACCCGGTGGAACGCTAAGTAAGCTCGACTTCGAAATCCTTTTCTATCCTCCCCTTTCTCTCTAACTCCAACGGTTCCTAATCCCTTTAAAACGCCGGATCCCGCGTACAATAAAGCGTTTAATGAACGATTAAGTATACACGGGCACGGTGATTAGCATCGAGAACGAATTCACCGTCTTAATTAGGTCCGCCTTGTCGCCGGTGTCGTTCCCGTTCTCGTGGATCTCGTGGAAAAGAACGTGGCGTAAAAACCAGCTGGACAGGTCGTTTCTTCTCCTCTACATTTTCTTCTTCCTTCTTTTCCCCGTCCTCCGGTGTTTCGCCATTTTTTCCCAAGCTTTCCGGGTCCAGTTCGTTACGGTTAGGTCGCGTTTGTATCAATCAGACGACAACGACGACGACGCGAAAAATGATTTCGATGTCGCACATGTTGGTGATTCATAGGAAAGGTTGCCGCGAATGAAGCATTCTGATATTTACGGTACACGTGTCGCAAATTGTAAAATGCTAGAAAGATTTCAGCTTATCATTTGCGCTATCGTTTGCCAGTATATCATATTTCTTGAACTCCGTCAAAGTCTCGTCTGCGGATGGCCGATTCTCGTTTCTAATCCAGCTACCTGCACCCCGAATATCTACCTGTCGATATACTAATGCATTCTGATGCCCGCGCCAACTCGAAATCACTGGGGAAACGTTGAATAGGAAAATATGCAATTCTAATCAAATCGAATTCGTACCAAAATTCATCCTTCCCTATAATATTCAAAATGCCCTATAACATTAAGGGGTGTCCTCGTCGCAACGCTACAAGAGTAAAAATAAAGTCGGCGAAAGAGTTTAATTAGTGAAAGAATTTTCGTTGCTCGGAAAATTCCATTCAAAGAGGCGTCTCGAATTCAACGAAACCCGTCGTTTCCCGAGGAAACTTCCCGCGGCTTGTAGTGGACGAGCCGAGGTTTGTTCGCGTGCCTCTTCGCATTCCACAGCTCCTCTGACTTTTAAATCGAGAGCACGAAAAGGCAGAGGGGCATCGATTTAAACCGGCCGCCGCTGCATAAAATCGTTTCCCGTAATTTCCACTGATTTATAGCCGTTCCTGCCTGGTACGCTGGCCGGCCGGTTAACAATCGATGTCTCGGTTTAGCGTGTAAACATCGCGATAACGCGGCACGTTGACAATTTAATAAATACCTTCGGCGGAATATTCTTGGAGCGTTCCCGGGGACGCCACGGAATAATATCGCCGGGTCACGTCGAGGGGATTTACGAAAATCCTGGTTCCTTTTGATCCTTTTCGCTCAATCCCGAACGAGGGTTTCAGCATGGCGAAACGATGTACATACCTGTGATGGTCGCGTTCGCACCTGGATTCCGATGAAAATTCGGAAAATGCCCGTTTTTCCACGGCGGAAGCTCGCGCGGACAGGTAGATGCACGGCCACCGTGCAGTTTACATATTCCCCGCCGTAAATCCTGTCTGTCTTTCGGGGAATTTACATTCCATCGCTGTCCTGGCAGTCGTAAAATTCCCCTCGAACAGGTGTACGCGTGATCCCTCAATATTATGCCGCTTTTTTTCTCTATCCGCTTTTCGCAGTACGTTTTCCCAGCTACTGCGACTATTTTTCGTACGAAGTAATGACGTTCGACGAGGAACCGAGTCACAAGCTACGCTGTCGAGTATTATAATATTAAAGACGGACAACTCTGTGGCCCGTTGATTAGAAAATTGATCAATTCGGAATAATAATAAAAGAACAAATTCCTCCGAACGTATGGAAAAATCTGATGTTTTGTTTTCCTTTTTGCTATCACGATCAAATATTAACATTGTTATTATCGCACCCGTTCAATTCGATCATCGAGCAATCAATTCGACCGTGCCGTTCAGATTCCGCACATATTGCTTTCACACACAGTCGGGCGGTAATGATATTTTACAGATGGCGGAGCACGGAATCCGTCGAAAGGATCAATTTGCCTTGCCTTAAAGGGCGCATTGTAGAAACTGGTACGCGGCCGACATAATGCAAGATCGAATCGGTCAATCATGATCCTTGCGTAGTCTGCATAATTCACTCCCAGCTGGGTCGATTGGCCGATTCGATTATTCGTATCACATTGTGCCCGGCCTGCGCACGTATCGTCCGTCAATTTCGAGGCGATGCGATGCACCGTACTAATGTAACAGGATTCTCTAAACCCGCTGATTTATATGTATATAAACGCGTATGCCGTGCACAATCGCTGATAGCCGTGTTTTATTATTGGTACCTCGTCGAAACGAACGCGCAAATTTATTGCTCGCGTAACTTCCAAGTAGATTGTTGAACATTGACCGAAGTTGAGGCGCAATGAAATCACGGAAATGTATCGAAATGTAGCTACGCGAATTCTACGGCAATAATAATAGTAGATGTTGCGATACAATTTTATGATTTTATCGTTCAGGATAGCCAATTCGTTTTTCTCGAACGCCTCTTTCCTTCTTTGCGCGGACATTTCTACATTTTTCGAGGGGAAACTGAAACAGCTTAGACTGACCGCGACTGACTATGGCTTGCGTACTGAAAACGGAAACGACCGCTTAAATAGAGTGTATTGAACGTTTCTATGAATATACGTCAGTCGGCCGACGCGTTCTATGATAATGAGTTTAACAGCGACTCCGGTTCGCCGATACGACGCGAGCCTCGTGGCAAAAAGGACAGGTTTCGCAGGTAAATTTCCGAAGCTAGCTGGAAATTTAGTTATCCGATAATCCTTGTGTTCGTGTTCGAAAAGTTTTAAGCAGCCGCTGGAAGCGATGCCATACAGCACGTGTACGTGTTTCGTACGTAGAACGCTCGTCGACATATCTGGCCAGAAGTTTGAAGTTCGATCGCCAAACCTTGCGTGGTAAACTCGATTCATAGAACGGTAGACGAGACATCAATCTATTCGCGTTATGATACACATTGTAGCATTATATTAATTCTGGGGGATGAAATGACTTTTCCACGGGGCGAATCCCCGTCGCCGATTGTCCCGGAAAAACGATACGATAGCAGTGTTTGAAATGTCAACGAGATGGGCGCGACAAGGCGTCGCTATAATAATGAAATGAACGCGATTGATATTTTCGGCGGCGTAATTGATCGGTTATTTCTAAATACAATTCGTCAATAATTCATGCAGGTGAAGCACGCCGTTCGGTGTGTACGAGATTATTCGTATGTATAATTCACAGAGTCCGGGCAGGGAACGACGCTGGTGAATCCGTAGTCGATTAATATTTCACCGGATCGGAGAATTTTCGACCTGTTACATCGCGACACGATTTTCCCGTTCGCGTTCTAATGAAACTGCCGGCGCGACCGGCGTCCGTTAAAAAATTCATGCTGAATCGCGGGGCGAATTGCCGGGGAGGAAACGACGTTTTTTCTACCGTGAAACAAGCGCGACCGCCGAAGAATTGCTTCTTCGCGGTGGACGAACGGAGGACGAAAAATGTAGATTAGTTTTCCTGTGGCAGTGGAGACATTGTTAGAAAGATATTTCAATTATCCATTGCGGTACGTAATCGCGAAGCAACGGTAGAAATCCCCGTGTTCTGTACGTTGCAACTGAATTCGATTTCTCTACGCGCAAACACGAATTTGTTCAATGATTTTCTTGGGGAGGAAGATTATATCGTTTTTCTTTGCACGTTCTTTTGTATTATACTTGACTCGAGATGAATTTAACGGCAACGTACGGGGATTAGAAATCGTCGACTGGTTCCAATGGTAAATAACAGCCTCTTTAAGATATATTTATTACCATTACGTGATAAATCATCGCGTCGAATAACACAATTCCCCTGGACTACCGGGATTAAAAGATGTATACATAAGTAACGACAATGTACTCCATTGAATCTTTCGATACGGAGCATAAATATCCACGTCCATTAGTCACGTTGCTTCTCGTGACACATTCGCTCTTCCAGTTCAGAAACTCTTGAATAGAACGGTCTCTGCTGATGGTTATCATCCAATTCTCTCGTCGATGTCTCTGGATCTTTTTCCGCTTCTTTTTCCCGTCGAGGGAAACCAGAATTCTCCGCTCCTTTGTCGCGAATATAATCCCAAGGATAGTTTTACGCCCCTGCCTCTAAGGTTGCAAGGTGGGTCGGGATTATGCATAGTGTCTCAAAGACCAGACTCTTAACCCCTTCTTTCGTTTCTATTCGTAAGATTCTTTTATTGACACCTCCAAAGGAAATCGACAATTCCGTGGCGCGTTTCCCTTTTTGCGCTTTATTTTGTTGTCCATCCCGCTTGCAAGGGCTTACGGAATTTAAAATACTTTGTTCGAAATTCAACGCCAGGTAGATAAACAGGAAACTCGATAAATAAGATTCCACCTTTTATTCTCGGATTTTCTATTCAATTGTTTCGTTGGCACACAGCGGGGCGGATTTTAATTAATTATTAGGAATGCGCGTGTTTCAAGGCGAACTTTACAGATTCATCGGCCCTTTGAGCGCGATTAAAATTACCCGACGAACGTTCTCGGTTAGTTGCCCGGCGTAAACGATTGAGAATTACGGAGTTGTCGAGGGGAGAAAGAAAATCGAGAACTTTACACGAGCCGAGTAAACTCATGATTGAACGAAGTCTACTGATCACGAAGGTGGAGCAGAAAGTTTCAGGGACTTCGTTTCATTTGCCGACAAGTGTTTTCCGCTTCCGCAGTCGGAAATGCTTAACGAAACAGCGTTTCCAGGGGCGCTATCGAAAAGTAGTACTCTCCCTTCTTTGTAACTCTTTCACTGTGCAACAACTCGCAAGGTTTCCGAATGCTTCTCAATTAAACAGCAGCTTGAATATTGATGGCTGTATATTTATCAAAGGATGCCGTTTGAAGGAACACCCTTATTCGTTATTTAACGCAAACTGCAACAGAAGCAGTAAAAAAATTCCTGCCGTCCTATCAATGTTTTCCTAGCAAAATTTCCGTGCAGATGAAAAAGTATCAAACGTCACATATATTAAAAACGAATAAAGACAAAAATAATTCCCTATACGAGGTGTCACAGTTCGTTTCTATCAGGATATATTTGAACGTCGTTTATACGTTCCACAATTTCACCGACAACTGCGAGTACTCAATCGAACCCCGCCGTCGTAATTATTTCCCAACGGAGCCCGTGCCGCCGAAAATAAAAAGGAATCTGCGGCGCGTCGAGGACCCTCGAACCCCCAGGACCGCATTAAACGATAGAAGATGATACCGCTCGAGTTCTCCTCCCCGTGTTTCACGGTAACGACCATATGGGCCACTCAACTCTTCTGGACATCTGTGTTGGCGCAACAATGGTTTCGTCCAGTGGGCCACGAGGGTTCCCGCGTACTTGACTTTTGTAACACAGTTACCGTCCACCTCTATCTCCCTTCGAACCTCTCATCCGCGTACTTCCCCCTCCTCTCTCACTCTCTCGCTGCCGGTTCATTGAGCCAGATCGACATCCTCCGCTACATAAGTCCCATTTCGAACGAATGAATGTTTAATTCGAACGTCATTCAGTCGGGCCGGCCGACTGTACGTGCTCGATCGACGCATTAATTCAATTTTCGCGCTAATTAATGGAGCCACTCCTCGCCTGATTCGATTTGAATACCCTCCTGGAAACCAGAACCTATTTTCTTCTCCTTTTTTCCCCCCTCCGTTCTTTCCTTGCCCCTTTCCTCTTCCTCCTCCTTTTTTTTTTTACACGTTTCCTTCCTTCCGAACCGAAGGACCTTCGCGTCCATCCCCTTCGTCTCGGTTGCTTCGACGCGGATGCCCGATTGGTCAATGTTCGAGTTCCATCGATCCTACGCGGACCGGGGCGCCGGTTCTACTACCCTCTGAAAAGTCGTTTCAGGGATTTTCGAGGACCTCTGCGGACGGAAGGGCCGCCGTGCAAACGCTTAATGGCATTACAGCCGGTTCGTTATCGTCGAAACGCAGCTATGCACAAGCCCTGCTCACGGTAGACCGACGGGGTCGCTCGCCACGAGAATTCTACGCGAATTCTCTCCTTCTCGTTAGACACTTCTTCCACCTTTGATAGGGGCCTGGCGCTGGTCCACTCGTAATAATTCCGTCGCTCGATTGCGGTCGGTAACGTTTGCGAAGCATTGGCGACCGGATTAATAGTATCAATAGCCGTTGGGAGATGTTAATGTCAAATAGGAAAATGATGGCTTATCGAAGTTATCGTCCTTCTTCGAACGTGGAATTTTTGTCCGCTTGGTTCGTTGATTTTTTTCGTATCGTACGAAAGAATCGATTTTTTCTTAGACACGGGTGTCGCGCGATTTCTCGTGGAAGAAATTTCTGGCCAGTCGTTTCTTTCGAAGTTAGTTATTTTCGTTTCGTTTTATCGACATCGGTTAATTCAACCGCGCCGTGAATGTTATCTCGGCCGGGTACCTTTAAGTGTCCCAATCGCTTTCAATCGCTACAAAATAATTGCGACTCTTTTTTACGATGTCGGGGAATATTGAACGCGCACGGATTGTTCTCCCATTGCATATCCGCGCCCGATGCCCGTCCGCTTTCTCGTTTCGCGGCTTCAGGTAAAATCGGGAGAAATTTACGGCCACGTAAACGAAGTAATGGACCCTAAAGTTTGCTTCCCTCGTCGCGTTACAGTAATAAGTGCACGATTCTCGCCGTACCTTCAATTTCACCGGCATATTAATCTAGTTGCGATACGAGTCCGAATGCTAATGTCTACGGTAAGACCGCAGATAATGCGAAATTTATTGCATCTCGTATCGTTACATTTCGACGAGGGGGATATTTATTATTCCGTGTTGGCCGTCATATTTCCCTGAAATTTTACTAATCCTCCGCCTTCGAGCGTTGCTCGGTTCCCCACGGTGTTCCCTTCAACTCCATGTATCACGAAATCACTCTGCTGGAACCGAGTGATTTGCTAGATTAGGGGAACGCCAGAGGCTTAGGGTGGCACTTGACAGCCTACAACACAACCCAACAATCGTATTTCGCGCATCTCGTTTCGCGGAACACGGGGTATATTAGCGGGGACGAGATGTCGCAGTAATTTTTCCCCGATCGTACACCCCTGCTTTTGCAAATCGTGTCCTCGTTTGCATATCGTTCCCACGAACACCGTAATACTACAGATAGTTTAATACCAGAAAATGATTCGATTGGGATTTCAATTTTGAAATTATTAATAACATAAATAAATAAATTTTTTCTCGCTGTCCCTGTTTACGTATTTGCGGTTTATTAAACGAACATTTGTATACTTTGAAACTTCGTTAAGTGATTGTGGTTAAAGCGTTAGTTAAAAGTTCTCAGAATTGTCCAAGCGTTTTGTACATAGATTTTTAAGCGCAATGTTACACTTTTGTATTCTGTTGATAACAATCGCTCGAAGAAATATCCGCTAAAAATATCCATTCAACTGAAAATTCATTCTTTCGTCCATTCACCGACACCATTGCTCTTAGAGTGCGAAAGTTCGGCCTCGATCTTCGCGCCGTCTGACCAATACTAACCGTAACTACTTGCTAATGTAACGCGGGCATTACCGTTTCGCAGAAAATTTAATCCAGTCTCGCCCTAAATTCTCGCACTCCAAATTCCCTCGGCTTCCGCCTCTGCCTTGCGGATTTCGCGAATTCCTTTCACTGGCACCGGAATAAAAATAATTAGAGACGAAATAATGGAAACAGCGTACCCAATATTTTTCTATTCCTCGATCTCGTCCGCCCGTTCGTAATCTCCTCGAGAAAGGGGAAACGTCCTCTTATCTGCAATCGTCTCGCACTCAGAATGCACGGAATTGGACGAGTTAATTCAAGGTCCCCGACAATTATTACCCCCCGCCCAACGAAGTCCCATTAACCCAACGTGCATCCGAGCAGGATATCGATGTACATTGCACGCGCAGTACGTTAAATCCGTTTGCCTGGGGATGGGGTTCGGGCGCAATAAAGGAGCCATGGCGTCCGGGCAGAATTTATCGCGGACCGCTGTACCTGGGGAACAGAAAATCCCCTTTTCTCCGGGCGCAGCCCCACTAATTACAAATTCCGCCAGAAACTTAACCGGTTATGAAAGTGTCGCGACTCGGGCCTTTGTTTTCGAACACGTTCGCCCGAGATCTCGATCGTTCCGCAGGATATCTGAGTTCAACCCCCTGGCCCGTGCCCCCCGGGGGCGCAAGACGAAAACGGATGGAGTTAGGACGAGGCCAAGTCTGATTTGGCCGGAGTCCCGTGAACTTTTCTGTCGAGGAGATACGATCGTTTGCTCGTATTTCCAATTTCATCATTCCTGATGCATCGACGTCGAACGGCTCATGTGTCGTCCCTTCATCGTGCGCGTTATTCCCTGGGTGTCTCGAGGACGATGGATCTTTCCTGCGGGGGATCGAGAATCGTGTTAGGTTAAAAGGACGAAGAGATAGCTGGTTGTCGAAATTGCAAGTGGATAGCTCGAATCCATTGACAGAGAGGAATTTCAGGGCTGATTATTATTAACGAAGAACGCAGTGGTTTGTCATTGTGCGAATTTATATTTCAGTTATTTTGTCGAAGACTTTTGGTCGAGGAATATCGTTATTTTTCGTTGGCTATTTCTCATAATCGAAGAGATGAGTTAATTATAGAGATACCGTGATTGGTTTGTTATTGGCAATTATTTCGCAGGTCTGTATCGTTTTGTTTAAACGATGGAACGATGAATTTTCTTTTCGTCGTCTGGTTTGCGTAGATTATACATTATCGTTTGTTTTCGTTCAATTGATAAACATTTTCCTTCCGTTCGTTATGTTCATATTGAAGCCTCATTACGATATTCGCGTTTCGTCTAGATGATTTGTTTGCGAACGCGTTACTGTGAAAGTTTGTAGCGAATTAATTCCTGTCGATTCTGTCTTTCTCAAATCGAAGCATCCGTCCAGCTCGAACGAAATGACCGATTGCCCGGTGTTCTCCGTATCTTGCGAAGTCAGGTGTCGCGAGTTCGCAATATTTTAATCGGTTCAAGTGACATCGCGGTATGCAAAGAAGAAAAAAAGAAGAGAAAAAAGGAACGCGATCGACGACGGAATTTTCATTCGTAGGATGTTTCGTTCAGACATGACGGATAAAACTGTCGAGGCCTGTCACGCGAAACGAAACACGTAGCGGCCGTTTGGCACCCGGAAATATATGTCCCACCAAGACGCGTCTCGTTCGCGCGACCTTTTACCTTTTTTCACGTAGCATCGCTAACCCTTACGACCCGCGCATCTGCTCCTTTACGATGCACGAGGAAACGTTTCGAAGATTCTTGCCCGCCAAGCGACGTTCCCCCGTGTTTTACGTTGCCTTTCGACGAGGCATTTAAAAAATGACACTTCGTTACGAAGGTCTGAAATTTCTGGGCCGCAATAAGAATCAGTCGAACATAGAATTCTTAACGCTATGCGGTATGCGGTGTGCGGTTGCTATTTCTTCGCGAAGAAGAATTCGCAATATTCCAGTCATATGCCGATTCCATTCACGCGAGGGCAATTTTATACGTTACAAGCCCGATGTGTTTGCGTATCGAGGAGCACGCGTCTCGTTACACCGTAGTCTCCATAAATTCTGTCGTTTCCTCGTCGTTCCCTCGGAGTTCTCCGGACGAAAAACGGCGGAACGGACGCAGCAGGGAGAATTAAATGAAATGTGATAAAGGTACCGAACGTGCTTAGGAGTCGGAAGCGATGAAAGTTAACGACGTCTTAGGCAACATTGAAAAGAACGCCGCTTGCATATTGAATTAGAGGGATTCTCATTTCCTATGCGTCATTCCGCGACGAACAAACGAGCTGTTGCAGCAGGCGAGAGTGGAACAATCTTGGGTAATATTGATCGCGACTATATGCAAATAGAATTTGCCGTAATAAAGGTATTCCTTCCCCGATGGATCGTTGCGGAGAGGTCGCGAAAACGAACGAGACCGTTTCGGTTTCAATTTTTGCATTCGCCGACGCGGTCTTTCATAAAACTGCTGTAGCTCGACGAAAGTTATTTACCATTTCCGCGCGCTGTTGTTTCTGCGGTTTCACGAATGCGCGTTCCATTGGCGCGTCTAATTTCTTAATACCTTCAGAATTCTGGTACAATTCCTGTCGAGCATACCACCGACCAAATATTTCTGTCCCGCTTACTTTTAAACGCGCGGAGGGCCCGCGAGGAGGCTTCGCAAGTGCACGCGAAAATTCAGCAATACCGTTGAAGCGTTCGGTAAGCCCGCGGCGAGGTAAGGTAGGAATGGCGAGCCGACGCGAGCGCAAGCAATAATCTTTTCGAGAGGCAACGACCGCACGATACGATCCAAAATACACGCGTGTGCACACGGTAATCCCGGTAAGACGAGGGCCCGGCAATCCCTTGGAGTGGCTTTAAAGCACTCTGCGAGCTTGGCCGCGGACGTTCAGAAATTTCTGGTCACGGCTGCGCGCGAGCGGCCAGCTCGTGTTCACGAACGATATACAGCTTTCAGGCTGCGTCCGGTATTTCGATTCCATAATTATCGCACGGTTCGCGCATCGACTCCGCGCATCTTTCGTCCCGTATTAGGTAAACGTAATCGAATTTAGGTAATCGCGATTTCATTACGCGCGTCGGATTTAGATCGCGGTATATCGAACGTATAATTAAGGGGTACCGCGCTGGAGCCGCTTTTCGTATTCGAATGTTGCGGATTCGATGTATCCTCGATGGGAATTGAAACGCGGAATCGTTCGCCTCGATTGAAATTCGACGACGAGCGAAGCGCGACGAATTTCTGGCGTTGCTGGTGTTTTTAATTGCGCTGCAATTATATGTGTCGGCCGTGCAGAAAGTCGTCGGGTCTCGTCGCGCTCGGGTACGACGTTCCGTCGATCGAATGAAAATGTTACGTCAGACGCAACGTCGGATTAATTACGTGATTAACGAGCCTCCCGACGAACGCGCAAAATCTGCCGCGGACGTTTCGATAAAATTAACGCAACAAGAGGATTACTTGTCGCGGCCCGTCTCGCGGATTGGCCGTACTCGCATTATTTTATCGCGTCCGCAATTAATTTACACCGTCGGCCGTTCGATTAATCACGGGACGAACGTTTCGTCCGCTGATCACTCCGCTGTAAACGATAATAAACTGCGTCGGCCAATCGACGACGCTGACTTAAATAATCGTCGCGCTCGGTCGGCGCTATTTGCTCTCCCGTAATTCAGCTGGCGTGCATTATACTTATTACGTCTAATCGTCGAAGAATGTCATTCGTCCGTGCAACGTTGCCCGTCGTGCTTCGATGTCGCAGAATGAGGGTGTCCGGGACGCGCGTTCGAAAGCGAATTGAAATAATTTTCCGGCGAGCGAGGAGCGGAAATTTTCGCGAAGTTAAACGACCGCGGAGAAAAAAATCGTATTTGTTTGCCGCGGCGTATTTTCTCCGGCTCGTTGGGAAATATTTGGTCAAGCGGGACAATATCGTTTTCGATTTTCCCCTGTAACGAGAAAGAGCTCATTGTTTTCCCCGACAACTTTGTTCCGCAGGTTTTATTTTTCCATCGAAACTGCTACGCCCTTTCACGGGGAAATTCGTTATTCATTTTCCGCGACAAACAAATGCGCCCCGTCGAACGCCGCTAATTTAATACCGTAATGGATACGAAATATATTACCGAATAATAATAACGGTTAAAAGTTCTCATTGGAGTTGTGGCCGATTCGCGGCGCGCAAAAATCGAACGAAAAATAAATCGCGTAGCAGTAAATCCATAAACAGGCTTAATTGGAAAAGCTGTGCATTGGAAGAGCGTCCGCGTAACCGAATGATTTAACACGGTTTCGAAAAATATTCGCAATAATTTCGAATAACCGCGAGGCTCGCAGTGACCCATTTACCCTTGCGAAGAAAAATACTCTCAGGCCAAGCATTTTTATCGGCCCCCTTCGGATTAAATACTCTGCACAGCCCCCGCAGGATACCTACGATATTCGAATCGAAACGATTCACCGAACAAAACCCCCCCAAGAATTACCCCGTACAATTAAGCGAGATCAATTCCACGATACCTGCCAATCCAACCTACCTTCCTCGATCAACAGCCCTGCGTCGGGCCCGTCTAATCACCTGCCAACTATTCAGCGTATTCCCGCCGTTCGGGTTAGGCCGCGAGAAATCGTTCGATCTTATAAATCTAATTCCTCCGCGCATAAGTTGTGGAACGCGCCGCATAATCCGAGTTGCGCCCTGCAATTCCGCGGGGCGGCCGGATGCCTGCGGAAGTGCCAGTCCTTTCGATCGATCCTGACGGAGGCGGCGAATTTCGTTGCGCGTATAGAACACAGCAGGTAGACTGGAAAACCAAGACCCCCCCCCCTTGTTTCCAATGGGATCCAATGGAATTTCGGCTTTATCCGCTCCGACCTCGCGGAACTTTGGCCCGTTGAAACTTTCGTTTCCAACGTTTCGAATCGCCTGGCACCTGGGGGAGATCCGGCCCGCGAAGGAGGGCTCGCAAGACGGGGAACAGGAGTCGTAGAGAGCGGATTTTACGCGGGACCCGGCCGCGGCGTCCCGCAGGAAAGTTTCCCCGACGCTTACGAGAAGGCACAGACGGGGCAGGGTTTTCCGCGGCGCCGTTCCGCGCGGACGGAAAGCTCCGGATCGCGCTGACCGTCGCGTTTCCCGGTTATTTGCGTGCGCGGCCGCGTGTGTGGCAGAAATTGATCCGCTCCGGCCGTTGGAGTTGCCGAAAACTTTCCGCGGGCCGAACACTTCATTTAAGCTGAGATTAACCCACCCTGCTGCCCCCCCCCCCTCCTCCCTTCCGTAAATATATTCTCGTGTACATCGGAACACCGAGACGGTTCATATCAATTTCGAACTTTCCCGTGAAACGGCGAAAGGCGCTTGGCACAGTGAAATTATAATCTTCTTCCGGGGGGGACCGCGTATTATTTTATCGGACGCGGCGCGAGAACGATGACTGCCAGGATGAAATTCACCGGACGGTCGTAAGCCTCGCGGCTTTCAATTTTTGTTGCCGGGCGACGGGTAACGTTTCAAATTCTACATTATTTATGTATTTATTTGTGCGATGCAGTGAATTGTTTCTATGTAACGTGCAATCAATTATTTGCGGCGTACCGTTCGCAACATCTCGACTGACACAGCGTCGACGCGAGATCGATACTGATTCCCGCGATCTTCCTATCGAAAATTCTTCGTCGCGTTACTCGTAACCCCCGATTGTTCCTTCGAGTCGGAACAAAACTTTTCCCGCGATTCGCGAGCGGTCCGTAAGTCGTTAACCGTCCGGGGGCCGTGCGAAATACGGAGCGGAGCGGAATAAATCGGCGTGAAGCGTGGCGAATCAATTCCGCGCGCGTACTCCGGCCTCTCTCCTGTCAGAAGTACAAACCGGCGGGTATTTAAGCGCGCCAAGACCACCCTCTCCACGGCGGCCCGCCGCTGCAGGTTGTGCATTATTCAAAAGTATCGGCGCATTGCAGGCTACGCAAGGGGGCTTGAATTATGCACGATTTATTAGCCCTACGGTAGGGACTACCCTGTACTGATTCGTGCTTGTGTACACAGTGTATCTCAATTATGTCGGTGAGGGGCGGCCACCCCCATCGTGCTGGAAAATTGATACTCTCCGTCTTTCTCTTCGCGTCCTTGCGACTCTCGTCTCTCGGACGGTCTCGAGCTAATGCTTGATAACGTTCCTCGTTCTCGGTGTTACGGAATAATTCGCGGTAATCTGATTTTTCTTCGCGGTACTCGTTGGACGATCGGCACGCTTCTCGGGCCGCACGGTCGAACGAAATTGCCGGTATCGTTGTCGGGCGGAATTTATGCCGATCTTATCTCGCCTTATCGTGACTCTTTCTGCCGGTTTGTGGATTTTTCTGTCCGCGTGTTAAGCGGGATTACGATCGACTGGAATAGCCGTGGTACTTTCACGAAGGGCTCGCGGGGGAAATACGAGAGAAGAATCGGGTATCGCATCGCGCACAGAGTGTACGGTCGTGGCACTTTGCTTCATGACCTCTCTCTCGATACGTTCGCGTAACCACGACGTATAATCATCGAGACTGCTCGCGTTGTCTTCTAGTTCCGCCCCCCTTTACCCGATCCTCGGATACCGATGGAGAAATAAAAGGGCAGAAGAAGTAGACGATATCGTTTCTTGACGGAGGCGAACGTATGCACAAAGGATGCTTCGATCACGCTAGATCGCCGGTGAAAATCTTTTCAATCGGTATACAATGGTTTCATGAATACTCTTTGTTAGCCGCTTTCTTTCCTTCTTCTTCTTCTTCTTCCTCGTTTCGCGCAACGCTCCACCCCGAGCGAGGTAAACATCGTTTCCTCGACGCTGTTAACGCCGCTTCGACAATGATCCCGTTTATTAACGGGAATGCCGGGATTAGGATCGAGTCGATGCGCGGGGGTGAAATTAATCGGATCGATTTCGCGGTGGAATCCTTGTCCAGCGGGAGCGTTTATTGTCACGGACAACATCCGCGCGGAGATGTCCGAGGCGCGCGGGCATCGATTCGCAAATAACGGACGACGCTCCCAGCCGGAAGCCGCAGCAAATTCAAATATCGACACCGCGTCGCGGCCGCGTGAAATTTGCAAACGTTTCTCTGCCGGGTGAAGTCGCGTCGCGAGCGTTCCGCCTTATCGTTCGACGGGGCCTGCTGCGACAACGCCGCGGTTGGCGACGTCGAACGTGAACGGGACAATCGTCTCGCGCCTCGTTAACATCGAAGCCCGATTTGTATCACAACCGCGGAAAACGAATCGCTCGGGGAATTTTCGTGACGCGTCGCGTGTACCGTCTCGTCCGGCGTCGCGTCGCGCTGATCGAAGGCACGAAGTGGGCCACGCTCCTCTCACCCTCTCCCGAACAACGAGATCGTATCCTCGCGAGGGATTCGCGATGGCGAGAGCAGCATATCCGCGGACACATACATAAATGCATTATTCAGCCGGCCTGGCCCGCCGCTATGCGGCTACTGCATTTGCGTTACTTCCACAAGATTAAACTTGCATGCGACGCGCTAGCCTATGAAGCATAGTCGCAGACGGTGCGCTCGACATGCGACTTGCTCTCGGACAAAGCGGGGACCAGTTTCGTGGCACCCCGCGTCGTCGTTGCTTCACCAGGTACCCGTTTCCCTGTCCTCGTTCGGCCGTACCTTTTTCCTTCCTTTCGGCTCGTTGTTTTTCACCTCCGCCACCCTCGACGAGACAAATCTCGATTTTATTACACGTCGCGGCACGCGCGGACTCGGTAGTTTGGCGGCAGGCACGATTTCCCTTGTTTTTCCTCGCCCTTTTTTTCCTTTTCGTTTTTTCTGCGAGCCTGATGGAACAGAGGTACAGCACGGAATGACGCACGCTACATTTTCCCGGCCGCTGCCGGGATTTTCATGGCGGTTGTTTAGAAGCCGGCCAACCCGCTGCGGTTTTGACCATTCCCCGTTCGCAATTGCGCGGAATGCTTTCGGTTCCTTCTCTTTTTTTTCCCCCCGCCGGTAGTGTTTGGTACTCTAGGGAGAGAGGTCGATGGATTCCGGATGTTGCATTGAAATCATGGAACGGAGGTGCAGTTCGCCGTTAGTGTTGCTCCTGGTTTTTCGCGGCCGGAGAGTGTTTGGTAATAGAGGAATCCGCGAATTGTGATTTTAGGAGGTGCAGACTTTTAAGCGGAGCGATGTCAGGTTTTTTTGAGGGGGAAATTAGAATTGTGCAGAACATAGGGGCAAATTTTTTCCAGCTGTTTTAATCTTTCGCTTGAATTCTTCCGACGTTCTTCAATGTACAAGCGTCAGATGAGTATATAGAACGGCTCGCGGATACCCTCTTCTACGCGCACAAATAGAGATATCTACCAGGTGTTTTTCCCGAACCTCGATAGAAACGTTTCTGTATAGTGGCGTCCATATCGGGGCACACGCGCCGTTTCATCGGCGCACTTTCTTCACACAGTTTGCAGGCACCCGGATTATGTCTCGCGGAGATGATGGATGAGGCAAGTCGAACGTGTATCTTAACCTTCTCTACTTTCACGCCGGGAATTATTCAGACGTTTCCCTTTGCCGTGCACGTTCACGGTTCGCTCGCAAACGATGAATTGTAAATTATCCACCCTGAGTACCGAATACAAGGGCTCTCGAAAAAATTAGGCTGCTCGAAATTCGTTGAATTCAACGACGCGGATATTTCTCAATAAATAAAACAGTCGTTCTATCGATACAGATAATGAAAAACGTTTCTTCCGTGGCAAGCAAATTTCTGTAGGAATTTCTCCTTCGATTTCGTCATCGTTGTCCATCTTCTGAAATATCAAATTGACGAATGAAAAGGTGCACAGAGGTGTATAAGGTGTACAAGGTGTACAAGGTGTACAAGGTGTACGTTTTACGTCTCCTTCGATTTGCATAGCACGAATTGCCGGAGTGAATGGCGATTTTAATACACGCGGCGTCCGTCGCGACTCGTTGCCGCTACGAAAACACAGAAGGGTTGAGAAAAATGTGGCGGGTGGAGAGCGATGTTACGCGGCTTTTCGGCGGAACTTTTCAGTCAAGTTTTACGACTCACTGCCGACCAGCCGGCGATATAGAGATAGCTATCGCGGTCGGGTCGAAAGCTGTGCCCGATGTATTAAAACAAAACGGAACGTTGATTTATCGCGGGGCCGGCGATCAACCGGATAGATTGGCCGGTTGTATAAGAGTATTAAAATGAAAAGCGGCGATCTTAAATGGGCCGGGCAATCGATGAGTCGTGGCACCGGAATGGAAGTTCCGGTTGTACTCACGAACCCGCCGTTGTTTCCGGTTCGAAAGTGTTCTTCATTTCGCGTGGGACGAAATAATCGAAATAAACGGCACAGTTCTTTTTTAATCCTGTTCAACACTTCCTTACATTCGTATTATACATCCTTCTGGATATATTATTTAATTCGTACTCCGTTGTGCAGATATTAATGCGAAGCATATTATAAACTTGAGATGGAATATTCATTAATTTGTACGATTTTCATCCAACGTGCGAAGGTAATTCGTTTGGGGAAAATTCGATTCTCTTCTCTCTGATTGACAGAAAAATGAAAATATCCGTAAATTCGCCACTGCAGGATTTTTTTCTTCTTCAAAGTAACAGGCGACTGATTTTGTTCAGACTGCCCGTGCAAAGAAGTCGAATGATCAGCTATCGTAGCTCGCGAATATTACCTACGTACAACAAAACGTGTGATTTCGTGCGTCTATAAATTGTTCCACGGCGAACCTTTTAAATAACGACCGGGGTGAAGTTTTTTAATCTTGGAATCTGCTCGCCCCGAGAAAGGAAGAAGCCAGTCGGGCACGAAAGTTGGCTTTTATTAATGAAATAAACCTGCAGGGCTTTATACTCGAGACCAGGGGCGCCTGACTTTTGCAATTAATATTATTGCACTGAAGCCTAAGTACATAATGAGACTTCATAATTTGTTAAATGTCTTTTATTAAGGCCCCGCGGAAACTTTTATTCGATTCGCGAAATGTATTTGTATTACGGGCCGAGGAGGAATACTCGAGGCGCCTCCTTGGCCCAGCGTGTAATGGATTCTCCGTGAAATTGAAATCTTGGAGAACGAGAGCAAATTAATACTTCATATAATTATTGACCGTGCCGCGCACTCACCGCGCAGAAAGGTTTCTTTCGATGGACGAGCAAAGCACTCGTAATTAATTCCATACTCGATACGTTCGTAATACGATTTCGAAACAGCACCGTGCACGCACACATTTCGCTCATTCCTATTTGCAATCTCGATTCAATGGAATCCTATTTCAGATACAATTTTCATCCATTCTTCAGAAATCTTTGGAATTAAAAATATATCATTCTCAATTCAATTATCCGCGTTACGCTTTATAAGATGTAATCTAGGTTTGGTACCAATTTTCAACGAGCCGTCGATTAAAAAAAACCTTCTCCCTAAGCAAACAGAAAAGGAAGCGTTTATTAACCACGAAATTGCAAAACGTGCCCACCCATCCGCACGGTATCAACGAGGTAGTTCTGTTTCGAATCAGAGCGAAAAAGAAAGGAACATAAATAATGGGGGTAAATCTGTTCAGTAAGGAACGAGGGCATTCAGAAGCTGAACAACGGGATTCGATTCAATAACCTGGATAAACTTGCTCCCCGTGCCTTTCACAACCGTCTGCATTTTAAACCGAGGGGTGAATCATCCGCGATGCTCAACCCCCCGGCGAGCTTTCCTCCAAAGTCCGCCCCGTTGCAAGCCTTCTATCCCACGGCGTAACTCAATAACTCGATAAAACAACCTTATCCGTGTAAATCTAGAAGGCCGGTTAAAATTCTACCCCGCGAACACGCGTGAACATCTTCGTCTCGCGATTGCAAGTTCCAGTTTGCAAGTAGCTCTTCAATTTTGAATTTCGTTCCGCCTCGATTTTGCCTGCCGCGACTTGCCATCGATGTTTACACCCGGTAGATTCCATTCTATTTGTTACAACTTCGCGACGATCGTAAGAACGTAATTCACGAAATGGACGAACGAGGTAGAATTTTCTTGAACCGCGGATCGAAAGGCACCCGTTTGTGTCGCAGTTATTTCGCAGCAAACTTTCGGAGCGTATTCATTTGAACAATTATCCCCCATCCTGGCATTGACACCGCGCGGAACTATTCCCGTCACGCGGAACTTTCGACCGCTATAATTCGATCCTGTTTGCGCGGCTGTATTAATTTTACCCAAAATTTCCCATCAACTCGTGAAACATCGAGTCGGTTCATCTTCGCTCGGTAAACTCCTTCCCCGGTTATTAACTCGGGTATTCGCGATAGTTTCGGCCATAACTCTCTATAATAAAGCAGTTCATCAACCGGACTTCCCTGTAACCGTTGAAAAGAAGCGGACCTTGCGATACTTCGACAAAAGGCTCGATCAGTTACTCAGTTATTTTATCTTCATTTGGTTTCTATTTTACTTCGTTACTCCGTCGAAGCCCAAACTCTGCTTCCTCCTTGTCCGTCGTGGCTAATAATATCCGTTTATCCGTTCGCGTGTAGAGTACGAGGAACAAGGAACGGGACAATAATAATTATTAACATCCAGCCGTAGGCCAGCGTCGACCCCTTTAATTCGCGTGCGTTCGGTCTCGATCGCGGCCCAATGAATAATTGCAGGAACGTCGTGGGGGCCAGGCACGTGCTCGCGCGGGCAAAGAAACACGCGTGCACGTTACAAGTGCATCCTCGAGTCTGTGTCTGGCTGTTTATAATTGCGCCCGTCGGTTGGGGACCAAGAAGGAGAACCAAAGGGGTGTGACAATTATTATTTTATCGAGCGGCGAAGGGCGGGGGCGGGGGTTGCGTCGCGACCCGGGCGTAAGTGCCAAAATCAATAGAGATCAGGGAGAAAAAGGTGGCGCGGCGGAAAGGATTTTTGGCACGTGCCGTCTGACGCTCCGGCGGCCGGGGAAATTGCAATTAACGAGATTTTGGCAACATTACGCGCGGCCATTCTGGACACCGCGGTCGCGATTCGATTAAGCGCTTCCGTTCGACGCGATTTTTGAAACCGGTCTGTCGCAACACCTTTCCCCGCGGCTGATTCAGACAGCTCGATGGCGCAGCTTTCGTTCGCGCGATACGTTGCCGAGGGTACGACGATTCGAGCATCGTCGTTCAATTCGCGAACGGGAAGATGGGAATAACGATTGCGAGGTTACCGGTGCGACTTTGTTTCACATTGTGGTTTAATCTTTCATCGGGGAAAGCATAGCAAATCGAGCGGGTTTTCATATTTTTCTAACCGCGCATTCGTACTTTCGCGACAACAGTGTTCGGTATACAAGTTGCAGTAAGAAGCGTGTAGGAACAGTGGCAACTTCAGCGCGGACTTTCGAAAGCTTTCAGCACGGTGCACTTTATATTTAAGCGCGTTATATCCTTACGCCATTATTTCCATTGAACTGGCGCACCGACATCGACGTCGTCAAATTGAAGCGTTCCATATAACGCAGCGAGGAAAATTAAATATGCAACTCCCGCGGTTAATACAATCGAACAGCGCTCCAGTTAACTTCCTTTTAAATTGCGAAAACTTTCCGACTCTTCTCCGCCGTGGATCCGTATTGATCTCCTCGAGGTTCGGACTTCTAATTGCATGTCAGTACTCCTTGGAGCAAATCCAGGCCGCGAAACAAGAAAGAATTATATCGAGCCGTCATAAGTTCGATGAACCGTCCGTCCTAACTTTTTTCGCTCGCGGCGAATCGATGTAACAACGCCGAAAACATCTTCACTGCCAGAAAAAAGCGCCCAGCGCAATGAGAATCGTGAAGCGCCTCACTGAATCCGTTTTATTTCCTCGCCTGAAATTCTGTTCCCCTCGTACGCCCTGCGCAGCCATAATTCATCAATGAGGACCGGCCTGTTTCGTCTCGAAGACCGCGCGTAACGATGCACGCGATCGTCATGGCTAGTTGTGTCGTCACGATCGTTAAATTTAATGACGCGCGACGTTCAGGAAAGGAACCGACGAAACGCTCCTCGAGGGGCGGTTTCTGTCGCTATTCCAGAGACAGGCCTGAGCCCGCAGCTTGCGCGCCTCGAGTGGAGTGTGAAAGAAAAAGGGAACAAAGAAAAAACGAAAGAAATAGAATCGACGAAAGGCAGAATTATAGGCCGGCTATAAGTCATCGTCGACGACTGCCCGATCGACGAGATGGCTCGTGCTTGATCTCGAATCGCTATATCTTTTCCGGGACAGTTGCTGGCCTCGCACGCAGTTTCCCTTTTCCTTTTTCCGTTTGGCCGCCCGTGACGTGTCCATCCAGAAGTCCATCCCCCTGCGTTGTGTCGTGTCCGCGCGTCGATCGCACAATAGAGGTGGGGTACGGTCAGAGTGTTCCGGTGTTATTAGGAGGGAGGAAGAAATGTGAATCGATGGGAGATTGATGATTGGGCGGCTGATCGACGAGGACGCGGGATGTTTAGGCCTCCTTTCGGGACAGATTTCTGGATGGCTTGATACCGACAATGGGGGAGGATGTCCTGCTGACTCTTGAATAGCGCAGCGTGCAAAGGTGGTCGATGTTTCGTGCTCGCGTATTTTTTTCGAGAACTCCCTGCTCTCCATTGGGAAAGGGGAACGGTGTCGAATAATCGGGGGATGTTTTGCTTTTTGTTCCACATTTTATTTCTGCCATTATTCCTACATTTATGACCAGTCTTAATCGCGTACTCGGCGTCAATGTTTCATTACGCTGTTACCAACGTTCGAGACGAACTTCACGGAAGCGGGTGTACGGTGCGACCGGAAGTCTTCCGGGCGACGTTTACCCCGTGAACAATAGCGACCGCGCTGTCGAATGATAGACGGGACGTAACGAATTTTATGGGACGCGAGGGGTGACTACGGGGGGATGACAAATCCTTACGTCATCGTGGGAAACGGAAATAGAAATTAGGGAAGTTCGATGACGAACCGCTCCTCTGCTCGTAGTTGCGCGAACTTTCGCCCGCCCGAAGAAGCACTCGCGGATGTCGTGTCACGAGCGGCGTAAAAGTTATTTAGTGGAGGGCAGTTTAAATGGCCCCCGGTGTCCTCTTGGCTGTATTCGGCGTGAGCGAGCCTTGCCGGTCATTTGAGTGCAACGTGTGCCCGTTTCACGCCGGCCGAGGTGGGTCGCCGATTTATTCGAATCGCCATTGGAGCTTCCTTTCGGGATATTGGACCGATCTTGGATTCTCAATTTAATACGCGCAGCTCGCGTTAAAACATATTTCTAAAATTTATTAAATCTAAATCACCGGAGAGATGCTTCCGTAAATTTACATTCAAATCGATCTACCATGTAGTCGCTATCCACTGTATTCGAATGTTGCTGAAGGAAAATTATTTTCAAATGAATTTAATGTCGAGCAGACTTTGTTTAAGCGTTTTCCAAAATCCGAGAAAAAAAGACATCATTCCCATTCATCCTCTACATTTCAATTTATCCAACATTCACGTTACTCTAACACTTTATGTCGTCAGTTATCAGTTAACTACATTCCCCCAAAAATTATTCCCAACCCGTGGAACGTCGTCACGATAATCAGCCTTCTTTTGCCTGCCGCGGGTTTTTCGTCGATGCGGCGACGCTCTTTCCCTTTCGAATACCGCGCCGTCCCGTCGTTCCGCCGAACAATGGAATGAAATTAAAGTTCTATTAATCGTGGGCCCAAGTTTTGCTGCAACGCCGTGGAAGATAACGTTGTTCATCACCGTGCAGGAACGGCGAGCTTCCGGCTTCGTTTCCCGCGAGCGGACGAAAACAATTAATCGCCGCAAGACGGCGAACAATAATTCAGTTTGTTCCTACGCCCGGTATCTATCCGGTTATTATCCCGGCGATACGAGATTTCCCGTTCTCGCGCGTGCAACGGTGGATCGAATTATGCCTATGAATATTAATTAGACGGGGAATCGGGTCGGTTTAGATCGTGGCTTTTCGTGCTTCCGTCGTCGGACCGAAACGGGATCCGGCGGGACAGGATTGTCCGGCGATAAACAAGGGCTTGTAACGAACGGCCGGGCGTTTTATCAACTTTGGAAATTGGTCGTCGGTCGTTTGCGACCCGAACGAAAAATCCGTACTTCCCCCCGGGGGGGAGGATTTCCCTTTTTATTTCACTGTTTCGCGGAACAACGCGGATTGCGGCGGTTTGCGGTCCGTGCAACTTTGCGAATCGTCTGCACAGTTTAACTGCGCTCGTTGGGTTCGTCGAACGGGGTGAATTATTTTTCTTGCGACGGCGACGATGATTTTAAACGTTATTGCGATTTCGAGGGAATTGACGATTTCATTGCTGGCGGATACGGCGGCGCGCGAAATAGAAAGTACGAGTACTTTCTTTTTGTGTGGGACAGGAGCGCCTGCGGCGTTGTAAATAACGTCTGCAATTTTGCAGCGTTTTATTAAATAAGCTGGTTGGAATTTTTCTAGATAATTATCTGGAAGTTCGCCCGGTTTTAGGGGTCTTTGTCTGACGATAATTAGTTGGCGTTAAAATTCAATTTAAATTCAGAGAAAATATAGAACCGCCCTAACTTTGCCCATAAATTAGCGAAATATAAAGTATCTAATTATTTTGCTCTGCTTTTATTTCAGAGAAGAACCAGCGGTTCTGCTGGTGGACCAGCTGAGTGGAACGGTGATTTTTCGAACTGACGAGTATTCGGTGAGTCAAAATACAGATAATATAATTAAATTTGAACATTTAAGAAAAGCCTGAGTTTAAATTAATACACTGGAGTGCGAAATTTTCGATGAAGGATTGTCGGGGTTTAAACGACTGTGACTTCGCGAGAAAAAATCGCGCATCACTTTGTCTCCGATCTTCTTAAAATGGAGACACGAATCTTCAAATTCACTGCAATTTCAATCCTAAAAAAAATTTCACACGGTCCGTGCAGGCCTTTGAATTTATAAGATATTCGGGACAAAAAGTACCTTCATTTCCTCGCCCCTTCCAGGATGCAATAAAATCTTTCAAAAAAATGAACTCACGGCCGTCAAAGCAGAGACTTCGAGCTTTAAAACCAGCCAAGGTGGACTGTAGTACGATTTTTTCCCACGAAGTTACAGCAGCTCAAACACCCTTTAATTTCACCCGGTCGGTGTGTTTGCTTCCGCAAAAATATTCTTCAACTAGCGTTGACTAAAATCTCGAATCGAATTCCGATCGATGCGAACCAACGAACAAATTCCACCCTTTTGCACTAGTTCCCGCATAACTTTCTTCCCATCGCGCGTTCCTACGAACTTCCTTATCGATCTCTCTAATAATTCACCGCTTCGATAAAACGCGACAAAGAAACCTGCGACCCGATAAACCTGAATTCCCCGATTCTCCACTAATATTCGCGATAATATCTAGGAAAACTGGCCATTCTGAAAAGCAACCCGTGCGTATCACTGCGGGCGTAGAGGCGTTCGTTCGTCGTTCTGTTGTCGTTCGTTCGTCGTTCGTTCGTCGTTCGTTTCAATAACCGTCGAACCTATTAACGAGCGGCAGCCGGTGTCTCCGCCGTTTTCAACAGCAAATTCATCTCGATTCGCACGGCTTTCAGGAGTCGTAACTCCGCGGCTCATTTTCCTATATCGCGTACCGTTGACGATCCCACGAGGTTAGGGGGCTCCGCGGTACACCGTGAAGCAGCGAAATTGCCCGATTCTCGCCACGGCTCGTCACTATTCTCCGTCGGCTCGAAAAGCAGCCGGCGACTGGCGAGAAAGAAGGAGAACGCCGCGTAACATCTGGCGTCCCGAGGAAATCGAATTTCTAGGCCTTCGCTGCAGCGCGCCCGCGACAACTTGTGATATTCCTCTCGGTAACTCGATATGAATCGAGCGATGGAAAAATTCGGACCCCAAATTTCATTTTTTCCTCTCGCCGTGATTACTTTCTTTCGGCGAGAATCGATTCGCCGGCAGTTGTGCTTAATTGGAAAATACGGCGAGTCGCGTAAGGAAATCGAACGATTACGTTGGACGTTATGTTTCGTCGCGGGGAAATTGTATTCCACTCCGTTCTCGTTCCGCGCGTGCCGCTTGCTCGACAAGTACGTTGAATCGTATTTGAAATGAATTTCATTGCGAACGGTTTTCTCGAACCATAGAAATACAACGCGAGGCGCGCTGTAAAGAATCGTATTTTGTATTCAATTTAACATGATCGTTTCTTTGATGTCTCGCAAGACTCGCGAGCTTTTGCTCCGTTACCGAAAAAGTCTCCCGCAGGAGAACGATTCAATAGCCCCGGAGGAGACTTTATTTTCTGCTGGGCCGTAGGGGGGGAGGGAAACGAACGAAAGATTACGGATGTGCCAGACTATTTCTCGCTCGAGTTTCACGCGGCCGCGTTTCCCGATTCTTAGATTCCCTTTTCGCGGTCCGAAACGTGGTTGCGATTGAATTGCACGCCGGGGCCCGCAATTACGTGCAACCGCGCGGTCTTTCACGGATATTGGGTGCTCGTTTTCGATAAAACGGACGGTTACCGTCGGATCGGGTCGGCTTTGCCACTTTCGGGCGTGTATTTTGGAATTGGCGGAACCGAAATGGGATATTTCCAATTTCCTCCAAGCCGTTCGAGGGCCTTAATTGTTCTCGCGTAATTCATCGCTGGTTTCTCGATCATTACCTTGAAAATAAACAGGAAAAGGGGAATAGAGTCGTGGTACGAACACGGGGTTGCGAACTTTGCTCGAACTGCGGCATCGCCATGGTTCTCCTCTTTGTTCAAAGCGATTTTGCATTTGCGATGGAAGGGGTTTGGAGTTTCGTACGTACGTCGTGTATGTATCTATTTTTCTATAGATTTTTTGCCCGATTTTGCGATAGCTTTGAAATATCGCTGCGCGTCCGACCAAGAGGGATGTTTCGAGAAGGTGTCAGTCGGGCGATAAATCGTGGACTGAAGTTCGCCAGTGCCAATGTTCTCGTATTGCACGGTGTTCCTCGTTTAATTTACACGGTGTAACCCTTCGATGCGTTTCTGCATCGACGTATTTAAAATATTCGCGAGATGCGAGGTGAACAGGAATCTTCACACTTTTCCATCGAAACAACGGGAAGGTAGTAATAATTTCTATTGACAATAATGCACTTCTCTGCACGAAAATTCGTTCCCCCAAATTTCAATCCTCGTATATGGTATGTGCTCTATCGATTGCCATAATATCTAGACTTCCTGGCCAACTTGGCACACTCCACACCTCTCGACCAGCTCGTTCTTCAATACCGGCGTTCCGGAGAACGAAAATAGCTTCCCTTGCATATTAACGTCGCAGACCAATCTTTATGATGCCTATGAGCGAGCTTACCGAGATAAAATATTCCGGTAAAAAGAAGGATAACCATCAAAGTGCCGAAAAAAACAATACACAATATGATCCTCATATTATTGCACGTTTATTTTATCTTACTTCTGTCCGTTACATTACATTTCCTTTACATTTCCCTGTTTTCTATACACCTGCACATTATCCATCCACGGTATGGAACCGCGCAACAACAATTTCCATACCCGCAAAACAGAATTTAACGCGAAACTTAAACACGCCGCGCCGAAAAGCCAAGTACCTAAATCCGTTCAAGCCGAATCCGCGGAGCATCGCGTCCAGCCCGTAATACCTATTCTCCGCGGGGAAGGAAGGCTAAAATCGAAGTTTGCCGCGCGGAAGTTTATCAGGTGAAGCAGGTAATCGATTTCAGAAACTCGCCGGACACGCGCGAGTTCGTCTCGAAGCGAAGAAGTTTAACTGCGGGGGCCCGAATCTCCATATTCATAGGGCGGTGTATCGGTAATTTCCGCGGGTTGGTCGCGTTTCACCTGGGCCAGGTGAAACGCGAACGAGTTTCGCTGTAAATCAGGGGAAGAAACGGGGCCATGGTTGAACGGGACATATCGTGGATTCCGCATGGGTTCAACGTTAATGAATTATTAGCGCTGTCGGAAAGTTCCGGCGTTTTTCGTGCCGGTCGCCTCTGTCGGAGATAATAAAATGCGTTCGGCTTAATCCCGTTCGACGATAGAACTCGCCCCGGCTTGTTCCAAACGATAATCTACCGTGTTTCCGGCGGACTTCTTTTTTTTTCCCCTCTACCGGCAGCTACGTTGATCTCGCTGCCTGATGAATAAATGGATTCGTTAGATTTTCATTGGGAAAAGTTCCCCGGGAAATAGACGAAGGTGGAACGTGACGTTAAGTATATTAATTATTACGGGGCAAGTGCGTTGCGCAGTGAAATTGAAAACGATACAAATTACTATTATAATTATCATTATTATCATTACCGTTATCGTCTGGCATTGCTAAGAATATTTCGAATACAGAACAGCTCGATATATAATTTTTAACGTACCACAATATTTACGATAAATGATCATTTCTACATCTCTAATTTCGCTGGAGAATTTCAACAAATGCACCGACCAACGAGGAAAATCATAATCCTTTGAAACATTCGTCGTTCTACTCGCGCCCCCCTTCTTTTCGACCCATGTTAACTTATAATCGAGCCGCTCCAGTGAAATTTAATACGAAACACTTTAACAAGAAGGCGCAGCAGCGGTGTGTTATTGGCGGCAGCGATAAAAGGCGCTTTAACGACGTCTGGAAATTGACATAAAATCGGCACTAGACCTGGCCGATGCTCTAATTTTCTGCTACAGCCCCTGCTGCGTTATGTGCGCGAGGTGGCTGGGGGGGAGGGGGGGAGGAAAAATATAGTAATGGGTCAGTAACGATACGGTAATACGCTAATGGCCGGCGAAAACGCTCTGCACGTGTCACGACAGCGTTACGACTACGCTGAAAGCACACTTTGCCAGCTTTTCGCTTAAGGATCCGCGAAGCATGTTGCAATTCAAATAGCTGAGCCGCAGGACTGGGAGGGATGGTTATGTTACGGGGGGTAAGGGTTGGCTCTCGTCTGGTCGCATAATTTATTGTAGAATTACGCGGACGAGTGATAAAGTCGCCCGATGCTTCGTCGTTTATGCATCGTTAAGGCAGATTTTCAATTATCTCTAAAAATAGGGTAGCTGCTTAACGAGCTATTTAGTTAGTCGACTCGTCTCATTGCTGAGGAGTAATGTTTTGGGGGGATCATCGAAGGATCTCCTGAGCGGAGAAGGATTTGTGAGGTAGTAAAGAATTGTTGTGGTTCGAAAAGATACGGGGGCAAGATTCGTGACGTGTTGATTCGAAAATATTGTCTTTGGTTGCGGGAAACAACCGCGTGCGCGGGGGTTAGTGGGGTGAGTAGAAACTTAGGACCTTCTCGTGCACGAGGACGGACGATAAAATTATCGGAAACCTTACCGGCGGCTAAATTATTTAACTTCTCGGTGACCATACTTGGAACGGGCGGAATAAAATTTACTTTCAAGGGAACGATATAAAATTCTACACTAGAAGGCAGAATAATGCCGCCACTGCCAATGTAGGACAGTAATAGCTACTAAAATTTACCTTGTACGCGCATTTTATTTGCCCCACCAGCCGCAGAGTGTTTTATCTTTTGTAATAAAAAAAAAAAATTTTAACTCGAGTCCTCTCGTGTTTGCCCGCTCTCCGCCACTCTAGTAGTTAAAAAACTTGAAGTGTTGAAACAGAATTCGTCTTTTATCGTCGCGTGTCACGCTGGAACGGAAGGCCTTTATATCATGCAAGTCCTCGCGATGTACACAGTTTTATTTTACATCGAAACTGCCCCCGGCAATGAATTAAAAGATCGCCGAATTTGCTTCACGATCATTTTTCCACCAAGCGGGAGCAGTTCGAGGCTCGAACATTTTTCCATCCAAGATTTAACGATTCCTCTCAATTTTATTATTTTATTTCAAAATATCAACTCGTACAAGAATCAACCCTTTCCCATTCCCTTTTGGCCCGAAAAATAACAATAATCAACAATTTTGATCGAGCAATCGCGATCGATTCGACTTGGGGCATCGACAAATTCTCCGTCACCGAACTCAGAAATATCGTCCTTCTGTATCGACACGAAAATTTCACGCACCGCCCCACAAGAAATCTGTTTCAGGGGTGTTTGCATTTGTCCTGCAAAGCGTGCAGGCGTTTCGATCGATCGTCCCGGCACCCCTCGTGAAATCGAGCTGCCTCGAGATACCTGCAGGCCCTCGATCCCTTGCATCCCTTCGCTCGCACCCCTTCGCTCGCACGTGCATGATACGCGTAAAGGAAGAACGCGGTCCGGACAGAGAGGCAAGGAATCCCAGGATTCTTGCCGCGGGCAAAAGGAAATCGGCCCCGGTCTCCGGAATTCTGAACGAGGGGCAAAGGGACGCGTGGACGGCACGCGCCCTCGCAGAGCGGAAAAATGGGGTTGACGCCGGATAGCAGTAATATTTCGCGAGGCTGGAAACAAAATTAGATGGTCCTCGATAATTAACAGACGATACAGCCTTTTAAATATCATAGAAAGGTTCATTCTTCGTCTCGACTCCAATCTTTCGATTTAGATCAATGATTAATAAATCGTTTTCGCCGATCATCCGAGCAACGCGGGTTCCCCAATCCGCCGTGACATCGCCAATTATCGTCGTCGCCTATCTTCCATCGTCATCGAAAAGCACACGCAGCCACTTCCACGCTTTTTCCTCGACAAATGCAGCCAACCGTGGCACGTGCGGCCTGTCGACAATCGTATTTGTCCATCGTCTAAACGGGAGCCGTCTCGCAGGGGGTGCGACGTCGCGCAGCCGTTCCTGGGGGGTCGTCGGTGGAACGAATAAAAAGGAGAAAAAACCAATTTGCCTCGACGCGACATCCTTTGACGATCGCTGCCACCAAAAATCTTCGGGAGGCGGTCGTCGCGCTCCTAAATTTCACCCCCGTCCCACCCCGTGCTCCTTAATGGGCCGCGGAAGAAGGGTCCCGTCGGTTTCCTCCGCGGGGTGAAGCTACCGCGCGGGCTAATGTCTTTGTCGTGTTGACTGTCGACAAATCGCCCTTTGAACAACCCCGAGCCCCGCAGCGCAACGGGGGTTGCGTCATCGTCGTGTACCTTTCCCTTTTTCAGCTTACGTCAGTTCGAGCTAACTAGTTTCTGTCCGCGATAAAGGGGACGGAGCGGGTGGAAATCGGGAAGCAGAAGGGGAATTAGAAGGGGTGGATGGTGGCGAGCATCGAGCATATCCGGTTGGATTCTTGCGCCATAGAGGGAGGAGATCGGTGAAAGGTTTCACGGGGCTGGCTATCGGACGCGTGGATCCCTTTTCTTCTCCTTTCGTTGCTTTTATGGGACGGTGTTTAAAACGTGATTCGTCGAGCAACGAGGTCCACGTTGAATTGTTGATTGTTTCGTGCCTGTCACCTTCGTTGAACGACGTGGGCGAGGAAAAGGTTGCGCTGAATTTGTGGTGTTTAATCATTTGCGTCGAATTCTTGTCGCACGCATGTTAAGACTGCGTTGAAATGATAATGTTCGCGCCGCGAAAGATACTGTACCCTTTTATCCGGCTGATTTATCGAGCCACGTCGCCGCGAGAGCTTGTGGATCGATGTTAGCAGAAAAACAGAAGCGGCGGGGTGAAAAAAGAATCACGGCTCGATGAGTATCTCGGGTGATTAACAGTTCTAAGTTGTCAGCAAGAGTAATCGCTGCTGCTCGTATCGCCAGCGCCAACGAAACCGCCACCTTCGAATAAAGATCTCGATTCCCCCTGGCGATCTTTATTCTACCGTCGTTTCGTTTTTTAAAATCGCTATTAATTCAGCAATATCGTGACAGAGAACCGCGGTTCCATTTATCCGGGACGGTAGATAAGGGACAAGTAGAATAATAAAGATTAATAAAAATGGTACGGACAAAGGGAAAAAGAAATTGAGATGCAATTCGAAGATATCATTTATTATTAGCCTTTTTATTTCCGTGATTTTTAAATGCGAAAACTCTCGGTTATCATTTGGCCGGCAATTTTTAATGCGATAAATGGCAATGCCTGATGGCAGCGGAATAGGATTTTCGGAACTGTGAACAATATTTACGTTGTTTATGAAGCCTCCAGGGAGATGTCTGAAACGAACTTGCTCTGCTTGTTTCGATGTTCAACGAGACTGTTATGTAATCAAGTGTCGAAGTCGTTTCACGCATGGAATTCTATTTAGATCCCATTTTCCATTTTCCTGTTGTGTTATTTTGCTTCGCGAAAATGTGAGCTGCGAGTGCGCTATGAACGAGCAACAATTTCTGTTTAGTGTAACAACACGATGCACCATGTAATCGTGATGCTGAATTGTAGAGAAATTGCAGAATATTATGTGCAGAATTTGTTTTTATTTGTTTCTAATATGTTGAAATTCGTTTCGCGAACGACGGAAAAACGATTCTATCGCCCAATTCAATATCAACTCTATTTTCAACGGGATATTAAATTTCATATAACAATAATATTACTAAATATCAGTCCGAATTTATTATGACTATAGAATGATTAAATTGTTACATTTTGGAGCGTTAAAGTTCCGGAACTTTAATTATCGCGGTGAAATCAAACCGTTCACTTAATTTAATAAAACACAGAGGAGAAACTTCGGGACGACCGTTTGTCCAATTAATTTCGGCGCGATCAATTTTCCTTTCCGCGTGCAATGACCACACAAATCATCGACTCACAAACGAAACAGGCCGTAACTCCTGCGTACGGCCGTCGCAAATACCTATCAATTCGAAGCGTAATTTCCAGCCGCGGAAAAAAATAGCGCCGCGATATTAAATCGATTCGCGTGGGAGCGGGCAATCGGTTTTTATAATACGATCATGACTGTAACCGACAGGATTGCCAGACCGCTCTGACTGTGACCGATTTATTAATATCGGGACAAGTCAGTGCCACGATATTTTCGCTATTTAAAAAGAAACCTGGAAAATACCAAATAAAAACGTCGCCATTAAATCCCCCTTCGAAACCATCAGCCAGCGTTAGACTAACAAATTCATTCCAGTAAAAATATTCGGAGGTGTGAAATTGAAACAGAAACGCGGGGCAATTAAAATTCGTAAGAATTCTTGACGCTGGAGATGGATATTTCTCTGCTCGTTCTTCGATAAACGATTCCAAGGTGTGCGCGCGCGTGTAGACCCATTTTACAAACTTGCTAGTAGGGAAACACGGCGGCGATCTGTTGGTTCGATCAATCTGTTTGCCGTTCGTGATACCGCAAGGCTGCATTGTGGCGACCCAGCCGACTTGTATCTAAATTAAAATCTAAAATAGTCCCGCGGTGAAATTTTACAGCGGGATCCGTGTTCGGTTTCGAAGGCGGCCGGAGAAAGAGGAAATCTTTGCCGCGAAGGAGAACATTCGGCGCAATTAAACGGTCCCGCGATCAGCGACGTTTGGTTTCGCCTCGTTTCCGCAAAATTTCATTATCTCTTTCCGCTAATGGAACGGCGTGTCCGATTAAGAACGCGGCTGAAGGGACACTTTTAATCTGTCCCCGCTAATTTTCTCTGCCTCCGCGTCTTTTTTTCCGCAAACACTTCGGGGCAATTAATTCGTCCGTTCGTTCCCTCCGCTTGCACGGTCAAATTTCGACAGCCGCGGTGTCCGCGCGAGTCTCGTAATCCTTTCTTCGTTGCGCGACGTTATTTTTGGACGCTAAAGCGTCGCGTTAAAGGAGGCGCGGGTGGATAAAACGTGGCCCGCCTCTTAGCGTCTACTCTCGTGGACGTTCGTCGCGGCAGCAATTTACGAATTTTGTATATTGTGCCCACTTTGTCGCATACGCGGCCAGAGACCGTAAACCATTTCGATGGATACACGAATGAGTGCACCACTCGCGGCGTTGCGCCGTGTGCGGACAATATTAGACACCTGGCCGAATATTTCACCATCTTTCTCTATTATCGTGAAACATCGTCGCGCCGGGGACGGTTTTTGAAATGGATGCTCTGCAATTTTCATATTTTTTGGTTACGTCGGGCGAAGCATTCGTAAGATCGGGAATTACGATTCAAGGTGGGTTGGTCCGGAAGGGTGGACGTGAAATAAATTATTGTACATGTTCTAAGCGCGTGGATTGACGAGTTTACGTTTGGCTGATTTTGTTGTACGTCAGAATTATTTTTGTATTAGCGATAATTGTTTCACGATGGTCCAATAAATTAGTACAGTTTATTTTGTATCGTACATTATTCCCGGTTCCATTGCTCGTCGAAATGCACGAATTTCTGCCACCTTGCAATTATCGCAGCTGTTTCAATTTGAAGAATCGTTTCTTAAATTATTCTAACAATTTTCCCCTGAAAATACACGAAAAATAAATAACTTTTTGGGAATGTCGTCGTTAAATTCGAGCGCGCCATACCAAATATTTTTGTTTCGATTCCACATGCACAGCCATGTACCTCCGGCGCTACATGCAGCTCAATATTTCACATAAACAGACCCTGTAACAAATATACCTCTACATTTCGTAATTATCCAAACGAATTCCATCGAGGGCCATTTCCAATTCAGCGCACAAAGGTATGCATTTCGTTTCGTTTCCATGCTTCATCGTGCATACGAAACTTCGAGCTCGTTCAGAAAATTGGGAAAGGGCCACCTTAAAGATCGTCCAGTTACGTTCTGGTGCTCGTAGGTGTATTGGGAAATATCACTTAAAGGTCGTCGATATTCCATCGGGCGGCCTTTAAAGCCGCGTGAAATATTCACGAGCTACTCATCGGAGCTCCTTTTCCCCGTGCAAGTAAACCGTGTTATGGGAAATAAATGGGCGGGCCATTTAAATAAATAAATACTCGTCGATGGTCGTTTCTGGAACACGTACATCGCGGAGAACGACGCGAAGCAAATCTCTTCAGCTTCTTGTGAAAATTCAATCACCTCTTTGGCTTTCCGGAGGGACAGAGAAAGATAAGGAGACCGAGAGAGTTGAACGTCCTTACAACTTTTCCACCAGCACACAGCCCCCCCCCTCTCTCTCTCTCTGTATCGAACTTTTATTTTATTTTATTTTATGCGTCGGCAGTACCTTTGAATATTACAGCGGTAATCCGAAAAGTGGAAGATTGTGCATGATCAGATTTAGTCGTTCAAGTTCTGTCGGTTTACAAAGATTTGCTCGGAATAAAGGTTGCTGAAAGTGTTGGGGATATCTTGTTGGGAGATAAGTGTAATTAGAGTAAAAATGGTCTGTAGCTGGAGGGCGAGAAGCGTGAAAAGAGGAAAAAATTGGGTAAAAAAAGAAGGTGGGATCAAGAGTCGTGAAAGGAAACGGTGGAGTCTAGGTTGAAAGAAAAGTTAGACGGAAGGAAACGGGGCAAAGAAGAGCGCCGTTCTACATTGTTTGGAAGAGAAGCTGAAGATATCTCGAAAAGTAACTCGATTCTTGCACCGTGAACTCGTCACCAACCGTGACTTCTTCTGTACGTTCCGTTAATAGAGATTCGAGAGATCAAACACTGCGTTAAAACCAAAAATATAGCTGGGAATAAAATAATTAGATATTTCGCCCCATTTCATTCGCGCCGTTCAACGAGAAAATATTTGAAGCTAGAAATAAGCTCTCTATTTTGCCACATTTTTATTTACTTCTGTCCCTCTTCTTTTCCAATTACTTCGCCTAAGTCTATTCACCTTCCAATTATTTAATTGGATGAACATTTTTAACGACCACAAAGAAAATATTAAAATCTGAACCTCGAAACTTCTATCTCTGATCACTTTTTGTTCGATTATGGAGATTGAAGTAACTTGTGCAATGATAGCGCCAAGATATAAATGCCTTAATAAATTCATTGGAACAACAATATCTCGCAATACACGCACAAGAACAAGCGAACGAGTGAACATGTAAATAAGTAAAATTTCGTCGTGAGTAATGAAAAGGCGGGGCAGCGAGGGTAGCCTAACATTTTAATAGCTAATAAACACAAAAAAAATTTCTTCCTTTATTATTATCTACCCTCGCGGCGCGCACGCACGATTTCCTTTGCGACACGCGATCATGATCCACGTCTAATACACGATTGTGTCCCAGCGAATTAATTAGACATCACTCTGATAGTCCTTCGTTCAATTAAGCACGGCGATAGTTTATTATTAACGCGGTGTAGTTCGTCGATGAAGTTCGATTCTCGCGGTTTCGAGTACACGATCATGAAGCGATGGAGGCGGCTTCGCACGAGATTAGACGGCGGCTGAAAATGCACGCGGAAAGGTATAATATCCAACTGCCAAAGGCAGGGTAATTAAATTTCTACGTCGCTCAGCGCGTAACTCGAATTCCATGCGTGCCTGTTGGACTGGCTTTCGAAGTTTCGAAAGTGTTTCGCGAAGATTTTTGGCCGATATTTCTTGTTAATTTCTGCGTTCCCCTTTGCCTCCCCTTGTTTTAATATTATAGATACCAAAAGTAGAGGGCATTTACAAATAATTCGACACTCGCAATAGAAATTGCAGATATCGAATGTGTGTAAAACAGCGAGGGCGAGAATTCTCAGAATTAATCAAAATAATAATAGAAACAATAATCCGCGAGTCGCGTGAGAATTAAATAAATTATTCGATGCTTCTTGAAACGGAATTTCGAATACCTTCTGTGTGTACGATAGTGGCAGGAGAATCCTAGAAGCGTAATTGCGCGACAATGGGGTAACGAAGAAAAGGTAATTACTAACTACACGGTAACAACGAAGCGATCGCTGGGCGTTGCCATTTCGTTGCGGCGCTCGATAATGAATGACAGCAGTAATTAATGTTTATTGGGTAATCAGCCATTACGTATTGCTCGAATAATATCTCCCGCCCGTATCTGTTGTACTAATTACAAATGTGACGTTGCACGTGATAACTGATATCGAGCTGGACGTAATTAGTGGACGGCGTTAGACCCTCGCGAAATCGTCCAAGATGCAACGAGAACGTTTTGATCGGGAATCGATAGAAAAAATTGGGCAAATAAAGACTCGGGGACGTTGCGTTTGCATTGGAACAATTATATACCTTTTGATTATCATTTAATATTGCGCAATTGTTATTAAAATCGTTCCGCGTTCCCTGTTATTTATTTGGAGGATATCTGCATATTTTTCGTAATGGAAATTATGATTGTTGAATGCGTAACTGCTATTATTTCGTGTATAAGGAAATATGAAGGGGAACGCTGTTAAAAATGTTGTAGATGATGGTACTTGCTGTGTAGTGAAAGAAGTAAACTCTTGAAACTCGCTAATGGGCCACTTCATCCTATCTAGCCGATCTTTAAGAGGGAAAGAGCAGAGAAAGGTTTCCAAAAGAAACTGGTTAACGACTTACGAAAACAAAAATCGTATTTTATTTTTACTGCGAAAAAGTGTCCATTACGTTATTATTCGATGGTTGACGAAGCATTGCTGGTCGTCTCGTTAAACAATTCCGAACTTAATCCTCCTGTGCTTGGAATATCGATTCAACGAGTAGGAAAAAGAAAATGGTATACAAAATTCTTTTTTTAAAACAAATTTCTAAATAATCACCGACGACATAATTTTCGTTATATATATATTCATTTATCGCGCCGTGCCCGACTGAAGTTTGAAGAATATAGTCGGGCAATTTTGTTAATCTGTTTCGTTCACGCGCACACACAGGGCAACGGAGTAAATTCGTGCAATCGAATAGGAAATTACACTGGCCCTTGGAAATTCGCAGGTCGCAAGGAAGTTTTGCAAACGAGCTCCCCCAGAAATTAATTAACCACGTCTACGGAAAGTTTCTGTGTAATTGGTAATTAAGTAGACATCCGTGAACGTTTTCCAACCAATTAACGTGTCGCGTGAACGGTTCCAAGTTGCTGTCTAACTATTAATTTCACAATCAGTATTGTACAATCGTGTTAGCGCTTCAATTTATTTAAAAGCCATCTCAAAAGGATTAAATTAACCGAAGAGCTTATAAATTTTCGAGCATCCCAACCGAGACTGAGATATTTTATTCGCTTCACAGCTGTTTTATGCAATCTTGGTCTCGTTAAGAAGAATTGCATGCACTTTAATTTGCCAAGATGAAAGGAGCTCGTAGATTATCCGAATTTCGACTGATCTGATTTCCTCTTCCAAAGGAAGGAAACATTCGTTTTCCGTCCGGCGTAGAATTCACGAATCGGGATCAGTGATTTAACGTGGACGAAGGGCCGAACTTCCGGACCATTAAGTAGGCCCTTCGCTTCATCCTCTTCGTGCGTGCAGTTCTTTTTCTGTCTTTATTCTTCTCTGTACAGTTCATCCTCGTTGCATCGTTCGTCGATCATTATAAATAGGATCAATGAATTAATTGATCCTGGGCCTAACCCTTCACCGGTAGTTAGCGTGACACACGCGGCCCGATCAACGATTTAAGCTCCGATTTAAAGAGGAAGCTCCCGTGGAAGGAAAAGCGGCTCGTTCGTTAATCTGTATACAAATTCAACGGAACATAAGAAAATAGTACACTCTACGTAAACGGTTCCGAACAATTCTGTGCGAGAAATGTTTAATTTCTCCCACGATATAAACTTGACAGCAAAATATTTCGCGTTTATCGAAAACAAATTGATCGAGAATCAAAGTGGCACAAAGGAGTATGAGTAAAATAATTGTTTAATCGCACGGAAGATTTGACGAATTTCATTTCTTTCGCCAAGTCGGTTCTTCAATGGTCGTTTATCAACTTCGGGATTCAATAACACGTCCGAACGACGGAGCAGCTGAACTTGTTTATTCGTCGCGACGCCGGTTTAATTACTGTGGCGTCTGGTTTCCTCGTGGATCGGGTAGAAGTGGATTGGCTGGCAGGGCTTCCTGAAAATTGTCGTACGTGCAACCACTGTGTGTCAGAGTCGTCTGTGAAACCAGTAATTAGCTGGTGCACGGTCTTATCAAACGCCCATTCGCGTTTCCTTCATTGTTCGCTGTGGATTGCGGTCGCCATTCATCCGAGCGACCTCAAAAACTGCCGGATGAGATTCTGGACCGGTTGACGGTTGTCTACGATGAAATTCTGGTCGATAGAGATTGCGTGATCGTCTGAATAGCGAACCGAGAGTATCTCAGAATTTTCTGAACGGAGATTCAATGATCGTAATCAAGATATTTCTCAATAACATTTCTCTTCCTCGGTAAATACTGTTTCTCTGTTTCCTGTACTTTCTTCAATGTACTATTTATTATTATCTTAATACTTTTATTCTTTAATTGGCACATAAATCGTGCCACGACTTTCATTATCTCTGATTCTCCTGTTTATTGTTTTATTTAATACTGTGAATAAACAGGGATGACAATTTTCGTACAAATATTGAATAAATGACGTTAACCACTTCAGTTGGGTATTAGTTATTTCTTCTTTTCTATCTGGTGGTATTTTTAGTCCTTCGTACCATACAGTACTTCTGTGAATTTCCATTTCCTGATATAATACGCTTACGTAGTGAAGCGTGTGCAGGCCATAGTGTATAGGCACGACTATGCCTTTCTTCAATAAATGATAACGATCACCAGCTTCGGTGGATATTTTTAAACAATGCTCCATTCCTGTTCCATGTCAAATGGATTGCACAGATTCCGTACGTAAAATGGCGAGCAACGAAAGGGGTTTCTATAAAACGTTTGACATCAACATTAAACGAGATCGAACGAGGATTCTTCAAGGTATTACAGAAGCAGCTCGGGCTGATTTTCTAAGTCAGTCTCGTTCGCAAGCTTCGAGCCGTTCCTTTGCGGAACGAGCGGGCGAACTTGTTTCCTGCCAATCTCACCTTCGGCAAGTTACAAAGTGTTCCCTTATAGAATATCCACGGCCACCGATTCTAATTTTATGCCAGAAATTCGCCGGTTAGAATAAACGAACCACATCAATTACCCTTGTCACAAATTGAAAGACCGTCCGTTTAAGAAATCATTGCCCGTCCATTAAACATCCTATCAATTTTAATCGCACGAAATTCAATCATCCAACACCGTGATCTCGGCGTTAATAGCGGTTCTCGCGTCTACGATCAAACGGACGTGCGAATAATTTCTGCGCAATCCTTACAAATCGTTAAGAATAATTCAATCTCCGATCCTTCACGCTTCGCGATTTCATTCGAACTGTATCTCCAAGTGTCCCGTGATTTTTCAACGCCGCCGCGCTTCCATTTGCCCGACCGTTCGTCCCGCGCACCATCATTGTTCAAACTATCGCATCGCGCCGTGTACGTGTCGAGTTTTCGAGAGACACGATCGATACGTTGCTTCTCGCGAGAAATAACCGCGGGGCGATATCACGGGGAACCGGGCGGCAATTAATCTCGGTTTGGTGGTAACTGCATTGATTTCCCTCCCCCCCTTTAATAAATAGTCGGGAACGCGGCGCGATACCCGCGGGAAGAAAAGTAAGGCGGCTAACAAAAGCTCGCCGTCGTTCTCTTGTTGCACGAAATTTACAACGGTCTCGCGTACCGCTTCTGTTTCGGATGCATTCCATTTCCGAAATGAGAGTAGCAATCGATGCGCGATACGATATCCGACGTCGCGCGATTTATATCGTTCACCGCAAGAAGCACGGGCGTTAATTCTTCTTTCTTGCTCGGCCCGCCGTGGAACGGAGCAGCTTGTACAAAAGGGTAGCCACGTTTTTGTTGCGCCCGTTCGCTCTGTGCCGGCTCTTTAATCATTTGCAATCTCGGTGCTCGCCGATAGGAAGCACCGATTTGTCCTAACTTATTGGTATCGATTAATCGACGTTGAATTTCATTTCTTCAGCGACACCGTACTCCCCACGGTCGAGAATATTGAACGAGTCGGACGACGCCGGATTTTTATCGATTAAACTGTTCGTTTTTTGTTTTTTGTTTGTTTAATTACGTTTGGAATACCGGAGAAGTTCTTAATACATCTCGCGTAATTGTACGTGTCAAGTATTAATTGATTATTGAAAGGCGAACGAAGGTACTTCGACGAAGGATAATAGGTCGCGCTTTCGGTCGTTTTAATTAGATGGAAAAAGGTTAGCGAGTGAACGTTCCTCGAGAAGGGAGAAAACTATGGGAGTAGGGGGACGGTTGGGTAAAAATAACAAGATGAAAGGTCGAGGCTGACAAGTATTGAGAGTAACGAAGGCGGAGGGGGCTCGGTCTCGAAGGCACTGCTTCCTGAACATCGGTAGGATCGCCGGAAAACGGATCGTAATTACGTTTAATTAACCAGACTCGTAGACAACGTGTCGACAGATTGCCAGCCAATGATGTATCTAGTCCTTCGAACGCCGCGCGTTCCTCGGCTACTGTTCCAGTTGCACAAACTTTCATTGTTTCGATTCGAAATATACATCGGTGAGAATTGTTGTTCGTCGATTTTTCGATTAGCCAAAGCATAATTAGATTAATTAGAAGGCCCGATCGTGGGGACGAATATTGTAAACAGAAGTAAAATAGGGCAGACATTTCAAGTTCTGCAGATTCAAGTAATTATTTGAAATATGATTTGCTTTTCTTATTTAACACGGTTTTTTATGCTACATGCCCGCGCTATACGCGTGTCTATAATTCAGAAAAGTAATTAAACAGCTTCGGTGTTTTATGGGCTGGCCGGGCAGCCGGTTGTCGCAATAAAGGAACTTTTCAACAAATTTCGTTTTAATTTATTCTTGAAAAGCGCATCGGCTCGCCGAGTTTCGAAGAACTTCATCTGTTGCTGAGGGGATTAAAACGAAAAATAATAAAGCGTAGACCGACGAAGACTGAAACGAGGCGAATAAATCTTTCATTATTGGCGGAGAACTGGTTAGAAGTCGGAGTAATTTTTTTATGAACGTTGTATATACTTTGGGATAACCCGTGGAATTTCTCTATTTTAAAGGGACTTTAAACAGGATCGATTCCGTCTTAACCCAGTAGGAGGAATCTATTTTTAAAGCCGGTACCGCTATTTCTAACCACGAGCTACCATGATGAAGGGCAATTCTTCTTCTGCTAATAAGTACAGCCCTTCCCTCCTTAATGGCTGCACTAAATTCATCTAACTAGCATTCTTGTTCGTTTAAAAGCCTCCAGGCTCGTTTCAATTTATCAACACGCGGCCATACCCCTGTCTGTATTAAAAATTAATTAACGTTGCAGCGTCGTCCAGAGTCTAGCGCATTCTACGATGAAACATCGTCTCCAATCGGCTGTGGGCAATTTAAAAGTCCTGGAATTCGGATTTCGAAATAAACGAAAAACGAAAGAAATAGAAATCCCACGATCTTGCTGGTATTATCATTCCAAACGATCATTTGCAAGCCACAAAATATTTTCCATACGATTCGTTGCTTTTACGATCGAGTGGTGTTTGGAAATTCGTTACGTCGATGTATCGTCGTCGTCGATTCTTGTTCTCCATCTCGTTTCGTCGTAAAAATAGCCCCAAAATTCGACGTTAAACGCCTGTACACATGCACCGGCCGTATGAAAGTTTCATAATTCACCATCGACCCCTGGAGCTTCGTCCAAGTGTTCAAAGATTCATGGGCCTTCGCCCCTGGTTTGTCGACGAGCAGCCTGTCATCGCCCTCCACGCCGCAAAACGTTTCAAGCGATCACGCAATCGTGATCGACGACAATCGTCCTCCCTATATTTTTCCCTCTTTCTCCTTTGTTCTTTCCCCATTCACGTTTCTGTATTCACGGAATCTTGGCCTGCTATTTTGCATACAAACGACCGTGTGAGGCGTTGCGCGGCGACACATGGAACGGCGGTTGCTGTCCGTTATTTTATTCAATAAGTAGGGGGTTGAAACGTTGTTTACAATTTCGATTAAAAACGCCCACCGGATCGCCAGAGGTACGGCGTTATTTTTTGGAGAGATTGCTGTCGGAGTCCGGTTTTGTTCCGTTTTCATTCGTTTCTAACAGAGAAGCTTGTTACCTTTGCTTCGCAGGATTCGTCGAAGTATCGTTCCTTACGAAAATACTAAGGGGCCGGATTCGCGTTCGCTTTATTCAATTCCAATGCGTGTCGTAATTCCGTTACCGATACCGCCGCGAGGAAAATGGACCGCAGACAATCGAAACTATCCACCGCTGAATTAATCACGAAGAAGACGTTGCGCCCCGTCTCGTCGTAATAAACACGACGCGGTTATTTCCAAGACGTCTCACGCGCATCCACCGCGCGTGCAATCCTCCAACAATGAAGTATAAACCATGGAAACTGTGGTTGAACTGCGACACAATGGTGGCAAGTTCGCGCGGGGTCCGATTATGAAATCGACGTGCACCTGTTCGAGACGCATTAGAAATCCCAAGTGAATATTATACAAAACTCGAGTTTGCCGCGGACAAGGAAACAAGCGCCGCGTCTGGCGAAGAAGTTTCGACGCGGGCTGAACGTGCGCGTTTCGATTGGGATCGTTGGAATTCGTCGGGGCACAATTTCGCGATTCGTTCCGCTGACGGTGCGCCCTGGAAGGCAGAGGCTCGCAACGCTCATAGCAATCGTATGACGCATCGAATGACGCGACGGCAATTGGAATTACGTTCGCGGAACTTTCGTATTTTTTTTTTGCTGATCGCAACCGCTATTTTCCCCCGATGGAAGTTGGAAACTCCGCGAGCCGGCGCCGTTCCGACCACGCGAACTTTCCCTCTCGCATTCCCTCCCCCTTGTTTCGCTGTCTATGGATTATCGTCGCTGTTCAGTCACCGTCTAGCCCAACGACAGGAATCGTATCTCGCGACGTTTTATTTTCGCAGATACGTTTCCCGATACGCGCAATATTCAAAGCCGATACGGCGACGCGCGCCCGACGTCTATAATATTACGTCGCGTCCGGGAATGAAAATCTTGGGGATAATCTGATCCGAGGGAAATGACGATACATTGTTCCGATTCGTTTCTGTTAACGCAACCTCTGTCGGCAGAATCGTTCGTTTCATCGCTAAACACGCGGACGATAATTTCGGCATTAATATGTCGCGCACCCTGATAAGATGTAAATCGATTCGCGTACAATAATCGTCGAATCTCGTGAAACGAAAGAGAATTTATGCATTCCGTGTGTCCGCGATCTATCGAAATAAGAATGATTATGATAGATTAATATTCGCAACCGCCAGGATCAGATATAATTTCACCGTGCTTCGTCGCGGTCTCGCGGATCATCTCCAGGAGGATTATCATTCCGCCGGGGGCGAGGGATCCGTAATATTTGCAAAAACACTCTCAATTTTCGCAAATCGTCGCGGGGATGCGAATCGTCGGGCCGGAATAAGCATTACGATTGAATTATGCAGAAACATCGATCCCTCGCTCTATACCGGGAAATTTACTCTCCGGCCGCGGAGAGCGGTTTACCTGGTGTTGTTTGCCCGGTGCACACCGCACCGCGATACCTGCGAGTCGACTGTATTATAATTGCGCCGTTGAAACGCTGCTGTTGACGTTAGACTTCATATTTGGCGCACGCGGAAAGCACGTTCGCGAGATGGACGGTGTTAATTATCGATGGCTGTTTGTATTACCACTGTAATGCCCGGCACGGTTACTCATGAGGGACTTTTCAAGATTGCGACGTGCATTATGAACGGGGGTAAACCGTGATAATATATGTATTTCCAGATAGGCCGGGTCTGGTCTGGTTTTATAAGGGTGGAAATGCGGGGGACTTGGTTTATGAATGTTTGAGTTCGGGAAATATTTGCAGGAAGGGTTAGGGTATTATTCAGAAAATGTGGGACTCTCGTGCCGGCGGAATATTTGTTCTTGTCATTGTCCCGGCTGTTTTATTGCGAACAGTCGGAACTGATGTTTTGTTGAATATTACCCGTGCCGAGGGTGGCTCTTGAGAGGAAAGTGGCGGGGAAATTTTTGCGTGCAAAACGTTTTATTCCCGTCGTGTACGGTGGTTGCTTTTTTGAAACTGCTGTTTTGTTTTTGTTCTTGTTTTCGAGAGCAGAAATAGTGCAACCGGATTTTTCGTCAGGCTTTCCATTCATTTATGCCGCGGCGCTGGTCGGAGGTGCGAATTATTAACTCGGAGAGCTGTTAATTACGGAGAAAGTAGTGTCGCAGTAGTATTGCCTGCTAATGATCAGACACGGCGGTGTAATATTTAATTGCTTCAATAATTGGACAAACATTTACATATTCTCTTTCCCCGTTGAATATTTATATCTTTATGTACAGACGCGCATATTCGTAACGCGAAATGTGATAAAAACGATAACTACATTGGCAATTATTAATCAAAAAGAAAACCTCTATATTACGTATCGGTTGTCGCCTCTTCAGACCAACCAATTTAACCCTTCTCGAAAGTAACGTTTCTCAATGGAAAATATTTCTCAACGACAACCCCCTTCGGGTGGGTGAGTAGACAGAAAAACAGGTATCAAGATCCCGTTTCACTTTCCATTATTTCCTCCAGGAAAAACGGCTCGCGGTGAACTCGAACCCGTGCTCTCTCTCTCTCTCTCTCTATATATATATACGCCAAAGTAATTGTCGACAATCGATCTCCGGTAACGCGAATCCTTGCGACGTTATACGACGTAACAGCGTCGCGACACCAAGGCCCCCTTGGCGCCGCCCTATCAACGCTGGATTAATCCCGATGAATTAACCGGTCGAGATTGCACGTCCGCCGGCTCGTCGACGAAATCGAAGCCGGGCTCGATGCGTGAGTGCGGCGTTCGGTTGCGCTAATTAAATGGATGTTCGACCCGTTGTGCGCTGGCCATTGTCGGGTTGCATTTCGAGGACGAGATCATTTCGAACAGCGGCCTTTTCGAGTGCTCTACGAGCTTGTGGATCAGCCCCGGTCGAAATCCGGATATCCTTTGATCTCAGTTTTGGTAGCTGTTGTCGAGATTCTCATCGTTTAAACTCGTTCGCCGCGGTGCATAAGAAATTCGGTATAAATAGTTGCCGTTTGTATCTCGAATTTATCTTGAAAAGCACGATCGGTGTCTGTTAATAGTTGCATCGACTTTGGTACGAGGAACTTGCTGGAACTTTGCAAGCGTTGTTAGCGCCACCGGATCAAACATTTTTCCAGCGAAGAATGATATACAATTTCGTCTACAAATCTGAGATGTAATTTATGTGGCGATTGCTGGCGAACTAAGAATTAAATTGGAAGGAATATTGGAGAAATGACGCTGGTTGGCGTTATCGGTAAATTGGCAATTAGATTGCGATCATTAATAAATAGTATCATCACGGGTGTACGTATAATTTCGTTCGCCCCGCGTGAATCCTGACTTGAATCGGGGTACATCCAGTGGGCCTCTATCTCATTATGGTGCGGCGGAAACTGTGTAATCATGATACAGTTCGATAGTCTCGCGGGCGGTTCGTTATTGCAGATTACAAACGCTCTCTCTCTCTCTCTCTCTCTCTCTTTCTCTCTCTCTCTCTCTCTCTCTCTCTCTCTCTTCATTTTGTTCCACTGAAACGTAAGATCATTTTTACCCAAGCAGCTTCGATTTCCCTACTTACGTTTTGCAACGGTAGTAGAATTTCTTGCCGCGAGAATATATTCCGTTTTATTTCAGACCGTCATACGACTAATGCCCGATAGTAACTGATAGTAACAGAAATAACAATAATAATAATAGTTGTAATTTTATTAAGTAATAATTGAATTTTCTACTGCAAAACAGTTCTCTGAAAGTTACGAAGTACTGCACACTTTCTGCCATCAATCACGTCTTGCGCGGCTACAATTAATAACCGGCGTGATCTAAATATCAGATACCACGTGTGTCATTAATATGAACTTAATGGACCCACGTGCGATAAAGGTACTTTATGCGATTATCCAGTCTACCTTGATGGCGGCGTAAAAAAAAAAATGGTAGAAAAAACAGGAATGTAATGGCGGTAAGTGTGTTAAGATAACGATACTGAAAACAGTAATTAATAACGAGCTAATGGCCCGGAGGGGCGAGGGGGGGGCGGGGTTAATAAGGAAGCGATAAACCGGATTACCATTCCACGTGTTATTATATTATCGTGGACGTATCGCAACGAAGAAAGCAATTGTAGAAATTTCGTTTCCTCCGTGCCAGTCAAACAGGGGGCAGGCGGTTCGTTAGTATTCCACGCGTTTATTAACTGCGGCCCTCCGTTACCAATAAAATAGAAATTCCGGTATGATAATTATTTGAAAGTAAATGTAAGCTGCACTTGCAACCCACCGGCAAGTACTTACGTTCTAATTAGAGAATTGCAGTTATTTGGAGCGTGCTGCGCGCTGTGCTCACAATTACATCCCCCCCACTTTGTGCTTGCACGAAGTATTGTTCAATATTTTGACTCCTATTCTTTTTCCTCGCCCCGTTGTTCCTCTTATTTTACGGCACTTCGTAGAAATGAACAGTGCCGTTTCAGCTCGCGCGGAAAGGATTTTACTCGGCACTCCTGCCGGATAATGAATTTTTTCGGTGTACGAGAAAGACGAGTCCAGTTAAGTTGTTATAGATATGTACGTTGAGGCGAATGATGTTTAGTTCAGAAAAGATTTTGGTGTAAAAATTGTTTTCGTATTTAATAGGTTCGTTTTACTACTTGCTGTTAGTTCCGACAAAAGTTTCCCCTTATTTTAATTTACTCCAGCCTGGCGGCGGATTTTTTCGGAGGAAAATCGTAAATTATTAAACGGATAAGTTACTTTGCACTCTGCAACATCTCGCCGGGGATCCGGTAACTTTATACGGTAAGGCGGAATAAGGAAACGGTCTTGCACCGGTAATACTGTACATATTCCGCGCCCTAAGTTTCATAGGATATTCTGAAATTAAACGGGAAACTCGTACGTTTTATTTTCGAACGGAAGGTTTGCAGTCCCGATCGTCCACGTTCCTAATTCTTCCGAATTTCGTATTCATCTTGCGGCATTGCTCGTCCTTCAAACTTTATTTGTCGCCACCTGTATTCCAATTGAATACACCGTGGCGTCCCTTAAATAAATTCCTGAAAAATATCTTTACCGAGTGACTGCCGAAATTGCACCAAATTTTTGCTGCGAATCGCAATCTCTATTCGGGTCACGTAAATCATCCCCCCCCCCCCGTCCACCAAACTTTCCCCGCTAGATAAACTTCCCTATTTTCTCGAATCGGCTATTTACACACGCCGGCTACGCATAAAATGCTAACGGTGCGATACAAGTAACGACAGTCTGGTTAGACGAGGTCGTCGTCACGTCGCTAATTAGATCGGGTCGCGATTAACTTGAGATTCCCTGGAAAGCAGTTGATACGATGGAAGTTCCACGGGGTTGGAACGGCGCAGGGTAAGAACACGATAAGGCCGGTAATTAAGAGCAGTTACGTTTCAAGGAACTTTGACAATTGCCTTTCGTGTTTATTCCAGAAAGTAATATCCATTCTTATATAGGTGCATTCGTCATAGCGGCAGAACTCTGCCTACAATAGTTCTTATAATAATAATAATAATAATGATAATAAAGATAATAATAATAATTCTCCATAATTGAACGAACAAGATATCTTGGTCCCGGATTCGTTGAGAAATCAATTATCCTACGCCACGTAATGTCTTGTCGCACCGCGTTAATAAAAATCGTCGCATCGTATAGAATCGTCTCTGAAGATTTCTTTCGGCAGGATCGCGGGGGAGCAATTATCTCGAAACCATTGCGGTTAGGGGAAGGGGGGGGAGGCTTTTTCGTTTCCGCTTTTATCAGTTTCCTTTTTCCCAATCGACGTTCGCCGAACGCAACGCGACGGTCGGAATATAAATTCAGCGGCGACTAAATTGATTTTCAATTCAGCGGGCGAAATGAGCGACTGGCAGTCGCGGAATTGATTCTCATATTATTTCAATCGGTCGCGACCACGTCTGGCCGGGAAATAGAGGCGGAAGAAATACGAAAACGTCTTCGGGGCTCGGGCTTGTTTGTATTTAAAAGAGGAGAGCGTCGACTCGCCTTTTATTTCGCTGAGGCGGACGGATGAAAGCCGGGACGATGTGATATGAAACCGAAAGAGTGCTGTGTGCTCTTCCACCCACCCAGGCCTCCCCCAGGGGGAGGGGGTGAAATTGTTGGAATGTGATTACGGCAGAGGTATATTGAATTTAGTTGAAAGTAAGCTGCACTTTGTACTGCCCTCGCAGAAGTTGATTTTGTACTCTGTTAGACGCTTTCGAGAGTCGAACCAGACGTACCGAACATATTTTTAAACACACGATCCTCGCTTACCGTCTGCTCGTCGTTACCCAGGAATTGCCCTTTCAACATTGTCTTTCACCGTGCCCTTTCGTTCGCATTCCGTTCAAACATCTTTTGTTAAATGGTTCCTGCGTCGACCGCCACTTGTTCGGCGCTTTGAATCAACGCGACGACTCTTGTACGATATTTAATAAATTGAACATTAATTAGTGGAAGCACTGGACGCTTCCATGTCATTTAATAATATACATCAGCAACGAACGTTTCGCGTTACGAACTTAAATATTCAGGAACCGCGGCGGCCGGGTGCGTGGTTCGAGAAATATCGAATAACAGGACAGAACTTTGCTCCGCGTCCATGGCGTTCACTGCACGGTGTGCTTCGCGATCGTTTTCCATGGTCTCCCTCGTGGATTTACGATTGTTTTCCAGACGCAACTGCGTCCGGGATTTGTGTCGCCTGTAACGAACGCGGCGTTCCCCGTTTCAATAATCCTCGGAAACGAAACGGAACGGAAAACCCGCGAAGGCGCAATGCACGCGCGATGAACGGGGATCTGTTACACCCCTCTGGCCCCTCTGATAGCGCAATTATCTAATTAGAAACGGCTGGCAAATGTAATCACTCGCGTGGCACACGGCCCCTGTACGTCGGACCAATGAACTAAACGATATTGCCACGGCGAACCGTCTTTGTTCACGCGAATCATGATTCAAGGAACGGAAGGGGGGGGTTGCACCGCGTGCTAATGGCCGAACAGACGACAATTCTGCCCGAAGATGTTACAGAATTTCGCTTGTGTACGTCGCGAGCGCGTGGCGCAGTGGGAAACAATACTTATGGTGCTTCTATGGAAACGCGACACGCGGCTGGTGGATTATAGAAACGTTTCAATTATTCGAAGTCAAATATAGAAAATTATTCGTGATTATTCAATTTGGAAGATACCGCGAGGACGACCAGGTATCAAGACCAGATTTATCCAAGGGGTTGCATACGCTCGTACGTAAACGAGGACAATCACCCGTTGATACTCGAGTAATTAAGTAACTAAGGACATTACAAAACGAAGGAAATCGGAACGAAAAATCGAAGAACTTCCCGACAGAGGTAATATAAAGGGAAGCCAACAATTTTCGTATTCCCAGCATCATACGCGAACGTTCCCTCCTCTTTATTCCCGTGGAAAGAGCATGCAACGGGATATTATTACGTCGACCGCGTGGAAAGCTCGCAACCAGTTCGAACAAATCTACTCGTCGAACCGTAAATCGGTCGGTGGTCGGTCGAGATCTACGTAAACTCGAGAAACGGTTCAGAGGGCAGAGGGTTGGAGGGCGGTTGGAAAAAGGGCGCGGCACAATGGAACCGATGGAGCCCGTATTATTTGCGATGCTGAACTATTTTGCAACGCTCCAGCAAGCGAGCCTCTTAGAAGTCTTCCGTGGAACGCGATGCCTTCCTTTTTACCCTTTCCCCTTGCCCCCGCTGATTTATTGGAACCACTGCTGTTCGCCTGGCCGCCTCTTTTTCTCGAAACATCAATCGAAACCGTGAAAGCGTGATCTGTGGAATATAGAACGCGAGATGGAGAAACTTTGTTTGAAAGAGGAGAAAGGATTTCGAGAGAGAAAGAGAGGGTTGAGGTTTTTTTTTTGTTGGATTAATAAGAGTTCTGGCTGGGAGAAGAATCGATTTATATTTTTAATGTTTCTACGTACGTTGGATATTTCTCCGAGTTGTATTTGTGTTTGCGGTTTTAAGCGGCGACATTCCGGGGATATTAATTTCAATTTTTATTTTTCTCGGGGTGGTTGAGTTTAGTAGGATATTTGCTATCTGTTTATTCATTTAAGCTTGAAAAATAGATGCGGTAATTTGGCGCAAAGGATGTAAATATTTCAAGACAATTTTTTGACTTTAGAAGAAGGATACATTTTTTGATCGTTTTATTTAGAAGAAGTAGTTTCATACAGAAACTGTATGTGAAATGATGTTGCGCATTTTACAAAAAGGTCTCCGACTGAAAACCAGGTCAGACAGATATATTTCGCGGAGGTTTCTGTGCATTTGCAGCTCGATTCTTTTGCATCGTTTCTCTTGTTTCTTTAAACGGTTGAACGAACCTTCGCGAGAAGGTTCTCTGTGATTCTTGCGGTGTGATTCTTGCCCCCGGTTGTTCGTTTTCTATTCTTCGCTCAGCCGGTTGGTCCACGGATGACTTTATTTTCCAACGTCGATCGGTCGGATGAAACGTTCGTTCCTTCTCTTGATTCTCGCGATCGGAATAAAGAGAGCCAAGACGTTGTTTCCTTGTATCCGGTGATTCGACGCATCCTGAATATGCTTTGCGACGAGTCATCGTTTCGGGCACAATTGAATTCCTCCAAGCTCAATTCATTTTCGTGTCACGTGTGTCGACAGAACTGGACAATCTTGACGATCGCAAATTGCGCGTATGATTCCCGCGGTGCAGAAGGAAGTCACCGGGGCGAAAGAAATCTTGCACTTTCATAAAATTATCGTCGCTTCATTCAATCGTCGAATGTTTCGTTTTTTTATCGTGGAGATCATATTCAAGCAACTCTCGAGATTGTGCTACATTAATGTAACGCGCCGTGCATTTGTTTTAAGAGTTTATTTTCTAACGGATGGATGAATTTGAAGAATCTTGCTCCACGGGCACAATTATTTTTGAAACAACAATATTCCACAACAGTTTCCCCGGAAATTCCGCAAGAATTGTATTTCGCGTCAAAGCGATATTCAGCTGCACTAAAATCGAAATCGCAAGCGGTGCAAAATACGTGACGATAAATCTGCACGCGATTCACACGTTTTTTCCCCCATTCAAGAAAACTGCGCTCCCAATGGAACATCAAGATTTTTCCAGTAAACGTTTTCCATTCGCAATGCTCCCGGTTCAGCCGAACGTAATGCCGAAATAATCGACGTGGGCGATTTCGTTCGAACGCGCGTCGTTCGTTATCGCGTTGTCGCTCGTTCCCTGGACGCTGAGCGTCGCGACGCTCGTTTTATGCAGATGCGTCCCGCGGAAAAGCGTACCCGGCCGTCGCTTCGACAAATCATAAATCGAACCTCGAACTGGAAAAAGGCGGACGATTGAATAACTTTAGCGGGAAGAGTGGGAAAAAAGAACGTACTCGTCCACGCAAAATCGCTTTCAGTGGTCTCCGAAAATAAAGGGCAGCCATTCCAAGGGTAACTCTCTCGAACTTTGCCCTCGTAGACGAGACTCAGTGCTCCTCTCCTTTCGATTCTATCGTTTCTATCGTTTCTTTCAGCGCGAATGTCGATCGAAACTCGGTATTTCTTTCGACGTAGGAAATTTTCAACCTGGTTTGCTTTCTCGTCGACTATTTTTGTTTTGGGGAAAAATGCAATTCGCCGGTGCAAGGTAGTGAATGGAACTTCGGTAGAAACGTTTCGTAGTTTTTTCAATGGAAATGATCCTGCGTTTAATAACGCGTTGAAGAGAACAATATCGCACAATAGAAATTAACTTCGTGCCGTTTGTGTACTTGCAGTCCCTTTTGTTCTTCGTTTGCATTTTTCAAAGAAGCACGCGCACTATTGTACAGTGCCGTAAATGTTGAAACAGTTGACATACCGATGAGATTGAATGGCTGCGTTGAAGCAGCCAAACTACGCTCCCCTTTCATTTCTGCGTTTCCCATTTCATTTTTGCACATTTCCAAACGGGGTGTAACGTTGTACAAAAATCACGAAATTATTTCGCATACTAATTAACTCGTTGAATAACGTTCGTCGCTTATAAAATACAATTAAAAAACAATTAAACTTCGTCGAAACGAATATAAATCATCAGTTAAACACTCCAGCCCCAATAATATTCTCATTAATTCTTTTCACAAAATATCTCGAACCTCCTACAATTTCTCTTCATCGTTATAATCATTTCTCCCTTATTGTCTTCCCTGCGGTAGCCACATTTCACCGGAGACTTTCAATGCGCGCCCCGCAATTTTCCCAACCACCCCTGCGAACACTTATAAAGTTTCCAAAGGCACCCCACATATCGTTCCCATTCGACTAATCCTCACTTTCGAGAACGCTGTTCCTCCAGAATCACCCTGCCGCCCCATCGACCGTGCTACATTGAACCCCTTTCGGCCCTCCTCTTTTCCGCCTCGTCCAAACATTAGGAGGTCCAAGTGCCCAGAGGAAACAGCTCCTAAAATCGCAGAGTGCGCTCGAGTTCTCCGTAACAACGGGAATTTTTCAACCGACTCGTTCGCGCGTAAGACACGACGGATTTACGCGGAGTCACGATCGCCTTGCTTCTGGATGAAACTTTTACTCGATCGGGAGAATTCGAAATCATTCGCGTCCGATCGATTCACCGTACCCGACCATCGATCGATATTGTATTTCGATGGTGAACCAATCGTTGGGCAATATATTAGAAAGTGTCCCGTCGGACAGGAAATTTCTTGGGGGTAACGAAGAATTACGTGTTTGCATTATCAGTAATAGTACCGCGACCTCATTGGGGTTGAGAGATTGTTGGAAATTCTGGGGGAGATAAAATTAAGCAAAGCCGAGGCGCGGAAACTTTGTTCCCCTTTGGCTCACGGCTGGAAGACGTCGTGAATCTTGGCTGCTCTTGACTCTTTGGCCGAACGGAATAATCTTCTGTTTAGACAGAGCTTTTCGTCGGCCCAGTGGGGTGGGTTTAGATTTAGATTTAGCCGGAGTGTTAATCACGTTTGACGACTTAACAAGCCCGAAATTGATAATGATGAGTGCAATGTCCACGATTCGTTAAAACGTTCTCTGAATTTATTAAATACGTATAACAAATGTATACCGCAATGTATACAACATATAAGCAAATATTTAAAGCAATCTAATAATACAAAAAAATAACAAGCCGTGTCTATATAAAAGACAGCGAAACAAAGTATTCAATAACCTGTCCCAATGTTTATCCCCCAAGGAGAGATTGAAAGAATCGTCCCACTGGTCTCTCCGCCATCCATCCTTCGGTCTCCACTCGAAGTGTCCAAGTTCCACTGTCCAAGTTTCTCTCAGCATCTGTCGGATCCCAAAGTCGAATCGATCCGTGCGGATTCCACGAGGTGGCCGCGAGAGAATTCGGCTCGGCGGCATTGTCTAGCCGTAGGTACACGGAAAAATGTTTGCTCCCCTGTGTAGCCTCGGCTACGTGGACCGGATGTCGCGCCCGGGGCGCTACTCGAAAGCGCTTTTTACGTCAGACGTCGCGTCGCGACGCCAGGCGTCCCTTGAAAACGGGGCGGGACGAGATTCGAGAAGTTCCACGCCCGATGATTCATCGACCGTGGCTGAAAAGCGGCCGCGATGCATCGTGAAACACGGAAGGAGGCTCGTAATTAGCCGGGACGTTAATTACACGCGGCGAGCTTCCGGTGATTTATCGCGGAACACTCGGACGCCCTTGTTTCGTTTACGGGGCGTCGATATGACGGTTCCCGGAACGGAAACGCGTGAAGAATTGGTTGAAAGCGAGTCGACGAAGAAACGACTGTGTTTTCTTTCTGTCCGTTGGAGTTATTTAATGTTAACTCGTTCGATGCTTGTTTTATTGCGACGTCGGCGGCAAGTTGTAAATGATTGTTTTATTATTTCGTTGGACGAGGGTCGATGGACTGTTCGAATAAATAAATACGAGAACATAAAAGTCTGTGGCTTCGAAAACGATCACTAATTTATACATATAGTTGATTTTAAATGGCTTCGAAAATGATTGGCGGTGAAATTGGAGCAAGTAACTGCGTGTAAAATGGGGCGTGAAAATTTCGAGGAAAGGAATCGATACCGGACGATAAATCGTACGGATTGATGGGTGCTGAGAAAACAGACTGGACAGTGGCGATAAATTGCACGCGAGATCCCGCGGCCGTTCGATGCATCGGTTTTCGAAGTCGTTTTAGTATTTGGCCACCGCATAAACGCGTTTCCGATAACGCGGAAATTAATAGAAATCGATGCGCCGCGTTACGTTCCTCGGGTCTCCCGTTAATTTCTGTTCGCCTTTTCCTCGGGCTAACGTACAAACCGGAATATCAGAGTTAGAAAGGATTGATTCGTCGAGCTTGAGTTGCTCATCAGGAATTGGACGGTGGTTTATTTATTGCGCTGCAGAGAACTGGTACGTGGTTGACGAGGAACTCCCGATTGGAATTTAAATCATGCTGGTGTGCTTCGACGGCACTTCGATATAAAATAGTATCGGAAGTTGCCTAGGCAATATTTGATTTCAATATTACGATAATATCTGCAAGAAATAATTTACAATTCGTTCCGTTATCGTTTCCTTCATTCGCGCACGCGACCGTTTTCCAAGTATGCTCGAATTTTAGCACGTGAAAGTATGCAAACACATTTTGCATCGCTCGTACGAAGATTCTCGTTGTACTTTTTTTCCACACGCGGCAGTGCCCGAGTACTTTTTAATTTTTCCGCGCGAACGCGTTCAAGTGATGTTTCAATTTATTCAGATGGAAATTCGCAAATAATATTTCGTTGCTGCACTCGGGAAAACTTTCCTTATTCCTCAATCACTGTACATTTATTTCTCCGAAGCGTGCTTTCCATTTCTACGATAATTTATTCCGAAGTACTTCGAACATTTCTATTTAAATAGGATATTCGTTGTATTATTTAATCGCACTCTCTCTCTCTCTCTCTCTCTCTCCCAGCCGCACCCTTGTATCTGACAAATATCGTCAAGGAAAAATAGCAATCATAAAAAACATCGAAATGAATCTATTTTACAAATCACCCGGCCAATACCGGTTAAAACATTAAACAAACTCGAGCAATCACGAATTAAAGCACGCCTCGCTGCCCCAAACTTTCCGAGTGACCTTTTAATTCAATTCACGGATGACTTCGCTCATTTACGTTTCGGTCGTCGACCCAGCAACATGCCTCGCTCCAAACGCTATAAACACTCGATCTTAATACCATTCGAGGGCGGCGGCAGGGTCGGGCAGAAAAATTTCAGCGTGAAAGCAACGGCTGCCATGGCGGGCGGGGGTGAGGAGGGGGGAGGGTCTGGGAAATCGTGGACGTTTCTAGGTGAGTGACCCGTTCTCATTTAACATTCAATGGATGGCACGCGCCATAAAGGGTTGGAATGTCGTGTACTCGAGCGGGGTAAATTACGGCCGGCCGGGAAATTCGTTGTAATTTCCTGGCGCGGGATGATTAGACGCGTGCTCAACGAAACAACGACGAATTCTCGCTGTGGGGATCACGGTGGATCGCTGTTCGTCCATTAGAAAACGTGCAAGTTCGCCCCGTCGACTAATAAAAGGTGCGAAAGAGGGAACGGGTTGACCGAAATGCATTAAGGAATACGTATTGAGATAGGGGAGACGGGGACGAATTTTTTCTTTCATTCGGAAGCACGGCGCTTGAAGTTTCAACGTAGTTTCGTCGACAGTTTTTCTCCATTTCTTATAGCTACCGATCGACAATCATTCGATGTCGCGAACAAAATATATTACGCGTGCTGTCACTGTTCGAAGTAACCAACAACGATAATCTCAGGACCGATGAGTTAACTGTATCTATTGTTAATTTACCCCCGTTTCGTTCCGATTTTCCCTTCGAGTCGTTCAACGTGCGCGAATGGCAATTAAAATCGGGGACAATAATGCGACAATTATCGTTGCTTTTCGAAGGATTAATGCTGCACGGCGCCGGGAGGGGCGGATTAGTTCGAGCGTCTCAGTTTTATGCAGTGGAAAATTCGAAATTCTAATTAGAATCGTGAGGCTCCTCGGAATTCCTCCCACCTCACCCCGTGGGGATTATAGTCGGTTCTCTGGGAATGGCGTTCGCCTAAAAAAAAAAATCCTCTGTAGCGTTCTTGAAGTGTCGCCTACACCGAAGTGTAAGAAGGTTTCGGGAGCAGCGTAGGAATGCACGTTTTAGGGTAAGACCAGATTTTAGAAGTTAGAACGGCCGGAAGTTTCCACGGGGAAACGGGACCCGGGGATCGAAAGTGGTCGAGCTGCAGGATTCGATACGCCTTTTGGGGATAAGTTCCGTGTTATACGGCGTGGGATAAAATTGCTGTTGCACAATTTTACATAATTTCGTCCGGGGAATTCAATCGGGACGCACCGACGTCGCGCAGACGTATTTTTTCGATTTTTCATTTCCATTCGGTTCCCGTTTTTGCGTAGTAGAGGACTTGGTAGCTGAACGATTTTCAGGTAGGAAAAATTGAAAGCTTCCGGTGAGTAGTTGCAAACCGCGCAATAGGAGTTTTGTAATACTTCGATAGTTTCCAATTACGTTCCGTTTCTAGTTTCCTGCGAAATTGAGATTATTCGAATGCAACAAAAATTGATAGAGACCGGCAGAAGTTTCCATTTAGAATGGAATACCTTTGCGAACGATTTAACAGACTTCCGGGGGCTCCCTTTTTCACACGAATAATATTAGAAACGGGAAGAAACGAAATGCACCACGTGGAATATATATTCTATTAATCGTTGCTGTCTTCTCTATTTATCAATTTACCGCACCGTTTCGATCTTAATAAACATTGAAACTCACTCAACATTGCGATACAATAATTCTGTGAGAATACTCATATCAGAAACGGAGTGTTCTCGCGAGCGCCCGCCTCTTCATCGTACCTCTGGGCCGCCGCCGCAATCGTTTCTTACCTGTTCACTTCGTTTCAACTAGTCAACGCGACGTAAAGAATCGCGCTATCAATTTTCCATCTTTCGTGCGATCGTTAAGTGCAAACGCTGGCTGACCTTGCGCCGGCATGATGAATTCGCGAGAGAGAAAAAAAAAAAAGAAACGAGTGGGACGAAAAGGAATGAAAAAGCCGAGTTTCTCGGGCCGATTACGAGCGCGTTCGCGATCGATCTTCGTCGTAAGTAGGCAACAATGGAGGAGTCATTTCCGTTTTTGTGGCGATTATGCGAGCGGCGGGCCGCGTTCGCTTTTAATTTCGACCGCGTGTCATTATCGTTCGCCACTTGTCCGCCGGACTGATTGAATTTTTCATAAGACTACGTAATAAGAAGCATTACACCGCGGTCTGGCCGGCTGTAATGTATTCGAAACCGTTACTTATTCAGCTCGGGGGTGGAAAAGGAAGGAAACGGCAGAAAAAAATCGAAGGGGAAGAAAGAAAAGAAAAACGCCCGCGGTAATAACGCCGTGGCCTTTTTACGTTCCATAATATTCAACGGCGTCGTCAACTAATGCACCTTCGGCCGCTGTTTAATGCCTCGTTCGATGCACGTTTTACAAATTATCGCGGCGGGGTACGGCGGGGCTGCGTCTTCGCCGAGTGTCGAAGATAAATGCGATGCTAATTACGGGGAGTGGATTCATGAGTTTCAGCGATACCCGATCTACTTTTAGCTCGATTCGTTTTACGGCGTGCCGGGTAATGAAAATTGTACGATAGAGAGGATAAACATTATTTGTGATAGAACGTTGCAGGTTTGTCACGCTTGTTGGTAGATTCTCGATTGACGAGATTCACTTTCGGCACAGAGAATCTTGCTACCGTTGCGATGTTTCTGGATTCCCTTCGACCTTTTCGTTTCGGGTAAATTGGTTTGGAAAGGCGCGCAACGAATTACCTTTGCGTTCGAATTATTCAGAATTAGAAAGATATCATGGGGTTTGTTATCCGATGATAGGTTTGGTAGTTTCAACCGACAAGCCGCGGCATTTTCGTCAGGCAAGGGACAATAATTCTCGCCTGTATATTATTTACTGTCACCATTGCAACGCACCTGTGACAAATGCAGGAGTTTTGAGTTTTTTATCTTGTCGTTTATTTTTTTTCAACGGTCCTCGTGATTTACGCGTCTCTGTGCATATGCGTCCATCGACCCATCTATCACTCGGCGACCGTCCCAATGAACGGGGTGGCCAGAAAAAAAAAAAGAAACGTCAGTTCGATTGGAGATTGGTTTCGAAATCGCAATTTCGAACGTGTTTTGCACCGCGTAGAAACAAGCTTCATGGTTTCGACAACAGCATTCAATACGCTTTCAATCGTTCAGAACCATTTAAACAGTCCTCCCGTGTTAGTGTCAAATTTCGTATTCAACTCACAAAACTTTCGTTCCATCCTAAATGAACGACGCAAAATCGATTGACAGTACACGTATTCTTACTCGCCCTTAAAATCGAGATCCACGAAGGATCCTCCGCTGCCCGCTAATTTCCGCAATCAATTCTTACTTGTCCTCGTATTTTCTCCCCGAGGGGAACTATTTTCCAAAAATCGCAATCAATGTCCCTCTAATCTCCGACGAACCCCTAGCCCCCTCCCCCTTACAACCGCCCTTCCGCAAAACAAATTGCCGGCGAAGTGTACGCGAAGCAGCTACCCAGCATGTTCGCATCGACCAGCCATTTGAATCTCATTGCCCATGCAAATCGTCGTAGCGCCGACGCCGCGATTGATACGTGCACGTGGACGTCGAGTTCTGCTTTAAACTGTTTTCCTTGGTCGCGGGGCGACCCGACCGAATTTCAACTTGTTCGCCCGTGATTGCGATGCACGATCGTGCGCGTGTAACGCGCCGGTCAAAAACGACGGTTCTTTGGGGAAACGGGGAGGAAAGGGGGCGAAAAAGACGGCAAGAAAAATACGCGGATCTATTTGGGGATACGCCGCGAACGCACGGTTTGCGCGACTATTCATTTGTCACGCGCCCTGTATATTTGTCTTCGTGTCGGTTATTAATTGCCCCCTCGTCGACTGGGGCGCGTGCAAATATTGGCTCGCACGAAATACCCTCGGAAGTCATTATGCAGCGGCCGGGATGTCGCCGGGATGCATTTCCAATGTAACCGTACACCGTCGACGCTCCGTTTCGTTCTTTTTCAGCGCTGTTTCGCTGAAGGGCTGCTACCCTTTGTGAATTTCTGATGAAAGAACGCGCGAACTTGGGGACGATCGGCCTGTAGATTGTTGCGTCCCTCGAGTGATCTTTTCGGTATATATATTTTTAACGACGAACTGAAATTGTGTTCAAATGGTGTACGGTCTTTATTTGTGATCTTGTCGTACAATTTGATACTAATAATAGTAATAATAATAAGTCGGGATTTTATTTGTTGCAGGTAAGTGGGAACGCACCTGTTCCTCGCGTTACGACCTGCCTGTTCGTTGACCATCAGATAAAGGCAGGCAGACGTAAGTAATAATTGAACGATTCATCACCAATCGAGATCTAATCACGCTCGTTCGATCAATGCTTGCCCCCTCAATTCTTCCCCTACAATCCCCTGCATTTCTCACCCATTGTCGGTAGCACTGTTAACCGCGATACGAAGAATCTCAATTGTCAGGTCTCGCCACTGTTCGAAACTGAACATCCGACGGTGAACCGGCTACGAAACGCACATCGAGCTCGCGCGTCGAACGTCGAGCACCTTGCGTCCCGGTGAACACCTCGCGCCCGCCAGAGGCGGAGAGATTATTTTCCCCGGTGCTCGGTTCTCCGCGAATTTATTCCCGCAAGCCAGTTGCCAAGATATCCAGCCGGCGCTGTTCCGCTCGCTGGACAAACACTTTAAGCCGGCTCACGGACGCCCCCGCGGACCAAGGAGAGCGTCCCTACTACGGAAATAACTTTCGCGAACAATGGAGCACGCGCGAGCGATTCCACGCGAGTTCGAACCCCGACGAAGTTTTCATCCCCGGGCATGGCTCTCACTTGGCCTGATTCGCGATGTCGAGACGCGGCCCCGATTTCTTTCGAGGCGGCCGGGCTGCCGTTAAATAGGGTTCTCGGGGGCGCGTCTCTTTTTCTTTCACGACGAAGGGGGGCGAATAATCGACGGAGAACTTGGCTACGTCGTCGTCGTCGAAGGAACGTTCAGAGAAACGTACGCAGGGGTTGAAATATTGGAAACGTTGATCGGATTAAACTAGCCGGCTGTTTTCTTTTCGATTTGTTTTCCGTTTAAGCAATTTCCTTTTGTTCCGTTGGCTTCTCGCATTTTTTTTTTTTGAAGCTGTCAGACGTCGCTTGTATTATTTTCTAATCGCCGTACTATTTCAATCTCTACTCGCAACTTTTCCGTTACGTTGCCCGCACTCTCCCATATTTTTCTCGTTTTTATATCAACGCGCATTCCGCACGGGTGTTTTACTATCCGCGTAATTTCCTTCGCGAGCGTCGCCGAACAAGCGATCCACCACTGCTCGAAGCGCTATTAAACGTCTCCAGATGGTGTGCATCGGCGAGGATGCTACCGTGAGAGACAATTGATATTGGAGGGAGCCCAAGATTGGATCCTCCCCGGGCGCGTATGCTGGAACAACAAGCAAAACCGGATGGCTTCGACCACTTATGCAAAAGAGGGAAACAAAGGGTGGCCCGTTGTTATCGATGGTTTCGGTTCTGCGTTCTGTGGATCCACAGATTCGTTCGCTCGCAGCGTCGTATCGTTCTGTGCAAGCTTTCCGTGGCGCTGTTATTACGCGTCTCTTTAATCCAGTTCCACGCGTCAGATTTTGCGTCGACAAACGTTATTCACGGACATTTTATTAGAGCAGTTGTGTTATATCTGTTGGAATTTCGAATTCTCATCTGCGAACAAGTATCTCTGTGTTTAATTCGCAGGATTTCTGTTTCGAGTCGGTTCGATTCGAAACGCTGGCAGCTCGTGGTTCCACTTTTGGACTGCCGCTTGTACGAGTAATTCGATTCGAGAGATATTCTAAATCCGGTGTCTACGATAGTTGCCGATTCGGCGACTTCAAACGCAGTAATGGATTTATAGCTTACCGTGGTCTTGCGATCACGAAGCGACGCGATCACGATTGTCAATTAAAAGATATTTTTAAGCTATCGGGATGGCTTAACCCATTCGCATGGGTTCGTAAGTAATCTAAGAATATCCTCGCCGCCGACTCGCGTTGATAATTGTCCATTATATTCGAAGCGAGAATGTCGGATGAGCGCAGAGGCAGATGGAAAATTCCAGCCCTAAGGTAGAAAGCCAGAGTGCAGACTGCCGTGGATCGTCTTAATGAAAGCAAACTCGCCGGTCCATTAAACCGATGGAAAAACTGGCTGCAGTAAAAGAAAACGAGGGGGCGGAAAATCAAGAACGAAAGGTACCCGCGAGAGCGAAACGCAGGCGAACAAAATACGAACGGGACAACGGCACGAAGCAGACTCGAAAAGCTGTATAAATTCCATTTTGGTTCTATCATTTGAACTCGCGAGCGGAGAAGCGCTGTCGAGAAGAGCCGGCGAACTTTTCCGCGAAAGTTGCGGGCAAAAATTAATTCCTGTTACCGAAAGAAGCCTGGAGAGCTCCCGTTAACGAAGACAAGTCATTCCCCCGCGAGGATAACCTCGCGTGTTTTGATGCTCGGCTCCCTGGACAGCGCGGAGGATGGCTCGAGAGCATAGGGATGCATAGAGCATAGAGAGGGATGTTAACAGTGCTAATTTGTAATTATTCAAACGGTTGGCGAATTAATAAGTATCGTTAATCTGTCGAGCGTTGATTATAGAAATTTCCTTCCGCGCAAACGACGAGGACAAGGTTTTAATTGTCCTGGAGATCCACCCTTCGGAGCTAACGTTTTCCAGATAAAATATTTCGCGTTTAACATATTGCGTAATGTAGTAAAGGAAGAAAATTCACCAGAATGATCTACTGTCTGCGCGTAATTTATAAAAGGAACAACGCCGTCTTGAACATCTACCAAAAAAGCTTCTAATCATCGACTCGATCGTTTAACCCCTAATCACTGCCCGTCATTAGTTACCCCTGCGTCCCTACAACTATCCATCCCCTATTTCCACCAAACGCACAGCATACGAAATTTCCTCGATCGTTCCCAGCTCCCCTAACGGCCGATATCTTTCCGCGCGATAGGCTCTCGACATCTACCCACCGCGGGGAATAAAACAACCCCAACGCGGGGGCAGCAATTGTGCCGGACGAGCAAACACTCGTACGCGGTCCGGAATCCATTAATAAGACGCAAAGTGCGTGCGAAACGAGAGGCAGGTAGAATGACTGTTTGCGGACTCGTTGCCGGTCGTCCCTGTATCGAAATTCGACGAGACGAGAAGGGTGGGTTGAACTTCGAAATTGCAGCGAAACGCGGAAAAACAGACGTCGATATATGAATCTGACGCGCCATCAGTAAAAAGTTAACTGCCTGCAAGGTTTGAAATCGAAGCCGGTAGAATTTTTGGTCACAAAGATGTTATGATTCGACTGTGCGCGGATGGCGAGTAATTGTTTCTGTAATGGTGTCGGTTCGGATTGACGAGAAATAATCGCCGTTTCGAATATCACCGTCCTGGTTCGACAGGATTTAGAAAATACGAATTTTCGAGCGATGCATTTAGCGTAACGATTAATTTCTGCGTTCAAACCGGGAACTGTTTGCCGCGCTATGGCGCCCCGGTGATTGTCGGGGAATTTGCGGGATTAACGGGGATTAAGCTGAATTAACGGACTGCTTTTCTATCATTAATTAACGTTTTCACAAAGTGCGACGCGTGGCCGTACGGTTATTGCGGCGGCGGGATAGAACGGAATTCTGTGCCGCGCTTATTATCCAAAGCCTTCCGTATCGCGCAGAATATTCAAACCCCCGTACGATTCACAATAGATCAAACAAAGCTCCGTCTCCCACCCAATCTCGGTGTGTCGCTTAAACTGCGAAGCGAGAATAAAAATACAAGTCGCGTCGAACTTATTCAAAGGGCTCGACGCTGTTCATAATATTCGAGTAATTCAAATCTTGGAAAATGATAATGGTCGAGAGGAAAACCTCGTTTCCGTCACGATTCTCCTCGAAACGTAACGACGAGGAAATGATTGCCCCACGATCGGCAACTGGAAGCCACTTGTTGATCCGTATCGCTGCGACGAGAACGATTCATTGTCCTCGGTGGCTGCGAACCGGCAGATTCCGCGGATTCAAAAGGGTCACCCCTTTAATCCTTCGATTGTGGTTCTACGGCGCGTTTAACTTGCGCATGAAATCCACGCCAGAAGGACCTCGGTAACGGGGAACGAGTTTCGCTGACCGGTGGAACAGGTGGGTGGAGTTGCGGGCTCTATTCAACGTGGCCACCCTTTCGTCACCGTTCAGCCCCCACTCTCCCTGCCCCTGCTCGAATACGTCGTTTATAAAAGAGACGGGGGTGATCGTTGCCATCTGTCCTGTGATTTACTCGCAGGAACAGGTGTCACCGTTGACCCGCGCACTGCAATCGAGAATCTGGTCGGATTATAAATTGGAACGCGGGGCACGCCGCGGTGATACTAATTAATGTTGAACAGGGAGTATACTTCATTTATGACGAAGGTGATTTATATTGCTTGCGGCGGTCTCGCGGTGGAATTTTTTATTTTCCACCGTCGATTATGATGGAAAGTTGACCGTGAAACGTATTTATTGAAAGAGTGTCGCGTGTTGGAAGCGCTGCGGTTGAAAAGTGGGATGATACGTGTTCCTTAAAATGCAGATGGAACGAGGCAGAGCATATTGTTGATTACTCGATTAATTCTGGGCGCAATTGTTGCGGCGTGTTTCCGGAAACGCGCAGTCGAGAATTAACGAAACGCATTGTACCTTCCATCGCGTCTACGCTTACGTCAGCGGTTCGCCTCATTTTACAAGCGATTATTTCAAGCGGATTTCCGCCATTCTCCCAATTAGACTGAAATAGAATATTCGCCAAGTTTCTCGCGATTGAGAAACTCACGTTCCGTTTTACAGGGAAAATAGAACAGAACGAATTTTGGCGACGTCGTCCGGCAAATCGTGAAATATTAAGGTCCATTCAATTTCGCAATGATCGCAAATAAATTCTGACGAGACAATTTGCAAATCGAGCGATAACTTAAATTCGTCGGAATCGAAGTCTCTCGATTAAAGAACGACAAGATGGCGGGCGCAACCCCTCGAGTTCCAGACGAATAGGGGACGGTGGGCCGGGTCTGCGCGTAATTTTCGCAAAAATTAGCCAGACGTCGGGGGTGCTCGCCATCTTTAAATCAGCAGTGGGGGCCATTTTGACGGAGGGTTCAGCCACGACGGGTTTCACGCACCGATTGGCCTAACAAAATTTTCCCACCCCGCCTCGCAGCCACCCCCGGCTTAATTGCATAAATATTGGGTTACGTTGTCAGCGTCCAGCATCCGCACCCTCCGGTGCCACGCGCATAATTTGCAAATCGACCTTGCGGCCCGAACGCTCTCGTTGACCACTGTTCGTTCTACGGACACGGTTCACCCGGCGATTATCCGATTAATTTGCCGTCCAATAACGTTGCGCTTGTTTATTTTCCGTCGGCCCGACCGGGCCTTTGGTGTAAACATTTTTTCGGAAGGATTTAGTTTGTCGTTCCTCGCGTATTTTTCAACGCTAGATCGGTGACGTTATATACAGCGCGAATAGGGGATGAAAATGCGGAAACAGCTAACAATACGAGTGGAAACTTTCGAATTACACCCCCGCTATTTTATTATCCGTGAAACACAGTGCGATGAACAAAATTCAAACAAAGATTCTATTAATAATCCTGCGCACTGCCCAAGGAAACATTCATCCCCTCGTGGACTAGGATTTCATCGTTCCCCTCATAAATTACAGAATTAAAAATCTGACCCCTCGCCGGTAAGTAATCCCGTGACGCCGACAGTCGAACGAGAAACGCTCGAACCGCGCCACCCCCGCCGCTTCGGATAAAATATTCAATCCCGCAAAAAGCGTCGGGGACAGATCCTCCGGTGTTCCTCCGCGGAGAATCAACCCCCACCCCCGCGGCTCCTATCCGCCATTTGCGAGATTGTCAAGCCTGTTTCCCTTTAACGTCGATCCTCCGTAACTTCGTTCCTCTTGTTCCGCCGTCCCTGATCAACCCGGGTGCCAGTTTCGTTCGACGTTTAGGGTGCATATCCACGAGAGAAATGTGGGGCGGATGGGGCGACGGGGTCGGTTTCCGGCTGGTTCATCCCTGCGAACCCTCGGCGCGTCTTTTTCCCCGTCGTTTCGCGGAGAATCGAATCTCGTTCGAAACTAATTTCGTGCCTTTGTGGATCTACGTCATTACCGCCGCGGCAGACGTCAGTGAACGCGGATCCGAAGAGGGGTGTGCAACGACGCCGGGGGCGCGGAGGGTGGGGGGGGGAGGCGGCTAGATTTCCGATACTATTGAAATCCGTCGAAGCGAAAAGTAAATTATATGAACTCCCTGTCTCGTTTCCTCTCCGGCCGCGTCCCGTCCGTTCACGGTGCCGAGCGTGGACCCGTTGCGTTGGTTTGGTTCCTTTGATGTTTCCTCGTCGACGGAAGAGTGAGACGGCCACGTTCTCATGCGGAACACGATCCTCCGCTGCCCTCGTCGATGATCCTCGCAGGAGAACGCGGTGAATCGGCCACCGCCGCCACCCCTCCCACAGGATTTTTCCTCAAACGTTCCGCCGCAGAATGCACGGCCAATTTCACGTCGGTCCGGTGAAAATATTGAAATAGGTCCGCCTTGGTCCACGTTTCGTTGGATAAAGAAGAGCCCGCTGCGAGATAGCGGCGGGCTTCTTGTAGTAATTCAAGCTGGATGCAATCTGTTGGGAAATTTCGCGAGGGCTCGAACTTGGGAGATAAAATTGAGGAACGCTCGAGTGATTTAATACGTAGTTTTGTTAGACAGTGAAATGTTCGGGACAATGTCGGCTCGGAATTTTATTCGTTGTCCGACGTTAGCTGAGGACAGTCTTTTGGATTTTTATTGAACCACTTTCAATTTGACGCTGGGAGATGCTGCGAGCTTGGTTTTATTATTATTGTGTCCCGAGTTATATTTCTTGGCTCGACGGAGATGTTTATTTATTAATACATTCTCTGTCTGTCTTGTTCCCTGCAGAGGGATTAAAGGCAAGACACTTCGTGGTTTGGGGAAGTATACGCGCCACGATCGAGACAGTTTACGTTTTCTCTTCGAGAAGTATCGCGAGTGGTAGAAGGAGTTCACAGTTAAGGGTTAATGGTGGACGGTACAAGTGGCCGCGTTCCACATTCTTATTTTCCTCCTTACGGCTTACGACGTGAACGTGAATTCGCTCAGCGTGACTTTCTTCGACCGTTCAGCGCCGCTGTTGGAAAAGGATTTCCTCGGGATAATCGTTGGGATAGAATGTTCGGCCCGGTGGCCCTTCGTCAAGCACCATTTTTTATTTTCCTTAGAGGGTTAAATATTGGTTTTTGTTGTTATCATCGTCTCACACTCGAGAGGTGCTTTCGTTTGAACAGAAAGTGCAAGCACTCCTGCTTACGATTATTTCACGTCGTTCATTGCGAACCTGTTAACTTATGAAACAGATTAGAAATAAGTTGTAAATAAAATTTCAATCAATTTCAATAATTACCACTTCCACTAGAAATCATTGACCGAACGATATTAGTGGAACCGTGTTCCAAATGAGCTACGGTATTATTTACGGTGTATCCAGGTAATTTAAAACCTCCCGTCGTCCTTTTGTGTAACAGATCGGGAACCGTCTTTTATCTGTGCTGCTTATCGATAGAATTTTATTAAGTTCAACCCCTGTATCCATCCGGGCCGTTACGAAATCGATACTTTTCCACGGGAACCGATCAAGTATGATAAACCGTATGAAATTTCCAAGGATTTTTAACAGGCAACGATCGACCCGCTTTCCATTACACCGTAAACATATTTCCACTTCGTCGACGATCGGAGTTTTGTCCGAAAGCAGCTGTTCGCGTCGCCGACGCGCCATCCGAAACGATGACGGTATCGCATTCACCGGCAGCCCCGTCGAATCTACACGGGTCCGGAGTTCCGTTTTCCAGCGTGGACGAGAGGGAATTTATCTCGCGATACCGCTCGAAAAGACTTCTAAGCGGATTTCGATCGAACCGTTTATTGAAGTTTGATGTTTCATTAATCGCATCGGCGCGCCCCGTTCGTTGTAAGTAAAGCCCTCTTTGAAAGTTTCCGCCGTAAGACGATGCCGCCACGGTTGAACCTCCTTGAAATGCCACACACTCTCGTCCCTCGCGGTCTTTGATTTATTTTCGTCGTGCTCCGCGGGTCAGAATAATGGTGCGACAAACGCGAGGTAAAGTAATTATTACCTCGGTGGAATTTGAAGTACGAAAGTGTACGATTGTACCTCGTGCCTCGTAATTTTTGTGCAATATTTCGTCCTGCGATAAAATAATTGTTCATTAATATTTCATGCGAGAGTATTCTTCGACTAAATGATTGATCCAGAGCCCGAACTGTTTCAGTAGTTCGAATTCTTCAGAGTTTTTAATCGAAGATGTATAGTTCAGAAATGGTGCCGTCTCGATGGGAGGAAAAGATTGTTCGCGACAGGACGTATATTTATTATTAACAACGCGCGCGGAAGGTTCGGTCGATTTCACTGCGTGACACGGAAGCGTCGCAAAATGCAAATGGAACTCGGTCGACGTAACGTAATCAGCTTCCTTTAATTAACGTCGCCGGCCCCGATCTCTCCGGCAAACTTTGACTTCCGAAACCCCGGGGGTATACCGTTCTCGATCGAATCGATGCAGTTCGAAATCTCGAAACTCGACTCCCGCTGGTAGCCACTTGTAATATCGGTTTTATCCACGATTTGCTTTGACGCTCCGCCGTCAAGATCCCAGCGTGGATTGTTAATCGTTCGTTCGATTTCTGTTCGATTTCTGTTCGACGATAGAGGCATCGATTTTTCGTCTCTCCATTCAAAATTCTGTCCGGCGGGATATCGATTTGTTTAAGCCGTACCACAAGTCCGTTCGTTTGAAATGGATCCGTTTATCGATCGTACGGACTCGATCTACCCCCCTTTCGTTTGTACAGCGCTGCACGAATCATTATTCCAACGTTTCCCAATGGCAGAGCCGCGTTCATCAGTGCCTGGACGTTGCACAACTGAAAGACTGATTGTCGGTCAATAATTGGAAACGCCGGCAAAGGCACATAAAGGGTAACAAGCGTGGAAACGCCGCCCGATATCGGTATCTTCAGATTATGATGGAATTCGGACTGAATTCTCCGACGATTTATTGAAATAGCGTTGCTATAAAGGCACCGATTGTATTTCCGCAACTGTGAAACCACGATATTAATACGGTCGCGGTTGCGCAATATTTCGAGGTGATACATAATTGCAGTGGAAACGCAATTGCAATGTTGATGTTCCATGTATTTTAAGATCGAAACAAAAATGGAGGACTAGAGGAAGAAAGGGAATGTGAATTATCTTAGCTCGTGAGAGATAATTTCGTTTCGAAAATTAAATCTGTATGGAATTGTGCAAACAATCGGGGAACGATAATTGCAATTGTAATTTAATTTCTTGCTGCACATCTTCGGCGAAAACATTATTCACCTTACTTCGGATTTCAAGCAACGATGAAACCGCACCGCTCTCTCGAAACATCTTCGCCGGCGGTAAGCACACGAGGTAGCGAGTAACAAATTATTGTTGACCCATTAGAGCAGGGATAATTAACCAGTTAGTTGAGACGAAACAGGGAGCATGTCCGAACGTAAAGCGCGTTTACGACGTCGTATATTGCAAGAGTGTGTCCTAGCGAGGAACCAGCACGCTTGTTCCTGGCCAAAATATCTGACCTATTTATGGTCTTCGCGGAAGACGGAAAATTCCGCGAATAGAAACAAACGCAGGAAGAAAAAGGGAAATAAAATGACACCGTCGGGTTCCGTAAGAAGAATTAAATCGATCGGTACGACTGTACAGTACAAAGTACTTCGCGATATAAAGGAAACATCCAGCATCAATTCATCCATCTGTAAACGAAACGATTCTCTAAACGAAGTATAAATCGTTGAATATCGATGATCCGAAACTACAGAGAAATCTTTCTCCGTTCCATTTACCACCGTGATTAAAATACTCGAACTCGCAAAGGGCACGCGTTCGCTGCTGTCGAACGAAGTCTCGGCTCTCTTACAAGCCGTGACAGTTCTGGGACACGAAGCGTCGAGATGGTTACTCAAGAAAGGAAATCGTCGCGTTCGCGTTTCGGACAACCCGTGCCGCGTGCTCCCGAACGAGAATCTCGCGAAAAGGCGAGCGGAGAAAATAAGGCGAGCGAAACGGATAGAATTGCCACGGGGACGTTTACGTATTTTCGTGGTCGACGAAAGGGAAGAAGTCGACGAAGCGTCGTTGATATTTGAAAGGGGGCGTCCGACGATCGCGGAAGAACGGAAAGATAGGAAAATACTTCGACGCCGGTGTATGCGCGTGCAACTCGGGCGAACGGTGAAAACCGAAACGAGGCAAAGGAACGTTAAAGGTGATGCGATATCGCGGTACGAACATCGGCCGGCGAAATCGTGGAAAAGAGCTCCCGTACGATTTACGACCGGGACCGGAGTTCAGATTCGCCGATACCGGGGTACGGACGCGTTCGGAGGGGCGAAGAGAAAAACTGGCTTGATAAACCGCGTTGTACTGGTCACTGTCGGGGAACGGAAAAACCGTGGACCGTTTTGCGGCGGGGCCTCTCGAACGGTTTCCAAACAGAGAAAGAGGATCGTCGACGTTTCGTTCGGAGAATGAACTGCGAGGATTTCTGTCTGTCGGATCGATTCAACGGGGATAGATCAAGCGTCGAGTGGAAGCATCGCGAAGGAATATATTTTCGTGGTCGAATGGATACGCGAGATTAATATGGCGCATTGCGAACGCGATAGAAATAAAACGCTCGATTTTTGATACCGCCGCGAATAATTAATACTCTAATGAGGGTAGCGAAATCGTAAAGCGACGGTGTATCGATTGCGTTACGATTAATCGAATTCTTGGAAGGAACTCTGAAAGCTTTAAACAAGGACACAGCGAGCAGTGTATACGTATAATAATACCCGGGCTGAATTTGTTTCCCGAATGTCTCTAAAGAGTTAATTGCAACGCCACTGAAAGCAGATCCCCTTTCTGTTCGAGATTCGGCCCGCTTAAAACAATTCGACGAGTAAGCTCGCGCTCGCCGAAACGGTTTCTCGCGTCATTTCTCGATTCCCAGCGGCGGAGTCCTGAATAGGAAATTTGAATGTAACGGGAGGATTCCCGGTTCGGGGAATAGTGGAACGCAAAAAGGAATCAGCCGGTCGTGATTCGAATCGGTGGCACCAATCGAAAGATCCCAACCAGCACGCTCTCGCGGCTCGAATACGCGCGGCGATTACGCTTCGCGCGGCGGGATTGTAAGCGAGCGCCACCGCCCTCCCCGTCCGGTAAATGCAATAACAGTCGACGGGATGCCACGGGCCGGAATAATTTCGCTTAAGTAGATTACATTCTGCGCGGAGTTTTCCTTAGGCGCCGTTAAGCGCCGGCACGTTTTTCCTAAATCACGTGTGCCATTCAATTATTCTTTCTCGTCTAGTCGCGTCGTCGTCGGTTGAAAAGTCGTCGCGGCGGCTGGATAACGGAAAAGGTTAATTGCAAAAAAGAAGAAGGAGAAAAAACACGAGGAAGTGGTCCGTGATTTACTTCTCTCGCGGCGAATGATTTTTCAAAGAAATTAGAACGCGCCCCGCAGGGGGGGCGAGCTTCACGAATTTTCGAGATTCGACCGCGGGGGAGGAAAGCTGGGAAAAGGGATTGGAGTGAAAATGGGGAACGTTCGGGAGTGTCATGATCGATGTTGCGAGGGATAAAAGTGTATCGCGAAGGGGACGAAGGCAAATGGTTAGCGAAATTCAGGGGGCGAATAGGGTAAGCAGGAAAATCCGGGACAGAATTAGCTGTCGAAAGCAAACGCTCGGGGCAGCTAAAACGAGAAGCACGGAAGAGTAATATATAAGAGGAATTCTTAACCATTCGCGGGAGCAGCCTAATATCGAAGCGCAGAATATTTCACCGTCCCGACTGTTCGACTCAAATTAATTCAATCGCAGATAAAACTTCCGTCCGGTGTTCGCGATGCGCGCACAGGTGAGAAAGCTGGCCACGGGCACGGCAACCGCGGCCAAGACAATTAGCTCCGGCTTATTAGCCGTCGCTGGACGAGAACCAAGTTCAACACACGGCCGGCGTCGTTCCTCGAAGGTAAAACTCTTCGTCGTGTCCATTAGCGGGCTGGGCGACAATGCGATACCGGGTGGTCGTTGAATATGGAGTAGCGTCCCTTTATGAAATTCGAATCCCCGACGGACACTAGCCGGAACTGCCGAATACGTAATACCCCGGGGCAACCGGTTGTAATTAGTTGTTAGTTCGCGAAACCCTTCTCCCCCGTTCCGCCTGTGCGCCTCTGTGGGCAGCCCCGCGTGGCGCGGCTGTGCGAACGTTTCATTGTCGTCGATAAGTTTAATCACCCCCGTACAGGAATGGCCCTGGCGGCGCGGTCCGTTCTACCGTAGTCCGTTCTGACTCCGCCGGTCGTTGCATACGCCGCGATAGCATCGAAAGTGCCGCCAAAGTTATCGTGCACGCGTGTTCGTGAAACGGTACGCGTAACCCGGACGTAGATGCATAGGTCACCGCGTATCGCGTTTCCTCGCGTTTCTCGGGGGTGCATCTTGCACGAACGCGAACGGCGAATACGCTCGGGGGATACAGCATCGATTTCGAACGGCGGCTATTGTGCGATGTTGAAAGTTACGCGGGCCGGGCGACAGGAAAGGGTGGAAAGGGTGGAAAGGGTGGAAAGAGAGACCGAGGGTGGTCTGAGAGAGCGGCGACGCGGGGGTAGGACGTCGGGTATTAGTAGGGTTCTGTTGGGAAGGGATTTTAAAGTCGGCGGGTATCTTTGCTGGACGGGGCGCGCCATTTTGAGGGGGTAAATTTGGGCGTTTACGGTTGGCGCGCGTATCAAATTGTACGGCAGAAGGGTCGAAGAAATGGTTGCGTCGTTGGTGGCGCTTCTGTACGAATTTTAATAAGCGCGTGAAAATAAAATTGGCGCGACATCGTGGATTTGCGAACAACCGGGTAGCGTTTAATGGAAAATGGAGAATAATAAAATGATGAATAGTGCGTTTGAAAATGCTGTTTTGTATCGTCGGTATAAATGCAGTTTCAATTGATAGGAGATTCAATCGTCGTGGATAGCGGCGAATGGAAGACTTGATCTGTGATCCGGGACTAAACAATTACGGATTTGAAAATTGCGGGAGGGTGTTAAATGGGTATGCATCGATACCGGGATAGCGAGAGAATTCGTGCATTATGATGTAGGGGTGTCAGGTCGGGCTTTGTGTACAGTAGAATCGTGCACAGTCGAAATAATAGGATTCGGTTTCGGTTAGCGGAAATTTCGGATAGTTGGTGGTGCCACGAAATTTGCATACACGGCCAGAAATCCGGCGGATTTATGTTAATAATGCAATTTATTAAATTGGCCAACGCGGCGAAGGAAATCGTCGCCGCGGGCTATTCTTATAATATTCGTTCTTACAACAGCTGAACGATCTAGCGAGTGCCAACAGTCCCGGAATTTCCTTCAACAAATAAAGCTAACTATGTCACCATCGAAATATTTGATTAATAATTACTTCCAGTCATATTTAATACCATATTCCAAATCCTCGGGGATGAAATATTCTAGAAAACGGCCAGCAAGAAAATTCTTTCGTATCCCGATTATAAATCCCGCTATATATTCACGAAATCGTCGAAAATGCACTATTTTCGAAATCTTATCTGCTCGTCGTTCGTTGCCCTTTCCACGAATCACCTGACACAGCGGCGTATCGCAACAGAGATCGAGCATAATCGTGCTTCGTGCGTTTGTCGCTGTATCAGTCGCGATTTCTGCGACAGCAACGTAGCTACATCGCCCCTCGCTTCGTTGCGGCGGCCACAATTTTTTTGGCAGGGACGCTCCTATCGCGCTGTATACACTTTGTGCACGCTCTTTTTCGCCCGGGTACAATGCATCGTCTGGCTGGCTCGTTATCCAGTCCGGCCTGGAAATATATATCTTTATCTCCGAGCTTTCTTTGACCGCCTGCACAAAGGGCCGCGCGGAGAAATGTCTTGCTCTCGTTGAAACGACTTGCTTATACATATGTAACGCGATTACCCGACCGTGCTGGGAGAACTTACTGCATAAGCCTCGAGCAGTTGTTCAGCGCGAGCGTGGCTACGATTTTTCTTTGCTTTCTGTAATTCGAGATTTCGCGGAGCTCTGAACACCCGCACCGATTCCTGTTCATTCATTCGCCTCGCGATATTTGTTCCGCTTGCGAAAGCTTTCTGATAGAGAAAGAATCGCAAATATGTTGGTGGTCGAATTTTTGTATCGTCGCGTTTCCATATCGGATCGGTCGGTTTTTAATTTCGGTCGTAATTCGAATCGCTCGGCAATCGTATAAATCTTTTATCGACCGTTGCACGGAGATTGTTCGAAGTTCATTAAAGGAATTATATCGCGTTTGCGAGGCCGTTAAATTCGCTGGATAAATGACGAAAAGTTGCCAAGCAAGCGCGATATCGTGCACACGTGCGCGAAAATAGAGGGGCCGTAATTGTTTTAACGGGCGAATTCATTATCGTCACATCTCAGGTGATAATTGGACGGTGTTCGATTGACCATTTTCGGTTTTGCCACCGGATCGTTGCTGCTCCAACAAAATCGTCGCCCCACTCGGCACAGCGGACGGAACGTTTCTTCCGATCGCATCGCCGAGAAGTTTTTACAACCCCCGGGGAAATTAAGCGGCGGGATATTAATTTACCTCGCCTCATTAACTGCGGTTCGAACGGGAATATTATTACCCGAGAGTTAAGGTTATATTCCGCCGATGGTACGGCCGGCTTCAATTAACGCCGGCACGTTTTACGATTACATAATGATACATTCCTTTCGTCCAATTAAACGCGCCGCTTCACGACCGCCGCTGATAACCGCCGATTCGTTTAATTTTTATCTCGCGGGCATTGCAATTCTTATTCCCGTTGCTTGCGGAACTTGTGAAACGTTCGCGGGACGTTTCAGCGCCAGCGAGATTCCCTTCGTCAATCGGGCAAACCGATTTATGTATCGTAATACTGTTTCTCGAATCCTAGCCAAATACCAAACCCGACACTGAAATAAATATTACAGCAAACCGGTCACGAAATAAAACACAACATCGTCCCCTACGTACGATCACAATTAACTCCCGCAACTTCCATTCCGTCGCGTATATTCCATCGAAACAAATCATACGTATCGCATCTATAAACTCTGTAAACCAAGCCCTTAAGAGTTCACGACCGGCCCGTATCACGCGAGCACCCCAGAACGTCACAAGTCCATCCACCGTCGATTTATCATTCGCCGCACCCCGCCCCATAATTTTTCCCGGCCCCCCTCCCCTATTAATATCACAACCACTTAACTATCACCCATTTCATATTCATTAGATAAAACCAGCGTAACCCCTGGTATCTATGACAATCGCCAGCCCACCGACAAAACTGCAAGCAACAGCCCGCTGCGTTGTTGCCTGTTCGTTCGATAATTCCACCGCCAACCGCTGCCACCTGGTTCGCACCGCTGGCAAGGTGTCATCCCACTGGTCAAACCGGTTCCCCCGATTTCTTGCTCGACACTTCTCGTCAACGGCATTTCTTGCTCGAGTTATCCCGCGGTCGATGTCAGGTTGTCCCGAGAAGTGATACAGGCCCCGCGTTCAACAATATGCCGCGCGAGATGCAGCTTCAAGCCGCAGGGATCGTCTCATGAATATTCACCTGTTCCCGGAGTTAGTCGGCCAGGGGTTACCGCGGGACGTGCCGACGCTGCGACGAGGCAGCGACGGATCGTTGCACGTCGCGTCGTCTGGACCACGAACGATTCGAAACTTGCCCCGACGAAGGAATTGGATTTTCGGGGGGAACGGTTGTTGGGATCGTTGGTTGGTTCGTTTGAGGCTCTCGGGGTAATTTGGGGGTTGGCTGGCTTTTGGTATTGCCCGGGTCGACGGGAAGCATGATTAAACGTCGGCAAAGAGAGTTTTATTGCCGTCGGATCGGACGGTATGATATTTGGAAGGAAAGCAGCGTTTCAATTTGACGTAATAAAAATATGGATTAGTGTTAGGCCAACGCGGACGAAGCCGCGAACGCGTGACAGAAATTGGGGATGCTCGTGAAATCGGTGAGGTAGTAAATATTTCGACCCTGTAAATCGTGAAAAAATTATCCTGGATTACGGAACGCGGAATCGTGCTTGTGGACGCGTCGCGAAGGAATTTGTTTCTGGGCTGCGATTTAAAATTTCGTAAATGCTTGGGCAATTTCGAAAGAGCCGTGGTCGCAGGGCAATCACGCATGGCGAAGGATATTTCGAACAGTAAATTAGGTGTACAACAGGAGTTATAGCGTGAGGGGAAACTTTGTTGCGGGGCATGCTAATGACAGGCAGGAAGTGATGAAGTTGACAACGAAGTGATGAAAGCGACGCCGCGCAAAAGCGGGGTAAATGTACCGCATATGTATTTATTAGGTAACCCAAACGTTTCCCTTGAAATTGGTGTTTTTGCCACAATATTCGTGATAGCGAAATAACGCACGGACTTTGCAAATATTTCCTCCGTGCTTCATAACAATTTACCTTAACATCGATCGTTACTCTTTTGCCATTTGCAATACGGAATTACGATTATAATAATCCACTTTCGTTCAGTATCTTCTTTACTGTACACAGCAGAATTGTGTGGAAATAATCCTCCGCTTACACGGACGAGAAATTAGAGGACGCAATTGGACCGACCCCAATTTACCACGATACAAAAATTTATAAATTCGTACCCAAAGCACGCAGCGCTTTTATCCCATTTACGCCGCGACAAAGGAATTCTTTCGTTGCTTAACAAAGCCACCGTGGTGCGCCAAAGAAATCAAACCGACCATTGACACCCCAATAAAAGCAGTCGTTCAATTCATACCGAACCGTACGTCGCGTCTCAAAAGAACGAAACCACCCCCTCGAGCCACAGGCAAAAAGCCCATACTAGTACTTATTAAACCACCTGTCGTACTCCCCCCCAAAAAACGAGACCGCCCCGAACCATTTGTACGAAGGTGAGCATTTATAAATACTTGAAACTCGGCGAATACTCGTTTTCCAAAGCGACGCAATATAAACGAAAAGGACAAAAGGCAGAAAAGGATACTATTATTATCAAAGATACAAAAGGGACAAAAAAAACAAAAAAAAACACCGTCCTCGCACAGGGTGTCCGTTTCACGCACTCGTCACTCGGGCACTCAAAAGGGCGCGTGCCAAGCGTATCACGTAACAGTGGGCGTGCAAACGTGAACACCGGTTCGATCCACGCATTCGACAAGAGCCGCGACATCGTGTCGGCCGGCTGACACGTTTAGATTGATGGCGAAAGGGGTAGTCGCCGTAAAATGATATCCGCGCACGACGCTCGGTCGAATGTTAATTACCTGCATAATTAATGTCGTCGTCGAGCTCCTGAAACAGGTTCAGGCTTTACTTAACCGTACGGTCTGCGAACACGTCGTTGATAACGGTCCTCTTTCCCACTTTTAGCCCCCGTTCGACGTTCATAAACGGAGGGTGAGTTCTCAGGATCGATGCGAACCGTGCATTATAACCCCCATCACGCATTTCCATTGGCCGTTTCGACCGGTCCCTCGTCGCGTAACTCGCTGTCCGTTTTCCTTTGTTTTTTTTTTTCGCCACGTATAATTTCTCCAGTTGCTCGAAACAAATATACGAATCATTCGTAAAGTAGCATTACGCGCGAAACAGTTTATTAATCCGTACGATAAAAATGATCGGGCAGAAATACAATACGCGTGCAACACAGATATCGGTTAGTCTCCATACATTGATCTGTACTACTTAAAATGTGCACGCACGTCGTCATATATTGACCCGCACTACTTGCAACGTAATCCCGTCACCGAAAAAAAGCTCTATCCGACCATATAATCGGTTTCTGCTGCTTACAAAGATACGTCTGACCGCACCAAATAGACTTTTAGAAAATTCACACCCTCGATTTGAATCTCCCCCAATTCTACTGTTAAACCCTGACGAACCGCCATACCACACCCTCATATATCCCACCGTTCCAAAAATCGTCGCAGAAAAATTCGGAATCATTCCCAACTTTATTTCCTATCCGCGCCATCATCCCCCTGGGTCTCCACGAGCCGATACACCCTTAAAAAAAAAAAATTAGAAAGTAGAGGGAAATAGTTCAAAGTGTTGCCGGCGTTTCGCGACACACCCACGTGGATATCCGGAAATGTTTGTCTGCTGGCAAAATCGGCGAGGCCCGCGCGGGAATAACGTTCGTTATACCGTGTGGGACAAATAAACGGGTCGGCTCTCGCTTTGATCATTCATTCGGGAAACGTGCGGTCGCGTTCGATTGCCGCGTGCGAGGCAGCGCGGGCCGAACGAATCGCCGTAAAGTAGTAAATTGCGTTAAACGGAGGCGGGGAATGCGTTAACGGCTGATCTAACGCTCGTGGTTCCCCGCCGTCGAGGTATCGTTAACGGCTATCGATTAAGTGTCGCAGGGTTTCCTCGATAATCATGCCACAGGGTGGATTTTTGTCGCACGCATGCGGGCGGTATCGCGGCTACTTCGTTGTGCAGCTTTTTATCCGGGGATGACAGTGGTTTCGGGACGTATAGATCTTTCGGGGGTGGTTACACGGTGACGAATTTTTTCCGCCGATCAATGCCAACAGATACAACGGGGCTTACATTCGCGATTCAGATTTATTCGATCGGGAAGTGTCGCGGAACTTGAAGATCATTGGCGGATGTTTTGTCGAGCCGCAAAAATAATGAAGTTAAATGGACGGATTTTTGTCAATTAGGAAACAGCGCGACTCGAAGCTGAACGAAAACGAAACGAATGGGGCCGAGAATATTTTGAGGCAACGCGCCGGTTGATCTATGGCGGCGAAAAAAAGAATGGTTGAAAGGCTGGATAAACACCTTGTAACAAAAAAGCCATTAATAACAGGAGTGTTAACAGGGGGAGGGCGTGAGAAAAAAAAAAGAGCATATCCAAGCACGAAACGTGTCAGTGGTGGTCGCCAGACGAACACCTCGTTCCCGTTTCGCGAACGAGGCAGACGAGCGCGAAATTTATGGGCCACGGTTTCGCGGTCAGCCGTCGCACGCGTAAATCGCGAAAACAGTTGCTTACGATATTCAGCGGAGCTTCGTAAATTCGGGTGTACACGAGCCGGCTTTTGTTGCACGCGAACAAACGACCCGAATACTGTATCATTCCGGACAATCTCCGAGCACGGAATTACCTTAACGGTATGCACAATTGCTCGGCGCTTTCGATAATTTATTATAATTCTGGTATAATCGAAGGGAACGTTTAACGTTTGCTACGACAAAAAAAACAAACGAAGAAAGAACAAAACGAGATCATTCGTCACGTTCGATTCGTTCGCGACCAAAGCTCTGCGAACCATTTTAATATTCCCAATTTGAAGTCGGAAAGCTGCGGGCTACAATTATATCGCGCGACGGGCGGCAACGAAGTAGAATATTTTCGGTCTAATAATAATATATCAGCTTTCGAACCAATTTTTACGACAATTTTCCGTCAGTCGCACACGTGGCGCTGGGAATAAATCTCATTTAATTCTATCGGATCGCTCGAGCCTCGAGATAATATCGCAGAATCGGTGAATCGGCATTCGACGAGAACGCGAGCGGGGCGAAGACAAGAAGCATGTACGACAGGTGTTCTTTTAGGTGTGAAACGTGATCCGTGCCGGATAGACGTGCCCGTCGCAATCACGATCCATGTCTCGTCTGTAACGCGTCCTTGGACGATCGAACGACAGCTCGCAGCGGAAGATTGAACGAGCACTTCGCCTTTTATTGTCCGCGAAACTTGCAGCGACTACTACTCGAGCATCTCGACGGGAAGTTCAAGGAACTGCCGTCTTGTATCCCCGATAATATAATACAGGTGGGGTAGGGGTGAATGGGTGGGGGAAAAAAGGTGGAAACCAGAGGTGAAATAACAGCGATCGGGATCGAGTGGCCGGTCGAAGAACTAGTTTGCCTTCGACTTCTGATATTAACCTCTCGCTTATTTGAAAGCGGAGTACCCTCGTGGAAATTGCGACGAAGATTGTTCGTCGCATTTCCACGTTCGTTAAGTGATTAAAGGGGTAGGAGCGGTGGGATCTTTTGCCCAAGGGGTCTGCACGATCATTCGGGTTCGCGAAGGGGTGTAGCCAGATTGGTAAAGACAGGGCGCACTGAGAATTTCATGTCGTTCGATTGCAGGGTGTTTCGAACGATACAGCTAAGAGTCTAGAAATAGTATTTTCGATTGGCTATCACTGTCGCGATAGACCTGTCGTACGTGGACCATTTCAAATTGATCCAAACGTAACAAGCGAAAGTAGGAAAATGAACTGAAGCGAAAGAACCGGTATAGTTTGTCCAAAAATGTCCATTTAATATCTAACGCATTATATGCTCCGCATAGGAGTTCCAATGTAACCGATACGTTCCCCGAATTTGTAATACTCATGAAACAAGTACACTCGTCCGGGTCCGTCAGTCGAATCGATCAAAAATTTCCGCACGAATAACCGGCGGTTATTTAAACGCCCCGTCGCCGGGTCTAGAAACCTCGGGAACCCTTCGAGATCCCCAAATGTGATCGATCCGGTGCTGGAAACGAAGCATCCGCGAAATTAACGCGCCGGTCCGGCGCTGTTGTTTGACATTAGCGTAATGCACGTTGTAACGGCCGGTGTAATACGTGACCGAGTGTGAATTATACGCCGACAAAGGGCCACGCCGGGAATCCGAAATGGCAGTCGCGTCCCACGTGATTTACAGGCCTACAGGTTCGCTGGCCCAAACTGTATGGTCCTGTCGCCATTTCGCCGCCCGGCCGGGGCACTTCGAGATTGAATCGTAGAAATGACTGTCGGCGGGGAAGTCGAACGAACAAAGGTGCTTGGGCACGCCAACTCGCGAAACTGATGCCACCGCGGGGATGATTTGTAGGGAGGGTTGGGGGAGGGGGTGGTTCGCGCGGCAGGAAATACGAGGTCGGCGCAGCCAGCGCGATTAGGCCGCACGGGAAGTCTGCTTGACTGGATCTTCGAAGTTTGCTGGGAAATTGGGAAACGGAGTTGGCGAGAATCGTGGAATAAGGACCGGGGGGGGGGTTCCAGTTTTACGGTGGGATAATTTTTCGCCGCTTTGATAGGCGCGGTGGTTGAAATTGTTCGGACGAATTGAAGAATTTTGCACGCGGTGAAACTGGTGAAATTTGTGTTCGACGCCGCGCAAAGTGAGGCGCAACGCGATTAAAAGGGAGACGCCGGCGAAATAAAAGGGTACAAAGGGAATACGCGTTCAGGATTGACTCGGTGAACTTTTCGCCGCGCCCGCTCCGAGACGAAGTTCGTCGGGCGACAAGCGGGGGAAAAGATCAGGGCGCGCGGTTTAATGAGACGGTAATTAAAGTTTGATGTTTGCCGCGATTCGCTGGAATATTCATGCGGCCCCTGACGCACCTGAGCAGCGGATGGAAATTTCCTGGCTAGTCGATTACCGAAGTGATTCCCGATGGCTGCCGTCGGGTCCCATCGGACGGACACGCTCCGACTTAGTAACGGCGATTAGCATAACAATTAAGTCAATTAATTAAACCAGTGTGTACCGATTGTCAGTGCGATTGATTAGCACTTGCGGCCAAACTGGATGGCCGCTGGCGATCTATGGGTGTGGGTCGATCACGCTTGTTTCCCCGTTGTAACTTTCGCTTACGATTCGTTCGTCGCGTCCCGTTTTACACGTACTTGCTGCGCGCGCTGTTTGGAAATTTTCGAAGGCTCACAATGTTACCGAGCTAATATTATTTTCTTCGTTAAACGACGCGGAGAATTTCAAAGTTCTGGCGAAGTGTATTACAATTGACTAAGTGATGTGTTACTATTATTGTTATAATACCGACGCATTGGGCGAATAGTCGTCGAACGAACGTGTAAACGTCTGGGACGCGCAGTTTCACCCGAAAGAAGATAACGAACCGACGAGATTACGTTTGATCAAGAGTAAACGAGAATTCGCGGAGGAGCCAGACTCCTAAGTCTATACCCCTCGCAACCCTAATTTTCCGCGAGTTAATCTCGACGTCTGGATGGTCCTCGAGGGTACACACGGGCGCGGAAACGAATCCGCACTTACAACTCGTTAATTACGCAAACTTGCCCCTCCTTAGACCACGTAAGAGGTTTAAATTCATTCGACTAGTTAGCCCGTTCATGCCGCGCACCCCGATCACGTACCCGCGTAATCGTCTCTATCATTTCGCTTACGCTTCCGGCGTAACAGCGGCGTGAAAAATAATCGCGAACGTCCGCAAACAGCGGAGCTTGGGCAACGATCGCAAGACGACGAGAACTTTTCTGTCGCGATTGTTCGCTTCGCCCCGCTTTATTGCGGTCTTCGAATTTATCTTATCCAGTTTCACGACGCCACGAGCGAAGGGACGAAACATCGTAACTATACGCGCTCGCAGGTACAAAGGGACCCTGACGTTTCACGGCAGATGCACAGTAGAAACGCGTCCGTGGCTACGCGATTCTTGTTGCTCGCCCAAGGTAATCCTTGTACAATGAGAATCTTATACAGACCGTCGCGTCCGGTCGATTTCGTACCAAATACGTTAAATCTGACCGCGATGTTCGCCTTGCCGAACCTGTCGTTTCCTATCGACGTCGACTGTCCGGTAAAATTCGACGATTGGTGTAATTCGACTCGTTCGAGGGACTTCTCCCGATTGAATGCGAAGCGCGATGCACGGAAATGCGGAGAAATCGATTATTTCGAACGGCCAAACTGTCCTACAATTAACTCGGCAAGCTTGATTCCGATGGTCGGCCGTTTGTGAAATCAATTCATAGCCTGATTGCCGTCGGAGATACCGTTCGGATCACGGATTAAAAGGTATGGCGTGCCAATTGGGTATCGAGATGGTAATCGCGGGTCAAGTAACGTACTGTCATATTCCGGTTCCACGTAGAGGGAACGTTGCGTGCAGACATTTTTAATGGCGGCGCGGAATTGCAAATGCGCGTGCCACCGGCATTGCCGTGTATTATTTTTGTCTCCTCGGAGGTTTCTTTTCTCTCGTACACCTTGCCGGTACTTTCTTTTATTTGTCGCCCGTAACAGCATCCCCTGCGAAATTTTCGTTCGCCTCGACCGCGACGAGATTAACGCCCTCGAATGTCTGTTCGCGATCAGAGACGAGGGAACGTCGTTCGACGCCGCTTCGTTCAAAGCGAGATGCCCCTCGAGAAATTGTCCAAACGAACGTAATAGTGAGGTCTCTGACTTGGAATTCGGGCGACTAGCGTTCGCCCCTTGTCGAGGGTGTGCGAAATGTAAAATGCATTCGCGATTTTTATTGGAAGCTCGCTGTAATATGATAACGACGAGTGATATTCCATAAAAACACCGGCTGCTTTATTATAGAATGGAGGATAATTTAATTTCGAATCTGTAATTAACTTGCAAGCGCGCGATCCAATTTCACTGTTCGATGGATTAAAGTATTAGTTTTCTGTGCGGGAAGATTGATGAATGGGGATGATTTGGAGAAGGGTTCGATGAGACAGCAAGATCTCCGCTTCTATTTTTTTTTGCAGCAGCAGCAACATAAGGTCTGCCTCGTGAGTTTCACCTGGACTATAGGTTCCGATACCTGCCCTTTTTTTTGTCCACGCGTAAAAGCATTAGAGTTCGAAGACAGCCGGAAGGGCTCCTAATGCAGTCCAGGTAACGTCACCCTTCCAGCTTCCTGAATGAAGCAGCATTTTTCTACCTAAGAGAGGTGTGAATTCGAACCCCGAAATAGGATAGCCGGGACAGCAGAGATAGTATCTTTTTCTTTGTACCTTGAAATCGTACCTTACACCTCTCGAAAGGAAGTATTCTTTGTGAAAATTTGCTTTAATTGAAAAACTAACGTACGCAAGAAATGTTTCTTTCAAATTGATCAAGCGCGATTTCGCGCAACGCTTTTATAACGAATCGACGAAAAATAATCGTTCCATGATTTATTGGCTCTAAATACTTCAGCAGAATTTTTCCGCCGCGCAAACGCGCGCCTAAACGCTTTGATGTTTCGTTGAATTGATGCAATTGCGTCGAACGTTTACGGTGGAATCGGCGTGGACGGTTTACCTCGGTTGTTCGATCGTTCTTGAACGCCAGAGAATTGTGGCCTCGCGTATGACACGCGTGCTTCAACCACGAATTTCCTAGCAGCAATAACCGAAGCGGAATACAAACGGTTCGTATCACCGGTGACTATCTACGTCAGGAAATTAACTCCGCTGGTAACCTAGATTCACTGTTACCGCGTTATCAATAGCCCGTTCAAAGTAACATCCACGGATGCACCACTGATACGATGGAACGATAGTTGATTTAATCTGTTCTAGTTAATTTAATCGATCCCCCTTTCTATTATATCACGGGACAATATTTCTGCAACGCCCTTCAACCTACATTAACGATCGAAACTCTGCGAAGTTTCCCGACCCAGTGAAACATTTTATCCGAACACTGTTCTGAAAATACTCCGTTATCAAATATGTACAATACTTGTAGCACCATAGAACACGGTCAATCGCGAATCTACAATTCCCAACGCAACACCCTCGAGCTCTCCTGCGAGCTTCGCGCAGTTCTCGCGTGCGCACCTTCAACTTCCCGGCACTCGACCAATAAAAATCAGCCCAACGGTAACTCAGTTCCGTTGCTCGTCGCCTAAGTGTCGTCCAGTCGCCGTAATCAGAACACTTACCTACCTAGGGGGGTGCGACCTTTCTCGGTTCGAACGGAAAGTTTCCCATCCGTCTGGATTCCATTTGCGAGAGCCGCCTCCGACAAGTTCCGTCGAGTGGCAAGCTTCTTCGCATAATTTCCAACGGTGGACGACGCCGTGTACGCGGCTCGTCGACGGAAACGGGAGAAGCTTGACGGGATTCGCGTCACGGAGGCGCGAAGAAAACTTCTCGGACCCCGGCGAGTTGGACGCTGAAGAAAGAGGGTTACTGGTGCCTCCGATACGAATTTACAGGAGGGCGCGCGTTTGTCACGCGACTTGTTATCTCCGGTTTACATACGTGCCGTTCGGGGTTGAAGATAAGCCGCGTCGGTCCGAGGAGCAATAGGAATTGCGCGTTTCGCGTTTTTTATTAGTCTGTTCGGTAATTCCGCGGGTGGTTTTCGTTCTAATCTCTTGGGGGATAAATTTTGGTCTCCCGAGACGATTCTTTCGTTGCGTTTTGTATATACTATTCGGGACTGCCAATTTTTGTACTTGGTGTAACTTTAGGGTGGGGACTAGTATGATTTTTTCCCTGCCGGAATTTATTGCGGGGTTTTTTAAGAGAACGTGGAAGGTATTCCTGTCGTTCTACTAAGAAGGTAGACGAAGGGGTTGTTTCTTTGTACCCTGCTGCATGAAAATGAGCGAACCAAAACACCATCCTCCGAGGTTCCTGAAAGGAGTATCACCCACCTTCGGCGACACGTACACGGGCCGCTTGTAAACTAAGTCCTTGTAAGCTCAGGTAATACGCCTGTAAATATGTATAGTACATTCTCTGGCAAAGATTTACACCTCCTCGGTAACCCTTTCGTTAACCGAAATAAGGCGCAATATGTTTGCCGCTGAAATACAGAACTCTGGCCACAGATTAAAGCGACCCCGTTCCAAAATCTAAACGTAACAAGGTGTTCGAAATTCCGAATTCTCCTCGCCGCGACGGATTCCTTTATTCCTCGCGCTGCGAGAATACCTGCGTACCTCTTGGATCTTTTGCTATTCTCGTCATTTATTCCAATGTACAACTTACAGATCGCACAAAAGGGGAGTATTCGCGTTCATCGAATTGTAGCGCAGTTCGCCTCAAAAGCATGCATTATAGAATCTCGCGAGTTTGCTCGTAATACTCCTCCCTTTACTTCCTCCCTGTTTCGGAAAAAAAAAAGAAAACTAAATAAAAGCGTCGCCGCTCGGATATTCGGTGCTGCGACTGCGAAAATCTCGTTGTTCCCGAAGAAAGGGCCGCGCCCACGCATCCCTCACGTTCGTCCCGTTGGCGCGTCGCTTCGAGAAAATTGCACGGAGAAAATTTTCATTTTCTCTAAGATCGCTATTCTCACGGTTACTACCTACGAATGACGGGGCCACTTAGATTGCGCACTTTAAATCACCGTTCCCCTCTATCTTCTCATTCTTGCGTCACGGTGCATCTCGTCAAGAATAAATTGGCAGAGGCAATCCCTTTTTCCGTCCCTTTCGTACACCTTATCAAAATCGAGGTCGGACAATTTTCAATTTGCATGAACGAAATTTGTCCTCGTCTGCGAAGCCCCACTCGCCCCGATATATCTGCAAACGCTGTTTTCACGAACGGAAAATAGTTTTTCGCCCCTCAGGAATTTTTCCAACGATTCTTCTCCTTCAAATAAAAAGCACAAAGATTCGGGCATTCATAAAATTATTTATTATGTTATTTTCGTGCGTAAGTGCATAGGTAAGAAGAGATTTCCCAGTTTATCGATACAAAAGGCGATTCGGGAATGATAATCATCGGCGAGTAAACGATCCGATTATTCCACGCGGGAAAAGTTGAACACGCCGGAGGCAGGCTTTAAACATAAGCGATTTCCGGCGTGGAAATCCTCCGAAGCACCTTTCTCTCGCTGTGTAGACAGAAGGTAATTCTTGCTTAAACGTAGGACGAACGGGACGGGGGAAGGGTTAAATTACTTGAGCGCGTAAACTAGGAGCGACCCTTAGGCCCTTGTTTAATTTGGCAACCCCTTATGCCAGCCGCGCTCCGCAAAATACACACGCTTTAGCCTTAGTCTTCCTTCCGGTCGCCCTTCTGTTCCTCGAGCCTTTCCTCTGTTACCTACACTTTATCCTCTTTATCCTCTTTATCCTCCTTATCATACTTCTAATCTCCTTCGTTTACCTTGCAGCAACAGTGTTTCATTATTATTAGGTATTACATCGGTGTCCTGTACTTTTCATGAATTTTCAACCACTTTCTGTGTCCTTCCTGATAATTGTATACCTAATTTTCCTAATTAATAATATCGTTGTACTCCTGATTTCAATTATGCCTCCGTTTTGGTTAAATATTTTCATTCCTTTTCGATCGTTAATATTAATATCGTTATATTTATTTGCTTCACATTTTATCGATTGCCAATGTTACCACTGTCCATAATATTTATTGTATTTATTATTCTCAAACACCTTTACCTTTACCTTTCGTTCAATTTTGCTTTCCTTCATTTCGTTACGCGATGTTCGTTTTTCTCTACCGATAAACTTTCTCCCTTACCTCCTTTTCTATCAAAGACTCATTACTTTTATCCACTAGCTTTTTGTTTTGTTCGATTTTGTCCCTCGCTTCTCGGCGTTGGTTACCCTGTTTCTCTCTTTGTTTACGTAAATTTCGGATCCCTGGGATTCTCCAGTCTGGACCGAGTATTCTGACGTATTCGAGATGACAGTCGGGTCTTGTTCCAAGATCTTACCGGCTTCTTGAACACCTTGCATTGAAATTCTCAGCTTGATACGATTGTTGTACTTACGGTTGCTTATGAATTGGTAGCAACGGACATGGTACACGAGTTTAATCAAATCGTGAAAACCATTGATAATTTTTGTTGCTTCTTTCTCTTGCGTTAAAACTAATTTATCATTTTTATATATTTCTTTTGTAAGGAAGGGATGAACTATGGCCTTTCATTGTCTGCCATTGAATATTAGAAATAAATTCGAATGCCCGCCAGTGCGGTACGCGTAATTGAAAGTACGGGGGAAAAATTTTACGCCCGTCATTACGGCAGACAATCGCTGGGAATTTATATTGTTCCCAGTGTCCGTTCGACCCTTTGAATTTCATCGTGCATCGGGACGAACGAAAAAGGTGCATCGAGATATCGTCATCGTTTTTGGTAGTTAGCTTCTTTAATCGCGGTTTACGGGAACGTTCGTGGTCTAGAATTATAATTAGCAAGGATCTAATTCGAGAACGGTCCACAGTTAACCGGTTCGCCTCGCGATTCTTCCACGAATTAAAAAGAATGTTGCTGAATCTGCGATAGAAAATTAGGATACAATCCTTGGTTGCCTTGATTACGCAACGAAAGCAGATCAATAAAATTAACGAGCTACGAAATAGCTCGTCGAAGAAACAAATACAATGTTAATCGACTTTCGTGTAAAAAAAAATATAACAGCCGATTCCACGCGCGACAATTATTTTATATATCGTGATTCAATTCTAAAAATTCCAAATTGGTACAATCTGATTTATAAATTGAATTAGAAATAAATTTACAATTATCGGAATTCATACTACACTCAAATGCTGTTGACGTCGACATTTATCATCTGCTTTACGTCGCGAAACGATTCACAAATTTTCCTCGTCGAATATCAAAACGAAAAGTGTTCTATAACGTTCGTTAAACAAATACTGGCTGTTTGAGTAAAGACGATTCAGCAGCATTCGAAAGGCAACAGACACCGTGCATATATACCCACGGTATTAAAAATGCTCTCAACGATCGTTCAATTTGGTGTCATGAACGTTTTTTCGCCGTTTAAAAATAAATTCCATACAGTTCCAGTTTCCCGGCCACGCGTGCAAAAAAAAAAGAAAAAAGAAAAACAACCTCGATAAATCACCAAGCGTTCCCTTCAATATACGACAGATCTAAATATTTCTACCTGCGTGTATTAAACGACAGGTTATTTCGCGCATTGTTTTATGTCCGTTCCGATCGCATCTGTCGTCCAACGGCGATATTTCTCCTGCTGGTAAATCTCTTTGCAATTCTATTTATTTTTCCTGCCCACGCCTACAAATGTGCATACAAAAATTTCTCATACGTGTAATCGGTTGTTCAGTCGACCAAAAACTAGATTAATCCAGTTTTAGTTAATGTTGCTCGCGCGCCATTATATTCGATATCCAACAATTTATACAAAAAATATAAAAGCGGAATCGATGATGCACGAAGATTCAATTTCTCTCGCACAATCGTCAAGTCGTCGTTCGACCTATGCAATCTTATCTCCGTTTAATTGTCCCGCGGTAATTATTCAAGATCCACCGTAAACGATCTGTACCGAGTTTTCCAGAGGACTATTGCTTCGATTATGATCCTGGGCAACACCGGTGTCCTCGAGCGATTAATCTTTCATTCGTCCAATTACCAGCCGCGATGTCTGTAATTCCTCCGACGAGTGGCTCTTACGGGATCGAACGTCGTCGAGAAAGAAAAAGAGAGCGAAGACACGATGAATTATTTCCACGAGTCTGGCTTTCATCGGGAACAGGCGTACAATAACTTCACCGCAGCAACTTGTAAGCCGATTTTCTAGCCGATCCCTCGTAGACCCTCCGGGGCAAAGAGGGCTGCGGAGAAAGTTAATGGAAAGAATCCAGGCTCTGTACCTTTTAGCGGCGCGGAAAACAGGAAATTTTAATGGCACCTTTTAATTATCCAACCCTGGGGTGGGATCCCCTGGAGGTTCTTGTTGCCACATTGGTTCCGTACATATTTTGAACGCTATTATCGTTTCAGAGTTTTTTTATGTTATTTTTTTTATTATATTAGTATTTTCATTGAGCATAACACTATTCATATTTTTGTTTCCATTATGTAATTATCGTTCACGGCTAGATATGTACGCAGGGACGGCGTTGCATTTGGATTTTCTTGTCTGTTGTTACATTGTTCGATTCTTAGGATTATTGTGCCTGAAATTCGATGGCCAATGAAAGAAAAGACAGCTCTCAGGTTTAATTAAAACTGTGAGATGCACGTCGCACGCACGTGTGTCTCGTAGAAATGCTACCGCTCGCGTTGTCAAGAAATCTAATTGAAGTGCTTGAGGGCTGCGGTCGGATCGGGACGAAATGTAGGAAAAAACTTCTGCCTGTCGGTCGGATTTTGCGCGAGCCTTTTAATTAAAAACAACTTCCGTCGACGACGGGAGAACGCTGGACGTGAAGTTTGAATGTTAGTTTCTATCGGTGGAAGCGATTTTGCTTCCTAATTATTACGATTCACGAACTTCGGACAGCCTATTTTACTCTCCGCTCTTTTCTCCTCTATTTTTTCGTTTGTTCGTTTGCTCTTTTCCCGATGCAATGGCCGTCCGCGGCACTCGCGGACGCGTCTAACAATTCCCCATTCGGTCGTCGGAAAGTCTCGCATCGTGGGCGAACAAAATCTCCGTCGAGGCTCGACAGAATGTCGCAGATTGATCGCGCTTAAAATTGCGCAACGCTTTGTTCCCGCTGTTGAGCGGGCGCAGCGGCAAATCAGCGTGTTCGTCGACGTTTCAATCGTCGCTTCCGATTAAGTAGACGGAAGGAAAGGCAAGAGAAACGATACGATACCCGGCTGTTTTCCCTGCACTCGAACGGCACTGTTTCGTCCCGGTAATTATCTAATGCGTGACTCGATTCATCCATTGACTTTGCGCGATCGATGGTCCCTCGTTTTCGACGTTTATCCACGCCGTCTTCTTCCCGATTTGCTGGAGGGGGCGGACCCCACGGGTTAACACGGTTATACGCGCGCTCAGCACCCCGGATGCTCGGGCATAACGGATCCGATTCGAGGGGTTCTTTGTCAAATGACAGAGCGGCCGTGGCGCATCGTATTTATCGGGGTCAACGACACGCCCGCATACGGTAATGTTGGATTACGTCGAACCTGCGGTGCGGACCGAGAGAAAAAGCAGTGTAACAGGGCGAGGAGGGAATTGGATGGAGGAAAATCGGTCGATTCGACGAGAACGGGACGAGTGACAGGCGGTGGCGAGAAGAGAAATTCGATGAGATGTCTTTTTTTTTTTTTATTGTGCAGAGGCGGCCACGATGGTGGTGGACGAGAGAAGGGGATGGGTGAAATGTGAGGAGAGAGGGCGTAAAAATTGGCGGGGGGGATTAGAGAGATAAATGGAGGGGGTGAGGAAGAAAGAAGACGGATAAGCACATTAATTAAGGATAATAATTGAGGGAAAGGAGGAATTAAAGAAGCGGCTGGAAAGAATTTTTGTTTTATTAAATACCGTGATAGATATAATGGTTAATATATATATATACGGATTGCGTAATAACATCGTGAGGGTAATGTTAATAATAGGACAGATTAATGCTTGACGATATGAAAATGTATAATGGGAAGGAGTTGTAGGTATAGTGACAGGTCTCTTCTCCGAACTGTGAGGAGCGCTTAGTGTTGATTAAGATTTCGAGAGAATTTTTAATACCTCGTGTCCGTTTTAATTGAATCTGCTTTAATTAAGCCTTCGACCAGGCCACCTAGAGGCCCCGGAGAGAACGCGAAAGTACAGTGACCGTAAGACTCGAGGATTCCACCGAGTAATTGGAGTGCCCTCCCTTTTTAACTCGTGAACATCAGCGTTTCATGTTATTATTAATATCCTTATCGCAACAATAATATGATACACATTAATGGGGAACTCGGGGGAAATTAGAAACTTTCAACCAAAATATTTAAGCGTCACGTTTTTCGCACAAATTTCACCGCTCACAGCCTCTTTTCGTGATGCGTTTAAATCGCTGCTGCTGCGCCAACCGCGACGAAAGTACACCGAATACATTGCTCACGGTTTCATGCTTTCGGTCTCTTGAACTGCAAGTGACCGTACCGCGCCATTAAAAACAGAGTGCACAGTGCGTCCTGCTTAACACGTAGCACAGGTCGCAAAATATCGGCGGTTACTTAGCCAGGGGCCGCCATGAATAAATAATTGGCGAAATTATCGCAGTGCCGGGCTGAAAGGCGGAGGCAAAAGAAAAAAACTGGTGGCCGGGGGGGACGAGAGAAGAAAACGAAAAGGAAGAAAAGGAAAAAGGGAACAGCGCCAGAGCCAATGGCCATTGCCTCGAACCGAGAGACAGAGTTATTTTTCTTCCTTTTTTTTTTTTTTTGTTTCTTCTCTCATCACGCCGAGCCCATTCAGCCGCAATTAGGATTATTTATTTTTCACCGACGTCGGTGAACGAACATACTGTACGAAACTCCTCGCGGGGAACCCCGCTGCTTTCTTTTCCTTTCGCTTCGCGCAAAGCGGATCTTCGCCTGGCGTATTTGCCTCTCATTTCCACGGGGCCGAGACCTTCGTTACTTTCGGATTACCATGGGAAAAGGGTCCTCAAGCCCTGTGTGTAATGGCCGAAATGATGTTGTTGATAAATATTGATGAGTCGGCCGGTGGTTGGATAGTACGGAGCCCGATTGAATATTGATCCTCCTTTCCATGGTAATTCGGCAGGGAAAATGAAGATCGCGTTGCTACTTTCTCGCGATCAGATCGAGGCACCTATCGTTCCGGGCGTTCGTTAAAATTTATCAATCGTAGTGCACAATCGCTTCGGCGTTGAAATTGTTAAAATGTTGGACGAACGAAGAACGACGCGTAAAGGTGACACGTAAAGTTCGTGTAAGTAATTTTTCGTTACGTATAATTTTCCATCGGACAGCGCGTTACGTACTCTCCGCGAAGTTAATTATCCGGATAGGATCCGAACGGGGCGAGTTAAATCGTACTCTGCGGTGCAAGTTCGTCGTGCATCATTGAAAAGTTGCTTGAAGACCGTGTTTACGTTTTATCGCATGGGAAACTGCGAATCCGCGCGATGAAGTCGTTGATAAACTTATTTAACGAGAGACCAAACGCATCCGTTTCCCGCTGCTGCCCTAATTTGCATAGTTAACAGTACAATATTTAACTGTACAACAACCCCGATGCCGGTACGCTCTATCACCGTAATTACGGTGTAACGCCGTGTTCTGGCCGTAAATAATATGGAAATTTTACGCCCCCTTTCTTCGTCGACCTCGTTGCCAATTCGTTGCTCGATACGAACTTAATACGAACGTCTCCAAAGAAGCTACGAAGAAATGAAAAACATTTCGAAGCAAATGGCCAATATTGCACAGCGTTATATTTTTTAGGAGAAATTATCCCACCGTTATCAGGAGAATATTCGCGCAATTTCGGATGCACAGCGACGTTAAATTGTAATAGGTTTGAGTGCAGACAACGGGGTATCGCGGCCGGAGAGACACGAATAATATGATTGTTTCCGCGAGCACCGTGTACAGCGAGGAAAATTTGCGTTTCGCTTTGCGCTGGTTGCGGGAACGGGACCCGCCTTATGGAGAAATAAAAGCCACTATGAAGTATTCCGCACTCTATCCTGTTGGGAAGAGAGGGGAATTGGTATCGTGTCGTTTACCAGGCCGTGATTCGTACCACGAACTTCTCGTTTGCCAGCCGACTGCACTAACGAATTGAACTGTGACGGCTGTAAGAGGATTTTCTGTAGTCGCGAATCTGATGTTCTCCGGCGGTCGACGAACCTTCGAAGCAACGGAGTTCATTTGAACGAAGATCGAAATTATTCGACGGAGTATCGACGAGACCATAAAAATGCGACATTCTTACTACGCTCGCGATACATGCTGCCGTTGTTAAACGAATATTCCAACCCGTAATTTATTCCGTTACTGGTGTCATCAGTTATCGTTATTATCAACGCGTCGACCGCAAAATTGCAAACCAGTGAAACGTAGCAGAATCAGAAACAACCGAACCGCGCGACGCCGTAAGCAATTCGCAAACGGTAAATGCACGCGAGTGTCCGCCGTGTTTAAAATTTCTTTACTAGCCGTCGTTCTCCAAAATGACCCTACATTGCGCTCCCATTCAACATTTCGCGACACCCACATGCGTCAAGCGAAGCGAGAAAGTTCGCTCGTTTCCCGAACGTAGCCCGAGATTTACAGACAGCACGAATTGAGGCCCGAACGAGAGTTCGCCGCGTGCACAGTTGCTCGGGGAAGATACACGAGGAAGTCGTAACCGGGCATTTAGTAGCTGCCTCGCACGCGGAGAACTACGCTCTGCACTCCTTCGAACTCGTTTGTCACTGAATTACTCCGCAGCCCCGCGCTGCGATAAACCGTTCGTAAATCGCGGCGGAAACACGCGTGATTCGCCTCTTCATTCCGCTCCATTCTTACCTGGCTCGTTCTTTCTCGCGCGCTAGATTCCGCGACCGCCGGTCGAACATTCCGGGTGCGCCGTTTCGAATCGCGGTGAAAGGGGGGTCGCAGTTTTCGTAGCTTGATAAGGTATTTTCCGACGGGGATAAATTTATTGAACGGCGGTGGCAGTTTCAATCGTTCGGCGGTATTCGATGATGTACGAAACGAAATTTTATGTCCTGCGCTGATTGAAGATAACATGCAACTATTTCGCTTTATACAGACCCTACAATTTTTTATATCTGGGTAACTTGGACGGTGCGAAGCGCGGCTGCAAATTTGTTTATTCCGTTATTTTATTCGCTCTTTTAACTCTTTTAACGCCTTTTTACACGCCTCGTGTATTGGACTGTTAAAAGTTATTTTATCTTCCTAGCGAAATAAAAGCTTCCACCTTTAATCCCCTTTCTCTTACCGTTAATCCAATGTCAATTGACTATTTGTCTAATTAGGAATCTCTTCCGTTTTATTCCGTGGACTGACCAATGCAAATTTTATGTTTCAGACTCCCCGGAGCTCGAGCACGGCATATTCTGGCGTCGCCGTTGAAAAGAGATCCCCGCTTCCCAAGGTAAGAACCGCATTTCACTTACGCGATATCCGGTCTGTTTCGAGTTTCCGCCGATTCTCATTGGAAGACCGCGGTTAAACAGCCTTCCCTGAACATCTCGCGCAACGTCGCAAACGGACAGCGCCTCGAATATGCTAATTCCGACTCCCTTCCCCAGCAAAATGTTCTTTCGTTCCGCTCGAACGATCACGAGCTCCGTTTTATAGCGTTTAAACCCGCGTGAAAATCTTCCAGCACCGCGAAGCCAGCTTCGGATATTCGCGGCGCCACAATGCGCGATCGGTTGAACCGATTTTCCAACCCTTTTCGTACCCTCGCGTAAATCACCGAGCGTCGTTTAATCGCGTGTCCCCGGGCACCCCGTTCGAACGAAGCGGAAGGGGGAAAAAAAATCGAACGAACACGGCGAGAAAAAGATTTTCCCACCGATTCTCGACGCTCGTTCTTTCTACATTTACGCGAGGGCATTAATCCGCAGATTAGACGGAACGCTTAACAATCGGTACCTCGAATCCGCGCGAAGATTAAGGCGAAAGTTATCTGGGATTTACGCGGGGCGTTCCGCTTGATGCCGAATAGTCGCTGCTTTATCTCTAATTAGCATCGGGAAGACGCGCAACTTGTTGTGCATTTCGTATCGAAACGCCGCAGCGAACGTGCGTGAATCATTCATTGGCTCCGTCCGGGATTATTCGGAGTTCGCGTAATAATGATTTGATTCGCACTTTTACCGGATCACGTTGGCATTATGCGAAATATGGTGCACGTCGTTCCGTTTAAATACGCCCGAATTGTGATTGTCGACGCGCGGGGACGAGGATTCAGTTGGATTTATAATTATTTCGATTATTCGAGACTCGGTTAGGACAATGGAATATTTATAATGGATTCGGTCGAAATTAATTGACACGAATTAGGAAAGGAGGAAAGGCAGCAGCGCACGCGTCATTTCGCGTGACTCGAATAATTCTATAAAGAGGAACGGACCAATTACTTTTACACTAGTATTTTTATTCGTTCAATTATTCTTAATCTTTCGACCGCGCAATTTATCCCCCCCATTCCCTTGGCTGCAACATTTTTTTTCTTAATTTTCCACTCTGTGCAGCTTAACCCGCATTTTTCGTTTATCTCGTCTTTTATTTTCTTCGCGTTTCCTTTCGCCCATCTCCCCCCCCCCTTCGCTTTCACGCTCTTACACCTTATTCACCCTTGCTTTTCGCCACGTTTCAAGCATCCCTTTCTCCCGCACGCCTCCCGTGGATTTTCCCTGGTTCCTTTTTCTTTCCGTCGGTCCCGCTCCCCCTTATACTTATTCTAATGCATACAACATTTCCTTACAGTTACACCTATCTCAATTATTCGCGGCAAGCTTTGTTACATTTTTCTTGCCGTTTAGTCTCCTCTCTCTCGTCGAGACTGTACTCCGCAGTCCTTCGAATAGGCGTCGGGAAGACGTCGCGGGACGTCGAGGTTGTGCAGAAATTTTTAATTATTTCAAACGCGATTATCTATGGTCGACTTGTCGCGAACTCCGCGGGGCGAATAACGAAAAATTCCAACGACGCTGACCGACGTGTTCGTGAGAACGTTAACGCGCCGCGGTCGACTTAACCGGTGCGTACGCGATCCCGTGGGAAACCGTAAGGGCAGATGAAGTTCGTACGTTTCCCGTAATCCGACGATTACACGAACGGCCGTTGAAGAGAGCCCCCGCGAACAATGGACGGCGATAGTGTTCCATGCTTGACGATATTCACGACCGCGCTTTACACTGGGGATACGCGGGGATTTTTGCGATTTAAATGGACGATAAAATGGATACACGACGCGAAAGAATTCTTCATTGGCGCGTATGAAAAGAAACGGTACGGAACGTTTGAGACGCCAACAAAACGGCTGCATGTAAAATAACGGCAGATCGAACGCGTTACAGTAACGCGAACGAAATGGTGAAATATTAAACGGCGTTATTAAATGTACGCACCGAACGAAGTTTCAAACGCGCGATCCTTCGGAAATTAGAAATCGAATATTGCGTTTATATTTCCAGGATCGCGACGCTTTTCTAAAAATTGTTGCCACCGCTTCGCGGCGAATGCCAAAGAAAAAGAAGAAAAGAAATTTCCTCGAAACTGTTTATCCAAACTCCCGCAATTCCCAATCCCCAAATCGTGCCACACCTCCGATTACAAACTCTCCTCGATTCACCTTAATCCCTGCTGGTTCTTTGCGAACGATCCGAAACTGTTTCACCCTTGAACCGTCTCTGTCTCCGTGGCCCACACCCTTCTGTCCAAGACCACGTGAGATACCTTCTTCGCGGGGCACAGGTGAGCCAACCTCGCTGTCTTTTGTTTCCAACCCGGATAGAATTACGAGGCCTGTGGCCTGTTTTCGGTCGCGCGACGTCTACGCTCGTCACACCAACGTACACATGCATACGCACACGTACAGACGAAGCGGGGGTGCATTTAATTTCGCGCATTTCGTTCACGGCCTGGATACGTCGCCGGGATACAAGGGAGAGGCAGGAAGGAAGAGGGTTAGGTTAATGTACGGGCTACGTGGTCGGTCTTTTCAGCTCGGGGGAATCTAAACGGTCCTTGCTGAATAAGACGTCGCCGAAGACGGAAGCGTGCCGGATCCTCCGTTAGTCGAGAAACTCGTAAATAATCGTTCTATTTAACGGGGCGAGATGGCGGCATTGGTCGATGGAGTTCGACGATTCGTTGCGAAGCGAAGGGCCGAAGGTGTGCCTCGAATAATTAACCCCTTCGAAGCGTGGAATACATCGCGTCAGAAATTGAACTAGAAGAAACGTTTCGTTTTCAAATTTCGTACTATTTTTCGGCTCAAAACTGTAATCGGATTAACGAAGCGGTATATTTAATCGTGATTGTCGTTTTGGGAACAAGTATGCATTGCGTTGTATTTTTTTTTTTTTTGTAGTTCTCGAAAATATTTTATTGGAAGCTGCTTTGTAAAACGTAGAAATAGCAGTTCCATTTTGCAGGAATGTCGCACATTTTCGTATTTCCTAAGCGAATGCAGATATGGAAAGATCGAACATTCGTGCCTTTATGGGTTTCAATGGGAATGGATATCTTATTCGTGTTGAATTTCTTTCAAACGGGGAAGTTAAACGGGCGCTTTAAATTGAATAAGATCATGCTGTTCTTCAATCTTCGGGCAATATTACTTTTCGTCAGCAATTTTATTTTTGCCATGCGAGGGATTAAAAGAAATTCTACGCGACCCTCGCAAACAATATTTTATTATAATTCTTTCCGGTGCAACACCACGGGAGGATGAATTTAAATTTCCCTTAAAATATAGCCAAGCCATTAAGAAACACTGCGCTAGTGAAATTTCAAGTAGTATAAGCCCGTCTATATTCAGACTGCAAGCGTGCAGATCTTCGCTCCTTTTACGTGCAATATTTTTTACACCAATATTAATATTTAACTATCATAAATATATACCATCCTATCGTAGAAAGCTTTTGCTCGAAAGGCTACCAACGTTTATTAAAACTTCTCCCTAAAAGTGACTAATCAATCCTAACCGAAGGTTCATTAAATTCGTCCACGTATCGCATTTCTTCCATCGCATCGCGCACCAGACAATTATAATTTCACGACGCTCCAGATACCATTTAAATATCAATTTCCCCGCAATCTCTGACCGACCACAGCCTCGTACAATACCGTTCCGGTCCCCTCTCAGATTCACTTGGAGAAACAGACATTCCGCAGCAACAGTTCCCATTTTCACAAGACAATCATCCAGCCCTCCCATCGATAGTTATCGCCAAGGAAGAGATCCCGAGTCTAGCAAACGCTTTCCAACGCTTTCCAACGCTTAAAAGGGAACGCTCTGGGTCTCTTGCCAACTGTGTTTCACCCAGCTCCCATCGTTTCCACCGTTCCTATAGACGAACACATTGCCAACGCGTGCCATTATCGATAAGAGACGTCTCCATTTTTTCCAACCAAACGTTACTCGAACGTGAGAGTCTGCTAAGAGACAGAGAGAGAGAGAGAGAGAGCAGTGGAATTCGTGAAAGAAAAAAGGAAAAAGGAGAAAAGAGAAAAAGAAAATCGTTGGAATCAGGTGGATATACGTACCTCGTGACGCGAAACGAGATCGATTCGTGGGATCCCCGGGGAACAGTGTCGCGGAAAAATGAATTCGAAGGGAGGGTATACTTCTAACGTGTCCTTATCTGCGAGCTTATGCAAATGCAGTGCAGTTTGCCACGCGGATTTGCATACACTAGCCTAGACGATCTATACGGGATCATGTCTGGGCATAATCTCAAGACGCTCCACCGGTTATGCACTGCCTTTTCGAGTAGTCACGTTAGCGGTTCAACCCTTCTTCCTTTTTTTTTCTTTGTTTTTGCGCCCGTTCTTTTGGGGGAGAAGGGATGTCGACGAACGGGAAGAAGGCGCGAAGGAAAATCGTCCGCGTTTCGTGACCGTTCTTTTCATCGTTACCGGAAAGTCTCGAGATTGTGCTTCCGGATTTTTCCTGGGCGACGTAATAATGACGCGCGGCCAATGCTCCGTACGGCAGGAGAAAAGGGTTCAATTCGGTGCAAGTTCGACAATGTGATTCTACTTTATTTACGCGTGTATTTTTTCGTGCGAATATCATCGTTGTAATTATTTAACAGAATCGCGAGGATTTTTTTTTTATTCGTCTCGAAATTGCATTTCAACGCGCGCGTAGATATTCAGCGACACGTTTCTCGACACGTTAATTACACGTTATTTTCAATGCGAATTGAAACAATTTGCAGGGCGGGAATTATAGAAATGAACGTGTCGCTAAAAATAGTGTGGTGGAAGTAAAGTTTTCGTTTTCGAACAATGTTGACTAACAGGTACAGTTTGCTGTGACAGGAGGTGGGGGAATCGTCGCGCAACGATCTCGTTAAACCGAAACTGCACGAGAGTTCGAATCGTGGATGTGAAAAATAAAAAAACATAAAAATAAAAAAATGTGGAACACCCGATTGCTGGGCGTGCGGACGTCGATTAACACTTCGCGGTTTCATTGAAGCCTGCCTCGACACGATATTTTATCGCGTTTGCGTTCAATTTGAACCGAAACACAATGTCTGAAAGGTGTACGGAATTACCGATACCAAATACAGATTTATTACTTCGTTAACAATGTACGCGAACCTCGGTTTATTCGTCAAATCGCGGCGGTTAATCCTCCGTCGATTGATGCCGCGTTTTACAAATTATTGATTGCATAGGAAAGTAATAATAAAAACAGTAACGAATGAAATTGAATTTCATCGAAATTGAGTGGCTTGTGTCACAGTCTTTTGACGTGAGCTTTATTTACTCGGCGCTGTTGAATAATGGAGATTAAATTATATCGAGCAAAGTTTGCTCCTAAAAGTGATCAGAAGCCGTATGCTTCAACGGACAACTACCGCGGAGTCCACGTTTCAACAGGTGACTACACAGAATCCCTGTACCCCGAATAGAAACTCTACTTCAATTTAGAAGTTTCGCCCTGGGATAGTGAATCAGGAAATCATTCGCGAGCTCTCCGTTCCCGATCGATCCTCAAATGTAATGAAAGCTACAATCGAGCCGCAGCGACAAATTGTTGAACAAAATATTTCACCGTCTGCTCACAAATCGTCCACGCTATATTTTAATCGAAACGATGTCCACAACCGTTCCAAAACCGCTACCTTCAAAATAAACCAAATGAAACGTAAGTATCAATTCCCCGAATTTTAATCCGTTTCATTTCACGATTCCTGGAAAAAAGAAAATCCCCCGATTACTAATACAGAGCAATAATATATTTCGTGTTCCCCGATGGATTAATCGAAGCGCGAATTTACATTTCGAATCGCCCCCGTCGAATTTACCCGTCCCCTACCACTCTCTCCGCCGGTTTTTACGTTCTCCCCGGGAAACACGGCTGAAAGGGAAACACGGTCGAGGGCTTCGTCGACGAGGCACTCGCCTCTTTCGCTGCTGATTTTCTGTCGCGGTAATCAGATGCGAAGTTACTTTCCCAGCCGAAACTCGTCGCTTTCCCCTGCGACGCTGTTGATTAATTTGTTTCGAAACGGTTTATCTGACCGCTGTGCCGCGGCGAACTGTAAATGCAATCGGGCCACGCGGCTTCGGCCTGTTGTTAACAGGCCGGCCAACTTTCGCATAGTTTCCACGTGGCCTGAAGTATTTATCTGTCCCGAGTATCGGGCAAGAAAGCTTTCGACGCGAGAAAATACGCCAACGATACCGTGGACAATCCCTTTCGCCACTTCGGCAGCCAAGTTCGCGCGAGTTTCTTGCCGTTAATTGAGAATAATTGAGCGGTGCCAAGAGTTTTTTTGGCGAGGAACTTAACGTTCACACTATTGGAGACGGTTGCGGCGGTGTTCTCGTAGAACGGGGAATACGATTTCTGTTTTATAAATAAATTATTCGGCTTAGAAATGTGTCGTTGTTTGTGCAGTTGATAGGAGAATATGATATAATAGGAGAATATGAGTGAAAGTGAAGTACGAAGCAGTGGAATCCGACGGAATTATTATTATTATTATTATTATTATTATTATTATTATTATTATTCTGTGCATTTTTAGTAATTAATGTAATTGATCATTTAATTTGAGGATAGACAGTTTGGTTAAAACAAACTGTGTTCAATTGTGAATTACGAATCGTCATAGTAATCATGGTAATAATTCAGATATTATTTTCAATAAACACTTTTCACAATTTAATTCCTGTATGGACATGCACGCGTTCGCCGATTAAATGGTTCCGTGTTCAGATACCAGGCTCCATCACACCTGTCACCTACTCTATTTTCTGCCGGCGAACCGACTGCCCTGATTCCATTCCATGGGAATACTCTGACCCTCCCATAAAAAGGGCTTTACACTCCCGCACACGATTGAACTCTAGTCGAACTAGAGGGCAAACGGAACAGAAATTATTTATTCGACTATGAAATCGAGAGAACCCAACGGCCAGACGATTCTGCTCACGTGTGTCGGGGCTTCCGATTAAATTGTGCAACGTTTCCCTCCGGGCCGAGCCCCTGTCCGCGAAACGGATCCACGGAAATTCGTTGGAAAACTTCGTCACGGTGGATCCGTCGTGCCCAAAGAAAATCGAACCCGTTCCGTTTTAATTCCTCCATTCTTCTCACCTGTTCGCGGGACTGTCGTTCGTTTAACTTTCTGTTAGCTCGCCCGTGTAGCCGATATTGCTCCATCAATTGTTTATATCGATGTTTGCTTGATCGTCGTTCGCGAAACAATTTTTTCTTTGGGATTTCGTCGATTTCGTATTGGGAATCGTTGCCCGAAGCATCGAATGCCTTCGAGGACTTTGAATTATTCGAGTGATCTAAGGCTTTGTTCTAAAATATTTCGTCACCACGGTTCACGAAACGACGTCTTGATTAAAGTGTTTCATGTTCGCGAATGATTTATCAACGTATTCCCTGAAATTTATATATCCGGGTGTTAGAGAAATACGATGTTAGTTTACAGATAAAAAGTTATTCCAACTTGCGCCCCGATATGGTCCGCGACTTACGGAAGTTTTAATGAACCGGAACTCGCGGAGATTGCTAGAAAACGGGGATGGGTCCGCTTTATTGACAAATTAAACACCTTTCGAACAGCTGTTCCAACTGCACCGATCGATTTTAATTCAAATCGATATATTTCTCCGCGGCCTAGAAAGGAGATCCCAAAAAACAATGTAAAATCTCAGCATCAACAGCGATAACAATTCGAACAGTGCAAACCGCACGAAACACGACGAAACGTCGGGTGTCCGGGTTACTCAAATCAAAGACAATTACCAGTACACGTGCCCCCAAACACCCAAAAAAAATTAACGAAGCTGTGCCGCGGAGTTGACGCCGCGTCGTAACTCATAAAAGTGATCTCGCGGAAGTTTTACCGGGCACGGAGAACGAGGGTGGAATCGATGCCAGCCAAACCAACGGAATCGATTGAAACGGCCAGGCATAACCTATTATTGGGCGAACTCAATTATGAGTTATCTCCTCGTAAAGTTCAAGAGTGCAAGGTATGCGTGGCGCATCCCATCGAAGTCGCGGGAACGTTTCCCGTGCACATTTAATGGGGAGGTGGGGGAGGGTAACGCACGAGTGGCTCCTCAATAACATACGTTATTGAACCATCTCCACCGAACCACCCGTGGCCAACGCCGCGCACACCGACGCAAGTGTCTGCCCCGAGCCTCGATAGAGGTGAATACCTTCGCGGTGAGAAAGGAAAATTACTTTGAAAAACGGATTGCCCGGGAACTGGAGTGGGATCGATTGCACAGTGGACCGTTCGTTTGGATTCAACGATTGGGGTTTTTTTCTATAGAATTACGGCGCGCCTCGTCCTTTTCCCTGTCTCGCGTTGTAATATTATAATTATTGGTGATTCTTTTTTAGGGATTAGAGACGGTGTATAAGAAATGAGGTATAATTTGGAGGAAGCAGAACGGTCCTTCGCGGAATACGAGGAACAAAATTCGTTGTTTTAATAGGGTTGTACGCGAAACAAAGAATACATAGAGAACTTGTAGCGATACAGATTTATAGATGACGGATTAGTTCGATTCTGTCTTCGTTCGCAATTCGAAAGGGACGCTTGCGGCATTTCGGGCAGGGTCATGGTCCACGAAACTGGATCATCGTCGGTTGGATAAATGGTGGATCGCACGGTGTCCGGTTGTGCGTTATAATTGATCATTCCTCGAATCGAACCGCTACAGCTAATGTACACGGGGATCCCGACGAGTCGCAATTATATCGGCAATGGCTGTTGCTTTATCGAATGACACTGTTGGCGACAAATTTATCGGCGGCCAGGAATAATTCCCTATAATTGGTCGACGGTGTGAATTGCCTACGAAATCTAACAGATATTTCCTTCTCGATTTCTGCGTCGCGGATGGATCTCGCACGATCGATCATCTTTCCCGCAATCATTTTGTGCTTCGCAGTTTTTCGCGAATTTTTGTCGCGCGTGAAAGATCATTCGTACGCTCGCGCGTTAAATAAACCACGGAAAGATGGTTGCTCGTGGGATTTAGTTTTTGCAACAGCATGGTATCCTCTGTTCGTTAGCAGGCCGCGCGGCCAATTGCGCGACACGTTCAACTAAAAGGCGGACCGTCCTTTCAGAATTGTTTAATAAATTTTTAATTTCGTATCCGCGAACCGAGCCACGCGGCTGAACGCCCGGTACAATGAGAGCGTTAACTTTTTTAATTAGTTGTCGCAGCGCAAGCCGAGGTTCAGTCTGGCGTTTTCGCGCAACCGAGAGAATGCGATTTAATAATCGCAATTAATATAATGCCTCCGCGGGACGCATGAACGGTCGAGCGCGTCAAAGGGGCAGAATTATTGAGCAGCGTTTAAACATTTGCAATCTCTCACGGTTATCGTTTGCAATTCGAACGCCGCCCTGTTTTCGATTCCTTTGCGGATTTTGTACTAACCAAGGGGCCCGATTTCTATCTGTCAAAATAATTCAAGTCACATATTAAACACGGATATTAAGATAAACAATATTCGTCGTTGCAATTGGAAATTTAACCCCGCTGCTCTCGGGGTAAAGTCTCCTCCATCGATTCGACCCCAAGAAAAACAGATTTCCAACAAACTATACGACTCCCAAACGCAACCCCTACGTCCGCCAAAAATCCCCGCCTCCCTCTTCGACAAAAGCACAACGAAACGAAAAACGAAATCCCGATTCCAACCGATCCCTCCTCGACGTCTGGAAAATCCCCGGAATGACCCGAACACATCAACGACAATTCCAAGTTCAACAGCCAAGCGCGACACCGTGGACGCGATGCTGCACGAAGGAACGAGTTAATTGTCCTATTCACAAAGGGGGAGAGAAATAGTGGGGCAAGCTGCACGCGCGACAGTCCGCTGGTGAACGTCATCGACCTAAGTGGATATCATTTGATCGCACGGGACTTTTCCCTCCCCGACCAGCATCCCCTGTTTACGCAGCCGGAGGGTGACAGAGTGGGGTAGACATTTTCGTTATACCTGACCTGAGGGACGATTTCGTACTTTGTTCGGGACGAGTCAGTCGTGCTTTGCCTGTCGCTACGGTAGCATCGTCTGTGCTCCGTTCGTTAACGCGTCGCTCCGTCCGAATCGAACGTGGTACGTGGACAAGGCGCGTTGCACGCACGCACAGCCCTGTGTACTTGGTGCTCGTTACACAAGTGTGTCATCCTCTTCGTCAACGCGAGAACACTTTTAGAGTGCTTTGTCTTCGGCGACGTTTTATGAAAAGCGAACATTGAACCGCGCGAAAAACTCGACACCGTTTACCGGATCGGATTTTTCTTCCCGTTTGTGGTGTTGCTTATTTTCGAATTCGTTCGCGAGAATCGCTGTTCGTGACGTAGTGCCTGTGCCGGTTGGAGAATTCGGTAAAGGGTTCGCGGTGGGGTGTCGCCGGTGGTTCGTCGAGGGAGTGTTTCGAGGAAACCCTTGGGCCTCGTCGAGGTGGAAACTGCCGACGCGAGAATTCGCCGGGATAGGTAAGACGATTTATTTATCGCCGATCGATATTCCCGTTGATCTCTCTGCGGGTTTTCGGTATATTGAGGCGCACGGTATGCGAATCGAGTGAGTTACTTTTATAATAGGAAACGTATCGAAGAAGGTGGTTTTCGTATCGATGGTGCACTTGCGCTGTTATCGAGCGCGAACCTGGTGAAAACAAACGTCGCGCGGAACAGCCGGAGCTGGGTTCTCAGGAAACGACACATTTTTTTTGTTATTTCTGCTTTGCTTTTGTCTTCGGCTACGATACCGAACGAAGCGACTGATGTTCTGCTTATGTTTGCGCTGCAACGGAGGGTCAGTGACTTGTCGCGCTGTCAGATTATTATGTTCCTCGAATGTAGGCACGATGGCGATGTTTCTGTGTACTTTGCATTATTTGATATTTATTGCGAGAGGTTTCGTGTATGATTTTCATGGGATGCGTGATACTCTCGGAGGATTTTAATTAAACAGCGGTAGCTCTTTCCGCGAAACTTAATTTATGATTAATTGACTCATGTTTGTTATATATTTTTGTACGCCGCGTAGAGGAATATTTATTCAGTGGAAAAAATGTTCTCGGGGAGGGTGGGAGTACACTGTTTCGCGTTCAATTTCATAAACTTTCTCGCGTAATAAACGGTGAGAAATGATGCTTGCAAAGAGAGAAGCTTACTTTCCAGGGACGCTAAAAAAAATATGTAGAGGAAAAGGCAAAACGCATATTATTCGAAAATATTCTCCTTCTTCTTTTTTTTACGGAAAATTAATTTTTCAGACCTCGAAACAATTCCGTACCGTTATATTGGTGCATTTTCATAATTTGATTCCGCGCATCTTGACCAGTCGTTTCATTAACCAGTGTTCGAAAATAAATTCGAAACGATGATTTATTTCCGACAGATTGGCAAATTCATTTTCTACGCGGCAATATTGTTCTCGAAGCATCGCGAGGAATAATTTGATGGAGACCTGGTTCTGATACTCGCGGAATACATTTCCAATAATGCAGCATTTTCTTGTTCGCCTTTTAAACGAACGAAGGATGACAGATCGCAGCCCTTAATGCACAAGTCGATTTCGTTGGAGCCGCGCGGAGAAATCGAGCGTTAAATTTGCGATTCGACCAGTAAATATTGGGTATCGGTGTAACGAAACTGCACGCTGCGCGCAGCAATCCACCCCCCCGCTATCCTATATCAAATATATGTACATTCGAGCAGACGTATCGTAAACACTCGAAAACTGACCACGATCTAGCTGTGTACTATCTACTGGGTGAGATTGTATGACCAGATATGGCAACACGACCCTCTACCGTTCCACGACACGTTGTGACGAATAGAATTTTCCTCGCTTTGTATTAAAAACAATTGGAGCTGAAACATTTTCATTTTTTTTTTTTCGTTAACGAAGTCCATTTTTAAGGAAGTTAATTGCCAAATAATGGCTTGTTATTTACTTTCTATTGTCTAAATTTTTTAGTTGATTCTACCATCCTTGTTTCTCCAACGAGAGTCATCTGTTTCATGCGGAATACGAGGCCAATGCAATTGCAGCGAAATAAATTCATTCATCTAAATTCTTGATATCTCATCGACTTATAAGGATATAAAATCGGCTATGGTAATTTCGCGATTAATAAACGATCAGCCGTGGGAAAAATGGAGTGAGCTCAATGATCCGTAAATCGTATCTATAGCAAGACGAATCTTGTGGCGAATTCGCTGGTAGTTTGAAATTGCAGTGCGTCGGACGGAAACGACGATGTCATCCCAGTCGAGCAGATGATAGTCTGCGTTCAGTGTTCAGACGTTCAGATTCGGTGGTAAACTTCCGAGTACACGGTCGCCTTAAAACCGGGCCACCCAAATAACTTCTTAACCTCTCGCAGATAAGGCGAAATGTTTCAGATAAAAGTTGCTTAACTCGATGCGAGAAACCGCGCGATAAAAAAAAAGGAGAGACGCCGAGTTCTTTCCCGTTCCCGTTTCTCCAACCCCCACGGCGACAAACTGTTTACGACGTCGCACAAATACCCGAGTCTAATACCACCAAATATCGGAGCTGATTAAACAAATAAACAATGCTCTAAGAGCCGATTTACAATACTCAATTTCGCGTAACGTGCATCGTTCGTTCCGCTTCGCATTCCAAACGATAAATTCATTTTTCGAAACCGACCCCTTGCAATGCCCCCAAGTTCTGCCACAAAGAAATCCAATTTTAAACAAACCGATTGCGTAACAGAATTCGAATACACCCCACCGAAAGCAGAAACTAATTAAACCTAATTTTCCGTCCGCGAGTCAAACACGAAATTATGTCGCAGTATCTCTGTGTCGATACCTCCTCATCGAATTAATCCCACCGGAAGCTCGATCGTGACACCGTTCCGGAACCACCTTGTACACGCAGTCCGCGTCCATGCGAGAGAGGGAGGATATCGGCGACGTATGTTTGCGAGCTTCGTAGGGGTCGGCGGGGGTGGGAGAGTGGGGGGTTTAACTCGTAGCGCCGCCGGAAGCATTACCGGGAATCAAGTTTACGTTTCCTGATATGCGTATTTCCAGGCCGTGACATATGATTTAGACGTCATGCAGGTTTCCTCGCGGCCTCGGGATAACTGCCACTCGCAACCCCTGTTTCCAACCCCTCGAGCATATCGTTACACGTCGAAAGTCGGCGATTCTACGAAGGAAAGTTACGCTCGCCGCGACGCACCTGCTCGCCGAATGCCTACTTCGACCTTTTCCTTTTCTCGTCTCTGTTCTTTTTTATTCATCCCCCTTTCGTCCCTTATCGGCGGCTATCAAAGATCTCTGACGACTTTCGCATCTCGCGCGGATAGTAATATTTTATCGGCCATTCGCGCGATGAATCGCCGGCGATTCCGGTTTGCATTTTAAATTGGACAGCGCGATGTTTCCGCGGGTGTTGTAATTTTCCTTTTGCGGCCGCTTTCGTTTCTTTCGCCAGTTCAGCTTCGTCTTGCCGATTTTCTTTTTCGAATGGTTCGGATTCCGCGAGCGAGTCAGCTCGTGGTTCCCGTGGCCGATATTCGGTTCGGAAAATTCGTTCGTCGCTGTTACGGAATATCGTGTTCGACGGAACGCCGGAACCCCATCGGTCGATTAAAATTGACAGGCTTTCCGTCGAGCTCGAAACCCCTGTTAGTATTATATTCTGGAATCGTGGAGGCAGGCTTAATATGCGACGAACGAATACCTTGAACGGAGTACGATTTCATGAAAATTTCGTGACTCTCTGCGAACAAAGGGAGAAAAAAATGGGCACGCGTCGGTACCATGTGAAATGGCTTTTTAATGCGTTACAGGAAATTTCGTCTCGGAAATGGAAAGCCCAGGTGAATTACATCGCGTTTTATATTGTCTAGCGAGAGGCGACTTGGACCCGAACCAATTCTTTCAAAATCCCGTCCTGTTATTTATTACGGAATAAAACCGATGCCAGCGAATCAGACGAGCCAGCGCCAGAGTTTTATGGGAAACTTTTTGACCCGCGATGCACTCGACCCTTGTTTGTCTGAGTCTTTCGCTAATTTAATCAAACTGTGACCCACATAGTCGCGACGTAAACTGCATCGTAAAGTACGACGCATTACTTCGATTATTCCGTTAGCACTGACGATTTGAAAACCATCATTTCGATACATCTGCAGTAATTAGTTGTGAATGAAGTTTTAAAGTAGGTAGGCACTAGTAGTTGTTCCATCGGCTCGTTTATATTTGTATTCTTCGCAGGAGAAATGTAATTTCTCTTTCGGCGAATATTACACAATATTGGACGGTTTTATTAATTGTTCAACAACGGACAGTATTTTCTTCTTCTCAATTTCCGCATATATTGCTTTAAGAAATTGTCACAATTATTTCGTAGAGCAGCATCAATGCAGTAAAAAAATTATTCCTCCGTGAACAGTTTAGTAATTGACCCATTGCAATCGTTTAATCGAATGGCCTGCAAATAATTCCAAGTATAATTTCGATTCTTCGTATCAATGGCAAACATTTAACTTCCGCAAAATCTAGCCTGCATCCATCAATCCTTGATTGCATCCATTACACCAGAATACCAATAACCCACGCCCCTCCAAAATCATCCCCAACCACCCATTAATCGCGAACTTCGAGATTTCTCAAACTCGGTCGCCGGCAGGCAAAAACCATGACGATATTCGACGAACACGGACGAACCGAACATTCGCGTCGAACCCGAAATTTCGCTGGACAAAAATTTGCGCAATTGATCGATCGCACGCCCGATAGAAATGGGATACAGGTGAACCGTTGCGCGCAGTTTTGAGCTCACCTGGCGCACGATTTAATAGACAAATCTATTTGCAATCCGCAACGTAGCCGATTCGAGGCTAGTCGTATTTACACGATGTGCGAACAGAGAAATTAAACTGGCCCAAAGCGTTTCCACCCTCGGTTCGTATATACGTACCTGTAATTATCGATGATCGACACGAGCCGCACGACCGATTGATCGACAGTTCGACAACCGAATCGCCCCGATACGCCACGGGAACGATCTATGGATTGTCATGGATTTATTGATGGGATATTCTTAGGGTAGTCGGAAACGGGGATCGAGTAATTGTAGTTTCTCTTGTGTACACGGTGAACTAAATTGAACAAAGTAGCGAATTTCGAGTGGATTATTACGCACAATCTGCGTGGAATTAGTATCGCGCAGAAGTGATCAGTTTTCGACCGTAGGAAATTTTTCAATTGATTGTCGTTTATTTGAATATTCGTTTCGTCGTGCCGGCCATACGCGAACAATGTTGGAGCCCAATTATTTCATTCGTGCGCGAGAATTTATTCCACTGTGGAGGATTTCGTACGCGTCAACATGTCAAACGCTTTCGACTTCGGCCTGTTTGAGCGCAGAAACGATCGTAACTAAAATCTACAAATACAGAGAGAATCGAAAAATATTCATCGACTTCAATGGATTATTACGTTCGACGGGGGCGTATAAAATTCTGCACGAAATACGAATATATGTTAATATGAAATACTTCGCACCACAATTATAATTATTCACTAATTTATTCTTTTCCACGCCTATCCTCCCTTTCATTCATTTTATATATTCCAAACGTACCGGCTCCCACAGAAATTATTTTAATTCCACGAAGCGGAGAAGAAATTCATTAATATCTCGTCGGATTAACAATTCCTTCGTTTAATTATTTTTCTCGGCCTTTATTATTTCCTTTCCGTTCGATTCGCTCTTCACCATTCTATCCCGGTGTCAATTTTGTATCAATTACTCTCCCGCTGTTAAATTTTACATCTTACGTATCTGTTTGTCACGTACCTGAAAAATAAACCTCGTGGCTGACATAAAAATCTGTTCCACGTGTGAACCCCGGGCTTATCAACTTCCTTCATTCTAACCACCCGTATAATTCACGGTTATTCCATCTGAGCCTTAACAATTCAGAGTTTTCCATCAATTCTCATTAGCCGCGTCCTCATTATGAAAATATCCCCAATTACGTTGCCACGCGTCCAACCCTTCGCCCAATGGAATCCGCTGTGAATTATGCCCGCCCGGAGGGAGCTTTCGCTAATTTTTTCTTTTTTTTTTTTTTTTTTTTCGCCGCGTTACAGCCCACCGAAACGACGTTTTATTGCCGGCCATCGCGTCGTAAATCTTTCACACGGGTCGTCCCGAAAGTTCGCCGGCCGCATTTGTAGAACATTCATTTGAAATCCATTATGCCGATGGAAGAAACCGCGGATCCGTTCGCCGCGATCCGCTCCCTTTAAAACGGAACACCGATTTAATCACTCCTCGTTTCGTTCAGTGACCGTCGAGAAAATATCCCGAGTGCTGCTTGACCCCTTTCCGTCCCGTCTAATTTACCATTGTGCCCGATTCACCGGTACCATCGCGGAATTAACAACGTTCACGCTCAGTTGCGCTATTTGCCATTCCTCTGGAACGATCCGTCGAACGGTGGAAACGGGGCAATCGATTCGTCGAATTTTCGCCCATCTACCAGACACCGCGATGTCGAAGAGACTCTTGCACTCGGAGTGTTGCGTTTCTGAGCGTTGGTTTTTTGTTTAGTTTAATTATTTCACGGGACGGGATACAATTTGCTTGATCTTTCGTAATAATCGCATTTACCGTATTTAGCGTGGAAACGATAATTACGTTCCGGGGGTTTTTGAATTTCATTAAATATTATCGCCAGCCGAACTAGCCGGCGAGTTGCCGCAAATAACACAATGGAGCATTATGTTGAAAGTGGCCGTGCTCGCCTTGCTTGCGAACCAACAACTGGTTGACTAATACACTGGTTTGGTTAATTAACACGCCCGCTCCGTTAATAACTAGGACGAAGATAACCAGAGGGTATAATTCGGAGCGGCGAGATACCCGCGTTAAAAGGCCATACTGTCTAATCCATTTTACTCGAAACGGGCCAATAACTTATTCCGCTATCCAATGAACAACGTTCAAGGCAGCCAGCTTACACCGGCTGCGAAGGTATTTCGGTGTTTTCAAACGTTACACCTCGTTACGGAAATAATTGCGAAACCCCCCTGCTCCTCACGTTTTATTACGATATTTATACAATCGTAATCGCACACGCAATATCTTTCGTTTCCGCAACGATAAAAATCTATCACTGCCAAGCTTGAATAGTTTTGGTAAATAGAATGTGACCCTTTCAATTTTATTTTACGAATAACAATCACAGAACCCGAATCATTCCCCGACTCCAAGGTGCGACAATAATTTCCACCCTCTGTCCCCCGAATAAAAGGCCAATCGAAACGAGCAAAAGGACAGTTAACTTTGTTCCGTTCGAGGGTCCTCGTTACCTCTCGACATAAATTCGGTGCTCGCCGCGATAAATAAAATCAGCCCCCGAACGGTATTACCCTCTGGAACGTGAGCTCGAGAATCCGCCAACTAGGAGACAAGGGCGCGGCAGTCGAGGAATCATTTAAAATTCCATCCCGAGCAACGCTCTCGATCCCCCTTAATACAGATTCGCCAATCATCCCCCGAACAGGGTTAACTGTTTTCACCGAGGTTTCCCTGTCCAGGTGGCGGGTGGCCGCCGCTCCTTAGCCGGCCATTAATTTCTCGGGCACGTACCCGCGACGGTGCTCTCTTTTTATGTTTCGACCTACCTCTTCCTGCGGCAAGCGGCGCGGAAACTTCGTGTCCCGCAAACGAGTTCCAAGCCAATACGAGGCGAGGGTTCCGCGCCGTACGAACGTGCGGAACGATCCCCGTCCTTTTTCTTTGCCCCTTTCCCTTATTCTTCCTCTGCTAGAACAGCCCTGAGCCGTTAAGGCAGCAACTTCATAACCCGCGCCATCGTTTCCGCTCTGTACAGTGACACGTTCGTAAAAATGGCCGATTTAATTGCAAACCGGCGCAATAAAGATCGACGTAAATTGCAAAGCCTTTCGGTGAAACGGGGGAGGCTCTTATGATCCGGCTGGGTCGAACGTCGGAATTGAGTGTTCGATTTTCGTTTGAGCAGGAGAGTTGGTTTGTTGGTAAAAGACTGGCAGATGTGGCGATTATCGTCCTCGAGATGAAATTTGAAAGAGGTGCCGGACTGGAAATATTTGGTTAAAATTATTCAGTAACGTGTCCTCAATACTCTTTCCGATGTTATGGAACAAATAAGGCGGACGTTACGAAATCGAACCGTGCAGAAATTAAAGCTGGGCGAAATAAGAAATTAAGAAACAACGGGTAATAGAAATTTTCGAGGTTCGACCAAGGAAAGGAACGTAATTTTCAGGATAAAAATTTATCCGCAAAATAGAATCCACTCGCCGTTACAATTTATATTTCGACCTCTCGAAACATTTCTCGAAATCCCTCCAACGCGAAATAATAAAATTTCGTGGGTACGACATAATGCGAAGATCGTCGCACGTTAATCCGGCAGGAAAATTCTGGTCTACTTTGTGAACTCGAACCGCGTCGTTTTCCACCCTTTCTTCGCGCCCCTCCCCACCCTTTCACGAAGGGATGGAAGTCGCTGGAAACCCGCGGACGTCCTTTTAGCACAGTTGTGATTCTTGGAGCGTTCGCCCACTCTTCGTTATTTATTTCTTTCCGTTCTCCGGCCTCGTTGCCCCCGCGTTTCGCCTTTGTGGTAAATTATTGTCGCCGTCCCCTCTGCCTCTTCCTGCTTCCGTTTACCCACGGCAAGGCGATGCCACGTCTTAGAATGCCACGTACGTGGCTGGTCGCAAGACACCCCTAAAGGAAAAGGGACAGGCCGGGGTTGTAGATTCAAATTTTCCACGGAACACCGAGGAACCGTCGCCGAGAGTGGCGATATATCGCTTAGAACGTTTCGAGGATCAAATTTTATGGGATTCTGAAAGGTTAATTGGGTCTTTAGGGTGAAAAATGGAGTTCAGAATTTTCCGCGCGGCTGGGAAAATGTTCCGCGCACCGTCGGGAATTGTGCTCTCCGCGGATTTTCAATTTTTTTTTACATTAATTGCGATTGTATTTTATTGTACTTTTCCACGGGTTCCCACGGATTTTTCATTTTTGCGCTTTAATTGCGATTTTATTTTAATGCACTTATCTACGGTTCGTGTATGCTTTATTTGCATTGTTTCGTACTGAAAAGTGAGATTAATTTTTTTATTTCCCCTCCGCTCATGGATGTTGAATGTTTCGCATTAAAATTGGATTGGGTTTTCGTGGAGTACTTTTTGTTTATCTATTAATCCGAGTTACGATGGGAAGCAACGGTGTTCACGTACGTCCTCGTGAATGTTGCAAACTTTTCTTCCGGTTTTGTAATACACATTTATGCGTTGTTAATTAACGTCCATTTATTTTTCGAGATGAGCACGCAGCATATATGTTCGTTCCGCGTTAATATTTAGGGAAAATTGAATCGTGCATCGTCGTGTGATTCGATGTAAAACAAATAAAAATATATATATAATATAATATAATATAAATATATATAAATGTATATAAAGCAAAGTAAAATATATTTAACGTAACGAGGGTTGTAAGTTGCGTCCGATCTTGAGGCTTGTTCCTTAAATTCCTGATGCCGGGGGAATAATATTTTCAGCGGGTGCATTTTAGCGTTAGCGTAAAGTAGCCCGACGAGTGATTTGTTGCGATGCGTCTTACGCTCGTGGAGTGTGTTTCAAGCGTGTAGCTTTTTTTCTCGCGGCGAAATGAAATTTATGAATGTAACTGGACGATATTTCTGCACTCGCGCGAAGAGCGGGTGTCGTGCAGCCCGCTAATAAATAATTTTGATGAATGTCGCGATCGCGTTCAGCGTATTGTTTCGCACGTTAAGCACGCCTATTACATTCACGAGGTCTTTGAAAATGTTCGAACCGCAGTCCCGCAGGAAAGATGTCTGTCATCGAAATTTGTCAAAAACTTGGAGTGAAAACGTGTAAATATTATTGGCAATTAACGAAATATTCGAACACCAGCGAAATAAACGAATTCATTTCGAAGAGAAGAAAACGTCGACGACAATTTGAGGCAAATTGAAGAATGTAATTAAATGAAAGGCGAGCCCCGAGCAACACGGTCAACAAAAATATGGAAAGCTCGGACGATCTCAGAGGAAATTGATCAATAAAGGATCGAAAATCAGTCAGAAAATCTCGGCTATCCGCCGTTCGACGTCGAACACGATCGAACGGTTCCCCTTTAATCGGCGGCGTAACAATTTCTCTCGGCGGAAAGATTATCTCGGTCAAAGATCCCGTGGAAATCGTTGCCACGCCACCGACAGAGTGCTCCTCTAATCGCGGAGATGTCAATAAACGGATAAATCTCGTCGAAGATTCACGTTACCCCTAGGTGGTTCAGGGACGGGCAGCCTTTAATCGTTAAAACGTCGATGAGCGAGCAAACCACTTCGGAAATGGGCAAACAAGCCTGACGGCTGAGCTTTCGACAATTCGCAAAGTCAACCGACCGCTCTTTTCGTTGATAAAATATAGAAGAAGGAAAAATGGGGAGAGAAGAGCGTACCGATAAATCGTGGGTAAATAGAAAACACGACACCGGACGGAAGCGAAGGGGAATGTACAGGTTGCGTAGAAGAACATTGAGTAAAAATATCCTGTTCGCCGTGCGGCGAGTTTGACGCACAGTTTCCTGGCGATTAAGGTTTTCGATCGAGCTCGGCTATTCCATGCACCGAAATGGGAATTTAATGAGCAGACATGGTCGAGTACAAGAGAAACGAAGCAAGAACGACTCGGTTCCGGGAAACTTGCGCGCTTCTGTCGATGGTCCTCCTTTTTAAAACCGTGCATCGTCAATTTTTGCAAACTTCGACTGCACATTTCAATTAATAATAAGTGACGCGCCCAAAGAAGGATAACCTGAAGAAACTTGCTGAGAGTAATCAAGATTCGGAACAATCGTGGAAGAAGCGAGCGAGCGCCGAGCAACTGTTTTGAAACAGAAATTCGACAAATTGCGACAGCCGGTTTCTCCAACTCGAATCCGCGAGTGATCAACGAGAAAGGGTTAAGACGAAGTGCCGTTTTGTACCACGCTGCCGTGGAAAGTTCCCTCGATTATGCCTAACGCTCCCCCGTTGCTCGACAGCCTTGTTTGGCAAGTCTCTTAGCAGTCTGCTGCTGCTTAGTAGCTGTCACATGAATCCCAACACCGTTTCGACGATTTATTGGAAGGATCTTTTGGCGGCGAGTCAGCAGTGGAGGCTGAAGCGGGAAATGAAAAGGAAATATGGGATTAAGGTGCCCGTGGGTGGGTGGAAATGTAATAAGAAAGAATAAAACGGCGAGGAAACTGGGGCTGATAAATGGAATAAAAGTCGTGCGGTGAAAACGGCGAATCGTCGACGTTGAACAATAAAACACGCGTTGCGCCAAAAAACGTATTGCACCAAAAAAAACGTATTTCTATAATAAACTATCGTCGACGAATTCATTTCGAAGCGCGAGCTCGATCGGCCGTTTCGGGGAACCGATGAACTCAGCTGGCAAACATCGACTTCTTCGACCAACGCTTCGAGATGACCGCACGCGGTGACAAATCGGCTCTCCCCTGTCGGCTTTTCCTTTTTCTTTTTCACTTTCATCTCGCCCCGGGGGATCGGTAATTGTTCGAAACTTTGATTAGCCGGAATCACGGGGAAATTGATCGAGCGTATCTTACGGGAGCAGACGGATCCGGGTTGCGACGAAGTCGTCGGCCTTCTTGGACGCTTTCTGAACTTAATAAAGAGAACGGACAGGCCGGAGATTCCAACAGCAAGATGACTCATTTCACGTGGAGGACGTTGCCACGACCAATGGACATTCCTCTTGGTTGGCGTAACACGTGTCGCTTTAAACGAGACTGGATCCCTTTTAATTGATTCTGGTATCGTGGGCGTGAATCCGTGATGTCGTTGCACGACGACTAACGTGGATTACAAAGGGGAATACTTTATTGAGATGATTTCAGAGCAACTGGAATTTAAAAAGAAAAATTCTTTTCACCGCGATCGCACGGATACGCGTACGTAGGTGCGCGATGTTCCTTGGAATTTTATCGTCGATGGATTTGGAATTTTGTTTTTATTTAAAGTTCGAACGAATTTGTTTATAACTTACTCCACTATTTTTTAGAACCGGATTTTCCCTTTATTTCTTTTTGTGGAGATACTTTTGTTCCCTCACGAATTTTCCAGTTATGCATCTGTCAGTGGAAGTTTGGAATTCCGGCGATTAAATATTGTTGCTTCTCGACGATTCTCGGGGAAATGTTTTATTAATTCGTTGGAGTTTTAACGGGGAGAATTTCTTCTTTTATTTTTAAATACACGTCGACGGGGAATGTCAGCGTTCTGTTCGCTGGGTATTATAAATTTTATTATACGTCAATTCGCAGTGCACGCTTTCAGAGATTAAGATAAAACGCTTTTGGATAAATTTATCTGTTTCTGTTGAACGCAATAGGACGGCGATGTATCACGATTTAAGTAAAAAGATCGTTTCGTTTGATCAGATTGTTTGGTCCTGAAGAACAAGTCTCCGGTGTGTTTATTTCAATTCAAGGAAATGGACGCTTTACAGCGTTTCATTTTTAGATGGAACTCGTCTTGGTCTCGAAGCATTCGCTTGCCAAATCTGAACGCTTTCCTTTGCAGGCAATATTTCAGCCCCTGAAATACTCGATCGTCAAGAGATATATAGATCCCTTGTAGCTATCTATTACGAACAGATCGATCGTTCTATTTGCACGAAAATTTCGCAGAAAAACGAGAAACGATCGACAGCCATTCTAAAAATACAGTCTTTGCTTCCTACAAAAATACCATACAGTATAATAATAAAAATAAAACAGTTCATACGACAAAAGAACAAAAATCTTGCCTATCACGGGACACTTTCTTCTCGATAATTAAAAATCAATTTTTGCATATCTGTCTGTTATAATTATTTCCTGCTTCGTTTAGAAAATATTACAAATACCGTAACTCTAATTTAGGTCGTCTGCGGATCCGTGAATATTTTTTCAAGTATACTTTATTGAAGAATTTCCTCACAACAGACACATCTGAGACGACCAGCTGAAACAATCAAGCGGATTATGCAATTTTGACTACATTATCAAGCCAAAAATGGGCATCTAGAAATTAATAGGACCATGTGGGTCATAGTGCGGCATCACGATGACGTTTTACATGATCATGTAACCTGCGTGTAATGCGAGCCATTAGAGCTGGACCGAGGGCCGCTCGACCTTAATTGCGGTTGTTTCGACGAGATATAGTTTAACATCGCGCCCCTTTTACTTGACAGCAATTATCCTCGAGGCTGACGAACGTGCACGGGAAACGGTCCTCGACAGATCGAATAAAATAGCCTCTCTGTCCCTCGACGGAATCACTTCTATTTTAGTTGCATGATCGTCGTCATTTTTCGGCCGCTTTGTTGCCCGTTTATTAGACGGAGAATTAATTGTTTCACCTTTTCGAAAAAATAGTGGAGATACGGTATAATCGTGTGGTATAATTAAATGTAAAAGAAAGTTCGTATTTTTCAAGGGAAGGAAAGGAAAATGAGGTGTATTCTTTTTTATCGTGCAAGTGAAATTGCTGTCGAATTAAGGACGAAATTAACAACGTGTTGCTTCTCATCTTCGTGGTTTCCATTGTGAAATTAATTTCAGTTATTTTCATAGGATTATCGTTTGTACAATATTCGGAACTGAGTAACAGAGAACTGGATAGACGAAACGTTAATATTTTTATTTCGATCGGGAAACAATTTTTCGTACTTTTCGTTCATTAATATGATGGGGCGGCGTATAAATTTTTGCAATATTTAGAAGCTTCCTACCAGGAAGCTTAAATGATTTCTGGCATCGTTTCGCCGGATTTCCAGCCGAGACCCAGTTATTAAACTTTCCTTCCGGTAACAGTTAGTGAAATATCGTTCTGGCTAATTACCAAAATCCCCGAGTAACTGCGCCACCGCCACTGGGGGGGGTGAAAAAAAACCTGCGACGTGTGAGCCGCAAGCTGCACCAGGAAAGCTTCTTATTACCTGTTTCGTTCGCTTCCGGTGAAGCAACGATGAGAAAAAAACGCGAGATAAAAAATAAACGACGCGCTTGCAGCGGTCGCAAAACCGCCCCGCGGTTTTAAGGCGAGAGAAATCTCGAACGTGCGCGAACTACAAGCAAGGAAGCCAAATAATCAACGAAACTCTCCAATCGAGCATCGATACGGATTGAACAAAAATAAAGCTGCGTCCCGATCCGATTAATTCAGAATCTTTCTTCCCATAATATGTCGGGGGAAATGTAACACCGTTTTAAACAGAAATTTCTTAAACAATCTGTAAATGTGAAATTTTCATGTTCGCTGACAGTTTCGTTCTTATTTTGAGAAGATTCCTGAAGCAGCTCGCTGTTATTTCTGTTCATGATTGAAGTTAAACACCGGACCAAATTAATTGATACAATTAAATTGGCTCGACTGTAAAGTCAATGATTCACTGCCAGGATATTTACCGTAGGATTTCGTATTCCACAAAAGGCCATCGATCCGACCTGTTCGAATTTTTAGAAATTCCATCGAGTGCGCGCGTTCAATATCGCCCGATGTAAAATCCACGGGCAAACAGATTTTCATTGAGCGCGTCGCAGTAAATTTACAATTTCCAAACATCCAATTCACCTGCGGACGGCCTTCGAATAAAATACGTCGCGGACGTCGTCGGGCAATTTTCGGCTTGACCGTAAAATTAAATCGGCCCAATGAGCGCGTCGTTAATCGAGAAATTTGACGAACGATGCGATGCAATTTCGACGAACTTTCGTCGCGTATTCAGTCACCTTTTCCGGTTGGGCTCCTTTCGGCGAGACAAAAACCAGTTCAGAACCGCGAGGTTACTTTTTCGTCTTACGGGCCACCGGTTAATCGGCCCGTGTTCCATCGGATAATTAATTCCCCGGCCCGTTAATGAGCAGCAAGCCGAGCTTTTTCGGCTCGTGTCACGCGGATAATTGAAGCGGCTGATCCCATTTGCTACCATTAAACGGACAACGCGCCCCCTCGAATTATCCCGGCAAGTGTGCCGCTGACTGGTAATTACTTGCTCGCAATTAGCGAAACAAACAACGCCCGACGCCGGGCCTACAGAGAAATTTTTCCGCAATATATTATCTAGAATTGCTCGAACTTTAGCGGGCAATTGAAACAGTGATGCATACACTTCGTATGGTCAAATTAATGACGAGAATGATTGTAACCCTTGCGGTTTGTATAAGATTGTGCACCTCATATTACATTCTCGCCTTAATAATTTTTTTTGCGAACGGGTCATTTGTTTCAGGGTTCATAATATAGGACTTCTGAATTCCCTGCATCCTTTTTTTGTTTTTTTAAAAGAGGGTGCATTAATATAATTTTTTTCGACGAGGCACCTTAATTACTTTTTAATGTCTTGCGGGTGATTATTTCGTAACGAAGGTGGTGAAACTAAATTGGAGGTCCGCAGCGATTTTTCACCGGGAATGAAACAAATTTCACGTGCGTGGTTTTTTTTTTTTATCGCTGAAAAGCCGGGATACCTGCAGGCTAAACAAATTCTACTGTGCACTTTGTTGCGTGATTGCGGTTTAATCGGAACATGTCATCTGAGTGTATGTGATTTATGCGGCGATTTATACGTCAGATAGAGGGAGGAAAATAGCCCCGTATTAATTGCCCGGCGAGGATTGATCTTAATAGAAATTATATTGCGATCAGGAACGATTGAGCTTCGGGTAATCATTCTTTTTCACGGTGTACAATTCCGATATATTCCGCGATCGCAAACGTTCCTCGAGCCAAAGTTATTCACGCCGAAACAATTATTGCTGACTTAGCAAATTATGCAAATTCGCTGGCAATTTTTACGAAGCCCTCGAACACATCTGAAGTTGTTTATACCTGTCATTCGTCGCTGTTATCTTTCGCTTAACATTTGCATCCCATATTTTCGTACAAAGTACAACGAAACGAAAAGCGCCATTACGGTTGGTCGACTTATAAATCCGGAGATTCAAATTTATTGTACTCTCGTTTTAACAAAGGGTGCAATTACAACTCGCGAAACGCGTCGGGGCGACACGAAGTCGTAAGTCAGGCCAAGATGTATTCCCGCATTCCGTCGCTTATATTTTTCAATGAATAATTAGTCGTCGCTGTGTACAAAACCGCGGTCACGCAAAGCGGACAAATCGTGCATCGTTTTCGATAGCAGATTAAAGCTTGCGAATGGCTCGAGTAAATTCAACTTCCCTCGACCCTGTTTTGCCCTTTTTCCTTCGCGGGGAAAGACCGCCGAACGTAATTACCACCCGTGGTATCGGTGAAACCGTGCGTGTCCCTTTTTCCTTTTCATACACGTATCGATCCATTTCGTCATTCTGCGTGGCAAAAATATTGAGGCAGAGTAGCCGGATAATGAGCACCTTTCAAGACACCGCAACACCTCATCTTTTATTCAAAACGCCGCTACAAGCGCCGTTATAATGGAATACTTGAAAGAATGCACGAGCACGGTCGTTAAAAGCATTTTCAATGTTCCCCCGGGCTGATAAATCACGGGCACGATTTTCCGATAATTAGGAAGCGGGGCAATTTATTCGTAATTATTACGAGTCAATGCGGTTGTTGGTACTCGTCGAAATTACGGAGCATTAAATTTATGCGGCATCCGCGTTAAAATCAACATGTTTCGTGTGCATAAAAATGTAAATTTGTTGACGAAAAAGGGTACTTTGCGAATGTTAAAATTGCAAAAGTTCCCCTCTCGGTGTTTATTAATCGAGCGAAAGAGAAATAAATGCGAGACAGAACCCGTACGGATTACGCAATCTTGTTTCACCCCCCTGAAGCATCGAGAAAAGCTCTTCCGAGCGACTCTAGACTCCGGCGGGGCGCGTTTCCTTCTTTTCCACGCTCTTACGTGCCACCAGAGTGGTTGGTATTTCCGGGCAAGCGACTGCCAAGCTCGTTAACAACTCGTCGTTACTAATTAGCACGAGGGTTGGATCGATCAGAACCAATTAAGGGGCGACACAGCGTCGGTGTGCCGTCGTCTCTGTCGATTGAAATCCACGCTATGTAGCAACGATTAAGGTACGAACGTCCTTTGCAATCGTGCGCTATGTTTCACGTGTTTTTCACACCCTTCAGTCGCGGTGAATCGTTCCAAAGTGGAACGATGCGATGGCGCATTTGTTTGCAACCTGCGATAATCACGATATCACGTCGATCGAAGCTTGCCACCGGGCTGCAATTTCGTGACGTGTTTAATCATCGTTTAATCTCAAGTTGTTTTTATAATTGGATTTGTATAGAGTGGATTAATTTGGAACAATTTATTTTCTCCCGATCGTTAATCCCAAATGTTTGAAATATTTCGAATGACTTTTGTTCTCACGAATATTTAATTGTTCGTTGCAGGTTGCAGTGGAACCACAAGTGTAACTCGCCTGTCGTCTAGGAAACATCAACGAGGGTAATTGCTTCTTCAAAATAAGGTGAGAGACAAAATTTGCGTGGAAAAATGTGCGGATTAAGCTTGGCGAAAAAAATAGACACGGTATATCGACGTACTTACGTTAACGAAACAACTTTTACCTCAGGCCTGTACAAAATTTATAAAAGGACCAACTATGAAAATAGATAAAACGCTGTTCCCTCCTTAAGTAACTTCGCGTTCCAAGTTAATTTCTCTGTGCCAGGGGGTTGTTCGATCGGATCGAATTTTTGTAGCGTCGGGGGATAGAACCAGCGGCAGGTTCGTTTTATAAAACGATTAATTCCTACGGGCCCCGGCACCGGTACAAGTACCGAAGAAAAGTTGGAAGAGTCTATATTTCATAAAGTTCTCGGATAGCGTGGTTCACGGACACTCGGCGCGAAAATGCTGGATCACCGGGCCCGATATGTGTTCGCATAAGTCACGAAAAAAAAAAAAAAAACACTATAAAGAACGGCCCGCGGCGCGATAAGCTTCGAGAGCTTGAATTTACCGTACCCGCATCGAACTTTTCCAATGAATAACTCAAAACCGCGATCATACGTCTCTCGAAAATGTGAACCGCCGAGCTCGTAAGTTTTTTTTTTCGAAACCCTTAGAAACAATTCGAAATTTTGCCAGCAATGTTTCTCGTCGCTCTCTTGCGCGCGGCGCAAGAAAATTAATTTTGTCTATAAAAATTCCCTCTTCTCCCGAGCATTATTATTTAACACCGTCGTTTTGGTAAACAGTTACACACGAATTGTTGTAACGTTTCACCGCGTTCGCGCGTCGACAATCGCATATCCCGCGAGTGGCGTTTAGCGACAATTGCCTCGGCAAATTCTGAAGCGAGTTCGGAACTTGGTAAGTCACGACGCGCAGCCGATTCGAGCAGACAGCTGTTGAGATATATCGGTGCTTGATGAAGCTAATGCTAGTGCCGACGATATAATGGAGCCACATTGTTGTGCGGTACAATGACGTTGTCCGTCGCGACGGATTTGCGACGGACAGATAAAATCGCGCTTGATTCACGATTCACACGGTCGGGAACGGCCAGGCGAAAGTTCGCGAACGAGTCACAAATGCACCCGATGAAACGATGAAATCGGATAATTAGAAGCGTTGCGCGTTACATTCGGCTCGAAAACTGGAATCGAGCGTGGCGAGTTTCGCGTGGCGCCGAGATTTCGAAGAGGAATGGCGCACAGCTCGAGAGGAAGACACGCGAAACAAACGGCTGTCGCGCATAATTGCGAACTCGCTGGCAATCGATACGGCACGGAGGAATAACAGAGTACACCCGATACGTAGTTTCTGTCGCGGTTTATTGTTCACGGCAGACGCGTGTGCCTCGATCACGCGTCTCTTCGACGAATCTTTTGGCCGCTTAATTAACGCGCCCCTGGCGATAATCGGTGTCTGCCTCGAATCTCGAACGATTGTTGCCTGGATGCTGGCTGACTTCCGCGGGATATGTCGCACGGCAATTTGACGGCGGGTTGAGTAAAGCGGGGAGGAAGAAATGTATATGCAGGAGACGTTCTTTTTGCAATAATTTCTCTCAGAGGACGTGATTAATTGGACATTTTTAATTGGAACAGCACGGGGGGGGGGAAATATTTCTGCTCGTTCGCGGGATCTTGGGATATTTCTGGAGGACGTCGTCACGATATTATGACGTCAATAATTATTTAGAAATTGTTCGACGGAATATCTGATAATTTTAGACTTTGCCCAGAAGTCAACTGTTCTCCGATAGCGCACTGATACAATTTTCAACACTTTGAATAATAAAATGCGAACGACACTGTTCTTAAATTAAAACGGTGCAGAACAGTGAAAGGTTTCTCGATACAGATCTCGAAGTAATTACATGTAATATTAAATACTGTGCACTCTTGAATGACTTTTCCGCCGACAATCACTCTAACCATTCCGGTAGAAAGATTCCCCCTGCGTCAGGGAATCCGTGAATCGTCGGATGGTTTTGCTGATAGTCCCGGGCACGGACAGCCGCCATGTTTCCTCGTCGCAAGAAAATCCCGCGAAAGATAACATCCGTGGACCGCGCGATTTGCATGGAAACGTAATTTGCGGATACAATTAAACTCCGCAACGACGCGTTTCCCGTTTCAAATCTCAATTACAAATTTAACCCACACCGTCCCCAACCCCTCCGGATTTCACGTCGCTCCGAATCAAAAGAAACGTTCGCCGAATTTCGCCGTGAACAAAGGAGCGAAGTGTCGAGGCGGGTTCCAAGGGTGTCAATCACCCCGGGTGAATTGCGCGCGGAAAGGGGTTAACTGAGAGATTGGAATGTATTTCAAAGAGCAACGACGTTCGATTAACCACGTTCGCATAACAGCGGGCGAACGAACGAGGCGGGTCGGCCCGTGCGAAGCAAGTCGGAAAATCGAGTTAACGTCGCAGCCTCGGCTCGACACTGGCGCGCGTTAATTTCACGAAAATTACGCGGGCCAGTTCTCTGGCGTTGGTGCAACCGCGAGAGAGAGAGAGAGAGAGAGAGAGAGAGAGAGACAGAGAGGGGCTGAAAAAAAGGAGAAGAAAGAAAAAAGACTCGGAACAGCTCGAATTTCATTTCCTCCCTTCCAATATCCGCCCGGCAGGGACGCCGATATTGCATCAGTCTGTTTCGTCCGATTTTTTTTTTATTTCCATCGAAATTGCGGTTTTTTTTTCTTTCTCCCTTTTCCTCTTTTCCTTTCGTTCGGCTCGACGGGTGTAAAACAAAAATACGGACACTCGAAGACCGAGGTGAAACGCGGGGACGAATCAATTCGCGACGGCACCAACGAGGTTCTGGATCGTTTCGCGCGATACCGAGGCGGTGGGTGACGCGATTGGCGACGGACAGGATGGAAATTGTGTCAATTATAATTATCGACGATGCAGTCCCCGGTGGGCGATTCATTTCTGCCGTTCTTAATCCGGGAATTAGCGTGAAACCCGTCCGCGGTTTCCGTTGCGATGCTCGCGCCCGTCTTTTGCCCTCGCCTCTGCCTCGTTTTTGTCGCGGCTAGGGGATTCCGTGCGGGAAACGGACGGGGCGAAATGATGCAATTTACAACGGGCCACGGTTTGCGATACGATGAAAACGGGGCTTTGTTGCAACGACTTCACGGCGCTGCTTGATTGCTGTGGAATTTCGGTGAGGGAGGGGGCGGATGGGGATTACTTGGTATTCTAAGATAATAGCTTCTTTGATGCGGTTATAAATGGTTTCGCGGGAAGCTTCTTAGAAATTGGGATCATTATTGTCGAAAAGAGCGAGCACCCGGCTCTAATTAATATTCCGCCGAGATTCGTTGCGAGTGAAAAGCCGGTGGTTGTATGTTTGTTGCGTTCGTTGAAACGGGGTTACTTAGAAACGGGTGCAGTATCTGCTCGATTCGATGACAAAAGATGGGAATTTAACGCGACATTTCCGCGATTCAATTTACGCAGCTAAACCATAAGCGATTGCAATTCGTTGTTTGTTATCATTGATGATACGTACAGTACTTCGCGATATGTTAACTATCCAAACAATTGCTGTCTGCATTATATTAACCATCTATATTAATAGGATCTAACCAAGAATATCTGTGGCTAATTATTTAGTTGAACAATGAATTCTCGTAGGGCTGAAAGTCGCGCATCGCCGAATCGCAGCGTTCACCAACGGCCGCGAGTGGAAATTCGTATCGGATTACCATCCGTCGTGCGATCAGCGAAATACACCCGGTACACGGGTCTCCATCCCCTTTCCGGCCGGTGCACCCTCTGTCTGGCCCCCCCATTCGTGAGCATCGTCGAGACGATAACGTAACAGCGTATTACGACCTGTAAACATAGACCGACAGAGGCTCGGCGTGGAAATGAGCGAAATAATCCCCGCGGCTTATGTAGCTCTAAGATTTCGCGAAGCCACCCTCGTAAATTTCCACCACGACAGCGTAAATTACCCACCTCCGCCATCTTCTATATTTCCCGGTATCTCTGTGCAGTATGAAATGGTACGGCATTCTGCCATTACCTTCGTTTCTCCTTTCATTTCTTAGAGGGACATACATCGACGTAGAACGAGGTTGATGCGTATAATAATGGCGAGGGGGTGGTTTTCTTTTATATGAAACGGGTGAAATCGGTTACGGACGTTTGATTAATTTTGTTAGAACGTTATTAGAGGGATAACGGTATATTGGAAATTTGCTTCAATTGAAAGTATCGTTGTCTAGGATTTGCCTAGCATAATGATGATTAAGTAGGAAAAGCTTGGAGAACGAATAAGCCGGCGAAATTGCACCGCGTAATTTTCGTGTAATTACGAGGCTTCGTACTTGAGATGCAACCGGATAAATTCTTAAATGTGGCCCGCCGGCTCGTTCGCTATTATTACGTTCTGCAGCGAACGATGGTAAAACAAAATGAAAATTCCTCGCACCTCGCGGAACACCTGAATTCGGCTTCGTACTCTATTCTTGTATTCTTTCCACCTCGTTTTCGTTAACGTCCCGAGCAGCGACGAACTTTCGTGTTCCATATCATTCCTGATAATTTCATTACCTTGTATACGAGAAGTAAGGAAATGTACTTGGATTTCTTTATTCGGAGCATGCATATTGCATAGCCTGTTTATTATTAGAAACATTTGATCCGCAGTTTAAATTAAATGGAATGCTTTGCGTATATTTAAATAGATGGGAAATTTTATTATTATCATGACGTTTAATAGAAATTATTACAACTATAATCAGAATTTCTATGAAATATTACTCGGAATTGACGATGTTTGAAAACAGTAATGTCAATCGATATTCGTCAACAAGATGCGCACACAGTAACTCTTCTGAAGATTGTTAATTTTCGTCCTTTTCCCTCATTGATTATTATTGTCAAATATATCTTCTCGAACAGCTAATTCGCGAGTCGAATGAACAAAAATTTATTAACCATTTATTCCATTATTCTATTATTAATACCAGTCGCGAATGCTGAAGCAAAATTGACTTTCCTCCCGCAACAAGATTCGTCGGAACCGCACAGAACTCTTCATCATCTAGTAAAAACCGCACACCCAAACCACCGTCCATCCAAAATAAAGCCAGCCGCCCGTACAAAACGGTCGGCCCTTTCGCGATCCCCCCATGGATAAATCGATTGCCATCGAGGTGCACCGGAGGCACGTTCTCCGGAGCATGTGTACGGGGTGACCGGTTCTCTTTATTAGCAACCCTCCAATAACCCGGCGTCGCGTATATCTCGAAATTGGCAAGGCACCGCAAGCGTCGCGACGTCCCGATCGTGAGCGCATGGTGACTCTTTCGACCACACCGGATGCGGATATTGATCGTGTTGGTTAACTCGCGGTCGAACTTGGTTCAGAATCTCGTGATATCCGGAAAGTTTCTCGTTAATTGCGACAAGTGGGTCGAGGGGCAGTGGATGCGTGCACGAAACAATCGCAGTGTGACTCGAACGGAAAACACGGGGCTGCACAGCGTAGATTGTAGATCGAAGACGATAGGAAATAGTTGGGCTACAGTTGGTATGTTACGATGCAACTCCTGTCAGCTGCTTGCTCGAGCTACGGGCGGAATTATTGGAAGGGTTTGAATTACTTTGGAACAGTTGTGGCGAATATTTGATTGATTTTATGATGTTCCTGGTAATTCGCTACGTAGATCGTTGTTCATTATTATCGGCAGGACATTGGTAATCGAGTATGCACACGCTGCACGGTACAGGAATTATAAACGAACGAGGTGTTATTGGGACATAAAATAAGATCTATCCTCGTATCCATTCTCTATTGATAAATCGGAATCTTCGAAACTGCATAATATTAAAATTGACTGAATCAACTTCATCGCCTTATACTCGTACTCAATTATCGATCACGTTCTCAATTCCTTACTCTCGCATTTGTCCTTCATACACACGCGTGCCACATTTACATTCCGCCGCGACGTTCGCCAATTTCCAACCTGGCGCACCTTGTTGCCCCGTTCGAAGTATCCGCCCGCCGCAAATTGGATCGTCAGCCCGCCCGGGAAAGTAAGCTATTGCCGCGACGAGGAGAACCGGGAAGAGGGGAGAACGTAGAAAGGTACGAGAAGAGGAAGAGCGACGAAAAACAACAAAAAAAAAACAGAAAGAAAGGGAAAGAAACGCGAACAGTGGAGAAGGGTGAAAGCAGTTTACTTTACCGCAACGAAGCGTTAATTATTCGCAGCCAGCGTCGTAAGGGTGATTAAGGCCGGTTCCGAGCGACGAACTTCCGCCGGAACAAAAGCGGCCCCGTAATTAATAGACGTAAAAAGCTCGCGGAGACGTCTTGACAAACCGTGAAGTCCGCGGGGGTAGGGAAATCACTCGAAGCCCGAGTGAAACGCGAAAAGGTGCGTAATTAATCGAAGAGAGCTTCCTTATCAGCCCCGCGCGAATTAAAGAGACCTAGACCTAGAGGAGTCGGTAATCTGCGATGCTTCTCTATTAATTACGAGCGAGTCGGAGTCGCTAGCGACGAGATAATTAGAAAGGATCCTCTTAACGATTCCTTGAGGGTGGCTTTTAGGGAGGCGTAGCCAGTTGCAGCGTTGCATGGTAGATAAAACGAAATCAAGTCCAACGATATCGCAATAATAATTTAGGTAGCGGGTAGTCGCCGCGTTTTATTGGACGAAACTTGTACAATAGTTTTTATTCGGTGGAAGTTACTGGTCGAGTATGATTGCGAATTTTTCAGGCTGGGAAGTTTCTGCTTTTTTTTCTCTCTCTTTCGAAATTACTTGGCACGGGCGTGGTTTAAGTTTAATGTTTCTGCGGACGTTAAATTGGCAATGAAACGTGATAAATGTCGCTTAACGCAGTTCATTACTGGACAACTTGATTAGATTTTATCGGGATCGTTGCTTTTTAATTCGGGAAATAATTTCATCATTGGAATGAGAAGATGGGTATTGCGATCTTCAATGAATGACAGTAGGAACTTCGATATTGAAGTTCGAGCTTTTCCAAGGAAGCCCCCGTACAATCTTCCATCGCGTTTCAAAAATTCTCACACGGCCACCGCGCACCGGTGCTTCGTCTACGCGGTCCCCAGCCATTGCGACGAAAAATTCGCCTGTTTCCCGGAAAAGTGACACACATTTCCGGGAGACAGGAAAAAGGACGCCCGCGGGGAATACGTCTCGGCTCTATCTACCGCGAAATGACCGAAACTAGAAATAATCCAGCATTCTACGTGTCGTAATTTCCCAGAATACGAGGGGATCATGATGCACAATTACGGCAATGAGACTCGTAATATTAAATATTTTTTGCACTCACTAAACGAAACCTGTCGAAATTGCAGAGGAAGCTTTAGTATTATTAAACGTGCGACTGTTTCATGCGATTTACGAATTACAATTTACAATAGCACAAAGCTTGTTCCTCCAAACATCGTGTCGTTACTTCGAAATCTCGTCCATTGACATTTCGCAACGGATAAGAATATTTTGCACGCGGTGGCCACTTGAAATGCGTTGTTTTTCTGGAAAGAATAGAAGGGCAATTCGGTCGATGACTTGCTCCTCTGGTTTTCTGATACGTTCAATTTTCATACGCGACCACGCGACGTTTCGTTTTCCATCGTTTTCGTGGCTCGTGAAAGGAAATGGAAGTTCTGTCGGTCGGTTTACGGGAACATCAACGCGCAGCACGCGATATTTACATTTTCAGTCCACTTTAACGCACGCGTCGTTAACAGCAACCGCGTATATTGCTTCGCGCTGCCGTGGATCCGCTCGGGCACGCTCCGGTTTCGCTCGAATTTCTTCTGAAATAGGCCCGACGCTGACTGTTTCGTTCTGGAATAAATGGACCCATTTGCAAACAACAATGCGAGTGTGTTACCATTTAGCTTTTCCGTGTTGAATATTCGTCTCTCTGTTGGTTTCCCTTACGTATTTTCCGATTCTGTAGAACGGGCGTTGCTCGAGTAACGTGGAACGAGATCATAGATTATTTGCTGAAATTATTATTATTATCATACAATAAAGCGAGCGAGGTTGATTGATAATGAAACAGAAATCAATTTTAATCGAGATCACTTGGAACGGTAATATTGAAATATCTGGATTTGGAAAATTTTAGCGGCGGATATATCGAACGCCTTTATCAATTAATTACAAAGTAGAACAAAGATACAAATAACAGGAACGATATATTAATCGAACAAATCAAATTGAAGAATAATTACCGGAGGGGAAAATTAAATGCAACGCGGACAACATATTTTCCACGAAATACAATTTATGTATTTCGCCACGAAAATGTTATCTGCACCCTCGCAAGAAATTCATTTTCGTCGCAAAGCAGAACTGCCTATTAAAAAATACATCTTCCGCGTGAATCAATTACCTCGCGGGGACGATTGAACGAATATCTTGTCCAAATTGATCCGACTTTCTCAGAAGTGCCATTAAATGCGCGAGATTAACGCAAACGTCGCGTCGTCGAGGTTCGCTCTGCAAAATCAGAAAAAGCACCGGCTTCGCGAAACTTCAGCCGACTTCTCTCGACGGGGCATTCTTCCAGCCCCTTCAGAAATCTCGATAATCGCACGCAACCTCTCGAGCCGTGTACACACGGCCGTCCCGTCGACTGCGCCCCGTCTATAATTAACGGAGGATCATTTTCTTCCCTGTGCTCGAAGATGCGCACGGTCGACGGACGTGCTCGAGGGTGCAGCGGGCAACCGCGTGAAGAAATCGAGCAGGAATCCCGTGTGCGTACTTGCCTACGATCGCGGCGGGAAACTTTATCGGCCAGTGGAAAGATAAAGGCGAAACGGTATCCGGTCCCGGCTGGGAAACTTTTCTGATTTTCACGCGGCCGTGGAAACTTTTCAGCTCGCGACGACGATTCGTCGCGGTTATTATTGCTAAATCGGTCGCGTCCTGTGTCAGGGCGATCCGTTTCGCGACAGAAAGAAACGCGGATCGATTGTTCGAAAGTAGAAACGTGCGCGATTTCTATTACGGATTGCGAAGTTGTGTCGAAATCGGAGAGGGATCTTTCGCCGGCGATTCGACGAATCTTTTTGTACTCCGCGATACCGGAGCCGGTTTTTATTTTGTGGTGCGAGATATCTATTGGAATTTGGAACGGGTACCATCGAACGGGGAGATTAATGTACGAGGATAACAGAAATTTTGCCGGGGTACGCAGGGTCTATGCAAATCTTGTTTGAGAAACACGCCAGCGTTACACAGACGCCTCAGGAACACGCCTGTGGCCCGAGATTGAACGTTTCAGGAACAAGCTGAACTTAAGCGGAACTCGCTGAGAGGCGAAGTATCGATTAGGCGGTCCAAAAATTGCACGAAAATGATCGTACATATAATTCGCCGTTTCCACTGGAATATTTCGATCGGATTGATCGAGGGACATTGATCGACGAATGCCGCATGGATCAATGCAGACATTCTCCGCGATACTTCGAGGACAGAAATCGCGCGAATAATTCGCTCGGTCCGGCAAAAATTTGTCGACCGAATTATTGCCGCTCCCTCGTTAGTCGACGCTGGGATCAGCGACTACTTACGGGACACCCGTTAGCCCTGTCTGGCGGGCGAACCGATAAGATTCTAATTAAGGAGACTTATCGGGGGTCGTCTACGAAAGTGGTCCCCTCGAATACCTATGATTCTCCGTGTCTGGCTGGAGCCGATTTCCTATTCTACTCCAGGCTGCGAGGCGCGCCCGCGTCCTCCGTCGGAATCGCCAGTTTTTCCAGCGGAGGAGGAGAAGGCTCGGGCCGCCAGGTGCATCGATCTCTTAACGGCAGGTTGACGGAGTGACTCGCGCGGTGGCCGCGTTCTCACGTCGCGAGATTCGATCTGCTTCGGGATGCAAACGACGAAATTTCTACAGACGGATTCGCGTGACCTCTCACGGCCCCTGTAATGCGACGGATGATTTATGCATCGCGGCCGAGAGGGTTGTCGGTGGCAATTCTGCGAAGACGTCGAGGATATCTCGGCGGAGCTTGCACAGTTTCGACGTTTCCGACGGAATTTTTTGGGGCGACGCAAGTGTCGCGTTCACGCGTTGGAATTTGGCATTACAATGTGTACGGTTCTCAGCTCGCGAATTGACGGTTAATCAAAAGCACGATGACCGTTGCGCTCTACGGCAAATTAATGCCGTGAGGGCTAGTTATGTTAGGTGGTGTAAGGTGGTGATAATTGATGTTCACTTGATAAATAGTCGTATATTTACATGTTAATGTACAATATAATAATTATCTACGACTAGTCAGCGGTGATATAAAGATTGCCTAGCAAGGTGGTGTAAAGACCTTGAAGGAGTTGCACAGATTCTGACGGTGTCGTTGATACTTTAAATTGATGTAGTGATTCTTAAGATGATGATATTGCAAGGTGATGTTGATGTAACTATTGCTGATGTGATCGTATATGACGATCTGGTCGTACTACTGTGTCTTCGTTAGGTTCGCTCTAACGAAGACTCGCAAAAACCTGGTGATGGGCGTGTTGCTGTTGGTAATATGCTGATTGGTTAGTTCAGATGGTTTGTCGATGTAAAATAGGTGACGGAAGGGATGTTCCAAAATCTGGTAGAAGTGGAACTTACCGCCCCTAATTACCGGTCACTCTCAGGTAGTGACTGACCTGAGGGTGCCGTGAGCGGAGTCCACATGTGCAGCTAAAGGTTCGCAGATTGTAAAGCCATAAAGCGCTGTGAGTTTCAATAAAACCTAGTAATCCAAAAAAAGGCGATGTATGAATTTATAGATATATAGCTTGCAGCTGTAGAATATAGGAATTATACCCGACACGTAAATAATTATATTTTAAGGAACTCGATGGCTTTATGGGTCTACTGTTCGGGCCCGAACATGCCGCCCCCCTTGAACTCCGTTCAAAATAGTGATCCATTTAGTTGAATATAATATGGACAACATATGGAAGTAGTGTGTAAATAGTCGAAGTGATGTACGAGTGCCACGCATTAAATATCGTAGGACATTACAACGTTTCAGTGATGATAGTTGTCTCGATGATATAAAACATATAGTAGTTAAAGGGCGTGCAATTGATTGCACTGCTTAGGCTAGCGGTACATCTTACACTTAACCCGGTAGAATGAACTCGTTTACATTGTATGTTTAGCTTATCATTAATTGGTGTCTCTGTCCATAATTGACAGAGGATTCATTCGTATGATGTTTCGTTTGTGGTGTTGATTGAGGTCTTCATGATGAGAATCCTCAACGTTGTCGTCATTTGGAGAAAACTCCGAATCTGACCCAGCCTCCGCCTTTAAAGGGTGATTCCCTTTCCTCCTCGATGGTGATCTGGTCTCAGCTGTGCTGCTGACTTTCGTTGATGTTCCATTTGCTGTGTATAACTAGCTGATTATTGTATTCGGTTTGTCAGCATTTTCAAAAATGCTGTATACACGAGCTGTATGCTGACTGAAAGTCAATCTCTGGTATACTCATTAACGAATCACCTAGTGAGAGATGTGTGCGAATAAGGGTGATGGTGATGTTGAGTTATAAAGATATCGGAACTCAGTTTCGTTCTAAGTGTTAACTGTGCTTGTATGAACAGTTGACTTCCGTGGGTTCGCATAAATACGTATGCGTATAACTTGCTGATAAGATGAGATAAACGATGACAAGTGGTTTCATAGAAAATACGATTTTGATAATATAATATTTGATAATATAATTTGTTGGATGTGCGTATAATAGTGGTGAAATGTATGTCAATGGTTAAGAATTAGAATCTGACTATCTCTACTAATTCCTTTACCTGCTACGAAGTCATTCGGGTTTTTTGCGAAATGCTATACCTGAATACTTCTTATGACGCGTTCGTGCGTACTGTCTAACCCACCTACGGTTAGGAGGTTCCTTTGACGATCTGATACTCGATCCAGGCGTGCTATATACCTTGTGATTTGATGATTTATATGAGTTTAGAGAAATTGCGTGTCCGTCATTTAACGCAGTGAGTCTATCTAACCGTGTTTCTGAATATCTCCCAAAGATGTGTAACCCCATTTTCCCGAAGTGTATTAATCGGTTGTCAGGCAGTATTGGCGAATCGCGATGCTGTGTGCTCTTCACTGATGCTGATGTGTGTGTGATGGGTCTACGCTCGGTCCAGCCTCCCACGGCCTTTTTTAACGTACTCGGTGACGAAGAAAGTTGAATTTGACCTATACGTGTTAACTTGGAACGATATCCCGCATTTTTAGCCCGAATTCTTCTTCGTATTGCGTATTTCAGATGTGTTGATAGCTTGTCTACCAGTGATGCGTGAGTGTTTACGTTTGTGTTCCGTAATTTTAACTGTGATGTCGATGCTCCTCTGAGTTTATTCGTTTGAGAAGCGGATTTGGGTAAGACCTTGCGTTTCTGATTCCTCTCTTGACCAACGCGAGATATTACTCGTACCGTTGATAGCAACGTTTCCGATGGTTTGCTTACTGTGTATACTACCGATGTCGTTTCTGTACCATCCGAAGTAGACGGTATACCCGGTGATGGACCACTACATGTTTCTGTTTCGCGAGTTAATATAATGTGATGCTCGTGGTGACGTTTTCTACGCATGCTGGATGAGCGCTTAATACTTTTATGTCCGGACTGTAGACATTTAGCGCGCGAATTAGCGTTGCGTGTTAAATGTGTTCTACTCTTAATGGATGAGTCTAAGCATCGGTCAGATGTTATATGAAATTGATTGGAATTTGAGACTGGACACGAGACCCTTGATTCTGTTGTTACATAATCTGTACGTGTATCGCGGTTTTCTATCGAACTCTGCAGATTACTCGAAGTTGTGTGAACTCGGTGAATTTCTCGCGGGGCTGTATTGCTTAAGAAAGTATCGCGAGCCGATGATGATGTCTGTATATCCAGAATTTCCGCCTTGCTGTCGTGAGTGTCTGACCGAACTTGGTCTGCGAAACCGAGCGCATCTTCATAGTTCTCCGAGAATGGTTGTAAATTCATTCTGGGCAACTGTATTTCAAGATCCACGGATTCGCTTTGTGAGCAGGGTGATAAGGTGTCGTGCGAATTTAAATGATGTATGGTGCTGTTAACCATATCGGTATTACTCGGTGATGTGATTTCCAACGCTCGAGCTATCGTCCGTAAGTAGTGTGATTTTAACTTTATCCGATCGCGCAATAAATCTCCCGTTTTGTCGTAGGTGTCTAATTCCTCTTGGCATTGAGCGAATAATGCATATTCGGACTGCAAGTCCTCTAGCCTAATTGTGAGTTCGAGGACGCGGCATGATGCGTCGGGAGAATTTAACACGGATCCTAATCCTTCTACTTCCAACCGAAATGATTCACGATTGGCTCCCAAAACCTTCATACGTGTTTCCTGTGACGACGCCATTTTGTACTTGCACACCCGTGAGTTACGAATTACGATGTAGGATCGGTGATTCGAATGGTATTTGAGATTGACTTACAGTATGTAGCAGGTACGATGATGTGTTGCATTCCTTTCGCCGATCCTTCCGGTGTTGCCTCCACTCTTGACGGTTGAATCTGCGAAGGTGATGATGTAGCTTGTGGCGACTGATTTCTATCTGATGCGTTGAGATGACAGCTCTTCCTGGATAACGACTTCCTCGATGAGGTGTATTGAGGCGGCTGCGCTAATTTAGCAGCGGATTCCTCTAGTTGATGTGTTGAGTTGGCTGCGCTTTTTCGGCAACAGATTCCTCTAATTGTGATGTGTTGAGGTGGCTGCGCTCCTTCAGCAGCGGATTCCTCTAATTGTGATGTGTTGAATCGGTTGCGCTTTGTCGGCAACAGATTTCTTTAATTGTGGTGTGGTGTATTGAGGTGGCTGCGCTCCTTCAGCAGCGGATTCCTCGACTTGATGTGTTGAGTCCGTTGCGTCCTTTCCGCAACAGATTCTTCTAATTGTGATGTATTGAGGTGGCTGCGCTTCTTCGGCAGCGGATTCCTCGAGTTGTGATGTAGGAGACAGCTACGCGTCCTTCGTAGTGCTTGTCTTCTTGTGGTGTTTTGGATCAAGGAATTGATCACTTGATCCGGCTCGAAGGACCAAAATGTACGGTTCTCAGCTCGCGAATTGACGGTTAATCAAAAGCACGATGACCGTTGCGCTCTACGGCAAATTAATGCCGTGAGGGCTAGTTATGTTAGGTGGTGTAAGGTGGTGATAATTGATGTTCACTTGATAAATAGTCGTATATTTACATGTTAATGTACAATATAATAATTATCTACGACTAGTCAGCGGTGATATAAAGATTGCCTAGCAAGGTGGTGTAAAGACCTTGAAGGAGTTGCACAGATTCTGACGGTGTCGTTGATACTTTAAATTGATGTAGTGATTCTTAAGATGATGATATTGCAAGGTGATGTTGATGTAACTATTGCTGATGTGATCGTATATGACGATCTGGTCGTACTACTGTGTCTTCGTTAGGTTCGCTCTAACGAAGACTCGCAAAAACCTGGTGATGGGCGTGTTGCTGTTGGTAATATGCTGATTGGTTAGTTCAGATGGTTTGTCGATGTAAAATAGGTGACGGAAGGGATGTTCCAAAATCTGGTAGAAGTGGAACTTACCGCCCCTAATTACCGGTCACTCTCAGGTAGTGACTGACCTGAGGGTGCCGTGAGCGGAGTCCACATGTGCAGCTAAAGGTTCGCAGATTGTAAAGCCATAAAGCGCTGTGAGTTTCAATAAAACCTAGTAATCCAAAAAAAGGCGATGTATGAATTTATAGATATATAGCTTGCAGCTGTAGAATATAGGAATTATACCCGACACGTAAATAATTATATTTTAAGGAACTCGATGGCTTTATGGGTCTACTGTTCGGGCCCGAACACAATGTATGGGCTTGCAATTTTATTTCTCCTGTTTTTACAGCATTCCTTGTCTGAGATTGGTCCCTCGAGGTTTCATTTTTAACTTGGATTTGCGCAGTATTTATTTAACGGAGCTACCGGGTCGTCGATTCGAATTGGTACGAAGTAATATCATTACAGTATTGGGTTGAACCAGAAATTGGATAAAATTTCCGGGGCTTTGATACGTAATAATCTATGACGATTCGAATCGACTTGATTCGTCCCCGATGTGACAGGCTCGCGTCCGACCAGCCAATCCTTGCAGAACCCAGCAATTTTGTTCCCCGAATTCCGTTCGAATCATTAAAAACTAATCGGGGCGACCCAGAACGAAGAATCGAATGCCGAATCGCGAGCTTCGCCGAATACGTAATAAACTGTCGGGGCATCGATCCGTTCATAAAATTATACGATCTCCGAACGAGGTAAACGCAGGCGGGGGGAACAGAGAGTGTTTCGAAGTGCTGCTCCCTTTTTCGTAACGAGCCTGGATTAAGGATATCGGCGAGGCATGGAAAATAATATCAGAAGAACGCGGGAGGACGTTTTCCTTTCGCGAACAGTGTGTTCGACGTTCTCGCAGCACGTCGTTGACGTGGCATCTCACCTTAACGTTCCATGGTATAGCTATTTCGTTTTTACGGTAGTAACGAAACGGGAACATCGTCGCGTTTTCAACAGGCATCCCCCTCGCTGCTGTCCGTGTACTTCTGTGCGCGCGTGTGTATGCGCGAAAATCGACACGCAAGATACACGACACAGACGACACACTGGGTATAAAGGGATGAACGCATTCTGGTTATACCCGTGGAATTTCATTTAAAAGTTTCGACAGCGAAACCTCCATTCTGTTCCTTTCGCCGCCTCTGCTTTTGCTACTCCACGACCTGTTTGAGTAGAGAGGTCTCTGGGTATTTTTTTTTTTTTATTCCTTTTCCAGGCGGTTCGCTTTAACGTTCATCAATTCGTCGATTCGAGTGTCCGGTTTAATTTCTTGTTTTACTGTTCGAGGGGGGAAGTTATTCGGTTAATTCTGGAATTTCGGTTGATATATTTTTAATGGCCGCAAATTAATCTTTCACACGGTCCCAACGTTGCCTCAGTTCTATTTCTGTGTAGGTAATAATTTGATTTTTTACTTCCATCGCAATGTTCTTAATTTGATTTAATTGTGGAATTTCGATAATTCGGTCTTTCAAAGTAGTAAAATAATATTTTATTGACATCAGTTATGTTCTAATTCTATTTCTACGACAACGATGGTGCTATTTTTTTATCAACAATTAAAATTTAAATCACATCGACGTAATGCTTCTTTTCTCTACCTTCATTATCATCATCGTACTTGTCGTCTAATTTCGCCAGTTCATTTTAGATCTTCGTTGTATCGCAATATTTATTTATCGCACGCCTTTCACGTCCATTCATCTCCCCGTTTTTCTTCCAACGAAGTTCCGTTCCCAAGAGGCCCATAACAACTGGCTGGAACACGAGTATACCCTGCAGGGTTTCCAGTCAGCTGACGAGGCAAAGGGAACCACCACTCCCAGAAGGAAGACTGATTTCTTCCGACTTCCGGCTGCTCCTTGACCCGCCGCACTCCCTGTATCACGAATTTGCACAGCTTTGAGGGCTCCTTGATTAACCGACCGATCGTCCCTTTATCGCGAGATGGTTGCAATTTCCACGGCAACGAACGAACGAATCGTTGCCCCTTTGAGCGCGGAATTTTTGGCCTCCATGGAATTTTGTATGCGGCGAATATTGCACCGTTCCGGATTCTCGTGGTTTCCCCTAGAATCGCGGAAAATCCGTTCGCCGGATCGGGGAATTAATAAATTGCATTGGCGATACATTGTCGGGGAAAAATTCCAGGTGGTTGCCTCCCATATATTTTTTATTCTTTTTTTTTTGTTTTTTCTTTAGAGGAAATATTTATTTATTTATTTATGCATTCATTTTTGTTCATTTATTCATTTATTTCTTCATTTATCAAGCACGAGATCGTTAGCCGGCCCCGGCGTGTGTATCGCTGCTTGATTTTCGTTTTAACGCCCGCTTGTTAACTTCGTTATCATTTGCGAAGTGGATAATGCCTGAACGAGATATTTTTAAAGCGGAACGCGTGCATTCTGTGGGATACGCTAGACGGGTTTGAATGAATGAATTTCTGCTTCATTATTTTATACGCCCGTGTAACATATTTTATTTGCGGATACTAAAATGCTGACTTTTTAAAAGCTTATTCAAAAATCCTTGTATCGTCCAGGCTTCTTTGTTCGACGTATTGCTGACAGTGTTTTCGTTCGAAGTTACAGAACAGGTAACATTGTGAGCTCCGGCGTTTATAGGAAAATGAAAGAGAAGGAAAGCATAGTGTAAAATAAACTATACGCGTTGCCTCGCCGTGCCAGACTCGTAAAACAACACAGGTGTCGTTTCACCCTAAAAGATTCAAATTACAACGAAAAAAAAAATTTCCGAGTCGTAATCGAAACGTTATAATACATTTCATTATGCGATTTATGAAATTCGTAATTCTCCCGCTAGTTTCTTTAAATATTAAGTCCGTCGAGGGTTCCTTTGAACGCCCCTTCTTAAATTTAAGAGGCCGTAACCGTAGCTTCGCTGAGTAACGTGAACGATTCCCAAACTGCTTCCATGTATCGTGCTGTCTGCAGAATCGCGATTTCCATCGGTATCTCGCCGTAGGTTGGCAGTGGCAAGAGACGAATGTCCTGGTTGCGGGCTCGACGACTATGAACCTCTGCTCCGCCTACGTCTGCCTCGTGTTTGTCTCCTCTCAGCTCTTTTTCCACGATCCCACGAATACCGGCGATAAATCGTGGCCCTTGCTCCTTCCCTAAGTGCTGGCGAAGCAACCTGTTCCATTCTTAAACCGTTTCCCCTCCCGAAACTGTGCAACGAGGACTCTTCCGTGATTAATCGGTCAGAACGATCCTGCGGCCCTCCGTCAAAAGACCGCGAGGATTTATAGATTTGTTTGGATATTCGAAAATCGGTGATGCGCTGTTTCAAATCGGCTGCGAATCGCTGGAAGAGATTAGCCGACGAGCATTGTTGGAATTCAGAAATAGAACTCGCGCGACATTCGGCAGCAATTAATTTAAATCGAACGTTTCGCCGCGAAGTATTTTTAACACCTGCAAATGGCGAAAACGAGAGCCCGAGAAGAAAGAATCGTTGCGACTCGTGGACCGGAGAAAACGATCGACAATTGAAACGACCGCACTCTCGTTCGCGACCAATCAATTCTTCGTTCGGCCTGTCTCGTCTCTCTTTAATCGCACCGTTGCTTGTGCCGCGCGGTCCTGTTTATCGCTTTGCTCCCCAGCGAATAACGTGGACACGCCGTAGAATGAAAATCAAAGACCGTTCGATTCGTCGGAGAGAAACGTTCCGTAATCCCGTTTTAATTTACGCGCCGAGGGAAACGACAACCGCGCGGACGGAGTCGCGTGTGCAACTCGGTGTCGTTTTTATACCGTACGCGAGCTTGCGCGAGAGGAACGTCGTCCTCGGCGACGACCCCGTTTAATGGACCGTCTTGCGTAACGTGTGACGGTAACGGAGGACGTTTTTATTCGCACACTCGGGGAACGCCGGGCCACAGGTGCTCAATGCGAATTTTCAATTATAAAATACACAAGCAGCCACGGGGAAACGGGTGACACGCTCGTCCCTTTCCGCGTCGCGGTGGAAATGAGAAGGATTGAAAAGAGGGAAACGGGAGAGGAACGGATAGGAGGTAAAAAAAACGCGTTGCAACAAGTCGAGCGTGCGCAGCCGGGACAATATATTCGACGCACCTTGCGAGCCAACAAATTTCACGGCGAATGTAAAAAAGAGGAGGACGAGATAGAAGGGTAGTTTTGCGTATTCGCCGCAATCTTGCGTTCGCGTGCCGCGGGAGGAAACGGCCGAGGAACAAGCGGATTGCGTCGCTGTGCGATTGTTGAAGAGGCGTCGAGATCAACGACGGGGAACCTTAATTCTTCGTTTCAACGATGAGACGAAAATGTCGCATTGTAATATCGCGCTCGTATGAATGCCATTTCTTTATTACACTATTGTTATTGTTATTATGGTAATTACTTAAGCGTTATTTGAACGAAAATAGATTACCGAAGTGTTCAGTATATTTAATTGAGAGGCATTCGAAAACATTTAAACAGCAGAGTAATCGAAACGAATTACCAACGAAACGAGCAAGAAAAAATAAACCCCGGAGAGCAAGTGCACGATCTGAGGTTGCACAAGCTCACATTACCCGCGACACTTTATTATGTCCTACCCGCTAATGATATTCCACGCTCGTTAAATGCCGATCGATTCACGCCTTGTCCCTCGTTCGCCACGCGGACAACAAGTTTATTCCCGTGCCAAGCGGCTCGCGCACAGCCCGCGACATCCATTCGCAGCAATTTCTCCTGCCGTGAAACGACGTCACATTAAGAAACGGAAGAAGAGGGACGAGGCAAAGCTTCGCCAAGCGAAATTCCTTCGTCTAACCGTGTCCCCGTCCCGTCCATCGCGAGACAACGACAAAGATGAAAAGCGCGCTGCCCTCCAAGCGGACGAAACGCGCGCGTTTAGCCACGCTCGTAAAACCATTTACGACCGCGTGCGTAAGCCGCGCGCGCGACGGCGAAGCGACGCCAGGCGTCGACGTGCCTCGACGGGCGTCGTTTAAAAAACAGAGGCAAACGAGTCGCGACGTGGCGCGAACGGTTCCGCTCGGCGGAATAATTTCTCAAAGGGGGGGCACGCGAGCCGTTGTCCCTTTTCGGCTCGTCTTCGCGGCGAAGAAAAAGGAAGGAAAGCGAGGGGAAAAAGTTGCAGCGTCGCCGGGTGAAAAGCTGGCCGTAAACGGGAGCCCTCGCGCGGGCTCACACCTTCCTCTCCGCGCGGCGTTACCCCTTCGTTTACCTTTTTTTCACGGCCTTTGCGCCCCCGGCTTTCTTCTGCTTCCTTTTTCTTTTTTCCTTTTATTCTCGGCTCACCCCCTTTTTTTTTTCTCCGCCCGCGGCGAGATTTTTCTGGGCCGATGAAGCATGATCCCGCTCCGCGCCGCGGGGATAACGCGGGGCACGAGGAAACTTGCGAGGAAAAGCGTTCGATCCGCCCGCGCGGGTTGATTGCTAGCGAGTTAAGGGATTCTTTGTGACGACGTTTTACTGCAGCTTTGAATATTTTTAACGGCGATTTCCACCGGCGGAGGGAACGCGTACGCCTGGACAATATTTTTTAAGCGCTCGTTTGCGTAAGATAAGTTTGGCACTCGATTAGGCGTCGAACAGAAAATTCTGTTGCATTCAGGCTTCATTTGTCTCGTATCGGGAAAGGAAGCGACGGAGGCCTGGTAAATATTGTTTCGCGTGTTCAACGAATCAGTACAGTTATTATGAGGGGAAGTAAAATGAAATCGTAATTATTCCGGAGCTGAATATAAACCAATGATTGGACCGAAATTAACATGTACCGTGTCTATCAAAATTATAATAGTACAATATAATATAACATAACGTATTAATAATATAAATAATATTATTCCACTTGTATCGCATAATGTGTCGCCGTAATAATGCAAAGAACAATTATTCGACTTTCAGATACGCAACAGAAACGCCGGACACCATGAAACAATTGTCCTGGATCTTCGTTCACGTTCTTCTATTAACTTCGATGCTCTCGTCGGGCCTGTCGGCGTCGACGAGATCGCGGGGGAAGAAGAAGGCCGCGAAAGAGACGAAGGAAGTGAATATCTGTGTGATAGAAGGCAGGCAGGCCCCCATGTACTGTTACTGCGACGACAACACCATAAGAAACGCCACGGATGCCACTTGCTTGGTGTTGAATCCATTTACCAGCACCGACCCGACATGGGGCTACTTCGGCTCGCAGTTGTATCTGCAGAAGTTGAAGTTCGTGGTCAGAACGCCGAACGGATTGGAATACATACCTGTACAATTGCTGAGACAGCTGAAGAACCTGCAACAGATCACGTTCCAGGACGCCAACATCGACGTGCTGACGGAATACGCGTTCTCGAACCTGACCACGGTAACGGAGATCAATTTGAGCAGAAACTCAATCGCCACGCTTAGGATGCACGCGTTCGAGAACATGAAGAGCCTGTCGGTGATCCACTTAAACGACAATCGGATCACCGAAGTCAGCAGGTGAGACAAGAATACGTTTAGTTTAGTTTCGTCCCCCTTCGAGAATCTTCGTTTCAAATTGGTGGCCCGGCGTATCTTTCCTCTTCGAATATACTTTACGGACCCGAAGGCGTTGTCGAAAGTAATTAGCAACGATACGAGATAGAATAAACATTGGAGAAATTACTATGGGAAAATGATTGGTAAAAATCACTTCCTAATTTGCATCGTATATTCTTCTTCTTTCCTCCACGTTTTTTGGAGATCGGTGTTCCCGTGAATTTCAATCGAAGCGAGTACAGAGCGAGATGTATTCGTCTCCATTCGTCACGCTCTTATCGCACGCGCGGCTGGCTAGATACTTTTAACCCACCGTTCATTGCGCCGTGAAATTCTCATCTTCAATTTACTCCCCGATCCGGCGTACCCGAGACGTCAATCTAAAGCGCAGCGGTATGTATTCGTCACTCGTAATTGCTTACATTTGCACACGAACATCAACACACGCGCGGCGCATCGTCGCGTCGTTACGCGCGTCCAAACTAACGTAAACCTTCAAGCGCCTGCGAACAAATCCTTTCAAGCTTCTCGAACATCTCGATCGCTCTTATTGCAATCGGGCGGAAACGTTGCGCGTCGTCGTCCAATTAAAATACCGTTCGCGAAACGGATCCGGCTGATAATAATCGACGCCCGGAATTCGCACACGACCCGTCGCAAAACGTCGCTCGATGGTGTTCGAACGATAAGGAACTCCCTCGTGCCCCGCCACCTTTCATAATTCCGACTGATTCGTTCAATTACGCTCCATTACGAAGACAGACTCCTGCAGCAAAGTGAAAACGTCTTCGTCGGGGGCGACGGGGAGGGGGGCGTTTTACGAGCCGCCAGTCGTATAAATTGCCGTGGAATTTCGCGATGCGCCGGGTATTCGCGGCGTGAAATACGTTTCGGTGAATCCAGCCGTGCTTCCGCGGGAAATCGAATCGATTTCTTGCGCCGCTGCCGGAGGTTTTGAAATGCGGATAACGCGACGAGTTGCGCGCCCGTTAATAATCGATCAGCGGGCCGGATATACGGGTGACAATGACAGAATTAGTCGAACAGCAAGGTCTATTAAGGTTGATTATTAATCAGGAGACTCGTCGAGCCGGGCTTTACAATCGTATACCTTTCCGTCCAAACCATTATTAATATTCCAGTCACTAGATATCATTGAAAATTGAAAAATTGCAATTGTCGTATTTTAAGTTGATTACGCGAACGCGTTATCGGCGTCGAAAATCCTAGCTGGCGGCTCTCCTTATCGTGGCAGCCTAAGGGTCTCGCGAACGTGGTCGCGCGAACACTTGTAATCGCGGCGTCGCGACGCCGCGAATAAACGCGGAGATCTCGAACGCCCGATGCGGATCGATATGGACAATGGAAACGTGGACAATGCGGCACGGAGGCATTTCAATCGCTCGAGTATCGTCTGGATGCGTCAGTTTGGGGTAAACGTCGCGAAAGGGGATGGCAAAAGTACTTGGAAGGGGGACGAACCGTAACTATACGCAGGATTTCAAAGAAATCTGGAAAGGGTTGAAACGAAGGGGAAACGATGTTTTTATAGATGTCGCGATTGGTTGGGGTTAGGTTAAATTATTACGCGGTGTTTGGATTGATTAGCCGAAATGTTTGAAAGTATATGTGCGTTACATATTCCTTGATATATTACATAAATGCTTCAAGTGTATCAATTTTTTAAAGGGCGAGTCTGAATTGTTATACGTGGTATCGCTTTATACCCTGCCCTGCGGTGCCGCGATAAGGAAATTACCTACACAATTACATAACTATCAAACCCAACGACCCATCCCACGTCAAACAAAGCACCAACCGCCAAGAAACTCCGGGCGCCAACCTCCCGTCTCTAATATCGATTCAATTCCCCTCGGCTAGTAGGTCGTTCTACTTGCCAAACGCCATTAACACCCCCATAAAGCCCTGTTCCCGTCGAGTTTCTTCCGACCCGCCTTTTGCATAGTTGCATGGCCACCACATCCCACCCTCCCATAGCCAGCGTTGTCCATTCGACCCCTCGGCAAATTGAGAGACTGTCCCGCTCACGAACTCTGCCCCGTTCAATCACGCAGGGACACGTTCGTCAATCTGCCCGCGCTGAAGCAGCTCTACCTGAACGAGAACAACATCAGCACGCTCCACGACAAAGCGTTCAAGCATCTGACGTCCCTCGAAGAGCTCGAGCTGTTCGATAATCAGATCAAGGTGATCACCGCGGACAGCTTTCACGGTTTGCGAAATCTGATCAGGCTGGATCTGCGCAACAATCTGATCGACATGATCGGGGCGCGCACGTTCATCGAGATGCCGTCGTTGAGGGAATTGGAGCTGGATCAGAACGAGATCGTGTACATTTCGGAGAAGGCCCTGGACGGTCTGAGGAACCTGAAGAAGCTCAGGCTCAGCGAGAACAAACTGGTCACCCTCGAGCCGGACTTCCTCTCCGGTGTGCCCGGTGTCTACCTGCTGGACCTGAGGGATAATCTCCTGAAGACAATGACGTTCGATAATATCAAGCCGGTCGTGACCAACCTGTACAACAGCACCAGCCATTTCTACCTGAGCGGTGAGTGATCTTGAATTTCTCGGATCTCGCGGCGGGTCGGACCGTCCGTCAAATCGTTCGCCCCCGAGCGAGCGGAAACTTTTGCGGTCGGAATATTCGGCCGAAAGCTTCGCCGAAAGTTGAACGAAGCCGCTATAACGATTTTATTTCGGCCCCCTAAAATGGATACTTAACCGCTAACGCCGGGTAACGATATTGAGATTCACTGTTCGCTGGTCGTTGCGGGAAACGAAGGCAGGAACTTTCCTTTCGCTGTTAATTAGCGGATCATTTTCTGGTAATTATTTTTTAATGGGCGAAATTATGGGACCTGGTTGCAGGTGTCTGAAATTCGCCGGGCTTAATTCGAGGCGGAGATTAGGAGAACGCGTTCTGTTTTTTTTAGAAATACGTATTTAGTTTTACCCTCTTCTAAAAGGGTGGTTCAGGTTTTTAGAAGTATCAGGTGCACGGCGCGTCAGTGCGCTGCGTTAGCATAAATTCATTAATTTGATTCAGGAGGATTTAGGTGGAGGAGCAAGAGTTGATAAAGAAGGGGTTAGCGAGAGGCAAGTTTAAAGGGACCTCTAATGGCTGTGGTTCTCTACTTGGAAGTACTTTGATTTAGATTAATTGTAAGTAACTTTATGGCTAGTCGTGAGGGGGAAAATATTTATGTTATAATTACTGCAGAAGGGGATAAAATCTTGTTTCAATTGGAACAAATTCTATTTTAAATACGAAGCGCCAGACAAACCGAATAAAATTCCACTTTTATTCGTTTAACAGTATTTGACAAATTAATGAAAAGTATAATGCATATAGATGTTTAGAACAAATTTTTTCTAGAAAAAAAAAAAAATACAAATATAAATAGAATAAAAAATTTGTTTAAATCTGCAAATCCATGCCGGTCGCACGTGCGCCGTAATCAAACCTCAATAAAATACCTATGTAATCCTTCTCGTGGTCGGTTGGCAAAAACGAAATAAGGATTATTTCCCTGCAGGAGCCGCCGGTTCCCTAGTTTGAAATGTAAATACTCCGGAGCACAATATTTCCGGGCAGCCTACAGTTTCCGATACAAGAGAGGTCTGCGGTCTGTCTCTCGCAGCGGGTTCCATACATTCTGAAATTACCATAGACTGGCAAAAAGGCCACCTCTGGTTATTATCTTTCTTTTGGGAAGTGCTACGACAAACGTGGCCTGCCACGAATCGCTTCGCGGTAAGATTTGTATGGCCTGCGCCGAGAATTCTATTGTTCAAGAACATTTTCTTGTTACCCAATACCGGGGATTCTTTTATCATAGATTTTGTAGTCAGCTCAGCCGCTATTTGCTTCACGAATTTTCTATTTCGTACTTTTGGCGTATTTAGAATATTTCTTTTATCTTTTTATATAATTGCGAGATCTGCGAAAGCTTTCAATCGATTCTTTATAACCGGTCCTTTATATTTCAAGTAGCAATTCCAGTGACAGTCGTATCAGAGCAGAGGCGCTGCTAAGTGTAAGAACGTTTCGCGAGCCCGTAAAAGTTGCTCTTTGTTCAACGAGTTAATCGAATTGGACTGGACGGATCTGATGGTCGGAAAAGTTGACCATCTTCGCGGTGAATCCTGTCCAGACCAACGATCACGCCCGCAAGAAATTACGAAAAGTGCGACTGTAACAGGAGAAGTGACGGACGTGTAGCGGCCTGTCGACTTCGTTTCGACGAGAAAATTCGTCAGCCTGTCGGACGGCAGCTTTCGGGCACCGACAGCTTTGAATGCCGGCGGTGTACAGTTTTCGCCGATAAAATGAAACAAATTTCTTGACAAGGGTATTCCTCGAAGGAAATTGCCAGTTTCTCAGGGGGCGACTCCGTCACGCGTGCTATTCTCCGCCGTTGGATATCGGATAGACGAAGCGGCCGATTATAGGAAGTACTTGAATATGTGCGCCACAGGTGGCAAGCAGATGCTCCAATATTTAACCTGAATATTGTTCCTTGAAGTCGCGCGATATTGCATTCGCCGTGAGGAATTTACGCGTGTAATCGCCTCGCTTGGGACAGGCTTCCTTGAATTATGAAACCGGTATTGGAAAGGGAAATAATTGCTCCGGCAAATTTTCGCGAACGCGACGAGAAATACGTGTGCGATACAATGACGGCGACGAATAGTAATGATAGCGATGACAATGAATAGGAGAAATTGGATGACGCGTAAAAATGGAATAATTATGATGCAGCAGAATTGCATGAAGTAAATGGACTTTCGAGGGGAATATATGAATTGAAAATTATATTTGGAACGGTATCAATTACGCATTATAAATTAATAACAGATACAAATTAAGGACGACTAAAGTTTCGTGGAATATAAAATGAAATTCGAACGAAAAGTATCTTATTACCCGTGGAATACGAATCGAAACACGCTGCGGGCAAAAGTATTATTTGCCAAGCAAGAGTAATGCTCTTATCCGAATACTTTTTTCATCGGGTTCGGGCAAGAAAACGTGGCAGATCTATATAACAAAGTTTTTAATTCTCTGCGAGCGAACGTCTGCTTATAATCCATCGAGCTGTGCGAGGCTTCAGCTTTGAGTTCTCCCTTTTTCCCTTTTATTTACAACTCACGAGAAACTCATTACACCCGAGCAAATAAGAAGCGGAAACATGAAAAACCAATTTTCATTCCCTGTTGTTTTTCTTACTATACTCGGAGTTTCTTGTTTTCGCTATTTTGTTCTTTTATTTTTCTTTCCTTCTTCGTAAATCTATACCATCGTTAATGGCGGTACGGTACGAACGAAATTCAAATGAGTATATCTAGAAATAAATGTATCAATTAACCAAGCGCAGGGTGGTTGTAAACGACACTTGCGTGCATCTGGTAATGCGATTATTTCGCTACAAGAACGTGATCTTGTAACACTTTGGCGATAATAGTGTTGATAATGGGGGCACTGATTTGCAATGGCTATTATCGTTAATGTGCCGCATTAAATGCTTTCATGGTGCGAATGGCGGCATGAAAATATAAAATCGATACAACTTTTGACAACAGTGTCAAGTGTCTGCAGTGATCGAATTAAAAAGAAAGGCACACACGATCAAATTAATTTGTTTCAATTATTAAAAATATAATTCTGTCCCCAAAATAGAAGAAAATCCTCGTTTACCATAATTCTGAAATAATTCTATCACATGAAGTTATTTTTTCTCTTCCTCAGATTTTATCAATGACCCTCGATTTTATCAGTTGATTACACAGTAGATACTGCAGCACTGTTTCCACTCATACAGGAATACATTTCGACATTATTTCATTCCTCTATTTCCCTCTTCGATTATAACGCTTCGATCTCGTCGCACTTAACACAAAAGACGCAAACTAAACCAACTTCCAATTCTCGTCTTATGGTCCCATTTAAATATCCACTTCTACTTCTGCTTCTCATTCTCCTTTTCTAAGAACTATCATTGATTAAAGAGTCCGACGACCCCAGCCGCGTCTTCGTTCGCAAGAGCATCGGGGCCTCATCGACTGCTAATAGAGTTCTCGTGTCCCCCACCCATAAATCGTGGCCCCTCACTTTAAGCACGCGCCACGTAAAAAAGAAAAAGACGAAATTGAATCGGTGGCCGTAATGAAACGCACTTTCGTTTAACCGTAGAACCTTCTGAAAGGGTGCAAAAGGCGGCGGAGATGCATCATAGAGGCACGCCCGACTGCAAGAGTAATTGCACGAAATTTATTACCTCATCGCGACCGCCGTGCTATATATATATCTCTGTACGCGTATCGAGATAGCCTCTCGACCAGGTGGCACAGCTTCGCCGCCGGTCGATTAATAAAACGTACGATCGTCGATTTAGCCGATGCTTCTGGCTAATCGCGCGCACGCGTCCCCCAGATGATTAATATCACGATCGGCGATCGTTCTGCGAAAGTGTTTTTCATTTTGGCGACGCGGTGGGAGAAACCGTGAGTGAAATTTTCATGAAACCTAATGAAGATTCAGGTAAACATCCGGAGAATGAATAATGGGGGAACAAGAATTGCGATGGCAATTTGTGGTACAGCTATGTATTTTTCGGAGGAGATTTTTCGATGAGAATTAACATTTTTGTTCCGGGGTTTAGCGGGAAATGTATTATTTAGGGATTGCCCGAATTTGGCGATAAGTTATAACGAAAATCGAGCAGACGGTAATTAATGGCTGAATATTTCATGTCTCAGGTCGGCGTAATATTTTTACGCTGAAGAAACATTTTACGCGATTAATCGAGTCATTTAAATTTAAATTGAGGGGCATATCGTTCTGCATACTGATCGCCGGGTACAGGATGAAGTTCGCGGGGCTGGTAATTAACAATTGAAAATCTCGTAATGAATAATACAGTACCGGTGAAAGAGATTTTTAATACGCGTTGATCAACCACGAAACAATCTTCGTATTACCGTTGGGCATAACCCGTTTCAATCGGGCACAGAGAAATTGTACTTCCTAAATCTATTATCCATAAGTGCAGTTCGATATCTGTCAGCCAGATATTATATTTATTAACGTTCGTCAACCGCTTAATGGACGATTGATTCTGTAGATTCTGCCGTAATTGATATTCACTAATTTGTTTCCAATATTTTGGTAATTAGTCGTGATTTCCGCCTGCGGTATTCGATATTTAGGATAGCTAAAAAGCGATTCAGATCGTGCGGGCTGACGCGGGGCACATATTTATAATCGTATTACCATATTCATCGAGAAATTCCTTCTGTTAATATTTTCATTAAACTATACACAAAATTCTCTTCCCTTTCGGCGATCCGCAATATAATGACACCGAGCGTACGAAAATTATTATAGTCAGCAGATTGTAATTCGAGGTCTCCGCGTGAAATGTTCATGATTTAAGGAACTCGTAACCCGGTGAACGGAGTCTGCGCGATGTTCAAATTGATTGGATTAAAGTAATTTGAAAGGGTCGCGAAGGGGCCGAATGGTCTGACCTCCAAAGAACGTCGGGGAATAAAAAATTGAACGGTAGATCAAAGTCATGCTGCTCATACAGCGTATATTTCATTTCATTCACTCTGGCCTCGCGCATCTCTCTCGCGTTTTGTTCGAAACACGCTCCGCGATCGATGCGACCATGGTATTTTAAAAGATGTTCGAAATTCACTTGCGACCATCATGTCGTTAATTCGAAACTACCGAAAGAAGTGGATCAAGATGCGTACTCGATGAAATTAATAACGAAACGCTTGCTCGAATTATTTGAACGATTCGTGAAAGTACGAATTGAAAATGCTTCGGTTCATTTGAAGTATGAAATGTTTAAGTCTGTACAGAATTATATTCTCGAGCTCAGAATTTAACTAATAACTTCTCCAATGATCGCGATCATTTTTGTTTTTTACGTTGCAGAGGAAAAGTGCAATTTATATGTCTGCGCAGTCCCCCGGAAATTATTTTTCTATCCCTGGTCGCGGTGGAATCCTCGATGTTCCTGCCTAGAGAAACCTGCGTAAAACACCTCTGTCCGAATCGCGTGTTTGCACGCAGAGAGAGCCCCACTTTTTTAATAACACCGTGTTCAAACATCGCGCGGACGACTTGTCGACGTGCCCTCGACGAAATCTATTAAATTCGAGGGTATCGATCGCTTCTAATGGATCCACCGTAGCCGGAAGCCATCTCGTGCCGGCCGCGTTATTTGCTAATATCGCAATATCGAGTTTGACTTTCTACCACGCTCCGGGAGACCCTGTTTACGACCCGCGATGCCGGCCTGTAAATAATCCGCGGGTTTTGCTTTTATCGTGCCGGCCAGAATTGGATCTAAAATCGTGTCCATGATCGTAAAACGAGGCGACGCCGCCGTGTGATCGAGGCGATTTACGAAATAATTGTTTCGCGCGTACGCCGCGTCGACCCGTCGAAAGCTTTTCGGAGATGGACGACGGGATACCGGCGAGATATATCGTCTGTCAAGTATATAACAGTGCACGCTTTGGACGTCGCTCGTAATGTTTTTCAGAGATTGGATTTTTTTAATTGTTTAATTGTGTCTATTGTCTATTGTTGATCTGTTTGATCGATGAACGTTACGGGGGAATAGAGTATTACGGTTTCTAATTGGGTTTACAGTGCGAATAAAACGAAGTGTTCTCCAATTAAATTGGATGAAAAGGAGGAAGTAACCATTACTTACGATGATCGAATAATTATATAAGTATATAAATGTCAGGTGAAATTGAATCATACCGCGGCTGTACGAGAAATAATTATTTCATTTTATATATCACCAAGAATATGCAGAACGAAACAGGATGATTCAGTTGACAGTTCTTATCAATTGTAAAACAATATTCGAGTTCGAAATGACGCCCCTAAATTTCCTAGCTGCGAAACTGTTTGTAACGTGCGCTGCTTCGCTCCGCGAAATATCTAAATATTCAATTCCACGCCGCCAACGCTGACATACACCCGAATAAAAACCACTAATCAACCGCGCGAGAACGAGTCGTTAAAAAAGTTCGTCTGTACGCGCCGCCACAAAGCGCGTTGGTGTTCATAAAAAAAAAAAAAAAAAAAAAACAGAACTCGCACACGAGTTTCAACCCTTTGGCGCGATTTAATCGTCGCGCCAGCGCACTCTCGAGTGTCGACACGTCGAACGTCCTCCGGACTCTTGTGCCAGACGTTTCGATTCTTAGGGGTTGGCAGGCACACGTGTCGATTTCGAAGCGTCTTGTTAGTCGAGCCACCCTCGAAAAGCGTGGCGCGTGCTCGAGAAACGCAAGCAGAAAAGTTCGGGCAAGGCCGAGCCTGATTTGGATAACTATAGGACTGAGAACGTGGAAAGAGTTGAGTTGTTTTAAGCTTGAACAGCAGAAGAGCCTTGTTTTTTATTTGATCACTGGAAGTTACAATTTTTTTTTTTTTTTTTTGAAAGGAACATTGATGTTTGGCGTAGGAAAGAATTGATGAAAAGCAGGAATTATTAATTGAAAGTGCTGATATATTTTATTCTAATAGAAATGGAACTTTATTTTCAAACGATTTCGTGTCCGTACATATTTTTCAAAAGACACGCAATCACCTGCACCTGATTATTGCCGCTTCAAAACGTTAATAAAAAACGAGATTAATTAATATAGTCAAAAGAAAGAAGGGATATTTTAAATATCCGAATTTCTGCAATTTCAATCGTACATGAGGGTTCTCCAAGTCGTCTATCGAACGCGTAATAAGTTGAACGTTCTTATTGATATCGTTTCACTCTCTGTTTTCTCAACAATCATTCAACCACGACAATACGACCAGAAATGGGCACGCGTACGGGTCAGCATCGTCGAAACGAGAACTCGGCAAACGCCGAGGAAATAATTATGATCCCGAGGAGCTGGTTTTTAAGAAACCAGATAACGTCACTCCTAATATTTCACGTTTATCTCGGCCATTAGCCGTATAAAGTCCCGGTAATACCGGCGGCAGAACGAAGATTTATTTTATCTCGTAAAGAGCCACGCTCGGATGTAGTAATACAATATTTAGAATATCGCAGAAACGTTGCCGGGGCCCGGCACGGAATAATGCATCGCGAAAATAATACAAAATTCAACGGGAACATCCCGGACAACGTTTTCCACGAAAGCGACGAATCGAAAAAGCAACCGGCAGGTTATTGTCAGGAAAATTCAATCGAAAGTATAGTTCTCGCGTTGAATAATTCACGCCTCCAGTGTTCCACCACTAATTCGACAAAATAAAACCTCCCTTGTATTTCCTGCTGCGAGATCTATAGAAGGGATTGTGCACGTCATCTTCTGTTCAATCGTCGATATAATTTAACATTCAAGATGTGCACTGTTTAAAGCCACTTCTATTGTTCGCTGCACGATCGACAACCGCCGCGTCGCGGTCGACAAAGGTCCCACGGCAAAGGGGAACCACTGTTACTCGTTTCCAGCGTCGAAGCACGCGGCGGAAAGGGTAGACAGGTTCCCTTTCCGGTTCGAATATCGCGACACACGACGGTGTCAGCCGGTAAAAGCGGTGATATTTCAACGTGGTTCGCCCGGAATGACTCATAGGGCGGCGCGTGTCGCTGGCTACGAAACGTTGCGCTTAAGCAGCACGCGAAAAGTCCCCCGGGGGTGAAAGAGCACTTTCCGCCGAATTAAGTGCTACCGATCCTCTAAAGTAACTGCTTAACTGAAGCACCGCACTCCTCCTCGAGGGGGATCGCTTCCGCATGGTGTTTTCGTACAGCTGAGTGCGATTTCCTCGACAGTTTTCCGCGACGATTTTTCACGGACGTCATCGATCGTTGCACAGTTGATATTATTCGACGAGCATCCATGGCCCCGTTATTATCGCATCGGTGGCTAATCATGTATGTCGTCTGTTGAACGTCGCTCTTCAATTTTACCAATCCACGTACACGCATGCTATTCAAATTTTCGAAATGTAGTAAAGAACATTTTCGAGAAGGCAATCCATTGACGCATTACGCGTTTCGAGGAGAAAGCAAAGAAACGAAGCAGGTTAATTTTATTTTACTTTAGAACGATGCGATGTTCAGTTTCAGCTGCGAAATTAATGCTCGAGTTCGAAAGTAAAGTTTAAGTTACGTAAGACGAGGGCAGCCTGTTCGAGCAGCCAGTTTTATCACGGTCGTTAAATCATTGCGTTCCCTGGGATGAACACGGTCCCGAGATGGGACGAATCCGCTTGTCCTCCCCGAAATTTCGCTCGGTCTTTCTTTCCAACGCGGAGGACTCGCAGGCCGGGAATTACATTGAGAATAATCGTGGCGGATCTCGGCGCCAAGTGGAGCGAAAGACATTCGTCACGGGCGGGGTTAAATAGTCTGTCAGTGCGTTTGCTGCGAGCAGAGCGCGGGGAAACGAGAAGGAATTGCAGACAACAATTGTAAGAATTAATTTTCTTACCGTAATTGAACATTTCTTTCTCGCCAGTGTACCGAATACTTTTAATATCCCACTCTGCGTCAAATATCTCCGTGGACCCGTTAACACGAGTAGAGATGCATTTACTATCTGCAATCTTGTTTCCTTCGGAATTCAAGGTACTTCTTAAAGATGTTAGAATTGTATTAGAATTATATTAGAATTAATATTAATTAAAGCCCTCATTCTTCTTTGGTTTTCCTTTACGAGAATAAAGGTGAAGCGCATTGGGCTAATTCTTTTTAATAATATTCTCACGGATGTTTCGTTCTCTCCGATTTTTTTTTTTTTTTTCAATTCGTTTCATTTATTTACCATTTTTCTGGCGCGAAAGATAACAGTATCGTACCCTGTGGGAGGCACGCCGCGGCCGAGAGAACATCACAGAGATATCTTGCATGCTCGCGGTACAGGGGAATCTACAAATTTTATTTTAATAAACTGTCAGCGTGGCCGGCGAACGATACGCGTATTTAGTTTCACGTGGTAGAATTTAGAGCCACTTTGAATATCGTTACGAGTATGAGTGGATCCCAGATCAACGTCACACGGGAGATTATTTAGAACGGTGCAGTTTCGTTTTAGTACACGGTATTGCCATCAGCTGCTCCGAAACGCAAATGAAAGCCATCCATTTTATGTCAATCATTGTATTAATCAATTTTCTATTAACTATCCTCCCTTCCAGCCATTGTTTGGCGCAGATAACTATTTATCAGTGAAAAAATATTGCCCATCATTGAACCCATAATATATCTCATTTTACCTTAAAAATAAAGAACAGTTAGACACAATGCGTTGCATTGCTGCATGCGGTCGACGAGCAAGTAAAAAAGATGTCAATGCTAAATTTAAAATGGTTTCAACGAAACTTCGACGATTCTGTCGTTGGAAAGATTTTTATGAATTCTGACATACCGATGAAAAATTCTGTCGCGCCCATTGTCGCAGGATAACCGCCTTCTGTTTCCATCGTGTACAATCGTGGGAGTACCCAAATGCATTTTAAACGACGATATTACCGCCGAATTTAGAATCGCGCGTTCCCCCGCTAACGTGCACAACGAGTCGTGAATCGATCTCAACCCGCGAGACGAATCCGATTCCCGGCGGTGTGGGAGAGAGGATGCACCAATAATCGGGCGGAATAATCGAATCGTTCCGGCGTTTCCCGTTAATGAATAAAAATCAGCGAAACCGAGTGAGCCGAATAATGAACAAAAATGATTTACCGAAAGGCAATTGATTTTTTTACGGTAGAACAGCCAGTAACCAACTGTGCCTTGTTTCGACCGGCATTTAATGAACGCTCGCCCGTGATTCGCGTACTGTTTGCATCGTTTATCTGATAAATTAGAGGCCGCGTAATTTCACCATCTTTTTTCCCCTTGCATGGGAAATTGTTTTCTCTTTTTTTTAGATGGCACGAAATTTAAATCTTTCATTTGTTCTGCCCTGTTTTCAACGGGACAATAACAATTTACTGGGCACTGATCAAATTATTGTAATTGCACAAAATGTGGATAATACGTGAAAGTATTTCATTATTTTTAATAACTATGATAAGAGAAGAACGGTGCACTCCTCTAAAGTGTAATCACTTTAACGTTAGCTGCTAATTGTTTGGGCAACAAAATTTCGTGTTTTGGTTTTCCGTCGGCGATAGTTTGAACGGTGTTCGTTATGGAAATAAATCGTAGCACTTTCGAAAAAAGCAAACGGCTACATAGACCTCGAGGTTGGGAGTTTTAAAATGCACTCGACACAAGTTAATCCGAACCACCTGCGCCCCAATTAGCAGAAAATTCTGATTAAACGTCGCCGCGGTAGTTTCGTTAGCTTAACAATGACGTTTTATTCTAGAAACGAGCCACGTAGACCGGATATCGCTGTTTTACAGCGGGACGTCTTAAAATTTTTTTTATAATCTCTTGCGTATGCTCACGGCGAAGCGAGACTAAACGGTTAATCAAACTTAAAACTGAGAAAAAAACCCTGCGCCTTAACGCAGGCAAATATATTAAATACCCAGAAGGAGTGCAATATAAATTATTATAAAATTTCCAAGTCGACAAATCCTGCAACCGAAGGCGGGGGACACCGAATAAAATAAAACGCAAAATAATACACAAACGCCTGGTGAAGAAAATGAAACAAAATATTTCCAACCTGTTACCCAAATTAAATTGGCAAAGGATTATAACATTCTTCCATCTGTGCGAACTAAAATCAAAGCGTTGATAGATCGCGCAAAATTAATATCTCAAAAAAGAAGAAACATAAAAATTCTTTCCTCCGATGAAAGAAATATTCGCCAAGTCGCACAGAGATTCAGAAGACCTCCAACCTCCCTTTCGTCCAACGCGTTATTCGTCTTCGCGAGTTCGGCACACTTTGCGCGGGTCTCCCTTGGTCCAGAAATGATATCCGGCAAATAAAGGCGAACCGCCCTGGATGTAGTGCAGTATCGTTCGCCCCATCTCTCCCCTTTTTTCCCTTTCGCCCCCGAGTTCGCTCGAGGGACGACAAATTTCCCTCTCGTCGACACTTTGGCCAGTGTTGCACGTAGGCCGGCATAAATCATTCACCGACGCAGCAGGCCGAGAGGCTGGATCAGAAAGGGACTGTTTGCCACGGTACGACCCGATAAGCCACGCCATTTACAGAGCCGGCGGTACTCGCGACACGGTTTCGTTTGCCGAGGCCCCGGCGAACCCCGTGAACTCTCTGGGGAGCTGAGCTTGGACATAAGAAACCATTGGGATGGGCGAATGAGTGTAAGAAGTTGCCGGCTGATGGAATGATTCACCGCGGCCAATGTCGTGCAGCGGATTTAATGGAAGGATGACGGTGGGTTGGATCGATACATGGCGATCGGACGGAGTTGAAGTCAACGTAATGTAGAACATGGTGAATTCTGTTTGACGATCGGTGTAATGGGTGTTCTGTAATAGTCTGCGCGGTGGATTGCACGCGGTACGGCGTGGACAGTGCTAGGGGTAATGCGGTGGTTAATTAGTAATTGGTTAGTACGGTGCAAAGACTGCGGGAAGAGCAATACTGTTTTAATATGACGATCGAATGATCAATGGCATCGTATGGTGAATCGAACGTTTGCAAAGTGTAGACAATGTATGGGGCAATATTGTTTTAATAAATTTTGAATGTGATCAAAGGAAGAATCGGACGGTCGGGTAAATCGTACGCGATCGTCAATAATCGTGCACGAGGTGAAACGCCATGTAAACGGTTTAAAATAGCCGTGTCAAGAGTCACCGTTTTTTATTGCCCCGAAGCTGATTGCTTCCCCATGGGCGCATTCTTTATTTAAATGAATCGCCCGCGAGGATGTTATGCGAACAGCGCGAGGCGTTCGAGGCCACGTGGATTTATTGGGCCATCGGTTCGCCATAATTTGGTCGGTTTTATGGTGATCGGGCAGTAAATTCAGCGCCACGATTAAGGCCCCGAGGAAGGTGATCTATACGAAGATTTATGGAACGTAGCTGATATACCGTGTTACATTAAAAACAAAAATGAAAATTGAATGTTGGACAAAATTTCAAAAATATTACAGAAATTTCTATTGAACTTGTAGGGAATTATTGCGATGAAACTTGTAGTATTGCAAATAGCGATTACGTAATTCTGTTCGTGCAAAATGTTTGCGTTGAATTGCGATGCTTCGGAATACGTTCCAGGAGAACAACAATACAACGTAAAAGTTTTATTACTGAAAAATTACGAGATTCTATGGGTTCTCGAAGTAATGCGGATTTGGTTGCGAGTTTTTCCTCCCCCCCCCCCCCTTCTGGTGCTTTGTAACAGGCTTCAAAGTTTCCTCGGCGAAATGCTTTTTAAGGTGCTCGTGTGCCCCTTTGTGCCGTGAAAGTCGCCGGAATGGTTTCTTTTCGAGTGTACAAAGCATTGTTTCATCGCCATAAATGTTTCAAGCGTAACAGCAGGGCCTCGACGATAGTTTCGTTGGATTTGTCGAAAAGTTTCTCCTTGTCGTACACGAAATTTTCCTCGGGAATGCTTGGAGAGAAAAAAACTAACAGATGCATCTGCTGAATAAACGGGACGAGCGTATTTGTTCTCTCGAGCACAACATTCTGCGAAGACATAAGCGATAACTTAAGAATTGATTGCGCTGATTTGTAATTCGTGCACACTCGCTTACTTATTAGTCTATGGAATTATTTAAATTCGACAGATATGTGCTTAATAATTTAAACAATTGTTCCATAATGGAGTATTCCGAGAAGTATTTAGCAATTCTTCGCGACGAAAAATCCAGCCAATTATTGAATCCTCTCAAATGTTTGCCGTCCGTGTTGTTCAAATTTAATTTCGTCTCGATTTACAGTATTTCATTTCTAAACAAACACGGAATAACAATTCCCGTTCTTATTAGCGCGTCCGCTGGGGGATTCTTCGATTCTTTAATTCAATTTCTCTCCATTCCCGAAACTACGAAAGAACTGCACTAAAAATCTGTCGAAGCGAGTTTTGATAATGCGACACGACTTGCCCATCGGCGGATCGGCTCGTAAAGCAACGAGACGCGGCTTATCCGAAGGCAGACAACAGAACAAAGATACAGTTTCCCATAAAGCAGCACGATTGAATATATACTGCAGTCGAAATCGGTCCGATAAGCATACCTGATTTCGCGTCCGTGGAACTTCACGTTTTTACGATCGGACGTTTTACGACCAGCAAGTGGCGGAAGCCCAGTACAGCGGCAAATAAAAAAAAGAAAGAAAAGAAAGATTATTAGGACGCGGATAGTGCGACCCGGGGAATCCGCGAGCAATTAGACCCGATCGAGAGGGTTAATATTTGCATTAATATTTGCGAAAAACGCAGACATTGGTTCGAACGGGAGAAACGGAAGAAACACCGCTGGGCATAGTGAAATTCCGTGGCAACTTCCGGCGCATACGTACGTACGTAATTTCGCGTAATTTTATGCCGCCCCGCATTGCGCTCGGTTTCTGTATTTCTATTTCTCTCCTTTTTTCTTTTTCGTCCCCGCCGTCACCCGACACACGGCCACCGCCTTGTCTTTTTTGGTCCCCTTCGCCTGCTTTCTTTCGTTTTCATTTTTTTTTTCTCTCCCTCTCCTCGGCCAGTCTTTTTTTCCTCGCGTCCTTTACGAGCGCCCGTAAAACCGCGTTTGAGCGGCGGAGATTCTTTCTCATGCAAATTGAATTCTTTTTGATTCTTACTGGAACAGAGAAAGAGAGTGAAGGGAGGTTGGGGGCGGCGGTGGGATGGGGCAGGGTGTAATATAAAAAAATCTGCGCGTACCCATGGGGCAGCGTCGACGAGAAATTTTGATGGCCGGAGGATAAAGGGGTGTACGATGCGGTTAAAAATATGGTGGGAATAAATTTGAGATTACGGCCGCCGGATCTGACCGTGCGATCGTTTATTTTTGCTCATTCGCCGCCGGTATCGGTGGAGAAACTTTAATGAACGCGTGAATCGTTGTTAGATTAAATTGGGCATTAGCATAGCGCGGTGTTCGCTGGTCGTCTGTTGATGCGGGTGTTGAGGAGCACGAGGGGCGAAGCGGAATCCAGCGAAACGGAACGAAAATCGAGAGCTCGGCAGGCCCTGAAATTAAAGTCGCGCAGCTGATCATTTCCATGCGAAGATTGAAAGCGTTGTTTTATTCCGCGATTCAGTGCGGGCAACGAAATATATCACATTCGTGCTTCATCCAGCACGTAATTGTTATTACGTATCGCGTGTCATTAAATACCAATCGAGGAGACCGAGCAAGTTCTGTTCTCAAAATACGCCAAAATTTCCATCCAAGTGTTAACAATTATTTGGAAAATCGGTGTTACTCTGTGCCCTCGCGAAACAGGAGGTTCGAAACGAACGCGAGATACAGCTTGTCGTCTATTGGCCATGGATTTATCGGCGTGGGGGATGTTCGGTAAAAAAAAAATTGTCAGAGGAAGCGGCGTTATTTAAGTTAACGATCGCCAATAACGATCTGCCGCAAAAATTACGCGTGTAACACGCGGAAAACAAGAGGGAAAGAGATATGAAGTGAACGAAACGACGCGACGTAACGAAATTCCAGCGCGTTTTAAGCGAAATCGCTGCACAGGGACGAATATGGATTTATTTACGCGTCACTGGGCCATTTTAATGCAGTGTTTGCACGAGAATCGAGAAACTGCAGGGAACATTACATCGATACAGCAAATTGGTCATTTTTTTTTTGGTAAAAAAAAAACATCGCCTTTATCGTTCCCCCTGCGAATGATTTCAACGAATTTTAATTTTAAAAGCGTGGTAATAACGAAGGTATTTAAGGTTCGTCGAAGTCGTACACGAAAGGAGAAGGACAACTGACACGGAACAAGGCGATCTGATATAGACAGAGAAACTCGTGGAACACTGTACAGAGACGAATATACGCACTAGCTGAAAATCTCGAATGAAAAAGAAACGAGGGGAAGGGTTCTAGGAGGGATGAAATGCAGCAAGTCTGGTTTATGGAAGGGAAAATATATTCATTGCCTCCGCGTTCCCCAGCGAAAGAAATCTCCGCGTCCCGCGAAATTACAGGACTCTTACACGAATGTGGCGTACTTTTCAATTTGTCATTTATGCGTTCGTGTCTCAAAAACGACTCCCCCGTACCAGCCGAACGGGCGGAACGAATGTAGAATGCATTGAACGCAAAGTAGAGCGGTGAGAATTGAAAGTCACTGCAATCGTGCTCATATAGAAACGAAATATTCGTACACACGGATAAATGTACGTGTAAATGCGTGCTACTTTCAAATACGATGTATATTAAAAGTGAAACGATAAACGATAAGAACGGAAATTTTGAAAATATACTCGGCGTACCAGGCTGTTGGCCGAACAAACGCGAAACGAACACCGGGAGCAAAATGGAATAATAAAAAAAAAAAGCGGAGGGTGAACGATGATTTAACGAGGTCGAAAATAACTCGAACCGGCTACGCCGCTTTTGTTTATGGCAATACTCCTGGCGCAGGGGAGAATGCTTAAAAATGAAACGTTTTACCCGGCTAACTCGATTACTCCGCCAGACACTTTGTCCCCCGGAATAATGTTTTCGTCGTGGTGAAACAAAAAATAAAGTCCGACCCCCTTTATCAGTCGCGTACCACGGCACGATAGTCGAAACTTCCAGTTGGCCCTTTGACGCGACAGAGGCGAAAGTTTCGCAAAGGGCACGCGAGTCTCTCTTTGAGGGGACCTTTCCGATAATGAAATGAGAGTATAAGTTAAATTGAGAGAACTGTGCGCCGTTCCTCTGGCTGGGTCGTTCATTCCACATCCGGTGATAATTATTGTTGTGACTTTGATGGGATATGAAACAGGATTTAGGATGGAATGGTACAATTATGATATTCCGCGAGATATCCAAATTTCGAAGATGTTCGCAGTTCGAACGAACTGTACTTTGTCAGGGCATTTCGAGAATATAAATAAATTATTATTGAAGGGTTGCGAGATATAATCGATCACTGTATTTATTTGTCATAGCAGAAATAATAAAATATACGAATATACAAACAGAAGGGTTACGGAAGAATTGATTTTCTGGTATTGTTAAATGAATGACAGATGGATTTCAATGTACAGTACAGGTAGAGATATTCTTGTATTCCTATCCAGTATATGAAATCCGGATTCGCGTACGATAGGCGTGCAAGCGTAGTACAATAAACGTCCTCAACTTTGCGATTGAAAAGAAAGGAGTCGTAACCATATGCCGTATGTAGAAGTGCCATAAATCGTTGGTTCTTGGGCTCGGCTCGGCTTCAATCCGTGCTCCCATAAAGCCGTTGGAACTATGCTTACACGCATCCGTCATGTTACGAAGTGGAAGAGCTGGAAATTTTATGAAATATCGTGCTCGAATTCCAGCGTTGCGCTCGTAATCATATTGCTGTTCCTGTACGAAGGAACGATCCCTCAGCTCGTAACACGTTTTTCGGGGAAAATTGTTTCTCCCTTCTGTTTGCATGCTGTGTCTCTCGACGAGATCAGACTTAACATTTTTTTCATTCAGTTCAACTTGTACACTGAAGTACCTACATTATTCTGTTACGTAGATTTCTGGTAAATAGATGAAAATAATTTTTATATTATTTCGTACGATTTAGGATTCTACTGTGTGTGCAACTTATATTTCATTCTGCGCTCTGTGCAACATTATTTATTATACTCTGAGGAGTTCATGTACTGAAGATTGTTTTTAGAAATTTCCAGCCAATTTAAACAAAAATCTGGGCCAAATAAATGCACATGATTCCGCTGCACAAATGCAGCAGAACGAATATAGTACGTTAGAGTCAGAAATAATATTGTTTCGTGTATACCCTCCGTGCACTGCACCCCTAATGCTAAACCCTATGCGTCATACGCTAAACATTAGAAGGTAAATAGTAAGCACTAACTTTCACCGAAACTACGACTTCCAGCTGCTGCACGACAAACACATTTCACCGGGTATTCGGAAACCCTCTCTTCACCCTTGACTCCGGAGCATCCCTACAAATTTCAAACAAACCGCGCTGTGTACACTGCGGAAGCATTCCCGAAACCCATTTTCACGAAGATTGAATATCGTCTCGTTTAAGAGACACTGCTTCTACCATGTATTGTACAGACGGTTAAAAAAAAAAAGGTAAAACCGAATCTAATGGGGGTTGTATCAACACGTCCACATCCCTTTTCTAAAGTAAGCCACAAAACAGAACGATCATGACGGCACGCGCTGCGTACCCCTCAATAGCGCAGGTCACGGTGGGTTAATTTCCTCCCTTTCAATAATGAAAAAGTGTTTCGTGCGGTAGTCCAAATTGATTTATGCGCCGGTAAAAGGCACAGTGGCATCCGTTTTCGAGGTATCGCTAGTGCAAACGTCGCGATGTATAGCATCGAGGCGCGGAATCTAAACGAACCGCTTCAAAATATAAAGCAACCTTCTCTATCGGAAAATACAAGGCGCTCCTTGCGAAACACCCTGTACCTCGGTGGGGTAGCAGACGTTCCTTTTGGTGCTTCATTTTCCTGTTGTACTTCGTTGGCACACTTTGCTTTCAATTAATTCAGTTGCAATGTGCAATATGGTACAACGGTATATAAATATTATTTGTAATTTAATTATTTCGTGCAATTCATTTATTTGCGTGTAATTTAACGTGCCTTTGTTTCAAATTACGGTTTCAATTGCGACTGATTAAATAATGTTGAATAATTAAATGGAGGCGTCTCGTTGTGGATTTAGGAGCATCGTTTATTATATTTATTTCGGTCGAGGCTCCTTTTATTTTATTTTATTTGATATAGAATCATCGTTCTTATTTATTTCAATTACTTTGATCGTGTTCCAACGAGTCACGCCTCCCACTCCGCACCGTTTTAACACATTAACGGATGCAATTTGCCATACATTAACGCTGCTTACGTTATGACCGCACCGACAAATATTTGCAACCCGTTTCGTCGACAAATGGAACGTCATTTCGAGGTCTCCATTACGCGGAACGCTTCGTTCCGTTATTGAACGAGCCCTTAATAAATTTCCCCGTCGAGAAATTCGCCAATTCCGCGATTAAAAATATAACGAATCGCGACGCGCGCTCGCGCACGACAAAATCACTGAGTCGCCAAACGTGCGCGTAAACGTAATTTCACGACCAACGTTCAATAGTTCAAAACGCCGAACAAAAACCCGTCGACTATTCCCTAACCTTCCCCAAGAATGAGACCCTCGTCGTGCCTCCTTAATACCTCCGCCGCCGAAACAAAAAGACAAAAACAACAACCCTCCTTCGCCGTCGGCCCGACCGTTTCTTCATTGTTCCGTTAAAAGGAACAAAGCGGCGGGCACGGATCAAACCGGGCAAGACGAACAAGACACACGGAAAAACGGAACATTTTCACCCCTCCCACCCGTCGATTCGCGCGCATAATCAGCTCGGCTTAAACAACGAAACGACCGAGTGACGTTAAAAGGTGCGCAAAAAGAGAAAGCACGGGAAAAGGCACGGGGGCACAACCAGAAGCGGCGTGTGCAGTTGCCGGTCAGAATGGTCGTACGGTCGTGTGTCCCCCGTATGACGTAATCCGTTCTATTTATTAAAAGGCGATCCCCCATTGTTTCACGGTGGAGTCGCGACGCGGCACAATGCGTCTCGATGCCGTGCCACATGGCGTCCTCGATCGGTTTGCGCACAGTTCTCTGTGTACGAGTCATGCACACGCCTCGGATCTCGTGGGAAATACAACCGTGTTCCGTCTCGTTTCATCGTCTTCTCCCTCTCCGTCTATCCGCATGTCTGTCTGTCTGTCCGTCCTGTCTGTCTGTCCGACTGTTCGTTCGGTTGCGTGCGATACGCGAATACGTGTGAACGCGTAGGGGTTGGCAGTCTGGTGTCGAGAGGGTTGGTCGCGTCGATTCGAACGGACGTTAAGCGGGATCGGCCGGAGAATTCGGAATTTTTTCGTACGGAAAAACAATGTACCCTAGCCGGTCGCGTTTTTTTTTTCTGTTGTTTTTTTTCTATCGTATATACAGCACGGGATACAGCGTGCGAGGGGAAGGGTTGAAAGAGGGTCGAAGGCGTCGGGACGCACTCTATGGGAGGCGTTGACAAATCCTCAGGCAGTCGCGTGCGTTAATAATTGAAATGGGAAAGCTGGCGAGAGGTGCCGAAAAATCGTGCTACCGGAAGGATGGGTAGAGTGGATGGGAGAGGGTGAAAATGTGAACAGGTATAGGAAGGGTACTCGTGGGGTGGGTTCTTCGAGAAGTCTCGCGAGAAGTAACTGTTTTTTTTACGGCGGTTAATGACGGATCGTGTTAGACAGTTTACCGTTCGGAAGAACTGTTCGATAGGGACGATTCGACGCGCAGAGAAATTTATAAATACAAACGACGCGGAACATGTTTAAGAATAATCGCGGTTCAACGGTGACATCGTGCATCTCGTTGCAGATTTTTTTTCGAACAGGTGCTTCTATATTTTCTGCGCGAACGAATGTTTCCGCAGAATATCGGTAAACATTCCGCAATAATACACGAATTGAAAATGAATGTTCTCAAACGAAAGACAACCGTATCCGCTATTTCAATATTTCCCACGTGTTTTCTTTTTTTTTATGCTTTTCTCGCGCAGCGTGAATAATTCCTGGCGATGTTTTTGTTCGTCGGCGGTACGTCAAAAATCCGTCGTTCACTTTTATTTCGACTCCACCGTCGTGCAAATATTTTCCTCCCCGTGGCGGATCGCGCTATGACGCATTACGATTCGCGACGTACGATTCGAAAATATTTTCTTCCCTTCGAGCGCTGGCCAAACACGTGGGCAATCGTTGCGCGAGCACGGTTAAATAACGATGTCCGAGCGATCGTTGGCCGATGTTCTTTGCTTTCCTTCGCATTATCTACTACAGCTTATTATTTATGGATTATTTATTTAGCGAGGACGCTGTGCAACAGGGACGATTTCTTAGAACGGTTTGATTTGCGATATAAAATTATTAGCCTTATTACGGATCGCTCATTTCTGTCAGATACATCTTTGAACCGTTTGCAGCAGCTTGCTCATAGGGCGCTAACGATTTGCTTGGCAGCAGAGTCGACTATTTTTAAATACATTCCGCCGAACGAAAAATATATTCGACGGCGCTGCGAGACCGTTTCAGATAACAAACATTGAATTTCCCCAATGAATGTATCGCATATGTTGACACAACCAGAAAAGGTTTTTACAGCCTGCTGCTGTCGAGTTCTCTTTTCATTTTAATTAACGCCGTTATTTCGTTTCCAAACGCGTCATTAAACGTGACCGCGTTGACGGTCAGAAAAAGACGGATCTTCGATATGGGAACAAAAATTCAACGATATATCGCGAAACTGAACCGTGTAATTTAAATAGCAGGAAACTCCATCGCGCAGCTTCAATCGCACGCTTAATTGAACGTCCCTTTCCGGAACGTGCTACGCGAAAAATTGTGTCGGTGAAAACGCGGCGGACATCGCGAAATTTTGTGTTCGACCCGAACGCGAAATCCGTGTGATCGCGGGGACCATTATTGAAAAAGAAAACGAACGTTCAATGTTAAAAACATTGCGTTCCACCGCCGCGAAAGCAATCTTCGCCGCCCCATTTCTCGTCCAATTGACGCGCTGAACGATTCCTTTCGTCGTCGGGCGCGGGACCGAGATTTTCATCGAACTATCCGCGGAATTAATAAAATCCAATTTTCCTCTCCCGCGGACGACGGTCAATATTTCCGTGCGTATTATTAAAAGAGCCGTTAGCGGATCGTTACCGGCCAGCGGGCCGTTAATAACGATCGTCGAAAAATTTCTGTCGCAATTTCCGTTGCGTATGAACGTTCAATTTACAACGAGCGTCTCTATTTTTGTCCCCTGCCCCTCGTTCAATCGAGATGTCACACCGCGGCGGTCAAAGTAATGCATCGCTCGAGTTTCGGCGACATTATTCAGAGGCGGCGAGCGATCACGATTTATCCGCTCTGATCGTTTGCACCTTTTTCGTTTGTTTGTTTTTTCCTCGTCTCCGTAATAAATGTCTTTTCCCGTCAAATATCTCGGTTTCGTTGGCGCACGCACAACGATACGACGTCGGCTCGCAGCGCGCACGGTCCAGAAGGAATTGTTCGCATTTCCCACGCTTTTCGAATACCGAACCCGCCCGGGGTCCGCCACATTTCCGGCGTTCCGCGGCATCCCGAAAGAGCTCAGCTGTGCCCGGCCCCGCGTTGCAACGATCCTGTTTGATTAAAACAGAATCGGGGATCAGCGCGAATCTTTGCTGGTGTAATTCGATGATTAATCGCGTCGGCTTCGTCGATCGGTCGGCGATCGTGTTTGCTTTTTGCTTGCGAATGATTTTATGGAACGCGGGCGGCGAGTTTGATGTTGATTGCGCGGCTCTGTTAGCTGTTTACAGGGACTCGGCGGATATTGATTGATTTCGGAGGTTCGGGAGGATCGCGGGGTTAGTAAATATTTGGAATTTTCTTTTTTTTCGACCTAGGAATTAGCGATAGAGCACGATAATACGTTAGTTAGCTTTGGTTCGATTGCGATTCGCGGCAATTTCGCTGTAATTAAATAGTGACGGCAGAGAGGCGAGACTTATTTGCCAACGAAACGATATTAATAATATATGTGTGCACGCTGACGACATTCGAAACATATTCAATTATTTCCATTCAGGCCCCCACCCCGTACCATTCTTCTCAGTGTTCCCGCTTCTTCGTTTATTCAATACCTACTCACCCGCAGAGACTGCCCATCAATAATATATTCCACAATTCATCCCTATCTCGCCCTCTCGCCAGTCGTACCTACCCGCTGTCCACTTTTGTCCGTCCGACTAACCCCGAGACCACCCCGCGTCGAATCACGCTCAGGTAACCTCATTAGACACCGCGCTCCTTGGTTCGAACGACCGTACAGGACAGTTCACAATAACCCGAGCCAAACGACCATGAAAAAAAAGGGTGCCGGATGCATCTGGTCGGATCAGAATCTCTGACCTTTCTAATCGCTTTAAAACCGACGGCTAATTTATTCGCGGCACGAATCGAGCCTCTGCGTTTGACGCTCGACTTGCTTTCGGTAGGAAAATCGACAGGCCCGACGATTCCACGGTGCCGTCGGAGATATAGGGTGGCCCAACGGCGAAAGGGAGTATCGATCGAGGGACGCGATGCTCGAACTCGGGCGGTGTTGGTTGAATTTCGATGAGTCCGCCCCCTTTTTCTCGATATTCCGCGGCCGGCCGTCTATTCTGGCTGCATCGATATCGCTGGAAATTCCACGGGGACGTTGCAGAAATTATCATGTCGACGATGTTACGGCCGGGCGCGGCTCTAAGAGGTTCCCGTTTCGGTGGAAGGAGCGAGACAAAAATGCGCGAGCGCGGCCGGTGAAATTGGAATTCACGCGGACGGCGCAGAGAACGAATGTATAAGGGTGGTTCCTTGGAACGTGTGGATGGTGCGACGTAAAATTATTGCACGGGAAGGAGAACGTTCTTTTCTCGGAAACGAATAATTGATTTTTCGATAGCCGTGAATACAAATTGCATCGCAATGATTAACGAGCGCAAGGAAATTATGCAATGTTGAAGTAGTAACATATTCGTTGTTCGTTGAAGAAAAGTTCCAGGATAAATTAACTCTGAATTCTGAAGGGGAAAGCAAATTGGACGATTAACTTCGGCAAATTTCAGCCAGGTGTTAAAAGAACACCGAAATCAATAGAAAAATAGTGCTAAAATGTGAGGATTCTTTTTTCTCGCGAATCCGACGTTTCTTTCTACATCGTCGCTTTGCCATCCGGATCGAAGACAAAGCTGCAGGCAGAATTGGGAATGACAGAACTGACACTTCCGCTGCGATTTCACCGGCTGCACTACTTTTCCGATTGATGGATGATTTTCGAAGCCAACGTCATTCGAATCTAAAATCGAGCGCTGATCGTGACAGCTCGAAATTCGACCCGCCAAAGGGAAGCCCGCGCATCGATTGCTCCCCGTGTCGGGGAAACCTATCCGCGGGTCGAGTGAGGATCGTTTGTGCTTTTTTTCAATTTTTCTTTTTGATGTTCGGACAAAAAGCCCGTTTTGATACTGGCCGCGGGAAAAATTCGTGAAAATAACGCGCAGGAATGGTTGGATTTCTCGTGAAAGATTAATTCAAACGTTTCGGGAGAAGTATAAAGATTTTCAATCGTGAAACCAATAATGGAAAAATCATTTTTCTATGGTTTAAACACTCTTCAATGAAAATGATATTTGATTAATTTTTATTGATTACGAATTATCATAATGTTGATACACCTGGAATTAATTTTTTTCATTTTAATAGTTACAATCTTATAATATCGATTATTTTTTGCTAATCGATCACGGCTAGTTTCTGCCATCGTTCAAAGATTTGCATAAAATAAGACACTTTCGAGGAACGATCCTTCACCGCGTTTCAATCGATATCGTTAAAATGACGGTACGCAACGTTGGTAAATGCATTAATGTATGAAAATTTCGTCTTGACGACAAGATCGAGCGCTTGAAACTTTGAACACGTTTAGCATATGACATGTTGCGTACCCTGGGAAACATAAATTGAAAGGAAATATTCAGAAGTGCTTATGAAATATCCGGTATCGTTCGTTTAACATGAAACTGTAACAGGACGGAGAAAGAAATATCCTGCAGAGAGACTAAACAGTATTAACAAAAGGACTCTCGAAATACTGCAATTAAAACTAATTTTTCATACCACGCTTACTCATTAAATTACAATTTCGCCGTCATTGAAATTTTGCGTTTGAAGTTCCTTAATTTTACCCGTGGTTACTATCCACCAGTTCTTTTATTTCACCCGGCGCTCACAGTCAGCTTTTAATTAGATTGTGAACCTACACTCCGCAGTAATGCAATGTACTTCAGTTAGTCGAACGATTAATATCCGCCTTCTAAAAATCAGCATCCACTTTTCGAATAATGAACGCAAGAGACAGCGAACCAATGAAGTAATTGCATTCAATTACTCAGAAATTCTTGCTGGATATAAAACATTGCAGAATGATATCGCGACCAATTAAACTAAAACGATTGATCGAAGCTACTCAATAATTAATGATAACATGTGAGCTTTCGCCATCCTACCAATCGTCCACTCGACTCTACAAACAATTTAGCCCGCAAACAAAAATTCAACAATTATTATTCTACCCACTCAACCCATATGCACGCAGCCCTAACAGATCTCCGCCACAAAAGTGCTTCCTTTCCAACGATTTCCATCCCCCCCCCCCCGATGGATCCCGCCGTAACCCTTCCCAGCCCCCTCCTAACACACACACACACACGACCAATTAGGGTGCTCGTATCGCGCCACCAGCACGGACCAGAAAATACAGGCTCAACCAGTGGGCTAAAAAAACGTGGCGTACCCCCCGATTCGATAACAATGGCCCGTTGATTTTGCATTCGCGACGAAGGGGGTTCTCTTTCTTCCCCCCGTTGCGCGCAGCGCCCCTTCCACGGCTATCGTCGTCCCTGTCCCGGATTTCCTCTCTATTCCACGGTTCATTGTGAACGTGGCCGGTGATTCCTAGCGTCGATGTTTTGACGTAATCCCATAAAGCGCGTTATTCTTGTGTAAATAGTCGTTCGGCCGCGAGGGGTGGAAAACGATACGCGGCGGGTACACGGACAGGGGTGCGTCCGACCGGTTAATTGCTGAAACTTCGCCACGCACAGCCGGTGGTGGGAACGTTGTTCGGGATCCTGGGATCACGTTTCTTTGGTTTGTCTTCGCGTGGATTTGACAGTGGCTCTGTAGTCAGGGGGGATGGGGGAGGGGGGGGGGGGTGCTTTGATGGAGATTTATGTGGCGAGGGTGGTTTTTTTTTCCTATTCTCTTTTTGGAGGGAGCAGTTTAGCGTGATTTCTCGGGGTGCGAAAACCCGTGAAATATTGGATAATTGTGAACGACTTGGCGTTGAGATTTCTTTTTTTTTTTACTTCAGCGGTTGGAGATACAGAGGGCAGCGAAATTCGTAGTTGGAGAATCTTTGTTCCAAGGGCTGTTGAACGCATTGTTGATAAAATTTTAACGAATAAATTGCCGCGGATGTTCGTCCGCGAATTAACGGTGGAACTTCATATTTACCGCTTTGACTGCTAACTAACCCTTGGAAACAGCAGCCGCTCTTTAGGATCTTGAGGGATCGCCTGGCCTTGAATCCGAAAGGTCGACAAACCCAGGAGTTGCGAAAGTTTCTTGCAATTTCTTAAGATCCTCGAATAGTTCATTAACTATCCCGAATGAGTTCGTAAAAGGCCCGAGAGTCGCCTGCTTAGGGGAAAGTTTTCCTCGGCCCGGAAGCACCGCGGCGGAGCGTCTTAAGGACTTCCGTAAAAATCCTTTAATGATATTCGCGTCGGAAAATTTCGAACCGCTCCGAAACCAATATTATTTAATAATTCCGGAAGTATTGCCTCGTAAAAATTCGTCCCACGATAAATTCGCCGATCGTTCGAGGTCCGTCGCGTTTTCCCATTAGCATATCTATGAACGTCCATTATATTATCTGTCACGGTGAACCCACAGACGATGCAAACAGTCAGGATAATACAATTTATTGTGAGAAAGGCTCGACGAATTCGGGCGAGAACGGTTGGCCGAGAATCGTCGATGCTTTATATGTTTGTTTCATTCGATTTACAGGAAGGGTGGACAGAGTTTGGGGCGCGGATGGGTTGCCTAATCCCCGTTTCGTTGAAATTGAGGGACGTTAGGGGTCGATTGTAAATAAATTATCGAGATTGAACTCTGTGGAGGGGGGCTAGAGATTTCGTGACTGGGATCGATGCTCCCGTATTTTTTCTTCCTGCCCCGTTCTCATTAGGGTATGCTAGTCCGGGGCTTGCGGCGAATACATTGCGTCGTCCCCGGGGGGGGATGGATTCTCGGTAACTGTGAAATTGGTAATTATTCGGTAGAGAAGTTCGATAGAATTCTTTGTCGAGCGTCTCGCAAACGGAGAATCTATGGACATCTATTAATAAGTAGATCTTCGTAATTTTATATCTTCTCTGTCTTTGAAATAAATGCTAGTACCCGAAGGAACGATTTATATCGTCGAGATGCGTGTCTATTTTCATTCGTACGAATTCGCGTAACTGTGTCGTGCCTATTTCACCGAAAATTATTCTTAATAATCCAGCCGCGCTGGATTCTCCAATGCGACCACGAAGAATTTTTCGCCGGCAGTTCTGAAGCACACGCGAATGCATAAAGGGTTGGTACCAAAAACAGGTACCATTCCTATTTCTTTCTTTACCGCGGCTCGTCCTGAATTCTCATTGAAGCTTTCCGCGCGTTCAGATATATATTCCATTCTCTCGTTCGAGCGTTTATTCATCGTTCCGACCGACGATCATTTCGATTCCGAGCGGGAAACAATCGCCCATTGATTGACGAGCCTTGCGACTTCTGATTCTTTGAAACTGATTGCGGCTAAATCCACTTGACGGCAAATATCCTCGCGGCATAATCAACGCGACGATTATGATAATCGCTCCAGTAAACGAATCGACATTTCACAATTTATTTCTGGAAAAGGAGCGCGTCGAGAATCGCGCTCGAACGTTTGATAGGCGGCAACAATTTTATTCACAGTCCCGTTTCAAAGGGGTTCGCGAACAGCAAAGGTAGCGTGAACGTTCACTGAAAATACGTCACTTTGACGGAGGTCTCACCGTCGATGATAAAAATCGTCGAAAAGAATTTCTTTGCCGATTAGCCGCGGCGATTCACTCGGTCCTTTATCGCCGCGTTCACCAGTTAATTTCCGCTTGCAATATGTTCGAGTGTGGGTGTGTGTATGTGTGGGGGGTGTTTCCTGTTTGTGCCAACCCTGTAAGTAATAAGTACAAAAAGGAACCGACGCTCGTCCTACGTTTGATCTTCGGCTTACTAAATTTCCGTCGTGAAACGTGTTTCGCAAGTGACTGAAAAATAATCCTTTCAAATCTACTGACTTTGTTCTTCTCTGTCTAATCATTACATTTTTTGCTTACTGTTTTCTTCCGGATGACTTACGGCTGACGCAAAATGGTGGTAAAAATCGAAACGAATTAATGGGGTAGGTGGTTCAATTGCACAATGAACCTTTTCGTAGAGTGTATTAATGACGAGGGTGAAGATGTGTAATGTGGAATGGTGATGGATCATTTACAATAGAGGGAACCCATGGAAGAGCAACGCCATGACAATTATTCTGTCGCGGTATATCTTCATTTAATCCGCCGTTCATTCTTTTATAACATCGTATCCATTGTAACCGTTTACAGCCGCCATTCACGCATCATAACCGCGTACTTCAAACGAATACGCCTAGGATTAAATAAAAGGTAGCCATCCTTTAGCACCTACAATCGTACCCTAAATTCCCACTGTATTTCGCCCTGCGTCTATTTAACGGGTCAATTACGTTCGACGTCGAATTGTACTTTATTCGACCGAAATTTATGTCAACCCGACGCCGTCGGCCCTTATCAATCACAGCAGAAATTAGAAAAATGACACTAAACTCCTCAATCTGTTCCATCTTGTCGGTCGTTCCCACGACCAATACGAAACCAAAATGAAACGAAATAGATTGAAATAAACAAGATAAGCGGCAAGAATTCGAGAAAACGGGAGCATCGTCGTTCTGTTTAATTTGTCCGTGGAAACCTGGCCGCAGGGTAAACCCTTTAACCGTGGATAAAGATAAATCGGTGAGAACGTTTTATCGACTAGACGAGGCGTCGTCGACGGAAGTCTCCGTCGCGAGAAACCGTGCTTCGTGGATTTTATTCAGCTTCGTCTGGCATGGTTCGTCGCGACGTTCCTTCCGGCGCGGCGGCACCAGGCCCCGTTGATTTATCGCCGATTTATTTGGAGGCGCCGTCGACAGCGAAAAACGAACGCCTAGCGTCGCCGTCCCGTTAGCGAGACGGCTGACCGATGTTTCTCTTCCAGGCGGAATCGTTTGCGTTCGGCCGCGATACAAGCGTGGAAATCGTCGCGCCTTTCTGGTCGAATTTCTCGAAATGAACGAACGGCACGGGGCTGGAACCGCGTCAGATCGTTCTGCTCCGAAGTGAACTATGATTGCTGGCGGTTCGCTTTCCTTGCATTATTCATGGCGACGTGTGATTAATGAATCCAGGTACTTGGGGGAAAAAAAGAATGGGTTCGCTCTTATGGCACGACGATCAATTTAGCGGGCGCGGAGTTGATAATTTGATTCTATTCTTCTGGACGTGAAATAAATGGAACAATGTTTCCGCGGTGCGTCGCGTAACTGCGGTACATTTTCAATTCTCGCGCGTTGAAATTTTACGTCAAGTACACGTTGCACCTATGAATCTTCCGCCAAGAAACATCGGATATCTTTCTGTACGTAAAAAGAAATTCAATCTAATTTGGTGGTAATATAGAGATCATTGAAATTTCAGGACAGTCTTTTAATTTTTAGTAAACGTTCGATTCTCTCGTATGCTACGTTTTTATTTGACGAATCATTACATGGACAGATACTATTTGGCGAATCTGCTGTACCAGTTTTATCTCGATTTAGTTCGGGCATAGAATTGTTATCAAATATAAAAGTTTCAATGGCTTCAGCCCCGATTTCGAACGACAATAGAGGCGAACGTAAATGCTAGACGAATCTTCTCTCTCTCTGTCTCCCTCTCTCTCTCGATAACCCGCAACAGGAATGCAACGTCGTCGGCTAGTTGAACGTACCTAATGTGGCGTATTCAAATGGAACGTAATATCCATGACAAGCGTGTCAGACGTCGATCGTGCTCGACGCACGATGCATCTGCGTCGACCGTGTATGTAAATGCGTGCGCGATCGGTGTGTCGAGCTAATTGAAAAGGCCTTCGACGCGAAATCAATTCGTCGATAGATTTGTTTTTATATAAGCGAAGAAGCGTCGTTCAGTGAAACCGAAGAAACGAACGCTTCGCTGCCAAACGAGCAACAAATCAACCGACAAATATGAGAGACAAGCTTTGAAATGAAAATACCAAACGTATATTTATATCGCGACGAGGAAAATTTATTTTCTCCGAGACACTGAGTCATTCTCGTCCAATTAAATCGTAGGCACAACTGTTCCAAGTAAGATGCGCGAGTAAGTGCGTCATATATTAAAATATTTTTACGCGTCACCGCGGACACTCTTCGAAATGAATAAATCAGCCACAATTACCAGGATTGATTCGTCGCGACTCGTTTGTCCACGCGTTGCAAAAATTCTCAAAGGATCCCCATCGGGTCGATATTCCTTAACACTTCCTGCGCCGCGTAACACCACCCCCTGAGAGTCACGGCCCGTGACGCTCTTTTTCTTCCCGTCGGCTTGTTCCACCTCTTCACGGTTGTCATCCGTGGAATTTACGCCGCTCCGTAAAACGTGCATAAACGATAAGCAGACCTCCGTTTTCTTTTATCGTTCGTTACGAAGGGACACGTTCCTTCGGCTTCAGTTATTAGCGAACGGCTTTAGGGGGTTGTTTGCACGCCGCTTATCCCCGCGGATAGAAGATAGACATCTCGCGCGAAAGAAAAGCACGCGATCCGTAGCTCGTAAAAAGCGTGCCGGGTAATTCTCGGCCCCCTATTCGAAGATAACTCAATCCGTGGCCGTTCTACGTTACCCGCGTTGACGATTTAATTTAACCCCGTTCCGTGCGCGTACGAGCACGCGTTTCTCTTGAAACTCTTCGAAAGTTCTAAAATAATTGATTCGTCGACTAGCGCAGCCTCCAGTGAGTGAAACCCTCGTGGTACCCAAATAAAATTCGGAGCGATCTATGATATTTCACGCGGGTCAATCAATTTTCGGTCGAGCGACAAGCTACCCGCTGAAAATCCCCATAGATCGTCGTTCGATCGTGCTGCCCAGGTATCGAGGTAAACACATACATAATATCCCGAATACGTGTGCGACCGAAGATCGAGAGGTTCGCGACTACTGTCTGGCTGGAATTCAATTTGATCGTTCCATTCGTCTTTGCATCGGTGACGGGACAGCGTTCAACCCTCGCGCCCGGGACATCGACCCCTCGATTTATCCGCCCCTTGGCGCAAAGGGGCCACGCCACTGGCTACGGGTAAACGTTTATTAATGCGCGTAAATCAAAACGGTCCTCGATACGACGAGCTTGTTCGAGTGTGATTTCGCGCGAGGGGTGGGAATTGTACACGGGGGTTGTTACGATGTTTCTTGGAACGGATTCAGTGATTCATGTCGCATGTTCCTGGTCATTCTTATTATTTCAAATTGCTTCGTTCCGTGCGGATTGAGGCAGAAGTTTCGGAAAATGAGAATTTATTATTCGTCCACGGAAATTCGAGAATTAAAATTCCAGGAAATTCTTTGGCATCCTCCTTGCCACCTTTGCATGTATATTTAATGGTCTTTTATAATTAATTTCCGAAGCGAACGAGGATCGTTCGTAACGTGAAATCGAGGTCGACGCATTTATTTAATTAACTGGCGGAAATTGAGATTAACGTATCGGCTATCCGGGTATCTTACGGTGGCCTGCGTAATTAATTAACACCTCTGACGTTCGCAACGGATAATACAGGTTGTATCGTGATCGAACCTTCCAGCCTTCTCGTTTCGCTCTCCATCATTCGAATTGCTCGCGAACGGATTTTTACGTACGTTTTCTACCATTGAAACGGCGGGATGAAAGTTCGGGCGTAATTAAAGGATTGTTCGGTAGTGTCTGGCAAGTTTAGAAACGCCGGCAGATAACCCGGACCGGTTTCGAGTGTCGGGCAGGGAACTTGCAAGTTTCCCTGAAACTGGATATAATTTGTTAGGTATGTGAATACTTGGAAGCTTCAGCGATTCGCCCTAAACAACTGAAGCTTCCCTCGAGTTGAAAGCGTTAAAGGCTTTCGTCGTATAAATAATCCGGGGAACCTCGCTCTATCGCCGCACTCGTCTCGAATTTCCAAATGTATTCTCGCACGGCGATCAAGGAATCATGTAAAATAAAAATACATACACCTAGACGCCAGGTTTGAAAACCTATTGTTATTTGTACTGTGCAAACAGTGCAAATGAATACGATTGATTAAAACGGATGAATATCACGGACACGCTCGGGTTAAATGAAGCTCCGCGGCGCTTTATTAATCGAGAATCGACGAAACTTTCGCACAGTCTGAATACATCGTTACCCATTCAACGGGACTGTAACTGAACGGCAGAAAGCCATAAATGTCAACAGAATCATTCTTCTTCCACTCAAATAAAAGCACGCGGCAAGGTAATCGAATGACAACCGCCTCTCTGCCACTGTTACGCCATTGATCATCGTTCTACCAAAACGATTCAGTGATCCACCCTACACGGTGGCGTCGTGGAACTCATTAACGCGCATGAATCCCATTACCACTCGACGTGCTGGCACCCCCCCGTCGAGATTAAGAGGGATCGCAACGGTGTCCAAACATCGCAAACCCCCCTCTGGACCCTTCTTTCCTACTGTGTTCCACGTTTCTTCCATGTATGCACGCGTGTACAGGCGACGACATTTCTTTTTTAAACACCCTGGAACACGGGAAACCCACGTCCCATTGGCCAGGCAAACACGACCGCCGAATGTTGTTCTGCGGGGAAAAACAGTGAATTTGATTTTTAACGGAATAATATTGCAATTGACCACGATGTTTAATTATAAAGGAAGCGTTGTTCATTGGGCTGCACCGTTTCCTGACTGGCTAAACAGTCGAAAATACGGTTACAATATTATTTCTATTCATCGCAAGCTCGATCTAAATTATATTCAATTATCGTCACATGTTCTATTTCAATTAATTAATTCGCGAAAGGTCGTGGATAAATGTGGTGCCAGATTTCAGGTGATTCAACAGGTGAGAGTCGCGTGGAAATTAATTTCGTTCGCGAAGAATCGCCAGGGCGGCGAAAAATGTTTCCCGATGCCAATAACATTCTTGCTTTATCTGAGCCAACCCCGCGAACTTCCAACACGAATCCCCGAAATTCTCCGGGAACTTCCGAAACCTTTGCAATCTCTATGAAGCGTCCCCCGTTATCCAGCCACTGGCGCAGATCAACCCCTTTAAAAAGGTGGAATATTTCCATAAAGGTCGCTGGATTCCACGCGAAACCATCCAACGCACGCACGCAATTATTCCCCGCCGATGTTATTACCCTCCGACCGCTCTGTTTTCCTTCCGTGTTTCTCTTTTTTTCACCCCGCCCGTCTCGAACGTCACCTCCGTCGGTGTAATGCTTTCACGAGGCACGCAACTCTCGCGGTGACCTAAAAATTCTAATGGCCACGACCACGCTGTGATTAGAACGAGCCGCGTTCGCGAGGGTTACAGAGAAAAGGAGTGACTCGGTGTTCGTTGACGCGGGGAAGTTAATTGCTGGTAATACGCTCGCGGTATCGCGAGGAGAGAGCAACGTTAGTGGGTCGTTCTCCTTTCCCTCTCTTTAATGCCGCGAAATTAATTGTCGGCCAAGAAAGGGGTGCGCGTCGACAAAACGATTTGCACGGTTGTGCAGCTCTCGTTCTGTCGAATTTATTTGGTTCGTTCAGGATGAAGATATTATACGCTGAGATGTTCATGGAGATATATAAATTTCGGTCGTGTAAATTAATGGAATTACGTACGGATTTACGTAAGATGTTGAAGAGTGACTGTCGTTTGGTAAATATAGTAACGATTGCTATAACATTGTTCTAATTTTCATAAAATTTCATTGCACCGTCTATGACGCACTGGCGTAAGTGTAGGTATTTAGGATGCATTTGCTACAAGCTACATTGTAATAAGAAATAATTCTATGCTATTCATGGGGTCTATCGCGGATCGGGGAAATTAAAAAATGAACACACGCGGCTCGATAATAAAACGATAAAAATAATAAAGCAGTGTACGTAAATTAGTAGGGGGCAATCGTGTTACAGGTCATGTGAATTAAGAATACCTTCATTACCTGGTTGCGTAATCTCTGTAGTAAATTATGAACGTTATATACTTGCAAATATTGCAATACTAAGAATTGAATTACTTCCGTTACATCCATCCGCAATGAAACAAAAAAAAATACTGCTCCCAAAAATTACACGGTCTCATCTGCAAGTCTTTCGAAATATGCCGTCGCTCAATTTTTTTTAAAGATCTCTAAGTACAATGAAATCCCTCTGGTCACCATTCAAATACTACACCTATATGTATAGAGAAAGTAAAAAGAAGAAAGAACGCGGCATCGGAATTAAGCTGGAGTAATTAACACGTGGAATACGAACCTGCCGGTTCGCAAATTATTTTCAGCACTAATGTTACATAGGCGTCCCCGCGGCAATTTTCAGCAAGGGAAAAAAAATATGCTCGCACATGTACGCGCTGTATTGTATGCCAGAGGGTGAAACGGAAAGCTGCCTTTTGAGTCTCACCGGTATAAATCGAGCCACCCCTCCGCGGGAGGATTTCGACGTGACCGTGGGGTAATAATTCCATGATTACTTCACGAAGCGTAGCATAAAAACACGGGGCAGGAAACAAGCAAGGAAACATGCAACGGGTGTATCAGAAAAATTGGTCATAACTTGCGAAACGAAGACACTCTACTTCCATTTCCTCCTGCATACATACGTAATAAATGCGTAATAAATGATGCTTTACTCTCCTAGCTTCGCGCAAGAATTTTGTTCACCCGGATTGCCAGGGAAATGCTTCGTAATAAAATACGGGCTCAAATTGTTCGTTAATCTGCGAGCCGTGATCGAACGCGCATTCTATATTTATATTAATTAATTTCAACGGGATCGAACATGCGTTCGATGTTTACTTCGATCAGTCTCCACTGTTGCAAACTGTTTAATTATTACACTATTACCGATGCGCAAGATAGATATTATTTAATTCCAGTTCGTTCTACCTCTATATCCAACGATTCCAATTGTCTAATTAATACAGGCAAATCAACAGATTCCAAGCTGCGCAGTATTCAATAAATAAATTGCCCCGTACTCCGAACAGAGAAGAGCACTCTTCCAAAAATTGTCCAACAAACCCGCTACTCCCGGCACCCTACGTAAAGCCCGCTGTTGTTCGGGATGAAGTAAAAGCAAAGCATGTACGTACACAAATATTAAGAATGAAGAGGAGCACGCGGATGGTGGGAGCGGGGGCTGTTCTTTCTCTTTCTGAATATGCATGCATCGAAATTTATAGCCGGCCAGAGGGTTAGAACGTAATTGTAGAGCCTGCCACTGGGTTCGAGGGGTCGTGGCGCACGTTATAATGGAACCAAAACATCCCTTAGGCCGGCCACCGGCGAACCTTTAATTATATTTCGACTCCCCATCAGGAAGGTACACAGGCTGGGGCTCGCTAATAACCAGAAAGCACTGTTGCTACCACCCTGTCTCTCCTTTTCACCTCCCGTTTCTTCCTTCCCCTGTTTACTGCGTTTCGCGTTGGCGCCGCAGGAGCCACGAAGCGTGTGCGAGCGTTTTCGAGAGGATTCCCTATGGTTCCATGGGAAGGAAATACATTTGGGAGTGGAACAGAGGAACTTTGGGGATGGCTGCGTCGCCTTTAGGCTATTGGGGTTTCCTTTGACGGTGTACAGAATTTGGAATTAGACGGATTATTTATTCGGGCGTGGTGAACGAGTGCGGAAAAGATACTCGAGGGTTGCTCGACGCGAAGCTCGATTATTGAAACGTCACGTACGATGAAAATTAAGCAGACGAACGCCATGGAAATCATTGACACGGTACAAGGTTCTGTCGGTGGTTACAAAATTATTATATATAAATATATTTATTTGGAATTATTCAAGAGCAAAATAATTGTTGAACGATGAAACGTATTGATAGAATATTGTACTATGCGATACGTAAAAATTTGATAAGCATAGTAGCTTCTTGGCAGCCGCGTCGGAAACGGAGAAGCGCATGTCCCTGGATGGCATTACCCCTTTCCCATTTTCCCGACAAAAGTTTGCCGAGATGATTCACAGCGATTACGCACAACACTGACTACGCCCTCGTTGCAATCCATTAAAAGCACTTTAATAAATTGACAAATATATGAAATATCATACCGTTCGTCCCTTTGTCGCTGGCCCTCTTTGCGTGCACTACGTGGATACGATTACAGGGCGGGAATCTCGAATTTCTTGTAAACGCATCTGCTCGATCAGAGGGACGGAAGCATGGGGCAGCCTCTGTATTGATACAATCTACGGTGCGCAACGTTTTGCCTATGCTAGGGGTGGTTCTGATTTAATAACGAAAGGTCGAGCGTGATCGTGTTTCTGCTTGAAAAGCTGTAACAATTGTGCACACTACAAATACAGAAGTTGAATAACTTATCCTCGATGCGTTACCTGGACGATAAAATGCTGCGCTAATTATCCCTTTCCGAGGCACCTGGAAGTTCGTGGAAATTTGTTTAAAAAGAACACTGACATAGTTGCAACAGAATTAATCATTCCAACGTTACCGAGATAATATTCTAACAAAATCGAATCCAAAGACTGACAGAGAGGCATGGACGAGAATAATTCGCAGTTGCGAGAACGTCGTTCCCATGGTCCAACAAGGAACACCGTGGACAATATCGCCGAAGATTGGGATGAAAAATAGTAGCCCAAGCTATTTAACAAATCGAACCCCCCCTCGAGTCAATCCCCCCCTCTATGTACCAGTCCTCGACGTTCGCCTCGAGCACAGCCAGAGAAAAGGCCTTTATCATCGCCAATGACGCGTGCGATACACGAAAACGAATAGCGGCGGTCTACTACACACAGGACAAACACATAAATTACACCCCATGGCCTTTGTACTTTTGTCGTCGATCATTCTCGCCCGGTGCACGCCACCAGTGGCAAAGTTCGGACTCGCTATTCGCCCAGCAGGGGACGTTTTGTCAGTGTCGATCGCGGTAGTTGGACGGATCGAATTGTGGAAAGAGCTCGAGTGCTTGGTGTTGATCTTTGAGGGGTGTCACAAGAGTGGGACAGAGGGTTGAAGAGGGTAGACGACGAACTAGCGACGGAACGTTCGATTATATGGAATTCAGGAAAAGAGCTGGGCGCTGGGGTGGATTTTTGGTTGATTTAATATTGGCAAAGGGGTGAATATTTTTTGTTGCTTTTTTTTTTAGGTATTTTTAGTAGAATGAGATGCGATCTGTGGGAATATTTGGTTCGGTTCGATATTCGACGAAGGGTTTGAGAGAGGACTTTGTTACGATTTGCGATTTAGAGGGGGTGAATTTTGTGCGAATTTCAGGGTGATTCGTGATTGAACGAGGGAATTGTGCGACTCTGTTAATTATTCGTTCTGTGAACGGAGACAGTGAACAATTCACTGAAAACACTAGGTTGAAATTGGTTGCTTTTTTTTAATTATAACCGTCACAGAAAGTTGTTCGAGAAATTCTATCTGTTTAATAATCCGTACATTATTTGAAATGTTTGCAATATTTTGTAATGCACAGCTCTCGGTGACGCAGAAATAATGTAATATCGTATTATTCGTTACAGGAAACAATCCAATTGCATTAGTTTGCACCATTTTAAAAGCGCCGTGTATTTGGAAAAATTTTAAAATTAAATTGTTGTTTTATCACGAAAGTTAATGTAGTATAAAGCAGAGCATGGTTAATTTCGCACGAAGATCGTAAACAATGGGACAGACTTTTTCTGCCGTTTCAACCACCGGCAGCGTGGGTTCGCAAACGCGTAAATATATGAATAAATGAAACAAGGATAGAATTGGTCATTATTTAACGCGACACCGTTCGATTTCACGTCGAACCGGATAGCATCGAGCGACTTTTTAATTCCATTACAGTGAAATTTTACGAGAGAACGCCGGCTCGAATTTCCAGGAATATATGTCTGTACATATTTGTACCGCCCATGGGAAATATTTTCAATCAGACACTAATTAAAATATTTGTTATAATGTTCCAGTGTGCGGGGCGCATAATGCAATACGCGGCTTGCATTAACACAGTGACAAAGATACAATGAACGTGCGTTGCGATTTCGTTTCCCGATTATCTTGATCGTATTTAATAATTGGACAAATCTGTTTCAAGAAAAAAGTCGCACGTTCAGTAACAGGTCTCATAATTTAGTTGCATGGTATATTTTCGATTCGTAAAAGCAAAAACGTAACACAAAGTTGTTTTTTAATGAATAAATTTAACGCATTTCTCAAAGACCTTCTTATTCTTAGAATTTCTGAATTTACGTCAGTTTCATGGAAGCCATACACATACATTCCACATTTTAAACACTCCTCAGCAATGCGGATACTCGGCAAATGCCAAAAATTCTTGCAACGAGATGACCACGTCACGACGTTTATATAAATAGTTCCTGTTTCAAGCCCCGAGTCCCAGCATTTAGTATATTCGAGAAAATGTCAGCTCGACGGTGCGCCGCACAATAACTAATAAAATCCCCCTCGCGAATAATAAAAATGCACGCGTAAATTCCACAAGACCAGACAATCATTCCAAACATTCAATACACAATCACTTTATACTGTTCCAAATTCCCAACTTTGCCAAATTCCCAACGAAAGATTCATTTCACAATAAGGAATATTATTCACAACCGCGGAATATCAAAGAGTCAATACAAGGAAGCTCGAAAATATTTAACTATAAAATATTTAACTACAAAATTCCACCCTTTCCCGAGACCGAAATATAACAAATTATAGCTCGCTGCAAAGCTTGAATCCTCCCCTTTAAAACGCCCCCCTTGAACGAAATCGATACGATTCTCCGTTCTCGAGATATCCCCCTGCAAAGAGACGTCGATTTTTTCGTCCTTTCGCTACTGCTGTCCTTCTCGCGCACCTCGGACCTCTCGCTCTCGCATGCGTGAACTGACCATACCCAATAACGGTAGTCGGAGCCAGACGCTACGTCAGCGTCTTCTTACTACGCCTACTATCGCGTACGCATTTCCAGGAAAAGAGGCAAGGTCGCGTCACTGTCCGGAATTTCGGCCGCCATTCATAAATTTCGCGTCTCGAGCGGCTAATATTCGCACGCTTGTATCTCGAGAACCAATCGAGATATCGAGATGCGACAAAGGGCAGGTTTTTCAGCATTCTCTCGCCCATCTTCGAAGACGTTTGGAGGACAATTTTTTTATCATTATTCCAATTTTTTTTTTTTTTTATTAAATAACTGTAGTAATCGTCTGTAGATTGGATACAGGTGCGTTCCCTTTACGAACTTACATGTGTTTTACGAATCGTTCAGTGAATTCGAGCGGCAACAAGCGTGCAATACGAATGTTTTCGCTGGAAATAACCGACACGGTACAATTGTCCGTGGTGAATTCTATTCAAATGAAATTTGTCACATACTCGCGGTGAGAGTTTTTTTTAACGATTAGTGGAGACAGTGCGAGAGTGCGTATTTATAAATTCGGCGCATAAATGCCAATTTGAGAAGGTTGCATTTTCCGTGCTGTCCGCGGTATCTGTTTCGTCGCACAAAGTACGTCGGGAAATCCTGACCTTAAGGGTAAATAAAGGTATCCGCGGCGCGATTTGGCATTTAAAGCCGGGTTTTGCGAATGGAAATATGGTGCTGGAGATTTTAATTTCTCCCCGGACTAGTGGAAAATGATACAGTTTATCCGGCGAATCCTCGGGAAATAAATGGCTCGTCGCCGGATGGACGTAATTAATATTTGCTGAATGTTTAAGAACGACGGCACGTTAAAATGAAACACAGCCGGTGACAACTTCGTAGACAGATGAAATAATAAGGGAAATTTATTTAGAACCTGAACGAGAGCAATAAGTAATTCAATCGATAACTTCCCTTTAATAAAAAATTGTCAATAAATCCCGTTAAATTTCGTTAGCAGCAATCTGACAAAAATGTATCATTCTATATTACAAAGTATATTCATTATCATTGAATACAATACGCTTACGGTTATCAGAGAGTCAAATTAATTAACAAATTTTTCCGCAATATCAAAGGGATAAATCTCTTTCACGCGCAGACGCGTTGAATAGCACGACGCCTCAAACTTGAAAATTTCCGTCGAAAAGAAACTCCAATTTAATTTTATTCATGCGAAACAGAAAGCCGGCATCGCTATCAAAGAAAAGAGGACGCACAAAGGTGAAAGGCTATCTATCCACCTTGTCAGAGGTAGCGTTTGCATAACCAAAAACTAGCAACAGCCTGACGAGCTACACGAGAACGAAGTCCCGTCGAATCTCGTTGTCTTCAAGCGAGCTGATCCCGTAAGGAAAGAAAAGCTCGCTCGAACAACGTCGAAACGATATTTCATCCCTTTCGTTTCACGGCTGTCAATGGCCACGACTTTTATATGTGAACGGGATAACCGTGTATTATGCAAAGCACGTAGCAAAAGAGACAGAGAGAAAAGAAAGGGAAAAAGGAACACGGGGTCGGGAGTTGAGAACTTGAGACGGAAATTACAAGCCAGAATAAGGAAGGAGGATACTGGACTGTGTCTGTAGTGGAACAGATCGAGGACAAAAGGACCAGAGGACCTTTCCCGAGTGACACTTTCAGGCCGTAAGAATCGATCAGCCAGCCATTTTCTGTGATAATAGGTTGACTCCTTGGGAATCTATTTTTTCGACATTCTTAATTTGCCCATTCTATCATTATTTTATTCACAACAAGTAGTGTTATACTTAGAATTGGGTCATCGATTTATTTGCTACACTAACGTCGCTTCTGTTATACTTTTTTGTTTAATAGACTCTGTAGGCCGAGGCATATTTTTGTTTTTTTTCCTTTCTCACGCTCGATCGAGAATTTTATTTTCCCTTTCGCGAGAACGAAGCACAGCTTAAGTCTGCCGGTTACCGTGAATTAAAATTCTTTATAGAGCCGTATACAATTTTATCCTCCGCTCAGCGCGTCAAATTCTCGCCCCACGTGGTCTCGAAACGCGTCACGTAAAAGGGGATAGAACTCGTTAAGTACTGCGAGCAACACCGTTGTCGTCTTCCCTGAAACGTGGCAAGCAATCGTACACCTCGAGGTGAAATTACGAAAGAGGCGCAAGTGTGACACTCTTCGCGTCGTTTCCACTTTTCCTTACATTTTCAAAGCTTGTGTTTCGCTTGGCAATCCGTTGTCCATCGGAAACACATGCGGAATCGCCAGCGCAGAAAACGAAATGGAGGAATCATTTAAGTAGAGCTGCAAAGTTGGAGAACATTGCAATACATAAGGGATACTCGTTGATCTATTCGCAGCGCTACCTTCGTCCCATAAATTCCGAATGTTATACAATTTTACAATTTCTTTAGTGAAGATTAAGCGGTGAAACGCACAGGGGCAGAGATTACTCTTTCATCCAGGGGCTATATTTCCGGGCGATAAAGTTTCCGTGCAGCGACGAGTGGCCGAGAGTTGGCGAACTTAAAACATTCCGGGAGATGAATGTAACGCGACGTAAAGATTTAAGATTTGAGAAATATATCACGCTTAGCGAACAAATAAAGACACATTATCGCGGCCAAAATGTGTTCGCGTCAGCGTGGATAATAAAACCGTCGAATATCAGAGAGAGGGAGAGAGGGAGAGAGAGAGAGAGAGAGAGAGAGAGAGAGAGAGAGAGACGTGTAACCTGTTCTCGCACTTAATTAATTAATTAATTTAATACTCTCAACCTTTCTACGTTCTTTTTTTTTCGCAAGAAAAATATTTTCACGAGCAACTGAGATACTGCCATTCATTCTTAAACGTTGAAGTCAACCGCTCTTCCCCGTTCGCATCCGATTTTTATCGCCATGCTTCACTCGTAACTTACCTCCTCGTACATTTTCACCTAGAGTTAAATTTCCAGAACAGTCTCAGAGTGCGCAATTATGTAAAGTGCCGTTATTACGACCCAGCTGAATTATTTCTCCGTTCATTTTTCTGATCATCCCCCGTGCCGCTTGGCGTCTGCCCCGTCTGGCGTAGCGAACGCACTCCCTTTGTCTATTAAAGAAATGGGCCAGGCCAGTCGATGGTAGTTGAACCGGTTAAATATTACGTGGGAGGTTCTTCAAGTTATTTAGAGGGGGTGGCGGTGAAGAATTGGCCCAGTACCTCCTAGACGATGTTCCGCTAGACTATTGGGGTGAGTTTCTTTAGTTACATAGTAGATCGTGTATTTTGCCCATCGCACCCCTCTCCCTTCTGCTAACTGAGATCACTTCTAGATTTACCGAGAATCCGTTTATTTGAGCGGACGCGGAATTATCGGTGCATTTCGAGATCCGAATATTGCTGTTACATTGCGTCCATATTTCCATCGTGATTGCGAATTAAAATGCTTAAAATGATCAATAACAATGTTTCCTACGGCGATACAATGGGACGGAAATTCGTGATGCAACACGATATTACGTACCTCGAATGGTTCGGTCAAACTGCATTCATACTGCCCTCGTGGCACGAAGCAGCGACGCTTTTGCGAATCAGTAAAACGCAGAAAGTGTCCCCGTTGGTTGCGAAACGCTCGTGAAAAGCTGTCGGAAGCTACAGATTCTCCCTCTGCGATCATTTCTTCTCGTTCCCCCTGCATCGTTCTCCTCTTTCACGTTGCCCTTCTTATCTCACGCTCTGGTGTCGCATTATTTGCGTCTGTCGCGCTGCTTTATTCGCTCGTTTGATCAGAAAGCTTTCATGCGAACGGGTTTTATGTAGGCAAATATGTATTCGAAGGTTTAAAGGCATGGTGAAAGATGTTGGGAGATTTAGTTCGTGTGCTTAGGGGGATGGAAAGATTGTAACAATAAAACCGACTATCAATTACAAAAGTAAATGCTATTGAATTATCGTTGTGCAATAGGAACGATTCGTCGCAGTTCAATGGTTTAATAAATTAGAAAATTAAATCCGCCCCGGTTTATTACGCAGTTTATGTATCCGTCTACTTTATATTGGCTCAACATGAATGATCTATTGAACGGTATCTATAAACAAAGTGGCAAGATTAATTGTTTATGGAACATTGGAAATGATACGAATGAAGCGAGTGCTAATTATCCGATGATTTAGCGTCTCGTCGATAGAATTATTAATCAGCCGAATTATCCGTCATGGCCGGATATTGATATGGAATCATTAGATCCGTTTTAATTAATTAGTTTTTCGTGCTCATTAATCGACTGATTGAAAGTTCTTTCGTTTCTCTATTGAGAAATATATCTACCATTTTTGTTATCGTTTCCGAACAAATCGTTCTCTACTTTCTACATATGTACCACAATTATTAACAAAAAAAAGAATTGCAATCTACACGCATTTGCTGAAGCGACAATCGTTTGAACGGACAGAACGACGTATGGTTTAAAAGCGATTACAAAAAAACCTACCCCTGGCTGGGAAGTACAAACATTCGTACGCAATCTTTTATCCATCAAGCGGAATCGGAAATGGGAACAGATAAAAATACAAAGGGTTTACAAGTTTATCAAATAATAATCAAGAGGCATGAATCTCGCTCGTTTCCATTCTACTATTCTTCCCTTTCTTTCCCCCCCCCCGTAAATGTTTCGCCACTCCAGATATAAAATATTGCAGATAAGAACGTAGCAACGAATGAACCGTGTCAAACGAGTCACGGGCGTGTTTCGTTCTGCCCAGTGCATCAAATAATTACCGGGGGTAATTTATACATTACGGCGAGAAGTAATGTTTAGCAGCAAGCAAGATCGAAATGCAAATCAGAACGGAGTGAAGACGTTAGCGCGATACAAGAGGGACGGAAAGATAGTCAAAGAGTATCGCCTCAAGCTAGAAGATGGCGCATCCCAGGGTCCCGGAGTCAGCCAGACACGACTCTCGTCAACCGATTCAGGAAATCCCTTTGTGCCGCGAGATTGGTCGAGTTCTCCGGCCTTGTATTCTATATAAACAAAGCTCGCCACGGACCCTGAAAACGGCATTCGTCCGATTCATCTTCGCAGGCCAGGCGAAATACGCGTCGCGATTCGATCTGTGGGTACAGCAATACGATATAGCGAGAAATGAGTTGCCTGGAATTGATTTGACCCTTTCAATTTTATATCTGTTTCCCGGCGACATCGTTCCCGCTTAGTATAGTCGAGATTAATTCGGGATTAATTCCCAGCTTTTCGTTATTCTGTCACAAATATTTGACCAAGCAATTCTTTCTATGAAAAAAAACAACGGAAATAAAAAATCGCGACACATGTCACGAAACGAAACAAGAAGGAAGACGTTCTTCCGCGATCTGTCGCGATGATTCATCCGCGACGACCGTCCAAGCAAAATCCAGCGGAGAAAAGTCCATAAAAGTTCATTTTTCTTACGGCGACACCGTCTCTTTAATGCATTCCGTGGTATTCCCCTTTATTTCAACGTTGCACACCGAACGGTTGAGGGATTGTAACGAAAGAACAAGGAACTTGGGGGGCGGGGGCAAAACGGCGGAGGAAGTCGTAAGGGAATAAAAAGCGAGGGAGACCCACGAGTTGCAAGCGAGTTTACCTCTCCGGACCGGTGACTTTTAGGCAGCGGGGGTTGAGTAACGTGGCGGAGAGAATGGGGAACTGATACGTTATAGCGGCTTGTTTGTCGTTTAATTTTACCTCGTGGACGAAGCAGATCGTTAAAATCCACAGGACATTTCTTGTTGAATGAAAATAGACTAGTGAATAATTCGTAGAAGACAAAAATAGTATAATTAACAATAAGACGCTTCTGTACTTGCTTTTAAATGAACTCGCGCACTAGGTTTTCGTAAATAACAACAATTCTTGGAACCTTTATTGAAACAATTACTGTCCGCGTTAAATTAAACAATTACGTTGAATTAAATGAATATTTAACTGGATCTAAAAGAGGCGTAATTGAAATTAACATTTGTTTTACATTCTTCGCGATATTAATTTTGTCATGCACACTTTTCGTCGATAACGATGGATAGGAGAATTCCTCTTTAAGTTTCTTGAGCATCTTCCCAATTTCTGGTACACCATTCGCGCTACAAATTTCGAGATTCGCCGGGTATCGTTTTAATAGGGGATGGATCGATACGTGAAGACTGTTCGATGGCCGAATAGCGCTGGTTGGTTAATCTATTATGAGAGCGCTCATCGCGATAATTGTCTTCGCAACGAGCTCATTAACGTGCACGCTCGCTGGATCGTTGGGAAAAAATTGTGGGGGTGAGTTGTGGTAGGCACCCCGTGAAGCTGCCTAGCAGAGTAATTTTAGGGTATAGAAAGGGACATTGTGATGTCTTGACACGAGATCAATGAAAGGGATCGAATAATCTGGTGTTAAGTTAACGTATTATAATATATTATGAACGAGAATAAATATTTATTTATCGCGATCTACAAAGATATGATTCATAAAGAGTTTGGTAATTAAAGTTATAAAGTCGTGAATTTTGATCTACTATCTTTATTGAACTCTTGCAGGATATACAAATTTAAAAAAATTTAAATAGTATCAATTTGCTCAGCTCATAATAATGATAATAATTCAACCGTTCTTTGTTCCCCACATTGGAGATTCTCATAATATGATAATGGATAACAACAGCTGTTGTTAAATGAAAACCGTAAATTCATTTAGAACATTGTGCAAACAGAATTCGCGTTTAGTTTAGTATAATCATTTTCAATAATAATATGAGTGATCGACGGGATCGCAATTAATAATGAACTTTTCGTCGCCTTTGTGCCGGGCGAACGATTAATAACGCCATGCGAATATATCTGAAGTTTAAATCTCACGGCTATTGCCAGTTATACGGTAATTAACATCCTTCGGTGCATGAATACGAACGGATACGCGTGACACTTTTCAATTCATGATCGTATGCCGAACGTCATTTTAATATTCGTTACGACGCGACGACGTCGGGTTTAATTGCAAATTCTGTGCACGGAGGGGGTGAGCGTAATTACACTTGTTGCACTTTTGTGCGAGGTAAAAATCACTTCACGATGTGGACAAGTTCAAACGAATCGGCGACCATTTAGAACATGCACGACATTTCGAATCTTCGTATTTGCAATGGAATTTCGTTTCACAATTTTCACTTGTGCTTGGAGTAAAATTATGAATGTTTTAATTAAGCGTATTAGACATTGAAATAGGGATTGAGAATTTTTTTTTGTTATTGATCTATACACATTAACGAATCCTTAGAATTTCTTGTATTATTCAACGATACACGTTAACGAATCGTTAGAATTTTTGACAATTTGTAATCGCGGAGAATCATAATTTTTAATTATCACCGTGGCGTTTGATATTCGTAAAGATCGCTGGAACAATTTACAAATTAACCTTCTAACTGAACAAAGTAATTGGATGAAGCGTTACCTTGGCGTAACAGTCACGCGAGGAAATTAATTAAAATACACCATATGAGACGGAGAGGTTGTCGTAAAATTTCGAACGAGAAATTTATTAACAGTCCGCGGATTGGACAATTTAATTAATTTCACGGAAATGATTGTAATCATTTGCAACGTTTCACCAATTCTTCCGGTAATAATTGATGGATACTGATAAAGAAATGCTGAAGCAATGCGTCGCGATTAAACATTTACAAAATCCGTTATGTTCGCGTAGCCTGTGAATGTAATTAACTTTTCGAATAATTGCAAGCCATGGCTTCTACGTAAATTGCTTTATAAATGAAAAACGCGTGCCCATTCTCCAAACTGCACAATCAGAATGAAGTATAATTATTACAGTCGTTCGCAGTTCCGCTTAAAATGGACGAAATAAGATGCACTCTAGACAAAAATATTCCTCATTACTTATCGAACAAATATCGAACACTCTTCCTTTAGAATCTTGAAGACGACGATAAATTTATGTTGCATAGGCCGTGAAATAAAATCAAGAACCCCTGAAAGCTGTTTCGGGGTGGCGAATCGCGACGAAAACGGAAACGAGGCACCTACGGGACGTCCGTTTCGTCCGACTAATTTTAATCACTACTGATTTCGCGGTTTGCCCGCTGTTTGTCGAGCAAATTGTTCCGCGGAAATTGACTGGAATCCGCCACGCATTCAAAACACCCCTTGCCCTCTCGCTTAAACGTTACGCTGATTGTCCGCTGCAAAATTGTTCGCATTTTTCCCCCGCTGTGTCCTCCCTCCTTCCTTTTTTCTCCGCTCTCTCGTTCGCGTTGGTGTACGAAGTTTGATCACGATCCGCCGCTCTCCATCGATCTTACCCCGCGCACCTTTTTTCTTGTTCTTTTTCTGGGGTTTTTTCTGTTGTTCCTTTTTGAAGGGTCGGTCCTTCTGTTCGCGCCGGTAACGAACACCGAGCTACGGACCGCAAGCAAAAACTTGTGTAAGTTCGGAAGTTCCTTTTTGTTGAACTAGGAAAGGGTTTTCTCGGGGGTGGAGGTCGCGAGAAAGGGTGAAGGGGGGTTGATCGATTGAAGGTGAAACGGCTGCTTGGTTATGTAGATTGGGGTTGCTTTCGCGGGATATGAAAACAGTGGCCACGGAATGAGGAAAGAAAGGGGTTGACGATGGAAAAAATTGTTTGAGCGAAAGATTTATTTGCTGCTTTGCGGAACGAATTCTCGCGAATTTAACGAATTTATGACGGAGGCAATCATTATTTTGATTGGCACATCGGATGCATCGACATTCACCTGTTTATATTTATTACTGGCGATATTCATGAATTTGTACGGGTACAAATTATAGACATTCGGTATATTTTTACATTAATAATATCGTTTGTGTATGTGTGTATGTAACATCATTAATATAATCACTGCGCATCATTGGTGCAATTTGTTGTACGTTTGTTTACAATACTATAAACGAAGCATGAGTTAGTATCAGTAGTTACAATTATACGTCCACGAAGAAATGAAAATATTATATAAAGTCTATCGTACGAGGGACATACATATATATGTACATACATTTCACTACCCACGCAGTTGATGGCACACAGTTTTCTAAAGAAAAAAAACCAGCGTTCAGCAGCTAATGAGATCAAACACGTCCAAGCTTTATGTTCAAACGGACGGAGGATCGAGTTTCAAGGCGGAGGATACGTTTCCGCTTGTAAAATCCTCGCGAGGGCGGAATCACGATTTACAAATAGAGGCGGAAAAGCTGGCACACCGCTTTTGTCGGCTGAGAGCGCCCCGAAAGGGCACAACTTTTCGTTTTATTCGAATTCACGGCGTAAGTTTACGTTTGAACCCGAGAAAGCTACAAAGAGTTCCATATGGAACTCGATCTGGTTAAAGAACGACCTCGACTGAATTCAAATTTAGAACAAAAGAACGCTCCTGGAAAAACGATACCTCGCACTCAGTAATATTCCTTCGAGCATTAATTCCCGAATTATGTTCTCCTGATATACAACAATGAACATAAATCAATAATAAAATCGATCGATCGAACAAAAAAAGGAAATCAATTGCGGTATTGAAATACGAAAGAAAAGCAACATCTTAGAATGTCAAAATGATTAAAAATTGTTTGCCTCTGGCACATAATTTATTCTCTTGCATCGATCTGCGTTTTAAAAAGAAAATAACGACTGCAGGGAAAATATGGTTAAATAATAAATTCTTTGAAATAAAACACTGACTATTATCGAATACTCGGAACATCGAATTCAAGAAAGGAAGTGGTAATAACAATAAGAATTATAATCTCTGCTGACTGAATGCCAATAAATCGTCCTGATGGTCCGTCGAAAAATATATTCTGCAATAATCTGATCGATTTGGCCGGAATTCCACGAAATTGTTATCCGATTAAATTTCGCCTGGCAAGCTCAAACTCGATCCCTCATTAACGACGCGTATTAACCCGTTTATTTAATGACCACGCGAGAATGGCTTACACTGTCTCGAATTTACCCGTTCCCTACGCGAAGCGTACCATAAATTAAGATCGATACAAAAGCCAGCCACTCTGGCATATTCGGAAGTTCGCCCGCCTTCAGAGTGAAACGAACGCGTTGCGAAAATTATAATACATCGAGGTCCGCACGGTTTTCGCGTGTCTCGCGACGTGTCGCCGCGACGAAGAAGAGTACAAATAATGGGATCACGATAGATCAACGTAACTATGAATGTTTGACGTTCAAGTTTGAATGAGTTGATTTACGAGCTTCCTATGTGGCTCTGTTACGGCGTTAAATTATGGCTGCTCTTTCGAACTGTGAACTGTATTCTCGTGTAATATTCGAAGATTGATGCGCCCTTTTAATGAAGCGGGAAAATATTTTCCTTGATTAATGTTGGAATTGGTGTCGAGGAATGAACCGTGTCTGGTAAAATTAATACATTATATATTCCACGTTCAATTACATTTTACCGATAAGAATCGCGAGGATTATCCTCCGGAGCAGAAGCCTGCGAATAAAATTCAGCAAATTCGTCGGAGAAAAGTCTTTTCTAAATACGAAAAAAAACATTGACGCGTATACCGGTCGCCAATCAAGGATTCGAACGGTGTTCGGACGTCGTTTTACGAACGAAAAATCGACGAATCGTTAGGACCTGCGCCGAATTATTTGTCTATTGTCCTGGGTACGGGGAATGGGGGGGTGGGGGAAATCCCGTGGACAAAAATGTTGCGCTCGAACGAGGCCGTCGGATAGAGAAATCGCCGTTTCGTGACGGGATAATCGGCCGGCGCTTGTCACATATCTCTTGAAAGCTGAAATCGTTGACGGACGCGTCGAACGAATCCCGACAGGAGCTGTAAACGAAAAATCTGGGTCCACGCGAATGCCACGGGAAAGTTTCGCGAGATTTCGTATCGTTCCTCGCGATTTCCACGATTGTCCCAGAGCGGACGCGAAGAATAATTTTGCAACCATTTTTCCTACCTTCGATCCTGCTTAATAAATTGTCCCACTTCCTGCGTAAATCAGTCGCAGTTGTGTCGCAATCGGTGTTATTGAGTAACAGCATGTACTGATATGAGCGATCGAGTTAACCAGCGAACAGTTCAGTGGTTACGGGATATCGATCTGCTGACAGTAGTAATAACAGTAATGATTGGAAGTTTTGTGACAGTGACAGTTGGAATTAATGGGACGAGAGCGTGCGACGATAGAAAAGGCTCATTAGTGGTACATTAAATTATTGGCCAATTATTGAATCAATCAACGTTACAATTACAGCCGGAACTCCATTGTCGCACGAGGTAATGAATTATTAATATTATAAGAAGACTGAACAAATATATCGCCCGTGGAATCCAAATTATTGATGCTAATTGGTGAGGCGATGTGTGCCAACGCGATTAGCAAAGACGGTATCGTGATATTGAACGTGCAAAAATTCGTAGCGTCTTTGGGTTCTTCGATGGAACAATAATTACAGAAAGAAAAATATTCGATCTCTGTATATCGTATGCAGATGTGTGCCGGAGAAAATGGACGCAGGGCTTCCGGGAAATTCAAATTGTCTTTTTAAATTCTGGGCAGCCGCGGTTTCTACCAGTTTGAATGTAACGCGTAACTTTTATTGTTATCGCGTCCGTGGGACCCGCGTTTGTTCTCCAAAGAGTCAGAATCACGGGCGAACAATCGAGCCGTGCTCGTTTCACGGTTGTTCGCGAGAACCGCAGTTGGCCTGCTCTTAATTAAGAAGAATAATTCAGGCGGCTCGATACGACCTGTTAAACGCGGACCCGCCGAAGTTTCAGTGAAAATTATATGAAACAGTATAAAGACGGAAGAAGCTGGAAAAGAAGCTGAAATATCCTCGAAGAATTATGGACGGATACTGTGTCAGATTATCCCACGAAATGTAACGAATTATTACTCGGTGAAAACGATCAAACGCAAGTATTTGTGATTACTTTAGAAATGTCGGCGGAATTATTTCTACGGAATATTTCATCGCGAATATATATATTTTAAATCGTACGTCAAAGGTCGACAATGTTTCCCCTGAAATCGATAAAAATATAAATATAAATATAAACTTTCTAGACAAAAACTTCCAAGAACAGAATATGATTAACAAAATTTTAATCTCGAAATTCTACAAATTTCAATCAAGCGACTGACAGATATTTTCTTCCAATGATCAGCTTCTCTGAGAAGAGAAATCTTCCGAATTCGAGACAAAAGTCGATTCTAGGAATGCGTAGATCTCTTATTGGAAAAATCTATCAAAGATGGACGTCAAAAGAAAGTTGAAAAATATTTCCTCGTCTGTGAATGATCGATGATCATTCTCGTGGTCTTTAGCCGCAAAGAAAGCACAGGCCGCTCTCGAAAACGTCCCGCGACGTGGACAATCGATTGCGAAGGTTTGAAAAACGCTCCAGAGCGGTTCTGGGTGCAAACAGAGACGCGCGAATGGAGCAGCAAACAAAAGGTACCAGATGAAACGCGGGGACCACTTTCCAGCGCTTTCTTCCCGACGATCGGTCTTGCTCCCTCGAGGATATCGAAGGATGCGTCGCGTTGAATAATTGAGAACCCAATTTCCTCGCTGAAAAAGCCGCGTATCGGTCGAAAGCCGAGCCCTCCACTTTTCCATCGGCCCTCTTCCCCTGAATCGAACGGCTTTGTCTAAGCGTAAAATTAATTTAGCGTTCTCAACAATTTCTGTTCCGCGAGTGCAAGAGTTCACGGGAATCTTTAAGCAACTCTGAACTAATTCGTTTAGTCAGCTTGAGATCAATGAAAATATTTATCACGGTGATTCGATTCGCGTTTTCGTGGAACCAAATATTACTATTACACATTTCCCAACATTAAAAACCGAATTTCGTTAACGCAATTGCTTAATAGTATTACCATCTTTGCTCTATCCGTATCTTCATAATTGGAACGTGAATCTCCGTATTTTTCATTGGCAATCGTTAGAACACGAAATACGCGAATTTTCCATTCGAAAAGGTCGAAACGTCTGGAGCATAGATTCTCCCTATAGATTTGCAGGAGACGAATGCAAGAGATTATGCAACCACGCGCTTCGCAGCGAGCTCTATCGCTTGGTTTCTCGGTTAACGAGGTGAGCATGGTTCGTTAGTTTGATGCATGCGCGGTTGATTTAAAGGGGACGAGGAGATTCTGTCACAGCGCCGGGTTAATCATTACAAGCGGAACATTTTTAGACACGATTTCCCCGTCAAACTTTCCAAACTTTTCGCTAAAAAACTATTATTCCTCTTGCGTAATATTCGTGTCTGCAGAAATATCAACCGTCGCATTAACAGGGCTCGATTTACCGAAACGACGAAGTGTTGCGCAGACTCGACGATAATTCCAGTTAAAAATAAACACCGTGTCTAACGGCACGGTATCATTTAATTTGTACCAAAACAACAAAGAATACAAACATTGCCATTCACCGTAAAACTGATCCGTGAATAATAGCAACAAAAGTAAAAGCAAAGTGTTAATACCGAATATCCGCAAAACTATTTCCAATTGCTCTCGATACTTTCGAAAGCATCAATCCGTTGCTTCCAGTATACATAATCCACAGCCGATCGTATTAAGCCCAAAAACCTAGGAACAACTCGCACGTGCATCGTACCCCAAAGTTCGACCGAAACCGCCACCCTCGTCACTATTCGTCAACGTTACACGAATCGTCCGTTCGCTCGAACCCGTCTACGCGACGTTGAACCAGGTAGACGCGCCTCATTAAGGCGCATCGATTTCGCGACGCGCCCAACGCTCGCAATTACCTCCGCCGTGCAATTCCGCCGCGATATAATTGCACGCATAACCGCGGGGTTGTCGCTCCCGTCCCGTTCCATAATGAAGACGTCCACTGCCCCTCCCACCCCCCACCCCCTTTAACCCCCGCCGCTGTACGTACGAAGCGTTCGCCCCGAAATTGGACGCGGTGACCGTGAAAATTCAGCCGCGGATTTCTGCGTGAAGGGTGTCCCGACCCTCTCCGCGACGAAAAAAAAAAAAAACATCGCGGGTAGGGTGAAAAACGGGTGAACGAGGGCGAGGGTTACTCTCGCCGCGCTGGCGAAGAAAGGGAATCGAGGGAAAGCGAGAGGGACGCGAACGAAAGTGAGAGGATCGTCGTTGCGCGAATATGGAACGTGTAGCGGCAGATAGATAGATAGAGAGAGAGAGAGAGAGAGAGAGAGAGAGGGAGAGGGTTGAAAGTGGTTATTCAGAGGGGTGCGACGCGTGAACGCGAGCGTTCTGGACGGTAGGCGTGTCCCCTGCATTAGGTTTTAATCATTCAGGGGATGAAATTTTAGGGACGTAGGCGTGGTAGTCTGTTCCTCTGCCGGCTACACCCCCTTCCTGCTTTTGGGCGAATTTCGTCGCGAGACGTATCCGTATTTCGACGCACTTGCGACTAGACGGGGCGCGCGTTCGGGGGGGTAAGAGTCGGATGCGGATTGGGAATTTCTTGGCTGGATAACTGGATGAGACGGGCTCAGGTGGGTTCCGTTTGGCAGTCGATGAATTTCAATCGAGGCTTTCATCGCGGGTTTAGTGCAGGCATTATTGTTGAATAAGGGGAAACGTCGCGGTTTAGAAATCTGTGATTCGATGCGATATTTTCGTACTGCTTTTTCGCGAACGTTTAGAATACAATTTGTATCGTACTGTCTGAAAGTAATATTGCGCGTTACCATTTGCAGTACATTGCAATCCAGCGGAAAAGAAATTAATAGCTGCTAATAACAGCTCGACGGGCAAGGAAACAGTTGCACACAAATGTAACTCGAAAACAACTTTAGAAGCTGGGAGATACAAGGAAAAAGCATGAAAATCAGCAACGGCAGACAAATCCGGAAAAGTTACAATCCGTTTCAAACGATATATTCGCGATATCCAAAATTTCGTTTCAAAAAATATTCCAATCTCGACTCGTTCATCCGGTGTAGCCGTGGCCCGGAGCAAACTCGTGTCTCCCCTCGACGAAGATGGCTTCCGGGTCAGAAAGAGCCTCGCTGGTTGCGAGTTGCAGGTAATCTGCAGTAAATTTCTTTCGCGGCGCGATGGCGCGACTACGTTAAGCCGCCCCGTGGATCCGCGTTATCTCGCGATCTTTCCGCGCGATTTATAATCTCGCGTGCTCCGATTTCCTTTTCCCGTCGAATTCACGGGAGAAACGCCTTTTTCGACCGTCGACGACGAACGCCGGCGACATCGAAAATCGATCCCCGGATAGAATTCCGCGACGTAGCACTCGAGGTTTTCCAGCCTCCCCTTTCAGTTCCGTTCGCGGAGCGAGTCCATTGAGTCCATTTTTCCGGATTAAAGTTTCATTCGTTTTCGAAACATGAGTGCAAAAAGTATAATACAAGGTGAAACGCCGATACCTGCGCAACGAGAGAGAGCACAGGATAAAGCAAAACGAGAATGGACGGTGTTATATTTCCGGAAATCGATTTTTCTTCGAGATTACATTGTCGAATACATTATTGTCGAATGTATTATTGTCGAATATCGCTCGGCAGATATTTCGCGGACGGCTCGATGACGGCGCGGCGTGGACGAGACATGCATTGAAATAGATCGCGGACGCGGAAGAAGTTTGGAACGGTTTATTGGCCGCGACGCGGAGCGACGCCCGGCGTCGTCGTGTCCACGGGTCCTGTGCATCGACTGTGTCAGTCGGGCCGTAACTTAGCAGGACAGGCTTCTTGCCGGGCGAACTCCGGTTGTCGCAGCTGTTGCTGGTATTATTCCGCTATGCGACGCGAATCGCAGCCCACTCTGCGGACCCCCGTCGAAAAAGACAATGGACAAACTCACCGGATGGGAGAAATGCAACGCCGAATAGTCGGCCGTTTCCTATCAATTTTTAAACGTCCACGATATGCATTCGATGTGACGTTCGATGAAATTTTAATATTCCACTGCGTCTGCGGAAACGTTGCGCGATGATTTCAGAAGGCCCGCGAAATAATTGAATGTCCGTTCGAAAATATTGACGCGTCTATTATCGTTCACTTTGTGTGCGGGACAAATGCGAGTAATATTCTTCAGGGTTAATTTCAATCCCCCGTGGCAAATGATTTTTAACGCGCGCGGCAGTTTCTTTTCTGCGAAATGTGGCGCGGAGAGAAAATATTGACGGCGTTGTTTAACGAGCGCGCATGAATACTCTATTTTAGGATTCCACGGTGTACGGATGGGGGAAAAATATTTGATAGGCAAGTTTGTAAATCGAGGCGACTGTATCACTAGTGGCTCGGCGCGATCGCGAAGAACTCCAGATGTTAATCAAGCTAGAGTAACAGAATCTCGCACACGTACACGTAAATCGTAAGCCGTCCCCTTTTTAGCTCGAGACATCCTCGATAGTTTAGGACAGGAGATTTCGCGAGGAAACGAGGGACTGTCCTGCGGGACGGGGACGTCTAGCGTAACCCTTCTCCAGTATTCCGGCGAACTTCTCGGGCTAAATTGAAATTCTGAATTTAAGAGGGTCGCCTGACGTAAAGTTACATTCGGTACGACGAGACGCTTGTCGTCAAACATCGTTCCGTCATCGAACGGACTGTACCATAAATTTCAACAAGTTCTAGGGAAATTCGAACCCGAGGGCGCAAGCGAAATATCGAGTTTAACTTGATTTGCGTGTAGGAAAGTTCGTCGGGATAATTCGAATTTTTTAAACGGCTCGGGGAAAAGGATTCGGGTGTTTCAAGTTTACGAGAAAACGTAGAAGAAGCCGGTTCTTATTGCGACATTTCCATGGAGCTTCGGATCGATCCGAAATCCATTCGGACTTTACTCTTGGAGTTCCAAGGTCTGTTTAACGACAGCCGATCAATTGGTCAATCATTATCAGCCGGATGATACTCGATCGTAGATTAATCGGTGTCGCTCAAGCAGAGTAATATAAATCGCTTCAACGTTGCAGCATTGCAATTCGAAAGATTCTTCAGCTTCTCGTCTAAGCGATAAATTCCACCCGTTTTCCCGAGCATCACACGCGCCTAATATAATTGAAACTTCAATTAATGCGCAGCTGTCGTTCTTTGTCTCTCCTGGTCCGCGAATAACAAGATACGAGAAAATTGGCCCCGATCTCTTATCAATTTATCAGCGCCTCGAGCGCACACCCTTGGGCTCGCCAATCTCAGTAGTCACGAATAATATCGCCGGTCATCCCTCTCCTGCACCGATCCTGATCGTCCATTTTCGATTAATTAAACAAGCGTAAAAGCACCGTGACCAGGAGTACGCGTGACTGGCGCAACCTGGAGGAAGCTCCGAACTTCCGGAAGTTCGGTCGCTGTTAAATCCTCGTTACCGCGAAGATTAATCCGTCCCGGTGGCGGCACGGGGGCCAGAGAACTCTTACCCGCGTAACAGGACGTGTAATGTGTGCGATTCATCAGAAGGCAATTATTAATTCCAGCGAATATATCATCGACCGGAGGTTGAGGAAACTTGGGACCAGTACTATCCTTCCGGTTCGCAGAAGAATGGGCTCAGGCACGGCATTCGAATTCATCCTTTTCTAGTCTTCTTCGGCAATTTAAGGAGATTCGTAGCTGTTCGGAAATCGTGTAGGACAGATGCTTCATAAATTCTTATCGAATTCACAAGAAAACGTAATTATTTTGCAATGACGATTGTCTGGCAACGATTGATCGAATCGTTGAAATCGATCGTTCGATAGATCTGGCGAATTAAAATGTTTGCAAACGTTTGAACGCGATCGAAGGGGGATACAACAGGAAAACGCGAAAAAGGATTTCGTGAATGTTGGAGGAAATCTTAAGCTGGCAGGGAGTTAAACGCGAGTCGTAGATTTTGTTTCGCCGAAGTGGCAGTAACTTGTCGCAATAACAGGACCGGTTATATTATTTCATTGGATTTCCAAAGACGCTTCTCGTCGAACGGCGGGAAGTCGGAAGGCTGTTACGCCGCGTTTAATTCGCTGCGACGTTTTAGTTTATTTAACTAGACGGGTGGTCGTGAATCACGGTTTTACATTAAGGCGAAAGTCAGAAGCAATATTTTCCTGCTGAAACTTTGCGACCGCGTTTCTCGCTCGAGCTACCTACGTATTTTTCGCGGGGCCAGCTTCAATTTCCTTCTTTCCCCCCCCTTGTCCGACAAAGTAAAAGCGGCCAGAAGATTTTCGAGCGAATGAAACGAAAATATTTGACCTCGAATCGATGGAACCGTGGGCGATAACCAGATAAGCGAGGAATAGCGCGACGCTGAAGGAAAGTTGCAAAGTTCCGCGGGGTGGACGAAGTAAAATGAAAAGCCGATTCGAGGGAACGAGACGTAATTGTCTCCAAACCCTTCGGAACGAATGTGAATATCTTTAAACGAAACTCGTTGTCCCTCCGATAATCGCGATAAACGAATAATCTTGCCGTCAAACGACGACAGGTTGAAACATTAGAATCGAAACACTTCTAATTAACAGCTCCTGGAAAATTCGCATTCGATATAATCGATAGTTCGATGAGGTTTCCGTTCCAATCGGAGTCCGAAGAATTCGAAGAATAATTTTTTCGAACACGCCGCCGTACAATTGCCGCGCCCGGAATGATGTTTAAGAACTTTCGCTATTTCTACGTTGGCCGGGGTATCAATTTTAGCTCGCCTGTGAATAAGCGTTCGAGGGGCCAGCTAACCCATCCACTTTATGCGACGCGGGGCTACACGAAACGCAAGTGTACTCGTTTCTGCGGCGTACACTCGCGTGAAATATCTGTCTGCAGCGCGTGCTGTTACGATACTTCGCAGTATCACGCAACACAGCCCGGGACTTATCGATTTTATTGTCTCGCTCTTGTCGGCTGGCTCTGTCATGTCGACGGGTATAAAAATGTGCAAATGTTTTAACATTCGACGGGGCCGCAAGGAACCGCCAGAATGGAAAGGAAACAACCGAGAATAAGCGGCTATAATAGAGAAAGAGGATCGAGGCAAGCGGGACGAGAAGATGCGAGCTGGAAATCGAGCGGGGGATGAAATTTCAAACCGAAAAAAGAAAAGGGGACGGAAGCGAATTTTATCGTGCGAAATACGAATGGCGAAATTATTGCTACATTTATTGCCGGGGAATTTAATTAACCCCGCTCGATCATTTCTATTCCGGTTTCGTTTCATTCGTAGGATTGTTCCGCGAGGCTCGAAAATTCAAGTCGCCGTGGCAAGGTGAAGGGTTTAATCGCGAACTGCTGCAATAGATGCAGGTGAAACGGCGTAAAGCGAGATAAGAAAGATGGACAGGCGAGTTAAGCCGGGGGGGAACTGTAACGATCCTGGAAAAAGGGAATTAAATAAAGGAACGAAGTAAACGAGTATAGATAAAGGGGACGGGGTAGAGCGAGGAAAGTCAAGCGGGTAGAAAAAGGGATTGAAAAAAATGGGGTGACAAGAAGTGTTAAAGAGGGAATACACGATGGCAGTGAATTAAAATAAATACAGAAGGACCGTACAGGCTGCAAATAGAATGAAAGATCGCGGAGCTACAAATGGTCTCGAAGTAAAAGTTTCCTGTTCCGGAGGCAAAGAAGAAGTGAACGAAAGGATTCGAAGTAAGGCAGAAAATAACAATGCGGCCAAAGAAGAAGATAATGACGACCCGCAGCTGAAGAGATGAGCCAAATGGAACTCGAGAGGAATTGTAATGAATGAAAGACGGATAATAGTACCGGGCAGCCGAAGAGGAACGAAAGAGGACAAAATACTGGGAAACAGCGAGGAATGAAAACGAGCGAACGAAAGGTAACGAGAAAAGAAGAGAGGCGACACCAATATTACCCACGACGAAATACTTCATCGAAACCATCGCTTATCATTTTCGATGCACCGTTAAAGAAGCGAGGCACGATTTTGTTGTTAACAAGATTGGTCGTTCCTTTTACCATTCGACACCTGTTCCCAGGAACAGATTGTCAGATCGAAATACCGTCGAATCCGTCTGACGTTGTTTAGTCACCGAGATATACGCTTACGTCAGGGGAGGATTAAAATTCGATACGGATATCGCGTTCAATCCGCTGCCGATACTATATCTTCCGGTCATTCGACGGGATACACCCATCGTTAAATAATTCTTGGCGTGGCGGAAACCCGCGACGACTCGCGGCACAAAAGCACTCTCCTCCATTTCTCTGTGGAGCCGCGGGGGACGAGAAAAAGGGATACACGGAGGATAAAGAGGCAGGAAGAGAGCTGGAGGAAAATCGGAACTGCCAGCACGGTCAAGGGTATTGTTACAGTCGGGGAACGTATCGATCCGGTTATCAATACTGACGATCAAAGAGGATACGACTGTCCAAGTGTACGGCGTCCTAACACGTATTCAATTTTTCTAGTGGACATGCTATCACGCGGTCACGATATCGCGTAATCGACAAACCCCGTCGCCTTCCTCGTTCCGAGAGTTTCTGGGTCCTCTGCTGTCGCTTAAATAATTCACCGATCTGTCAATATTGCGTATACTATGTACAATATTTTAAGATGTATACGGATGGGCAAGCTTTTGATTGACTTGCTCTTCGATTCGATAAATAGTTTCGTTAAACGATCGACGAAGGCATTGCTTTTGAACGAGATGCAATTTCGGTCCGTTTAATTGATAGGGGAATAGGACAGGATATTTATTGGGAAAATATAAAGGGGGGGAAATTCTTGAGTGTTTAAATTTTATTTAAATATGGCAGTATCGTATGGATGGCGTGATAACCTTTATCCGAATGTAGCAAAAGGATAAAAGAATAGACACGGTATAAAGGAGTTTGCACTCGGTGCGCGAAAGAGGCGCAGCTGAAAATTCTCCGCCACACGACAATTACTGTAACACAAAGGGAACGCAAATAATAAGGAGAGGAAGCAGACAGAGTCCCGTTGTTATTAGAGAAGCCTCGGCCAGAAAATATTCTTATGAAAGAGAAACCCTCCTCGAGAATTCTTGTGCATACCGCTCGAATTCTGTGCACGTCGACATGTTTCCCTTTAGTGGAAAACGGAAAAACGACAGGCCCTCGAATAAACACAGCAACCACATTCGTTTGCCCCCGTTCCTCTCCTTTATCTTCCTCTCTTATTTTCAATAATAAAGCCTCGGTGAAACCAGCACTGGAAGAGTTTGTCCGTATTAAAATGCATGATATTTACTCGCGGCCAGATATATTCGTATTTTTCTTCACCCACTTCTTGTCGCTCGTAGTAATTAAAAAACAGAGGGCAAACATTCTTTATTAAATAAATTCGAAATATCTCGGCCGTCTTGACTATCGAGAGAGAAGAAAGAAAGGGAAACATCGAAGGAACATAATTCCGTATACACATTACTGTGTCTACGTACAAAATTATTCACCGCGATCCAAACTGAACAATTCATCGAACTGCACGTAATTCACCCCAGAAAGAAACAGCGCGACCAAATCCAAACGAATTCGGGGGCACGGTCGAAACGAGGGTCGAAATTTCTGCTTAACGTGGTAATTTGGAAGAGTGCGGAACGGCGATCGAAGGAAAAGGGATATAGAAGGGAATCGAAGTGAAGGGAAACCTGGGTAGAAATTTGTGAGTCGTTGCAGAATACTCGATTGAATCCTTCGCACCGAATTTCAACTGCTGTTTCTGTTCTCTTCTTTTTTCTTTTTTTTTTTCTGTCCCCGTGACAACCTCCAACCACCCAACAGCCGCGGTTCCATTATCGTTTTCGTGTTCGAACCGTTTCGGCCGAGGAAACAAAACGCGCGGCATGCAATAACAAATTGAAAGTTGCGGCGGTTGTACGTAAACTACGCAGCTCGCGCGGACGCGGTTTAATTCGGGAATTAGCGATGGCCCCCGTCGATATGAACCCCCGGGACACGGGAAATAGATGAATAAAATGTATCTTGGGCGGAGCTGAATGGTTCGACACTGCGGATTAATAGTTTCGTGAATGGACTTTGCATCGTTCGCGGAGAAATTGTGAAATGTAATTGTTGTATAACACGCGCGTATTGGCGTGCGTGTCGCGGCGCGTGATAAAATAGTACCTCGACGAATGATTAATCGGAAATGGATTTTCGCGATATGAATTTGTTATCCGAGAATCGTGATTTATTATTGGAAAGCAATCGTTCGTTCGTTTCGTTCGAACGATCGATACTGTAGGGTTTGATCGACGCTTTCTCGTCTGAACGTAGAATTTCGGTACCTTTTCACGATTCGTCGGATTTTCGTGATTTGCCGCGGCGACGAAAGCTCGAATAATTTTCGCATTCGATGGCCGAGCTGCTTAATTGTTTAATTAATACCGCGTAGATGCGCGGGAGTGAAGATAGCAGGTGAGGTTTCGTTGGACAACGTTGAAGAGAGGTCGACGGTGAGTGGCTGTAAAGCAACGGGGTGCATACTTTGAAGGAGCACGGAGGACATTCATGATTCATGGCGTGCAAATGTCCCAAAGTACAAGGATCTTCTCGATCCATTCGATAGGGACCTGTCGCTGTTTGCGTCTGTAAATTTTTCAACCGGAATCTCGTGGTCTGAAACAGTGGACCGTGCTCCTGAAGCGAATGGACGTTGAAATATTCACGAGGAGAAAGGTTACTTGCGATTTTTCCGCGATTAAAGGAAGACTCGCCGTGAAATTAAACCGTCGAGCAAGCCCCCGACGTTATTAATGCACTTCTAATCGAAAACCGTCTCGAGCAATTCGTTCTTAATACCAGTTCGCAGCGGGTTGCGTAATATGAATAGCGACGATAATAATCATTTCGTTTATTTGTCTGATACCTAAGAAACGACTCAATGTTAAAAAAAGGAGGAAAAGGAAAGACGAAAGGGACGAAAGGAAAGCTGTAGGACAGTCGAAAATTATTTATCGAACGGGAAATGTAATAATTGATTTTTAGTTCAGTATTTCTAATTTACCGAAGGTGCGAAAGTTTACACTTGCCGTTCGAAAATTTATAGCCGCGTGAAAGAATTTCAGGAATCTTGTTAGCGGAAGATCGCTCCCCCCCCCCCCAACTTCAGCGATATAAAAATCGTCGTTCATCGGCTAACTGCGTCGCAAAAACACAATTCGATAACCGGCAAACCGCGAGCACCGCTTTCCCCGCGAATATTCTTGCCGGAATGGTAACGAAAAATGTAATAAAGTAAAACTTGACCGATCGGGCGACTCTTTCGATAAATATTCGGGGCGCGTGGAACGCGCGCGTGATCGGACTTTAATTCCAGAATTAATGGCCGTTTTGTCGAAGTTGACACGATTAACCCTCGTTAGCCGACGCCGTTCGTGATTATTTTGCAAAAATGGGATTTCGCCGGAGTTTAATAAACACCGTTTCCGCTGGCCATTGGAATTTATGGGCCATCAGAGCGAAACGAAAGCTGGCCACCGTGCAATCACGATCATTCCACTTAGCCTTCCGACCCATTCCCCTGAATTACGACGACGCGACGCTTGTAATTTCCTGGGCGAAAATCGCTCGGTGTCGATATAATTCCGATTGGCTGCGACCATCGAGCGGGCCACGGTTGCTGCATTGTATGCGCGCGGTAATAATTTGGACGTTCGATCTGGTGGCTTACGTTCGGTGTTCAAACTGGCAGGTTCGAAAAGGTTCGAACGATTTAAAAGTAAGACGAACAAGTTAAATGACTTCTCGTTCCGGTCGCCTAGTTTCTCGCGGTACGTGGCTCCAAATTTGGACAGGCTGGACACGACGAAACAAATGATTCCCAGTCAGAATGGTTCCAAATATGAATCGTACCGCCCCATTATTGATGAATATTCATTCAATATTATAACGAGTCTCACGTTTCAGGGGAATAAAAAGGGGCGCGACGAACATTTCATAAAACTATAAAGAAAAATCATGCTCCCGGCGTTCGCGCCGCGACACGTATATCCTTCTGGCCCGGACGAATCCTCGAAACCCTCGAATCCCTTAACAAAAGCAACAAAGGCTCCCAGGGAATCGGGGGGGGGGGGAGAGAATAGGAATGACAGGAGTGGAAAAGAGAATCGTCCAATAAAGAAGGATCCGGTTAAAGATTCGCCGAACGTACGTAGATGAAAATTCCAAAAGTCAAGAGAGGAGAGACGTTCGAGGATAACAAGAGACGGTTGAAAAGGAAGGATCGAGGAAAGAAAAGTGGAGATTCCTCTCATGTGTCTCTCCCTCCCTTTCTATTTCTCTCCGCGGAGAACTCTTTGCTCGCTTTCATTCCACACGATCGCTCCTCGAAACCTTCTGTCGGGCCCAGGAGGATCAAAAGGACCACACAGAGCTTGGATAAAAAAAAAAAAGCCCAACAAAGGGGAAGAAGAAGAAGTAGAACCTTGGTAAAAGAAGAGAAAAAAAAAGGAGGAAGAATAGAATACCACGGGGGAACGTTCTCCGAGATGATGCGCGTAAGAATCATCAAATACCGCGAGGAGACTCTCCTCGTGGGAAATAAAGTTCGATGGCAACGGAAACTGAGGATTCCGTCGAGCGGAAGTGATCGTGGGATAGCTGGATACGCGTGAAACGTCGGTTTATGCTTGTTAGGGGGTACGTTGCGGCGAGGTGATTTATGTTCGAGGGGGTTGGTCGGTTTCTGAAGGGTAATTGAGGAGATTGGCGGTAAGGGTGATCAGGTTTTGGGGGATGCCACGGAGACAATTATATATTCGGTTTTTCTTTTCTTTTTCCTCGGGGGGAAATTGGTTTTTATTGGCTCTTGCGCGTTTAATAGAGTGGGGCTTACGAATGGCTTGACTCGATGAAATTATTGATAGATGTAATAAGAAATATCGAGAGGAGTACATATGTACTTAGATTTTTTTGATTGAGCATGGTTTTTTAAATAGCACCTGTATAGTAATAATGTTTTCGCAACGATTATTTCGATCCTTGTGATGACGAAATCGGTGGAATAATTAATTTGTACAATAATTAAATTGCTTTACCTTTCTGATTAGCACTATTCTATTAGTTTGGTTATGTTGTGTTTCCTGGCAACACACGGTGGATCATTACCGGCTTTCCAAGTGGTTACAGGGTTGGAAGTCATTAAGAATCCCGGATTAACATCGGCATTGTAATTGAAGTTAGTTTGGCGCAGTGTATAGACCGACAACCTGAGCGTTCCTGTTATACGCACCAGCATTAGGTGTAAAGTATATAATAGAGCCGCAGTCATTATTATCCGGATAGTCAGGCTGAAGTTTCCCAAATCCCTTATTCTACCGACTTTATCGCATATCTGAAGGAAGCGAGTGTTCAAAAGGGGTCACGTAATAATGGTCGAATAGATTCGTTGTACACTCCTCGAGAAATTTAAGGTTCCACTAAATTGTCGCCGACGAATCGTCGATCTTTCAATTGCTGTAACTTCGTGAATCAATATCGTACCAGAGTCTACCTGTGCTTGTATTAAACGACAAAATGTCTAGTTTCACAGCACCATGCTCGTTTTCTTTTCAGACTTTTTTTGCGGCGCGAAGGGGGGCGGCAAAATGTTCAAACGCGTGTACGTATCTCGAGAAACTTTTTCAGAACTAAAATAACTACGGATTTCAAGATCGAAGTCTCCCCTTTTACGACGACAACGACTTTCGAATGAAATTTCCCATTATTCTCTGCTTTCATTGCAATTCTAATTTCGAGGTGTATATACATAACTTTTAAGTTAAGCATTATAGCTTTTCTTCATCCCATTCTGTTTCATTACGACTACTTTACCCTCTGATTCTCTTATCTTTTAATTGTAGAAAGTTCCGGGTTCACCTTCATCCTGCTTTCCAATTATATACGATACCGATCACCTGTTACTTTCCTATACCTGTCCCCGAAGTTCACCGCAAAGGAAACAAAGACGGCTTTGTTAATTTTCCTCGAGGAAAAGCTTTCTCGTGGTTCCTCCCCCAACTCCGGTAATCTTTACGCGGACCCACGGCGATCGGTTTCACGATCGTTTGTTCCGTTTCATCGCAGCACGGATCGCTCGAAGGCTTTCACTACATTATTCGCGAGAACTATCTTTTCTCGGTCATGTCTGCTCGCGGCGCTTTCACCGTGATGCCCAAGACGAAATCTGATTGAAATTCTATGCACCGTCAAAGTTCTCCCCCATGGTACAAAAGGGGATCATAACTCTTGCATAGCCTGTGATCAAAACGGGCCGCGGCTTTTTAAACGTTGTTCACCGTTGATAACGATCGGTGTAGGTATCATTGGGCAGTCGGCTTCATTTTTAGTAACAACAATAACACGGAATGTCCGAAACTGTTCAATTACAACGGACGAATAAATATTTGATAAATCGGTTCATCATCTTCGAAAAGAAACAGCCCGACCATTCTTCGCAACGTTTGCAAACGAAAGATAATTATTTCTCTAAATATTTTTATCGTCGTCGTTCAGTGCGTAATTTTCCCAAACCCATCTTACAGAAACATTCTCCAAAACCCACGAAATTTTCCCTGCGCACCGTTTCATCGCTGTTTCGCGGTTAGAAGAAGCTCCACTCACTCGCCTCCTACTCGATACAATCGATGATCGGTTCTCGATATGCCCCACTATCCAGGACGTCGGTGGGATCGATGAGAAACATTCGTGGTCCACTTGAAAAAGGGAAATGTTACCCTTTCGCCTTGTCTTCCCTTTTTCATCCATCGTTCTTCACGCCGGGAGATCCTCCATCACGATTCACCCGGACGATATCGCTGATTGAAAGCGGTTTGTGCTGTTCGATGCGCTCAGAGGGCATCTAGAACGAATAGAAGGATTGGGAAATAAAGATTCGACCGGGTAAAACCGACAGGCCGAGGGAAATAGAGGCGTGCTGGAATTTAGAATGTGGAATTTGAGAAATCACGACGATAGATTGCTACTTGCTTTGCTTTTCCTTCGTTGTGCTTCATATTTTCTTTTTCCTTCCTCCTGTTTCTTTTTTCCTGGACGAATGGTTGTTTCTCGAACGAGAATCTTTTACCGGGAACATCATCCGATTCGTGTCGCAATTTATTTTGGCATATTGCAACACACTGAAACGTTACAATTATTGAGGAAACGATAGTGACAATATTCAATAGATACAGAAAGGGAACTTTGCAATGTGACTCCGATAAAATGAAATGAAATCAAATTAGTTAACCATACCGGTGTCATTGAGTACACGCGCAGAGTTATACAGAAGCGGTTCAGGGTGCATAAGAAGAAAATTCGATTACCTCGGGGATCTTTCCAAATGCTTTACTTTAAGTTGTTGTTTCAATACTTAAAGAGGATTCCATTGAAATTCCTTCGATCGATTTTACAAATAATTTCTCAAGGAAGCCTCTACGTTCCTTTTGCGTTCCTCTTCCCTTGAATGTAGGTCTTCCATCGCAAGAGGAGAATAGGATCGACTCCCACAGAAAACATTCGCGACAGTTCAAAAGAGGAAAAGCTGGTCGTTGCAGTTCTAGTCCTCTTCCCTCTTTTGATCCTTCATCCCTTGCGTCAGGATTTGGCCTCGATATCGCGGACCCGATTGAAAACAGCTCGAATTCTTGTCCCCTTTCGAGGATCGTGTTCGTATACGGGATGAAGGAATTTTAAGACGTCGTTCGTGGTTTATCGGTGGCCCCTGAAGTAATAATGAAACAATTTCTACGACCTGTAGAACGATTCATTTCCTAGTTCTAGTTCATTATCGACATTTTTTTAACTGTTTTATTAAAGACTTGTCAGTTGCATTTATTTTCCATGCATTATTTTTCAACTTTTAAATCAACTGAATATATAGAATGCAGAAATTGTAGGAACGCTGTAGTTTGTCTTATTTGCTTTTCCTCTTAATATTTCCATATTTATTTTATTATTCTTTGTACTATTTTCAATCTCTCTTCTTCCATTAGTACGATCATTTTCATCCACTTGTTCTTTTAGAGCAGAAAAATATAATGATCCGCGCGCGCCATCATTTATTCTCGTTTTCTATCCAGATTTTTTTTTCATTTACTAAAATAATCGCAACAAGCAGTAGCCGGAATCGAATCGCATCGGGTTCAACATTTGAACGGCGTAACGTTGAAATTGGATGATTGATTCGTTCGATGCGTAGATTCGAGGGGAACGAGCGCATTTAATCGGGGCGCGTTTCGTTGAAAAATTATTTAGTAGGCAACCCCGTTAAATGTTGCCATTAACCGGCGTGTAACGATGACGCGTTCGCATTTAAACGGCTATACCGTTTCATTCGCGGCTCGTTTGTCGCCGTTGAATAAATTCTGATTGCTCGCACGCGTGTGACTGATAATCGCCGGTTCGACGGACACAATTATGATAGACCCCCGCGAAACCGTGGATCCACCATGAATAGAAGTCTTAATGAAACAACTCGATAATATTCCAACCCTTGATTGGCGGCGAAAATAAAACGAGACAAAAGGAACGCACTCTCGATGACAATGTTAAACTAATTCGTTACGGAATCGAATACTGCCGAAGCGAGAAAGGAACGATTCGAAACGAACATGATTTTTCACAAGCGAAGGATCAATAATTTTAAGCTCGTGCAAATGTCGTCCCGCGTCATGTGGCGGACAGAATCAAACGGGTACAGCGTCTCGCAAACGAGGTACGGCCTTCCGTCGTCTCTATATTATTTCGTTATTCTTTCACGAGGCAACAACCACCCCGCCGCCTTGTTTCAGCGGGGTGGTAGCCTTTCAATTTTCAACGCGAGAATCCCGGAGGACTCGTGGGGATAGAAATGGGTCTGGCGACCGAGGCCATGAAAGATGCAGAGAGAACGAGGCGAAAGCAACGAGCTGTTTTGCTGTTCGTCGCTGCTTCGACACCGGACGATGCCGCAAAGGCAATCAGCGACGATAATGTCGTTCGACTCGGCCCGAGTGGAATTTCTATGCTAATTTTCTCCCTCTATATATATTTCCCTCTTTCACGAACTATTTCCACGGTTCCGACTTCGGGCAGGGTCTTCCCTTGGCCGCTTCTCTCCCGTTTTCTCGAGTTTCCCCGGAATTTTTTATTCCCTTTGAAGATTCGTTCCCGCGGAGAACGATTGGAAACAGTCGGCTGAAAGTCCGTTGCCACGTTTCATCGATAGTTCTGGATTCCACGGATTATTTATTATCTTTATTATAAATATATCTCAATCTCGACGGAGTGAGAATTCGAAACGGAATTTGTCGAGGACGGTTTATCATTCTGCCAATCAATACACTCGGGGTGGGTTTCTTTTGTACACGTTTGCGATATAAATCCATCGTCGTCGCGGAGCTGTATAATAGGCGCAATTAAGGTGAGATACGAAATTTGGCTAATTAAGACCCGGCTAATTTGTCGATATTTGCAGAAATTGATTTCGCTTCTAAATTAATTGAGCAGCGGCAAACGTAACGATGCGCACCGGACCGTTTATTGCGTACAAATATTTGCATTCAATTACCGCGTTCGTTCGGCGATCCCCGCGCATACTCTCTTAATATCTTTAATCTTCAGACAGAAAGAAGACAGCAAGAACTATCGGACAATTCTATATTTCATCTCCGTCGAACGTTATTAATTATTCGTATCGCTTATCGCAACCTGAAATAACGAATCGAAGCAACGCAACGTCAGCCTATTCCTGTTTATGCACAGTTGTTTAAAAAATAATTTGACTATCCCTTCTGCTGTCTCCCCTGTGGAAAATATCGCAGCCTGTAGCGGGGGAATTAAATACGCGCAACTCGTGTACGCGCAGCAAAACAATGAGCGCATGATAAATGAAGATTGAAGGGGCAGAGACGATTGTCTTGGCTCGTCTTTAGTCACCGCTTCTCCTGTTATTACGAGCCATTATGAGCATCAAAGCTGGAATATGGAGCAAGTTACTGTATACACGCGAGCCTTCATTGTTTCGAGGGACGCTTTAAAATAATTGCCGAGCGGCATTGTCCACGCAACAATCACCGACGCTCGTATCCATCGCATTCACAGAAGCAAGGTGTTGTCTTCCGCTAATCCTTCTACGCTCGAATCGAAAATTAAACGACCATCCTTAATACCGTCCTCGTCTGACGACGTCCGATCCACGTCGGACGCGACAGGTCGAGCGACGGAAATAAAAAGGCGGCAACGAAGAAACAACGTTCGCCCGCCGCTCTCTCGTAAACGGCAGCGAATTTCCAGCAACTTTGTGGCAATTTTCCGAAACGGCCGTGGACATTATGCGTTTCCCGATGAACGTGAACGGCCGAGATTTAGTTCCGGCCATTTCATTGGTTTAATTACGAAATTTCCCAAGTGCCACGGCCGCCATGAGAATTGAAATGAGGTATTACTTGAACGTATAGAAACGAGGTATTATAACGCGAAGTAATTGGAATATTTTTCGCAAAATTTAATCGAACAATAACGACGATAACGGAGACGTTTAAAAGGAGAAATTGTAATGTAGCTATGAAAATCGTACGAATATAATGGGCGAGCAAGTTTCTCGCTTTCTTTCTGGAGACATATTTTCCACAACGTTCAACGCGACGCGTTGCCACCGCTTTAATTGAACGGGCGGGACCGGTGCAAGCGTTTTCCGGAAAATTAGATACGGTTCTCGCGAAAAGTAGCTCACGTGTAACCCGTATCACCGCGGTGGGTCCCCGAACGATCGGTCGCGTCGAGCTTACTCGATGAGATCGTCGAAACGCTTACACGAGCACCGGGCCAAGGGATGATTTATTTATTTCCACCTTCCTCCGGACGATTTTGCGCGAGATAGCCCGGCGACGTGGATACAGGGCACCGGGATACACCTATTTTCACGGCGAAGCAGCGAGAACATTTATCTACGTTGTCCAGCAAAACATATTTGATATTAATATTTGTACGAAAAGAGTAAATTTTAATTCGACAAAGTGATCACGCTGTGTTAATTGAATGTCGCGCATTCATTGTGAAACGAAGAATGCAATACATGTAATTTTTCAAACGATGAGACAATTGGGTATCAATTTTTAATAACACATTTTTCCTATATGGATGAGGAATAATTCTCGTTCCTTAAGATTACACACCGTACGATAGTTTCGATAATAATTTAACAATCGCCCGTTCAATAACCGATAAAGAATAACAAAAAAATGAACAAGAGCTCGAGAGATATTAAATGATTCTACCATTCCAACGCGATACGAATAATTAAATCGTTCGTCATTTCTCATCACCTCACTCTGACTGCGTTGACCCGCGTAACCTCTGAATATTGCGTGCATATTAAACAAATTGTCTTTTCCGTCTTACTCCGCCTGCACATTGGTACAACCAAGCTCGGCTATCCAACAGCTCCGAATGTACCCCAAAATTCTCGACATTTCCCGGCCACATCCGTCGCGCCACGGTATCCCATAAAAGTGGCCGCATCCCCCGAGGGGCGAAACAAACGAATCCCATTAAAATGGGCCGATGGGGTCGCGCGTAATCGCCCGAAAGCTTGCAGAATTCAAAGTTCTCGCCGTGGAAATTCCGTGTAGAGCGGCGGGCGTGAAGTAACTCTTGGAGGCGGGATAGCGTGGAAAGTCAAAAAAACCCGGATCTCCAGCGAGGCTTTCGTTGGCCGCGTCCGGTTGTGCACGGTCGGCACAACCGCGGTCGCATGAATTTCTGAGAGCCACCGGGGACAAAATTCCGGAGGTGTGTGACGGTGACCCCCCCCGAGCCCAGGGATATATTATTAAACGATTAATTAGAATGGTCAGGATACGGACCTGCGTTCGCCGTCGCGTCTCCGCCGGCCTCTTCTTGAATTATTTAGACGCGGAACGGGGACAATCTTCCCACCGCTTGGATTATAGGGGCGAGGAATTAATAAGATTACTGGGTAGTTGGTACGGAATTTATGGCCGCGGTAATGATAACAGTAATGCGTATTTAACGAGAGGAGGGTAGCGCGATACTTGCAATTCGGTGTAATTGATATGGATTAGTCCATTGGCGAGAGAAATGTGCGACGATAATGTTTTTCTTCGTTCGATGGAAATTGCGCGATACTTTTTTTGTATTTTATGAATCCTCCGGGTGTGTCTTGGGAGTTCGAGGACGGTTCGATAGCGGTTTTACGCGGACGGTAAAATTTCGAAGGGGCCGCTAAAATTTCGAAATTCTCGTAACTGGAACGATTATAAATATGACGCAGGATAGCCAGCGGCAACGGATAATACTTAATAACGGGGCGTAAGTGGATAATAGTGGCGCGATATTACGCGCGCTACTTTGTAGCAACTCTGTTATTATAGAATTTTAACATGTAACAACTTTGTTATTATATCATTTTTAATTACTTCGTCGACCTTCCATTGTTACTCCAAATTCAATTACTTATTGTCTTTAATTTAACCGGCCGTTGGCCCGAACAAATTCAATCTGCACGACACTGCAGTGCGCTCAGAGGTTCAAAAGCTAACGAAGATATATATATATATATATATATATATATATATATATATATATATATATATATATATATTAACAAATTAAACAACATCAGCCGTGAATTTAATATTAATATTAAATATAATCGAACCTCGCATTGTCACGACCGCCCACGAAAAATGAACTACTCGACGGTAGTCCATCCCTATCGAACAAACAACGGCCCCCCTAATCAAACATCCACCGTCGTTGTCTCGGTTTCAGGCAATAAACTGATCTGCGACTGCAAGCTGGCGTGGATCTGGGGCCTGAGGAACGAGACGAAGAACATGAAGCTGCGTGACTCCCTGGAGGAGCTCACTTGCTTCCTGGAGAGCAATAACGCAACGCTGAAGATCAACAAGGAGGACCTCGAATGGAACGAGGCGCTCGAGATTGCACGAAACTCAGGTAAGTTCGCGGTGCTTGCACGCTCCCCTGTTTCCATTCTCCGGCCTCGCGTTCGTCTTCCCGGGCCATTGTCTCGGTCAGAAATCGTGTCGTCCGTCCTCGGCGAAAAGGTTCTACGTTCAACGTGAACGATTGAAGATTCGTCGAATTTCACGCTTGTCCGATTTTCCGACGAACCGGGCACGCCTTTGGCGTTAATAAGTGAAATTTCTCGATTTAAAATTGGACGAACGCGCGAAACGGATGGGCAGAGTTGGGAATGGATGTGCGCGAATGCCTTTGAAACGGGGCGTACGCGTTCAGAAGAACCGCGGGGGGGGGGGGGGTGAAAGGTTGTATTGTGAAGAGTGGGTAAAGGGTTGAGACGGCAGAGTGCGTTGCTCGCGTGCATTTTCTTCATTGTAATGAGAGAATAAGGGTTGCTCCTCGAGATGCCCTATTGTTCCACGAGATGATTAACAGCGTAGCTTCTTTCCTTCCATTGTTTTCTAAATAATGATCGCTCGCCAGATACGTAAATATGTATATGGCGTGGATTTTACGAGCTTCGCTCAATTGTAATGCGAGGTCGAAATAATTAAATTCGCGGGGAAATCACGGTATGTCCACGTTGTCCGAATGGTATTAATTTTTTTCGTTAAATAAATTTCAACGGCGCTGTAAAAATAATTAATTGAGCAAGGTCGTGTCGAAGTTGATTTCGAAACGTGATATAATTTGAATCGCGCGAACTCACTCTCTCTATCTCTCGTGTTGCGATTTTTTAAACGAAACAAATTTTATCGAACTTGCTAACCTCTCATAATGGGCAGTCGTAATATAAATCACTTGCCCCTTTAATTCCGATCTCATTTATTTCGTTTACCATTACTGCCGGAGCGAAATAACAATTCGAACGTAAAGCTGCCGGTGGGAAAAAAAAAAAATACCGTATGGACACAGAGGAAGTTTTATTTCATTGTTAAGCTAAATTTCGACCGGGCGTAACGATTCTGCGGCGCGTACATTTACTCGCTGGGAAAATAGAATATCGTACTCTTCGAATAAAAAGATACGGAGAATCAAAATGCAAATATGGTATAAATTAGCGAGAATTCCCCACCGAATTGTGACAAATGTATGTCGCAGTTTGCGTTTGGCCGGCGAATTTAGATTCGTCAATGCCCGACAGAGCGAACGAATTTATCTACAAGTTGAATTTTTAATCCATCGTCGATAAAGGAAATAGATGTGGCAATATTCCACGGATAATCGGATCTTTCGAATGTAATATTTCGTTTGTGTTCGATTGCGCTCCCTGTTCGAATATTTTACAATTCTTTTTTTTTCTATCTCTATTGACACGGAGCTCGAACCGCGGTGTAATGAAAATTTAATCGAACGAAACTCTAGCCCGCCGTTCCTAAAAATTCGACAACGGTGTGCAATGGTAACGGCTACTTCAAGCATGTGCAGCAAGACTGCAAATATTGAACGAACAAATAATACCGTAAAGTCTGTGCATAAATTCTCGACACACGCGTACGATCAAGCAGAAATACCATAAGGGTCACCTCGCTCGAGTCACGAAAATCACTCGGCCAGTCGTAAACCCATAGACCATAAAACAGTTAACATTATTCTCACTCGTCTTACGTCTCCCGTTACTCTAACAATTACTTCCAGAAATATCTTTGATTAAACCGAAAACCGCAATAAAGTATCTGTCTTTTGCTTGCCGTAATATATACAATGAAAATAACGAGATAATACATTGGTGGCGCGCGTGCCTTTTCTAAACACGGAATTTGCATTCGATTCCGGATTCGCTATGCGAAACGCATTTTTCGACGGCCGCTTCATATGCATTTTGTTCGAATTTTCGATTCCTCCCTGTTACAGAGGAATATCGTACCGGAAGTCTGAGAGGCGGTGGCAGCATCGAGGACGACGATGCTTACTTGGGCGACGACTTCGAGAGCAAAGACGGATACGAGGATTCTTCGTCGAATTCCGATTTTCAGCCGAAGGTAAGATACACGTTTACTTTCTATATTTTTCTTCCCGCTGTCGCGGGAACTGGATCCGTTTCGCTCCTATGCCATTTCACGTTTCCTAGAAACGCGGTATGAAAACCAGATTAACCGATCAGTTTGACAGGCTGGCAAACAAATTCGATCAACAAATCTGTCGTATTAAAATTAGAGCCGACAGTCCATCGTTCTTCTCCATTACGATAGAAATAAAACGACCACTAGTGATTCAGCAGGTTCGTTCCCTCGTTTTCGACGATATCTCGACGGAGTGTTTCCGCTTTTCCGCTTATATTTTCCGGAAACGGGGAGCCATTTACGAGAGATAGATAAAAGGCCGGGGGAAAAACGTTTTCGTCAAAATTGTTTCCGCGGCCCGATCTCGTACGAAATGAAATTCGACGCTAGAGAATCACTAGTTACCTTTCATCATTATAGTACGTAGAAGTAGCTTGAATTTTTTAGTAACGTTCAGCTGCAACAAACTGATCCCGGACAACGGAACGAAATGTTTCACATCCGAAACTGTCCATCGAAACTGATCGTTTCAATGATAGAATTTATGATTTCAATCGTACAGAAACTGATACCGCTCATCCTGGATTACGGGAGCAACTTTTCCTCTCAGATATCAATTTCACTCCCCTGCAAAAAGAGTACAATCATTAATTACAGAAATTCAATCCCACCTCTTGGACGGGACAAGGAGATCGCAAATAAAACTTGTTTCTTCGTCCATTGCCGATATTTTCTCTCGCTGGTTGCAGCCGAAATTGACGCGATACTTTCGATACGCAGACAGTCGAGTGTACGTAACTTCGATGTTACGCCAGCGTAAAGGGTTGAGCTACGGGAGGAACACGCCTTCGTAAATTTAATGGCGATCGAAACTCTTTCGTGAACACTGTGCAATGGCAATGGCAATGTCCACCAAAAAAAAAAATAGAAAAACGAAAACACGACGGAGAAAATAGAAGCCACCCCCTTCAACCGTGCAAGCCCCCCGTACACCTACTAACGAACACTGCCGCGCGAACTGTTGCAGGTGCAGATGGTCGAGGGTAAACTCGGCTACGTGAAGAACCTGTTCGACCTGAAACTAGAGGAGCTTCCATGCCCCGAGCCCTCCAGGGAGGATCTAATGGCGTCGGAACAACCATCGAGTCGCCACGAGAACGCTCGCGTCGGCTCTTCAGGTTCCATCTGGTCCTCGTCCTCGCCTGATCCCGTTCGCCTTGATCTCTCCGTCCTCCTGTACTCGCTGGTCCTCCTGGTGTCGGTGCTGTTCACGTAGAAGCGGCTCCGTTAGCCGGACGACCCATGAAACCCATCGGAAAGACAGCCCGTGCACGAGGACAAAGATGGCCCTCGTCATCCGAGAACGTAGAGGAGCGTGTGTAATCGAATCGCGCGTGGTGTGTGCGCGCGTGCCTGTGTGTACGTATGCGTCCTGCGTGTGCATGTATGCGTGGGTGGATGAACGCGGTTGCCCGTGTGCGTGTATCGTCGCGCGTGTCCGCGACAGAGGCAGACGGTGATCGGGAAAATTCTTTTCCCGGTGAAGCGGGCGAGGAGCGACGGAGCCTCGTCGTCGCGTCCTCTGACGCGGTAATTTAAGCCGTCGGAAGGTTTCGCCCGTTCGAACATTACTTTATTCCAGTCGCGATTGTTAATTATTAATTATTAACGACGGACGATTAATCGCGGACGACTCGCGGACGTCGAGGAGTACGCGGCGCAGAGTTTTCCGGGTCTCTGCTTTTTTTCATTCTTCGAGGAAATTTTTGAACGTCCCGCTCGGCACTCGTTCCGATCTTTCGGGCCGTAATGCTCCGAACGGAATTTGCAATCTTACAAAATTGCCCGTCGTTCGCCACGGGAATAAGGGGAACCGAAATTTTACAAACCCGCCCCCTCCCGTAACTCTTTTTACCTAACTTCGCAATCTTTCGGACGCGGCAGTTCGTCGTAAAGCGAAACGAACTTCGACTCCGTTCGGGCGAAACCGTTTCCATCCGTACGTGGCCGTAAAATCACGAGGAACTTGAATAAGATCAAATTGGCCGCTCGAGGAGCGTCAGTCATCGGTCGTTGGTCAACAAGAGCGAAAGGTGAGTCTTAGAAAGTTGGTCGACGGCGACGACGAGTCCTGATCGATTGCTTCTTGGCCGCGAGTCGTCCACCAGCTTGAATCGCGTTTGCGATTCCGCGGACGGGTCGATGGAACGCTACGCGTTGAAACGTCGCGGAGAAGTTTTCGGTGCGACAATTTCGAGCACGATTTCCTCTTACTCTTTTTCTTTGTTTTTCTTTCCTTTTTTTTTATTTTTCAGAGAGATACCTCGAACGCAAGCAACGTTCGATTCGTTTTTATCCGACGCGCGAGATTATTGCCGCGATGCGTAATTAACAATTAACGGGGACGCATTATTGACCTTTTCGACGTGCTTCTCTCGCTATAGACAATTACGAGCGTTTCGTGCGATTCTATGTATAAAGGTTTGTATATATACGGTCGGTCAGAGGAATGGTCTTCGTGTGTCCTGCGCGAGATTTTTTATACGATTCTTAGCGTTAGTTTGTACAATTGAGAAGCTTGCCTCCACGGACATCCTCGGGAGCCTCGACAATTCTCGCTTGACGCCGCGTCGAGGATCGTTCGCGAGTCGACGCGTTGCCTGTTAATTGCGAAATCATCCCGGTCGACGGAGCGCGTACGAAAAAGTGTTCCCGGGCGAACGTTATTATGTACAGAATTTCCATTTAACCGCCGCGTTAATTGAATACAGATTCGCCGGGTGGAAAAGCGGACGAGTGGAAACGTCGTTCGCGACGATTGTCGAGGAAATCACCGTTTCCAATTGCATTCGTTGACACTAACGTTTCGTCGTTCAATCGATCATAAGGTGGCCCCCTTATCAATTCGTAATCAATTATACACGCGTACGCATCGTCCCATTGATACCGCGCAGAACGACATAATTTCGTCTGCGATTCAATACTGGCAGAAGTACAATTTCTCCTCGATCATTCGTAATTAAGGTTCCATCTGACGCGTCTTTTTGATACTCCTATCCTTTCGATCGACGCGAAGACCCTCTTCTGACCGTATTTAATTCATCGTCGCTTTAAATCCACCTATATATATATACACACACATATATATATTATACATATATTATATATATATATATACGTGCACACACACGCGCGCGCGTTAAAGATTGTTTCAACGAGTTGGCAATTTTCTGACCAGCCGTGTCCTCGCGAGGCTCTCGGAAGTTCGACGACGGGAAACGGAAGTTGGCTGGAAAACGATCCACGCGAAGCTTAGTCAATTCCCCACGCAATCGCGCCGGTTTTATCGTCGTGGATCGAGCTCGTCTTTTCTAAAAGAAGAAAAAACAAACGCACAAATTCCCTTGGAAAAGCCACCGTGGACGTCGTTTTCGATTCGCACGGACGATCGATAAACGGTGTCGACGCGTCCGCGAGAGCAAATAGGAATATTCGAATGCGCTAGTCAAGGCACGTTGTTACAATTCGAGAGAGGGTGCTTGGTATCGGTGACGGAGAAGTTGGTGTACCGTTCCTTTTATTTCTATTTGGAGATTCGTTTATTCTTGAGACGCGGATCGCAGCGGGAACGATAAAAATCGACGGCGAGAAACGACGAGAGAAATCGATCGACGGATATGATAGATTTCGTCCTCGACGATACGTTCGTTTGCGCGCGGAAAATTTGCCCCGGCGACTTGGCGATTGGTCCACTCGATTATCGTATTTGTATTTGCTACGGATCGGTGTAATTTTCGCGTGAATTTCTGAACGCCCGTTTCGGTTTAACCGCGGGCCCCGGAGGAAAATGAAATTTCCGTATCGATTTGTCGCTTCTGGCTGAGCCAACTCTAAACCGGGCTGAACTTATACCTCCGCATTCATTAATCAGTATCAGATCGGAATTCGGTATGAATAGGGGGAATATGTTTCGGATAATTCTCGAACTACGATGGCGCGATAGACAAGATTTTGGTTTCGGTTCGCGCGGATAATTCAATACAGTCCCTTCCTCGGGATAGATTGAAACGTTGCTCGCAGAAGAACGCGATAATTAGAGGCAGTTAAAAGCTGCTTCGAGGTTGGGGGGGGGGGCAAATAATCGGCACGGGTAATTGCTTAATTCGCATTTCAGTTAATTAATTGTTGTTTGCCTAAGTAATCGGAGAACCTGCGCTTCGTCTTTCCGTGAAATCCGATCGATTGAAGGGTACGTTGAATTAAACGAAAATTACCATCCGTTCCTTCGAGCGCTCCTACCGTATCGAAAATAATACACAATAATATCTTGTGCATTTCCAAATGATACTGTAAAATAGTTTCCAACGAAATTTTCCTGTATTGCAGTTAATTTTGGGAAAATAGAACCCCGTGAAAGAACGACCAGTGAAAAATACCGACATCCATATCGACACATCGTTTCAAAGTATTATTTCTCGCCGATGTACGAAAACAAAGAAAACCAATATCTCTTGTCCCGGAAAAACAACGAAATAACCCTTTCTCATAGAGAACGTACGTACAATTACCAGAAGTTCGGCAAATTTGCAAGGCCAATCGCCACTTGTCCTCGCGACAAAACACGAATTTTCAGATTCGAGAACGCGTGCTCCACCTTCGAATTCCCGAGGCAAATCGTCTGTCACGATTTCGAGTGGTTCGCGGCGGTTTCGCGACACTCGATGAATAAATTAACGCGATCTCGTGTCGTCAAATAGCAAAGGATGATCCACTGGAGGCGTTCTCCACTCGTCTTCGTCGAGCCTCCCTCTTCGACGAGCCGGCTTAATTGCGCCGGCTAATTGAACGTCAGACAATCGGGTGAAAAAGAAAAGGGGGTGAATTGGTCGTTCGCGACGATACACGGCGCATTTCTATTTCCTTTCGTAGCCGCGGCGCGCAAACGAGAGTGTAGAAGAGCAGCGAACGGTAAGACGGTTCGTTCGTCGATTTTATATTTGTATTTTTTAATTGTATCATAGAGAGGAAGCATAAACGTTTCGCTTTTCGACCGACCCTCAGTGCCATCCCTTAGCTGTTAACTTATTATTCCGTAGAGAGCTAGGTTCTAACGAGTGTTCAAATCGGCGTATAGATCGGTTAGGGTCTCGTGGCTCGCTCGCGTTCCCGTGAAAGGAACCGACGGCGTAGAATCGTGAGAGATCCTCGTTTCGAATTGCTTTCTCGAGAATATCTACCATCCAGGAGAATTCCGTCGACGGGTCGATAAATTATTTCATTGTAACGCGTGCAATCGTAAATAATTCGATTGATCTCTCGCCGCTAACAGAACCCGGTTGTCATCGATCATTGAAGGATCGTCGATCGTCAACGTGTCCTCCGCTCTGTTAGAAAATGATCGAGCAATGGGAGAAAAGGGGGCGCGAGAAGAGAAATCGAACCGCGCCCTCGCCGTCGAATCGATAAATCTTTCACGAGGACGCGGACGAGTCGCGCGACCGAGTAAAGTAAGCGTACACCTAAGTTCACATGCGTTGTAATTATAAGTTCGCTGATTTCACGCATCCGTCTACCAAAATACCAAAAACTGGAGGGGGGAATAGAGGATTACGAAGAACGCAGAGGAGGAACGGAAGGAACTGTCGAGGATTGCGCGACAGAATCGAACGGAACGGAAAGTTCTTTTTCCTTTTCGCGCGTGCACACCCGCGTCGCTTTTATCGTAACGCGAAACGATCGACGACGAAATCGCGCACACTTGGATGAAGTGAAATGACGGACGATCGTTTGATAACGTGGAGTATCGCTTGCCCCGAGCGATCTGGAAGAAGATGTGGGAGAGAAAAAAAAAAAATTATCGATGATGTTGAGATTGTTTGTCATAGTATATGCGTTATCATATATATAGTATCGCGATATATAGTATATGAATGGTCGGACTGCAAAATGAAGCTTGGCCGGGGACGACGGGGTCGGCGAGTTGATCGCGGAGAAGAATGAAACGCGACGCAAGGACGAGGAAAACGGGGTGGAAATTTCGATTTTCCGGAGGAGAATCGCGTACAGGATGGTCGCTTTCACTTCGAACGACGGGGAAGGAATTACATAGGAGAAAGGAAGGAACAATAAGGGAATGCTTGAAATCGGGACGACTGAGTGCAGCCTCCAACCGACGAAAGGATCGACTAGGATTTGGCCGACTAGGATTGAAATAAGAGGAAACACAAAATTTCCTCGATGGTCGTTCGGTTGGAGGGGTTCGAAGGGAATTAAGAGGAGCCTGCACGCGACCCGGATGGAATCGAACTTTCACTGAGAAGTGATAATCATGTAAAAATAGCGTCGCGAATGAAAAAAAGGAGCGGCCGTAAGAAATATTCTTGGGCCCACGTCAAAGTAGATGGTACAAAAGAACGAAGAGGAGGAAAGTCAAATATTGAAACGATCTCCGTCTGAGTTGCAGTGTCGGAACTCTTTTTCTTTTAAAGAAAGCTACTTTTCCCTCTCTCTCTCTCTCTCTCTCTCTCTCCGTTTCGCACTTAAGAAAAAGAGAAAAAGTTTCGAGCTCGACCCAATTCCAAGCTTTCAACGTGGGTTCGCCTGAACGAGTCCCCGGGTTCTCGTCTTATCCCGTGCCGTTTTAGCCTAACTGTTTCTCATCGTCATTGTTCTTCGTCGACTTCGTCGTACATCGTCGTCCAAGCGTCCCGCACGATGGCATTTTGTGGCACGACGTCTGTTGTCAGCCGAGACGCACGCACGCGTACGAAGGGGGTATCATAAGGAAGCGAAAACGAAAATATCCGCGGAGACGAAAAGGAAAGAAAGGCGGAGGGAATAAAACTCGATACCAACGTGGGTTATCGCGTGCGCCACGTTATTCCTGTAAAAAAAAAAAAAAAAAGAAAGAGAGACACAACCAAACGAATTAATCAAACAGATGTCATGAATCGCACCGATAGCCGATTTCCCATGAAAAAAAGGAAGAAAAAAAAAATGAATGAACAAAATATTTCGCGTGTGCGTAGAGCGTTCTCGCTCGAATCGAGGATATAAAAGGTGTTCTAAGAGGACGTTCTGAGATTTTTCGAACGATCCTCCATTGAGCATAGGATATACAAGAATGAGGAAGAGGGGAAAAACAGAATGATATCTCGTAAGTTAGGATTAAGTACGATTCTAATTAAACAAGAAAAAAAAAAAAATGAAAAGTCTGTCTGTCACTTTGCCTATCTCTCTCTCTCTCTCTTTCTATCTCTCTCTCCCTCTCTATCTGTCACACGCAACACAATCAAGCAATCATACACACACACATAGTATCCACAAGACACACATAAATTCTCTGGAAAATATTAAGCTCGTAGGTAAACCAAAGATAAGGAAAGTTCGGTGTTAGTCGTTAGGAATGCTCATTAACACAACCGGATATTCATGGTCCGTCTTTGATCGATCACGTCTTTAACAAACGAAACAGAGAGGCAGGATTTATCGTTCTAAGACTCGAGTCATTATAGTGAGGAGCGGTGTGTGCTACGATGCACGAGAGAGGAAACAAAAAAAAAAAGAGGAATGTTGAGAAAACCAAAACAAACGAAGAAATCTAGCGTAACCACCATTACGTTCATTCTGATTGTAATCGAAAAAGAGGGGATAATTTTCCGTCTCTTTCGTTTTTCCATGTCGCATTGCGAATGATGGCGTTGTCGACGGTCCTCGTGTCATCGACGCATATACGATCGGGTAAATTTCGTTTCGTTTCGTTCTGTAGGGAGGAAAAAAAAGGGAATGCAAAATGCGACACACGAGACGCAACGAAATTGCGCGATTCTTCTTTTTCTTTCGTCCTTCCTTTTTTTTTTTCTTTCGTCCTTTGTGATAATAAGTACGACGGTGGTGTCATGCTGTATGTATCTTGTTGAAAAAGAATACGTCGGTATCGCGATGGTATTGTGCGTGTGTTTGTACACGGCCGTGCGTTTCGCGTGTATGTACACGCGCGCGCATTGCCGATACGATAACGTTGCATTATTATACAATTGCCGAGGGGCGTACGTACCGGTTTTTTCTTACACCGAGTGACTTCTAATTTTTAAGCTAACACACAAATGGGCGTGATTGCGCAAACGATAAGTTCTAAGGTTTTGAATATTGTACTACTTATGGATTCACTGTCAAACCGTAATATGTATTATATGTTCTTTTGTAAAATCTAAACGATAAATAAATAAATCGTCGAGAAAGAAACAGCGACGTGGCCACCCCATATATTATAATTCACTTGTCACCGATCAATTATTACTATTGAAACTTATTCAAATAATCAATGATGATTAAAACTTATTGAAATAATAATTGTCAATGTTTCAGGAAGAAGATATTTTTAAACGTGATCCATTTGGACAGGTGCGATTATCGAGTTAAGAAATCGCGAGATTTATTCTTTTTGAAAAGTGCTTTAAAGAAATTGTGATTCGACAAAACTTTCACCGTAAGTATTTAATATCAGAGCCACTTAATGGTTTATTTTCTATTGCTGTTTCTTGCGAATCGAATAGTTATAAAACGAAATCAAGGTTAACAAATTCCGGCGTCTGCAAAGACGTCACCTTTTTACCAAAACCATTCTAAATCGCTTAAGATGCGCGAGAATGCCTGAATCAGGAAATCGAGCGTGAACACTCGAAATAACGATTCGCGGGACCGTTTGTCGCCCGATAAACGAACGCGCACAGACATTAATTCCATATGCAATGTGCGTTTAAGTATGCAAATTTATTCTGCAATCTTCGCTCTCTAATTTCGGAACGTTGAAAACAAGTCTCGTATTCCTATTCATTACACATCTCTACGATCGCATTTAGCGTTCCGTTAAATATTTTGTAAGTGTTGAACGTTCAAATAAGATGAATCTCTTTATCGTATTCGCTTTCCGATCGAAATTTTATAGGACTAAAAAATAGCGTATATTAAATTCGAAATTAATATAAACCATCAGTAATTAATATTATCGCCAAAGTATAATATCATCGATGATACGTTTATCCTAGAACATTACAAACAAAAGTGGAACAATCCGAAACGTATTCGTCATAAAAAACATTACAAACAAAGGTAAATGAAAAATGAACCACCGAATCTCGAAGAAAATTCGAACCGCGTGGCACAACGCCTATATTATTAAACATGACAAGAAAGCGATTCCTGGCGTTTCACGTTTTCCAATCGTGACCGCGTCGAAGTTTCCGTGATAGGGATATACCGTCGACGAGACCCAACGACTCGTAGCAGTCTTTATTTAGTAGCAGTGCATAATCACGACGGTACACGATCCCCATCGATTCGTGTTCAAACGCAAATTGATCGCGTGTCATGTGTCGGCATTGAACGACAATTTGCCCCCAGTAGCGGTTCGGTCGTCTTCGAGACATACAATCTCTCTAACTGTCCGTGCCGTCGATCGATCCACTTGCATTCTTCCGTATATAATTTTCCGCTGATTTATTCTCCCGTGGAGCGAAAGTTCGTCAGTGCGATTCTACACCTATAATTCGCTCCTTTCCTTTTTCCTTCCTTTGGTTTGAGCGTATCCCATTTCAATTTCATTCAGTGAGATCCGTCGGTAGTTGCCGAGAGAGTGATTGATAGCAGACGTACGATCGGCTTTGGACGTGAATTTTGGGCGCGCGAGAAGTTCGCCGTTATGACGGCATAAATTACAGCGGGGTGGCTCACTTCTCTATCCAAGGCTTTTCCGCAGAGACACGGTAAGCTCGTTTGCGAAATGTGCCCTCGTGAGTAGCTCATAAATATAATAAATATCGCCGCCTTCGATTACCGTGCTGCACGTACGTTGCGGCGAATTTATGAATCGTTTTCGATCGATCCGCTGAAACGCTCGCTCTTCCCGTTGTGTCGGTGCCAGATGAAAAATTACAGCATCTCGTTCCTTCGTTTCTGTCTATGAGAGAAACGTTTATCACCGGAACACTGTAACATTATAACATTGTGTAAACCTTGAATTGTTCGCAGACGATCATTCTTACGCGTATATCATATAATAAACGGAGATGATACGCTTTACGTATTATCGAAAAGGTTCGTAACTTCCAAGACGCTTTTAGTTCGCGAGTATTTTATTTTCAATGAGGCTATTTTAAAATCCCGTATGAATCGAAATATATTTGATCAAAATCGTGTTGCAAATTTACTGTTAATACGTTGATATTAAAAGTCTCGTCGCGTTAGCTATCCAATATTTTCGTCGAACCTTTAACCAAAATAATATTACATTGACTATAGTGGATAATGATCTGAGAATGTGCACAGCGTGTAATTAGTGAGATAGAAACGTTGTCGGACATAGAAACAAGGAAACATCTTTTTTCCTACAGTGATCGCAAACTCGATACGATTAGTTTCACGGCATTATACCCGTATCGTTAATTGAGAGCAGGAGATCGATACGCGACCGGGATAAATTAAATCGAATCTGTAAATGCGGAGCAATTACCAGGGCTTTGGCCGCAACTCTGTGTAACTCACTGTAATTTACAGCCGACGTTCTGCGTGTTGATGCTTTTGCGAGTCTGGTTTCACTTAATCTCCGTGGCTCACTGCACGCTCGGCCAGGTCCATGGGTAATAGGGTTAAAGATCTCATGGTTACACGGATTAGATTTACCATTTAGTAGAGCTCCATCTGTACCATCTGGAGTGGCTAAAATAATACAATTATTGTGTGTATTTTATTTTTCAACAGCGATGATATTTTAATTGAACGTGTGGATTATTATTGTGCTTGCGTCACCACGAACATTATGATTATTATATTTGCATCACCTTTTGCTTCGTTCACAATATGTTTGCACAAGTCTGCATGTTACAAATATTGCGTTCGATATGTGGAGAATATCATCGAAATCCTTTTGACGAACTTTCGGTATCGGTGTTCACCAATAAATCGTCCCCAAAAAAGTGAACGCGTCGGGAGAAATATTTAATTGAATTATTCAGAAATATCTCACGAACAGTGTTGATAAAAACTCCGCTTGAATTCCTGGTCATCAACGGTTTCACCGTTTCCGTCGTAAGAAAACGTTCCGACAGGAAACCTGCGTCCAAAGGAACTTTTCCGTACGCCCGAAATAACTCACCGTTCTTCTACTGCACCTGTTAAAAGTGTCTGGACAAGGTATCTTATAATTCGACCATTATTGGGAATCTCGGCATTTTCAAACGGCACTTCGCTGCAACAAGAATTTTTCCTTTCTCCTCTCCTTTTTTTGCTTTCCCTCCGGGGTCGAACGTTCTCACGTCGAACCATAAATTTTCTGAATCGACCCGACTGCAAACGAGACCGTTTAAAGGCCGACTGTCTGTAATGAAATGCGAAACGAACGGCGCCGGTATAATTACGTATACGTTGTATACGGTCGTTCCGCGCGGTGCAAACGAAACGGGAACAATCGAGCATCGACGTTTTAAACATCTTTTATATCGGCACTGGTGCTTCGTTGACAAACGTCGAATACACACGCCCCCGTTCGAGCCTCTGCTTTCGAAACAGCGATTCGAATATAATTAACGGCGTGCATTCGCGAACAGAAGACCGACGATGCGGAGCACTCGAACGCCTCGATTCAATTTCGCCCCTGGTAAACCGAGTCGAGACGGTACGAGCTCGGAAAACCGATTGAAACTAGCAGAATGTAAAGAATTAAAATAGATCGCGGGTGTGTTTTGGTCCGACGATTTGCTGGCGCGATCGAGGAAAACGTCGGAAACAATGGGGCGTTTATTAAATCGTTCATGAGTATGGAGGGAAATGATTTGCTGAAAGAAATTTAGCGTCACGTCATGTATGATAGATAATTTTATTTCGTTCGTGGGATTACGATAGTGCTACAGAGCTACGTCCAATACTAACGAAATAAGAGAACTAATGATTGCCCGAACGACGTCACAGCGGAACGATGATCACATCGTTGAAGCTGTGCCTTCGAAAGAGTTTCAAGAATCTTTCGTACATTATTTTTGGTTCAATATACAAACAAACGCAATCTACATTGCACCACCAGCGACTCTGATAGCAACTCACTACTCGCTACTTTCTATTATATTTATCGTGAATACGGAACGCTCAACTTTCATTCTCGTCTGACAACAGTACAACTCGCAACGCGGTAAACAACGAAAACACACTCGAGATGAACTGAAACATCAAACAAATGATCAGCAACAGTTGTCAATTAAACAGTTCTGGGCTTAGAGTAACGATTAACCGTACCGAGCAATAATAATTCAATGAAAACATCGGAATGATACAGCTGACACCTACTATCACCGGTGACCGTGGTGTTAACAGGAGATGCACAGATTTCTGCATTCTAAGGGGTAGCTCGTACCATAATGATTCGTAACCACCTCGCATCACATTTTCACTCTGATAATAATAGCAGAAGATTTCGTTCCGTTACGAACGATTTCAGGGGAACAGAATCAATAGAAGAAGAAAAAGGAGCAGAATTAAGCAAACCGACTTACTGCATCCATCAAACAATCAGCTGGCCACGCACACATGAACACCTCCAACAGGCCGGTCCCGGCGACAAAAAGAAACTGAACTTTCACAGTAAATGGCTGCCGCTATTCACAGCAATACACATACTTACAGTTTTATTCCCAAACAATCAACGACACCGTCAACTACTCACTCCGATAAAATTGATGCCGCAAACCACGGCCCCCACGCTGGACACGGTCACCATGTAGACGGCAACGAATCGAAACGATTTCGCGATTTCGATCGCGTACCTGAAATAATGCATTCTTTGTCGGACAATGGTGGAACAATTTGCGAAACAGTGCTGCACCGTGTGCAAGATTTGGGCCGTTCAATAACGATTCATCCAGATTGATTCTTCTGAGAGTCGAGAGTTTCTCTGTGCGTTCGTCTGCGATTTAAAAAATTCCCCCCTCCTAGGTTCTTCTTTTCACCGTCGCCGAAAATTTCGCGAGGCGAGAGCGGAACCGCTCGTAGAATGACCCAACGCAAACGAAAGAAGAACAAATGATCCACGTACCTTTTCAAAGCGTTATACTTTCTTATACACTGTACCAGCGAATCGATGTTATTGATGGAGCGTAGCTCGATCGACAGAATCTCGAAACGCGCCGCAGCGAACAGCAACAGCAACGCGCCGAATATACAGACGCAAACGTGAGACGCGACTTGCATCCCGGCGTACGCCTGGTGAACGAAGATGATGCTCCTCACCGGTTGGAAATTCACGAAGAACGGGTACACCGCGTTCGTTGGGAACGGTTCCGATATAAACATCGTACCCAGCGACATGCATATCGCGGTCAAATAAAACCAGATCGCCGAGATCCCGTAGAACGTGGAGAACTTGTTCACGTACTTTTGAAACACCAGCCGCTCGTGCGATTTCGCCCTCTCGCAGGAGAGTATCATCTCCTCGGTTAATCGCTGTAACACGTTGTACGAGTGATCGATTTGCATGGCACGTAGGGGGTCGAGCCCGTGTTAAAACGCGACGGGTGTAAAATATTTTTGCTGAACATTAATGGAACGAGGAAACGTTGTTGCACTGGGTTGACAATTGTTTGGAATAACGCTCTTCTGTTTAATTGCACGCGAATTAAGGCTTGTAATTACCGGACGCCAATCGATCGATAAGTTCGTTCGTATCTTTCGTATCTAATTTGGATATACCCGCTTCGGTTAGAAAAAAAGAAGGAAGAACCTTCTAATTATTTAAAAAACACTGCAGCCCCGAGTGCGTCGACGTTGAACATCGATACACCATCGCGCCATGTCAATATTTAAAGAGAAGTTGTAATCACTTGTCACACCTCAGGTGCGGCACCCATCGCGAGTAACAGGCTTACCTGCAAACGTTCGTACTGAACGGTTAGGACAGACGTTTGAAAGAGTGTCTGCATCACCGCGAACGACATGCAAGTCGCTTTCGACAAGTTCACCGGGTCGTCCCGGTGCACGTGTATCGCGTAAACCAACGGAAAGAATAACACCAACGAGTTCAAAAATGCGACGGCCCTGGCAACTTTGAAACGAAGCACTTGATACTTGGTGGCTGACAGCGGCAGGGGCCAGCAATACGTCAGCGCGATGGCCAACTGCGTAAAGGCGATCGCTTTCTCGGGCGTTACGTTTCGGAACATGCCGCGGCGATGCCTGGACTGAACTGAACTGAACTGAACTGAGCGCGGATGTGATGAATGCGATTCCTCGAGGGATAGATTACCGGACGTTGCGTCTGGCGGAAGAAACGAATTGCCCCCGGGTATGAATTACGGAAAATTGCGATGAATAGTTTATCGGGCCGTTGATGTAATCGCGAAGGGGTTGATTTCCCTGCCGGCGGGGAAAAAGCGAGCCTTTAACAATTCCATTAATATGGCACAAGTGTTGCAGAGAAAATGATAGGCCTGGTGTATACCTACCTGTTCCCACGCGGAATGTAATTATCCGTTCGCGTTACGGCCACTGCAGTGGGAAGTGATCCATGTGTAACGCACCCCCTGCAACGTTTCTTACCGTTCTCTAACTTTTTTTTTTTCTCGCGAATTATTTTTTTATAGATTTCATCGTGGCCTGACAAGTGGAACGAACGATAGACCCTTGGACAAATGGAATGCTACGAGAACTGTAATGAAGATGTTACGAACCCCTCGTTCGTTTCACAATGTTACGACCTTTATTTCAGTTGTCGTGTGGATTAGTTAACGGTCCGAGCTTTTCTGTATTACGAGAGGGGAATTGATAATGTCGTGTTTTATGGAAGACCATCGCTTATGGTTCATTGGGGGCTAGTGGTAGATATAGAAATCGTAGTACGAAACGTAAGTTGTATAATATAATTAGTAAGGCTAAAAAATATTTTATTGAGTCGTAAGTAACTTTGATTACGATTGATGTTTGTATATTTATGTAAGAAAGTGAGCGATACGTTTTTTGGTTTTAGTAGAATATGAATATTAATTTTGGGGGTAGAAAGTACGGTGGAGAGAACGCTGGTCCACATGTGATTGGTAATCTAAAACGAAAATATTGGAACCAGGTTGGTACCTGCGGAAATAGATATTATTGGCTTTGACAAAAATTTCATTGTTACCTTGAGCGAATTAAATCTGAGCAATCGCGAAAAAAATTTTTACCGTTCGATTATTTATATGATGACAGTTTCTGTAAAACATGTTTCCCAACCAGTATAAATCTGACGATTTATAGTGATGAAAAGCAGATTTTAACCAGTGAACGACAATCGAATCTAACTTTGTACGTGCAAAATAACCTCACATGTATTTTCGAACGAGTCGCTGCTGAGTTACTCACTTTAGTAGTTTATGTTCAGAGACGTGTCTCCCGTACGATTTCGCTTCCTCGCAGAAGACCATCGTTTCCTCGATTAATTGCTGCAACACGCGGTCAGAATAAACGATTTTTACCACGTTTCATGTACAAGAGTCTTACCTGAACCCGTTCGTACTGTTTAACGGAGAATACAGATTGCAGAATTGTTTGTAAAGATAATAATTTGGAACTTGGTAGCTGGTGAAGGAAGCGGCAATCAATATGCCAGAGCAACGGATAGTCCTGTAAACTCGATCGCCTTCACTGGCTTCGGAACATAGTACCACGATAAGGAAACCGTGTACATACTGAATGGTGGACGAAATTCTATGAGGGATAAAGTACCAGACACCGTGTCTAGGAGCAGGGCAGATTGCTGCAAATGAATTCAGGAAGATTGCTATGAACAGTCAACGAAACTGTCGATGACATGATGAGGGGGTGGTTTCTATGTTGGCGGCACCGAGAAAATTTTAGACAATTCCATTTAATGTAGGAGGTACCTGCAGCTACGGTAGAACTAATGATACCCTAAAGTACGGCTTTCCGTTTCCGCGCGAAACAGAAATTATTTTCTACCGTTTACGGTTACTGCAGTGGGCAGAGTGTTGTATACGTCACGCACTCTGCACCGTTCCGTCCGCTTTTGTTTTTTAGAAATTATATTTTTAATGATTTAACTAGACGGCCTTCACATAAACTGGCGTCAAAAATTACAGGGTCGCTAAACTGTCCGTGATAAATTGTTGACAGTTGAGCTACCGTAACTTTGCGAGAAGAAATCATCGAGCGATCCAGCTGCACTCATTTTAAAGCCTTACTTTCACATCCGTGCGCCCATTTATTTTCAACATTCTTTTCTACATCGTGTAAGGAGACGGAAAGTAAAGGTAGTCTTTTTCCAGAAATGTCACGAATTCAAACGTACGGCCCCTCAGAAATTTTTTCCATGACTGAGATTGCGAATACGTTCGAAGATTAAACCTTTACAACGACCACAGAAACATTGACGCTCAATTTTTGCTTGTCATCTTTTCGCACTTTCGAAGAAAAGCACACCCCGAGGAAGTTGCACGGTTTCATTAAAAGTGTGATAAAATGGTGAAAAAAAAGTCGTAGGTCGAAATACTTGATATATCGTAGTCTTTACATTCTGCAGGATTCGAATTACTTAATAATAGTTCCAAAGATACCTACAACAAAAAACAATAATACCTGTAATATCCAGCTAAACAAAAACGTTATTTCCCTAGCGTAATTGATAGTCAACAGTTACTTTAAACATTCTTAGCGTGTGCAGTTTCAATTTGATCATCAGCTTTTATCATCACGACTCGTAACGCGGTAAACAAGGAGAACACGGACGAGATGAACTGAAACAGCAAGCACATAATCGATTGAGTACATTAATTAAAGAAATCCAGCTTAATTAAATCACATTCGTACCGAGCAATAATAATCCAACGAAAATACTGGAATGAAGCATCTGATCCTTACAGCCACCGGGGGCTGAGGAGTTAACACAAGAAGTATAGACTTCTGCATCGAGAGTGGTCGATCGTACCATTCCGTTTCGTACCCACCTTGCATCGCATTTTCACTCTAAGAATAATACACTAAAGCCCAGTTTTATCGTAATTAAAACGAAATGAGAAAAAAACAGGCGGTATTAAAAATGAACTTGCCGCGTCAATTAAATTATCAGCTGGCCAAGCATACATAAACACCTCCACAAACGCAGTCCCAGCGACCAAGAGCAACTGAATGCTCATAGTCACCGACTGACTCTATTCATTAAAGCAAGAACAGTTATATTCTCAATCGTAGCAACGAATCGACAGTGTCGGATACTCACTTCGATAACACTGATGCCGCAAAACACGGCAGCAACGACGCAAAGGATCACCGCGAGCAAAATTGTAAACCGAACAGGATCGACCACACCCTGTGCATACCTAGAGGAATAAGAATAAATAAATCAATCGACGCACTCGACGAATGTTTCACAATTTCATCTATAGACAGAGTATACGAAAGTGAATGGATCGTCCACGTACCTTCTCAAAGTGTAGTACTTCCGCAGGCAATGTATCAGCCCAGCAATATCAGTGACTGTTCGCAACTCGATCATCAAAATCTCGAAACGTGCCGCGGCGAACAGCATCAGCAGCGCGCAAAATATACTAACGCATACGTGCGCAGCGCACTGCAGTCCTGCGACGGCTTGATGCACGAAGATAATGCTCTTTACGGGTTGGAAATTAACAAGAAACGGATATACCGCGTTAGTTGGAAACGGATCGGACACAAACAGCACTCCAAGTATCATACTGATGGCTGTCACGTAAAACCATGCAGCTGATATCCCGTAAAACATAGAATACTTCTTCACGTATCGTTGAAAAACCTCTCTCTCGTACGATTTCGCCTTCTCGCAGCAGACAATCATCTCCTCGATTAATCGCTGCAACACGTTGTCAGAAGGAGCGGTATTTGCAACACCTGACCAGAGGAGAACCCTACCTGAAAGTGCTCGTACTGGGTAATGAAGAATGCAGTTTGCAAGATGGTCTGTACGATCGCGACCGTGTAGCAAACCGCTTTGGCGAAGTTTTCTGCGTCGTGGCGGTGCACGTGTATCGCGTACAGCAATGGCAGGATTAAAGCGAGCGTGTTTAAAAAGGCCATGGTTCTGGCAATTTTGTAAAGAACAATTTGGAACTTGCTGGCCGTTGACGGAAGCGGCCAGCAATATGCCAATGCAACGCTGAGATGTGTAAAGGCGATCGCCTTCTCTGGCATAGCGCTTCGTAACATGGTAAGACGATAGAGACACTGAGTAGACGGAATGGCGTATGAAATTCTCCGAGGTATAAATTACCAGACATCGTGCAAGGGAAGGGAGCATATTGCTGCGAACGAATTCAGTAAGATTGCGATGAATAGTTTATGAAACTGTCGATGCAATCGTGAGGGGGTGATTTTTATTCTGGTGGAAGCAAGGAAACCTTCGACAACGCTATTATTATAGTACCTACAGCTGTTGTAGGACTAATTATAGCCTGAAGTACGACTTACCCTTTCCACGCAAATCAGAAATTATTTTTTTTCCACCACGGTTACCGCAGTGGGAAATGTTGCATATGTAGCGCGTCCTGCATCGTTGGATACCCTACTTGGTGAATTATTTCTCTGCACATTGAATAGCGGAAAGTATTCCGTGTCGACGTGTGAGCCGATCCATAGCACCGTTGGTAACAAAGTTGCCATAATCATTACCACCGGTGGCGCAGGAACCCTTCTTCTGTTCGTGCTTTACGAACGATACGTACAATGAAGACGTGTATCGTGGAACAGAAGAAGTTCGTGAACGTTTGGGTAAATTTGTGATGTCAGTACGAACGCTGTTCATGGTGCGTGTAACCGTGAAAGAATCTGTGCATAGTAATACGAGCGATAATCGTTGTGCGTGATACAGTAACAGGAAATCGTGCGCCCCAGTGAATACATTTTGAGATGAGTCGCCAAACACGAGTGTACATATAGATATAGTAGTCGTACGAGGGCAATCTGAAAAGTTCTCGGCCTAACAATAAGAAACTATTTTTTTGACGTGAAATATGTGTCATTTTTCAATATAATCACCATGTATCAGGACGAGAGCTTTTCAGACTGCCCTCGTAGATATAGAAAGCGTAGAACGAAACGTAAGTTGTATGATATAATGACTAACGCAATACAGAGTTCGACAGGTAGAAACATATAATTGAATCGTAAGTAATTTCGATTACGATTGATGTTTGTATATTTATTTCAGAAAGTGAGCGATACGTTTTTTGGTTTAGTAGAATATGAATATTACTTTTAGGGGTAGCAAAATCGGTGGAGAGAACACTGGTCCTCGTGAGATTGTTAATCTAAAACAAAATATTGGAACCAGATTAGTAGCAACTTAAATAGATATTATTGGCTTTGCAAAAATTTCACTCTTACCTTGAGAAAATTAAATCGAAGCAATCGCGAAAGAAATATTTACCGTTCGTTTATTTATATGGTAACAGTTTCTGTAAAACATGTATCCCAACCAGTGCAAATCCGACGATATATAGTGACGAAAAGCAGATTTTAACCAGTGAACGACAATCGAATCTAACTTTGTACGTGCAAAATAACCTCACATGTATTTTCGAACGAGCCGTTGCTGAGTTACTCACTTTCGTAGTTTACCATTATTTCCCCGATTAATTGCTGCAACACGTGGTCAGAATAAACGATTTTTGCTACGTTTCATATACAAGAGTCTTACCTGAACCCGTTCGTACTGTTTAACGGACAATACAGATTGCGGAATTGTTTGTAAAGATAATAATTTGGAACTTGGTACCTGGTGAAGGAAGCGGCAAACAATATGCCAGAGCAACAGATAGTGCTGTAAACCTGATCGCCTTCACTGGCGTGTTCAGTACATACTGAATGGTGGGCGAAATTCTATGAAGGATAAAGTACCAGACACCGTGTCTAGGAGCAGGGCAGATTGCTGCAAATGAATTCAGGAAGATTGCTATGAACAGTCAACGAAACTGTCGATGACATGATGAGGGGGTGGTTTCTATGTTGGCGGCACCGAGAAAATTTTAGACAATTCCATTTAATGTAGGAGGTACCTGCAGCTACGGTAGAACTAATGATACCCTAAAGTACGGCTTTCCGTTTCCGCGCGAAACAGAAATTATTTTCTACCGTTTATGGTTACTGCAGTGGGCAGAGTGTTGTATACGTCACGCACTCTGTACCGTTCCGCACGCTTTTGTTTTTTAGAAATTATATTTTTAATGATTTGAGTAGATGGCTTTCCCATAAACTGGCGTGGAAAATTAAAAGCTCAATAAACTGTCCTTGAAAAATTGTTGACATTTGGGCTATTGTAACTTTGCGAGAAGAAATCGTCCAGCAATCCACCTGGACTCATTTTAAAGCCTTGCGTCTTTACTTTCACATCTGTGCGCTTATTTATTTTCAAGATTCTTTTCTACATCGTGGAGGGAGTGAGAAAATAAAGGTAGCCTTTTCTCAAAACTGTCACGAATTCGAACGTACGGCCCCTCGTACATGTTTTCCATGACTGAGATTGCAATACGTTCGAAGATTAAACCTTTACAGCGACCACAGAAACATTGACGTGCAATTTTTGTTCGTCATTTTTTCCGCACTTTCGATGAAAAGTACACCCCGGGGAGATTGCACGGTTTCATTAAAAATAGTTTCATTAAAAAGTGGAAAAAAGACGTAGGTCGAAATACTTGATCTATCGTAGTCTTGACATTCGATAAATTAATTTTAATAGCTAATTAATAATAGTTTTCAAAGATACCTATAACAATAAAGAAAAATACCTATAATATCCACCTCAACGAAAATATTACTTCCCTAGCGTAATTGATAGCAAATTGTTACATTAAACATTTTTAGCAGTTTCAATTTGATCATCGGCTTCACTCATCACAACTCGTAACGCGGTAAACAAGGAGAACACGCACGAGATGAACTGAAACAGCAAACAAATAATCGATTGAGTACATTAATTAGATAAATCCAACTTAGTTAAATCACATTCGTACCGAGCAATAATAATCCAACGAAAATACTGGAATGAAGCATCTGATCCTTACAGCCACCGGGGGCTGAGGAGTTAACACAAGAAGTATAGACTTCTGCATCGAGAGTGGTCGATCGTACCATTCCGTTTCGTACCCACCTTGCATCGCATTTTCACTCTAAGAATAATACACTAAAGCCCAGTTTTATCGTAATTAAAACGAAATGAGAAAAAACAGGCGGTAATGAAAATGAACTTGCCGCGTCAATTAAATTATCAGCTGGCCAAGCGTATATAAACACCTCCACAAACGCAGTCCCAGCGACCAAGAGCAACTGAATGCTGATAGTCACCGACTGACTCTATTCATTAAAGCACGCACAGTTATATTCTCAATCGTAGCAACGAATCGACAGTGTCGGATACTCACTTCGATAACACTGATGCCGCAAAACACGGCAGCAATGACGCAAAGGATCACCGCGAGGAAAATTGTAAAACGAAAAGGACCAACCACACCCTGTGCATACCTAGAAAAAAGAATAAATAAATAAATCAACACAGTCGGCGAATGTTTAACAATTTCATCTATAGACAGGGTATACGAAAGTGAATGGATCGTCCACGTACCTTCTCAAAGTGTAGTACTTCCGCACGCAATGTATCAGCCCAGCAATATCAGTGACGGTCCGCAACTCGATCATCAAAATCTCGAAACGTGCCGAGGCGAACAGCATCAGCAGCGCGCAAAATATACTAACGCATACGTGCGCAGCGCACTGCAGTGCTGCGAGGGCTTGATGCACGAAGATAATGCTCTTTACGGGTTGGAAATTAACAAAAAACGGATATACCGCGTTAGTTGGAAACGGATCGGACACAAACAGCACTCCAAGTGTCATACTGATGGCAGTCGTGTAAAACCATGCAGCTGATATCCCGTAAAACATAGAATACTTCGTCACGTATCGTTGAAAAACCTCTCTCTCGTACGATTTCGCTTTCTCGCAGCAGACCATCATCTCCTCGATTAATAGCTGCAACACGTTGTCAGAAGGAGCGGTATTTGCAACACCTCACCAGAAGAGCCCTACCTGAAAGTGCTCGTACTTGTTAATGAAGAACGCAGTTTGCAAAATAATCTGTACGAACCCGACCGTGTGGCAAATTGCTTTGGTGAAGTTTTTTAGATCGTCGCGGTACACGTGCATCGCGTACAGCAATGCAAAGATTTGAACCAACGTGTTTAAGAACGCCATGGATCTGCCTATTTTGTAAACAATAATTTGGAACTTGCTGGCCGTTGACGGAAGAGGCCAGCAATATGCCAATGCGACGGTGAGATGTGCAAAGGCGATCGCCTTCTCTGGCGTAGCGCTTCGTAACATGGTAAGACGATAGAGACACTGAGTAGATGGAATAGCGTATGAAATTCTGCGAGGTATAAATTACCAGACATCGTGCAAGGGAAGGGAGCATATTGCTGCGAACGAATTCAGTAAGATTGCGATGAATAGTTTATGAAACTGTCGATGAAATCGTGAGGGGGTGATTTTTATGCTGGTGGAAGCAACTAATCCTTCGACAACGCTATTATTATAGTACCTACAGCTGTTGTAGAACTAATTATAGCCTGAAGTACGACTTACCGTTTCCACGCAAAACAGAAATTATTCTTTTTCCACCACGGTTACCGCAGTGGGAAATGTTGCATATGTAGCGCGTCCTGCATCGTTGGATACCCTACTTGGTGAATTATTTCTCTGCACATTGAATAGCGGAAAGTATTCCGTGTCGACGTGTGAGCCGATCCATAGCACCGTTGGTAACAAAGTTGCCATAATCATTACCACCGGTGGCGCAGGAACCCTTCTTCTGTTCGTGCTTTACGAACGATACGTACAATGAAGACGTGTATCGTGGAACGGAAGAAGTTCGTGAACGTTTGGGTAAATTTGTGATGTCAGTACGAACGCTGTTCATGGTGCGTGTAACCGTGAAAGAATCTGTGCATAGTAATACGAGCGATAATCGTTGTGCGTGATACAGTAACAGGAAATCGTGCGCCCCAGTGAATACATTTTGAGATGAGTCGCCAAACACGAGTGTACATATAGATATAGTAGTCGTACGAGGGCAATCTGAAAAGTTCTCGGCCTAACAATAAGAAACTATTTTTTTGACGTGAAATATGTGTCATTTTTCAATATAATCACCATGTATCAGGACGAGAGCTTTTCAGACTGCCCTCGTAGATATAGAAAGCGTAGAACGAAACGTAAGTTGTATGATATAATGACTAACGCAATACAGAGTTCGACAGGTAGAAACATATAATTGAATCGTAAGTAATTTCGATTACGATTGATGTTTGTATATTTATTTCAGAAAGTGAGCGATACGTTTTTTGGTTTAGTAGAATATGAATATTACCTTTAGGGGTAGAAAAATCGGTGGAGAGAACACTGGTCCACGTGAGATTGTTAATCTAAAACAAAATATTGGAACCAGATTAGTAGCCGCTTAAATAGATGTTATTGGCTTTGCAAAAATTTCACTCTTACCTTGAGCGAATTAAATCGGAGCAATCGCGAAAGAAATATTTACCGTTCGTTTATTTATATGGTAACAGTTTCTGTAAAACATGTATCCCAACCAGTGTAAATCCGTCGATATATAGTGACGAAAAGCAGATTTTAACTAATGAGCGACAATCGAATCTAACTTTGTACGTGCAAAATAACCTCACATGTATTTTCGAACGAGCCGTTGCTGAGTTACTCACTTTCGTAGTTTACCATCATTTCCCCGATTAATTGCTGCAACACGTGGTCAGAATAAACGATTTTTGCCACGTTTCATGTACAAGAGTCTTACCTGAACCCGTTCGTACTGCTTAACGGACAATACAGATTGCGGAATTGTTTGTAAAGATAATAATTTGGAACTTGGTACCTGGTGAAGGAAGCGGCAAACAATATGCCAGAGCAACAGATAGTGCTGTAAACGTGATCGCCTTCACTGGCGTGTTCAGTACATACTGAATGGTGGACGAAATTCTATGAAGGATAAAGTGCCAGACACGGTGTCTAGGACCAGGGCAGATTGCTGCAAATGAATTCAGGATGATTGCAATGAACAGTCAACGAAACTGTCGATGAAATGATGAGGGGGTGGTTTTTATGTTGGCGGCACCCAGCAAATCTTGGACAGTTCCATTAAATGTAGCAGGTACCTGCAGCTACGGTAGAACTAATGATACCCTAAAGTACGGCTTTCCGTTTCCGCGCGAAACAGAAATTATTTTCTACCGTTTACGGTTACTGCAGTGGGCAGAGTGTTGTATACGTCACGCACTCTGCACCGTTCCATCCGCTTTTGTTTTTCAATAATTATATTTTTAATGATTTAAGTAAATGGCTTTCGCATAAACTGACATGGAAAATTAAAGGCTCAATAAACTGTCCATGAACAATTGTTGACATTTGGGCAACTGTAACTTTGCGAGAAGAAACCTGCACTCATTTTAAAGCCTTGCGTCTTTACTTTCACATCTGTGCGGTCATTTATTTTCAAGATTCTTTTCTACATCGTGTAGGGAGTGAGAAAATGAAAGTAGCCTTTTTTCAAAAATGTCACGAATTCGAACGTACGGCCCCTCGGACATGTTTTCCATGACTGAGATTGCAATACGTTCGAAGATTAAACCTTTACAGCGACCACAGAAACATGGACGTGCAATTTTTGTTCGTCATTTTTTCCGCACTTTCGATGAAAAGTACACCCCGCGGAGGTTGCACGGTTTCATTAAAAGTGCGATAAAATGGTCGAAAAAAATTGTAGGTCGAAATACTTGATCTATCGTAGTCTTGACATTCGATAAATTAATTTTAATAGCTAATTAATAATAGTTTTCAAAGATACCTATAACAATAAAGAATAATACCTCTAATATCCAGCTAAACGAAAATATTACTTCCCTAGCGTAATTGATAGTCAATTGTTACTTTAAACATTCTTAGCGTGTGCAGTTTCAATTTGATCATCGGCTTTTATCATCACAACTCGTAACGCGGTAAACAAGGAGAACACGGACGAGATGAACTGAAACAGCAAGCACATAATCGATTGAGTACATTAAATAAATCCAGCTTAGTTAAACCACATACGTACCGAGCAATAATAATCCAACGAAAATACTGGAATGAAGCATCTGATCCTTACAGCCACCGGGGGCTGAGGAGTTAACACAAGAAGTATAGACTTCTGCATCGAGAGTGGTCGATCGTACCATTCCGTTTCGTACCCACCTTGCATCGCATTTTCACTCTAAGAATAATACACTAAAGCCCAGTTTTATCGTAATTAAAACGAAATGAGAAAAAAACAGGCGGTATTAAAAATGAACTTGCCGCGTCAATTAAATTATCAGCTGGCCAAGCATACATAAACACCTCCACAAACGCAGTCCCAGCGACCAAGAGCAACTGAATGCTCATAGTCACCGACTGACTCTATTCATTAAAGCAAGAACAGTTATATTCTCAATCGTAGCAACGAATCGACAGTGTCGGATACTCACTTCGATAACACTGATGCCGCAAAACACAGCAGCAACGACGCAAAGGATCACCGCGAGCAAAATTGTAAACCGAACAGGATCGACCACACCCTGTGCATACCTAGAGGAATAAGAATAAATAAATCAATCGACGCACTCGACGAATGTTTCACAATTTCATCTATAGACAGAGTATACGAAAGTGAATGGATCGTCCACGTACCTTCTCAAAGTGTAGTACTTCCGCACGCAATGTATCAGCCCAGCAATATCAGTGACTGTTCGCAACTCGATCATCAAAATCTCGAAACGTGCCGCGGCGAACAGCATCAGCAGCGCGCAAAATATACTAACGCATACGTGCGCAGCGCACTGCAGTGCTGCGAGGGCTTGATGCACGAAGATAATGCTGTTTACCGGTTGGAAATTAACAAAGAACGGATATTCCGCGTTAGTTGCAAACGGTTCGGACACAAACAGCCCTCCAATTATCATACTGATGGCTGTCACGTAAAACCATGCAGCTGATATTCCGTAAAACATAGAATACTTCGTCACGTATCGTTGAAAAACCTCTCTCTCGTACGATTCCGCCTTCTCGCAGCACACAATCATCTCCTCGATTAATCGCTGCAACACGTTGTCAGAAGGAGCGGTATTTGCAACACCTGACCAGAGGAGAGCCCTACCTGAAAGTGCTCGTACTGGGTAACGAAGAATGCAGTTTGCAAGATGGTCTGTACGATCGCGACCGTGTGGCAAACCGCTTTGGCGAAGTTTTTTGCGTCGTCGCGGTGCACGTGTATCGCGTACAGCAATGGCAGGATTAAAGCGAGCGTGTTTAAAAAGGCCATGGATCTGGCAATTTTGTAAAGAACAATTTGGAACTTGCTGGCCGTTGACGAGGGCGGCCAGCAATATGCCAATGCAACGGTGAGATGTGTAAAGGCGATCGCCTTCTCTGGTGTAGCGCTTCGTAACATGTTAAGACGATAGAGACACTGAGTAGACGGAATGGCGTATGAAATTCTGCGAGGTATAAATTACTAGGCATCGTGCAAGGGAAGGGAGCATATTGCTGCGAACGAATTCAGTAAGATTGCGATGAATAGTTTATGAAACTGTCGATGAAATCGTGAGGGGGTGATTTTTATGCTGGTGGAAGCAAGGAAACCTTCGACAACGCGATTATTATAGTACCTACAGCTGTTGTAGAACTAATTATAGCCTGAAGTACGACTTACCGTTTCCGCGAAAAATAGAAATTATTTTTTACCCGTCACGGTTACCGCAGTGGGAAATGTTGCATATGTAGCGCACCCTGCATCGTTGGATACCCTACTTGGTGAATTATTTCACTGCACATTGAATGGCGGCAAGTATTCCGTTTCGATGTGTGAGCCGATCCATAGCACCGTTGGTAATAAAGTTGCCATAATAATTACCACCGGTCGCGCAGGAACCCTTCTTCTGTTCGTGCTTTCAGAACGATACGTACAATGAAGACGTGTATCGTGGAACGGAAGTAATTGGTAACTTTGTGATGTTAATGGAATTATTATAGGGATTTATAACCATGTCAATACGAGCGCTGTTCATGGGCGCGTTACCGTGAAAGAATCTGTTCCTAGTAATACGAGCGGTAATCGTCGCGTATGAAACATTGGTAAGAAATTATAGTGATTGCATTTAATGTTGTATCTATAGAAACACGCGACATGATTCATAATCGCACGATTAGAACGGGGAAATGTATGATTTGTCATATCAGAACAAAATTCTTACGGTTTGGAATACCTGCTATCAACTTATGAGTAAATATTAATTCTAATTCATTATATATGTATATGCATCAATATTTCTTAATAATAACATGAAGGTATTTGTAATATTTATAGCAATGTAAACGAACTAATAACCGATTACGATCCACGTGTTCCAAGACAAATGCAATCAAATCAAATATACCGTTTAAAAAAGCTGAGAAACAAGAGAAACGATTTGACGAATCGCTATAATCATCGGTTTGCTGCGTTCTGTATAAATGTTATCCAACATACTGGAGCATAGTTGTGTCTTACGTGATGCACAACATTTGAAGTAAAGACCATGTACAGCAGGGTCTCCACAGCAATAGCAGAATGAAAAGGAATATTTTAGGAGATTTATTATTAATGCATCCTATTGCAATTTCCTGGACGATCGCGTGACAAGGGTACAAGTGGAATCGTGTCCCCGAATAGTCGGAGTAAAATCGACTAACATCGTTAGGAAGTTAAGTGGTATAATGGCCATCGATTCAGTACGTCGTTACTTCTTTGGACGCACGTGAACAAAAGCAGTATCATGAAATATTAATGGAAATTGTAAAAACTAGGTGCACGTGATAAAAAAAAATATAAGGAGAGAATAACAAACAAACGATGAAAGGGGATGGACGATAAAAATCAAGTGCCGGGTTCAACAATAACAACTGAGTGTATTTATTACTCCCACGTGATTTCTGACACGCTTTCTCTCCCTCAGAATAGACACAGAATTCATTTTGACAAACTTCCTTCATCAAATTTATCAAAAACTCTCAGTCTGTACTCCACGGAAGTTCCTTTTACATAGGAATTTCTGTCTATCCAACGCGGGGCCCCAGATTTTTTTATATCAAAACGGTCCTTTACGTATCTCTGACCAAAAGTGTTGCCGAGGTTCGTGAGAACGTGCAGTACGCAGGCGGGAGTATCGTTAAGTGCAACGCTACCTGGAGCATCTTCGTACGAACTATTAATTCACCGTAAGCCAACGCTCTCATATTCATGCAGAATAAAATTTTTATTATTCAGAAATTACATATTAACAGACTACGTTGACAGTCTCGTTAACTCTTGTTGTTCACAGAGTTCAAACGGTTCTTGATTCACCATTAGAGTTTGTATCCTCTGCACGCTGCTTGACACTGGAAGATCATACGTAAATTGTATTATTGATATTCAAAGATCGAAACTTGAATTTATATTAATATCAATGGAGTGTCCCGGAGATTTGACTAAACACATTCAATATTGTAAACTAACCGTTGCGTGGCAATTTTTTCCAATTGCCCGTGCAACTTGCGACGCTCTAGAAAACGAATTCGCTAGTATTCATACATCAATGGTGGTCGAGACACTCGGAAAAGGTTGTGAAAAGCGAACTATTATTTGCACTATGCAGGTATGCTGCCGCATTTCTCCGACACTATTGCTAATCAAATGCTACTTTACGCATTCTGGTATCGGTATACCGAATTCTAATCCTCCTCTTTTACCAGAAACACTCTTAACGTCGTGAACAAGGAAAACACATTCGAGACGAACTGGAACATTGAGAAACAGAAGTTGCTCAGAACAACGATTAAATAGATTTAGCACAATGAATATCATTGCCGTACCGCGCAGTAATAACTCAACGAGAATATTGGAATGAAGTACGTGACTTTGATGGCCGCGGGGGACGGAGGAAGTAGCGCGAGAAGTATAGTCCTCTGCCATTTAAGCGCCTGCCCCGGCCATTCCGATTCGTATGCAGCATCCATCACGTTCGTACTCTAACAGCAACAAGATTCACGTTGCTGCGATCGAAGCGCGATGAAATAGACATCACTGAGGAAACACAGAAATATGACAACTCACAATTTCCAGTAAATGGTCGGCCGGCCAGGAGCACATAAAAACTTCCAGGAATGCATTGCCGGTCATAAAAGCAAACTGAACGTTCAGTGCGGCCGTTTGATGCTGTTCGCGCAAACAGAAACAGTTACATTTTTTTGTATCGTTGAAATTGGTAACGTCGTTCGTGAACTCACTGAGATGAAATTGATGCCGCAGAACACGGCTATCACAAGGCAAATAGACACCGAAAACATAACTGGGTAACGAAACCCCTTGACCACTTCATCGGCGTACCTGCAACGATACACTCCAGGAATCGTTTTATAAATTCGTCGTCCCCTTTCCCGTGCAAGCAAAGAAAATTGAAAGAACCGCACGCGTACCTCTTGAAGGTGTAATACATTTTAAGACACTCCACCAGTTCGTCGAGATCCTTCACCGCCCGCAATTCGTCCATCAGAATTTGAAATCGCGCCGCCGTGTACAGCAACAGCAGCGCGCAAAATATACTCATAGACACGTTCGCGACGCACTGCATCCCCGCGACTGATTGATGCACGAAGATAACGCTTCTGACCGGCTCGTAATCGACGGCGAACGGATACTCCGCGTTGGACGGGAATGCTTCCGGTGTGACCAGCGTTCCCAATATCAGCGCGACCACGACCAGGGTGAACCAGATCGCGGTTACTTTGTAACACATGTAGTACTTGTTCACGTAATTCTGAAGAACTTTTCGCTCGTCGGGGGTTGCCTTCTCGCAGAAGACCTTCATCTCTTCGATTAATCGCTACAACAGACGCATCGTCGTCAGTCGGGTTGATTTCTATTCTATTTCTTTTCATTCGACCCTTCGACATTGATCGAGGTCCTCGCACGAATTATCGCAGATTATAAATGAATAATCACAGACGGGAAAAGAAGCTGATCGACGAGCTAACGATGAATAGTAGCATTAAGACACCCAACGACAAAAGGCTTACCTGGAAACGGTCGTACTGCGTGATGAAGTAACCGGTTTGCTCTAAATAGTGCACAAGGGCGAGCAACAGGGAAACGGATTTGGCGACACTTCCGGGATCGTCGTTGTGCAAGTATATCGAATATACCAATGGAACGAGCAGCAGAAACGAGTTCATCATGGCACAGGTCCTGCCGACCTTAAATAGAAAAGCTTGTAACTTGGTGGCCGATGGGGAAGACGGCCAACGGAAACTGAGTGCCGCGGCATAATGTGTAAAAGCGATCGCATTTTCCGGCGTTACGTTCCCAGACATGGAGACGCGAGACGAGAACCGTCTATGAAAAATGGCAAAGGAAAAACTGCTGGCCATGTATGTGCTATGATTGCGCCGTGTCTGCGAGTAAAATGCATTGCCCCTGAATGAATTTGAAAGCGTCCCCATGAATAGTTTACACTACCGTCCATGAAATAATAAAGGGTAAGAGCGGAGCGACGCTCTTGCTCGTGCAATGGTAATGCGAATAATAATCGTCGACCGCGAAACAGTAATTAGAAATTGTGCACTACAGTGAGTACATTTTTAGTCGAGTCGCCAAACACGAGTGTACGAAATGCTGCATCAAGCCGGAGCTTCTTCGTGCAAACCATAAATTCACCGTAAACACATTCATATTCTTGCAGAATAAAATCTTTATTATTCAGGAATTAAGCTTTAACAGACTACTTCGACAGTGTCCAACAATCCTTAGCGTTCATTGGGTTCAGACATCTCTTGATTCACCATGACAGTTTTTATCCTCTGTATAATATTCGACACTGAGAAATCGTTCCAAAAATGTATTATTGATATTCGCAGATCGATGTCAGCATTTACATTAATATCGATAGCATATCCCAAATAGTTGGCAAGATACATCGAGTATCGCATGCATTGAGTATCGTAAAGGTACCTTTGCGTAGAGTTCTTTCAATGCACCATGGAACTTACGATGCGCTGGAAAACGAATTCGATAATATTCATACTTCAATGGTGATCGAAACACTTGGAAAAGTTGGGAAAAGCGAACTATTTATTATTTGATTCATGCAGGTAAGCTGCCTCGGTTCTCCAACACTGTGTATTGCTAATCAAATACTACTTTACGCATTCCAGTATCAGAATGCCGAATTCTAATCCTCCTCTTTTACCAGAAAAACTCTTATCGTGGTAAACGTGGCAAATACATTCGACACGAACTGGAACATTGAGAAAAAGAAATTACTGGAAATAGCGATGAAATACATTCAGCTGAATAAAATCATTACCGTACCGCGCAGTAATAATTCAAAGAAAATACTGGAATGAAGCACGTGACTTTGATGGCCGCGGGTGATGCTGGTGGTATCACGAGAAGTATAGTGCTCTGCCATTTAAGTACTTTTCCCTGACATTCCGATTCGCATACAGCATCCATCACGTTTGTACTCTAATAGCAACAAGATCCACATTACTGCAATCGAAGTGCGATGAAATAGACATCACTGAGGAAACACAGAAATATGACAACTCACAATTTCCAGTAAGTCATCAGCCGGCCAGCAACACACAAAAACTTCCGTCAATGCGTTTCCAGTCAGCCGCATGTTCAATGTGACTGATTGTTGCTGGTCGCGCAAACACAAAGAATTACATTTTTCATGTCGTTAAAGTTCACCCCGTCGTTCGTGTACTCACTGTCATAAAATTGATACCACAAAGCACGGCTACAAGAAGGCAAAAAAACACCGCGAGCATAATTGAAAAACGAATCCCATTTACCACCTCATCGGCGTACCTGCAATAATATACTCCAGGAATATTTTATACCTTTATCGTACTTTTTCTGCATACAAAAAAAAGAAAAGACTTGAAAGAACCATCCACGTACCTCTTCAAACTGAAATACGTTTTGAGGCACTCTACCAGTTCACGGAGATTCTCCACCGCGCGCAACTCGATCATCAAAACTTCGAATCGCGCCGCCGTGAAAAGCATCATCAACGCGACAAATATACTAACGCATACGTGCGCAGCGCACTGCAGTCCTGCGAGGGCTTGATGCACGTAAATAATGCTTCTCACCGGTTCGAAATCGACGACAAACGGATACTCCGGGTTGGATGGAAATCGATCAGATACGACCAGCGTTCCCAATATCAGCGCGACCACGATCAGATATAACCAGATTGCGGATAGTTTGTAAAACGTATAGTACTTGTTCACGTATTTCTGAAGGACGGTTCGCTCAACGGGGCTTGCTCTCTGGCAGAAGACTTTCATCTCTTCGATTACACGCTGGAGCACATGCATCATCGTCAGACGGAGTGATTTCTTTTCTCTTTCTGTTTTCGCGACCCTTTGATATTAATCGAGAATGACATAGATATCGCGATAGTGTGCAATTTCGTTCGAGATACGGCAGACCCCCCTTTATGGGGACACACGGTAATCGAAATGAAAATACTCATCTGTTACGGAAAATATATCAAATACTGTGCGTAAAAATACAATTCTCTGGCTAATCGCAGAACGAGTCTCATGTGCAATTCGTAATAAATAAACATAAAATTGGCGTACTAAAACGAAAATTTCGTCAAAAAGCATATCGTTTTTCTTTTTACGAATGTCTGCACATTTTTGTGAAACATATAATCTCAGAAAGTCTTCGCTCGAACTGTCGCAGATCACCAATAAATTATTATAGACAGAAAAAGAAGACGATTAACGAGCCAACGGTGATTAAAAGGAATAATTATCACACCTAACGAGAAAAGGCTTACCTGAAAACGGTCGTAGTGTATAACGAAGTAAACGGTTTGAATTATGCTATGCACAAGCGCGTTTAATAAGCAGACAGATTTGGCGACACTTGCGGGATCGTCGTGGTGCAAGTGTATCGAATACACCAATGGAACAATTAGTAAAAACGAGTTTATCGTGCCGCAGATTCTACCGACCTTGAATAGAAAAACTTTCAACTTGCTGGCCGATGGAGAAGGCGGCCAACAGAAACTGAGTGCCACGGCATAATGTGTATAGGCGATCGCCTTTTCTGGGGTCACGTTCCTAGGCATAGAGGCGCGTGACGAGAACCGTCTATGAAAATGGTAAAAGAAATACTGCAAGGCGATATATTATGATTGCACCGTGTCTGGGAGTAAAACGCATTGCCTCTGAATGAATTGAAGAGCATCTCCATGCATAGTTTATGCTACTGTCGATGGAGTTATGAAGGGTAAAAATAAAGGGGGAGAAAACCTTTTGCCAATTCCATTAGTACAGTACAGCTATTATCGAACTAATGATAGGCCTAATGTACGACTTTCCGTTTCCGCGGAATACAGCAATTATTTTCTACGGGTTGCGGTGAACGCAGTGGAAAGTGTTGCATACGTAATGCGCTGTGTACCGTTGTATACCCGTGTTTAGTAAACTATTTCTCTATAGGTTTAATAGCAGCGACCATTCGTTGCCGGTAGGTGGAACGATCGAAGAATACATTGGACGATAAAATTCGAACGGTAATTGGTCACAGCGTGTACCAAACATTCGTCTGCATGGGTACTAAAAGTTATCTTATGTAATAGAAAAAATTGGTGAATTGTTTTGGAGTGTCCTTGGGACGTTGAAGAAATTCAGGTAATGATTTTTTAACACCTTTCAATTGGAACGATGTCCATGGTACTCTGCCTACCCAATAGCATTGCGAGTAGTGATCGTCGCGCGTGAAGCAGTAATAAGGAATTGTGCATTACAGTGAGTACATTCTGCCCCGGATTTTTTCATATCGAAACTATCCTTTTCCTTTCTCTGACCAATGGTGTTGCTGAGGGTTATGAGAGCCAGCCGTTCGCAGGTGAGGGTAACGTTAAGTACAACGCTACCTGAACTCGCCAAACACGAGCATACCGAATGCTGCGGCAAGATGGAGCTTCTTAGTGCAAAGTATAAATTCACGGGGAATCAACGCACTCGTATTCTTGCAGAATAAAGTTTGTATTATTCAGATATTGACTCCAATGGATTACATTGACAATTTCAGCAATCCTCCAATACTTAGTGTCCATGGTGCCCAGACGTCTCACGATTCGTCATTATAGTTTTCATCCCGTGTATGATATTCGACACTGAAAAATCATTCGTAAAATATATTATTTATATATGCGTTGATCGAAATATGATATTACATTAATATCAATGAAATATCGCAAACCGTTGACAAATTACATTGAATATCGTATATATTGAGTTTCATAAAGTAACCTTTGCGTAGATTTCTTTCAATTGCCTATGTTGCGATGCTCTAGAAAACAAATTCGATAATATTCATACGTCATTGGTGATCGAGACACTCGGAAAAGTTGGGAAAAGCGAACTCTAATTTGCACTGTGCAGATAATCTGCCTCATTTCTCCAACGCTATTGCTAATCATATTCTACTTCGCGCATGCTGGTGTCTGTACGGCGTATTCTAATCCTCGTCTTTTACCAGAAATATTCTTAACGTGGTGAACAAGGAAAACACATTCGAGACGAACTGGAACATCGAGAAACACAAATTGCTCAGAACAACGATTAAATAAATTTAGCTTAATAAATACCATCAGCTTACCGTGCAGTAATAATTCAACGAGTATCTTGGAATGAAGTACGTGATTTTGATGGCCGCGGGTGATACAGGAAGTATCGCGATAAGTATAGTCTTCTGCAGGTCAAGTACTCGCCCCGGCCATTCAGATTCGTATAAAGCATCCATCACGTTTGTACTCTAATGGCAATAACGGTATATTGTATTGCAACAGAAGTCTGATGGAATGGCCAGCGCCAAAAGAACAGCTTACGATTTCCAGTAAATGATCGGCCGGCCAGCAAGACACGAAAACTTGCATGAACGCGTTTCCAGTGATAAAAGCAAACTGAATGTTCAATGTGGCTGATTGGTTCTGGTCGCGCAAACACAAATAATTACGTTTTTTAATCACGTTAAAAATCACCCCGTCGTTCGTATACTAACTGTGATAAAATGGATGCCGCAAAACACGGCCACAATGAGGCAAAAGAACACCGCGAGCATAATTGAAAAACGAATCCCATTTACCACCTCGTCGGCGTACCTGCAACGATACACTCCAGGAATCTTTTCTAATTTCGTCGTCCCCTCTCCCGTGCAAGCGAAAAAAATTGAAAGGACCAACCACGTACCTCTTCAAGGTGTAATACATTTTAAGACACTCCACCAGTTCGTCGAGATCCTTCACCGCCCGCAATTCGTCCATCAAAATTTGAAATCGCGCCGCCGTGTACAGCAGCAGCAGCGCGCAAAATATACTCATAGACACGTTCGCGACGCACTGTATCCCCGCGAATGATTGATGCACGAAAATAACGCTTCTTACCGGCTCGTAATCGACGGCGAACGGATACTCCGCGTTGGATGGAAATTTTTCTGGCGTGACCAGCGGTCCAAATATCAGCGCGACCATAATCAGGTTGAACCAGATTGCGGCTGCTTTGTAACACATGTAGTACTTGTTCACATAATTCTGAAGAACGTTTCGCTCGCAGGGGCTTGCTTTCTCGCAGAAGACTTTCATCTCTTCGATTAATCGCTGGAAGAGATGCATCGTCGTCATTCGGGGTGATTTCTTTTCTATTTCTTTTCATTCGACCCTTTGCTGTTAATCGAGAATATCGTAGATTTCGCGATAGTATGCAATTTCGTTCGAAATACGGGGGACCACCATTATAGGGGCACACAGTTATGGAAGTGAAAGTACACATCGATTAAAGAAACATATTAAAACACTGATTGTAATGATACAGTTCTGTAGCTTATTGTAGGATGATTCTCTTCTGCGTTTCGTAATGTTTGTCTGTAAAATTGAATTAAGTAGTGCGTATAAAAAACGAGAATACGTTTAAAAAACTACGTCATTTTCTATTTTTATAAATATCTGCACATTTTTGTAAAACATATCGTTCCAGAAGGTCCTCGCTCGAATTATCGCAGATTATAAATGAAAAATTACAGACAGGAAAAGAACCTGATTAATGGGCCGTCGATGAATAGTTGTATTAAGACACCTAACGACATCGGGCTTACCTGGAAACGCTCGTACTGCGTGATGAAGTAACTGGTTTGCTCCAAAGTGTGCACAAGGGAGATCACTAGGCAAACGGATTTGGCAACACTTGCGGGATCGTCGTGGTGCAAGTATATCGAATATACCAATGGACCAATTAGCAAAAACAAGTTTATCATGCCACCGATTCTGCAGATCTTGAATAGAAGTACTTGTAATTTGGTGGCCGATGGGGAAGACGGCCAACAGAAACTGAGTGCCACGGCATAATGTGTATAGGCGATCGCCTTTTCTGGGGTTACGTTCCTAGGCATAGAGGCCCGAGAGGAGAACCGTCTATGAAAATGGTAAAAGAAATACTGCAGGCGATTTAGTATGATTGCACCGTGTCTGGGAGTAAAACGCATTGCCCCTGAATGAAGTGAAGAGCATCTCCATGAATAGTTAATGCCACCGACGATGAAATCACGAAGGGTAAGACCAGAGAGGAAGCAAACGTTCGCCAATTCCATTAATATAGTACAGCTATTGTCGAACTAATGATAGGCCTAATGTACGACTTTCCGTTTCCGCGGAACAAAGAAATCATTTTCTACGGTTTGCGGTGAACGCAGTGGAAAGTGTTGCATACGTAATGCGCTGTGTACCGTTGTATACCCGTGTTTAGTAAACTATTTCTCTATAGGTTTAATAGCAGCGACCATTCGTTGCCGGTAGGTGGAACGATCGAAGAATACATTGGACGATGAAATTCGAACGGTAATTGGTCACAGCGTGTACCAAACATTCGTCTGCATGGGTACTAAAAGTTATCTTATGTAATAGAAAAAATTGGTGAATTGTTTTGGAGTGTACTTGGGACGTTGAAGAAATTCAGATAATGATTTTTTAACACCTTTCAATTGGAACGATGTCCATGGTACTCTGCCTACCCAATAGCATTGCGAGTAGTGATCGGTGCGCGTGAAGCAGTAATAAGGAATTGTGCATTACAGTGAGTACATTCTTTGTTGCGTCGCCAAGTACGAGAGTACGAACGAGAGTGCCCCGGATTTTTTCATATCGAAACTATCCTTTTCCTTTCACTGACCAATGGTGTTGCTGAGAGTTATGAGAGCCTGCCGTTCGCAGGTGAGGGTAACGTTAAGTACAACGCTACCTGAACTCGCCAAACACGAGCATACCGAATGCTGCGGCAAGATGGAGCTTCTTAGTGCAAACTATAAATTCACGGGGAATCAACGCACTCATATTCTTGCAGAATAAAGTTTGTATTATTCAGATATTGACTCCAATGGATTACATTGACAATTTCAGCAATCCTTCAATACTTAGTGTCCATGGTGCCCAGACGTCTCACGATTCGTCATTATAGTTTTCATCCCGTGTATGATATTCGACACTGAAAAATCATTCGTAAAATATATTATTTATATATGCGCTGATCGAAATTTGATATTACATTAATATCAATGAAATATCGCAAATCGTTGACAAAGTACATTGAATATCGTATATATTGAGTTTCATAAAGTAACCTTTGCGTAGATTTCTTTCAATTGCCTATGTTGCGGTGCTCTAGAAAACAAATTCGATAATATTCATACATCAGTGGTGATCGAGACACTTGGAAAAATTGGGAAAAGCGAACTCTAATTTGCACTGTGCAGGTAATCTGCCTCATTTCTCCAACGCTATTGCTAATCAAATTCTACTTCGCGCATGCTGGTGTCAGTACGCCGTATTCTAATCCTCGTCTTTTACCAGAAATATTCTTAACGTGGTGAACAAGGAAAACACATTCGTGACGAACTGGAACATTGAGAAACAGAAGTTGCTCAGAGCAACGATTAAATAAATTTAGTTTATTAAATATCATTAGCGTACCGCGCAGTAATAATTCAACGAAAATGTTGGAATGAAGTACGTGACTTTGACGGCCGCGGGGGATACAGGAAGTATCGCGATAAGTATAGTCTTCTGCAGGTCAAGTACTCGCCCCGGCCATTCAGATTCGTATAAAGCATCCATCACGTTGGTACTCTAATGGCAATAAGGGTATATTGTATTGCAACCGAAGTCTGATGGAATGGCCAGCACCAAAAGAACAGCTTACGATTTCCAGTAAATGATCGGCCGGCCAGCAACACACGAAAACTTGCACGAACGCGCTTCCAGTCATAACAGCAAACTGAATGCTCAATGCGAGTGAGTGGTTCTGGTCGCGGAAACACAAATAATAACGTTTTTTATCTCGTTAAAAATCACCCCGTCGTTCGTATACTCACTGTGATAAAATAGATACCGCAAAACACCGCTACAAGGTGGCAAAAGAACACCGCGAGGATAATTGTAAAACGAATCCCATTTATCATTTCATCGGCGTACCTGCAACGATATACTCCAGGAATCTTTCATAATTTCGCCATCCCCTTTCCCGTGCAAGCAAAGAAAATTGAAAGGACCAACCACGTACCTCTTGACGGTGTAATACATTTTAAGACACTCTACCAGTTCGTCGAGATTCTTTACCGCCCGCAATTCGTCCATCAAAATTTGAAATCGCGCCGCCGTGTACAGCAACATCAGCGCGCAAAATACACTCATAGACACGTTCGCGACGCTCTGCATCCCCGCGACTGATTGATGCACGAAAATAACGCTTCTCACCGGCTCGTAATCGACGGCGAACGGATACTCCGCGTTGGATGGAAAATTGTCTGGCGTGACCAGCGTTCCAAATATCAGCGCGAGCATAATCGAGTTGAACCAGATTATGGTTACTTTGCAAAACATGTAGTACTTGTTCACATAATTCTGAAGAACGTTTCGCTCGTCGGGGGTTGCCTTCTCGCAGAAGGCCTTCATCTCTTCGATTAATCGCTGGAACAGATGCATCGTCGTCATTCGGGGTGATTTCTTTTCTATTTCTTTTCATTCGACCCTTTGCTATTAATCGAGAATATCATAGATTTCGCGATAGTATGCAATTTCGTTCGAAATACGCGGGACCACCATTATAGGGGCACACAGTTATGGAAGTGAAAGTACACATCGATTACAGAAACATATAAAACACTGATTGTAATGATACAGTTCTGTAGCTTATTGTAGGATGATCCTCTTCTGCGATTCGTAATGATTGAATGTCAAATTGAATTAAGTAGTGTGTATCAAAAACGAGGATACGTTTAAAAAACTACGTCATTTTCTTTTTTTATAAATATCTGCACATTTTCGTAAAACATATCGTTCCAGAAGGTCTTTGCTCGAATTATCGCAGATTATAAATGAAAAATTACAGACAGGAACAGAAAATGATTAATGGGCTATCGATGAATAGTTGTATTAAGACACCTAACGACATCGGGCTTACTTGGACACGCTCGTACTGCGTGATGAAGTAACTGCTTTGCGTCAAAGAGTGCACAAGGCTGATCAACAGGCAAACGGATTTGGCGACACTTCCGGGTTCCTCGTTGTGCAAGTATATCGAATATACCAATGGACCAGTTAGCAAAAACAAGTTTGTCATGCCAACGATTCTGCAGATATTGAATAGAAAGACTTGTAATTTGGTGGCCGGTGGGGAAATCGGCCAACAGAAAGTGAGTGCCACGGCATAATGTGTATAGGCGATCGCCTTTTCTGGGGTTACGTTCCTAGGCATAGAGGCCCGAGAGGAGAACCGTCTATGAAAATGGTAAAAGAAATACTGCAGGTGATTTAGTATGATTGCACCGTGTCTGGGAGTAAAACGCATTGCCCCTGAATGAAGTGAATAGCATCTCCATGAATAGTTAATGCTACCGTCGATGAAATTATGAAGGGTAAGACCAGAGAGGAAGCAAACGTTCGCCAATTCCATTAATATAGTAAAGCTATTGTCGAACTAATGATAGGCCTAATATACGACTTTCCGTTTCCGCGGAACACAGAAATTATTTTCTACGGGTTACGGTAAAGGCAGCGGAAAGTGTTGCATACGTAATGCGTTGTGTAGCATTGGATATACTTGTTCGGTGAATTATTTCACTGTAAATTTGATAGAGGCCGGTATCAGAAATAAGAGGAGCGATTTAACGAACAGTTGAAATCGACGGCCCCATGCGTTCTCTATAAATTTTATCGAACGTGCAGGGTACGTTCGATTGTACGGTTGTACCTTACGCGATACACAATATTTATAATAAAGACCATGTACATCGGGGACGAAACAGCAATAGCAGGATGAAAAAGACGGTAGTTTCAATGAAGGTTTGAAAGACGCGTTCCATATATTTACGGTAAGCTCGGTGCACACAAGTTTGTACGCATTCCCAGACCAGTTCCCATTTATTTCCACGGCCTTTTCGCGCGCGCGATAGAGTCAGTTATTTTATTTCATTTACCTCGCGTTATTCGACTAACGGAGGCGGCCAAAATTTCGAAAGCTCCGCTGCATGTTTCGTGCGTAAAAATTAATCGCCGAACCAAACAAGGGCATCAAGTTAATAAAATCGTACGTTATTCCGCGCAAGGCAATGCATGTATTCCGTGCATTATTGTTTCGCCCGCGTGTGACAGCTTTGCATTAATCGTTGCCCAACGAGTGACTTGTATAAAATTCTATTTGTTCGTGTACAAACAGGCGCTAACTACTTTGTTCGTTCGATACTATCGTTAGTAAAATATCATTTTATAGATTAAGTTCCGTCTTCGTCGTTAACCATGACGACTCGTAACGCGGTGAACAAGGAGAACACGTTTGACAGAAACTGAAACAGCAAACAGAATAAAAATGCGGATAAACAATTAAATCATTGAAAAGCGAACGGAACGATTTCTCACCGAGCAATAATAATTCAACGAGAGCTCTGAAATGACACAGCTGATCCTTATGGCAATGGGTGACTGTGGAACCAACGTGATCAGTATAGATTTCTGCATCGTGATAGACTGCCGGTACCATTCCGATTCGTACGCCCCTTGCATCACATTTTCGCTCTGACAGCAATGCGATAAAGATTACAAGATTACAATCACGGTCGTGAGAACAATGCGATCGGTAAAAAGGAAAAGGAACTTACCACGTCGATCAAGTGATCAGCTGGCCAGGCGCACATGAACACCTCCAGGAACGCTGTCGCAGCGACGAAGAAAAATGGAAGCTTCACTGAGATCGGCTGCTTCTGTTCACGAGAAACGAAAACGATGTGGTCAATTGGAAACGATCGACGAAACGTTTTGATGCTCACTCCGAGAAATGAGATGCCGCAGAGCACGGCTGCAAAAGCGCACGCGGCAACCATTAGCAGAGCCACGAATCTCAGCGCGTCGACCACCTCGTTCGCGTACCTGAAAAAGTAACATCCTCAGGCTGGCTTGCACTATACCCAGGTTTCCTATCACCAGCTCGACGAACGAGCTGAACGCAACATTTCCTCGTCGGGCGAAAGAAATCGCGGTCGCCTTCGCGCTGGTAAAACGGTAAAAATTATTCACAAAACGATACAATTCACGCGTCAGGAAAATAAATTCCGTAGAAGCTGCACCGACATTTCCAGCGCTGAAAGGGCATTACATGCACAATAGAAAGAATCGTCCACGTACCTTCTCGCGACGCGATACTTCCTCATACACTCGAGCAACTCGCCGAGGCCACGAACGGCGCGAAGCTCGATCATCAAACTGTCGAAACGCGCCGCTGCGAACAGCAACAGCAACGCGCAGAACACGCTGATGCAAACGTGGGACGCGATCTGCATCACGGCGACGGCTTGCTGCGCGAATATGATGCTCCTCGCCGGCTCGAAATCAACGGGGAACGGGTATTCCGCCTCCGTTGGGAAAAAATCACCGGTGACGAACCCACCGAACGCCACCATAGCGCCGGTCAGGTAAAAATACATCGCGGACAGCCCGTTGCACGCCGAGTACCTGCCCACGTATTCCTGAAGAACGTTCCTCTCGCACGGATTCGCGTCCACGCAGAACTCCCTCATCTCCTCGATTAATCGCTGCAACACGTCGCTCGCTGACGTCCCGGACTTCCGAGGAAGTGTCGCGGCTGGGCTTACCTGAAAACGCCGGTACTGAACGACGAAGAAGCACATCTGCACGGTGTCCTTCGCGAGCACGAGCGTTATGCAGCCGGCCTTGGAAACGGTCTCGATGTTGTCGTGGTGCACGCGTATCGCGTACAGCAACGGCAATATGGTCACGATTATATTCGACATCGCCAGAAAGCGAACGACTTTGAAACGTATCCGTTGGAACACGGTGGCGGCCAACGGGAGCGGCCAGCAGTACGTCAGAATGACGGAGCGACGCGCGAATGCGATCGCCTTCTCCGGCGTCGCGTTTCGAAACATCGTGGTTACGGGGGAACAGGTTGAAATGAAAATGATGAATAAAATTCAACGGGCCGTTGCATCGCGGTTGCCCCGTGTCTGCCGGCGAACCGTATCATTCCGGATAAATGCGTGTGCCTCGCGATGAATAGTGTATGCAGCTCCCGATGAAACGATTTAAGCGATGTTTTGTGTGCGGCGGTAGACTAGAGGGGAAACCCTTCGACAGTTTCATTAATAATATAGAAAGATGTAACTGTTTTCTTATACACTGCTGCCGCGGTGGAAAATGTTGCGTGTGCGGCGGATAACAAATTCTCCGTGGGATATTCCATGGAGAATATTCACCCCATATTTTCGCAATTTAATAAGTGCGTACGCCGCTGAGTGTTCGTTGTTTTCAGGCTCGATAAACGCCGCCCCTACGCGGTGGCTACAATGTTACCGCGGTAGTTGCGAACGATGTACCAGGAACAACCCCTCGCGGTACCGCGATAACGAAAGGTACATTCTAGTGTTCGAATGATTCTGGGACGTCCGTCACGAAGACGCGATAGACTTACCCTCGAACGAGAGGAGAAATATTATTCAATTGTAAGTAATATTTATTACGAGTTACATCTACGCGTGTCAAGAAGTTGAGGATTCGTTGCTGCAATAAGAATACACCTGTTTACTGAAAACCACGCGTTATTCTAGACAGACGAGTTATATAAAATATAACTCCGAAGCTGAAATAAATAATATTACCAGTTGCACGGTACAATTTGTCGTAATAAAACTAATGTATAATATTGCATGCTTAATATATTGTATTCGTTGCGCCATTTGTCGCACGCGGGTACGATAGTTTCCTACAAATCCGCCCGTAATGAGTGGCTCGCGTGCAAATCTATGTCGTAATATACAAACACAATCTATTTTATTCGTCCAATACCATCGTCCCAAAAATATCGGTTTGAAAGTTCTTAACATAGGACGTTCAAGTTTCCCGTTCCTCGTCTATCATGACAACCCGCAACGCGGTAAACAAGGAGAACACGTTCGATATAAACTGGAACAGCAAAGAGAATATCGATGCAGCAATAATTAAGCAACCGCTGATCGCTATGGTGTTTCGCTTACCGAACAATAATAACCCAATGAGAAAACTGAAATGACACAGCTGATCCGTATGGCAACCGGGGGCTGAGGTACCAACATAACCAGTATAGATTTCTGCACAGTGATAGACTGTCGGTACCATTCCGATTCGTACGCCCCTTGCATCACATTCTCACTCTGACGATAATACGATAAAATGAAGAAAAACAAATCGTCCGAATGCAATCACAGTGGCAACAAGGATACACCTACGGGAAATGACGAAACTTACCGCGGTAATTAAATGATCGGCCGGCCAAGCGCACATGAACACCTCCAAAAATGCTGTCGCGGCGACGAAAAAAAATGGAAGCTTCACGGTAATCGGTTGTTTCTTCACACACAAACGCAATTGGTTGCATTATTTTTCTCCCTTCTCTTTTGTTTCTTTTATCATCGGAACAATAAGGGACACCCGATAAGGGTCTAATGCTCACCCCGAGGAACGTAATGCCGCAAAGAACAGCTGCCAAAGCGCACACGCACACCGTCAGCAGAGCTATGAACCGAAACGCGTGCACAACTTCGTTCGCGTACCTGAAACAATGTACATTACGAACGCGTCTTGTGTACCTTCTCAAGTGCGCGCTGCGTTTCACAATTATAAAACCGCGCAAGCAATGTCGATATTCCGTATGTCGCGTGCGAATGAAATTTACATTTCTTTCCCGTGTCACGTTATTATTATTATTGTTATCCGTTCGACGTGAACGAAATGCCGAAAACGCGAGAATTCGACATGTCTCGCCGCCTCTATGATTCTGCGACACGCAGCGCGACAATCGAGGGAAAAACAAAGTCCATCGGGTACCTCTTCACAATGTAATACTTCCTCACGCACTCGACCAATTCGTCGATGCTCCTAACCGCGCGCAGCTCGATCGTCAAACTTTCGAAACGGGCCGCGGCGAACAGCATCAGCAGCGCGCAAAATATGCTGACGCATACGTGGGACGTCACCTGGAGTACCGCGAACGCCTGATGGACGAACACGATAGTCCTGACCGGCTCGTAGTCAACGGGGAACGGGTACACCGCCCTCGTTGGAAAGAAATCGCCGGTGGCCAGGCCGCCGAACATCATGACCGTGCCCGTCAGGTAGAACCACACGGCCGACAGGCCGTAGAACTTGGAGAACTTGTTCACGTATCCGTGGAGGACGCGCCTCTCGTCGGCGCTCGCCGCCGCGCAGAACGCTCTCATTTCTTCCACTAACCGCTGCGAACACCACGTGAATTAAAGCAACGCCGCGCGAACGTCTCACCGGGGGCAGATAGCCGACCGCGGTTACCTGGAAACGCTCGTAATGGGCCACGCAGAAGGACATCTGCAGCGTGTCCTTCACGAACGAGATGCCCATGCAGCCGGCCTTGGAGACGTAAGCCGCGTCGTCGCGGTGCACACGCATCGCGTACACCAACGGCAGAAGGATCCCGATTATGTTCAGAAACGAGAGGAATCGAACGATTTTGAAACGGACCAGCTGGAACCGAGTGGCTGACAAGGGTAACGGCCAACAGTACGTGAAAGCGAGGGTCAGATGGGTAAAGGCGATCGCCTTCTCCGGCGTTACGTTTCGAAACATCGGGACGCGTGGGTAGAACTGACAATGATTGGGGACGAAAGGATATCTGCGATTTATTGCGGCGCATCGCGTACGTGCAGCGGCGCGCGTCCCTCGAAATTAATTCACGTATGTAAATTGTCCAATGAATAAGGGGTACCGCGGCGAGGGTGGAAGACGTTCGGAAATTTCTATGCTTTTTCCCTGTTTTTTCTTGTTCTTTTTCGCGGGCGTGCACGGCGATAGGCAGTAGAACTGTACATGTACCCTCGCGAATATCATTAATATATCAGCGGTATCGATGCGTAATAGCAGAGAAATTGTATTCCCGGCCGTTTCCGCCGGTAGACGTAATTATTTGCTTCTACGCTGTTACCGTGGCGGGTAAAGTGTTTCGTGCGGAATCGATTGGAAACTTCTCGTTACTTCTCTTGCAGAAGTATTTCTACATGCCAATTAATGGATGGGCAATGCAACGGGGCAATTCGTTGACTGGGGGTTCAACGTACGGCAACCCCTTGCGCAACCAAGATGCCACGGTAATTATTGTACAAAGAAACGGCATGAACCCCCTTCGACTGTTGCGATATCGAATGGGATATGCTAGTGTCGGACTGGATCTTGCGCGGCCAGGTTGATGTCGGTCGTGGAGGAATCAACGTGTCCAATGTTTCGGGGAACAATGGACTGGCGAAAGTGGCAAAAGTTGAATGGCAAAAGAGATATTATTATATTGTAAGTAAAAATTTATCGTGGTCGATGTCTGTATTTTTAGTATTGCAATTTGATCATTTTGTGTTGCGCATTTTCCAATTGACTTAAGAAGCGATTAATTGGAAAGAATATGTTGAACAAAGAATAAGTACAGTATCCGGCATAAATTGTATTAATAGCCACGTAACGCGACTGTCGTAATAATAACTAAGAACTGAATCGCATATAGAAACTCAACGTCAAAGAAAAAAAAAAACCAACCCCGAGAAAATGTATTAAATCAAAGAGCAGTTGGTCAATTAACGCAACCAGTTAACCAGCGGCCAGTTAAAATTTTATTTCGCCCATTAAGAAGTTCGTAAATTTCGTTTAACTGGCCATCGCACTCTCGAGTAGGTATTACTTCTTTTCGTCGCTGATTGCATTGATCGCGGGATGAAAGGAAACTACTTAATATCAGAATTCACCCTCAGTTTGTTCCACGAAATTCGTTTCCAGCGTCAGCAATCTTGATTGAGCATGCAATTTATTAAAACAACGTAACAATGATTCGTCGAGCGCCATGAAAAGTCTAACAATAAATTCTGTAATAGTCAATTAAAGAATTTACTAATACCAAAGAAAGAAGCGAAATCTACTCGAACTAAAAACCGGCCTTCCAAAAATGAAAATCAAACGCACTGGCAACCGGAATCTAATTTCACGAAAAATTCCACCCGGCGTTCGTAGTCGCAAGATTTCATTACAAAAACTATTTTCCCTCGCTACCAGAATTGGACCTCGTTGCTATCGCGTTTCCAGACTGTCTTGTTAACCTTTCCCCGTCGCTAAGCTCTTGTCGCGGCCGTCATTAGCGTTCAGAAGACAGAACACTGGCCACAATAAATCCTCATCATCAGGCCCGCCTTCAATTAGTCCAGCTACGACTGGCGTCGTCGTCGAGCGGTTTCGAGTTTCAGTTTGAAAAATTCGCGCTACTTCGTGGGATACTGACCGGTCGAGTATTTCTGGGGAACTGCTCCATATCGCTGGCCGCAAAGAATTATGTAAAGGGGGCCAATTGTTTCTAATTCACGGAGTTTATATAAGCCTGTTGAATGCACCCGGCGATGCCCAGTGTGCTCGACGCTGTTTCGTTCGCGGTGATCGTGCTACGAAGTGTTTTGTTTTTGTTCTTTTAAGGAAATAGAGAGGAATTTTTTTAAATTTTAACTGTTTGGTTAACGACATTAACGGTTGCATGCAATTGGACAATCGGTGGATGTTTTGCTTAGGAAAGTGAAGAGGTGGTAATTAAAGGAGTCGATGGACGGTGAATTGTGTTAATATTGGGTTAATTGTTGTGAAAATATTGGAGAGATAGATAGTATGGTCTTGAACTTCGTTGGGTAATTTGTTAAGTAAATTTCGGATTGAGGGCGATGCACGAGCAAAATATATTTCGCAGTTTTGTAAGAATAATTTGTCATTAGGATAGTATAGTAGAATGCAGAAGAAGGTGGCAAATCTTTCATATTTTTGGCCCAGTTAACAAAATTTGTATCACATCTATTAAAGCATACTATTAAAAATGTTATCATTTCCACTGAATCATGAGCATACTTGCATTTCTATGTAATTCTGCTTTCGTGAACCAAACACACAAATAGTAAATACTGCTGAACTCAGTTTAGTATACTCTCTGAAAAAGAAAAAAATGAACAGTTTATTCGTATAATAAAAAACGGACACACGTACGCGTACAAATATGTAGAATAGTGTAGACGTATGGTACAAGCAAAACCATACAAGCGATCAGAACGACAGAAGGGTCAGATTAAATCGAATCATTCAAACGAGTCCACGGCTGATCGATGGAGAGGAAATTCGATTGTTCGCTATGCGGTCAATGAAATATTAGGGAGTGAAACTTGTAGCGTGACAAATTGATTTCTGTGTCAGAAACGGAGGAGGAGGAGGAGGGGGAGGTCCACCTTTGATAAATGAAAAAAAAAGAAATATAAAGTAGAGAGGAGAAGAAGCTAGTTAGTTGAGCTCATCGTTATTCTAAGAAAGCCCACGTTCTCCGAGATAAATCGCATAATTTATAAAAGCAGCTTCCGTATAATCCTCTGCAGTGTCTGCAACCGTGATTTGCTTCTGTATTCATCGGAAACACATTCCACCGGAGAAGTTCATTCCTGTGGAAATATATGCGTGCCGCTCGCAAATCAAGTTTCATTTAATTACGGGAGAAAAATAAAATTGAAAAACTTTTCCGTACAAAACATCCACGCGACACACGAACGAACGAATTAAAAACGAAATACTGTGGCTCGATAATAATTATTGGTAAAGCCGTCGCCCAGTCGAACTTCGTCGCAGTGAAACAATTTCTCGGTCCCGAACAGTCGACTGTGCGACGATCGACAATCAGTGAAAGAAGCAATCCAGATTCTCTGACGAGCAGAAGTGATCATTTTGTCCAAGGAAAAATGGGAAAGGTATAACCTGCGTGACGTCGTGACAAACAATAACATACGATATATTCGTTGCACAACTTTTGCATGCATGTAGAATGGCATCGTACAAATCTCCCCAATACAATTGAGTTGCAGTAAAGTGTATTTTGTAACGCACAGACGAACACAGACTACTTTATACGTTCAGCAATATAATTACGTAAATACCACTCTACAGATTCTTAATGTAACACGTTCAAGATTCATTTTCCTCGTCCACCATCACAACCCGTAACGCGGCGAATAGTGAAAACACATTCGATATAAACTGAAACAGCAAAGAAATAATGATCGAGGAAACAATTAATTAAATATAGATAATCTCCATACCGAGCAGTAAAAATTCAATGACAAAATTGGAATGACACAGCTGATCCTTATGGCCACCGGAGCTTGCGGCATTAATGCAATAAGTACAGATTTCTGCAGTTTAAACGGTTGTAGGTACCATGATGATTCGTACGCTCCTTGCGCCACGTTTATGCTCTGATAAAAAGAAAATACGACGGAAAGGATCCCTTTTTTTGTAATAATCCCGATCAACGATGATAGCTATACTAGCAAAGATATAACCGAAAGAAAAATGCAACTGCTTACTGCATCGATTAAATGATCGGCTGGCCAGGCGCACATAAACACCTCTATAAATGTAGTCGCAGCGACGAAAAGAAACTGAACTTTCACGGGAAATGGCTGTTTCTGTTCACACAAATGTAAATACCGTTTTACGTTTTTAACTGCCAACAGTCAATTGCACCGTCGAATACTCACTCCGATAAAAGTGATGCCGCAAAGACAAGCGGCGAAAATGCACACGCTGACAGTAAACAGCACGATAAATTGAAACGCATGAACAACATCGGTCGCATACCTGATAATGTTAACAGCATATACGTATTTTATATTCTTGTCGAGTCGTACAGTAACAGAGAAAACTATAACTTTATCGTAATAATATTTGAAGCTCTATTATCAATCACGCAATTTAACATTTTAACTCAAAGAATGTGCATTGCGACCAAATTGAGAGAATGATTGAGATACACTGCCGTTCTAAAACCATTTTTGTTGATGATAATAATATTCAATAATAATATTCAAATAATTTCGACACAATCTTGCAAAAGAAAGAAACATACATACATGAAATTCGTAATTTTTTTGGGATAAAACATGAATAGCTAGAGAAATTAATCTTTTTGAAATGAATGATCGAAGTTAAGTTTTGTCCGGTACTGTATATACGAATAAAACAATTGTCCGCGGTACCTCTTCACAGCGTGATACTTTCTTATACACTGGACCAGATCGGCAAACTCCTTCACTGCGCACAGCTCGGCCGTCAAACAGTCAAAGCGTGCAGCGGCAAACAGCATGAGCAACGCGCAGAGTATGCTAATGCAAACGTGGGAAGCGACTTGCATACCGGCGAAAGCTTGATGCGCAAAAATAATACTCCTCACTGGTTCGAAATTCACAGGAAACGGATATTCCGCGTTGGTTGGAAACGGTTCAGCTATCGCCAGTGTTCCCAACACCATCATAACCGCTGTTGCGTAAAACCAAATCGCGGACACTCCGTAAAACACGGAATACCGGTCCACGTAATCCTGTAGAACGTCCCGTTCGTAAGGGGTCGCCTTCTCGCAATAGAGTATCATCTCCTTGATTAATCGCTGCAAAACACATTCATCGAAGCAACTGACATTCGACCCGTTCTATCAAAAATACCAAGCTGTACTCGTAACACCTGGCTTGAACCAAAGTCTAATACCTATATAGTTGATTTATCTTCGTGATCTTTTTCGATACACTTACGGAGAACAGAGATGCTCACCTGAAAACGCTTGTACTGTTTAGAGCAGAGCGTCATTTGCAGAATATCCTTCGCCAGTGCAATGGTCACGCATGCTGTTTTAGTGACGCTTTGGACGTCATCGTAGTGGATGAGCATCGTGTACAGCAACGGTACGAAAAGTAAAACTAAATTTAAGAACGCCGCAGAGCGGTAAACTTTGAAACGAAGCACTTGAAACTTGCTGGCTGCCAACGGAAGTGGCCAACAGTAAGTCAAAGCGACGACACGATTGGTAAAGTCGATTGCCTTCTCCGGCGTTGCGTTTCGAAACATTCCGTGTTACGAGCTGGCTATGAAGATGGTGAATGAAGTTCTTAGAACGACAGATCGTGTCGAGGCACGCGTGGGAAAGACACGTGTTACATAGAAGTGAATTCAGGTAGATTGACAATGAATAGTGCATGCGCTTTCCGATGAAACGATTCAGGGGTGAGTTTTTTTTTGTTGTAGAACGGCGGCGCGAGGTGTAGAATCGACCCTTCGACGACTTAATTAATGCATCGCGGCAATTAAGGCGCTAACAGTAGGGTAAAAGTATTACTCGTATAGTTTCCGCGAGAGAAGTAATTATTTCCTGTGTATGGTGTTACCGCAGTGGGAAGTGTTGCAGTTGTGAATTACTCGATATCTTTCTTGTAGACAATTATCTGTACGGTAAATTTATTAACTATGCAGTCGGGGGGAATCATTTGTCCGCTGGTTCAATGAACGCCAGTCCCCTTGTGGTAACAGAGATGCCATGGCAGTTGTAAGAATGTGACGCGGTCGCTTGGACAGGTGCGATATTGGAAGTATATAGCAGTGACAGAATGATTCTTGCCGGGGAGAACTTAATGTGATTCGGTTCTGTGAAACAGTAGAGTGGCCGTTGAATGGCCGGAATTTTATGCAACGATGACATTCGTATATTTTATTGTGTAATAACAATAGAAGTATTAACAACTTGACTGCTTTCACACGCACGATAGACACAGATATCGATGTTCCATTCTCTTAATTTAACGCTTAGTGTCTGGACGTCATTAAACTACTCCGCATAGCCGATGCACTTGAACAATGACGATTCGTACATTAGTAACGACAGTTGGACTGTAATCTGCAGATTAGTTGGAAAGTGCTATCCTATAAATGTAATTCCATATTATAATACGTAATCTAACACAAACTATCTCATACTTGCAGCGCAATCGCTAATCGAACATCAGCTTATTGGTGTATATTCCTGCTATTGAATACTTATGTTTCGTTTTCTTCATTCATCATCACAACTCGCAACGAGGTAAACAAAGAAAACACATTCGAGACGAACTAAAGCAGAACAAGCGATCTATGAAGGCAAAACAATAAAACGTGTTAATCACTCGATACAATCATACGCGTACCATGCAATAATAGTTCAACGAAAATTCGGGAATTATGCAGCGGATTCTTATAGCGACCGGAGACTGAGGAGCCATCACGATCAGTACGGACTTCTTCACGACAATCGATTGCTCGAACCATCCCGACTCGTACGCCACTTTCATCGCGTTCTCGCTCTGATAATAGTAAGGCCGGTTACGTCGCAACAGCAAGAAGAAAACGATACTCCTGTGAGAACATGACTTACAACATGAAGCAAATGATCGGCCGGCAACGCGTACATGAACACCGCCATGAACGCGGTCGCGGCGACGCAAATAAACTGAGCTTTCACGGTAAATGGCTGTCGCTGTTCACACGAGCAAAAGGGCAACGGTTACGTTTCTCAATGTAATAATCGGACGGCATCGTTTCCGGCAGGTACTCACTCCGATAAACGTCATGCCGCAAAGCACAGCTGTTATAGCGCACACGCCTACTGTAAGAAGTATGATGTATCGAAACACATGGACGATCTCGCCGGCGTACCTGAAACGATACAATTCCACCTGCATCTCAATATTTACCCCGGAACGGGGACACTGTACCAAACGGTCCGCGTACCTCTTCAGCGTGTAATACCTTCTTACGCACTCGATCAGCTGACCGATATCCTTGATCGCGCGCAACTCGATCATCAGAATCTCGAAGCGAGCCGCGGCGAACAGCAACAGCAACGCGCAGAATATGCTGACGCAAACGTGGGACGCGACCTGCACGCCGACGAATGCTTGCTGCGCGAACAGAATGCTTCTCACCGGCTCGAAATTAACGGGGAACGGATAAGCGGCGTTGGTCGGAAACGGGTCGGATATGACCAGCGTGCCCAGCACCATCGCGCACGCTGTCATGTAGAACCAAACGGCGGACACGCCGTAGAAGGTGTAATACCTGTCCACGTATCGCTGGAGGACGCATCGTTCGTACAGATTTGCTTTCTCGCAGAAGGCCTTCATCTCTTCGACTAATCGCTGCAACACGCAATCGAAATCCCCGATCGTTTCCTACAATTAACCCGCGGATGCTCGACAACGTAAAAGGCCAATTGGTATCGCGTCCTCTAAGCGAAATCGCACGATTGAGAGTAAGAAATCTCCATTCGCTCAAAACCATCCGTTTCTGAGCTCGAGTGAAAAGAAAATTCTGTTCAGCGCCGTGGACACGGTCTCGTGTACCCAATTGATTACCAATCGATTCACCGCGAATAGAAACGTGAACGTTCATTCGTTGCTACGCGTGATTTCGCGCGACGCGATATCAATTGCACCATGAGCCTACCTTGGCATACGCACCTGTAAACGTTTGTACTGGCTGATGCAGACGCAGGTTTGAAGGATATCTTTGCCAATCGGTATCGACAGGGATGCAGCTTTGGCCACGTTCTCTGCGTCGCCGCGGTACACGTGGATCGCGTACAACAGCGGCACGAACAGCGCGACAATGTTCAGACACGCGACGGTGCGAGTAATTTTGAAACGCATCACTTGGAACCTGCTCGCGGCACGCGGCAACGGCCAACAGTAGGTGAACGTTAGGATGAGATTGGTGAGGTCGATCGCTTTCTCCGGGGTCACGTTTCGCGGCATTGCGTTGCGAACGGCGAACTGACTGCGAAAACGTGCGAGGAGAATTCTGCAAACCGATAGATTATTTGTTGGGCGCCGCGTCTCGCGGTTGAGGCACATTGTTGATTTCAATTGTAATAGCCATCGATGAATAGTTTACGCGGCCAGCTATAAGACCACGGGAGACATGTTTCCCGTTGCAGCGGTAGCAACGAGCAACCCTTCTCCAACTTTATGAATATAACACGCCGCTATTGAAGCAGTAATGATAGCCCGGACGATTTCTTCCCTGTTCCTTCGCTACTCGAATTACACGATACCATCCGGGAGAAATCGTTTGTAGATAGTTTCTATATGTTGATCTGGATACCGCGGTGGTACGAAAACAGCGCGGTTATCGAAGTTTCATATTTTTCAGTGGCCAAAGTGTTCTCGATACCGTAAAGATGGTGCGTGCAGTTGATTCGCATTGAAAACTTAATATGACTCGCGGTTAGTACCATGATATTATGTTGCCGTACTTGTATTGCGAAGTAGTGGAATTATTATTGACGTGGAGGTGGAAGAAGTTTTTTCTTTATTTCAGGCACGAACAATCTGAAATTTTACCTCCAACGATACACAATCCGGTTGAATCATAGCATCGTCCCTCTGTCTCTCAATCTCTGTTACTTCTCACCTTTACCAATATTATCCCTGTAAACAATTAACAGATTTTCATTGCGCGCGACGAAACGTCCGGCACGAGCAATCAAATAATTGAGCGCAGTTGCCGCAAATTTTCTACGCCGATTGTTTCGCCATTAAATCGGCAATCGAGTCGCCTTTGTCAGAATTTCGACAACGATTTGCCGGAATTCTTATTGTGTTCGACGTTTGCGTATGATTCATCGGGCGTAAACGTTAGCCCGCAATTGCACGTGTTGTTTGCGATTGCAGTGCAATCAATTCGCTACGATGCAGTTTGGGCAAACATGTTCGCAACACCGTGTGTGAAAGTTATGCCGCAAATGGTGCAATTGTGATTGCGTTATTAATGTCCCAATAACAGCGCAACAAAGATCGTTAAACAATCTTTCGGACAATGTAGACTTTCTCTTGCATCGATTTCAATACATCGGCAATATTGTTTCTCCGCTTATGAATTGTTCAAATTAAACGACGCCTCGTCAATTACATCAACGAGCCGTTGATTATCAAGTACTATTTAATTAACCGTTATCCGATTTCTTCGCAGGGAATGTTCTCCAGCCGCAAGCAGCAGGTATGCCAGCTGTTCTTCGTCCAAGTTATCCTAATCGTGCTAATGGGCGTGTTGATGACATACGGTCCGGAGGCAAACGCTAATTTGTTAAAAAATCACACAGGTCAGTATGTGTTTCACGCAAACACGTCACGCGACGCCGCGGTGAATAATGCGACGACGTAACTTATCGGGGCGCACAGCCACGCTCCCTGTTATCATTAAATATTTCGTGACGTTACCTTCGAAAAATTATACCCCACCCCCCCCCAGTGTAGCTATATTAATTTGCGAATATATTTCCATCGGGCGAAAACGCGTCCTCGAACCACAAACATTGCTAACAGCAACGATAATTACTGTTCGAACGCACCAGTAGAAAAAGGAAAACAGATTGGGGAGTGTACAAATTTTTTTGTTTAATTTCTCATACTTTATTCCCTCAAAGAATATGTCGAGTGTGATGCATTTGTTGCGTCGATTTATATTTACTGACCGGATGGTTGCAAGGGAAAATTCGTTTCGCGAAGTAGAATTATGGACTCGCAGAATCGATTGCAATTAATTTCTTCGTCGAAGAAAATTTGGAGGAACTGCCTTTAAGGTACGCGTGTGAAGAGGATTACGATAGTACTAATTGCCTTTACCTCTATCCGAGGGCAGATTCAAAGGGAGTCACTGTGAAATTGTGGAAAAGGGAGAAGCTAACAGATTTGTGGACGGCAAACAATTATACTGCTGAATCCTATTTCTTTTACAAACAGTTATCCCTTAGGAAAAATGTGAGTGAAATTCCAGTATCTCGAACCTCGGTTTAAGAAAGAAAAATAAGAGAACGAATAAGGAATATCGGCTCGCGTTTCACTCCGGCGTGCTCGACAAGAAGAATTTGTTTCGGACGTTTACCGGAATAAAGGGCTCGAGGCATCGAACACGAGATGGAGAATACTTTTCTCTCGTTTCAAGAAAATGGAAACGTAATAGGGAAAGATAGATGTTCCACCCCGCGGATTCGTGGAATTCATAAAATCTCAACCAGGTCGGACCCGCTTATATAACTGAAGATGTAATTAAACTTTCAGACGACCATGGCCAGGAACACGTCAAGAAATCAGATACAGGCTCGTTGCAAGTTTATCCAAGTGAGTATTTGTTCGAATTTACTTAATTCCACATTTATATTCGCCCCGTCAGAGATTTGTCCGTAGATTAATCAGAACGACCATTCCGAAAGTTTTATTAAGCTCGATGGTACACCTGTCAAAATTTTTCCAATATTACAAAGCGTCATTATTTAAATTTCACACTCATCTTCATTTTCTTCCATACCTTGACTCACATTGAAAGTGCACGAGCCTGCGACTGCGATGCATTACAATTCGCTGCAGTTTTTCGCAATAAGTGCATCGAAGTTGCGAACACAGATCTTCGAACTTGCACGAATAAATAATATATAATGTCAACGTTTATCGATGCTATAATAACGATTACGCTCGAAAAGAATTCGACGCGAGGAACTCTTTATATTTGTTCATTGAGCCCGATGCAAAAATTGACTAACACGCAGCCGTTGCGCAGCGCTTAATAATAAATCCACTTAGATCCGATAGACCGTCCGGTTAGATCCGTTAATTTAATTCAGTCTTTGACCCCCGCGGTGCGTTTATTACGAGGCCGAGTCGAATAATCTGCATGAGTTCGCCCATTTACTTTGTCGCTTTGATAATTCGAATAACGCGGCGCCGTTGCCGCGGCTAATATCACCGCGCGAATAATTCCCCCGTGAAAATCCGTCGCGACGAGCTTCATCCGAAGTCGCGGAGTTGGTCGACGAGACCGGATTGAAATCGAAATTGTCGAACAAAGGGGCCCGAAGGCGGGGTCGAGTGGAAATCTCAAATTAACCCGAGAAGCCATTCCAATTGGCTTTCATTGATTGTGTTATCTCGCGGTGGCACAATTTCCCCAAACTCACTCGGTGTCGTTCAACGAAATCGAATAAATAAATAAATAGATCGTCTTAGAATTGTAATTTCAAAAAAAAACCGAGGGAGAGGTGAGTTACATCGTTACCATCGGCCTACCTGGATACCTGTTACGCCGATAAATCCGTACAGAGGTACGATTTTCGTAAATGAACGAACGCGAGAAGCATTAAAAATGAATTCATGCGAAATCATCACTAATAACGCCAGCAACGAAATTTCGAACGAACGGAAAGGACAATCGAAACGAACCGAAGCGAGATTCAATTTAATAAACAAACTACGTATACTCACTGCTGGTACGTTTTCAACGAAAGCGGGACGCGCGATCCCGAACAGCCAATATCTCGATGCCGGCTGTAATTTAAACATAGTGGAAACCGCCGCGCCGCGGCGTCGAGTTATCTCGCGCGGGGAATATCGAATCGTTCGCGGGCGATCGTTGCGCATACTAAAAGAAGAATCGCACGCCCGAGACCCGACGGCAATCGCGGCGCCGTTAAAAACGAATCTGCGCACTCGCCTCCGTCTCGCCGAATCGAATTCATTAGAATGTTTAGCGTCGCGCCGCGGCTCTGAATTGCCGGCTCGCCGACACGGGCCGAACGGGCAAAGGTCCCGACCTTTTCTCCTTCGCGAAGAGGGACGATCTTTATCGGATATTCGAAAGAAACCAACGCTTCGCGACGTCGCGACGCGTAAGCAACATGCTCGGCGATTGTCGCGACCCGCTCGAACGGAGTGTCGCACGAGTTACCAGACAGATCGAATTCCAATAAGTGGCGGGCGGAATACCGGCATCGGTTATCAGGACAGCCCTTCGCAAACCGGAAGCGAACGAAGGGAAAAGGTAAACCGTTTACTTTATCACCGACGCTCGCGATATTTTCTATCCGCAAATATGGTGTTCGGTCGTGCAATCCGTCCGGATTGTTGCAAAAATCTGTCGAGATGAAACGCCGGACGGGATGTCAGAAGGATAATTGCACGGCCGGGCAAACACCGAGAACGATTATTCGTCCGGTTTAATAAAGTCGATTCCGTTTCGGTTCAACTCGTACCGTAACGTAACGTAACAGGCGAAAAAGGAGGACGTTTCGTGTATATCGCGGCAATGCTGCGAAACGTTCCAATTAAACTCGAGTAGCGATCGTTGCTCGCTTCAACTCGCGCGCCTCGTTTCTTCCAACGTAACTCGCCGTGCCGAACGGGAGATGGATCTTATGTTTCCAAATGCAACAAATGTTTGAACGCTCCTCCGGCGACTCGTCGATTAACTCGCTAAAGGCGCTTCTATATCCGTCGTGAAAATCGCCCGGTGGAAAATGGCGACCCTTTACCCGACCAGCCAACGGGAATGAATCGAAGGGAGGAGTAATGTCGATACGCCGTCGCTGGCGATAATTCCACAGAGGCGAGGAAGGAACGACCGCGCGTCTCGATTCGCGACAATCGGCGGCCCTTCGAACGACTGTCGAGCGAAAAGTCGAACCCCGAGGACGACGGAGAGGAACCGCCGGTAATTTCGCGGGTTCCGTCCCCGCGGAGGTTAAGCTTTCGCCAAGGGCTGAGGTCGGAAGAGGAGGGCAACTGAAGAAGGGATGACGACAAGAGGCAGCCTATCGTACGCGATCGTGCTCCTCTTTATCGAGGGTTTCATCCTGTGCGGTTTTTTGGCCACGTTCGATTACGCCCCCGAGGCGGACGCTGGTATCAGGCAGAACAGCTACTCGCCTCATCTAAATGGAAAACCGAACTCTTTGCCGGTCACGTACACACGTAAGTCCTTCGAGTCTCCCTTAAATCCCACCCCTGTGTTTCTCTGCTTGCATTTCTCTTGCTCGCCCCCTCGTTGTCATTTCTTTGGTCCGGTTGAGATTCGCTTGCACACCTTTATACTGTTTGCGTTCCCTTCGATTCTTCAAGATGTTCCATTTCGATTCCTGTACTCGTGTGATATCTTTCGAGATACCCTTTCCTCGTTTCTTTATTCTTATTCTATATTATTATTATTATTTATCTTCCCTTCGACGTCATACAATTTTCAACCACCCTTTCGTTTCTCTCCTCTGCGTTTCTTGTCGAGTTTCTTTCTTCTCTCTTCTCACTTGCCGTCGAAATCTGAGCGACCTCGTTCCTTCTGTCGTCGCCTGCCCTTTCGACTTTCCCTCGTAACCACGGATAACCATGAGGGATCGCGAGGAACGGCGAGACCCCGAGGAGAAAGCGAGCGGAGATGGAGAACGAGAGAGACGAGGGGCGGAACGCGTGCGTGATATTCCGGGAAACTCGTGTACGTCCGCGGAGATGCAAAGAGACGATGCCGGGGTTTAACTTCGCCCCTCGGAGTCTCACGAAGAACGTATATTAACGTCGCGTACCTACAACAGAAACCTCTTTGTGAGGTACGACCGGCGTCGTCCCGCCGCGAAATAATATCGCAACGCCGTTTTCGTCGGACGATGCTTCACGCGATCACGGAATGGTTCAAGCGTTCCCTCATTGCCGGTAATTGATGCGCGTGTACTCGTTCGTCAGTGGCAGTTACTTGAAACGAGGCGAAAGTTCAATGGGCGTCGTTGTTGCGCGACGCTCGAGTCACAGTTTACAGTTTGGTTGATTTAATATTTGCGAATAATTTCGTTCATTTTCGACAACCTCGAGTTTCGCGTCTTTTTCACGAGTATTTATATTTCGATGGAATTTCATTTGCGTCGATTGCAGACAATTGTTATTGCGCTGAGACAGCCGCGTTCTTCGCGGATTCGTTTCTGGTGTTAGGGTATCGAATGGATCGCTCGTAGTGCTTTTCAAGGATGTTTCAGGAACCCGGTTGATTGTCGAAATGGTAGTTTGTGAAAAAGGAATGAGAGTGAGAATGCTTGTTTTTTATGGTAGACGCCTTTAGGGAAATGAGGGGAGAAGCTTGCAAGTTGTATATAAGGGTAGAGTGCACGTTGTTCTTCTGAAGCAATCGTTTCATTCTTTATGAAGCCGGTTCCTCGGCATTCCGGGGTGTTCAATTTTCGGTCGCCGTTTCTCGAAACCCACACTTTTCCGCGTTCCTGTTTCACGTACGAATTAAAATCGAATTCGACAGATGTCGGGGAAACCGTGAGTTCTCGTCCAAGTTCCATCGTGTCAACTTCATCGAATTCAGAAAACGTCGTCGAAGGGAACGAATCCGTACAAATTTCTGCCCCCGGTTTACTATAATAATTAACGGCCATATATTTTATTAACGTTCGGTTAATTCGTTCAATTCGCTACCAACGAACGATGACAACGCGGCCAACAGCGTAAACGTAATCGAATCCCGTCGCGTTTCAAAGTTTACTCGGACTGAACACGTGGTCAACACTTTAACGTACCGAATCTGAATTTCAAAGTGATACTTTGCGTAGATTACAAAACCGGGCAGCGGCATAATTGGCGGGCTAATCTCGTTGCTCCTCAAGGATTATAAATTTTCAGCCGGCTAAAGTCGGGTGCTCGCGTGTTTTCTTATGGAAATCGGTTTCCGCGCTCGCCCGCGCGCGACGGCGACGACGAAATTTGCGTTCTCATGGAAATCGCCGCGGTTAAGGAAAAACTCAGGAACGGTTGGCAAGATATTCAAAACGGGAACATCTTATTGTGCCCTCCTTTGAGTGTCGCGTACAAGCGTTTCGCTTTGCATTCACAGATTGAAGGAATTCGATGGAACTTTATTTTTGTTCGTTGTCACGTTTGCGAGATTGCGCCTTATTTTTCCCAACGCTACGCAAGCATCGTGAACGAGAGCTTTTATATATCGCTATTGATCGCCTATGAAAACTTAATTGTAATATTCCCTTTGGACGAATTTGCATTTTATATCGGGGCAATTTATTTATGGCCTCACATTTTTATAGTTCGCTCTCAAACAGACTTTATAACACTATAAACTGAGCCTATGAAACGGTTCCCCCGTTGCAGTCTCTTGCAAATGGAAACTCGTGGTGAACAATTTCTTCTTTCTTTCTTTCTTTCTGCTTTTTTTCATCGTTTCCATTATTATTCATTCGCATACGAAATATCATTCGCTGGAAAGGACAGTGCTCGGTGATGGTGAACAAATTGCTTTCTTTGATGTTACATCGGAGAATCGGGTCACGGAATACAACGCTTTTGTTTAAAACGCAATTTGTTGTTTCCCCTCGTCGCGTTCGACGTGGCGCGAGAAATGCTTATGGCGTGCAAAGCGAAATTCAATATTCCGTCGAATAATTTGCGCCGTTCTGTAAAAGAGTGCCGCGCAGTGTACGAATGCCCGGCATAATTATTAATCGAATGCCGTGGGAAATCTTGCGTCGACGACGTAACGAAATAAAGTTGAAAACACCGAAAGTAGGAAGATAACCATTTCAGCGCTAATTGCGATATAATGCAACTCCGCTGAATCCTCCGGGGAGGGGGGTGGTTCAATTACAAAACTTTCGTCCCCGAACGATAAAATTGAAACGGAATCGCTAATTTAACGTGGCGAAACCTGGATAAAATCGTTGCTCGGCTACGAAAGGAACGCAACGACGCGGAACGCGGAAAATTCGACCATTTTAAGGGAAACTTTTACGCCAAGTCCACGCGAGCCGGAACAAAGTTTAACACTTGTATACAGACACTTTGCAAGCGTAAATTTAGTAAGCTCGTACGGCGGATTTAATTTTGCTGCAAATTTCGCAACGCGCAGCCCCATACAGCACGCAGCTTTCGGAGAAATTAAGGTATTGGCTGGGTTTTTAACGATGTTGAACGAAACGCTGTGATTAAATAACAAAGAATACTGTTTCCGTGAAATTCTCCGATTATCCAATTACAAAACTTTCATTCTGAATGTAGAGCAGGGGCGAGGGAAGAACGAATTATGAGAATTGAATGAGGATTTTTATAAAGGGCAAGGGTATTCTTCTATCCTATGGTATAAATAACGAAATTTCGTTTGCATTGAAATGACCACGAACAAAAAATTAATGCAGTTTCCGTTAATAACTGTGCCGAATTGAATCGAACAATTTTAATTTGTTGTTCCAAGTGACGTCGTCACCGGTGTCCATTAATTTTTCATTTGTGTATCGCGTAATTATCGAGTACGATTTCTATACTACTTTCGGCAGCTCGACGTCGTTTGTCCAACTAGTTTTTCGAAAATTGTCGTCGGACGGACGAGAACGAGTGAAAAGTGGTCGGTGTCGAAATTCAACCCCTTTTTTTTCCCCCTCTGGCATAAAAGTCAGGGCAGGTTCGGCGATGCCTCAAGTGATAAATAGATTACCTGGACGCGAGCCGAATAATTCCCAACGAATCCAGCGACTTTTCCGATTTAACACGTAACCAAAGACTGATCCACTTCGCCTTCGTTTTCCTCCCTTTTTCCCTGTCCCGCTTCGTGTTTTACATTCGAAGAAGCCATTATTTTATCCCCGAATTCCCTCGGAATGCTCTTTCACGGTTCGTTGGCGGTTTTTAATTCAAACGAACCGACGCTAGAGAAAAGGTAATTGTCACCGACAGAAGAATACTTCGTGGATCTCGTTCGAATTCACGTTCGACGGATTTCAAACGGGGGTGAAAATAAAATTGCCAGCCGATTGCTGTCAATAATCATAATTTCAAATGAGCATCTCATATTTGCCTCGTGTGACGGAAAGCACGTGTCGTCGATGCACGCGCTCAGAAATGTTTAATCCGCTGCGCACAGCGTAGACGTACATCGAGGCTTCGATGCATCGATACAGTGTACGTACGCAGATACTCCAGAAGCAACGCCGCAACTACGAAAAGCTTCTTTTCCTCGTGAAACGTGCCAGCGACGTACTTGAACGTCGACGTGACGTCCCGATCATCGGTTATCCCCGTATAAATTACATCGGTGTCAACGACACCGGAATACCTATGATAAATAAATGGATCATCTTGCTGATCAGGATCCTCCGCCTCGATCCTGCGCTGCTCTCGAAAGCGAATCACGAAGCAAATGATTCGCCGAGAATGCAGAGACAAATATAGAAAAATTAATATTACGAAGAAGCCTGATTAACTCGATCAAGAAAGATTCACGTGATATTTGCGAACGATACAAAATTAAAAGGTGTAAAGATACGAGAAGAACGATATCATTTTTGTCAAATAAACACTAAGTACGCTTAGTTGAATACAGTAAACGAACAATTAACACACATTTGTCCTATCTAACAATCTCAAAAGATAGCAGAAGGACGCGCAAATCGACGCGAAATCTCATTCCCCGAACCCCGAACGACTTCGGTTTCTTGCGTCGGCGATGTTCAAGCGACAACGCCTCGAGAAATTCGAGACCCGGGCGCCTTCCATTATCAATCGATCTGTTTGCCTCGGAAAAACGTCGACCCGGATCAACGCGATTTTCCGGTTATTATGCATTCGCGAGCGATTCGCGGGAGCCTGCGACACCCGGTGATGGATGGGCCCGGGTGAAGCGCGAATTATCTGTTTCGGGATGAATCCTAAGACGTCCATCGCTTCCCCCGATGATTTACGAACGTGTCTTACACGTAGCCACGTGTGCGTCGCCCCTTAATCCGGCCCCGTTTTTCGCGTTTGATTTATTCGCGCTTAATTTCGCCCACGAATGAAAATTCACCCCCGTGAAATCGATTACGTCCACCAGAAAGAGTTACAACGGCCCCCGTACCTCGCCGGGCAGATAAATCGAGGGGCAAGCTTAGGGCCGGTGTGTTCACGCGAACCGGAAGTCGCCGATTTTTACCGTGAAAATTAGTATCGATTCCTCGCCGGAGGAGTTCGCCTAAGCTGCTCCGATTGTTCCGACGAATTATCTGGTCATACTATCTGGTTATACTATCGAATACCGGATCACGCGGTATTATTTAAACGAACGACCAAAGCGAAAGAGTCAGCCGGCGTTCTCCTTTCGTTTACCAAATTTCGAGGCGGACCACTTTAAATGTTATAGAAATCATTCGCAGCAACGGGTCGCACGATGAACAACGGAAATACGGTCTACAATATACAAACGCAAGGACGGCATAATTTCTCCGCGAGAACATTATCCATGGGATGTAATTCACGCGCGAATCACCGACCACGAAATCGAATTCGCGAATTGGGGCAACCGGGAAGCGTGAACTAATCGAAGGACTCTCGATTAAGATGTTTCCATGATTATGTGGGCGTGCGTGTGCGGTGAAAAGTTGCGCCGTTTGTCAAACTGTGCCCTCTCGCGACCCCAGTCTACGCAAGGGTGCCACCACGGCGCTTTTCTTTAACCATTCTACGCTTCCGCGCCGAGCGGAAAGCTATGCTTTGGCAAGGATACTGTCCGCTCGACGATATGCGAACGGTTCCCGTTCGCCCGTATATTATTCCATTCTAACGGAAAGCGTCATGGAAAACCGACGAAACAAAGCGTGCGACGAACACATCTATCCAGCGACACTTAATTCACTTCGCGAAAAACTTACTGCGTTACATAACTCGTCTATTAACACGTCTCGCCCAGGAATTACCATTGCGGCGAAACGCGCGCTCGGCTATCTCGCGATTGCGGCCGGCGTTTATCTGCAAATCGGCCGGCAGGGAGCCGCGTTCTTCCCTTCAACCGTGCCGCGTAATTGCGACGATCAATTAACGCGCGATTAACACCACTCGCCGGGCGAACAAACGAGCGAGCGAGCGAGCGAGCGGACGGGCGGGCAAAGCTGATTAACCGCACGCGAGCCATGCATGCGCCTACCAAAAAGGGCTCTTTCTGTTTCACCTGTGCACGCGCACGATTTCGGCCGCACCGTTGAAACGGCTCAGTGTATCAAGATGTCCACGTGATGATATGGATCGGATTCGGCTTCCTGATGACCTTTCTGAGGAGATACGGGCAGAGCGCGATAGGCCTGACATTTCTTCTCGGCGCCATCCTGGTGCAGGTCGCCATGATCTGCGAGGGGGTGACGAACATTGAGAAGAACAATAAGGCGTATTTGTCGTTGGAAAGGTTAGTGGATGTGCCGTATTAACGCGTTCCGCTTTGCACAGTTTTAAGGTACGCGGTTGAATTTTTTTTTTTCCTTTTTTTTCTTTCTTTTCTTTTCGTCGTACAGCGGCAACGATTGTTGTTCTGTTTCGTTGGAGGTATCGATTTTTCAACGGAGATAATGATTGTTGCGTTCGAGTGTACGGAAGTTCGTTTTGCGCAATACCTTTTTATTATTCGACGTAGATAAATTGATATTTATCTGAAGCAATTCGCAAGCATAATCGTGCATCTCTTTTCGATTCGTTTCTAATGTTACTCGCTGGCGAAAATTAGCTATTCGTCCGCTTCGTGTCTGTCAGCCGTAAATCGAAGATCGCGCGGCCGATTCTACTGAAATAATCCATCGCCGTGCACGGCGACGATAATACGCTCCATTAACGTGATTGAACGAATATTTGAAGAACGCCCGGCGTCGAAACCCCCGTACTTGTGCATCGTTAATTAGTTTAGCTAATTAGACAATCCGCGGGACGGTCTCGAAATTCTGCACCGCGAATTCGGCGAGTAAACGGAATTGCAAACGGTTGATTGGATCGTCCCGCTTCAGACATACAGAAATATTTATTGGAAACGCGAGCAGGCTCGCGCGACGATTCGACGGGAACGGACGAAACGAGAGCGGAACGTTCGAATTGAAGAAGGTAAGTTTTATTTCGCGCGACCCGCGAATTATTTCCATAATTATCGTCCCGCTTGTCGCGGACTCGGCGGATGTTTCGTCGTGGGCGTTCGTGGCAAACATTTGCGAACGGAACATAGAAATATATAATTGCCGGGGTAGGGGAAGAGCAGGACTTTCAATTATATGGTATTCGCGTAAACCGAAGCGTGCCTCCATTGGAAAACGGGGCAACGAGAGCGAAAGCAATTACTCCGGCGGCTAATTATGTCGTTGCGTTCACAACGAGGATATTCCGAGTCGTTGAAAACTTTCGCGCTTGACCAGATTTCCGTCGGAATTAGAAGGGAATTAGCGCCGCAAGCAGGCCAATTGAAACACATAATATTCGTTGCGGCGCGGCTCCCGTCTGATCACGATTCCGGGCCTGAAGGTGTACCGTCTTCTCGTCATTAAAACGAATCTCAGTTGACAAAGAGGTCTTAAATCATGCTAACACTCGACGCGACGTTTCGATTGCATAGAAATTTGCAACGGCGTTAAGTAACGTCAGAAACTATTTGCACACAGGTCTAAAAATTTCTACAGCTTTATAATAATAATAATAATAATAATAATAATAATAATAATAATAATAATAATAAGTATTTTAACTCTTTTCTGCGTGTTTCCACGAATCTCCAACAATCGTCGAAGTTGCAGCGGCAGAATGGTCCGGGAACGAAAAATTGTCAAAAATTCATACGCGACGCGAGGCCGATTTTCGTCTCCACGACACTGTAAAGGAGTGCGCGAAAAACTCGCGCAACACGTACATCGGAAACAAATAAATTCGCCCAGTCACGGTAATACGCGTATCAGGTCCATATTGGCTGAAAAGTCGGCGGGTATTTCTGCCGGGTCCGCCGTGGAATACATCCGAACCGACGCGAACGATGCGCCATTGAATACAAAAGCCAGCTCGCAGGATTGTGTCTGACCCGGTGTATGAATAGTTGATAAGCCGAAAAAGCGTGCAACGACCGCCCTGTTTCCCTTCGTCGTGCCACGAATCCTCTCGCCGGCCTGTCGCGCTGGAAGAAAAGCTGCCCCGGTATCGGTACGTGTCCGGTCGAATTTCGATGCGCTGCACCTCCTGTGGCGCCGGTGACGATGCGTCAATTATTTACCTGCCCCCGACGCCCGGTCGTTGTTACATTTTCACGAGTCGCGCGTACGAACATCGGACACGTCACCGTGCACGGCGATCTCATTGATTCGTTCATCGGTTTCGTTGTAACACCGACTATATCGAACATTTTCGCGTTTCGTCGCAAATAACGACCGACCCACGGTCCTCGCGAGGATCAAGCCGACCTGTAGTTAAGGAATACCCGACGACTAATCGGTATCGATCGACCGTCCGGTCATTCGCAGCCTCCTCAGCGCGGACATCGCGGTGGCCACGCCGTTGATATCGATGGGCGCCCTGCTCGGTAAGACGACCTACATGCAGCTCGTGTTCATGGGCATCCTCGAGCTGATCATGTTCACCGTGAACAAGTACGTGGGCGAGCATCTGCTCATGGTAAGTGCACCGTCGTCCTTTTGCCCGCGCGTGCGAGGCAACCACCGAATTATTTCGCGGCGAAGCGGGTTCGAACGGTCGCGTACGCGGTTGCTTCCGCTTGATACCGGAAACGAGCGTCCCTCGGATACGGTGCCGCGACATTCGTTACCCTTCTGCGTCGCGGCGCGCCTCGACGAGGCTCGAACGACGAAACGACGAAAAGTGCTTCGAGGGGATTACGAGAGATTGGGGGAATGTTTCTTTCCGTTTTTGGGAGAGATATTTTTCGGCACCGGTTGCCGCTGGAGCGTGCGCCGAGTTCGCGGGGAAACGTGGACGCAGGAATTCGGGCGAAATTTTGAGAGGGTTCGGATGGGGGGGAACGACGGATACTTAGACTGCAGGAATTTCGACCGCTGGATTTAATTAGTACACCGGTTGGGGGGGGAAAGTTAGCGTAGTCGCGGAATTCGGTACGCGGTGCGTTGAATAAATAAACGACGTTCGATTCTGTGATTGATTGTTCGACCGGGTGTCGCGAGGTTATCGGCACCTTTTTTCCATTAGCAATTTTTATCGCAGGACGGTCGCAGCCGAGCTGCCGGTGAAACGATCTCCGTTTCGCGTCCGGTATTTTCATTCGGCGACCATCGATGATTCGGGGCTGCCTATCGAACCGCGGGGGTGGGACGCGGGGTTTTCGAAAGTTGTCTCGAGAGATTGGAACTTTTTTCAGCGCCGATCGAACAGAATTAGAGCGGGCCGTTAATTAGAAAAGTTGCGGGTAACGTTCGGTGCGTTCGATTTGAACAAACCGAACCGGGCGGTTAACTTTCGCGTGATCAATACCGGACGGGCGAAACGAAAATGAAGCTGGCCGAAAATCGTTTCTTGGGCGGTACGTTCGCTCGTTTGCCTGGCGACGGAAAGCGATTGGGGAGCAGAGGTGTCGCTCGGCGATGATAATTCGGGCGATGTGTCCGAGCGACACGCGTTGCGACACTTATCATGATATTGATAGCTCGACAGGTGAGGTGATATCAATGTTTCCTTTCCGTTTCGTAGGCTGTCGACGCGGGGGACAGTATGTTCGTCCACGCGTTCGGTGCATACTTCGGACTGGCTGTTAGCTTCGTGTTCGGGATGAAAGAGAAGCCCAAGGAGCATCATCTCGAGGGACCATCCTACAACTCCGACATATTTGCGATGATCGGTCTGTCTCCCGATTTTTCGTACACAATTAATTACAGGTGGCCCTCCTATAACACGGTGTCCAGCAGCGCGATTTCGCTGTAACACGATCAAAAATTTGCTGCTCTCATATAACACGGTTTCACTTGACACGGCACTTCCTAGGAACCTGTCTACCGTGTTATAGGAGGGTTACCTGTACTAATATGCTCAGATATCGCGCACCTAAATTCCTCCTCCACGCCTTAGTTATCGGCGTAGATTTTTGCAATGTCTCGTTAATAATTGATAATGAAACGGAAAACCCTCCACTCCAACGAATATCCGACTTTGCACGTTTCCATCAAACGCGACGGGCATCCTTATCGGGGCCGAGTAAAAGGTGTACGATTTGCCCGACAGGTACGGTGTTCCTGTGGTTGTTCTGGCCGTCGTTCAACAGCGCTGCTCTCGAAGGAGACGATCAGCAAAGGGCCATTATAAACACCCTTCTGTCGATCTCAGCCAGCTGTGTGATCGCGTTCGCGACCTCTGCCCTCCTCTCCAAGGATAGCAAATTCAACATGGTCCACGTGCAGAATTCAACCCTGGCAGGCGGTGTGGCCATTGGCACTGCGGCAGGTAGAGAAGGCGACCTAATTAATCGGAGATTTACATTGAACGGTTCTGCGAGTCTAAACGGACATTTTCTGAATAAACACAGGTATGATGTGCCAACCGGTAGGTGCACTGGTCGTGGGAACTTTGGCCGGACTGCTCAGTGTGCTGGGTTACAAGTATCTTACGGTAATTGGCTGTTCTTGTAATTTGGACGCGCGTGCGATGCGGTTTGATTTGGGTTTGGAATGTTTGGGAACGGGGTGCAGGGTAAAGGGGATGCGGGCAAAAAGTGCATGTGTGTTTAGAAAACCGGCAGGGGCGGTTTGTGGAAATTGCGAGAGCGAAGGGATTTTGCTGGCAATGCGGGAGAATTTTTTCAAATCGTTTGTTCCTTTCTTACGGGATATTGAGAGACTCAGTGTTAACTTATTGCTGAAGGACACTTTTCAAATGTAATTATTTCACGAAAGATGCAAGAATATTTTTACATTCACTAGTAACGTTGATACGTACGGTATAGGTATACGATTTAATTCACTGCTCGCTAATCGAGAATAATAAATTTCTTAATGATTACCTATTTGGATTATATTATGCTACAACACGTTGCATTTAATTCTCAAAAATTCTTTCGAACTATTAACTCAAACAAATATTATCATTCTCACTTTAATATAAATCGATATTAGCCATAGCCTTCTTACAATTATTGCCATAAATATTTAATAATTATCATCAGAAACATGAACGAAAAAGGGAGCCAGAGTAGCATTAAAACGCACACGAGATTAACAAAGTAGCTTACGTTAAAAGCAAAATAACAATTTAAACAACAATTACGGGAAACTAACATATCCGACGGGTGTGAACGCCAATGCATGTGCGGTTCATTTGTTATAAACAATTAAACAATTAAAATTGACATTACGACCCACTGCATATAGATACAGCAACGGGATATTTTTTATCCTGTAGCTTATTCGTTTCCCTTTCGTTTGAGACGTCGTTGATTAAAATCGGCCCAGCCGAAGCCGAGATAACAATTTTCAAAATATTTTCGGTAACGATATTTCGAAAACGGAACAAGTGGCGCCATCTCGCGTTTGCGGCCTTTTTCGCAGTTTTCCGCACCGCCAAAACCGAATTCTCGGATTACATCGTTAATTTAAACAATTGCGTTTTCCTCGGCTTCCGGTGCGTCGATTTAAGCCCGGCTTGTCTTAAATTAAAGCTACGGGCCTTGCCTATCTCCCCCTATAATTGCAACAATATAGCATTTGTAGTTTAATAGTTATTAACAATTGAAGAATCGGCAAAAATACACTCCGGGTCACTGTAATTATCTCAGCTTCTGGAGGCGCTACGTTGATGATCGGGTGCTTAAAATAAACGTAAAGGGTGCTGCTACGCGACAATATACGATTTATATGTGCTGCATGCGCGGTTCAGTTTTTATAAACAATTTATATCTTCGTTTGAGAATTCCACCGCACCTACGCACGAAGGCCGTTCCTTCTCTTTTAAACCACAAATGCCATATTGTTGCAACTGTTGTAAGAGATAGTTATGGTTCGTAGCTTTAATTTAAGACAAGTCCGGTTAAGAAATACGCAGTAGAAGCCGCGAAAAACGCACTTGTTTAAATTAACGATGTAATCCAGTAATAGAGTTTTGGCGTTGCGCAAAACTCCGAAAAAGGCAAGTAAACAGACAAATTGCAGTAAACAATGTTCAACATCATTTTTTTTAAAAAGATTGAACAATTTGTTTCTCGACTCCTAGCGGTTGTTTTTTAATCTGTGAGGTGTCAAATGGAAGGAAAAAGAGTGAGCTACTCACCTGTAATAATCGCTCCACTATAACTTCATCCGGTTTCCCGTAGTTATTATTAACGCGACGGGAACGTGAAACAAAATGATATTGCGTACAAAAATAGACAGATGAAAGGGAAAGAAAGGAAATTTAAAACAGAATTAAACGAAATTAAATAAGTACGGATTGATAGTTACGCCAATGAAAAACTGGAGAATTTATGTGGAAATCGAGATTAATTTGGCATTACGACAATGCGTCTTCGCAGCCTTGCAAGGACGTTCCCACGGGTATTGCTTACACGGCAGTAGTAATAGCTTACGCATTTCTAGGAATTCATATGGATCAATGAGAAAACATTAATTCTTATTTTTTGACGAAACTTTCAACGGCTGTAACTCGGCTCATCATACTCGGATCGAAGTCGAATAAAAAGCATATTAATCGGCGCGATCTCCTCCGTAATCTGTCCTTACGACTCATCGGCGGTTTACACGTTGAAATTCGAGTGGCCACGGTTAGGAGAATGGACCCGCTCGATAATAACGCAGTTGAACAAACTTCGTGCACGTGTTGATGCGGCCAGCTGAAATTTTTACGCTGCCAAAGTGGCGTGGAAACTTCTCGCCTCGATGAGATCGTATACGTGGGGAACATAAATTCCGCGTAAAGTGGTTTTCGTCGATGGAACGACGGGCACGTGAAACTCGGGAAACGATTATAGAATCGCGGGCAAATTAAATTTAACGACGCATGATCCGATCTGACGGCAATTATCGCGGTTGTATTGTTCGAATAGCCTGTACCGTGTCACTTTCGTATTTCATTGCCGGCCAGTAGTTGAATTTTCAATAATGCATTTATTACATCTGGTATCAATACACCTGCGTCCGATTGAAATATAATAATCGATCTGGAATAATGTCTACACCGATCACTGAACAATTTAAACTAACGGAATAAAATGGAATAAAATATTCGAACAGTACGCAGAACACGTAGTTAAAGAATTGGCTCAGCCTCTCTGGGGCTTTTTAATACGTTCGAATTATTTCAACTTCCTATTCGAAGAACAGATGATCTTCATTCTTTAATCAATTTTTTAACGTTAAACATCTTTCAGTCTATGATGCAAAGACATTTCAAAATCATTTAACTGTAAGCCCTGAATTAATCACGAAGATCAAAGCATGCATCCTCCATTCCAGATATATTCGATTCAACCGGCAAGTAAACCTGACTTCCATTTCCATGGAATACGAGTTCACCAAAAACTTGTGACCCTCTTGTGTCTCCGCGTCGTAGGAAAAAACGAAATTATAGGAGAAAAGTAAACATTGAGTAAAACAACTACTAATCATCGCGAGGAACTTCCGCGCGAAAGTTCTTTTAATCATCCGCTCGATTCTTGGAGACATTCTTCGCCGTGCTAATTCCATATTCTTTATGTACTTTGTACTTCTGCCCGTTCCTCCTTGCAGCCACAGGGGACCATTCGGTCACGCACAGATCAAATACAATTTAACCACGTTAATCAGAGATTACTCTCCTTTCTATTTTTTTCTTCATCCTTCCGCAACGAAAATCTCGTTACTGCGCCGGGTTTATACATATAGCCGCCGGTCTACGTAGACCATAGAGTTCCCTTCGGTCGTGGCACTTGTGGTTTAAAAGATTCCACGAGTTGGATAGATCCTCGAACAAAGGTGGACCGGAAGAGCGTCGTTTCGCTCGAGTGGCCGCAATAAAATGGCAGAAACGAGCGAGAAAAACGTAAAGCTTAACGAAGTCGTTCACGTTTATCGAAACCCCCGCTTAACAGAGATGTGGCACCGAAGCGGGTGACCGTCTGCGGATCTTTCGTTGCGATCACACCGAAAGGGGCCAGTTCAATTGATAATCCGCGAAGGTCGCGGACAATCGGGAAAAGTATTTCGTGCGGATACAGACAAAAATGCTCGCAACGAGCGTACAAGATAAACGTACTTCCTCGTTTTTCCTTTTACATGGTGTACTTATATTTAGGAAAATTAATTAAGGTGGCAAAAAGTTCGGCAACCTCCGTTTGATGCAGACGAACCCGTCAAGGATAGATGGATGTTGCGATGAAACAAGTTAACAATGGTTCAGTGTGTTCATACGGGCACTGCGAATAGAACGAAACGAAGGCAACGAAATAATTATTCTCAACGTCCTTTCGTTGCTACTTTCAGCCGCTGATCCAGAAACGTCTGAGGATCCACGACACCTGCGGTGTTCACAATCTTCACGGGATGCCGGGTGTTTTGGGCGGCGTGTTCGGCTCGCTGATGGCTGGCCTGGCCACAGAAGCCTCTTACGATTACTCCCTTTACGAGGTACGTGCACAAGTTTCCGTAACGTCGATTAATCGACGACCAACCCACGGGGGTAATCGAGTTCCCGAACCGACGTGGAACTTCTGTTCCTCTCGCGGCGAGAAAAACCGTGCAAGATCGCCTAATCTATCGGCCTGTTGAACGAAACTTCGCTGGTTGTTGTTGCTCACCGAAATCTTCGCTGTGGATCGGCTGCTCTGTGTCAGCGGAACTCGATTTGCTCGCGTGGACAGTCATTGGCGATAATGAGAGGCAGAGGGGCGCAAGAAGGGTTTAATGGGTTTTTCGTCGTTTAGTATCAACCCTTTGCACTGCGAATTATTTCTCGATTAATTCCCCGGTATTTCAAGGTTTTATCTGAAATCGAGTGTGACTCGACATCGGAGCTCCTGTGATAAAAACTGATCTGGAGTCACACTCGACAAAGGTGGGCAAAGGGTCGAACGGTGAACAGGATACGAATGAATACTGGAGAAATGTTGGAAGCTCGCGTGGAGGGTGGCGGTTCTCGAATTTGTTAGTGTGCAAATGAAGGAGGATTTGTTCGATAGATCATATTTCTCCTGGATCATTGAGGTCGAATATTATTCGAATCGAAAATACCGTTTAATATTTTCGATGATTCGACTGATTTCGTAAAGCCTTGAACAATATCGTATTACAGAGCCGGTCGTTCTGTGAACAATTTTTAAATCGGCGGACAGAGTTCGTTTTTTAGAAGTACTGTTACGACTGATAGGGTCGATCGAAAAGATTATCGCGTTGCATAGAAGTTTGTATGAGAATAGCAACGGTCGAAGATTCATTTCATGCAAACTTATCAGATCTTCCCTGCGAGGGCACCAAGCTCTGATGCGAAATTAGCCGAGATGAGGGACAATTATGGTATATCGGCTGGATTAAATAGAACGGCGGGACAGCAGGCGGCCTATCAATTACTGGTACTCGCTATAACTCTTGGCATAGCCATCGTCTCAGGACTAATAACAGGTGATCATTCTTCGTTTATCATCTACACGACATTCTGAGGTAACACAAGTATAATTTTCGCGAGTGCAAGCTTTCGATCGAAACGGAGAAACAACAGATTTGTTTTCAATACAGAAAAAATAGTATAATATTTATGAGAAACGACAGAATAATTTACTGAAGAAGTAACGCTAGCATTAATTTAACGAGGTGTCGTTTGAAGAAATACAATACGAGGATTTGTATTTCCATCGTTCGAAATTTCAGTTGATGTCGCACTTTCAAGAATAAAAGAGAAATAAAAGCACGGCTGCTTCCTTTCGATATTTCCATTAGAATTTCAAAAGAGGCGGAAATGTAAATTTCAAGCCGAGTCACGAACGCACTGGGACATAATAAATCAATTCTTTGCGTAGGTTTAATGATGCGACTGTCGATCTGCGGTTCGATCGCCGAGGAGCAGAAATTCGACGACGAGATTCATTGGGAATTGGAGGAAGAATCTTCGCAAGAGAAAACGAAGGACAGGCACAGTTGCGGAGGAGATCAATTGCCGATGGCCCATATCTGAGATCTGTTATCGACAGTGGTAAAAATTTCAGACGGATGCGAAAAAGAAGGAAAAAAGAATCATACTTCCAAGATTGGAAAAAATTGGCTCAATTGTTCTCGATAATTATTGAACCTTGTGTACGAAACCTTTTCATTGATGCGACAATGTTCATGCGTAGGAAATGCCTGATCCGTCACCTGTCCAATCAACCGGTTGCCGAAAGATGATTAGAAGGGGTGCGAAATCGATACTATTTGTAGAACGAAAAATATTCGATGGAAAACGAGAATAAACATTATCGGCAATAGAACGAATTAGTATGGAAAAAGTAGCGGGGCGTTCAACAGAACGTATAGTATACCAAATTTGTGTGTTTTTTTTTTGATCGTATTATTTATATTTCTTAGAAAACTCTATAAATTTATACGATAAATCGTTTCTGCGATGTAAAAAGATTTCAAACAGTATATGCGAACGGTTTTAGGAATTGTACAGCACTTCAGCGCATTAAAAGATCTATGGTAAGAGCAATATCGATTGATCAGAAGTGACCAAGAATAATACGTATTTAAACACTATAATATATTATTCTTGCTAAATTTGTTTTCTTTGTATATAATTATAATAATAATGATGATAATAATAATAATTCATTCCCTGAATTTGTCGACAACAATCCATTGAAATCTTTGTTGTTCACCTCACTTCATAAATCCCACATGATTTTTATATTACACGGATCAACAATTACTTCATCAGTGCGTGTACTACGGCCTTCGCGTTCAACGACTTCAAGTCCGTATAAGTTTGTCCTGTTCCAACGAAAACGATGGGTTGACCGGTAATGTAAGTCATAGAAATTGCTGCGCCAACCTGCAATTAATATGAGTGCAAGAACAATATAATAATTATTATCGTACTGCTTCTTTTCTCATTCTTAATTTATAGCGATTGAATAAACCATAGTTACCTTATCATCGATTGTATCAAATTTAGTTAACACGATGCCATCAATGATATGAGGATTGGTCGATTGACTATGATCGGCTAGAGCCTGATTGAATTTCACTAACTGATCGACAGCCTCGTTTCCAACGAGAGCTTCGCCGACGAAAAGCACTAAATCCGGTTCGTTCACTTTAATCAACTTAGCTAAGGCTCTCATCAATGGTTCGTTATCTTGCATTCTACCAGCGGTATCCACCAAGACCACATCGATTTTCGAATCCTTAGCGAAACGGATTGCTTCCATTGCTATACCAGCCGCATCTTTCCCGTAGCCCTTTTCGTACAACTGAACCATAGACTGATTGCCGTGCTTCTCCGCTGGATGAAGGGCATTCAGATGACGCATATGCGTTCTTAATTGTTCAACTGCACCGGCTCTGAAAATGATTCACATAATACAAATACAAATAAATTCGACAAATAGATATGAATTATTCGGAATTATGTGAAATACCTGAAAGTATCGCACGCAGCGATTAGGACGCGGAAATTATTTTCAATTAGCCAGAAGCATATCTTTGCCAAATTCGTCGATTTTCCTACACCATTCACGCCGCAAAATGTCATGACGTACGGTTGATTGTTTCTTTTCGCCTCCATCGCGTCTCGAAGAATGTCCACGCGTCTCTTCGGGGACAATATTTGCACTAAAGCGTCGGTCAGTGTTGTCTTCACGGTGCTCGCCACGCTATCGAATGTGCCGAGCACTTTTCCCTCCAGTTTCACGCCAACGGAGTCGCATAATTTCTGGGCAATATCGGCAGCCACGTTCTTCGTAATCAAATGGTCTTTCAGCTTGTCCAGAACCGGTGCCATGTCGTCGTGTTTCAAACTCTTGTTACCGACCAAACTCTTGAACATGGAGAACACGCTGTTGCCCTTCTTTTGTACTTGCGGTTTAGAATTCTCCATTTCTTGGTCGGACTCCTCGTCCTCTGATTCACTTTCAATTACTATATCGCGAATACCACCCTTCATCTGACCTACTAGCTAAAACGGTCATACAGGGTAGTTACAAATGTTGTCATTGCACGACATTTTTCGAATACGACTAGTTGTTAATTTCGCACAGAACAACTTACTGTTGTATCAGCTGCCACGTAGTCACCACTTTCTTCTGGTCTATCTTTGGTGCGTTCTAAAGTAGCAAGATCTTTGACCGTCCCGCCTAGTTCCCAAACACGAGGTTTCTTGCCCGCTTTTTCAGGTTTTGGAGTCCTTCTAGAAAAACATACCTTGTGTATATGTATATCGTTTAACACATTAAGTAAGATATAAAATCGTTTTTCTTCTGTTTTAATTCGGACACACGTGCTCACTGTTTCTCAACTTTCTTCTTTTGATTATTCATTTTCTGAGCCAATTTCAGACGGTTTGCCATTAAGATATCTTCCTGTATTTCTCCGTTTTGAATTACAGGGCTCGGCGGATCCTGTTTTGGAACCTCTTGAATTTTCGCTGTGAAATTAAGCAAAGATCAGAACACTGGGGGCAGTAAAAGCTTAACTATCTCTCACCACTTAATAATATATAATTAATTGCCTAACTACTGTCAAAGTATCTTAATTCCCAGTTATTTGTTAATTGGTCATTCATAAGATTAGTATATATACTTCGCATAGATATCGCATAACTATATAAAATCCGAAATCACTTACTTTGATCATCTCTATTAGTATTAACTCCCTTCTTCCTTTTACCTAGAAGCGAAGAAGATCCCCATTTCCTGTTAGTGATACCCACATTGGAAAGGACATATTACTACCTAAATGAAAATTGCTTGTGATTCTATATTAAATCCTAAACAAATATCCTCAACAGCTTAAAATACTTGACAATGAAAACCGAAAGGAAAAATCCAAAATACGGAAAAGAAGCCCTGGAATTATTTCAATAAACAATTCCACCGGCGATCTCAAAAACTTGTAACCACAACCAATAATTGAATTATTAATACAATCAAATAATATTCCCATAACCATTTAACATCCCCCGATATGAAATAAAAGCGACAGAAATAAACTACAGAGCTAAACTACGGAAACTAATTAATTAGTAATATCTTAAGCTTATCGGAGGCGAATTGCTTGATACAAATAAAAGTGCTGTTTTAATCGAATGTGTCATAATCACAGCTTACCCTGTTTCTTGTTATCCTTATCGTCCCTCCGCTCTATCATACTGGCAACAGTCTTTTTCGATTTCAGACTTTCGTCAAAGGTACGCATTTGCTTAGGTATCTTGGCCTGTGTCCGTGCCCATCGTTCAGCCGCAACGAGCACGTTCTCGTAATTATTTTGAAAATCGAAATTATTGAACCACTGAGAGTTGACCAATTCATTTTTGAATCTGTCTCTAAATTCCAAGTGGATGTCGTTTAAAAATTTGTCCACGTACGACAATTGCAGTATCTTCTGATAAGCAACAACAAACACCAGCTCGAACTCGTTATCGAGTTTATACTGTAGTCGTAAGGAATCATATTCAAAGCTATGATTGCCCGTACGTTCCTGTAAAAAGATGTAATTATGTGAAAACGTCATTTCGAGAGATATTATTCGCGTTTAATTTATCTACGCCACGAAAATGATATACATGTTCAATGGTAACGCCATATGGACGTGATGAAATTAAAAGGAAGAAGAAAAAACATTATAATACAAAACTCTGACAGGAACAACTTACTTGCAATATGACACTTCGTATCAGCGCGTTAACGCTTGGCGCAAATATTTGCGACGTGCTCTGGAAACACCACAGTACAATACCACCTTTACTGAATATAGTAAATAAGTCGAGCATGATTGCACGATATTATTAATGTTAAAAAAATGTTTCGCTTAGCGGATGATATGCTCTAACCTACTCGTGATCGGACAATTTGATTTCTGTACACGTCAGACACTGTGTAAAACCATAGAGTAAAAACTATGCGATACGCGGCGATAAAGCATGAATATAGAGAATTTAAAGGCAACTGCACATTGCAGCGACCTGAACTTTTCTCAGCGTCATAAAGAAAAAGGGCCGCCTGTGTTGCCCGCGAAGTTCGAAGGTTTACATTTACAAGATGGGAATGCTTCAAGCATTTAATATTACATTTATTTTAATTCATGATCATCATAAAAAAGATACGAAACTACTTCTGTAGAATAAAAGAAACATTATCGTGATCAGAAATTTACGTACTACTTCTTAGAATGATTATTCTACGTGTACAGTTTAAAAGAAAAAGCAATTTTATTGAAGTCGTTACGATGACAAAATTCTTTACCTGCTGAACACTCGACACACTATATATAATATTTATGGAAGAAACATTGTTTGAGTTCTGGAAAACGAATCTAGAGCAACTACAATAACACTAATGTATCGGACAATTTTCTACATTTCGCTTCTTTTTGTTTTAATTATCCATACAATGATTCTTCTTTTAAATTAAATAATGGTTGTACTTTCTTAACATTATAACTCTCAACAGGCAGTGTATGATATTCGTGGACATTTAAATTGCCGAACTATATTTTGTATGTTATTATGCATGGAATAGATATAAAAATCTATAGTAAAAACAATTTCATTAATTTTATATACAGTAATTACAGCATGCTTTACATAAATTAACAGGACTTCACGCTATTTTAATTAAATAGAGTCTCTAAGGTTGTATTAGAACCATATATTATAATTTGAAGAGTGATCATTTCTAGACACCTTGCGTATTCGCTTCTGTACACTATTGTAGTCGAATAAAAATATGTCATTATGATAGCGAAAAAAACCTGCAATATATAATAATGATTATATAAGGCATTCTAAATTGAATCGTAATATTTTTATAAAAGCATACAAAGAATTAATGATAACAATGATGCCCTACAATATTGATTAATGAAATCTAGAGGAAAATAAAAATTGTTCGTATATAAAAGTGGAAAAGAAGTTTTTTTCTCAGAGTTCACAAAAATGCACATTAAAAACTCTGAGAAAATTTAAAAAAAGTTTATCTCTCCACCTTGAGAGATAAAAGTTCCTTCTTTTAAATGAAATCTTAAATATTTCTCCCAGTACGATTTATAGATAGATCGATATATGTATATATATATATATTTATATATATATAATATATATGTATATACATGCATGTATATTTACACAGATAAAAATAACGTATCATTGTATTCTTCAATCAAACAAGTCACTAAAAATTAATGCTAATATAATCTGTATTGATAAACGTATCTTCTCCGCAAATATATCGTAACATTAACAGATTTGTAGGAAATTTTGTAAAACTGTAACAGTTAATTGCAGTCTTTTTTTTACTAAGAAGACAGTCTTCGTATATCATGAGTAATACTGTAAGAAAAACATTATTTCCTACTAATACAATAATGCAACTCTTTACATAATCCTTTTCGTTAACTCGATAACGTTGCTTACATACATCTTCGAACGTGAAAATTCATTCCATTCGTTTTTTTTAAATAGGAAAAGAAAAGCTCTTCTTGAAGTAATCGGGTTAATTTTAAAAAGACTAGAAACTTACACGCTAATGATATTAATTTTACTTCTAATTTTTCCTAGGTAGCCTAGATTTAAATTTAAATCATATGTACTTTGTGCGTGTTAGAGCGCTTCCTCCTTTTGTAGGATCCATCATACGATCCCAATTGGTATGACCAACTACAAACCCTACGGCGCGCATTTTTTCTTGCTCTTTGCGTTCTTCCAAGTCCGCCCATCTTACCTATTCCAAAATAATCAAATATATTCTTAACTTCTATGTACCTGTTGCTCAATAGTACAAACTATTTGTCCAATATACTTACGCGCTTTTTACCAGAAGTATCTTCCATATTGTAATAGTCCGGTACTTGAAGAAAATCTTTCATAGTTTGTACTTTTCCCTCGTTTTTTTTCTTCGCCAATCCATCCAATCGATCTGTTCAATTTTTATAAAATTAATGATACTAATTAAAATAAATATTAAAAAAACTATTTATATGATATATACCTAATTTATCTTCGGCTTCCATTCGTTCCCACTTGCTTACCCCCTAAAAATTATTAATTTAATTGAACACGAACTTTTTATAATACATAGCAATTAAAACGTTAATATAAATAAAAATTAAACATTACAATTGAATCTTGCCCATCGTCTTGACTATCCTGACTATCTTCATTCTGTTGTGGAGATTTCTCTGGCGTTTCTTCGCTATCTTCCATATGAACCTATAATCGGAAGAGTAAATAACATTAATGTTTTATTAAAATTGAAAATCAATGCATAATTACATTCGAAGACGTACTTCCTCAATTGCTTGTTCCTGTAACATAGAATTAACATCTAATTTTTGATGATAGCTTGGTGTCGGCTCGAAGTAATCTATAATTCGGTTTATCTCTTCCTCTGTACGATTATGAATATTCCTCTTCAAACAGATCTGTAAATCCATTTCCATCTCACATACGTATACCTGTAAACATTTATATAAGAGATATTTTGTAAAGAATATTTTTTGGTTTCCGCCTGGAAAATACCGAAAATCACGACGAAACCTTACTTTAAACCCTTTGGTCTTAGCAAAGCTCCACATTTCTTCGTAATCGGATATCTTTTCGTTAATACAATCTAGTATTATAAAGTTAAAGAAACCGTCCGTAATATTCTTTTTAAAAGCTTTAATGAGTGATGTAATATAACTTGGCTCCATTGCTTCCTCGTATTCATAAGCCATCTCCTGTAAAATTGATTCAAGCAACAAGATAGTATAAATTTACAGTTACAATATTAGAACCAGTTAGAAAAATAATAATGCAGATCATACCTTGACTGTAACTTTCTTTCCATTATCGTCCGTGGATTCTATCTCCTTCTCCACCAAGAAATAATCGTCAAGACTTAATATTCTTGGCGCAGAACCTCCTTGTTCAACTTCTTTGTCCTATAAAAAGAAAATGAACACATATTTTTAACGTAATAGGGCTGTTAACAAAACTTCGAGGCAATTACATGTCAATAAATAATGAATTTACTTTAATTAATTTGGCCACAAAAGATTTCCCACTGCCTGGTGGGCCTCTTAAAATTATGGCTATTTTTGGTGGTCTGTTCTGACGACCCGGAGGACACAGTAAGTCGTCCACCATTGTGCAGTTTGGTGTTTTTGCCAATTCCAAAGTTTTTTGCGTCGATTCCAATGCATTGTGCTGGATAGTCTCTGCAACACTATAACACAAAGGATCAACTTATTAAAATATCGTCACGATCTACGAATAATTGGATATGTAATCAAGAAAATAAAATTTGCTTTTTCACAACGTAACATAAAAGAAAAAATACAGATAACGAGTTAGAAATTTGTAGAATTAACATATTTGATATTTATCGCGCCAGACTCAAACAATTTTTGCACAAGGTATTAAGACATTGTTAATAAAATATCTTAGACGTATATTAAGTAGACGAAACGTTCTTGAAAGCTATTTAAAAAAATAGCGATCATCTAAAAATAATGAATATTTTACCATGTTACTTTCTCGAGATAAATGAATTAAACTACAAGAGGCATATTCGCACAGAATACGAATATATTAATGTAACATATTAAAATAAAATATGTTCGTATTACGAGCGAATATACTTGATGTGTTCAATCGCAAATATGTTTTAAAAATATGTGTAACATAGAAAAAGATATACATAAATTTTTATGTTCATTAAATATTAAGTTCCAGACTATCGAAATGTAGTGGGTTGTATTAATAATTTCCAGAAACAGTTTTCACTTGCCTAACACATATCTGAGTCGATGCAATGCGTATAAATACATTTGCCACAGCTTTTCTTGGACAATATCGGACAATATTGTAACATTAATAATCATAGCCATGAAAATATAATGCATACGTGTACATAATATCGTAAGTACAAAAAACCAATGGTTGTCGAAAGACATAACGTGCCACCAATATCGACACAATAGATAATAACGTGTAGTAATATTTTTTTTTTTAACTGCGTTTTTAGCAGTTTAACGAGCAAAGAAGAGTGTATATATTTGCATAAATAAGTCTTCATACTTTATGCAAAATGCAGTGCTTAATCAGAGATATTATAATCTATAATTGGTCACCAATATCGTAATATAAATTTAAGAACACAAAATTTGTAAAAGTATTTATTATACAGTATTTCAAAGGCTAAAAACATTTAGGGAGCGCAATTTAATAATTAATGGGAACGTACCTGATCTCCTGTGGCTTTGTATCTATCAAGTGCTTGTTCGAATTCTCCTGCCAGTTTAAATTTCCTTTCGATCTAAAGAAATTTACATATTTTCAAAACCAAATTGTTTCACATTAATAATAAATCACGTCAATTCCTTTATATCCATAAATACACACACATAAATGTACATATGCAAAATTATTATTTGTCGTACTGTACCTGTCCTCATCTTTGTCACTCTCTTTAATCGTTTCCTTCTGAGAAGAATCACACCTTTCCCACGTTCTTTCTACATTTGGGAGAAAGGATAATAAATATCAAACGATCTTAACAATTTAATAACGGAAAGTATATATGTATATAATACTACATATATTTATCGGAGAACTTTTATTTCAAATAAATAAGCAATGATGCTGATATAAAATAATATTCAAAATAAAAGACTGTACATTCTCGTTATTGAATATCAAATTACCTTTCTTAACGTTCTTATCGTATCTATTGTCCTGATCTTTATCCATATGATCAAGTATCCTGTCCTCGAGCTCTTTTATTTTATAGTCCTCCTTCTCTCTACGTTCCCTCTCAAATCTTCTCTCGCTTCTGTCCTCCTTAAGTTCCTCGTGGTCCCTCCTGTTGCTGTAATCTCCACAGCGCCTAGGCTCCGCCTTGCCAGCATAGTATTCATACCTGATTATTTTCTCTGTATAATCCTTCAAATTCTGCTCGCTCTCCTCCCAGTTTCGAAAATCTTTCTTCGACTGGGCCTCATGGTCCGGCACCGTTGGCTTCAAATTGCCGTGTCCATAGTCGAAGCACTCTGCAGGTGTTAAATGATCCTGGATCGATGGCCTTGCATTATGAGCATAGTCGATTACTTTAGCAGGGATATGTTCGACAAATTTGTTCTCGCCGCCAGCCCCGGCGTGATTATAATTAAACTGTTTTTCTATGCAGAACTCTTTAACAGTTGAACATCTGACTTGAGACTGGCGACTATCAGATCGTTTCATGTACATATTGGAGTTACCAAAGTTCGGATAATCACACCCTGATGGCGAGTCACCGTAACCAGCTTTATAATCTCCCACAGTTAATTCAGCCATACTTTTGTCGGATCTCTTATCAGTCATGTTAGATTTATTCCCACTCATCGGAGATCTTCTTGCTATATTGTTTATTTCACTCGGATTAGATGTTTCTTTTTGTCCGGGCAACGGTTTGTCAGCATAGGTGAAATCCCTACCAGATCTCTGGGCCATATCGCCAAAGGTGTTTTTACCGAACGACTGCCTCCATCCTGAACTCTGCATGTCGTTAGAATCCAGTTGTCCCTGTTGCACATTTTGGACCATGTGCACGTGCTCATCGGCACTCATTTCAGAATTCCCTTGAATTTTGGGACCAGAATTATTCTCTGGTCCTTTTGATCTAAATTCTCCGATCCCTCTGACATCGAACTGTCTATTATCATAGGGTCTATCGTTTGGGCCAGCTGTTAATCCTCGAGATCCAAAGTGCGAATCATTGGCACCCTGAGGCCCAAAGCATGGGTCACTATTATTATCAAACTGTTTTTCGTTGATTCTATTGCCCAATTGCCTATCGTTTGTCCCTTTCGAGCCACCTGGACTGCGTTGATAAAGTAGATCGCCACGTCTCGAGCCGAAAAGTCTATCATTGGGCCCTGCGAATCTAGGCTGTCCATCGTTAGGCACCCTGGGAATAAATGGTGAATCACAGGTACCACGATTATCGAATTGAGCATCATTGGGTCTTCCAGGAACAAAGGGCCTAGTATTGGGGCCTTGTGGTCCAAACTGCCCATCGCTTGGTCCCCTGAAATTAGACCTTCTTAATCCCATCTGGGCATCAAACCTGGGACCGAACTGCCCAATATTTGAAGCTCTTGAACCAAACTGTCCATTATTAGAACCTCTTAGTCCGAACTGATTATCAGAGGGAGCTCTGAGTCCAAATGCTCCATCACCGGGACCTCTTGGTCCAAACATACCATCATTCGGTCCCAGGGGACCAACATGTCCATCGTTGGGGCCCCTTGGACCAAATTGGTTATCAACAGGACCTCTGACACCAAATTGTGCATCGTTAGATCCTCTAGGACCAAACTGTGCTTCGTTTGGAGTTCTTGGAACAAACTGTCCATCATTGGGCCCCCTTGGACCAAACTGTCCATTATTTGATCCCCTTGAACCAAATGGTCCATCGTTAGGGCCTCGAGGAACTAACGGATATTGATTTGGGTTAGGAGGAGTATTAAAAGGAGCCACGTTTGGGCCTCTCGGTTCGAACATAGGGAATCTAGCATCGCCGGGACCCCGGGGACCAAAGAAAGGTGCATTTGGTCTAAATTGCATTCCTCTTGGTCCAAACGCAGGATCGACAACACCCCTGGCATCGAAACATTGGGAATTGTTTGGAATAGGTTTCACGGGACACTCTTCATCTGTCCTCTGTGTTGGGTTTGTAGGTTCCTCAGTATTCGCGGAAACAGGGCCTAAATTAGGTAATTCGGGTGGTGGCTCCATGTTCAGATCTTCTGGTTTTGGATCATTTTCTCCCATGAAAGGCAACATTTCTGTTTTCTTTAGAATACTAGGATCTTTGTTAGACAGCTCTTTCTTTGCTTCTACTGATTCGTCTACTATATTCTGAGTATCGTGTTCCTTTGAACTATAATTTACAGGAGCCTTTTCCTCGTCTTTGACACCCTCCTTTTTCAATGAACTATCTTCAGGTAGTTGAGCATCGATCCACGGAGGTTTCTCTAACAATGGAATGTCTTTTCCTGTCGAATACTCCTCCGGATTATCTTTTTGCACAGTATCAAGGTTCTGTTCACTTATTTTCATAGACGACGCCGGTGCTTGTTCCGTTGGTACCACAGTTTCAATTGCATTCTCGCACTTTGTATCCGTTTCCTTCCCAAGATTAATTACATCTTGTCTTGTTTCGTTGTTCACAAAATCCTGTATCTGTTGCGGACTAGAATTAGATCCCCTAAACGAGCTTGCACCTGCATCTCGAGAATCAAACGCATTATTACGTCCGATTCCAATTGGACCGCGCGGTCCAAATTCAGGATTCCCTTGATGTTTGAAATCTCCAGGCATTCTGAAGTTTCCAGGTCCAGCTGGTCCAAAATTTGGAGGACCACGAGGCCCAAAATTGTTATTACCACCTGGTTTCGCGAAAGGAGAATCACCGGTGATCCTCTTAAAACTTTCACTCAAAGAACCAACATTGGTACATTTCTCAGAGTCAAGATAACTTGGCTTGAACACGTCCATTGCAGCCCTCCGTTTTTCCATTAGTTTCTTTAATTCTGGTGCAAACTTATCTGGTGGGTCAAATTGATTGCTTCTATTGAAACCTCTCGCGTTGTTTGAGAAGCTATCGCGTCTGTTTTCACCTGTATCCTTTTGATCAAAACGATCCATATTATTTCTGTTGAATCTATCAGCCCCAGAACCATAAGATTCATTATTGGGCCCAAATCGATCATTAACTGGTTCGTTTCCTTGCGGAATTCTATCACCGCCCGGACCAAATCTATCATTGTTTCCAGCAATAAATCTATTATCGCCGGGTCCAAATCGATCGTTCCCTATTCCAAACCTATCGCTACCTGACCCAAATCTATCATTCCCCGGGCCAAATCGATTATTTCCTGGTCCAAAACGATCGTTTCCAGAATTAAATCTATCGTTGTTAAAACTCATCTTCTGTTGATTAAACTGATTATTCCCATGTTCCTGGTAATTTCTATCATCTCTCCTAAATTGATCACTCTCATTTCCTCGCTCGTCACTTCGTTGTCCGAACATGTCGTTACTCCGAAATTGGTTACCTTGTTGCTCATTGATACCATCTCGATTAAAACGTTCCAGAGATGCGCCTTCTTTTTGCCGAGCAGGATCGTTCAAACCAAAGTTACTTGGATGTCCGATCGAGTCGAAATTACTCAAAGGAATGGATTGCGTTGAGCGTTCGTTGTGCATAGGACTTCCATCTAATGTTGCACTGGGATTGGGACCGAATGGTGGTGGTCTTCCTTGCATATTGGGTGGTACAGATGGCCGCACGTTGTGATTGTGTCGCGAATCGTTGCTAATGAATCCTGGAGGTGGTTGCGAAAAGTTTGGTACAGCTGTAAAGCTCGGCGGTGGTTGCGCGAAATTTGGCGGAGGCATTTGAGTTGCTGATGTACTAAATGGTGGCGGTGGTACCCCAGTTATAGATTGGAAAGTAGGGAAGCTTTGTACGTTTACACCTGCGTTATATTGTGGCGTCCATTGCTGGGAATTCCAAGGTGACGCGGTCATTATATTCGAAGTCATCATGTTCATTACTGGTAGGTGAGATGCGGATGATTGTGAAGACACTTGGGAGGACGATGTTATAGTTGTTTGAACGTCGGACGAGTTCGTTGATTCTGTGACTGGCGGAGGTGGTGGTGGTGGAGGTACATTAGTATTCTGTTTTCCAGTTAAGCCAAGAGTTTTTCCAATTCCTAGTAAATTGTTGATTAATCCTTGGTTCTCTGTGCTTGACAAAATGTTCATTATTTTGTCATCGCCAGGTAGGCTCTTATTCTTTTCGACTTCTGCCCTGGCAGCAGCTTGTTTCTGTTGCTCGCGTTTCCTGCGCATCTGTTCACGTCGTTCAATAAGCTTCTCCCTCCAAGATGTCCATTTCGCTTCGTATTGTTTGTATTGGGTCTATAATTAAAGGATATCTCCATATTGGGAAAAATTGGTACTGGCACTATGCTTCACGTAAAAGTATCTTAATCTTTTCTTTTTTTTTATTGTACTTTTTACCTGGATAAAAATAGTAATTGTAATATCACTTACCTTATCCGGATGATTAGCATTTTGCTGTTTCCACTTATTAAACTGCTCCTCCCACTGTTTAAACTGAGCGTCGAACGTTTTCTCGGCCTCAGTTAGCTCTTCGTCTTCGACTTTCAACTTTTTAGCACTATTAGATTCACTAACGGTACTGCTACTACGTTTACCAATTAAGCTATTGCTTTCCTTATTACTATTGCTATTTTCGGGAGGTAAAGGTGGCTGACTCGGAGGTAATGGAGGATTCTGCGGACAGTGTTGTACATTCGTTTGATGCACCGCGGTACTTGCGTTTTGTTTCGCGGGGAATAATGGAAGATTATTCTGATGTGGTGGAGGCATGCTTGTAAACTGATACGTGTTTATGGTAGTTGGAGGTAATGGTGGTTTTGTGTCTTCTTGTGGAAGAGGTGGCGGAGCTTGTACAATTGGTAACTGTGGCACCTGGCTGGCTAAATTCTGGGCAGACATTTGTTTCATTGTCTCTTGATACTGGAACACAGATGAATTAACTGTTATAGATATTGTTATAGAAACAATTGATGTAAAGAAATTGCAGATTAAAATTATGTGTTTAAAAATATAACGATAAGTTGAATTTTAAATTTATATATGCAGTCGTTTGTACCTTCTCTCCATACTGCGCTTGCCACTGCTGATATTGTTGCTGCCATTGCTGCCATTGAGCCCAATTTTGCTGCTGGGCTGCAGCCCATTGTTCTGCTGTATATCCACTAGGTGCCTAACAAGACAATGCAATAATTCTGTTATATAAAACTTCGTATTATGTAGATATACATATTTCCTCAGATTTCATTTACTTATAATGTAAATTTCAATTTCATTCTTATTAAAGCAATAAGCATTTTGTTATTCAATATATTCCTATGATGTGCAGACCAAATAGTGAATAATGTACTCACTGGTTGATTATAATACTGCATGTACGCTTGCATCATAGCCATAGGATCCGCACCTGGCGTAGTATAGCCAACAGGCGGTTGCGGCATTGGAGTGGCAACAGCACCAGCAGACAATTGCCATTGGTTCCAATTTTGCATTTTTAAACCCTCTGTCACTCTAGCAAATGGTTTGCTAGTGCATTCCAAATTGTTTTAATGGCCGCAGTCCGTTTGGACGCTATTTTATATTCAAAGAAAATTGTTATACAATTATTGCTATTACGTGTAAACAATATGATAAAAATCTCTATTCAATTATTCTGGTTTCCCCTCTCATGGTACAGTCACCAATCATACATAAATGTAGGAAAATTTCAAGAATTATCAACAGAGATGTATTTAGAAAAAATATACACGCATCTGTTCTAATGAATATAGAGGCTGTTTGAAAAAAAATAGAGAAAGTTGAAACCACCTGAAATTCCAATAATAAATCTTAAAGCCTATGATAAACAATAAAATATACACAAACTTATCGCCTAAGTTTTAAGCGTGCTTACTTCTCTTATCTTACAGCGGAGATGTGCAGATTTCAATGAAATGAAATGTTTGATAAAGAAGTTGGCGAAAGGAAGGCACATCGGCCAGAAACTTATTAGCAAATAAAATGATAAGATATATATGTTCAGTTTAAAGATGAATATCCAGCGATATTATCGGATGTATATTAATTCGAAACAATTGTTAGCTAAATATTTTATTACTTAATTCTTTGCGTTTAATAATTTTGTACAGTACGATCAAACATATCCTATGTAATAATTCAGTTGAATTATCCATATTGTCAGATTGTCTATCATTACTATACAAGGTACTAAATGCAAAGAACTGACAAATTATATTGATATGTATTGAAAATTAATATTCATTATTATGGAATTATTTTCAATACCGTTTACACTAGTCAAAAGTGCACGCATAATAAAGGATGTAGTTTTCACAGAGAAAAACTATAACTACTTATTCATTTGTACGCTATACATATACACATGAAAATTGGTTAAGTAAAACATTTGATACGATAAGAATACTGTGTTTGCAATTAATAATATAATAAGCACACAAACACAGCAAAATCAGAAATAAATTTAGATCCTTCTTGCAACTAATCATACATATAACATACAATTATTTTCCTAAAGGTAGAAGCTTTTTCAACATCTACAAAAGTTTCACATTCGCATTTAAGACAAATAAAAGTCTTTATTTAAAAGCTGAAACTAAATAGAAGCTTAATAATCGTAACTAAAACCTAAAATTCAAAGATATTTGTATAGAATTATTTTGAGACAAGTTTATATAAAATATTGTTGCTGTAAGATCTTCAGTAACGCATTAAGAAATATGTGGAATATTGTAGTTAAAGTATGTATAATTGGTATACGCTTATAATCACAGGACAATATAAAGAGCATTATCATATTCCAAGGTGTTATTACCTTTGATTCGAAACAAATATTTCTTTCATAACAATATGTTATTCTTACTATAAAAATGTTCTCATAGCGTGGCAAATAATTGTACCATGTCTCACGCAGCCATCGGTCGCAGAATATACAAGTAACGCACAACATTGTTGCGCTATAAAGCTTGTATTTCAATGGGGAGAATACCAGATTGCATTGGGCTTGTGAGAATTAAAATTGGGTCAATTAAAGTGCATCGATATCGGTTCAATATGCAAATACAATAAACATAGTAAAATCGAGATGCAATTGTTTTTCCATAAATATGGGATAACAGATCGAACAATTTTCCTGCACGCCTTAATTAAATATAGGAAATCATCAACTTCGAAGACCATGCTCTAACAAGCATTATAATGTGATCGCCATGATCATTAGACGGCGTGTGAATTTTAAATTTCGTGAAGGTATATCTTTCGAAATTCCATACTAAATAGTATCGTGAGCGCAACAAAAGTTTTCTTCATTTTATTTCGACCGCAGGTTTCATGTTATTTAAAAATATGATATAGTCGTGTTACCGCGGTGTAAACAATTTATTTGGAATATCCAACATCTTTGCGAACGTGTAGATCGAGGAATAGAAATGGTAATGTAAAGTAATTGAAATACAAAAATGTTACTTACGACTGGATATCCTGGAAGCAGCAACACTTTTTATGGTGGAATTCACAAAAGCAGTACTTTGTTACACGATAAATAAACAAAATTGGCACAAAAACGTCGAAACTTGTCGGAACTTATTATGGCGATCGCAGACCATAGGGACGACTAATTTCAGATACTGAAAGCGGAAAATGAAAGTCCCTAGGTACAGTTTAATAAAGTTTAATTATTTCGTTTCACGCGGCTTTCATACGAGACGTTAAATTATTTCCTAAGAAGCAGCAGAATAACTTTCTATTTTTTAAGTTATTTTTTTATAAATGAATGATAAAAAAAGTTCATAAATTTGGCATCGAATTTGAATTGTTGTATGGCGAAACAAAGGGTTGAGGAATGTCTTCGCTGCATCCTCTCATTTTCAAATGCTAACTTTAATTGTATCGTTAGTTCATTTAATTTAATTGACTGTGTCTAACGCGAATAAAAAAGTATATAACGAAACGAGGATGTTTTAAAGTTGTACAGATAACATTTTTAATCATATATTTTGCACATTCTATACTCCATATCGAAAGGTCGTGAACAAATAAATTGACAAAGCTAAAAATAGTTATTTTTTAAATTACACAGTAATCTTTATGTCATAATGTACGCTTGTGATTAAAGATATTTTTCTCGGTGTTGTTTGGACATTATCGCAATAAGAATAAAGTCAAACGTAAATCGTAAAATGATTCCATGATAATTATTTTCTACTAAATTCAAATTATAATATCATCAAATATATCTTATCGCATTTATTGATCACTTAATCAATTATGTTTGTGTGCCGTAGAAATTCCGTAAGTCTTACAAAACAAAGGGAAATCCATTGATATTGCCAAACACGTATACATTCATTTTCTCACAAAGAAGAAAATACTTTGTCACGCTTATATGAATGAACTTACAAACATTTAAACAATGCGAACAAAACAGGATAGAATGTCAAAGATATTCGACAGTATTCTAAAAAAAACACAAGGCCTTCAAGATTTATTTGACCTATTATAGCAAAAAAAATTTAACTACATATAGGTCTCTAAAACTACTAAATTGCTTCTAATTTAAAGAACAGGTATCATACGATTTATTTTAATTCTGCAATATACAATACAAAGTTACCTGTTCATTGCTTTATCATTAGAAGGATATATGTACATACACCTATATGGCAAACAATGATATATCAAAATCTTTTCTACATGCGTCAATTCGATGAATAATTTTAACAAAACTAAACGTTGAGCATTCGCGGAACCGTGTGGAACCACTTACGCGCGGCCAATGCTATCGAGGTAAATATATCTATACCTATACAGAAACCAGTTTGCAATACTCTGTAATGATTTCCCGTTCTTCAGTATCGCTTGAACCAGCAGCATCGTCAAAGCTGCGCATCATGTACGCTATAATGACGAAGTGGTTTATTCTTACAGTCGCCTTGTTAATTAATATAGCTATTGAAGAAAGTTTAACACAGTATGTACCGCCACCACCAAGCGTGGAACCACTTTATCCGAAGGGATTACGCATGTCGATTGCCGGTGAGTAAACTTCCTTTATTTCAATATCTATTGTATTGTCTCTACCGCGGCGCCTTTTTGTTATTTCATTTAAAAAAAAAAAAATGTTTTCTTATACAATATATTTGAATTACAATTGATATGCCGTTGATATAATTAATGCAGAGGGCGGCAATTCCTTATGCAGGGAATGGGTATCCTTTGTACGCGACAATAATTTTTATTCAAAAGATAAGAAGCGTTGCGTGTGTTTGACGTATGTGTATATCGATAATATATTGTTCTTTATTTCGCAGATTTAATTCGTTAGTATTTAAAAGACGACAACTATGCAATACTTTAATTGCGATGTTTAGACTTAATTATTATCGAACCACGTTTGTGCAGTTCATTGATAATTCCCACAGAAAAGTTGACGATAGTTCGCGCAGCTTTATTATTTTCCTTGTTATAACACAAATGATACGGCAAATGAGATAAACGAAGAACGTTCGTAATGCATAATCGAATATCGATCAAATATTTAAAATTTCGTTTCCGTTAAAAAATCTTATCGATCGCGTTATATAAAAAAGATGAATTACTCAGGTACCATTGAAATCGATCTTTGCACCGTTGTATTTAAATGCAAGTAGAAAACGTAGCTGATAAAAGTATACAGGGAAAAATAATGCATTATTTCCGCCAGCGATATCGTTGAAGAAGATTCACGTACCGTAATCTATGTAGAAAGGAAATTAAATGATGCGTCAACAATTCTCGCAGATCCATTAATGATTCAAGAATGCAAATAAAAACACGATTCCGGTATGCTTTTAGCGAAACGAAGAAGAATACCCTAAACGCTAAACGATTTTCACGATCGTAAAAAAATGTTCAAGTTGATAATGAAATTTTTCTTCTTTTCGTTTCTCAGACGAGGACGGTATCTCTTTGGTGGCGTACCACGTGAAATTTAACGAAGATTTCAATGGTCTCGAGGCAGGAACGATCGCCAGAGATATCGTAAAAGTAAGGGACGGTCGTTGGACGTACGAGGATCGAACCACAAGATTAAAACGTGGACATATCATTTACTATTGGGTACATGTCGTTTACGATGGACTCGGTTACAATTTGCTTGACCAGCAACACGTAGTTAATGGTCTGTTTAAGTTAAACGAATTATTGTAATATCGCTCGATTGCAAATGGATGTACGATCTGGCTATATCATGCGGTTTTTTCAGATTTCTACAATTACGATGGTACACCGGTGGGCGGAAATGCAAATGACATTGTCTGCGCGACACCCTCCGAGACCAAGATATTCGAGAACGATCCCGCGAATCGACACTTGAGACGACAAAATGTCTGTCCAGGGCAATTAATTTTTGAGGACAACTTCGATACGCTGAACACCAGTCGGTGGATGATCGTCGAACGTTTCTCAGACATTCCTGTGAGCGTTAATTTTCGTAAAACGATTTAAGGAATCGTATTTGGCTTTCTTCGTTTAATGCAATTGACCGGAACATTTTGCCGTGGTTTCTAATGACATTATTTTCTTCTTCTCGCGATAATCAATCGCATCAACGAAACCGAAGGAAAATTAACAAATGTATGAACAAACGAATTAGTGTCGTAAATTTCTGTATCGTGTGATTTTAGAGTTATGAATTCGTGGTGTACATGAACAGTAACGATAACGTGGACGTGAAGGATGGTGTTCTACATATTAAACCAGTTCTCACCAACGAAAAGTATGGGCAAGATTTCGTTCGAGAGGGAAATCTAGTTCTGGAGAGGTGAAGTTATCGATTGTTTAAAGTAAAATATAATAGGGTACGAATTTCTGCTGGATTAAAAATATTTATTACCTGCCATAGGTGTACTGGTCGGACTGATTCCGCGGAATGCAGAAAACAAGCTCGTGGATCATACATTTTGCCACCGATAATCTCAGGACAATTAAATACCAAACTATCGTTCACCTTTTTATACGGGCACATTCAAATTCGAGCCAAATTACCACGTGGTGATTGGATTTATCCCTGTGGGTTTCTTTTTTATTACACAATTTCGTTGAGCCTCGATGTTCTTCGCTGGACTTCAGTTACTTATAAATTAAATAATTTAAAAATAAATACGTAATTCCTTGTTTGATTACAGCGATAACATTAGAGAGTACAGAGAAGTATACAGAGAATTCGACGTTGCACTGTGATATCGTGATAGCCCACGCGGTTGGAAATCCCTCCCTGAGATCCCAGAACGGTCTCGATTTAAGTGGACGGAATCTTCTTGGCGGAGCTCATGCAACCAACATGGAGCAACAATTTCACAATGACAATCAATTGAACCTTCTTAGAAAAACTTCGGACAGCTTATGGTCGGAGGATTATCACGTGTACGATTTGGAGTGGAAGAGCGGTCGTGTCACGGTCAAGGTCGACGGAGAACAATACGGAGAGCAGAGAGTACCAGCGTTGTACGATACTCCAGTTAGTGTCCAAAAATCGTCTCGTTTATTTGAACAGTTATTCTCAATAATTAATAACTAACATATTTCACGTTTCACGTTGCGCACCCCAGGTGTACATAAGCATTGGTTTAGCCGTCGGAGGGCACATACACTTCCCGGACTCCTCCATCAGCGGGAACTACGCGAAACCATGGAGGAACGTCGCATCCAAGGTGCTTCTATGTGAAATTCTGTACGAAAAATACTGTGCACTTTATCAGAGCAATATTTAAAGGGCGATGTCCACTCTTTGCAGGCGCTCTATCACTTCTACCTGGCAGAAAACAATTGGCTAAATTCCTGGTTGAACAGCGACACCGGTCTCCACATAGACTACGTGAAAGTCTGGGCGATTTAAATCATCGTTCGAAGAACGCCCCTGATTAATCACTTTTCAATACTCCATTGTCTTCCGCTCCTTGTTTTACTCATCACGTTATCCTAACGCTTACTCATAAATGCATCGGTGTATGTACACTATAAGTCAAAAAGGGGGCGGTGGAGGAAGCAAAACAGTAACGGGCAGAGATTCCCGATACGGCACGCCATCCGGACGAAAACCAGAGCCCAGCAACTCGATCAGCCATTGTCCTCGATAACCGTAGCGTCTCTGATAAGCGTGCGACGCACGTGGCCCATCCTCCGGTCTGAATTCCATAATGATTCTCTTCCTGGTGTCCGGAGAGGCTATCAGTCTTAAAATACCCTCCGCGCTGTTTCTTGGCCAATCCCAGAGTCTTCCAACCGGCAATAGTGAACGGAACCTGGTGAACCATCTCGTCGGCGACAAATCCACCGGAAGTGTTCTGGTCACCCGAATTGTTTCGGTTCCACCGCACTCGACGATCATGCACAACTGAACCTTGTAATAAAAAAAAACAACAACAACAACGACAAAATGACATTCTCTTCGAGTGCGCCTTCTTGCGAAATAATCGTTTATCGTTGGAATACGTTCGTTTCTGGATCCACTTACCGCGAAGATTAATAACAAGAGTAACAAGTGGCTCGAGCGCATTTTCTTTGTATCGAACCACCGAGCAGGAACAGAGGGAAAGTAATGATAGCATCGTAGATGGTGTCCGCCTACCTTTATGTCCTCCGGGTGGCTATCGATTTCGTGCATGGAATACATTCCATCTTCTTCCACCGTGATAGAATTGTCATTCGTCGAACGAATCGTGGCATAGTCTTTTTTTCTTCAAACGACTCGCACCGTGTTAGCCGGCCACGGATCCTTTTTTTTTTTTTTTACTTTCACTGGCTGCATTGCGCCACGGTGCCCCAGCTGATTTCCTTCTTCTTAGGCGTGCTAGCCGTTCCGCGAAGGAGAGGCGAGTTAGTTTGTATTCTGAGTTCGTGTTATCGTCGTCGTGTCACGCTGGACGTCATGAGTTTCCCTCGTGCTTTGGTAATTGCGATTGCGAATCCTTTGTTCGGATTTCCAGCTTTGAAGCCTCGCGGTTCTCCCTGGTTTCGTATGGAAATTCGAAGCCGGGGATGTACCGACGCAGAACTCACGACTTCGGTGGTGTCTGATAATTTTCACAAAGGGTGACACGGTATTTCCGTTGAAATTCTGTATAGCGTTATCGCTTTTATTTAAACAAATACCCGGTTTCCGTTCGTACACGAAGTATCTCATATTAATTTCACGGCATACGTAATTATAATAGAAACGAGTCCCTGGAACAAGTTTACTCTCGCGATAATTGCGCTTCCATTGAAAAATAAGAGGGAACAACAATTATTTGGTAATTTCATTGAAATACGAGAAAAGAGATAATAACAGGCGATTACAGATATCATAGAAAAATAAGTACCGTAAGTTTCGCATTGACCCATACAACTATAAGATATCGCGGCGGTGTTCGTCAGCATTGTTCGAATAAATGAAATAACTTGCAAAATATATCGACAGTACACAAAGAAGCATTTTTATTGTATCCTATTATAATATAGGCATTTATCAAACTCGAGTTACATCAATATATTTCCCTACAACATCCATCTATTTTCTCTTTTTCTTTTTTTAGGTAATTTCGATCTTTCTCGTCTTGCTGTTTCGCGCTGATAGATCAGCCTCAGAACCAGCCGGCGTTTTCTCGCTTATTCACGATTTAATACAGTACAACGTAGCGGGGATACCGCTCGTCCACAAGGCAAGTATGAAGTTCTGCGAAACAGAAAATCATTAATTAATAATAAAACACCGTGGTAAATGAACGGTGAAACATTGTTTTGCGTTGAACGAGTAACCGATTGATAATCGTTGCGCAGCGAACGGAGTGGGATTTCGATCCAGAAGTTGGGAAACAGAGAAGCGCCAGGTACGAGCAGGAGAACGGTCGTCACGGCGAGATCGCGATCGGCAAGATCGGCATGGGGATCGGTTACAAGGGACCGTGGGGAACACCTGTATAACGACCTGGTTAACACCTGATGGGATACGCGTCGTTGCGAGAGGAGCGGATGAATTAAATGTCAATAGATCAACGCCAAATAAATACTTCAAACTGCGACAAACCCCTGTGTGTCACGCTAGTCATTGAAGAATGATAAATGAAATCGAATTAAAAAAGGAGCGAAAATACAATGAATAGAACCTTGCAAATAAAACAGAGTAATCTTTAATGGGTAACCCTTCTACTTTTAATTATGTACATTGTATAAATAAATATTCTGTTGTCGTTTATAATTCTAAGGATTGTGGGTCTCATTTAAAAATTATTCCAATTAAAAACAGAGGTAAAACAACTGCACGACCGGCGAAGAGCTAGACGAAATCGCGTTCGCTCTTTCTTCGACCTTGGTGGATTTCGTCACTGGCCGTCATGTAATCCTCTTTCGGTGACTTTCGAGGCACAGATAGACGTAGTTATCGTAGCTCCTCAAGGCTTCTTCGTTCCTTCGTGACTACAGTGTCAGGTGTGTGTACGTGCAAAGTGCTATGTCCGTCGCGACAACTTTCACTTGACGAGTGGATCGAAGAGAGAACCCAGTGGGGAGTGATCGAGGAACGGTAACGAATGTCGGAATAACGGAGGTGAGAGGTGGTAGCAGAAAAACGGAAACAGACCGATCGTACGGGCCGTAGTATAGGGCTCGGTTGCTTGAATTATTTTTATCACGCAAACTCATCGGTGACTCTTCATTGAGAAAAGGTGCATTCGAACGGGAACAGTTCGCGTGCTCGTTTGTACGGTTTGTGACGGACTTTCGAAACTTTCGTTTCACGGAGTGAAGCAGCGCGCACCTTGCAGTCATCGCGATGGCAGTACACGCTTCCGTAAGTAGTAGCCGTTCAAATTGAGCGTTAGAATTAATTTACACGCGAAAAAAGCACTGATGCTTCCCTGATTATTTATACGCAAAATTGAAAGGGACCAGAAGAAGTTACGGAATTTTCGTTGAGGCAAGCATGGAAAATACGTCTCGATACGCTTATGGCACACGTGAGATGTAAAACGATATCGTGCACTTCTTTTTCTATCCTTTCCTCCTGAAGTATTTATTATGAAACATTTAATAGATCCATCTGAAGCATGTACCCGCTTTATGTGGAACACGGCTTTTTGTGTATATATATTCGTTTCAACACGCTAACATTAATTGACCTACTTTCAGTGGACGACCATGATCCTTGCGACAATAATCGTCGCTCTATTGCTCGGAATAATTGCTGAAACCGCGGCAACGATAGCTCAACCAAAGGCACCCAATTTCCAATATTTCGAACGGTAAGAAATCGGACACGGTACAAAGATGAACATATGATTAAATAATGCCAATAAAAAGGAGATATAGGAAAGAAGAATACGAACAATTGGTTCGCTGGTGCACAATTGTAAAAAGGTTCCCGATGTTCCCGTGCTAAGATGGAATTGATAGCAATAATAACAATAATGATAATATTATATACAAGCAAGGAAACAATTGATTGAACAAGTTACAAAGTGTACTACATTAAGCACACGAAGATAATATTAGTCGTTAAAAAGTAATACAATTACCACACTGCACTGAACATTACCTGCTTGTTTACAGGCCTAAATACCGTTATCCATACTACGACGAAAATGGCAGAGGAAAATTACTCTACGGCTATGGAGGACCAGATCTATATCAATACAAAACTTACAGTGCCTTGGAAGGAATCCATTAATACACGGAACAGTAATTGCGCTACGAATTAATAAAAAAAAAAACAAGCATTGCGACTGCAATTGTAACAGGGGCTATCGTTCGCAAAGTGATACATAATGCATACACAGCATTGCTTCCGACCTCAAGAAAATAATTCTGCGGTATCGTGTGCAATATTTCGAAATGTTGCAAAAATTTCATTCCTTCCTTGTTATCGGAAACATATTGTGTTGCCGTTACGCAATTAAGAAATAGTACAAGATCATTTATTTTCTTTTGTTTTGTTCAATTATAATGAATTGTATTTTTAAAATGCAATCGATTCGTGTGCTTGATTACGTTGTAAACATATGTTTCTTCGTCATGGTTTATAGATTTATTAATGAACAGTACGGTCTAAAATTATCGGTGGCCCAATAGGATGCGCGTACAATTACGAAACGAATAGTGTCGTATTTGTGTATCCAGAGAAAAGTTACTTATCCCGTTAATCGAGAACGTGTTATAAAAAAAACATGTCTTACAATTAGTCAAAACGAATATCATGATTGCACTTTATAAGAATTGATACAAACACGATTTGCCAGTAGTATCATTAAGATCGATCATCTAAGAAAATTATGTGGAATGTGCACAGCGTTTCTAGTGTCTAATGACGTGTTCAATATTAGTTTTCACCGTGAATACGAGAATCGGAACGATTATATTTTAACGTCTAAAACCCGGATTATCGTACGTTCGAAGAGTCGAAGAAGTTCTTTAAATGTTCAAAAAACGCAGTCGTCCATAAATCTTTAAGTTTAAACGCGTTTAGTTAGAACGGCGAGAATGTTCGTTTCGTGATAGGTGCACGTAGTACAAGTTTACAAATGTGCAAGCATAATCGAATGTGTTGCGAGATAATGTTGATAAACGAACGAATGACTACTACCCGTACGATGTGTGTTGGGTATTTTATTCCAAATGATCCTTGTCCGCCTTATCTTCGGCAGACTGTAACTGTCATACAAAATCCATCTCGGACTTGGTGTAATACTGTGTACCTGTTCGTCGCCTATACAGTTGCCTCTCTATAAATTTCTTCATCTCGCTAATTACGAAAACGCTTGACGTGAGCGCGACGAGAAACAGGATATCTGTTAAAAGTTGAAAAATTAATTAAAAATAGAATTATATTTCACTGGCCATATTCAAAACTGACGACGAAATTTACCTTTTACTGAAAGGGCCTCGGTTTGGAAAACTCGTTGCAACGGTGGAAAATAAATCACTAACATCTGTCCTATTACTGATAATGTTACGGCTACCAGGAACATTTTGTTACTCCACAATCCAATGGTAAATATCGACTTGGTCTGAAGTATTTTATATTGCGTTCAAGATATAGAATATTGTTGTAGAGCTAGACATTTAATTTCTTACCTGTGATCGACAACTTAGAGCGTTAAACATATCGAAGAAAACGAAGCATGTAAATGTCATGGTTGTGTCCCTTGCAGTATTGCCATCAGTAGTCATCTAAGAAAGAGAAAAATAACATAGGCCAGAAGTTCAAAAAGTGTATGTCAAAGAATCGCCCGTTTGCAACACAATTTGGTACCTCTCTATTATAAACCCACAGTGTACCAAGGATAATAATCGTGGCTGACAATAGTACATTCATAATAAGCTGTCGAGTGATCATTGGTTCCTTCGTGTTCCGTGGTTTTTGTTTTAAAACGTCCTTGTCAACTGGCTCGACTCCAAGACTAGATGATATAATCGTGCACGTTAATATTGCACGGTACCGTAACTAAAACGAACAAATTCTTCTAACTTCGTAATTACCTTTGTGCTGGTGGACCATCCATAATAATGTTAATCCAAAGAATTTGCATTGCATTTAAAGGATTCGGTATACCCATCAATGTGGCAAGGGCAATTAAAGACAGAGCAGCTATACTCGTACTCAATTGGAATCTCACAAAATTTCGTATATTATGAAAGATTCCTTTTCCTTCCTCGATTGCAGCACTACGGGATACATAGAGTTAAACGAAAGATCGACGCGTAAAACGCACGAGGATGATTATAAAGAAGAAACTAATATATACATGATAGTTCCGAAATCATCATCCACTAAAATCATGTCCGCAGCTTCTTTGCAAACGTCGGTACCATTTTTTCCCATTGCTATGCCTATGTCTGCCTTTTTCAAAGCGACTCCATCATTCACACCATCACCGGTCATGCCCACTATGTTTCCTTCCCTTTGCAAGGCTTTCACGATGCACAATTTATGCTTAGGCGTGACCCGATAAAACACACTAACGTTACTGATACACTGTTCTAATTGATGCTCGGACATTAAATCGATCTCGTCTCCAGAGATTAGTCGTGAGTGAAGCACATCCAACCCAATCATACTTGCTGGAATAAATAAGAAAAGCAAATGCGATGCACTATTCTTGGCTTTACAAACTGTGACTACAATTTTGTATACATTCATGTCCGTACCTATCGCAGAAGCAGTTTCCTTCGCATCGCCTGTAACCATTTTAACTTTAACACCGCTATTTATCAGAGTCGTTATAGACTCACGAACGTTCGGTCTGGGTGGGTCACAAATACCCACGAGGCCGACGTACATTAGATCTTGTAACGATGTGCCACGTGCCAAACCAATCACTGTAAATACGTTGAATAATATATGATAACGTTACAATCATCGCCAATATTAAGTCATACCTCTCAATCCCTGTTGTCCAATATCGTAAGCCCCTGTTAAAAATTCTTCGTCTTTCTTTTGATTCAGTGGATATACCTCACCATTGACAGAATACTTGGTACACAGCGGCAAAATTTTTTCCAGAGCTCCTTTCACAAAATATACTTCTTGCCTATTCTGCAAGATAGATACCAAATCATTCGCTTAACGGATATTAATTTTTTATACAGCAAGTTTTATGAAAAAAAAAAAGAAGAATAGTTGGTGTACATCGAAACATCATTTTACCTCTCCATATTTCGGTGTACACTTCACAGCCATCATTTTTTGCTCAGACGAGAAAGGATACTCTTGTAACCGTAGATACCTATCAGGAACCGCGTACATCCCATATTTCATCGCTAATACTAACAATGCTCCTTCCGTTGGCTGTCCAAGCAGCGTATCGTTCTGTATTATAGCGTTATTACAGACGCATCCTACTTCCAGCATATTATTGATAGCAGCGTGTGCAAGGTCGAAATTATCGCATTTCCGAATTCGTACTTCTCCTTTATCATTGTAACCAGCTCCCGTAATATCCGCAATATATCCTTCAGATGTTACCAATATCGTTGCGGTCATTTCGTTCTTTGTAATCGTACCAGTTTTATCGGAGCATATCACATTTACACAACCTACGCATCAGAGGCATATAACATTTGCATACTTTCGTCTGAATGCGATAAATATTATATAATTACATATAATACATACAATTATTGTATAATTATACGTGCACTTACCGAGTGTTTCGACTGTCGGTAATTTCTTCACGATGACCTTCCTTTTGGCCATCCTCATAACACCAAGTGCTAGGGTTACGGTTACAACAATAGGTAGACCCTCCGGTATAGCTGCTACTGCCAAACTTACGCTGATTGTAAACATTTCAAGTATAGCTTTGCCTTGGATCCAGCCAAGTAGCATAATTATACCAATAATACAAAATGAATAAAATGATAATTGAGTGCCCAGTATATCCATGCTTCTTTGAAGAGGTGTCTTCGGAGCTTCTTCTGCTTGCATCATAGTGAAAACTTCTCCAAATTCACTTTTTTCTCCTGTATTCACCACAATGCCCTATTAAAACAATTGGTTATATAATTTTATACATATTATCTGTTAAGGAAAATTCATTTATTTTAATAACTTACTTTGCCATTTCCGCAACGAACCAACGTACCCATAAACGCAATATTTCGTTTGGTTGTTAGCCCATTAGATTTGAGCAATGGAGCGGTTGATTTTTGTGCCGGTTCAGTTTCTCCTGTGAAACTGCTCTCGTCAATTGCTAAATCTATTGCTTCAAATATTCTGATATCTGCAGGCACCCTATCTCCAATATTTAAGTAAACTATATCACCAGGAACTAAATTGCGAGCGAGAAACGTTTCTATGCGACCTTCCCGCAAGCTGGAAAAAATATAAAAAGAATTTCCTTACTATAAAAATTTTTAACAACCGAACAGCTTTGCATGTTGTAATAATAAACAGATCTAACGTTTATCCTGAGGCTTTAAAATTCGAAATTTTAGATTTACATTACAGGATAGGAAATTTCACCTTTACGATCTAGTGATTGGATATTACATGTAGAATTGGATAATATATCTTCTCTTTTTAATAAGACAAAGGAATGCTCCGTATAAAGGGTTAATATATCCTCCAAGGACCATACGTCTGGGGGAAACGTTAATTTATATCAATACGAACTAAACACATTTCTTTTTATTATACTTGGAAAAATCGTAAAATATTCGTGTAACCTTTGTCTAAATTGGTACAAGTAATAATAGCAATCGATTTGCTTACCAGTGACAAGTTGGCGGCACCAGTTTATTCAATTCTTCTAAAGACTTTTCAGAACGATATTCTTGCACAAATGCAACTGTCACTACGATTATAATAGCCTTGAAAAAAAGTGTTATGTCAATTTGAACATTTGTTAAAATTGAGTAAAAACTTGAATATAATTGAATACTTACCACTGTAATACTGACTGCATCATCGAATTGCCTCATACATACACTAACAAAAGCAGAACCAAGTAGTAACAGAATTAAAGGATTTTTAAACTGAAAAGTAGACAGAACACATTAGTTCATTTTCTGTATTATTATTATTAATTTATAGACTGGATAAAAAAGGAGCCAGTTAAATACCTGTTCAAGATACTTTTTCCATGTCGGTTCTTCTTCCTTAACGCTAAACTCATTGAATCCAACTAGTTGCCTTCGGTGGTCAGCCTCCTGCCACCAAAGCCCGCTTCTTACATCAACATGCAATCTAGCCGCCACTTCTTCAGCACCGAGGCTGCCCGATTCGGATGTTGTTAACCACATTTCTGGTGTCTCTCCTTTATCCTGTAAAAATTACGATTAATCATACATCAATGAATAATTCCAATATGTAGACAAGAAAATTTCCTACCCTTGCTTCGTTTGCGAATTTTCACTCGTTTAGAAATAACGGGAGACAGGTATCACGAAACCGAAAATGCATCGTTTCGATAACATTCACGATAATTTATAATAGCTGGCTGCTATTAATTCGATAAAAAATCTTCCGCTTTCTTTCCTATACGTGAAACGTTCTACCACACCGCATCTCGGTGTCAAATATTTATTTTCCTATCTTTGAACAATGAATGGAACTTTCTACATTTTTTTTCACATCTGCATCCAACAAGTATGTGGTTCCATTGCCATTAAATTGACAATTAATTTATTCACGCTAAGGAAACGTAAAGTGGTCCCAGAAATTACGTGTTAAACTAACGTTTAGATCGATGACACGTGTATCTTGTTGTCGCGTTTCGTTTGCATTGCAGGCTGCAATTCGGAGCGTGTAGTAAGTGGAGGTATGTACGGGTCCAACAACGGAACAAATATATTTTCAACATTGGAATTATATTACTTCAGTAAGCAGAAAAAATTATTCATGTCACAGAACTAATATATCTTCAATGATAATTTTATCTAAAGATATATAAAAGATTGAGATGAGGAATCATTGTGAGTCTTAACCTTGAAAGACATTTTCTGAAGATTCAAGTAATGGTAAGTTTAGTTCTAAATGTACACTGCAATGGCATATATTTATGTTAATTAATAAGGAAGGACAAAAATAAATGACACCAGACGTATCAAACGCAACCAAATGCTCTTATCCATAATTGTCAAGCTGTTGAAAGTGTTTTATCATATGTGTATATGTATATGTATATGTATAGATATATGTATTTGCATATGACGTATTTACGTGACAACTTACTATACATAGAGCCAATATAGTATAGTATATAGAATATACACAAGTTTTATCCTACATTATCGCAAATGGAATTAATTATTTTACGTGTGGTTCACTTGTAGAACAATGTTCGAGCACTTTCGAATATAAAAATTTAGTCCTTGATCACGTAACAGGGTACGCTACGTTCGGTCCTACTTCGCTTATCAATGTCAAAAAGTAATTGCACGATAGAATCTTTCGATTGAATTACATTACGATAGTGATTTTCTTACCGATATGCAGGTTCTTCGACAAGGGAATAAATCTTATAATGTAATTTCATAATATGAATTAAGAGTTAATGTAAATATAATTACACTAATTTACAGTGGCAATAGCAAAAAGAAAAGTAATAAGTATAATTTTAATAGTTGCAAAAGGGATTTCATGCGGCATTAATTTTCAAATATCGTATATATTGCAATTATTCGACGTTCCATTTCAGCGATTATCGATTTATTTTTCTTAGAACGTAGCAAGGCCACATTATTATATTTATTACCTCAGGTCAGCATGTTCACATTTTGTGCCTACACCATTTATTCAAACACTGAAACGCCGGGCTGCACCGCGTTGGATTTTATTAGTAGGAAATGATTACACGTGAGGAACAATAACAACTGCAATTTTCATTACTACTAGCGTCTGAGATAATCAATTTTGAACGTATTTTCCAACGGTTGTAAAAACATCGTAATATCGACGGAATCGAAATACTATTCACAGGTGTTGGGTAAGCGATGGATCGATGGGGAAAAATTCAAAGACACCCCGGTTATATTGAACTTTTTATTCTACAAACACAAATTATTATTTATTCTATATTTTATAGGTATTAATTTCTGTGATCTCAAAATACTATCAGCTATAAAATCATCTGATTATGAGACAGAATTATTTTATTGCAAAATAATATTCTACGTAGTGCAGCAGATAACGGGTAACATAGAAATTAAACGATACTAAATTTAAAAAAGCGCGGCAGGATTCACTGATTCACCGTTCGATGGCGTGATATCGATTTACAATTATTCTTACCTTATTTACCGACGCATGTTCGTTATGTTCCTTATGGGTGGCCGCTGCTAGGACGTCCAATTCATTATCGTCGAATAATTGTTCGTATTTCTTACTCGCGGTGTCTTTCATCGCTTCCGAATAACGTTTACTCGTTTTCCCTTCGACTCGTTAATCGGTAACTATCGTGCCACCACGTTTAGACCCCGTTGCTTATGTTAAATTAAAGCGTCTGTCGTCGCAGTACTATGCGATAAGTTGAACAAAATGCACTGTAGTTGGTCAGTCCGGCTTTACGGTTTCGAAAAATTGGAACAAACAGCTCATGGTCCGAATATATTCCTGTCAAAATGTAAACGAAGATATTGAACACCGTGTATATACGCATATAGTTACATGCATAGATGTGTGGGTGCCGATTATCAGTCACGCGAAGGTTAACGTGCAAATTTATAATGATCCTTGAAAATCGAGTTTCTTTCTGTTTTTGAGGCACAAAAATGATAATAAATATAATAAAGAAGATGCAGGCATTTCATACAATTTCTGTCAAGAATTAAGATATTAAGTCGAAAACGAATCAAAACACAATTGGATCGTTCGGTACCAACGATACAATGTATACACGAGCAATTCATAATCAACTTGGCATGCAAATAGTACGTGGTACTCGTGACTGTAAATCGATAGGGGAGGTTTCTTCGGCGAATGCACGCGGGCGCACACAGTATCCCTGTATAATCGAGAATATGAATAAACGTTTGAATTATGCGTTTTTGTATCTCCGATAAAAAGAATATCGTACCCTTAAGGATCACGAAGCCCTGTTAATATCCGAGGCACGTCGAATGATCGAGTCCCAAATGTGCTGGCTGGTGAACCGCGCACGTCAGACTGCTCGATAATCGTAAACTCCGTGTAATTATACTGCTTTGAAAGCTGCGTTTTGATCTAATTACTTTGCTTTGTCCTACGACGAATAAATTCTACGTACACTCATAGAAAAAGATATATATTACGAACGCAATACTTGGTTGACGTGTAAGTATGTACTGAGTGACAAGTAGCGAGCAGCGCCGCTTGCATCCCCGCTGCTACTAATCTGGGAAAACAGCTATATGTATATGTATGTACGTACACGTGTATTAACTAGTGTATATAGTTTATTTCATCCGTGTGGTGGAAGTGGAGCAGACTCTGTCGATCCAGCGTACGACGACCTTATAGCTGCTGCACTTCCAAATTCGCGCACGTTGTCTTCCTACAGTGTAATTTTAATTATGCCGCGATACAGTTCAGCTTTTTCCCCCTCTTATATTCGAAATGAAGTTACTTTCACGAAATGACAATTATAAATAATAATCTCTTGTGATACGAAGGATGATACGTATAGATACATATTTCTCTTCATTTGAATGAATTAAAAAATTCATACGAAGTGCACGTGTAATAAAAGGGTTCAATGCTTCTTGTCCTATTTCTTACGATTAAAAAATCTTTATCGCGAAACAGTGTCATTTATTTTCTTCGTTTACCAATACTTCGATGCATTCAAATGGACCGATGGGTGCTTTAAAGTAGTTCAATATGAAAGTAAGAAAAATAGGAGAACTTTATGCGCATTGTAATTCACAATATACACGTACATATACAAATATCTATTGGATAATTTCTTATTATCTATTTACATGTCAATGAACTTGTGGTCATTGAAAAATATAGAGAAGTTTCAAATAACGTTCGAGACGTTCTGTTTGAATTTCAAAGTTCCTCGACACCATTCCATGAAATACACAGTGGCGCTGTGGTCCAAGAAAACAACGAATCTTTCACTACATGCATACGTATCCGTGCATGCATGGACGATTGGATCGATTGGACCAGGCATCTGAACGGGCGGTAGTTTGTATACATATCAAGTAGCGCGCAAGCATAACCTCTATGGAAAGAATAAAACCGGCAGAAAGTGTCACGAAATGTGTCAAAACTATTTGCCCATCGCCGGAGGAACTTAGCGTAATAACAAATAATGTTAAATGTGACAAATGCGGCCTCGTATTTCAAAACGAGCCGCGATATCGGCTACACGATCTCAAAGTGCATCAACGTAAAAATTTGGACAAGACGGTGAAAGAGAATGTACAATACCATTGCCCCGTGGAGTCTTGTATTTATGCTCCAAAAGCCGAGAGGCACTTTAGTACAATGAAATACCTGAAACAGGTTAGTGCTTAAATATCGTATGGTTTCAATGAAGAATGTATCCAATCATGATAATATAAGAGTAAATATGTATTTCGATATACGTTTAGCATTATCTTAAAGTGCACGCTAAGAAAACGTACGCATGTACCCGTTGCGACAAAAGTTTCTCCACCGAATCGGCGAAAGAAGGCCACACAAGAATATGTGGGATTGAATTTACGTGTTCCTGTTCAAAAATTTACACATCGTACGAAGCGTTGCTCACACATGCAAAACGATCTTTGCATATGATAAATGACAAGTACAAGAATAGCTTGAGGTAAGAGAAGGATAATACATAAATACTTTAATATTTTGTTGTCTAACACATTTAAATATAATGTATAATTTACATATATGCAATATATATCACAATAATTAATACTTTCATAGGCGCACAAATTCAAAAACAATGAGATTGATTTTACCAACTAGTCAAATAGAAATAAATAAATTAGTTACAATACTACCGACAAATCAAAATGAAAAACAAATATCTAATCCCAATAATAATTCAACGCAAAAGATCACTTTGGATGTCGGTATACAAACAGATGAATATAAAAAGAACAAGCGAATATTGAGCCCGTTAAAGCATATTAGCAACGGCCATAATAACAATGGAAAGCGTCAAATATCCAAGCAAACGCAAACAAGCATTTCCCAAAGAGTTAGACAAAATGTAATGTCTATGGAGACTCAAACAATAGAAGCATCGCAGGCACTTAAGAATTCGCAGAGGCTTCAAAAGCACAGGAAAAATTCTGTATCACAAAATCCTGATTATACTTTGCTGAAGGAAGACCTTAGCCTTGGCAATTTCACATCTTCAAATTTATTTCCTAGCAGTCCATTACCACTTCGTCACGACGATGGATTACAAGATTTTTGGGAAGATAAGAGTACCTCGGGTACACAAACGATACCTGAAAAAGATATGTTTGAAGTTTTAAATGATAACGTCACGCAAACCGAATTTGATACGTTTTATAACCATAGTACAAATCCACTTATACAGTGTACTCCAAAGAGTACAGTTGCTCTAATGACTTTACCTTACGTCGAGGAATCGTCGACAGTTGTTGAAGGATACTCATTTGTGTCCTCCGATGGCATATCGCGATCAGATCCGATGCTTACAGACAAAACTTTCGATGATAAGTTTAGCAGTATAGAGACTCAGACAGAACAAGCTTATTCGCAATCATTTTTTGATTCGGACCCCTTAACAAGATCATTTGCTTTGAGTTCTACCATTGAAACACAAACTACAAATAATCTTGATAATATGGAACAATTATTATACAGTAATACATGCACGCAAACATGTAACGAAATCTTACCGACTGATTTAGGATTATCTAATATTCAAACACAAACTGCTTGGACACAACTCGAGGATACCACAGTCTCGGCTGAAACGCAAACGAAATCCTTGATATGTGAAACAGGTTGTAACATTTCAATGGGTGCATGTCGTTCGTGGTTAAGCACTCAAACTAGTCATACCGAAACACAAACCGACTTACTTAGTATTTTCGAAAGTCTTCAATAATAAGACACACTGTGCATACGCCAGTATAACAATAATTGATATTTAAATAATGTACTTTAAGTATAAATCCTGAATAATTTGCATTTGGTATTGTGAAACAAGACTAATTTTTTTCTTTTTTCATATTGTTATTTAGTACTTTGGTATTTTTTGTATATTTTATTACAAAGTAATTATTTATGTTCCTGTGTGTGTGCAATTTTGTTGAAGGATTATTATGTGAATCGATTGAAAACTGCATTTCCTCAGAGAAAATAAGTTATGAATGTACTGTGTTATACAGTATTCACACTGCCACAATTTAAAAATATTATTTATACACAAGTTTCCAGAATAAGAGCAAAAAAAGTACGACATTGCAGGCAATGTAACTCTACTTCATGTAAGTTATTAATAAATCCATTAACTTAAAACCTGCATAATGGAAAGTATTAATAATGTTTAATGTAATTTTTAAGGGGGCAAATAAGCCTTGACAATTCTGATGAATGATTCTATATATTTTCGAGTTAAAAAATAGTTTTACTTTAAATAATGACATAAATAAATTAAACTTATAAATTTCTAAAGTAATAACAGTTATCGCAAGCCGTCGTATTCAGAAGTGAAACGACAGTATAAAATATACTATTGATCCACAAAGTTTAAAGATATTATTATGACATGTACTATACAAAATATTTTATTATAATATTAGAATAATATGAATTCGAAGTATTCAGTGTAATTAATCTTTTAAATAGAAGTGCGATCTCTAATTGAAATACCATAAAATCGTTCGTATGTCGCATAAAAAGGCAACGTTTACAAACTTTACGTTTTTTTATACATATATTGTTACTATACATCGCTTAGAAAAACATATTTGTCAATTCATATAATTACAACCTGGAGGGGGAGATTCATGTTTACGAGACTCAAGAGTCATGTACCCCCTTAAATAGAAAAATACACGATGGATCTTGTCTGTTTCGAATCTAATGGCTTCAGCTGATACTCTCAACATTTACAAAAAAAATGGAACATGTACATAATTTGATACTGTACACGTAACACTGTCGCAATAACTATTAAAATATTGTTTCTTTTTCTTTCTTCTTCCTCCTTTTTTTTTGTTTCTTTTAACATCTGCGTTGGAATTATATTCTGAATCCCAACCAGCGCTTTGCATTTTATGGCATCGCGTCAAAACGTACATATAAAAGTTAATATCTTCAGTTTCTTTATGCTGGGAGCCGCATCGTGATAGATCAGGTTCGAGCTATTGCCTTCATGTTTGTTGCTTGGGGATTAAAATTAACACTGAAAAAAGCATGCCTTGCCAAGCAGGGGGTAATGCAAAACTATTGTACACCTAGAACTGTTATGCAAATCGAAATTGAAGAGCTATTATTAACACATAAAGATACAACAAACATGATACGAATATCGCGCTCTTTAATCGAATCAGATCACAAATCGACTCCAAAACGTGTACTCAACGCAAATGCGTGAGCTCGAGGAACTTGTTAGCACAGGCTGGGATACATATCGTAGAAGTGAAATAGAGATAGTGTACAAGAAAAAGAAGGGGTACATTAGAATGTATTAAAGTGCAGAACCAGCAGCGTTATCTTCATCAAAATCTGGTAGAAAATCTTTGGTCCGGTCTTCTATCCTATCCACGTTTTCAAGCGCCGAAGCTAGCACTCTTAAATTATCCACGCCAGACATTAGCTGTCTGTAACGATATGAACAAACACACTGTTACTTTAATTTTTCCCAATTAGAAATCTAATTTAAAATGTATGAGAATTTGATTTACTTCAAAGAGACTTCGGCCGATGAAGCAGCATTCCTTAAATCACTAGCTAGCCTTCTTACTGTCTGATTTACGTTCGAAGAACTATATTCGCTTCTACTTCCCCCAGCAATTCCACTTTTAAGCTCTTCGTTTTCTAATCGAAGTAACGATATTTCCGACTGGAACGAGATTATTTTTTTTCTCATTTAGCATTCGCATGCGTATATATTGTAAATAAAAAGAAATACTAACTGTCAAAGATTGAATTTCTTTTCTTAACGACGAAACAGAACTTTCTGCGTTTACCGCTCTCCTCTATAAAACGATGCAAACATTATAAGATATCGCTTTTAATATGCCAAGCGTATATATTTATTCTTATACTTACTGTACTACGTTTTAAATTATCTTCAACTTGTTCCATAGCTTTCTCAAGATGCACCGTATCCACGTGTCCCACTTCTTTTCTAGAAGCTAATTCCGATTCTAATAACCGAATTCTGTAATAAAGATAATAAGAAATGTACTACAGTATACATTTGGCTGTTATTCATACAGACATTTCAAAAACTACCTTTCCGCTTTGTCATGTAATTGTTTTTGAGCTAGTTCCAATTCGTATATTAATCTTTCATTTTCTAGCAGCAACTAACAAAAAAATGTAATTTATGGTAAGCAACAAAAATTACAGTTTGTGTTATAATTCAGAGCTGAATAATATCGCACGTACCATCCTCTCTGTACAGTCTGAATTACTTGGGATAGCGCAAGATTCTGCGGATAACGTGGTCCTATTATGAATAGGACCATCATTCAAAAAATCTGGCAAAGATTTTGGAACACTAGAATCGCTTGTTCCTAAGCGTGAACAATCTCTTACGGCAACATTCGAACAAGGATTGGGTTCGGCTGCAGATATTGGTAAATCTAATGGAAACCCTGAATAATGAAAAAGAGAAATAAAGAAATACAATTCTAAATGTAACATCCTTAACAGTATCATGTTTCTATTTGTAATCACCTGATGTGTCCGGATGTTCTGCGGGTCCTGCACCAGATCTACCAAAGGCAGGTAAATTTAAATGAGCAGAACAAGTTGTATTTGGTATAGATTGATTCCTTTGAGGTAATCCTTTATCTGTGCTCTCGGTTAGGCCAAAGTAAACATCGTACAAAGCGTTAAACTCCACATTCTTCGGATCATTTCTAAGTCTGTTCTGCCTTTGTTCTGTGCTATTCAATGTAAAATCGGGAAGATTATCTACATCCGAAAGGGCCTGCAGTTTCTGTTTGTGGTGTAGATAATACTGTTCTATAACTAAATGATCTTGAACAAAATCTGGTAATTCCGTTGGATTACGTGAATAGACAGCAGTGTCCTTCTCCATGTTGTACGATGGGCAGGGCGTCGGAGAAGAATAAACCTTTGGACGAGCTCCAGCATTCTGATAATTTATCCGTGAGCCATTTTTCAAGAAATGTTTAAAACTAAACGGATTCCCGACGTTTCTCTGCGGGTCCGATGGTCCTATATTAAATTATACGTTAGGAAACGTTAAATGTACAATGAATTCTCAAGTAAATTTCTTTATAAATATCAGGCTAAATCTAACCTGCTTGAGAATCCGTCTCGGTGGGATTCCTGGCAAGATACTCGTTCGATGTGTTCCTACAGCTTCGACACCCTGTTGGTACCTCTTCTTCGGACGACGAAGACGACGAAAACATTACCCCTCCGGCGTGGCGTCTTGCATTTTTCGATGATCGAGACGAATCGTAATCTTTTTTACGACTCGCCATCATCTATATGCAGAAGATCAACTTTACCGACAACCGTATCATCTGCGATGCAGTCAAAACTGCACTTGACATTTGTCACCCGCTGACTGCAGTCGGGTCAGGTTAGTCGCGCGTAATTTATTCTTTTTTTTTTTGTTGATTCTTTATTTGTCACTTACTCGACGTGAACGTAGATGTGTTTGTGTTGAATTTTCATGCCCATATATACCGTCTCTTTCGTAATATAAAGTTATAATTACGTACGGTCCCTTATCTGAAATCAGTCACAAGTCGTTATGTACATATGAATGTATGCACAATATGTACATATATGTACGTGTACTCCGATATATATACTATATCGTGTAACAGTGCATGCTTGTTGAGAGAAAATTGGCTAGTGATAAAGATTACAGTGAATTAACGATAAGTCCTCGAGAAGATTGCTTTAATAAATATTCGTTATTATTACGAAAATGCAATGCGGTACGAAATACATATACCTGCAAATTAATTTTTTGAATGTAACAGGTGGAAGGAGAATCATATTATAAAAGAGGTTATTCCCCACGTGGGGAGTATCGTTAAATACAACACAATTCTTAAACACAATTACGGATGTATACAGTGAATTTAATGGAAAAATGTCACACGAAAAGCCTTGTCGTGCGTGTATGGACTTTAAATCGTGGGCAAAGAGTCAAAAAAAGGCCTACGATTCCGAACAGGTACAAACAATAATTTGCATTAAATTCTATTTGTGTGGTAAAAATTAATTTGCTTTTCTTTTGAAAGAAACGAACAGTTCTATTTCGATAATTACATTTTCTTCTTTTTAAAGATATTAGGGTTGTTTCGCGCGGATAATACATTCCGATTTCACAACTAATTTCAAAATCTTGTTTACATTTTAGGAATCTGCGAAAAAAGAGAAGAAAAGTCCACCTGTAAATAATAATGTTAAACGTGACGATTGTCCATTAGATAAAGACGAATTAGGTTCAAGAACATGGTCGTTTTTACATACCATGGCAGCATACTATCCCAGTAAACCAAGCGATGAACAAAAATCAGACATGAAGAAGTTTTTTCATGTGTTTTCAAAGTTTTACCCTTGCTATGTATGCGCGGAAGATTTGCAGGAACAATTGAAAATTACACCCCCACAGACTGATTCGCAGAAACATTTGAGTCAATGGCTTTGCAAGATACACAATCAGGTAAACAAAAAGCTGGGGAAACCAGAATTTGATTGTAAACTTGTTGATCAAAGGTGGAAAGACGGTTGGCTTGATGGTTCATGCGACTGATGATCAATAGATATGGTTTTAAATTTTGTAATGTGACCTACGCATGACATAATAAAGTAACATGTAAGTTGATTATTGTAAATATTCCTTGAAGAATATAATATAATAGGTAAAAGGATTACTAACTATGATCAATCGAAATAGTATAATGTATTTGTTAACCCTGGAACGACACGCCAGTGTTTGTGGCGATACAACAATCTTGTCTACAGGTGTAATATTTGCATGCACATTTCAAAATAACGTAAATATGTTTATTATAATTGTCTTAATAGAAATCGCAGCATGGAGTTATCATTTCTTAAGATGTCCAAAGAAGAAATCTTTAAAAATATTTAAAATATCAACATTTTATTTCGGGTCGAATGGGACCCCACGCCAAAAAATGAACGGGTGTCGTTATAGGGTCAATTAACAAGCATTTAAGTATAATGATAAAAGTAGACATTATCATGTAATTATAATCGCATAATTTATCACCTGTTTTAGAATATATTTACTGTTAAGATTGCAAAGTAGACGGTGTTATATGTGAAATAGTGAATGCAGATGTTGCTGTTCTAATATGGGGTTCATAACTATGGTCCTGTCCATCGCCGCTGATCGGCATAACTTGACAAGTCCTAATGTGAAATGGAAAATGTTTGTTAGCCATAGATGGTCTGGTGATGTATAAAAATACTATATGTCCCATAAAAACAATCCATAATGAGCATCCTTTAGCAACACTTTCTCGTACCCATTCATCGACTAACAAAGTGATGCACAGTACCTATGGAATTATAAATATCTCTTTTATGCATTGTAAAAGAATAATAATATTCTATTCGAATTGTTTCATTTTATAGTATCATTTAATTAACAATTAAATGCACGTTTGGTATATGTACCGTTATTGGGTGACACAAGAACCATGCCGATCCCAATGAAAATAATGAACCATAAAAATGGAGCTTTGTAGACATTTTTTTAACAGTCTTAAAACATCGAAGGGAAAAGATGATCCATGCAAATAATTTTAATATTATTAATCCGTAACCTGGTGGCGATTCGTAAATGTATAATACCAATCCAGGATCAAAAATGTCAGACTGGTAAATGTACAATGAAAATTGACAAAAACAAAGCAGGCTAATAAAGCATGTAAGCCATCGTGTTTGTTTAGGTGTTAGAACACTTTTAGTCACTGTAAAACCAAGTGCTAACAGCAACATAAGTAGAGTGTATAAAATATCTGAACATGCTTCTAGTAATTGTCCTAAAAGTGATGCATTTTCTGTTAGAACTCCTCTCAAACCAAGGTTCATGTAATTATAGATTTCGAATAATATTCCCGTCAATTGACAAAGTAACGAAGCCATAAATATTTTATAAGATACATGTAATAATCTTCTTGCCCGTAACTGCATAGCTACGTAAAAACTTAATATCACGAGCACGACATAAATGCAAGCAATAGTTATCAGTTCTGGCAGTATATCTGAAACGGAAATAGATTCAGTCAATGAGTATTAAATACGCGTTGATTATAATTAATTTTACTTGCAAAATTCATCTGCTGAAAAGTGTTCTTTCCAAAAATTGCCATGCGGCCCGTTCGTTAATGATATCCAATAGGAAACGTTTATTCCCGTTTTTGATGAACAGTCTGCTAGTGCGATGAACCACCATCTCGGGCGAGATGATCGAAATCTTCGATAACTAGAGCATCGTATTACCGCGTCCTCTTCTTCTACGCAACCTGATAGCTCAGGTGTTGATGTAGACAAAGGTACTATTTGTCCGATTCCATCCCAAAGTATAGCTTCTCTTTCCTCACATGTTTTATTCGTTGGATAAATGCTTGGCCACTGATCAGGCGCGTCATAATACAGTAGTATATTCAAATGATTTTCTCCGCCACCTAAGTCAAATTCGTATCGAAATGTGCCTTGTTCTGTTAAAAAACAGAACCTTGCCAGAAACGCCCAATTCTGGAAAAAAAGAAGCATTTCTGTTCGTGACAAAACGAACTGAAACGTAACTGACAATACTGATATTTATTGAACGGCATTATGGTATTGAACAATTTTCCAATTATTTATTATATGTATACAATTGAAATGTTTATTCTCACTAATGATATACGATTTATATTTTTGAATTATGCATTGAGATCGTTAGTTTATCGTAGACCTTAACAAATTTGAAAAATATAGTACTTCGCGTGTTACAAGATGGCCTTGAAGAATTTTGGTCTGTGTGAATGTTACCAAAATGGAAAGTATTGCAAAAGAAAATAGGAACTCATTGAACATAGTTGACACACGACCGCACAATTTTCCTGAACTAAATGGATATCTACATATCTTACATGTTACCTGCTACCTGCTGTTTTTCTCATGATCAATATTTCTCTGCCTCCTGTAACTATACATATATGTATATTTCAATTAATGTATTGATTTGAATTACAATGTAAATAGTTTCAATAAAATCTCAGATCTGTGTCAGCATCTAAAAGGAGGAAAAATCCAATTGTAGAAGATTACCGAATGTATAAATTTCAATTCAGCGGTACCAGAATTATTTTATTATCGTTGCGTGCCCTGGAAGACCTTGACATTTACATAAGGGTATACGAAGAAACACTGTATATGTACATACACGTGCTTAGACTATCAATAAATAAACCATCGTATGAGTTTATAAAATCTATATAATTATAGATTTCTAAATTATACAAAATTTGTTGTACTATATTTATAGATGCGAAAAATATGTTATTTAATTTATAATGAATTATTAGGTGTCAAGATATAAATTTTATTGGTAATTGATCTTTACTCATTTTCCAATCAACATCAATGTTATGTTTTAACTTATTTTATATCAAGATTATTATTTATATCAATAATTTATTAGAGATACTAACGTAAGGGTTGAATTATTTAAAATGGTTCTCTTTATGTGATGTCGCCAGTGTAGTTTGACACACGTGCAAAGGCTGACGTAAACAGTGTTTTGTCGTTAGACGAAAATGATAACATATACATACTAATATTAACAGAATATTTAGCTGTTCTCTAGATCAGTTGTAATTTATGATAAATAATTTATTATTAAAAATTGATGCCAGTTACTGTTAAGGTTACGTTTGAATGTTATTCATTTTAATAGAGGTTATAAGTAACGAAATAAATCATGAAGGGTGGAAAGCAAAAACTTAAGGATTTCAAAAGTAAATATTTGAAATTGTTTTAATTGAAACAATGAATAAATTTATTTGTAAAGGTACATCCTTATTTTGCAATTAAAATTTTTAGCTATATGGATGCGTTTTGACGAAGAAACTACCGATAAACATCAACTTTTTTTCAAAGAACATTCCATTAGAAATCAGGAAACCAAGCATCCAAGAGGGAGAACATTATTTGTATTAAACATTCCTCCTTATGCCACGCTTCAAACATTGCAAAGGGTATTCAGCAAACTCTGCGGGACTGTGTCACATGTCAATTTCACGTCCATGAAAGGATTCAAAACGGCGTACATAGTCTTTGAGAAAGAATCCTCTTTAGAAAAAGCCTTAGAACTGGCCCATACATATGTCCTAACGTTAAACAGCGTGGACAATGTATGTTTAACAGGAATCGCAAGTGAGTTGTTTTGTTCAATTAATTAAGTGTATCGTTTTAATGCACCTCTTGAGACATTTTATTTGATTATATAGAATGGCGTAAAGAATATAATCGTACTATATGCAATGAGAAAAAGCTGAAACAAGAAATTGAAGCCTACATGCAAGGTTATGACCAAAGAATCGTTGATAATGTAGCTAAAAAGAAAGCTATGGAGATGGAAGCAGCAGAGAATGATGGTTGGGTAACTGTAACGGGGCAAAAGAAGAGAGGGCAATTCGCACTTTCTAGAAAGGAGTCTGTTATTAATAAAGTACAGCACAAAGAGGATGAGAAAAATAAGAAAAAACAATTACTTAATTTCTATACGTTCCAAATTCGAGAGAGCAAAAAACAGAGTAAATTTCATTTTATATTTCGTTTATTTGTATGTAAAATTCTGATACTTAGCACCACCTTTGTCATTTCTGTTCACAGATTTAGCAGAACTGAGGAAGAAGTTTGAATTAGATAAAAAGAGATTGCAGGACTTAAAGTCCAAAAGGACGTTTAAGCCATTTTAGCATAATATTTAATTATAAAACTGTGCAAGAGTTTACTGGTAGGTATATTGATCAGCAAAGTTTAACCTCATAAAAATTCATAATTCCGATTGTATGAAAATGGATTATAAAAGAAAATAAAATATACGTCAGTCAATAAACGTATATGTATTTTTAATACAATTATTTTATTTACAATAATCAATAATCTTATTAGTAAATGAGAAAAGCAACAATGTACATTATTCGAAGTTATGAATAAAGATTGACTTATCTATTTTAAACACTCTACCATAAACTAAGATAAGTTCAGTTTTTCATATTATCACTCAAATTACAAACAATTGATAATTTTTAGACATGCGCGAGTCTAACTAAAAATGTTTAATTAGCAGAAGTCAATCTTTTACAATTGTTAAACTGTGGATGTGTAATGGACAAGTGTAAAATTAAATCATACAGAATATACATAGTGTATTTAAATGATATATACATTTAACTAGGCGTCTAATGTGATTTAAAGTAAAAGGTATTTCCTCTTCAACAAATGTATAAATATTTCCACCTTTTGTTTGAAAGTATGAACACTATATTATACATATCTCACATTTGAAGAAATAGCAACGATATTATTTGTCACGTGTATCACCAACTTCTAAACGTTTTACGCATTAACGCACAAGGAAATCAAAGTTTTCGCGACCTTCCACGTTTTCTAAGCGTCGTAATTTTACTTGTTACCGATCTGGTAGTGTGCAACTTCTTTTGAATATTGGATATCGATTTTGTATTTTTTTGTAAATTCCTATGTTTCTTTAAGTGTTGTACAAATAGTAATCTGGATCTAATTAATTTCTTACATATCTGACATCTGCGTAGTTGTTGTTCTGTAAAAAAAATTTTATATCAATTAATACAATATAATATTAGAATTATTAAAACAAATTAATACTTTGTGTGTAACATACCAGATTTCTTTGTTCCATGCTGTAAACAATGTGCCCTCAGTAATGCAGCACTTGGGAACCACCTACCGCAATCGGAGCAACTTAACTTTTTTACTTCCCAGGTACAGTTTGGTCGTTGATTCCTTTTTCTCTTAATCTTTTTAATTATGGTCATTTGCTTTTTCGGTTCAACGTGCTCCTTTTTTTCTTTAATTTCTATGGATGGTCGTTCAACCGATGATTTGCTAAATCTACGTTTTTTCCTTTGAGAATGCGCGGAGCGTACGTGACGTGCTAATGCTACTACTACGTCGAATTTTTGTTGACATATTTTACAAGCGTATTGTTTCTTAACAGTATCTTCAGTCGTGCCATTTGTATGTTTTACTTTCTGTTCGTTAAAGCGTATCGTGTTTGACGGTGACTTTGAGCAAACTCGTAAGTGAGTTTCCAATGCCCTTTGCTGTCTGAAACTTCTTGAACAGTATTGGCATTGTAACACAATTGTCTTGGAATTTGATTGTTGAGATTCATCATCCGAATCTCCTACCATTATTATTTCATTCTCTTTATCGCTAGAATATTTCTCTTTACTATCGTCTATAATTATCTCAACGACATCCCTCTTAGATTTTGCAATACTTTCTTCTTCGTCCACATCAATTTCAATGATCTCGACTTCTTTGCGTTTAATTCGTTTCACTCTTTTGGAATCATTATTTCTGTGACGATAACCGGAATGACCTACCACTCTTCTGTTACGCTTTGACTTTTTTCTAACTTTATTGTCCTCCTCTGTTAAGAGAGACGCCGGTTGTATGATAATTTCTGAATCTTCCCGATTTACAGAAATTAATTGTTGCTTCCGTGATCTCTTGGTTTTGTACTGTATTTGTGATGATTCAGGTGATGTGCACTCGATCGAACCGTTCGACATATCTAAATTTGTACTGCTGGATATTACATTTTCCGTTGAATCTGTTAATGTCTCCAGAAATTCTTCTTCTCTATTCAGTATACTTAGTTTTCTCCCGGCTAGAGAATTCGACAAGTGATTAGATAAATTAGAATTTTTACGCCTGGATTCTTTATACTCCGTTTTTTTAATACTCTCAGAGTTATTTTGATCCCTCGCGATCTTTTTATTTATTTGTTTCTTTGCTGCCCTTGATTCAGCCAATTTTAAATTTTCAAGTGTTTCATGAATTTCATCGAATGTTAGTTCAGAATCCGATTCATCTCCCGAATCGAATAAAATATATTGTACTGTTGACTGTTCCATAATTTCATCGTCGCTTTCAACATCTTCCTGATACTCTTCAGTGTTATCTGTTGAATTGTAATGTTTTTTTTATAGTACAGATTCTACTTTCTTAAATCTGAGATGATCTCACATATTAATTTTAATTTTGTAATACCTACCGATATTTACAGAACATTCGTCCATCATTAAATACGTAACGTCTGATTGCTTTTCATCGGTTGTGTATATAATGTTAGGAACTTGTTTTGTGTTTAAATTTAAATCGGTGTGTTCCATTAGTACTGGATTCTCTTCCAATTCATCTGTTTTTCTCTGGACCCTTTTACTTCCGTTCAACATTACTTTGCTTCCATTATCTATTGGGATATCGTTTGTTGTATCACATTTTGGAAAAAATATCGGCGATTGTGTAGTTAGTAACTGTTTTTTTATTTGCGTTGGTTTTTTCACAGTTCTAACAGCACCTTCGCCTATCAATCTTTCAACATCTGCTCTGTAAAAATAATCATCTTTTTATTCAATATTCGGTTGTCGCGTACTTCGTGGCAGAAAAATTAAATATACAAACTTCATCAGAAATTGAAAATTTGTTGGTGGTTCACCCGATTCGTCGTAAACCGCTACCGCAAAAATTTCGTCTGAATCTTCAACTGCGTACAATGCTAATTGCTGACCAGCCGCAGTTACAAATGTAGCTATAGTTTCCTCATCTCCGTCTTGATCGTCGCTTCCAATTTTATTACACATTTCTACTTCACTTTCCTCTGCCTCCGATAACTATAAAATTATACAAAGTATGTATTTCTTACATCAATGAACAATGTGTTTACATTTCTTCTACAGTATTCTCAAAAGCTTGCCGAATGTATAATAATATTTACCAACAGATCCTGTTCATCAATATCGGTTGGAAACCACTTTTGCTTAGACTTATTTCCTCCACTGTTATCTGGCGATACGGATACTGCATCTTCATCGTATTTAAGAGTAATTGATGTATCAACTTCTTCCGTGATTTCTGTATCCATGTTTTCGTCCACAACTATTTCCTCGCCGATGACCTATATGTGAAACAATTACAATTAATAACGAAACATAAATTCAAAACTTATTGAATATACATATTTTTTAAATATTTATTTTCAAAAGAATTCATTACTCTCTTACCAATGTTTCTTCTATATGATCACATTTGGGTAACATTATAAATTCGGTTGCACTTTCGCCTATCGTACACGGTTCATGTACGATCTCTTTGGAAACCATTTTCTTATAAATATCAACATCGCCCACAAATGACATTTTTTTTTTCTTTCTATCTTCTTTGTATTATTCTATACGTTTGTGCTGATATTATATTATTTCACTTAACAATGAATTCATACGTTAATAAAATATGCTTCCTACAATGTATAATTTAAAAAAATATATGAAAAATATGTCTATTTGCAACAACTGGTGATTAAATAGTATTGGGGTCATTTCATATATATGAATGCAGTGTTAAAATATCGATAGGAGTATTTACTAAAGATTATGCTCGTCGTAATAGTCATGACTTACAAGTTACTGGCCCTACTAATTGTAAATGGTAATTGCAGGCACGCTACTGCTTATATTTCATACAAATCGATACATGCTACTGGAGTACATATTTATAGTTGCATTCGGTGATGAAAAAAAAATAGGCAGGTTTAAAACAGTTTTTTACGTTCCATAACATAATAACCTAAATAACATAGTTAATAACGATACTCATTGAACGTATGCGTATCACATCAAGTTTGTGAGGGAGATAATCCAGTGATCACTTTCTTTTCGTATTTTTACATATCAATAAAATAAAGAGCAATGCATAAAACAGTTGATTCTAACACAAACTTCCGTCTGCCAATTTACGTACATAATTAATATTAGATACACATACACTTATCCTCATTGGACACATACAGAACATAACCCTACTAGACATTACGTACGCGTTACGCACGTTTACGCATATAAAGAAACTGCCTTGAAATTTGTAGTATCATATACGTTGAGAGTAAGATATATTTTTTTTCGTCAATAAAGTATCCACATTCATTGCCAATAAATAGCATGCGTATTTATTTCTTCGCGTTAGTGTTACGAAATAAATAGCTAAATAAAACAGTTTTAGTAGAAACTCAGCTTTATAAGCGAGAGGAAAGTTTATTGTATACGTGAAATAGATTTTTATGTCGCGCGTTTTGAAATTATCTCCTTAGGACCTACGTATTCATTATCGCATATTACATCATTGCAAATCCCCTTCTTCGATCGATAGCATTTGTTTTTTTTAAAGAAAATTTTGTAATATAAGGTTGGTTAATTTTTATACTGCACTCTAGGTAGTACAAAACTATTTCAGAATTCGCTGTTTCTAAACTCGGTCAGTATCCCCCCCCCCCCGCCGCTCCCTTTTCAATTGGACAAGTTTTGGCACGTGACACTCAAGCAGCGTAAAGTGCTTCATAGGTGTGACTTGTCAGCTGATGTATCTTCAACGTTTGATACACTAATAAAATTCTTCTGTTCAATTCATCCGAGTTTTTTTCAACTTCGTTGCAATAATGGCTCTCCATTCCGCGGGGAAAGGCAAACTACTTGCCGTGATCGGTGATGAGGTAACAAGAATATGGATGTGTATAATAAGAAAATTTCTCTGACATTCGAAGAGTACTTACAGGAGTCTCGTTTTAGGACACTTGTGTCGGATTTCTTTTGGGCGGAGTTGGCGAGATTAATAAACATCGTCAACCTAACTTCATGGTTGTAGATAAAAGTAAGTGATGCATAAAATGTATTGTCTGCTTGAAAATTATTATACGTTAGATATTTTCGGTTCCTCACTTTTTCTCCCTTAATTAAAATGTTTATTAACTAAAATTACAGATACCGCTGTAAGCGATATAGAAGATACGTTTAAGCGTTTTATTAAACGAGATGACATTGATATTATACTTATCAATCAAAATGTAAGTGTTATAATGTTACTTAATATAATAGATCTTCAATATTTTTTAAAAGTATTTTAACTATATTATATTAATATTAATGTATCTTTTATGGTTCATTTAAGGTTGCAGAAATGATTCGTCATGTAATTGATAGTCACACACAGCCTATACCATCAGTATTAGAAATTCCAAGTAAGGATCATCCGTACGATGCAAGTAAAGATTCAATTTTAAGACGCGCCAAGGTAAGCTTCTATTGTTTCTATATTAATTACATTATGAAACATTACGTCCAAATGTATGTAGTTCTCAACATATTGTGAATAAAAATGAATTTCAAGTGTAGCAGTTATATGAAACGAAAGTGCATATTCCTTTTATTGGAATTTTATAATTATCTATCCATTTATTAAAACTAAAAAAATTATTAGCAAGTGCATGGACTATATTATTTTAGTTTTGACTTCTTCAAATGTAATGCACTTTAACCTATTTACCTTCTGATATTTGTATAAAATTGTTGGATGAAATTTGAAAATTATTATTAAATTACTGTGGTGTTCGATAATGAATTAGCCCTGAATGGGTCACTTAATTAGTTCTAATTTTACTTTGCAGGGAATGTTTAATCCAGAAGATATACATTAATCTGTATACCTAAAAACTAAAATTGATGATTTTTCTGATATTTGTTAATGTCTGTATGTTAATGTCTGTATGTAATGCAAATTTCAGTCATTACAGACTGTATAGAAAGAAGCAGAATAGAAATATGTACAACATTCCATTATTTATTCTATACTAAAAAGAATTCACCAATTTCTCCAATATCAAAAATATGTATAAATTTTGTTCTATACAGACTATATGGTACTATTTGAATCCATTTCAAACAAGGAAAAGCACAGTCTTGAAATGTAACATATACGAAATTTCGACTATGTAAATAAATAAAAATGTTACAAATATAGTAAATCAAAGTATATATTATTCAATTTGATCGAGAAAAATAATACTTCTTTGATTTCAAATGGAAAAATCGAATACAAATACTATAAAATAATTAATATCTGCTACGATTCGCCGCTTCGTGAATTAATGTATATACTTGTTTAAACATATACAGAATATAATACAAATAAAAAATAAAAATCTAATGGAGGTATTCTCTTAGATGTCAATATAGGGTTTAGGATAGGACTTTATTGCCAATACTCTGCAAATTAATTTGACTTATGAACAACACTTTATTTTTACTTATATAATTAATTTTTTAAATTATTTTTTTACAATGTTAGACAATCTTTTATCGTAAGTTTTCTAAACTGTTATCTATACACGTGATCTGAATATTAACATTTTTGTTTGTTTTTGTAAGTTGTAAGAACATTTTATTGAAAATTACACAAATCACTTATATCACAGAAGCCATGGTCTTTAAAGCATATCATATTATCTTTGTAATAAATATGTATATTGAAGATTATTTAATAGTTTAAAACTATTTGTTTTTTTTTGTTTTTTTTACGCCTTCAAAAAGTATACAATAATTTTAAATTGTACAAATTTTGTTTGTTAACTCAAATGTATAACATTTATTTATATATTATATTTTTAAGAATAGATGCTCACTCATAAATACATACTATAATTTCATAGTAGTATTCGCATTAAGAGGTATGCAACATTTAAAAACCAAAATCAACACGCTACATGCAACACACTACAATATTTTCCACATAAATAATAATTGGTAACTATTAATAAATAACTCGTTGAGTTAGAGAGCAATATGATATACCTTACACGTATACATCGTAAACATTCGTTTACCGAGAACACAGTCGAATGGTAAGTTTTAGCAATTTGTAAGTTATCATACCTACAATTAATATCATCACACAGAAATCCAAATCTTGTACAATTAAAATAATTGTTACGTGTATATCATTAATGTTAATAATCACGTTCCTCTGTGGCAGACATAAATAATTTTTGTACGGTGTAAGTAATTTCGACTGAAAACAGAAAAAGGAAAGAATGAAGATTATCGACATGACAATAATGTGATTGTAAACCATTATAAATCAGAATTAAAAATAATCCCAAAAGGCCAATCTTACGTACGATTAAGTTGCTGAAACCACAATGGCTTATTTTTCCATTTGACTCCAACAAAGTAAGCTGGGATACCTGATAAAGTTATTAAAGCGCCTATTCCAACTTCGTACGGCCTTTCGTAACATGGAACAAACACTAAGAACGCACATATACCTACAAATGTGATCGGAATCCATAAAGGCATCTGGAAAATATATTCAATGCAAGACGTTAAAAAAATATTCCAATTTACTATTCATTAAATCGCTTACTTTAATTGGTCGATTCATGTTGGGTCGTTTATAACGAAGCCACAAAACTCCAGCTACAGATAACATGATGAAAAATGATTCAACTATGCTGCAATACGTGATTAATACAAAAATATCACTTGTACACAGCATTATTAAAGATAATATACACTAGAAATATGAAAAGAAATATATAAATATATATATTAATTAATATTCATTCTGAAATCGATACTGCGTTGAAAATGTACGTTTCCCGCATAATACATACAAGGAAGACTAAGGCAGGTGTAGGTGTGAATCTTGAAACATTAATGTGGCTTAACATTGACGGAAAATGACCGTTCCTGGCACCAACAAAGCACATTCGGGACGATGTCATTATATGAACACTCAATCCTCCAAATGCAGATACAGCTACCATAACGGGTATTGTCCATGCCATAACACCAAGAACTTGATCACCAAAAGTCTGAAGACAAATTCATTCCAATAATTATTCATGTATACACATATACAAGCGTATAAAAAAGTTTAGTTTATCAGAACAAAGTAATACTAACCACAGCAATTGCATGAGATGCAATCATCGCAGTTGGTGTCAAAACTGATAAGTAAGCAACATTTGCCAATACATAGATCAGGGTAACTAAAGGCAACGATATGTATATGGCTCGTGGTAAATTTCTATAACATAAAATTGTTTATTGACAAAATAATAAAAACGAAAACATAATGCATCTTCTGTTTTTTCGTGTTACGTACACATAAGGATCCTTTAATTCTTCGGTCATGAAATTCAAGTAATTCCACCCGGAATATGAAAATATACCAGAATAGAAAGCCACTGCAATTTTACCAGGATCGGTAATTGTATTTTCAAATGCATTTTCAAAATTCTCGGTATGTCCTGTTGTTATTAACGTATATATTGTTATATAATACATTTATGGTCAGGCTTTATACGCGTGTAAATTTCCCCCCCCAAATTAAATACATAATACTCACCAATCATTATCCAAACTAGTCCAGCAATAATTATAATTATTAACGCACCGATTTTGGCAAACATGAACACATTTTGCATTTTCGATGTTTCTTTCACATCGTAGCAGTTTGCAAATGTAAGTAAACCTATTAAGATTCAAACAGTACGAAATTGAAAATGATGCATCGAAAAAGATGATTAATAAATATTAGTCATAGATAAAAAAGGCATCTTACAAATTGTAACTGCTGCTATTAAACGTACACCGTCATCTGAAATAGAACAATTCGGGAAGAATGGTTGTAAAACATATTGGGCAAAAGTTAAACCCATGATAGCATTTGTTGTTGGTCTAAGAAAAAAAAAAGAGAATACCTAATATTATTTTATGATGTACAATATTAATTAAATTCTACATGAAAATATGAATGTTTGACAGAAGTAACTTACACAAAAATTAAGTTAGCTGCCCATAAATATAAGAAGGCGGGTAAATCCCCAAAAGCAATGTAAATATAAGCATAGTCTCCACCGCTGCGAGGTATACAGGTACCCAATTCGGCGTAACATAACGCTCCCACCATAGAAAGTAAACCACACAAGATCCAAACAATTAATGATACTCCAACACTTCCTACTTCTGTGATTACACCCTTAGGCGAAATGAAAATACCTGGAAGTAATAAGAATTTTCAACCTGTTCATATAATAAATAAAAAATATATCTCTTTTCTTTATTAGAAAACTCAGAACGCATTGTAATATAGACAAAAATTGAATAGACTTCTTTGTACCAGAGCCGCATATGATTCCTAAGATAATTGCTACACCTTCCAAAAGTCCAAGCTGTTTTTTCATTTGCACTTTCTCAATGCCATTAGCTTTATTAATATCTTTATGATTATGAGACTCATCGTCTGAAGTTATTAATTGCAATTCTTTCGGAGATTCATCGAATATTTGTGAGGCCATTTTGCTTTGCCTAAAAAAAGAATATTAAATAATTATATGTAAATATATATGCGGAGCATCTTATAAGAATATTTTCTCCGAATTTATCAGATAACATTCAGTAAGTATTTCTGTCATAATTCTAATAAAAACATATGCAATTAAACATTAATTATTACACAGTATCTTGAATCAGTTACTACTTTTTAATACATAAAACTGATATTCTGAATTTCATAACAGAAGTGCACCTACCTTTCTTTGCAAAACTTAAATGTTCACACTTAAACAGTAATACTGAGATTTATTTTTTTGGTATAAATAAAAAAAGGATAAATTAAGGTATGGCATAAAGCGTATTTCTTTAAATATTATCTGTGTATATCAATTTCATGAATTTCTATCTGGTTACACATCATCTAAAAATGGAAAATTTCGTTAGTCCCACTGCTTTTAAACACATAGAAGAACTTTGATTATAACACTATCGTACCTAAATTAATGAAGCATATATATACATAATTTCTTTGCCTATAAATTTGATTTTTCGGCTGTTAACTAAGCAAAAAATCTATGCAGGTTATAAATTCTGTGAACACGTGCGTCAGGATTACCTTGAGGATTGGTAACGCAAGCCCTAAATAGTCTTAGGTTTTCACTTTGTTTTTGACTAAAAGAAATATTAGAAAAATATTTAAACGGAAGTTTGTAAATTGTTAAGCGTTAGGTACGATGTATTAACACCTGTAGAAAATTTGTTACCTAGGTACAGTGCATTTCGACAGCAATCGATAGATATCTGACGTAATTTGCATTGTAATTACATAATGTTGACAAAATTGTTTTGTTTTTCAAGTTAAATTTCTTAAATTTAGTACGTTCCATTCTACTAAAAAAAAACAACACAGTTCAGTCAACGTTGTTACTTGTTTTCATTTATTAACCGGCATTCATAAGTATGTATGCATACCTATAGCTATCGACTGTCGGTGCAGCGGTCAATTTTTTTTCTTCGTTTCTTTATTCAAGTCTACATACTAATCAGAAACTATAATTAACATTTATTATCAGCGCAGTTCGCTATTTTCGAAATTGTTATTGCCAGTTGAACAATTTTTCTTGCAAACGTGCTTCCAAGGCTACGCCTCTATATTCCCTTATTAACAATTTTATTCTATACCATGAACTTTGCGAACGTTATCAATAAAAGCTTTCACATCGTTTGGTTCCGGGAATAATTGTCTTTGGCATAAAGATTTCATTGTTAATGTTAGATGTATCAATCCGAGTTTTTTTATAGTAGTTGCCCCAAGCATCTTTTTCGTTTGTCCAATGTACAAGCTCAACTGGCGAAGTTTCCTCTCCAGTGGTTCGCTTTTCAGATGAATGAAACGGATTCAATTTATCGAAGGGAATCAAATTTCGAATGTTTGAGTAAATGTGTTACTAATTTTAAATAAGTAAATTCATTTTCGTTTACCTGAATTTGATGTGAACAATGCCGCCCGAGGGTATAAAGTCTTCATAAAGCCGTGCGAGAAATACGTAATCGCTGTTATAATAGATGCACTTGTGCGTAATGGAAAGCTTTCCAACATCGTTCCAAATTTTTAACAAATATCCGCTGGATAAACCTTCGAGAAAGATGTAAATTCTTTCACAGCTTTCAATAGCAAAGCCAGTTATGATATGTTTCAGTATATTCTGCGCCTGATATCATATAAATAACATAATTTACTATTTTTTTAGAGCGACTACCATTATCTAAAAATGTTACCTGGACATTCGCGTTCGCGTTCAAAGTTTGATGCGTACTTAACACGCTAGAATTATGGGACGACACACATTTCAAAATATCATTAGCAACATTTAAATCGGTCAAATTAAGGAATATGCGGTTCAGTATATGTTCGCAACGAAGGACGTTCGTTTGAAGTTCTTGCAAATTATAAGCTAGGCGAATTTTCATTTTTACTGATGTACAAGATGACATAAGAATATCTGGAGGAATCGGTGAATTCTCCCGCGAAACCTTTACTCCATCATCGTTTGTATCAATAACATTCGGACAGCATATATTGCGTGGGTGAATTAAACTACTCGTTAATTTCACTTCCCAAAATCCTCTCAAGAGATTGGAAACATCGAATGCTGCGACACCTAATAAAACCTCCTCTTTCGAAGAAACTTCTGACAATGCTGACAATTTGGCAACAGATGCATCGTAACTGCTTCGTTCAGGAACGGAGCTCAGGGGCTCCACAGCATTAACAATTCGTATGCCAATGATCTATAATAATAAGAAACTATGTATTCTTAAATTGCTTGATACACCTGCTATGAAAAACGGATATTATATAAAATTTAATTTACGTCAACTATTAGGAACTTTGTTGCAAGGAAGTTCATTAATTCATCTGGCTGAAATTCGTCGTAGAGAAAGCATTTAATGAATTCGAAACACATTACAGTGTTCGGACTGTAACAAGGAGTGATGATCGTACGATCGACGAACTCAATTTTCGCGTATATCCACTTGATACTGTTCTCGGTTATTATGTCCACCGGGAGATTCGATAATTGTTCCAATTTAATTGATATGGGATTCATAGCCATTCGTAATCGTTTGTCCGTTAAAATGTTTTGGCATTGTGCATAAATCAGGACGGAAGAAATATTTGTTTGCGACGTTCGCTTGTAACTGGTAACAGTACCCATATCTAAATAAAATAATTGCAATTATTTCTTACTCTGGTGATACAATGTTATTGGAACGATAAGTAACTATTTCTTTGCGATCGTTTTAATTACTGCGAACTATATGAAATGAAAAATAAAATTGCTCTGCATAGTTCTATTTTAAACATTGTAAATTTAATTTACCGGAAAAGAAAACTTCCGCCGGTAAATGTATTTCGATCTTGCCCGTTCCTTGCTCTCGTTTGCCTTTCTGCGTTCTTTTAATTTGCTTCTGTTTTCCGGATTTCTTAGCCTGTTTTATTATCGATTTTTCTTCAGTTTCATTTGAGGCGACAAACGATTCGCAGTTCAAAGAGTCAGGCGGAAAACGATTTTTTCTCAGCATTTTTCGAAACTTCCGTTCGTGTATATTATCTATGCAGTTTTTCCATGACGAGATAAGAGATAATAAACATTATTGGTAGAAAATAAAAACGGAAAATAAATGGTTGAAATACCTGGTAATACATCAAGGTATGTAATAATACTGAAATCACCGTACATTTCGTCTGTAATTATTGTTGATTGTAGATCTGGTGATGTTGAAAGCTTATCAACAGAATTGTTCGGATGCAAATCAACAGGATATATTTGAAGAAATTCATCATCCCCTATGTTAAGTTTTTCTTCATCAATGTAAAATGCCTTTACCTTGTCCTTTTTAGCTCTATGAAATTATGGAAATGTACAAATTAAAGGAATCAGAAATTACATATCTATGTTGCATAACGGCATTAATCTAAATGCGATCTTTTATAATTTCACAATTTACACTGCATAGGGATAAAATTTGGCTGACCTCTCAGAGAATTTTTGTCTTCCAGAAAATATGTGAAAAATAGTTACATAGTTTGGAAGGTTCTTTATTTGTATTTCATTTAAGTCAACCAAATGATGAATGGAAAACAGAACCCAGCAGGTGTTTTCATTGATTAAACATGGTACAGGTCTCATACTCCAATCATCATCTTCAGTATAGATCTAAAGGGAGAAAAAGTTATTGTATTAATGTATTCTTATCAAATACTGCTATTCAAAGTATTATTAATTTTATTTAAAAAAAAAAAAAAATTATAAATCGGTATACAAATATAAAATAAGTATCATTTTCTTTTTCACCGCTGTAATGTAGAATTTCAAACGAAGGATTACAAAATTGTATACCTTCGCGGCTTTTTCCCAACACCGACAATCGAATTTGAAATTGTAATTTGGTAGAAGTTCATACTCAACATGTATTTCGGATAATATTTGACCTACATGTATAATATTCTTCGGAGGTTCTGTAATATTTACTGGGCGTTTAATTACTTTGGTTTTTTTATTCTTCCGCGCATTTTTCTTTTTAACCTTATCTTTAGCTGTGATTCCATCAGATCTTATAGGAACTGAAAATCCAAATGTTATTATAAAATGCATTATAATGTGATTGTAATTTTCATATTATTATTTTCATTCTTATACTACGGTGTTTAACGTTTCGGCTGCGATTCAAATATTAAGTTATTAAGTTATTAAGTATTGTATAAGGCGCATTTAGCGATGGCGCTTACATCAAATAAAATAATTGATTACAGGTACGGTTGTAACTTTTATGGTTGTAAAGTTTAGTAAAGACCTGTCGTTGCACCTATTAAATAATTGATGACAGTATATATTATACCCTGTACTTCCCTGTAATTCTTAGCATAATACAATAGTGATTGTAATACTTCATAAATATAAAATGCGATATAGTTCGTTTGAAATAACATAATATATGTATTCGGAATTCAAACGACTTAGAAATATAATGATAATAAATGCAATTTAATTTAGAAGACTAGTATTAAGTTACCGAAATTGTACAAATTAATTCTGGCTTGCAAATAAATAATTATGTAAATGAAAATTAATTGTACTTCCCGCTGCAGGATTTAGCGATTCAATATGGCGATTTGTTTCTGATTCGAGTGGAAACACGGCGTCTGAAGGATAATACTACGGAAGGAAGTTTAGTACTTTTCTATAATAGTTGAATAATTCGCTGAGGAGCTTCATAAATATTAATATTAAATAATATAATGTTATTGTGTGTGTGATGGAACTTCTATTCTGAACCTATTCAAATTAATATATTTAAGGAAGTACACATTAAGTTTTGTATTGCTGACCTGAAGAAAGTTTTGTGTCAAGAATGTCTCAGGACGACGATGTAGGATTTTTGTATAAAACCATGAGTAAGTTAGGAAATTATTCGATAAAATACTTAAAAATATTTCACTCTGCATTAAACTAAGTAATATAATAAATAAAAAGGATTCATTTTTCGTAACACAACACCGAATGCTAAATGTTCAAATTTTTTGGCAAATGTTTATAACTTAATCTTTCAACCAAAATTTTGCCAACATTATAAATATAAGATATAAAAAAAATCAACTAAAAATAAGATGCCAGATGTATTTACAATACCGTACATATATTTATTATTAAGGACTATATTTACAAAATGAAAATAAAAATCGAGTTAGATTAAGTTGTATACGATAAGAATAATTGGAGCACTGTTTGCACCCAACACATTTATTTAACGAAGAGGGTTTTTTCAAAATTTTAAGAAAAATGTGCATTCTCAAACAGTTTCATTTAAAAAAAAGTAATTGATACTTTAATAATTGTTGGTGTTGTGAAACACGATGCAACAGAATGAAAGTGGTGCATAAAAGATTAAAGCAATACAAAAAAGCCGGCGTCGTATTACGCGTATACGTCAGTATTTTACAGTGACTACTTTACGAGTTCAATGTGTAGTGCGAGAGGAATTTAAAAACTGTGTATAGCGCTATACGGATGTGTCAGATTTTCTAAAAACGAAGACAAATTAGCCTTTGCATATTGAAAGTATAAAACATTACCAACGAAATTAAGCACGAGTATTGTTTTAAAAATAATATGTCTAGCATTTGTACGTATTTTGTCCATAAATTAAACACTACATAACCTATGATTAATTCTTTTGTGTTACTAAGCGTGTGTACCCTATGGTTTAAATATTCCCTTAAACGTCAAACTTTCATTATCTTGTTTGTGTCTTTTCTTTCACCAAATTTTTTATTTTTTTGACATACGTATTGAGAATTCTACGAAACAATTCCTTTTCAGTTGAAAGGGATCCAAAAAAGAGGAGGGTGAAGCCCGTCGGATCAGCACCATCTTTGCTCGATTTTGATTTGGGCGAAAGTTCTGATGATAGTGATTTTAGAATCGAGGATCACTGTGAAGAGTCTGACGATGATTCGGTGGATTCCAACGATATCGGGAAAGGTAAATACTGTTAGCTTGCAAGCACGATATTATTAATACGTTCTTTGAAACAACCTAATATATATTTCTCTCTATTTACAAAAGAGGAAGAAGATGCATCGGACGAATCTGACGATTCCTTGGAGGACCCGTTATTGAGCAAGAGAGAAAATCTTAGTTTAACTGTGGGAGATGTAATTGAACAAGCCAGACATCAGGCATTAAAGGGAGGTTCTCTTGAAGATAAATTAAGTAAAATGTTGATATGTTGTGGCTGCTTGGGGGACAGAAGCGATGACATTAATGAAATTGTTGAATGCGATGGTTGCGGCGTCAGTGTACACGAAGGTAACAATTCAAATATCATATTTTGATTTGTATGCAAATTTGTATACAAATGTAGAGGAACTGAAATAATAAAATTTATTTCAGGATGTTACGGTGTATCGGATGTAGAAAGCTTTTCAAGTACTGATTCGTTGTGTCAATCCGCTCCATGGTTTTGTGAAGCTTGCAGTGCCGGAATTGAGGATCCTTCCTGCGAACTTTGTCCTAATAAAGGTGGAATTTTTAAGGAGACTGATGTTGGCAAATGGGTTCATTTAGTGTGCGCGCTTTATGTACCGGGTGTTGCTTTCGGAGAAGTATGTAAGACCTTAATTCTCTTTAGATATAAGTCGAGTGTATTTTTAAATGTGTGTACATATATAGATATTTATATGCATATATATTTGATGTAGGTTGATCGCCTATCGAGTGTAACACTATTTGAAATGGCATATAGTAAATGGGGAGCAAAGCAGTGTTCTCTGTGCGAGGATGCACGCTATGCACGCACTGGTGTATGTATAGAATGCGATGCAGGAATGTGCCATACATATTTTCATGTTACTTGGTAAGCTTAGGAGACAGATGTAATTTGAATCATTGAATGTAAAGTAGGAAAAGGGTGTAATTTAGCGAACGAAACTATATTACCATGTTTTTATAGTGCACAACGAGAAGGTTTGTTATCTGAAGCTCATAGCGAAGAAGTTGATCAGGCTGATCCGTTTTATGCGCATTGTAAACTTCATTCCGATAAAACGCTCGTTCGTAGACGTAGACGCAATTGGTTAGCTTTACAATTACGAGCTCAGTATAGGCAACAATTATTGAAGCAACCTAATCACTTAGATACAGAAGATCAACATAGAATACAAAGAAAATTAGCAAAACATAGACATAAATATTTAGCTCATAAAGCGTCTAGACCACCGCCATGGGGTAAGATAATTGTTATAAATGTTCTATAAGTAGCAACATATGTATAGCACAACATAATGTTTTGTTTGTTACAGTTCCAACACAGAAAATGCCACGGTTATTAACTACATCTGCTTCTGCTTGCCGCCAATTGGCAAGAAAGGCAGAACTTATGGGTGTTGATACAGCTGCATTGGAAGCTCAGGAAGCACAACTTGTAGCTTTAGTCGATGTTAGGAAAAAGTGGCATATTCCACCGGCTTTCAGCGTGGAATTTATCGGTTACTATTTAGATCGAAATTTGCGCGTGACATCCATGAAAAGACGACTACAAGAACTCCTCGATATTAATTCCCAATTACTTAATGAACAACAAAGGCTAGATAGGAAATACGATGAAGTAATGAAAGACAATGAGGAACAAATTCGTGTTAACGTAACGCTAAAGGAAAAGATTGAAATGTACCACCAAGTGCTTCAAAATAGCGGCTATGTCAAGCCATTACCACAAATAACTGATTTGTCGAAACCAAGGATAACGCCAACTCTAGGTAAGTTCGATCTTAAGTATATAATATGTACGAATATATAATGATTTTTAAATAGGTACAGGATTAGGTGTACCTACTGCGGCTGCCTTAAAAATGGGGGTAGGCTTCCCTTTACCAGTTGGTAAAGGAGCGGAAGGCGTACGCGAAGGTAGGGTGTTAAGCAGTCAAGCGCAAGATCAAAATCACAAAGGCGAACTGACATTAAGGCATCAATGCGGTATATGTAGGAGATCTACAAATCAGCATTTACTTGCAAAATGCGACACATGCCATCTTCATTACCATTTATCTTGTCTTAGTCCACCTTTATCGCGTATGCCTAAAAAAACAAAACTTATGGGATGGTATGTGCTTTATTACATTACATATATATAAAAAATATATTGTAGAGCATTTTTCGATCGTTCTTGCATCAGATTTTGAATACAATACATATACTATTTGTTTGTAATGTAGGCAATGTTCTGAATGCGACAAAGAGTCTTCAGGGTCAGAGGTTGAACGCGTCGATACTTCAGCACCGCGGAAATTAAGGCACTGTAAGGATGATTTGAATTTAACACCAATCTCCACACCACCGCAAGAAGTACAAGTGCCTACGACACCAACAACGCCTAGTACATCGAAAAATTCTTCTGCTAACCTTAGTAATGCAACAAATACCACCGCACCTGACACACCTACAACACCGAAAGTGAGTATTATTCGATACGATCTCCGTTATTATGCTTTTTATACATATATCGTAGGTTTGAGTATCTAATAGTAACATGAATGTTAACGTTAATGTTCTAATGATGGGGGTAACTCAAACGTAGGTAACTATAAAGCCAGTTGGTCCACAACCTCCATCATCCACTCCCATTCAGTCGAGTGAGCCAGTGTACAATCAACAACCTCTTAATAACGTTACAATAACTAGAGAGGGTTCACCTGAATACATGGTCGCTTCGGCAGACGGTACTGAATCTGTTTCACAGAGAAGTGCAAAAAAGAGAAGAAGGTAATGTAACGCATATTTCTTTTTCATGTGAGTGTAGAATTCAACAATTTGATAAAACAATTTTAGAGAGAAACATAAAAGATATACGCCCGACCCGATAACGGGTGTGAAGCAAAGGAAACGAAAACACAAAAGGAAAAGTCTGGATGTAGAAAATCCAGAAGGACAAGGTCAGCCGGAAATCCATAGGAGAATTACGATAAAGGTATGCATGTGGCTTATAAATAAATTATAGATTTGCAATGTATATACATTTTTCGTATACATACTTCTGTTTATTTCGACCGATAGATAAAACCAATTCCAAGACCAGAGGGCGAAGTTGCGTCTGAGTCAAGTCCGCAGATGTTTGTTGCCACATCTACTAGTACAGAAATTACTTCGCCACCACTGCTACCAAAACTACCACCTCCACCTATTCCACCTTTAACTGCCAATACAACACCTACAACAACAAATGTACCTACTAATAATACAAGTAGTAGAACGTCTACAGGAAACGGAAAGCGAGGAAAAGATACGGACCTTTTAACGCATTGCAATGTGTGTGATATGTCTGGCACCAGTCAAAATCTCGTCATGTTAGTTTATATAAACATATCAACCATTCGTTTTTTTTTTGTTTTTTTTAACATATCCAGAATTTATGATTTCGTCACTTTTCGCATCTCAGGTGTGATGAATGTAAAAAATGCTACCACTTCACCTGTCTTGATCCGCCAGTTAAAAAATCGCCCAAAAGAAGAGGCTATTCTTGGCATTGTGCAGACTGCGATCCTAGTGTAAGTTAATCAATCCTTATTGTTTGTATATACTGCAGCATTAACCCAATATATATATTTGTTAAGGTACTTTTTATTTAGTCAGAAGGGGAATAGAAACAAAACAACGATGAATTAAGAAATAGTTAGTAATTAATTTGTGGAGAAAGCAGGTCTAGGAGTAATTTGGATGTCAAGAGAATTTTAAATATGTGACAAAATATAAAGTACTTTAATATGAAATATTTGTAAATTTTAAAGTCTTTGAATAATCTTAAACGTAGAACAAGCAGTCTTATTAATAACTAGTTGCTAACATTAACTAATTATTTTCAGTAAGAGCTGTGCCATCTTTATTTATTGAATAATCAAATACAACGTTCCATTTACGAAATATCGAACGGCAATTAGTTATTAATACGAAAAAATACTTAAAGTCTCACTTTTCTAAGAAAATGGGAACAATTCTTCATAAAAGATGGATAATACACCTACACTTCGTATTAATTTGAAGCAGCCAAAGCAACAAATTAGGCTAAAACTTATTTATGGATACTTTTATCTTTGATCTAAAATTGTCACTAGGAATATATATTGAAGCTAATTTAAATGAATAAAAGAAAGAATCTGTAATAGTAAAAATATTTCTTTCATTTCAGGCCTCTGAAACTGAGACTTAATATCAACAATTTTATGTCTGCAGCTATAATTCTACATTCAGATACATTAAGACATTGAATGTCATTATGTTTTTTTGTAAAATATAAAGAATATGGACAACAATTTTCTTCTGATTATAAGTATCTCGAAAATACATACTGAAAATTTCTCTTTCAAAAATATCTATTATGATTTCCGATCTACACGTATTATCAGTGAAGTTTTCAGTACTTATTTTCAGTGGACTATTCTGCCCAGTTTTATATGGTTTCTGCATTTTTTATTTCTATGTATATATTCCTATTATTTACATGTGTACATACATACAATAAAAAGTACACAAAAAAAATGAATAAAAAATACAATTGTAATTATAAAGGTAAGAATTCGTGAAAAAAAATCATGTATTATAATTTCAGTACTATCGGTATATACAACGCACGGTATATATAACTAAACTAAGTTTTAGCAGGTTTAAGGTGATCTTTGTTTGTGACCTACATTACAACTGTTGTATTAAAATTTAATCAACATTGATTTTAAGAAATCAAACACAATTCAAGAAAAAAATATCTTCCTTTTATATTGTCCAGATATAAAACCATTATAAAAGTCCAGAGCAGTCATACAACGTTTACCTTGTACAGTTATTTTTTTTACAGAAACGAAACTTTCTTCCTTACATTTTACTATCAACGCATTGTTCTGTTTATCATATATCACTATACCTACAAACATAAAATTTCCGCGATTAGAAGACTGCCTCGTGATTAATATGTTCGCTATTATAGTGACTTTGGAGAAAAGCGTCGGTTCATTTTCACATATAAGTAATACTGGCAGCAAACGCGTTAAACATTTCAGTTCCATAATTTTTAATGGTATCATGATGCACATATAATTGAAGCAGGTCTAAAGAGAACTTCACATTTACCTGGTACTTCTTTTTTCAAATTCGCTGTTATAGCTTCTGCTTTTATCGTTCGAATGTTAAATAATTTTATTTTTGTATTTTGATACGACGTAGTTAGTGGATATAATCCCAAGAGAGCTCGATGCAAGTTGTAAACCTGTTGTGCAGACATTTGATCCCAATTGATTAACGTTATTTTCGATGTTATTTTCGGCGCTGAAATAAATATTTTACGATAACTTCTAAGCATTAGCAATGATTATTATCTAAAATAACCAATGCAACACAAATATACTTACCATACGTTGCATTTTCCTCGTTTTGCAGTTTTGAAGCTCGTAATAATTCTGGTAAACGTTCAAACGTTTCTCCTAGCAGTTTTGACCCAAGTTCTGCCAGTTTTTTATATAATTCTGGCAATGTTTCATGTTCATCGATATCTATTTCCTTTTGTAATACTATTTCTCCTATATCAAATCTGACATAATATTTAGTGTTAATATTATTAAATTGAATGGCGTCAAACCATTTAACACAATTATCAATTGTCTTTTATTCTAAATGTGTTATAATGAATACATTAAAGTGTTCCATAATTTTCTCGCACAATGCTTTTACATTATTATACATCTCGACTAGATTGTCTGGGAAAATTGTGTGGTACACTGAAAATATCAATGCTAAATTTAAAAAAGAATTATGGGACAATTTAATGTTAAATTATTCTTTTCTTTAAGTATGCATATTACTTTTTTGGCATTATCTTCATTATTGTAACGCCTGCTTGAGAATCTCCATTCATTAATGTATAAATTATGGGTGCTGCTCCTCTCCACTTTGGTAATAAACTACCATGCACGTTTAACATACCTCTATAAAGGAATAAATACATATTGATATTTAGAATAACAATAAAGTATAATTATGAATGGAAAAAGGGTTCAACATTTTGTTGTATTAGAAAAAGATAACTTACAACGGAAATGCATTTATAATATTAGATGGAATTAAATGACCGAACGAAACGACTACACCAATATCAAACTCAGATTTATTAATCTTCAATGGCCATTCGTTTACAATAATATTATTTTGTTTTGCATACTTTGTTATAGCATTTTCTCTACCCTTTATGTTCGTAGTGACCACCTCTAGCTGCTGCAAAACTTTTGATTCACTACATACAATGATATATCATTTCAAACTTAAGCATAAATTGTTGAAATATAGTTAAATATCATGTATATATATAGAATAAATATTTTGCTTACTATTTATTATGTAAGGTTTTCAAACTTTCGACCGAAAATTCGTCTGTGCCAAAAAATAATACTTTCCATGGTCCGTTTACGGGTATCGTCTGTAAACTCCTATTATAACAAGTATCACAATTATTATGTACTTCATTAAATGCTAAATAGACTGTTTTATTTAATTTCTTTAATGTAAATAAAAATTGTGTCGCATTGGTTGCCACGTGATGGAGAATTCGCATATTGTTATTGTTATTTAATTAATATGGTGATATAATAATTTTTGTTCATCATAAAATTAGAAATGTCAAATAAGCAGTTAGGTTTTACACACTAAAGTACATGAAAAAACTTAATCTGCAAGTAGAATTTCCGCGCCCTCTGTTCCAGTTTCCCCTTATAATGGGTTTTTAAATTTTTTCAAATTTCCAATTTTATTTCTGGCATTGTTAAACACCGCGATATTACGTTTTTTTACATGTATAATAATCGTATAAAAATATATAAAAATGCGCTGGACTATAATACTTTTACATCTCAAGTAAATTATGGTTTATGCCGGTAACGCAGTTGACTTACTGTAGTTCGAGGGAATTCGGAGTTCGAATGCTGTGGTTGATTTATTGCGCATCTGTATACGCATTGTTCTTTCATTCGATTGTTTTAATTTATGGCATCGAGGTAGTTTGTCATAATTGAGTAAAATTCATATACATATCTCGCACAATGTCACGAATACGAAGACTTTCTGTTCGTGGTATTCGTAATTTTGGCGACGATAGTGAAGAGGCCACGATACGATTTTCCCGGCCTTTAACACTTATTCTCGGACCAAATGGAACTGGAAAAACAACAATTATCGAAGCTCTGAAATTCGCAACTTGCGGTGAATTCCCTCCCGGCTCAGATCGAGGAAAATATTTCATTCACGATCCAACTCTAACGTCAACTTCATCGGTGATAATACAAATATTTATTATTACTTTATGCATATTTACATTCCTGAAATCTTCTGTAATCTTAGTCGGAACATTATTACCTTCTTATTTTTATTGTACAGTTTATTTTAAACAGGTTCGAGGAGTTGTACGAGCCGAAATAATTGATGCCGTGGGTAATCTGTTTACAATATGTAGAACTATAGAATCTACGAAAGCAAATGTGGCAGTAAGATTCAAAACTCTTGATAGCGCTTTGAGCAGGGTAAATAAAGGAACAAAGGAGGTATACTTTAATAATATTAATACATATTTATGACTTCAATAATTTGTGAGGAAGTATTCAATTCTGAATTATTCTATCATTCGTCCAGGTGGTATCAATAACTAATCGTTGCGCGAATGTTGACACAGAACTTACTTTAGCAATGGGAGTCTCAAAACCTATTTTGGATTATGTAATTTTTTGCCATCAAGAGGATCTTAGCTGGCCATTTCAAGATGGTAAAAAATTGAAAGAGAAGTTCGATGACATTTTTGATAGCGCCAGGTTTAATAAAGCTCTTGAAAGCATAATGAAATATTCGAAAGACTTAAGGCAAAAGGGGCAAATATTAAAAGAGCAAAAACAGAGTTCTCAACTTGTCATTTCCGAAGTAGAAGAGAAAGAAGGAAAGCTCAAAGATCATAAACAACGGTTGGAAAATTCCATAGCTAAAATTGAAGAGCTCGAGAATGAATTAAGGCCAGTGATTGAAAAGATTAAAAACCTGGATAAAATACATGCTGATTATAATGATCTACTTAGCGAACAGAGTACTGCATCGAATATTAGTTACAATTTTCTTAGTAAGAATTTTATACACGAGTGTGAATTTTTTTTCCACAGAAAGGAAGAAAGCAGAATATGACATGTTTAAACAACAACTGGACACATTGAAAGAAGGTGTGCAGTATGTATTTGCAGGAACAACAGAAGAATTATTGGAGCAAATAAAATCGTACGATGAACAATTAATTACAAAAGCACAAGATATTGGAGAGGTATAGAATCTCTTTTATAAAACTAGAGAAAAGTTAAATCGATTAAATGTTTCATTTTCAATTGAATACTTTTTCCAAAATGTTTAGCTCGAAGAAAAATTGAAAGATATTGCAGGTGAAGAGTCCAGAATATCAAATATTCTAGGTAATGAAAGAGTAACCAATGGTTCGTTAAGGCAACAAGTTAAAGATCATGAGACAAAAATTGCACTTCGCAATAGAATATTAAATGAGACTCTATCTGCATGGAATCTTGATAAGGCTGAGAAAAACGTGTCAGAAATAGGTTTGTATTGGTAATACATTAAGAAATAAATACGTTTAAGGACTCGCATATATATAATGATGCAAAATTAAACAAATTCTTAGAAGTAATAGCCCTTTCTAAAAGGATAGAAGAAAAAACAAGGGATATGGAGGATAGATCAGAAAAGAACAGAGAAAAGGGAGCAGCAGAAGAAAGGGAATTGCAAAAAATAGTTGATAATTTGCGTAGCGAATGTTCAAAGGTACTGTCTGAGAAGAATCTCCAAGAAAATGAAGTGTCTGAAGCTAGAAGGGAAAATAATAAAATAAAATTAGAGATTATACAGGTTACATCTTTTTCTTCATTTCATACGAATACCAAAGTATTTATTTTCAATTTACATAAACATCTTGACTTTTATTTTTTTAGCTTGGCGCAGCAACAAATAAACTGAAATCTATTGAGACAAAAATAGAAGAAGCAACTGCAAAAGTTAAAGAACTTAGCGAAACAATAGATGTTGATGTAGCTAAGGAAGAGATTTCCAAAAAAATTAAATCTCGTGATAAAATGGAAACACGTCTAAATACATTTGACGAAGAAATAGCTTTGTTATTAAAACAAAGTGCATTGCAAGCTGAATTAGAACTAAATAAATCAACATTGGTTTCCAAAGAAACAGAAATACAAAAACTGGCAAACAAACATAGAGAGAAAATAATGAATTTGTTGGATATTAAAGAGTTGGGTCAGATTAAACTGAAAAGTAATTTAGATAGAGCTCAAAAAGAATTGGTATATTAAACTAGATATTGCGTTTATTAGTAACGAAATGTATCCGATTTATCAATCTTACACATTTTATTAATATTAGATAGATGAAGTAGAAGCCATCAACGAAAACATTCAGACAGAAGAGCGTCATACAACTACATTAGAAACAACAATATCATATACTGAACGTGAACTCGAGAAAAAGAAAAATGAAATAAACTGTGGGTACCCAAATTTAATAATAAGGGATTGCATCTATTATAATGTTTTGTTATTAACAATATATGTTATTTTCTTAGCTGATAAAAGAAAAATTCAATCGATATGTCATTATAAAAATTTCTACGAGGTGTCATTATTGCAATCAAAGAGGGTAAAAGATCTACAGGATAAAAGGGGAATGTACGCGCATCAAGGTGTTGCATATAAAGAATATATGAAGCAATTAAGAGAAACAGACCCCTGTTGTCCTTTGTGTCATAGGGGATTTATCGAACGCAACGCCGTCGTAAATTTATTAAAAGAAATGGAAAGTGAAATGAATAATCATCCAAACCGCTTGCAAGAATGTGAAACGGAATTAAAGGTAGAGCAAGAAAAATACGACAAAATGTTGCAATTAAAGCCAGTAGTCGAAAATATAGTACAATTGGAAGAATTTGAATTGGCGAAGATAACGTAAATGTTTTTTACTATTCGTTATGTAGTTGTTTCAAATTTGGTTGTAAAACCTATGATGGGTTATTAAATTCTTCCCTTTTTATTTTAGGGAAAATTTGGAAAAGTTGAAGATTGATTTGAATAAGTCTCGAGCAAATATATTGGATTTAAAAAACAAAAAGGCTGGTCCTGATAATAAATTGTCGATGTATAAAGAAATTATAGGTGATATTATGTTGTGGGACAGATGCATTGATGAAATTCTTAAGCTCCAACATAAAATTGATGACCTTCAAGCTCGCCTGATAGCTGCAGGTGTGTGTAAAGAATTGATGTCTGAAAAACGATAGAACATAAATTAATTTTCTTTTCTTCTCATAATAATGTAGGTGTTACAACGGAAGGTACTCTTGAAGAAGTTCAAACTCAACGAGAGGAATTAAAAACGTCCTTGAAAGATATTCGCGATGATATTGAACAGTTACAATCTAAAATAAATACGTATAATGAAAATATGCATAATGCCCGACAAAAACAACATATGTTACAAGAGGAACAGTTCAAACTACGATCAGACATGCAAAGAGTAAAAGAGTTGAAGGATAAGCAAGATGCTTTGTATTCGAAAGAAATATCTCTTGGAACATTAGTCAATAAATTAAGAGAGCAAGCATCTGTAGCAGAAAGTAATTTAAATTCAGAAATCGCCAAATTGGAAAAGATGAAAGTACGTTTTTTTTGTTTCTATAAGAAAGCACAAAAATGTGGTTTGAATTATTTTAAACTAAGTTTTTAGTGGCCTATTAACGTGTTCATGAAGTCTATGGTATTTTTTTTTAGAGGGACAATTCAGAAAAACGGGAATCTGAAAGGAAATTATTAGCAGAAGCTGCCAGACGCTTATTTGAATTACAGAAAGTGCAGGATGAAGTTGATGTTTTTATATATCGTAAGATTCCCGACTCATTAGAGAAATCCGAATTGAAAATAAAAAATGATCAAGAATCGCTTAATGATTTGCTTCATGTAAAAGAGAACACTGAAACAATAATTAACAAATTAAAGGATGAAACTAGTCGTCAAGAAGTTCGAAAAAGAGAATTATCAGATAATATTACCTTGCGGAAAACTCAGGAGAAAGTTACAAATTTAAAGCAACAATATTTAAATATAAAAGAAAAGATAAGCGCTATTAATTATTCTCAAGTAGCCGATGAAAGTGAGAATTTGCAAAGTCGAGAACAAACTTTATTGCGACAGGTAAATATTTTGTGTGGTAATAGAAATAAAAATAAAAATTTCACACCTTCTGTATCCAAGTTGAATGTCTGGTCAAAAACACATAATTAAACTATTAATTAAAAGACTAAAATACTTTTAGAAAAATATAGCAAAGGGAAACCAAGAGGAATTAGAAAGAGCAGTGAAGCAGTACACCGAAGATTTAAGAAAAGATATATATAGACAAGCTCGTAAAAATTTCAAAAGCAAATGCATCGAATTAACGGTAGTACATATTATAAATATCTTTCTTCAGTTTTTACAATGTATATTATGTTCAAAGTATAACAGTCAAGAAAGTAATTTTTGGACATTCGGTTTTTTGATCCAGGTTGCAGAAGAAGCCATATTAAATTTGAAAGCATACAGCAGAGTGTTGGATTCTGCTATGATAGAATATCATGAAGAGCGTATGGCAACGGTTAATAGAATTATGAAACAAATGTGGAAACTTGTATACACTGGAACTGATACAACGTCTATCGAAATTCGCACTGATGCTACAGAGGGTATAGGTAGTGCAAGAAGAACATACAATTACAAATTAGTTCAAACGAAACATGGCCATGAAATAGATATGAAAGGTCGCTGCAGCGCTGGCCAGAAAGTAATTTTCGTTACATAGGAATTATATTCATATGATGAATGTATTTTAATATTCACGTAAAAAATTTGCTGGTAGGTTTTGGCATCGATTATTATAAGACTTGCTTTAGCCGAAACGTTCTGCAAAGATTGTGGAATTCTGGCATTAGACGAACCAACGACGAACTTGGATGAAGAAAACGCCGACAGTTTGGCAAATGCTTTAGCTACGTATGTTTTCAGAAAGAAGTTTTTTTATTCAACAAATTTTCGACGTATAATTAATTCGTATTCGAAATTTTGATGCGGGCTATTTTTATGTTAAAGGGTTGTCAAATTACGTTCGCAACATCAGAAGAATTTTCAGTTGATCGTAATTAGCCATGACGAGAAATTTTTATTCAAACTGGCTGAATTAAGCAGCAATAATGGCTTTTATCAGCTTTACCGTAAACAGAAGTATGTGTTCGTAACGATATTATAATTAGCAGCTCCTAATTTTGTGTAACTTTTTCAGTGGTTATTCGGCGATCAAACATTGTTTAGTGCAGGATCGCGATCATTTTGCAGTAGATGCTGTAAAAGAAGAGAGGTCATCAGGGGATGAAACTGACGCAGAGAATAATATACCAGATAAATTACAATCAAGAAAAAGTGAACAGGGGAACGCATCTAAGAAGTCAATCAATACGAAAAAGAGAAACGTTCGTGATTCTGAGAGTGACGATTGTACTGAGAATAGGGCAGCGAAGAAAAGATACGTCTTCCAATAGATGTATTAATCCTTATGCATTTCTAATTAAAAAAAATAATACCTAAGGTTATTTTTGATAAATAACATTTTTCTTCTTAAATTTGTCCCTTCAACATTTAGAATTGATATTACGCAACGTTATAATAAAGTGGTGTTGTATTTACACCAATTTATGAATCTTTTGAAATTTGCCGCGTTGTTAGTCGTAAATGTACGCGCATCGAATACGATAAATCGATTTTCACAATCGAGATTTAATCGTACAAAGGTCGATAAAAGAGGCGAAGAACAGGTGACGACATCGTTGTCATACTCGTGATTTCATAACACGCCATTTTCTTTGTGTGAAGTGCGGACCGAGAAGAATTTCACTCACTATTTTCTATCTAATTCAAGGTAATCCCATTCGCAATAAAGAATTTCTTATATTGCCAATCATCATTCGAACATCTTTTAATCAATGTCAATTATTTTCCTTCGGGAACGCGATAAATTCTAATAGTAAATCACAATTGTAGGGATCGCGTGTTGACAGGTTTTCAAGCATCATAGTTAAACGGATTCTATTTTGTCTTTTCGATTACGATCATCGCCCTTCTGTCATTTTCTCTCACCTACGTCACGGGACGTTTTATTCTCACGATAATATCGTTCCGTATATTGTAAACGCTAACCGCCAAAATGCGTATTTAGAACACTTTCGTGCAATTATTTTTTTTTAAGCAACGTACATACATACGTCATTGTGAGGGGAGTACTTTTCCCATTCACGTTCAATGATTCATTAAAAAAAGAAAGAAAGTCGTCTGTCCGTGACACTTGGAATCGTTCTTCTATGTTTATGTCACTTTTACAGTACGATTTTCCATTTCTACTTGTCTCATGCTTATACGATATTTATTTAAGATGGAAAAAATACTCCGCGACGGAATATTCGATTTATAATTTCACCTCTTTATTTATATAATTTCTTTTTCGTACAAATTTCATTCGATTGAATTTCGTTTTTATTCGTGTTAAAAGTATTTGAACATAATAGCTGTGGTAATAATTCATTCAGCATACCAATTTTATTGTTTGTATTCGTTTCTTATCTAAGTTGTACACGCATAGCATATTAGTACGTACACATTTGATTACAAAGACTTTGACTCTGCTTTGCAGATTTATGTTTCAACATTATCTTTGTCAAATATACGCTAAAGAAAGTTGTTTGTCACTATAATTTAGTATAATTGGATAATATTTGAAATATATTTAATACAAAATGCATTAAGACTTATAACTTACTCAAAACAGTTTTATAATAAACAAGTATCTTTCATTTTTAGATCACAATGGCTTCTCGTAAGAAAGTATTGCTCAAGGTTATTATCCTTGGAGATTCTGGAGTTGGTAAAACTTCTCTTATGAATCAGTATGTAAGCAAGAAATTTACCAATCAGTATAAAGCTACTATAGGTGCAGATTTTCTTACCAAAGAATTAATGATAGACGACAGAATAGTCACTATGCAGGTATATGTAAACTAAATAAAATAAGGTCTGTATAATGTTACATTTCCTTATGTTTTACTTTTTAATTCATTTATTTTCAAACAGATTTGGGATACAGCTGGCCAGGAAAGGTTTCAGTCTTTAGGCGTTGCTTTTTACAGGGGTGCTGATTGTTGTGTACTTGTATTCGATGTCTCTGCACCGAGTAGCTTTAAATCTTTAGACTCATGGAGGGATGAATTCCTAATTCAAGCCTCTCCTCGAGATCCAGATAACTTTCCATTTGTTGTACTTGGAAATAAAGTTGATTTAGAATCGAGAGCGGTAAGTAAATTTTGGCTTCCTTTTTTTGGTACACATATAAGTATATTCATATAAATTCTCACCAAATATGCGTACTTACTACGATTTATATGAATTTTTAGTTCCTATAATTTTATTAATAAATATGTTCCAGGTATCTGGTAAGAGAGCACAGCAGTGGTGTCAGTCTAAAAATAATATTCCATATTTTGAAACTAGTGCTAAAGAGGCCATTAATGTTGAACAGGCCTTCCAAACGATAGCGAAGAATGCATTAGCTCAAGAAAGTGAGGTGAGCGAGATCGTCTTAAAATTTATAAGTTAGATTATAAACAGATCTGTTTATATTTAGGATACATTTAGACCTAACAAAAATATTCCTGTTTTAGGTGGAATTGTACAATGAATTTCCCGACCAAATTAAACTGACCAACGACCAAAGAAACAACGGCAAGGGTGATTCTTGTGCCTGCTAGGTCTTGGAGTGGTGAAAATTTTGGACAAGTACATAAATGCACAGGTCAGATCGTACATACGCGTACCTGCGCATTTAAACAAAAAAAAGAAAGAAAAAAAATACTACATCATCAGGCTTGATGTGTTTCGGAAGTCCAAAGTATGCACCTTGGTTTTCTTTATTCAAATTTCAATCATTGCAATATTGAAGCATGTTTGCAACGTCAAAATTTATTTACCGCATGTATGTAGAGGTGTAAAGAGAGAAGCATATAACATATATATATTAAATGGTTCAGTAAGAGACACGTTTTACCAAAAATTAGATTAAAAAACAAATTTAATACCAAGGGGCATCCGTTTGGCTTCCTTACATCAGAAGGCAATGTTGTATTTTATATCGTGTGTTTCTTCTACAATTGGCTTTCGAAATGGACATTTGGTCTAGTCGGGGTAACGCGTTAAGCACATCACTTCTGAAAATTGTAATGCTCTCTTATTTGGTATGGCGAACAGTATGGGCTGTCCTTTTTAATTGCATCTTTACAAGTCATTGTTAATGTCCTTCATTGGAGTGGAGCAACGCTACGATATTTTTCAAACCGCATAGACATAATTGTTATGTCTGATCGGAAATCGTAGGTCGCGGGAACACATTTAGCAGAACAATTAGATCATGGCATGTTTGCTCGTGGTTCGTTAAGTACAATCCGCATTTATTGGAGAACTTTGGAGCATATTTGTGGGGTAGATTCGTTCCTGATTATCTCTCGAATGTAGCTTCTTGTCAAACAACGTGGAAACTTCTTTTTAAGATTCAACATAACTGATGCCTTAGCATTAATACAAATAATTTTGTGAAATGAAATATGCATTGAAATTTGGTGATAACACAACTACCTAAGCATGTCATTAGCAATACAAATTTTGTTGATCATTGTATGTTGCTCAAGACGCTATCATTTTTGTAGGAGCAACAAGAATAACAACACACTGTTTGCATAAGTTCGGATAACAGTGAATTTGTTTAATGATATTGTGACATCACAGTATATTCGTCGTGATATTTCACGTTCGTCTTTATCTCAAAAGGCTAGTGCGCTTTCGAGAATGAAAATTCCCTTTTTAAAAAAGGAAACAATACACTCAATAGTTGAATAATTTGTTTCTTGGTACACTCGATGCGCCCAAAAAATTTGCATACATCTATTTTCACGTATCCCTACATTTTTTTCTGAAGTGATAGTCTTCGGCCGCAATGCAATGTTTCTTGAATTTTTTTAATTGGATGAAATTGATCTGTTTATAAAAATTGTTTTGCGTTTAATATTACGGCATGCATATTATTTAAAAACTTGCTAAATCCAGACAAAAGTGAAAATTGTAAGGAAATTTTGTTGCTCTACTTGAACCTGAATTTTTGTTAGCTACTACGGTATACTGCTAGATTGAAATGCCTGTCATAAAAACGAATTTATTTAAAGATCGGTGTTAAATAGTATAACGACGATAATGCAATGCGGTGCTGACGATCATTTCCATATTCGATGAAGTATACTTTTAGATCTAATCCACGATACGGAAGAATATAGAGCAAAAAACTGCGTGATCTAAATTGATATATACCTGTAAGATTTCTTATGAAAAGGTTTAGCACGTGTAACATATGCGTACAATTATCATTATACAGTCTCTAGTATACTGTAAAGTTGCGTCGTCGTACATGTACGCGTATACACGTAATATATATGTATATAAATGATGATGGTCATGACGATTACAATTATAATTATTAGTATAATTTTATCAAAATATGTTAACGATAGATATAAATATTATCATTATTGCTGCAGCTGCTGCTATAAAACTACTATTGCTACTCTTAGTCTTAAGCGAACTAAAATAACAAAAAAAAAAAATGAAGAAATACATTTATTGCAACAAAATCACGAGCTGGTCGAATTAATTCACTGATGTATCCGTGCCACGGTCAATCATTGTGTGATCTTAAAATAATATATGACTATCATTATCCTTATTATGGCTCGATGTCTATATTGTTATTATTGAGATTGAATGTCTGTTGAAATAGATAGTAAATCTTAGCAACCCTGTATGAAGTAGTGTACAAGACTAAAATATAGTTGAGTATAGCACCAATATAGTAACAGTGAAGGATAATGGAAAAAGAGAAAAGCAAAAAAAAACAGAATGTGTCTTTTTAAGTAAAAGGGTAGCTTGTAACGCAGTGTAGTTTTATTCGAGAATTCCAACACCTTGTTATGTTCCAAATGATGTAAATTGAATATTTCTCCCTTGTACGAATGTAAGAAAGTATTCATTTTTACATAACACAATTTTATCTTTCCTTTGAACCAATTATTTATTTTAGTAAAATGCAGAGAAATATACATATAACATACGTATGGATATTCATTATGCGAATATACGTATATACTGAATGTTGAACTAAAAATATCTACGTAGATTATAAAATGCGTATAAAATATTTTATATTAATGTGATGTATTATATCATACGGCCTTTGTTAAGTTTTAAACAAATTTTTACAAATAATGTCAAATATACACGTACGTACACACTACGTATATACGCACGCTTTTCTGTAGAGAATAAATTACGTTTGTTTACGGACAAAATGTAACACGGAGTAATAATGTCTCTTACGGTAAATGATAAATAATGCCGTTCTTGTTATCGTGAAACATGATGTACGAATTCATAAAAAGATATCAGCCCGTGGGATTATAGAAAGAATTGCAGGTGGTGAGTAATATATGAAAATAACGTAGTTATAGCAGTAAATAACATCCGATTTGTGAGGACATACCAGTTTGATAAATAAGTAGAAGTATTCAAAGCTTATGCATTTTATTAAAAACAAATTGCAAATAAAATATTGCGATATTGACGAAATTTGGAAATTATTTAAGTAGTAAATTTATTGTACGAAGGTAATAGACTAAATTTTACTTTATAAGTTTTATAAAAATTGATCAGACATAATTTTGACTTTTTTTTTTCATCATCACGTGTTACATAATATTTTATATAATTACAATATTTACAGTGAATCTGTATAATATGTATATTCTTTCAAGCTATAAGAGAAAAAGAGAAACAATTATAACTTGATGGATTATATTTAAGAATAATTTTTGAAATTCTTGAAAAGAAGAGTTAGAATTGTTTCTACCAATTTTGGTAGAGTTATTAATAATCTAAATTTGCATAACGCAGTGATTACTATTTAACGATTCCTATTTCTCCTACATTTTATACTTTGTTGATGTTTGTATTAATACCTTTTGCTTCTTATTTGAGTTGTCCAATGTAGAAGTAATACAAGTTACGCAAATGTAAACTAATCAAGTAGTTGAGATGAGAAAGAAAAAAAAACTTGTGATTGATCGCATACATTCTTCAATCATTAATAATGATTTTCGTCATCATGTACAGCTGCCGGATGGAATTATGTATATCATCAAGAATAAAGCTGCAGGTAAAGAAATTTAATAATTGAATTTGCTATTTAGTAAAGTGTTCGATATAATTAAGATCGCCTTTGCTTTTACACTATACAATAGTTATTTCATTATTATTATCATAGCCAGCGACGCAGAAGTGGGATAAAATGACAGATTCACAAGGCCGTAAGAGAGCAATAAAGGGGGGCAGGGCAGACTATCCCAGTGGCGGCCAAACTTTGCAGGTGCCCAAGAGCCATATGTCGCCCATCAGAAATACTGAGGTTTTGAGTTCAGGTAATGAACATGAAGATGTGTTCCAGCGCCGACGAGATATAAGAAAGACCGGTCAATCATATATAATGTACCCTTTCTGTCCGAATTCCCAGGGTATTGAAGACACCCTACCATTTCCATGTCATTGACGACGTTACCAACAGATTATACAAAACGAGGTTAACGCTACCTGTGGTAAAAATTGAAATAACTTTTGCATCGCCATCTATAAAGAAGTGCTTGAAACTACTCGTGCCTCTGCCATATCTACACAGTTCTGAGTGAAGGGCAAGCAGGGGCACGAGTAGTTTCAAGCACCTCTTTATAGATGACAGCAGTAGCGCTACAAGCATGGTCAACCGGGCACATTGATTTAACAATTGGGGGGAACATGTAATTGCAAACTATGAAGCAATGATATCTACCTGTTCCTTACGTTTTAGAACGTCATTTAAGACCAAATTGGTTAAAATACTTAATCTAGAAGCGAAAATCTTAACATTTGTCCTTTGACATGTGCACATAAAACACGTTGACTGTAACATGTATTCGATTGCTGTACTCAGATATTGCACTAATATCAAAATCCCTTATTATGATTAATTACGATTTATAGATGATTTTGAGACATCGATATACGCTGCGGCATCAATATTTATATTGTGCGACACTTTTGGTGTCCTTTGTTGCCTATGCTTTTCCGTACGAATACGTTTACTATTTTATCTCGTCTGTGAGCTCTGGTCCTTACGAGGGCTTTGTAATTTATGTATAATTATATGTACACATTTATATGCAGATATCTGCGGGTATGAGCGTACTGCGTGAAGATCGAGTGATAGGAGAAGCAAGCGCATTACGGGCCGTACCGCTAGAGAGCATTGCTGTAAACGATTTTAATACCGGGATTTTATGATCACGAATTGTTAACAACATAACACATGGAAGTCCAATGCGATCAGTGATTCCGTAGAATTATCAATGAAAAGTGTTTTAAAATCACTCTTATACATTTCCTTGTAATCACGTTAATTAATGTGATTGCATTTGTATTGTCCGAGGTTATGTTATTCTAAACAATACACAACTCTGTCATTCGCATTGACATCTAATTGTAAAAAGAAACTCGCAAATTGGTTCCAATCATAATAAAAGAAGATCATGGTTTCAACGAGAGGACCGAAATTTAAATTCTGCGATGGCGAAAAAGTCCTCTGTTACGAACCCGATCCTACAAAAGCAAAAGTACTATATGATTCGAAGGTACAGTATAACTGTAGAGCCTATTTAGGGAACGGTGTTTAATGCTTTATTATCAATTCACATAAATTTTAGGTACTCGATGTGATAGTTAATAAAGATCAAAGGGGGCGCAAGGCTGTGGAATATTTGATACACTTTCAGGTAAAAAAGTAATTTGAACGCAATAATTTTGCTAGTTAATATTATTGTCTTTTACTATTGCGTTCATTAGCATTCCAAATGAAATTTTACCATTCTCAATAGGGGTGGAACTCCTCGTGGGATCGTTGCGTAACAGAGGAATATGTATTAAAGGACACAGAAGAGAATCGTCAACTTCAAAGGGATTTAGCGCAAAAAGCCCAATTACAATTGTATGTACTTAATAATTGTAGTTCTGTAAGTTCAAAAAAGGGCGGTCAATGAATGTCAGAAAAATATAAATTTAATTGAATTTTCTTTAACTAAATGATAATTAGGGGGGCTTATTTGTATCGGCGAGAACGAAAAAAAAGAAGTCACAAATTATCAGAACGTTTGAACGAGTCAGAAAATCAAGAACCAAGGAGGAGGGCAAGAAGCGGAGGTAGTCGTGCAACATCTGCAACAACTGGATCATCGGAAGATGGTAGTTCAGGCCAACATGCTGATTACGACACTGAGGTATCACAACAATTTTTTTATTATGTATAATAATTGCGTACATATTTAGTGTGCAGAGATATCATTTAACCAAAGTATTTGTCTGCATTAATAAAGGAAGTTATTACGGAAGAGGATACAGAGAGTAGCTCGGATTATGTAGGAGAGACCAGTGATGATGAGGATAGCGGTGGTGGCAGCCAGTCCGGTGCCAGTATAAAACCAGGAGTTGATCTTGATATTGGTACCACTCTAAGGAGAATTTTGGAGCAAGATTACGATCTAATAACTAATAAAAATAAGGTACTATCTTTTACACCTTATAAATTGTAAATGTTTTATAATCGAGAAAGTGTAATCTAAAATTTGAATGTAACAGAGAGTAACATGGGTTTTAGCTAGCTGTGCTTCCTGCACAACCTACTGTTGCAAATATTTTAGAATCGTGGGTACAACATTTCACGACGACGCAACTAACAAACGTCCCAGAAAAGCCCCAAAGGAATAAAGCAAATAATTCGATAGAAAAAACAGTTAACGAAATAAATATATGCAGAGAGGTTGCTGATGGATTACGTATATATTTCGATTTTACATTACACGATCTCCTTCTTTATAGACAAGAACAAGAACAATACTGTAACTTAAAGTCTTCTTTCTTATACACTGAACACCCAACTCTTGTGAAAGAAGAACCCGTTGAGTAAGTTTCAATATTTTAATTAATTAGATACTGATCGTTATGATAGAAAATATTTTCTTTTGCCTTCAGGGTTAACGCCAGAGAAAATATTTAGAACACAGGTAATATAATTAATATAATTGATATAATTTTAAGGAACTCCGAAGTATTAGTTAAAGAAGAATACGAAGATACAGAGTATGCTCATTTGCCACCATTTCAAGAACACGATCAAGAAGTGGATACATCAAAAATGGTAGCAAACTCGAAACGAAGACTGAGATCGTGCAGAGTGAGTTCTATTGATGAGAATAGGCAATTGAGAACATATGAAGAAATTAAACCAGATACCGGAAATTTATCGAGGTAAATGAACGTTTCAGGGAAAATGGGGAACATTCTCATATTGTTTGTGTATTGACAAGTTCTTTTTTTTCTAGTATTGCAAGTACAAGTTCTCGTTGTTCTAGCCCACGCGGTGTAACATTGAGAATACCAGTTGTTACATCTGTACAAGTGAACGCGTTGCTGCAACAATCGAACAAATGGAGATTAATGCCAGAATCTTCAAAATCTGAAGGTTCGCCAAATCCTTCGACGTATTACGGTGCTCTCCACTTAACACGGCTATTCGGTGTGTAGTCTTTTTGAATCTTTTGTCCTCAAGAAGATTTTTATCAAACATTTCTTAGTACGAAATGAAGAAATAGGAAAATGTTATTACTACTTTTAGTTAAACTACCGGATTTACTACAACTAACAGACATACCGCATAAAAAATTAAAGGTACTTCTAAAATATTTGGACATGTTTCTCAGGTAATACTTTTAAATATTGTTTTCCAAGCGTTTTCTATTTTCCATGGTTAACAGTAATACGCCTTTAACTGTTTCAGTTATTTGGAGATGCATAGAGAATGGTTTGGAGAACAATTTTATATGCAAGTGGAGAACCAATTAATTTCGCAAGCAGGTAGTTCTTAACAGATTGAAAAAATTGATCGTGTACGTTCTCTATAATCATCTACAGAGGCGATCGTGTATATTATGTGAGATGTGCAGCAAGCAAAGATGCATACTTGCGGATTCGGTATAAATTTAGGAAGCGATAAACTCTTCTGTGTTAATTACAAAATAATTTTCTATATGCCTTCCAGAACAAATCTTTCCTCTTGTAGATCGTTTACCTTAATTAAATGGTCAACGTGTTACACAGTTATTTTTATGAAATAAAGGACTATGTAAATTAAATGTCACAGTTAATAGTAAGAATTATATTTTTAATTATAAATATAATGAACATAAAATGTTTGAATTGTCAACGTGTAATTAAAAAATTGTATGTACAATTTCGTTTTTTTAAATAAAACATTTTTAATAAAATACCAATCTTATTATTTGCCCTAATACACGACATTAAAGTATATGATGTATTGCGCAAATATTATGTATCTTTCAGTAATTGTTATTTTCAACTTACAAATTGTTACGCTCAGACAAAAAAGATCGTATTACATACTTACTATTCACGAAGAATAGCTTTAAGAAAAAAAAACCGTATATGCGCATTAGTATATTATACGTAAATAATACGTAGTATTTCCGACGGTGCGATCTACATTTGTCTCTATCGTCAAATTTAGATCACGCTAGATACTTAACAGTGGAATTAACTTTATATATGGACGGAATTCTTTTCAATCGTAGCATCGTTACAGTATTACATTAATCATTGCATGCAATCGGCTGGCGCTTCAAAGTTAAATCGTTCATATTCTCGGTCAAACTCGTACATTCTCGGAAGCGCTGACATTAAAACAGCCGTAGGTATCGTCGATAGGTATCAGCTGTTCTAGTAAATAAAGAACGGTGTTTCGCTATGGACATCGTCGAGTGTGTCACGGATAATCGAGAAAATGGCGAGAAAGATTCGCCGATATTTGACGAAGCAAGCAACGGTTCGGAGGAACAATCAGAGAGAAATGGATATTGGTATTATATACCGGATTCCATTCTGTTGAATATATTTCAGTACCTAACACCGTGGGAATTGACAATTGTTGGAGAAGTGTGCAAATCATGGCACAGAGTGTCCTGCGACGAGTTCCTTTGGAAGGATCTGTTTTATCGGATTTACAAAATAGATCCCAACATCGGCATTATGCCAGGTTAATTTTATTGTATACTTTATAAATAAATACTAAACGTTGCAAAGGAACAAAATTTTTACACGATTAAGAACACAACGGAACTAGCATATACGATATTATACACGAAAATCGTTGTTGATACAAAATTAGTGGATCACATTCTTTTGTACTTTGCGCTCAACCGAAACTGCGTCATCGTATTTTGCAGGAAAAACCTCATGGTTAGGAGAATTTAAACGTTTAACGTATCATACACCGCTGTTGGAAACGGAGGTACTTAAAGAGCATTCGCATCAAGTCTTACATGTCAGTTTCTCCCATAACGGAAAGATGTTTGCCACTTGTTCGAAAGATGGATTCATTTTTGTAAGCAGAGTTGATTATATATGTCCATTATGTGGTACTTTATGACATATAGCAGAACTCCATTTGTATGAACTTGTTAGAGGATAAGTAGGTTCGTATAGCCAGCTTGCTTCGTATAATAGAAGCCTGCCTAATTCTCCCTAATAGGAGTTTGTATTCATACGACAGGATTCAGATAATAAGATGTCAAAAAATGTACTACAATTTTGTTCATATAAATGGAGTTGTTATAAATAAAATTTCACTGTACTTGTGTAATAAATCGTGGGATAATTTCTTGCAGGTATGGAACAGCGAATATCCAGTTAATATAAAGTATCGTCACGACATGAAAATATTTAGTTGGAAGTACACACAGTTTTCGCAATTCAATTCCTCTGATACCTTGTTACTCGTTTCTGGCGTACGATTTGGAACTCCCCTTAGCACTTCTGGTGAAATAGCAGTGTTCAAACTAACGGGTAAGAAAAGCGTTAAGCTACATCGTATTTCTGAATTAATGACAAAAAACGTACATTATTCATAGCTGTTTAATCTCTTTTCTTGAAGCTGGATTTCATCTGCAATGTAGGGTACCGAATAAGCCTTACGACATATTTGGTACATGGTACAGTGAACATTACCTTTTAAGTGGGAACTTATATTGGTTGGCACATCTAGTTAGCACTAGTCTTCTTTGGCTTAATAAGGCAAATCAAGAATCGTCAAGCGAACACGTACCTATTATGACACAACTATTTAGGTATTGCATACAGAGCCGAGACATTCGATTAGTCACAATGTAGTTATACAAATTGCGAATTGCAAATACAAGTATTTTATGTATTCTAGGTTTTACAATGGTAATGCGTCTTCGGTTCGGGCAATAATGGTAGCTAATTGCTTAACACCTGAACAAAATGAATCCGGAGAACAAGAAAACCCGCCTTCGTCTTCTAATGCTAAAGAGGAAAGGGGAAATCCACTGAGTCATAAAGATATTTCATCTACATCTTCTAGTGACACTCTACAAGATCAAGAAGAACCGGTTGTTCTTCGTCATGCCTCGTCTGGATTACAGTGAGCTAATCGAAGATTAATAGAATCGACTATAGTTCCATAATTCTGCTTGCTACTTCATTTTTGAACCCATCAAATAGGTATAGTACATTGGAGGGCGGATTTATGAATTGGAAAAAGCTTGGGGACGGTTTTGAATATGCCAATCCTATACAATACAATCAAGAATACAGACAAGTAGAAATGGAAAAAAAGACACAAGACATGGAGGGGGAAGATGAAGATTCGCAGTGGCATTCGGATAATGAAACGAAAGGTAAGGAGAAGTCACTGTGGTACCAAGTGATTAACCGGTTTCTGATTTTAATATCGAAGTTATATCATCAGAATCTCTAAAAGCAGAAGGAAACGAAGAGGACGAGTTATCAAACAATTGCGAAAAATATCTTATTTTCACTACTGGATCGAAAACTTATACGCCACATCAAGTGGGTTTTAAAAGAATAAGAAATGTAAGGTTTCCTACACGATTGGACCCTGGCCCACCATTACGCGAAAGAGTAGCACAACGAGAGAAAGATCGCGAGGAACAAAACTCTTATGCACTTTTTACCAACTTATTAGATTACGAAACTGTAGCTGATCAGTTCGATAAGGTAGATCATTTAATCGATTTACATGGACATATCATAGGAATGGGACTTTCTCCAGATCATAGGTTCGCGATTTTATATCATAACTATATACATTTATGTTTCGTATTATAAATAACTATCTCCCAACGTGTGTTGTTAGATACCTATATGTTAATACAAGACCGTGGCCACGAGGATACGTTATTACAAATCCATTACAACCTCCGCCAATAGCTCAAGAAATTGATTTACACGTAATTGATTTAGTAACGTTGAAGCAAGTGGGCACTATGTTAAGAGCTCATAAGGCGTACACCCCCAATAATAAATGCTTTTTCATCTTCCTCGATGTGTGTAATGAATATGTAGCAAGGTAAATTTAATTTACGTATTCAACTTGAATTTTGAACTCCATTGAAACCTGATTATTAAAATAACAAAGTGTTCATTCCTTAGCGGTGCTGAGGACAAACATGGATATTTTTGGGACCGACATTATGGAGTATGTTTAGCCAAGTTTCCACATTCAGATGTTGTTAATTCAGTTGCTTTTAATCCGTGTGATCCTGAGATGCTAGTCACAACTAGCGACGATTATACTGTTAAAGTTTGGCGTAGCCGAGCTGCGGTACGTTCACTGGGATTGAACGAACTTTCTTTCCGTAGAGGTATGGAGGTACGAAATAGACGAAAATATAGGAAAACCAGTGGCAATATTGACTGGCTAAAGACTATTAAGTTCCCGATATAAATTTCGGTTTAATGTTTCGGGAGAAATATATTATATTATCTTAATCTTATATTGATATCTGTAATATATTAATACCCTATCTATGTAGTGATAGAATGTTACAAATTTTATTTTCATTGAAATTAGAATAAAGGAACAAGTTTCATTACGAAACCAGTCCCATGAATGTTTATATATTTACTGGTTTAAATTGGTGTATATTGTATTATGCACCACTGCTTATATTTTGAAATAGTTCGGTGGAGATACGTATTTTTGTATTAACGACGTTTGTTAAAAATAGGAAGATTTATCATTTATTCTATAAATTATAATATAAATATCGCGAAGCTGAACTGTTTTTTTTCTTTTACTTAATAATTCATTATGTTCAGAGATACGTTGCATACTTTCAGACATTCGTACGAAATGGAAATGAGAATCATCTAAACATTTCATAATATATTTCTCGGCTGATGTTTTTAAATTAGCATAAAATAAGTTTTGATGCTACACATTTAATACGTATATAAAAACCAGCGAATACTAAAATAGCTTTAATTAAAGGAATGCAAAGTGATAGGATATTTCTAACTTTCAAAAATGACTAATTTCATATTTACATATTCATGAAATAGGGCGAGATGTGAAATGAACTATTTCTAATTTTTTTATATATACATATGTACATGCAATGTATCATCAGGACGATACAATTTTTCGATTTACAATTAGACGTATCTTAAACAAGGAATTCTACTTTCAATTAATGTAAAACACTACAATGTAATATAATGCTATTCAAAATTAAATTATTTTATTCGCAAGGAGTTACACGTGTAACGAAAAGAAAATCTAATAAAAAGAATAATTTCCTGTTACAAATATTTAATGTATTGTATGTATATCTTTCTGACTGCTAGATTAGAACTATATGTGTATTATATCACTAAACAATTTTGTAGAAATGCAGACATTTGCATTGAATCTTTTACTTCTTTAAGAAAGTTTGAATCTACTAAACGAGCCTTTATGATACTTACAGCTAGAGTCCTGCCGTTTCTTTCTAAGCAACTTCAACGTTCTCGAAAAGTTGTGAAATGCATGCTCTACGTTATCTAGTATAGGAACTACGATTAGTTCTACATCTAATAAAAAAAAAGTGTGCATAATGTGTGTATACATACACATACATATGTATATATATATATATATATATATATATATATATATATATATGTATATATATACGTATTTCGTAAGTTATGTAGTAATGATCCCTAACTATTTGTTGATAGATTCATTTGCAATCAGTATACTATTATAAATGGTGAATCATGTAACAGGAACGAATCTTGCAATTAATAAAAATCCACATTTTTCTCCCCATTCTTTTCATATCTCTTTGATTAACGATGCGAGGTATTGCAAGTGTGACCTGCAATATCTGTTCGGCAATATCAACGTCAGTAGGATAAATACTAATAATGTTATTACATTTGAAACTGCAATGCTTCCTTGATATTTTAAATTTCCTGTAAAATCACTACATGTTATTACATTATTATAGTGAACTGATATTGAAAGGTAGTAAATTATAATTGCGTACCTAGTTTCCATACCTTTTTCCTATATAACATTAATTCAACAAATATACTTTTCTGATTAAAAAGAATGATTTGTATCACTGGTGCATTTACGTCGATGCATTTGCTATAGATTCTATAAAAAAAAGGGAAAAAAAACAGAAAAATATACCAAACGTTTTCCCCATACTAATTTAATTTACGTATACATTTTCCTTTTAATAGCGATTTTAATTAATAAAATTACCTGATACAGGGGGTGATATCTCTTCTTTGGACGCTCCTGCGTCGAGTTTTAGAATTTTTTTGTGAACATCTTTGTGTCCATGGCAATGTTCACATTCGTCGTCGCTATCTTCAGAACTACTTTCGCCGAAACTCCTTGGTTTTTCATAGATACAACAACCTGAAATACGATTATGTACAAATAGTGTTATGTTTAAAGTTGAACGTTTTTACTGCATTTGATATGAAGGGTGAATAATGGAAACTTGCATTTCGATTTCTTCTTATTCATGTGTTCATTATCAACGGTGCCTTGAGTCCACTGGACCTTCTTACTAGACCTCGGTTTCCTGAGACACAATCGAACCGTTGGAACATCCTGCAAGAACAGAGACTAGTGAATACAGATTGCGTAATTTTCCTTGGTAAACCGGTAAATGGTACAGCTGTCAATCAAAATAATCAGAATCATTTAGTCAATTATTTATTTGCATTTTAAATTATGTACATATTATATTAAATAATATGTAGTTACAGTAGAATATTATGTGTATTATTGTTTAATAGAATATCATTTTAAAAGTATGTATATAAAAGATGCTAAAATATAATTTTATAAATGTTTGGTATTATTTTTGTTTTCATAACATAATGTTCCTCAGTTTACAATCTTGCTTTTCTTTAAATCTTGTATTTTATCATCGGTATAGTTCAAGACATTTTTTAATATTTCATCTGTATGCTGGCCCACTATAGGCGGTGCAAATCTAACTTTGTTTGTAGCATAACTGTATGTTACTGCCGGACCAACAACTTTAACTTTCTTTCCTGTAGGATGCTCCAATTCTTCCACCATTTTCATGTACTTTACATGGGGATCATCGAAAACCTATAAAGTTACTTTATGTGAAGATTGCATCCCAACGTTTGAATGTAAATATTCATGAATTTATACCTGACTTATGGTATTTATTGGGCCATACGGGAATGTTGCACCTTCAAAAATAACTACCCATTCTTTATTAGTTTTTGTTTTAAATACTTTTCTAAGAATCAGTAGCAATTCATTTCTATTTTCAACTCTAGCCTTATTATTTTTATACTTATCATTCTCAGATAGCTCTGTCAAATGCATTCTCTTAAGTAGATCCAGAAATTGGGCATCACTACCTGTACCAACAGTCATATATCCATTTTTTGTAACAAAAGCTTCATAAGGTACAATACTTTCGTGCTCCGAACCCCAGCGTACTGCTTCTTTATCAGCATTTAAATAATTCGACCCGATGTTTATTAAAGAAGCAACCTGAGTTGCCAATAAGTTACATTTAATCCATTGACCCCTCCCTGTTGTTGTTCTTTGATATAATGCTGCTAATATCGCGCCATGAGCATATAAACCTGTCGTTACATCAGTTACCGCCACTCCAACTTTACACGGTGGCCCATCTTTTGCACCTGTTATATGTAATAAGCCACCAACAGAAGCTGCTATCACATCATATCCTGGTCTATTCGAATAAGGTCCATCGTATCCGTAACCAGTCAAAGAACAATATACAAGACGAGGTGCTATCTTTGATATGTCTTCATATCCTAAACCCATTTTTCCTAATTTACCCGGAACATAGTTCTCTATCAATACATCTGACTTTTTTGCTAATTCATAAATAATATCCTTCCCCTCTTTCAAATTTACACATATACTTTTCTTATTCCTATTAACGCTAAGAAAGTAAGCAGCTTCTTGCGTTCCTTTCAAGAACGGTGGTCCCCACTTTCGCGCCTCGTCTCCACTGATAGGTTTCTCAATTTTCAAAATTTCAGCACCGAGATCACCAAGTATCATGGTACAATAGGGGCCGGCAATAATTCGTGTTAAATCCAAAACACGAATTCCACTAAGAGGTGACTTGTTATCCTCAGTAGTTGTGCAAGTATACCTCAGATTTTTCATATTATATATGTTTAGTAAAGCTCTTGGTACCGACCCCTTTGATACGCGAGTAAACATTATATCCTTTTTACGTGTTTGAGTTACGAAAGATATTACCGTGTATTAATTTTAATGCTCCAACGCTATGAATATGATTTCGCATTTGCAAGATTAGTAATTCGACAACTCTTTCAAATTAAAACCATATTTTACTGGGTAACGATATACTGATTAACAGCCGCGCACTTATGTTATCTTTAATATCGTAGAAGTGTGAATATCATAATTCTTTTTTGCATCAGACAGATAACAAAGTTTTTACCGCATTAGAATAGTGACGTGGTAATGGAAAAGTTAAACACACCTGAGATCCGGAATCCGTGACATCTGCTTCTAAAACGGTTTCCGTCTGTGTCTGTGGAGTAGATTGTTCGGTCATCACAGGCCTCTCCATTTGGAATATATGTGTTGTATAAATTGGCACCGAAATAAAATACGTTTACAATTCGAATGCGATTTGATATTGCGGTTACTTCATACTGTCATCAATCGTAATCTGATAAAAACGACGCCATGTTTGAAAGTGGTATAGAACTGTTTACTTATTTGCAATGCACTTGACACGAAAAAACGAGCACTCCGCAATTGTATATATAAAAATAATATAAATGTTCATTCACGTGCGTTTCTGTGCTATACTTCGTTCGTAATTAACTGTTCATGATTGTAATGCTAAATATGAAACGCATTCCTGTGGGACCTAAACGGATTTTAAAAATAATGTAATGGTATAATTCTACTCGATGTATAATTCCATGAAACTTTTAACGGTGCATTATAAATATTAACAGAAATATTAATAGGAATTCGTTTAATGTATCTGCATTATTATGAAAACAGATATAATGTTGCTTGTAACTATAGTCCGTAAACACGAGCAATTTGCTAAGGTGACGTGAGTGAATGGTATTAACAAGTACGCTGCATTTGTACGTTTTCATATAAATACTCGATGTCTGATGCCCAATTCTCCACGGAAATACATTTTTAAAACAGTAACATCGGTTACAGTTTCTTCGATTTATTTAATTACTCCCTAAACTCTGAAATGGAGGTAAGATATCGTTTCGTATGCACAACAGGGTTATCTGATTTCTATTTGTATCGTAGTCAACACTTTGCGCATTACGTATAGTTTATGAATGTAATTATATTAAATCTATCGATGTATTTCTAGCCAATTACCAAAGTTCCTTTGCCACTAGAACCTATAAAATCGAATCAGGTGGAGGATAGAAGATTGTGGGTGGGCAACTTAGATTTACGAATTAATGAGTAAGTATTTACTCAGATTATTGATTGTATTCATATATTAAACACGACAGCTTATTGTTCTTTACAATTGCCTTGCGCAATGAAAAAATCTGAAAAAAACTAACTGTTTATCTGTTAACTGGTACCAACTCCTAAAACTCGTCCAAAAACATGGAACAATCGAAAAGTTCGACCTCCTATTTCATCGGTCGGGCCCCCAAGCTGGTCAACCAAGAGGATACGCATTTGTAACGTACAAAACTATTCAGGACGCAAACACAGCCAAAGAAGCTTTACATAATTTAAAAGTAGGAGCAAAGAACATTATTGTCAGATGGGCTCACAGTGTTACAGAGGTAATTAAGATATTAATTATTGCTCAACAATTGCATTCATCATGAAAGTAATGATTTTCAAACAACAGATTCTGTTTACTATTTATACAGAAGAATTAATGTGGCAAATTAACAAATTATTTTTATTCCATTTAAGTCCGACATGGACAAACCAAAACCAAAAATAGATATACCCGCTTTGGCTGGAGCAAAAAAGGAAGATAAGAGAATTAGGTAAACTTCGGTTTATAAACAAACTCGGAATGAATATAATTAGTCAACAATAAATACTTTTGTTTGCAGTCGTGAAACAGCAATCCAAGCTATAGAAGCTAAATTAAAACTGATGAACGAATCGGAAGAAGAGTTCGAATTAAACAAACCTTTGAACGGATCGCCTGTAATACATTTGTATCAAAAACCAGAAAATCCGAAACCGTCCACGTCAACTCGTTTTCACAATAGGAGCAATCATTATCACAGCAATAAGCCGTACAGCCGTCATAAACCACGAAGATAATTGGAATTGTTTCTCTTTAATTTATAGTGTTACTATTAATAATTTCACGATTTATTTTTACCAATCAACATTTGTTCCATGACCATAATTAATATTTACATTATTTATATTTCCTATTTAAGCAACCAACACTTCACTGTATTAAATCGATTTTTTTTAGCCATAAAACATTATATTTTTTAGTCGTTTACTTTTTTTTAATTATCTTTTTCTACCGCCGACGTGATTCCTACAGAGTGGTGCAGTTACACATTAGATACACGAGTATCTTAATTCACTAATAATGTAATGCTTAATACGTACATTAATGTACATGTATTTTCATAATCTAAAATACCTTTTTATAATAAACAAATGTACACTTTAAATACATATTTTATTGTAACGCGAGGTATAATGATTTTTGCATTTAATACGAACCAAAGTTAAAGCATGTTAAGCGTAAATGACAAGATCTGAATAAAACAGAACCACAAGTGTTTCCTATAATATACATTTTATTTGATATATGAACCCGCTTCTAAAACAAAATTACGGATCCTTCAAACTCTTTTTATGTTTTCCACGCATATGTAATGGTAAGGGTACAGTGGCGGGGCATGGTACTTGCCCTGGTATTACACACATACAGCTATTAGAACAACCAACGCCAAAGTTAGCTGGATTATCTTTCTTTTCCTTTTGTATACTTTCCTTCAACAAAACTGCTTTAGTTTTACCAACTACTTGTTCAAGATGCTTCAGTATATCATATTTGGTCCGACTATCTAAATCGATTAACATAGTATTTCCATCCTCTGGATAAAGTAATAAAAGAAATATTTAAAATTTCTACTTAATATTTAAATTGTCATAAACAGTTTGTCCAATTGTTCCCTTACATACCGTAATAACATTTAACGAAAGGCGTCGGCGTCATGTTTTTAAAAGTGATAATTTGTACATTTGGATTTTTATACTGCATTTGTGACAGATGCCAAAATACAAATTCCCTGAAAAAGAATGAAATGTGTTTAAAATAGAATATCGAAAAGAGATCAGTTGAAACCTACCTGGCACCCCTATGATGTTCTCCGTGCGTATTATAATTAATTGAAAATATTTGTATCTCGTCTTTCAAAATTATTTTACCGCCATTTAAATAATTAAGTGTTCTTCGCATAGGCGCCCTACCGATCATAAACGGCATTTTGTCTGTGTTTTTTTTACTATTTCTTTCTCGTCAAGTCTTCTATATACCCTAGTAAATAACCTACAAAATCGACGTGAAATAAAATATAACTTATAAATACGACAGGTACTATTCACTCTTATTTATAGAGTTTACATTACACCTCGATGTATATGAAATCAATGAATAATTCATAAATTGGACGTATTTGATATAAACAGATAAAAAATTGCAATAGAAAATAGGTTACGTTTGATTCATACCTGTGTATTTATCGCCGCATATAATTATTATCAATTCACGTTATCGTAATGTTTTATAGCCTCATGACTGTATTCAATAGATATCAGTGCAACTCTTACTTAATATTCTTATAATATTTTAATATCTTCAGTAATATTGATATCCGATTTCTATCATTCTTTTTGTGGATCACCTGAACCGTTGATGTAGTCGAAGCACTGCAGTTACGGTTGCGATACGGTCGCCGGCATACACACATGTTCTGAATTATTTTCGTTTCCTTTCTCTTTTAAAATACCGTATCATAGCAGGTTCAAAGCCCAGATGTTTTGATGTAAACTTCCATATCTGGTTCAGACGAGATATATTGCACTAGTAACTTGGTAATTATATTTCGTAATAATGTATCTTTACAATACACCAGTAACGATTTTAAATAAAATTGTGGAAAATTGTTAATTAACATTAGATCTATTAATATTGCTTTATTCAAATATCCAGTACAACTCGCTAGCATATGTTCGAATTACTTTAGAATAGTGTACATAATTACGTTACAGCGATTTTATTTCAGTTAAATAAAATAAAAAGGGAAAAGAGGAAATAATTTCTATGGCTGTAACAATGAATGCCAAGCAAATCAGGCAAGCTTACATAGACTTTTTTAAAAGCAAAGGTCACGAATATGTCCACTCCAATTCTACAATACCGCACGAGGATCCAACATTATTATTCACAAATGCTGGAATGAACCAGGTATAACCAAATTGAACAAAAAACAGTTGTATTTCTCTTATGTAAATAATTAATCGACTTGTATATTACAATTTTCTTTTAGTTTAAACCCATATTCTTAGGAACTGTGGATCCTAACAGCGATATGGCAAAATATGTGAGAGTTGTGAACAGTCAGAAGTGTATAAGAGCTGGTGGAAAACATAATGATCTCGATGATGTTGGAAAAGATGTGTATCATCACACATTTTTTGAGATGATGGGCAATTGGTCTTTCGGGGATTATTTTAAAGTAATACAATTTTAATATAATGCGCATTGTATTGAAAAATTCTTATGACACTCTTTAGTTATCCTATGGAAATTTTAGAAAGAGATTTGCGCTTGGGCCTGGGAGTTTTTAACTGTTAAGCTAAAACTGCCAAAGGAGCAATTGTATGTAACTTATTTTGGAGGTGACAAGAAGAATAAATTAGAAGCTGATGAAGAATGCCGACAAATCTGGCTTTCCCTAGGGTAATGTGATATTTTATGCCCATCATTTATTTATCAAGAGACAGCTTTGTGAATAATTCGTCTGTTTCTTTCTGTTCTTGTCCAAAGAGTACCCGCTAATCATGTATTGCCAGGAAGTATGAAAGACAATTTTTGGGAGATGGGTGAAACAGGTCCATGCGGGCCGTGCAGTGAAATACATTACGACCGTATTGGTAATAGAGATGCAGCATGTTTTGTCAATCAGGATGATCCAGATGTTTTAGAAATTTGGAACCTTGTATTTATTCAATTTAACAGGTAAGTAATTCGTGCCCAATCACATAAAATCTAATATATGCAAAGAAACGAAAAACAGTTCAATTTTAGAGAGTCCGATGGAAGCTTAAAATTTTTGCCAAAAAAGCACATTGATTGTGGTCTAGGTTTGGAAAGATTGGTGTCTATTATACAAAATAAACGTGCCAATTACGATACAGACTTATTTGTACCACTTTTCGACGCGATACAAAAGGGTACAGGAGCACCACCTTATCAGGGAAGGGTAGGCACAGACGATAAAGATGGAATTGATATGGCATACAGAGTTTTAGCAGATCATGCGAGAACTATTACCATTGCTCTTGCTGATGGCGGTGTACCTGATAACACTGGTAGAGGGTAGGCTGTGGATATTTGTCTATTATTTTATAATTTTGTATATTATGATCGTATTTCTTTATATCAGTTTTAATACTAATAAAAACTTAGATACGTGTTGAGGAGAATCTTAAGGCGTGCCGTACGTTACGCAACCGAAAAATTAAATGCCAAATCTGGATTTTTCGGGTCATTGGTACACGTAGTTGTTCATATTCTCGGTAAATATCTTGATTCCAAATTTTGTTCTATTTGTACGAAATATTGCTATTGAATATACTTTTTATATGTTTACAAATATATAGGTGATGTTTTCCCTGAAGTAAAAAAAGATCCACAAAATATAATTGATATTATTAACGAAGAAGAAACTCAATTTCTTAAGACTTTATCCCGTGGTCGTAATCTATTGAATCGTACGATAGCGAAATTAGAATCATCGAATATTCTGCCAGGGGATGTTGCCTGGCGTTTGTACGATACGTACGGCTTTCCAGTTGATTTAACGCAACTTATGGCTGAAGAGAAGGACTTGAAAGTAGACATGCTTGGATACGAGGAATCGAAAAAACAGGCCCAAGTATTATGCACAATATTGGGTAGCGATAATTCAGCCGTACATCGCTCAGAAAAGTAAGTAAATTTGCTTGATTTATTTCAGATGATCTCTCAAGGAAAAAGTGGTGGAGTAGATGACCAAATTAATTTAGACGTGTATGCAATTACTGAACTACAAAATCAGGGAATCAAGCCAACGAATGATATGCCGAAATATAACTACAAAGTTACCAATAAGAAAATATATGAAGAATACGAATTTGCTCCGTGTACTGGTACCGTAATTGCTCTCAGACATGCAAAAACTTTTGTCGATACAGTATCATCAGGAGAAGAAGTAGGAATTCTGTTAGATCGGACAAACTTCTATGCTGAACAAGGTGGACAAATATACGACGAAGGATTCTTAGTGAAGGTTGAGGACGATGATACCGAAGTGCGCATAAAAAATGTTCAAGTCAGGGGCGGTTACGTTTTGCATATTGGTACTGTAGGTCAGGGAACATTGAAAAAGGGCGATAAAGTTTCCTTGAACATAGATACTATACGAAGGCGACGTTCAATGAGCAATCATACTGCAACTCATGCTCTTAATTATGCTTTACGCAAGGTGCTGGGCACGGATGTCGATCAAAAGGGCTCTTTGGTTGCACCGGATCGCCTTCGTTTTGATTTCACAAGTAAAGGTGCAATGACAGCTGATCAAGTAAAGAAAACCGAAGAAATTACGATGAATATAGTGAGAGCGAATAAGAAAGTTTATGCTAAAGAAAGTAGTTTAGCATTAGCGAAAACTATTCAAGGTTTACGCGCCATGTTTGAAGAGACATATCCTGATCCTGTAAGGATCGTTAGTATCGGTGTACCGGTTGAGAATTTGGAAAAAGATCCTTTAGCTCCTCATGCACTGCAGACTAGCGTAGAATTTTGTGGAGGAACTCATTTGCATTATACGGAACATATTGGGGATTTCGTTATAGCTAGCGAAGAAGCTATTGCTAAAGGCATTAGACGCATTGTAGGTCTCACCGGTCCTGAAGCAACAAAAGCTCAGAAAAAATCAGCTATATTACAAAATCATCTAGATCAACTTCAAGCAACTATAGCAACCGACAAAAGTGGCGCAAATGCGAAAGATCACGTGAAAAAAATAGTTGAATTAACAGACGATGTCTCCCACGCTACCATTTCCAGTTGGAAAAAGGACACAATGCGTAAAATGTTGAAAGATTTAAAAAAGACACTCGACGATAAGGAACGCGCAGCTAAAACTGCAATAGCTAATGCAGTGGTAGACACGGTCCAACAAATGATCCAACAAAATGTTGGCCTTCCAGTTTTGGTCGAGGTCCTAGAAGCTTATAGCAATACGAAAGCTTTAGATTCTGCTCTTAAAAAGATTAAGACTGTATCCCCAGAAACAAGTGCATTGCTCATAAGTGTCGATCCTGATGCTGAGAAAATCTTTGCGCTCAGTACAGCATCTAAATCTGCTATAAGTAAAGGATTAAAAGCAAATGAGTGGATTCAAGAAATTGCTCCACTTATGGGTGGAAAAGGTGGCGGCAAACCGGAATCCGCCCAAGCTTCTGGCACTAACATATCTTGCGTAACTAAAATAGCGCATACTGCTAAAAATTTTGCAAATATAAAACTTGGATTGGTTGAAAATCTTGCAACTCAGAAACACGATCGATCAAAGAATGAAGAAAAATCCACGTGCCCCGAAATGTCAAAAAATAAATTAGTACTTTACGGTAATAGTGGGAGTATTAAATATTGCCGTGCTCAAATAGCAGCAAAATATGGTAACAAGGAGCTAATTACGTCTGAGGAAAAGGATAATGATAAAACATCGAAAACCATTAAATTAAAAGGAAATGATTTTGAATTATCCGATAGCAATGCAATTGCTTTTTATTTATCAAATGACGAATTAAGGTGCGCAAGCAATCCGTTTGCATTTAGCGAAGTTTTGCAGTGGTTGAGTTATGCGGATAATCATATTTTACCAGCAGCACTTGGTTGGATTGTGCCATATCTTTCAGATAATTTACGAAACGATATGAAAGCAAACATTAAAACATCGAAGGAAGATGCTCTTTCTTCGTTGAAAAAATTAGATGATATATTGTATACCAAAACTTACTTAGTTGGTGAAAGAATTAGTCTTGCTGATATTGCCGTTGTTACTGCCTTGATTCCATTGTATGAATATGTTTTAGACCCAGCATGTAGAAAACAGTATACTCATTTAAATAGATGGTTCTTTACAGTTCTAAATCAGCCACAAGTAGGTAGTGTAATAAAAAACTTTTCTGTATGTGAAAAAGCTGTAAAACAGTAAATGTTACATGTTGTGTTAAAATATAATTTTCATAAACGTTTTTATTACGAAACTATAATAACAATATATAATATAATCAATTAGAATCTTTGTCGTGTAATACATTCTCCTTCTCCTCCTCCTTCTTCCTTATCATACAATATCCTTATTTCCTTCAATAACATAGATACATTTGTACCCACTTTAGCAGAAATTGGAATTATCGGCAATTTTACTTTTTCTTTAAGCATTTCCAAATTTTTCTGTAATTATATTATGATTAATTATTTTACGATGTATATATTCTTTCGGAACTAATATTGCGATGGTCAAACGATGCTTTACCTTTGCCCCTGGTACATCTATCTTATTTGCAATAATAAGAAGTAATCGGTCATTTAATCGTACATTAAATTGCATAATCTCGTATCTTAAAGTCTGAAAATCTGACCACGGTTCATGAGAGGAGACATCGAGAATGAATAATAAAATCTTACAACGTTCCGTGTGTTTAAGAAATTGTATACCAAGGCCTTTATTTTTGTGAGACTCGGGTATTATTCCGGGTAAATCGGCCACTTGAAGGATCATATAAATTTATTGTTAAAAAATTATGTATATAAAATATTATGTAATTGCATTACATTACTGACCTGCCACTTGTTCGTGATCATCGTACAATACCATTCCTACGTGAGGTTTTAACGTTGTGAATGGATATGCCGCTACTTTTGGTCTGGCTCTAGATATTGCTCTTAATAACGTACTTTTACCCGCGTTTGGTAAACCAATCTAGATTGGAATTTTAATATATTCATGACCTTATCAAAAAATTGATAACAATATTAATATAATGCCTACTTACTAGCCCTACATGTGCCATACTACTCATCTCTAATACATATTGCAATTCTTCCCCATTTGCACCATATTCGCTCATGCACGGTGCCTGTTGTACATCCGATTTAAAAAATGCATTACCGTGGCCACCAGCACCGCCACGAGCAGCAATAAACATCATTCCTTCTTCACTTAAGTCACCTACTATCTTCCCGTTTACAGTTCGTATTATGGTACCAATGGGTACTGGTACAACATTATGTTTAGCATTTTTTCCAAAACAATCTTTATTCTGACCTCTTTCACCATCCAAAGCTTTCAGAACGCTAGGTATATGTCCTAAATCTTTAATATTGTTTGTAGCCTATAACATTTTAAACACACAGATTTCTTGACATCTGAACAATATTTCAGTTTCATTCGTTTTCATAAAGTGATATTTTTATACCTCGAGAATTACATGGCCACCATGGCCACCATCTCCGCCGTCCGGTCCAGCGCATTCATTCGACCACAATTGTAAAAACGATATATTTCCATCCCCGCCTTTTCCTCCCATCGCTCTTATCTAAACATTTAGAGAGACTAATATACCCAATTGCAACATACAAATCGATGGAAAGTGATTTAATTTCCGCACTTGTTTCAAATCAACAAAACTCTTCTCTGTATCATTTCTGGCCTTTGGTTTTCTGTCACGCAAAGGCATAGGAATATTGCCTTGCTCTCTGAGCCATTTGGATGTTGAAAATGATTTAAACGTGTTTCTCCTTATGCCTTTACATTTCTTCGCATTTATTGCAGCAGTGCAAACGACGTTTTGTTTCCAAAAAGTATTATGTACAATTATGTTTCTTATTTGATGGATAAAATGCATCTGAAAAACAGGACGATTAATAATACAAGTATTCTCTAAGTAGAAGTTAAACAGAATTCTATTAAATCGCGAATTACATTGAATGGCTCCTCTAAAAAGGGTTCTATCTTGAAACAGTAACATTTAAATTGTTCTCTAAAATGTTTGCAACAAAATTCTGATGTATATCAATGACTCTCTTTCTAAACAAGGGAAAGTGGCTAGATTTGTAATCTATTCGGTATGTCCTTCTTTGTACTTCGTCTGGTGTTTTATATAATCTTATAAAATTCACATCACTAATGATGACTCCTGCATAATTATACAATATAGTATAAAATTCAACGACATCAAATCTTTGAGCAATACTAAATGTTATGTCAAATGTGTATGTATGGGAATACATATCAGATAAACTTATGTCTAATGCAACGGCTCTTTCCTTTATATCTTTCCATGACATATTATCATTATTGCATTGAAAGATATTAATTTTCTCCTTGGGCGCAATGTTTTGCCCATTTGGTGATTCAGCTTTTACAAATATATGAGTTAAAGAGCCAGCAGAGTGAAATTGTTTATCTAAACTACGATATCCAGTTACTATATAATTGTGAAATGATGACCAAGCAAATGGTTCGACTGCTTTCAAAACAAAATTTCCGTGTGCTGCCATTTCTACAATTTTCCACGAATCGTCCCAACGCCTTGGTGGATTGTCAATAACAGTACCACCTTGACCATTGCACAAAGTAACTAATATTAGACCATTATTTTTCAATGAATCTGAAGCGCTTATAAAAAATTTTCTCAATAATTCCCTATTCTTTTCTATTCGCATTTTGCCGCCAGCATGGGGAAAATTAAAAATAATTTTATCAAACAACTCAGTTCTTAATATTGGATGTTCATTTAAATTTGTTCCATCAACGCCGACTAACACACGAACTCCTAAAAAGAAAAGCATAGAATCTTTTGTGAATATCATTATAGAAAAATTGTAGTATATAAACATGGTATTACTTCAATATAAAATACTAACCATTATTTTGCAAATATTCTATGTTTTTCTTTCCCAGATCCTGAACGTTACTACGAGTTTCATAACATGTTGCGGTAATATTAATATTTAAATCACGATGGAACAGATCGACAGAGAACGAAAAATTTCCTTCTCCTAATAGAAGTACACGATCACTTTTATTAAACATATTAAATTTTCAATATTCCTGTAAGTGGACATATCGTTACAATTTTAATAATTAACTCATCGAGAGAATTATTAGGCTATTACTAACCTTTAAATCAAAAAGAAGTAAGTAACCTTAAAATAAATCATTAAGCGCTGGTAAATGAAAAACCTAATTCAGTCCATATTTCTTAGAAAAATTAGTTAACTATGTTTAAAAATATGATGAACGTTTAATTGAAATTACATTTTGCATGTACAAAACAGGAATCGATCGATTATGACTCTATGATTGTACTACTGAATCTAACAACTTATAACTGGTCTGTGATCACCTTCAAAGGTAAATAGAGGAAAATAATTTTCGTAATGAACACTAGATGTCAATAATGCTATAATTTTAAATTTGAAGTAGAATGTGGTGCCCTCTTAAAAATTTTCTACGAACCTTATGTAGAAACCGTTTTACCAGTATTTGTTAATAAAGAATAATAACAACAAATGTTGATGGAATTTAATAAATATAATGTATTAATTTAATATATTAGCGTGTACAAATAAATTGAATAGTACAAAATTCTTTTATTTCCTTCATTTTAATGTTTTAAACGAACGGAAAGTTATTATTGAAAGTCTGTATTCAATTTTTAATATTAAATCTGAATTTAAAAGAGGTTAAAATTTTTTCTCAAAAAACAATATAATCCGCCAATCTTATTACTGTTTCAAATTCAGGTTCAATATTATTACTGCTATAAAGTGGCTCGCACATTGTCTGCGCTGATCGCGTTTCAATATCCATAGCGTGTCATAAAATTAATATATATTAATTAAATTACGACACTTGCACGTGGATAAAGTTTATTACGAAACATTTACGAAACGATAGATACCAACGTTTCATGTTCGTGTCTTCCTATGGTTTATCAAAGGAGCAATTTAAAATAAATCTTGCGCTTTGCTGATTTCTTCTTTGGCTTACAAGCGAAAGTTTTGTAATATAATAGTACAACGAATGAATGAAACTATTTTTATACGATAGTTCGATGAGTCTGTTACAAATTTAGCATCATGAATTCATCGTGCGATTCCATTTTTACATATACCTAATACACTGAATATTCAGAGAGCACTAGATTTCTTAGGAACAGTATAATTCAGCCGGAATGAAATAAATAGTATCATTCGCACTTACACGAATAACACTAAATTCATTAATGAATAAATATTATATATATGTATACATTAATTTGCGCACTTCGGCGTTCCGAATAAATATTTCCTATAATCGAAGGCAGATTAGGTGTGCTCGTGACACCTTTTCGCACTACTCATTATTGTCTTTTTTATACCTTGAACATATCGCACCACGCAAGTCCGTGAATAGCAGATATGCCCCGGGGAAAAATATCAACCTGCGGTTTGTCATTGTGACACATGTTCTACACTGTGCATTATACCTTGAGTATCTGTACATTACATATGTTCGCCACAGTTAAGTTGTGGATATGCATAGTTGATTCAGTGTCTTTGGATGTTAAAGAAAATCTAGAGTGGTCACGAACAGTACATATTGCTAAATTTTAATTGTAAGTCACACCACAAACATTCTCTATATGAATTATTGTTCGTAACGTCATGTGAATACCGCTTATTGTTTACTGAGAAAATATCATTTTATCGTGTCGTAACTATGGAGGGGCCTATATGCGATATCATTGCATGTTATCTTTGTTGGTCGGTACAATATCTCAAATATAATGTAATATCAATTTATATACCTATGATGGAAAGCTTTTTAAAATCGCATAATTCGCAAGATATTATGCGCTTTAGAAATATATCAGATTGAAGGAAAAAGACAGCGAGTATTCTTCCAATAATCGTACACATTATATATATTCCACAACAGCTGAATTTGATAAATATAATAAAATGGAAAAATAAATTGATTGTACGATTGTCCGAAAAGATTGTACGAACAGGAAAATGGAAATAAACCTAAATTACCACTCAACGTAATTATAAAGAGTTGATGAAGGTTAGGGGATTAAATTAGATTAACTTATGTAAGGACACCTTACCGTTTGGTGTTAATTATACTTGTACATAAAATTAACTTTGCCGAAATAATTTATATTTCTTTCGTTTTTATTCTGTCTTCGGATTAGTTTCTATTATTCATTATAATTTGCATAGCAATTGAACAATCAAATGGAAACTAATTATATCGTTTTCGAAGGGATAAGCGACGTGTTAAGCGACAAAAATAAAAGTGGGCTGGCCTCTCTTCAAGCAATTGAACGATACCACCTTGTTTTTGCCTTCCGGGTCGGCTTGTACTTACTTATGTACTGGGTACCGATTGCAACTTGGATCTGAATTCACTTACGTGTTCGCATATCTCTGAAACAGTATTGTTATCTCATGTTCATGTTACCATGATTCAACAAGTATTGTTAAAAGACGGAACACAACCAGCGAATAAACGCTATGGAAATTCTTTTGCTGTTGACTTACGATTAATAACAAGCCACGTTTATCTCTTCTTCGGTGACACAAAAGGAATTGATGTTAACAAGAAACGAAAAGCAAAAAAGATATACATATTCCGCTTCGTTTACTTTTGATTGACAAGCGCCCCCCGTACAGACGCATGTACAAAATATAATATGCGTTTATCACGGTTAAGAATTTATGTCAACCGAAGTTTTGCACTTCTGAGTTTATTTTGGCATTATTGTAACTTGGCAACTAGGCTGATCGTACAAGGCTAGAAGAAGAACACAACCTCAAACAGATAAATTATGAAGATTTCATTAAATAACAGAGAATAATTATTAATCGTAACAAAAATTAATGGAAGTATCGTAGTTCTTGGTCGCCACAGTGCTACTTTCCTTTTCCTTGAGATTGTCGGCTAATTTTGTATGCTTAAACTGATTCGGTAAGTACAAGGCCTAACAGTTTTATGTAATTGTAGATGCATACATCGCGAGCTTCATACTTGATATTAATAAATCGATTAATTATGGAAAAGAATCGGTCCCTCCCAATAAAAAAAAGTCGATAACATCCCCATTAGATTAGAGCCTTTGTAATCATTTTTATGTAAAAAATGCAATTACGATATAACTGCTTTTATGGGTAATAGTATACCATCGTGTGTATGCTATTATCCATTACGTGACCACGGAGCTACATATCTCCGTGATATCACTTATGAAAAACTTAGAAGCTAGCCATTCGGTCGATCTACCTTTAAATAAAGTATGAGTGTTCCGTAAAACGTCACGTGTCCTAATACAAAGGACTATCGGGTCATGCCACAGAATTCATTGTGAAGGCTAAGACTCTTAGGTTCTTCACCTTTACATTGTATATAATATTATATGTATATATGTATGGTCGCTCGCACAAATTTTAATTGCAATTTTAGTCAATCTTAACTGAAACATAAAAAAAGCTGTCAAAGGCAGATCATAAACCGGGCCAAATTTTATAATACAATATGCAAATACATAATACATAATCATGACAATTGAACAACGCAAAAACATTGTGCGAATCGCCCGCGAATAGTCATGACGTATTGCATATTTAATCGATGGCGAATACATTCGTTTTCATGACCTTATCCTCACGTGCATTCTATATACATGTACATATAAAGCTAGATCCCGGATAATGAACATATTTTCTATGAAATTAAACTGAATTGGAGCGGGTCACCAGAAGTTTCCGTACGTAAAGGATGCATGGCTCTGCTCAAGATAGCAATATAATTACAAGGATTGGCAAGAGCAATTGAAATCAATGGAAACTGATGTTGGCATTTTCAAATGTTCAAGTGAATGAAAGTACAACCGCAACAAATTATCCCACCTCGATGGAGGAACTCTTCTTACGTCTATAAGTGATAACGTCAGGAAGGGTAGCCGCATGACGGCGCCACGGGAACGTCGCGACGCGAGCGACGGTCGTCAGGCGGCGCCGGTCGTTCGTCACGAAACGAGGCGGGGTTGCAGGAGAGGCTCATCGTACGAAGGAAAGAAAGAGGCAGCGAATTCACGCGATGTGAACTCGAGGAAAAGAGAAAGAACCGGGGAGTCTCGTGAAGGGAACGGTGCAAGACACACTGCGAAGAAACTAGCGCCGTTGATTGTGCGCTCTTTTCGTTACTTTCGTACCTATCGGCATATGAGAGAGAGACACGGGACCCTTCAAGTTAAATGCCAAATCGTTGCTACAAAACGTTTCTCTCCACGATCCTTTCGTCAAGTGCCACCTTTCTTTGCTCTTTACTTTACGCAAACGGTTTACTACCTCTTTCTCCCTCTCTCTCTCTCTTTCTTACTTCATTTTCCATCCTTACATCAATGTGCTGGTTTGTCATTCATGAACTACCCAAAAATTCCCTGATCCTGTTACTACCAGTTTGATGTGGTGATTTCACGGTGAAGCAAGAGCCCTGCGACGCGACATAGAAGACGAAGAATACATACTTGTGCACGAAACGAGGCAAATGCGTACATCATGCGTGTGTTTCTTACGTGTGTACGTGTTTCATCGGTGCGAGGTACGATAGTATCTCCTCGTCGTAGGTCTCTTTCGATCCTACCGGTGACTAATTGAGCGTGCATATTCAGCACAACTTTGTGGCTGGACAATGTTTCGACCAGGATAACAACCATCGTACACGGATACATCAAACAATCCTCTGACTTCTACGAGGATTTCCTATGGTCGTTCTTGTTTCGCACATCCGTCGTATGGGTATGGCTACACGATATTTCACTTGATAATGAAATTTTATTTACCGGACGATTCGATGTTCTGCATCAATACTAATGCGTAACCCATCTCTTCTCTCCGTGCAGTTCTAATACAAATAAGCACGTGCCATTCGCGTGTACTATATACAGAGTGCAAATCTATAGCTTTGTGTGGATGTGTTAGGCATTCACGCCGGTCGCACTATTCGTGTGTTACACCATACACATATTACAAAAGTTTTAGCAAAGACATAAATACGTAAATAAAATATAACGGAGTCATAACAGTGTTATGTACTTTCAATACTATTACTTTCAAACGTTCATACTTTAAACACGAAATAGAATAAGGATATTCATTAATTCTATTAGATTTCAACTAGCAGGTTTTGAATTTATTCGAATGTCATTGACAAGAAGCTTGAATTAATCATGCTGTCAGCGCGCTTTAAATACTTCGGAAAAATAATATATTTTTAAATAGCGTCGTTGTACGTGCACGCAAATGCACGTGGAGGATGTCGAAAAAATTAATGACACGAGGCGAGAAGTAGCCTTTTGAATTTTTTCCATATTAGTACACTCCTGTTAAAAGTATGAACGAGAGTGGACTTGACGTATTATCAAAATTATATCTTACGCTCGTGTAAAAGCGGAATTAACCTACTTCGCCGGTGCCTACACGCATTCTCGAATTATACTATTATTACTCTTCCACAAGCTGGATATTTGTGAATTGTTATCTCCGTGCCTCGTGAATTAAATCTTTACAATGGGATAGTTTCCTCTTGCAAATAGCTGTGCTACTCTCCGTGTTAAATGATGGCCTGTTACCGCAAACTTGAAATTGGATGACAGTGCTTCTTAAATTATATGTTTTCAACCTTTAATCGAGAAGAATTGTTATAAGTATTACCGGAATAATAATTTTCATCGATCAAAATTGCAAATCAAGGGGATCGTTGTTTGTTATTTCCCGCGCTATAGTCGCTAACACTAATCGATATTGTTATGTATTACTAATGTCCAAGTAGTAGCGCAACGGAGGAGGTACAGTTAATCATTGAATTAAATTGATTTAAGATTCAAATTAATTGCGAACTCAATTTTAATTCACTGAGCATGATTAACTTTACAACTTGCGAATTTTTAGCAACGTTGTGTGTTTTGCAATTTATTGTTATTATTGTTGTGATTATTATTATGGAATGTTTCCTTCAAAAATCTCGAATTTCGTGAGGTTTACAGATAAGGGAGAAACTTGGTATAACCGATTATTATCAGACGAGGCATGCTCGATATATGTATACAACTTGCGATCGCCACTTCAAACATTGTATCCCAGTGTTTCGTGTTCATTTCGGTTTAAACTTTTCACTACAATTATTTATATATAAAATAGTCATGTAATCCCTAACATTGACATTTTTAATTATATTCACGTTATTAACGTTATTTTATATGATTAATGCGTTCTTTATTCTTTGCAGCGCAAACTAGTCCGAATGAGACTGCAAAACCAAAGAATTTAGAATAAAACCAAAAAGACCGCACAACAGCAACAACAACAACAACAAAAGTTACAACGAAAAAGTATAACTGCAACGAATAAATCGTACAATGACCGAATGGGAAATAATTGCACCAGAAGCAAATGGATCAAACGATAGATGATGCAAAAGCACATCGAATGATGAGTAACACTTTATGGCCGTTCCTACATACAAAATTCAAAAGATTGTCGATATTTTATAAAGGATTGCTCGATAGAGTAACATAAATTATATATATATATATATATACACATATATATAAAGGATATATAGAAAACGCAACGCTGCCTTTTTCATAAACAGAATAAAGAAAAGAAAGAAACTTCGCTATGTCGAAAAGCCGGGAATCTCAACGAAACAGAACCGATTCGTAATATAGACATACGTAACAATTTGGATTGTTCAACGTGTATTCGATAGAATAGCGATAATAATTATGGATGAGATAAAGGTGGCGAACTTGGGCCAAGCAGCGTCAGCCGCATGCTCGATGGCTACGAATTTCTTGGCGCCAGTGAAAACCGAACGGCAAATCTACGAAAATTCGATGCTCGAGGACGATCCCAATGCCAACTCTGTGGTGTCGACTTCGCAAGAGGACAGAACCGTACCGAGATGGGGTCCGAATCACAAGGGTGCTCAAGAACTTGCAAATCTTTATAGCACTGGTAATAATTTGAATCGTTACTTCTTCATATAAAATCTTTTCCCAATCGCAATTCACGTTTACCTAGATTTTGGATAATATCCAACGTGTATAGTATGTATAGTGTATGAAATTAATTAATAACATTAAAAATGATATATACGTATATATATTTAATGTTGAATTTCGCGAAGTGTTGTACTTACATACAATGTGCACATGTCGCATGTATGTTTTCCGATTTTAATACTTGCCAAAAAGATACTGACTATACATCAGATGCACCTTGGAATTCTCGCCTGTGAACAAAAATAAAAGAGCGGTCTAACAATACGTATTTTTGTATATACACAGTACTATACTTACAAATTGATTATCACCGTACCTTTGATCGCGTACTTAGAAGACATTTTACACTATCCTGTTCTGATTACATATTTTTATTTTTTTCCTGCTAGCTACATAACGATGTCTTTATTTTTGCAGGAAAAAGAACGCAAGAATGTATTTGCGTCGGCATCTGTATTACACTCATGGTGGTTAATTCAATATTTATTCTCGTCAGATTACGATTAGAAAATTTCAGCTCCATAACGATCGCTGCATTTTTCGGCATCGTGACCGCAGATTTTGGATCTGGATTAGTTCATTGGGCCGCTGATACTTGGGGCTCTGTGGAGCTTCCAATTCTTGGGAAGGTAAATTACGAGGAACCATTTTGCACACTCGAACGTCCTGTGAAATATAATGCGAAATATCAATATAAATATAAAAACAAACATTTACAGAATTTTTTGAGACCGTTTCGGGAGCACCATATTGATCCAACGAGTATAACAAGGCATGACTTTATAGAAACCAATGGTGACAATTTTATGGTGACAATTCCATTCCTTTGTAAATTAACATGGGATTTCTTAACGCTACCAGAATCAGACATACAGCAAAAATTCGTCTGTACCTGTTATTGGTTTCAACTTGCTATTTTCGTGGCAATGACTAATCAGGTAATTGAGAAAAAAAAAGTATCGGTGAAATATATGTTTATATATACCTTACATAATTCGTTAATGTAAAAGTGTCCACGTATTTAATTTTTGAAATAACTAATAGTAATAGAGTGACGTATTAGTAACAACATAAAAGTCTTTTCTTTTCAGATACATAAATGGTCGCACACGTATTTTGGTCTACCTTCCTGGGTTGTCTGGTTGCAAGAGCATAGAATTATATTGCCAAGGAAACACCATCGCGTGCATCACGTTGCCCCTCATGAAACTTATTTCTGTATTACAACTGGATGGCTAAATTGGCCGTTAGAACAACTACGCTTTTGGTACATTCTGGAAGTTATAATTGAAAAAGCTACTGGCTGTAAACCCAGAGCGGACGATTTGAAATGGGCACAAAAACGATCTTGAGAATTAATGTATTTTATCGTTTTATGCATTTTAATGGATAAGAGACAAATTTAACAAACAGTGAAATGTTCCACGTACTTTTGTGACACCTTGAAAAATATAGAGGAAAATTTTCGAAATAGAAAACATGCTGAGAGGAAGGTTGAATTCACACTGTAAATTTTTTCTTATATTTAGCACTACGAGGCCTTTCCCACGAGATAGATGGCGTGATTAAAGACATTTAGTATTACTTAAATATGCTTTTCAAGTTTACACATTTATAATACGTATATGCAATAACATAGATATGTATGGATACTATATAAGAGACATTGTGAATGCATAACTTGTGTAACTATGAATTAACCATTGGCCTGACAGATTAAGCAATTATACGTTTACGCACCGCACAATCATTACAAATGTAGCACAAATTTGAGACAGAGTATTAATTTAACATTATACATACAATGATTTATGAAGTATTGTAAAGCGGAATTCAAAGTACTGCAACACATTGTGGGGGAAAAACCTATATTGATTTTAAACATAATGTTCAGTGGCTATGAACTGAAATCGAACGATAAACAATAGAATGCATTGATACACACATGCGTATCAGTATACATGTGCGTATTTGCATACCTATTTATTTATGTACATATACGCGAGCGTGTGCAACCACACCACACATAGATTATATTTATAAATTAATTTAAATGTGTTGCCTACAGTTATTGGCGCATAAATTTACACTGTGTAATTTTAGGGGCGAGGTATACTTTCAATTAACGTGCTAATCTATACCAGCCGAATCTGCGGTTTAAGTAAAATCACCGATTTCCCTGAACCTCTGAAAATATTTGGGTCACTGAAATTTTCTAAAAATACATCAATTTATAATAATGTTTGATAACGTGTAAATATTGTCAATTTAACGATCGTCACTTTAAATAGAATATTCAAATAAAATATTTCTTATCTTGAGGAAATAATAACATTCACCAAAGACTTTATGCATCTCGTTTGCATATTTTTACCTGAATCGTAAACATTGGTTTTATAACAGTTCAAATTGGCAATATGGTATCAATCTATATTCAGAAAGTTTCAGAAAGATTACGTTGTCACAATGTGGACTGAGATTTGTATAATGCAAGAAGTAGTACAGAGTTTTGTATTATGTATACATATATAAAAAAAAGCACGACATATTATTGATAAATTACATCTTAGTTTAATCAGAAAATATTTCTATAATTTTTTTTACTAATTACATTTCTTAGTTCGCGACAAATAATCTAACAAACAGAACAAACATAAGTACAAGTTTTAGGTTCAGGAACCTACAAAAATGTTTATTACTCTATGCAGCAGTCTTTTAAAAATGTAACCGATTTGGATGAAGTATACTGATATACGACAAACTAGCAATAGAAATATGGCTACATTTTTACAAATTTGATTAATGAAGTTGCGCTTATGTCCCGATTTTATAACTATTTTTTTTTATTGACTTCTTTCTTAAATGCCGTGTAATTATCAGTATACTTTATACAGAGCTTTACCACGATGTATGTTCCTTATAAAAACAAATTGGTAATGTCTTTTCAAAGGAAACAATAATTAGAGGACATTACAATTATCATAAGTACCATAATTGTTACTGTTATTGTTATTGTTATAAACAAAGGAGCATAAACATTTAACAAATTTGTCATAACACAATGCGTGCCAGAACTGAAGCTTTCTCTTTATATAGATCTATTTAATAGTGAACTACATTTACACAAAGCTGAAAGAAAATATGAAACAAAACTATATTTTTCGCTGATTTAATTTTCTATGCTATGTATTGATGTCCCATACTATTACTGCAAATTTGGATTACTTTTTGCGATATATAGTATTTTAAAAAACGAATTTCACAATAGAACTGTGAAAATAGAACTGTACATTGTGTCGTCCTTATATGGAAATGTATAGAAATAAGAAACTGATATCTTTCTTCATTGTCAGAATGCCTTAAATGTTTAGTGAAGTGTTCCTTTTAAATGTTTATTTCAAGTTACAGTTGTTACTATGCATTACAACGAGAAAAGACTAATGAATCGTAATAAACGAATTGCAAAAGGGCAGCATAGATATATGATAATTACGTAACTATTTTAATAATTTAATATTCAATTATTGCCGCACGAAATATTTTCATTAAAATAAAGTGTCTCGTTTTCACATTCCAAGTCTAATTATGTGAAAGTATTTATTGTACTAATAATCAATGAATTGAATGTTTATATACATATTTATTTACGTGATATTTAAAAACAGCACGAAGAAATCGATGTTAATTTAAAAATTAGTAAAATTAAATAGTTTCCATACGGAATTATACAATCACAATGACAGTCAATATAACATCAGCCTTATAACATAAAAACAAAAGAAAATTTTATTAAAGGATGATCTTAAACTTTAACATTTTGAGGCTACATTCATGTCGAAAGTTAATATCCACTTTAAATAGTATATAAATAATAATGATAGTAATAATGATAATAAATAGAGGAAACTTATGCAGAATAAAGTGAATTGAAAGCTATACATTTATATGTATGTTCTAAGGACTCGTATCGATAATTTGGACTTTTCAGCTGCACACATATGTAGATGTAAATATAAATTTTTAAGCTTATGAGAGAAAGAGAAATATAAACCGCATAGTTCAAATAAAAAATCCAAAAGATATAACGGCTGTAAATATATTGAATTTGATACATGAAGATGAATATTTAGATATCTAGCTATAATCGCAAAAATGCATGCCTATTTTCATATAATTATAAATCAAACACTTTTGATGTAATTATATTGTATGTTTATTAAGCCCAATTTTTTTGTCCGATTTATAACATTTTTAATAAGTACTCCCAAGGAAATAACCAATTATAATTGCAGCAAAGATAATATGTATGTATACATCTTGTTTTGCTTGATTTTGTATAATAAAAAATGCATTTAAAATTGATTAAAATACATTGCACAATAAATACAATGTAACTCTCTGATTCGATCTTGATTTAAATTATAAAGAAATTGCGAGAGAATTAAAATATCGCTGATACAAAAGATATGTGCATATATACATATATGTAATGTATTTTAATATTACAAATGCACAAGAAATGCAATCAAGACAAGAAACATCGATCAAAGTAAAAAAAAGAAAGGAAATACGTTAACAATTAAATAACTAATATGAATTGAAAAGCAATTAAAATTGAAATTGCATTTGCCATAATATCCACATGTATTTAGATAGAATAGTTAGAATTTCTGATTAAGTTAGCAAGTATATATCTATGCAAAATATATAAACTTCGCGTTAAACTGTTTAACAAAAGAAAAAGCCTTCTGTGTTTAAAAATGGTAAGCATTGCTCCATTATAAACATACATCGATACTTTTGATAATATCAGCCTTATAAGAGCCTAAAACATAATATTTTATACCAATGTAAACAAAGCAGGTGTGCCATCGGTTATGATGATTTCGCAACATTAGTCATTTCTCTCCTTCATGCTAAATATTGGAGTATGCAGAAGGTGAATATTGTCGCTATAATGTTAAAAACTAGTAAAAGCTCCCAATAAAAGGATTTATCTCATGATAATACAAGTTTTGTATCTTTATAATTTATACGGCGGAATTGCACGCGGAAACTAAAACTCAATATTTCGTAAGTTTTTAAGTACTAATACATTGTACCATATAAACATTAAACTGCAAGAGGAAGCAAATAATTGCTTAATAAATTAAAAAATGTTCATACGTACCCCTTGTATTGCTACCACCTTACATCTCTTCAATAACACACCTTTTCTCTAATTAATTTTCGATTACATCTAACGAATCAATTTCAAATTTGTATTCGTCCAGGCGTACCACTCTAAAAATAGAATTATATATTTGGTACCTTAACTACTGCCAACGCGCGATACTTTGCAAAACCAAAATACATATACTCATATTGTAAAAAAATAGAGGAAGAATGATAAAAAAAGATACATCAAATGAACAAATTAATGCTTCGTTAAGAATTAACACTTATCTACGAAGCGTAAACATATTTATCATATTCTAATCGTCAATTATTAGGTTTCCAAAGGATTGCAAGTTCTTCTCTAACTGTAGCTAAGAAATACAAATTTCTATGAGAAACAAAATTATTTCATACACGACTTGTGCAGTATTAACTTTTAATATGCCAATTACTTTAAAAATTTGTCGCAGTACAAGTATAATAACACACATATGTTCGTAATACAACGCGCGAAATTGCAACACATTGGAACTATATTTATATTTTAACAAGATTATTCATTGAATAGCTAAGTGCGTCTTACATTACGCCCAAACATTACGGTTTAAAATAAAAAATTTTAATTTACCGAAGCCATAAAGAAACTTACTTAAATTTAAAATTTTAGTTTCCTCTGATAAAACAGTTTTTTTTTAAAGCGGCGTTCCATCGACGTCGACGCAGATCGATAGCTCTACTCACGGTATGAATCTACAGTATCCTGAGAAACGTTCACGGTAATTCGTCATCCATTTCTCTAAACAGTTGGCAGAATTTGTGCGTGCGGTGTGCGCTAGTCTGCCGACGGCGTCCGTTCGTAGGAAAGAGAGAAGACATTGCTGGAGCCCTTTGTCAAATTAAAGGAAAGCAAGTTCGTTGAGAAGTAAATCTACAACATAGAGAAAAGAGACATCAAGAAAGTCACGAATAAGAAGGTCGTAGTTCATCTTCGTTTTGGATATCGTGACCTCTTGAACTCCCCGCGGGTTTTTTCTTTCCCGCGAGGTGAATAAAACAGTGGGTACATAGGCGAACCCCTGACCCCTCCGCAGGAGCTTCGCGCCTCGGCGCCTGGGCCATATCAAAAGGAAAGAGAAAGAAATTGCGGCAGCGGGGAGGTTAAGGGGACGGCACGAAAGGGAGAACGCGCCGTCCATCACCATGAAGCTCGTTGACCACGTGGTGAGGAGCTTCAAGGTGGCAAAGGTTTTCCGTGAAAATTCTGATCGCATAAATAGCATCGACTTTTCACCAAACGGGGACACTTTGATCTCCTGCTCGGAGGATGACCAGATCGTGATATATGACTGTGAGAAAGGCACTCAGGTGCGTACAGTCAATTCGAAGAAGTATGGTGTAGATTTAATCCATTTCACCCATGCAAAGAATACTGCGATACACAGCAGTACGAAAATTGATGACACAATACGTTATCTAAGTCTACACGACAATAAATATATCAGATATTTCCCAGGTCACAGTAAGAAAGTTGTATCCCTGTGTATCAGCCCTATAGAAGATACATTTCTTTCTGGTTCCTTAGATAAATCCTTAAGACTATGGGACTTACGATCACCTAATTGTCACGGTGTCATGAATGTTTCGGGACGTCCAGTTGCTGCATACGATCCGGAAGGTCTGATATTTGCAGCTGGTGTCAATTCTGAGTTCTTGAAACTGTACGACCTGCGCAGTTTTGATAAGGGGCCATTTGTCACATTTAAATTGTCACAGGAAAAGGAATGCGATTGGACCGGTTTAAAGTTCAGCAGAGATGGCAAAACCATTTTGATATCAACAAATGGTAGCACGATTCGTTTGATCGATGCGTTTCATGGCACACCTTTACAAACATTTGCCGGTTATTTGAACAACAAAGGAATTGCAATCGAGGCGAGCTTTAGCCCTGATTCACAGTTCGTATTTAGTGGTTCTACAGATGGCAGAGTACACGTATGGAACGCTGAAACTGGATATAAAGTATGCGTACTAAATGGGGACCATCCTGCACCGGTTCAGTGTATTCAATTTAATCCTAAATATATGATGTTAGCATCTGCCTGTACTAACATGGCATTCTGGTTACCTACTGTTGATGAAAGTGCATAAAATTAATTGCACTGGACGCTGGGCAACGCTCGCAAGAATTTATCTACTTTCATTGCAAGGAACTGAAGGCTGACATCGGTTCAAGGAGGAAAAAAAGGCAAGAAACGGTTCCTGGGGTCTCTTAAATGAGTAGAAATTGCATTTACAATTATGTACAAAGTAACCGACGTATGAGACGCCGGTGTTGGAGCAAACCCAAGATGGAGTAAAACAGTTAAAATATCCAGGAGATCGGCCCGCTTGGCTCATTGGCTTGCTTCGAGTATGTCATGCACTGTTCATGTATTTTGTCATCTTTGCCATCTTCATCGTCATATACTTTGTGGCGTGATGAACGTGTGACCATCATAATTACCTTGTCAATATTTAAGGACCGTGATAAATCATCATTCTTCTTGTTTCTCAAACTATACTACCAATATTGCTAGTAATTGGTATGTCAGCTTGTGTACATAATTCCTTCTTGCGTACCTGTGTGTAGTATAACGATACGAATTATCCATTGTACGCTGGAAAACGCTGTGAACTATACATCATTTATTGACATTTGAACAGTTGGCAGTTTTATATGTGCATTTTGTTATTAAATACAGTGTCTGATTGTGCTTTGGCAAACTCAGATGCTACGATATTAAAACTGTTTTCATACATTTATACACACTTCTCAATTCGAAGGTTTTTGGCATAATTTGCTTAACAGATTGAAATTTAAAAGGCACAAAGGAAGAAAGAAGAAAAAAAAAGAAAATGACAATTTTGCACCAACATGTCAGAAATAAACCAAGTTCTATATGTACACATGAAATTCTACGACACACGGAAATACATTATGCGTATTTGCGCATACTTAATCTCATAGTAATTGGGTAATGATAACAAGAATCACAGTCGCTGATATCGCGCATGGAGAAATTGTTACAATCATATTGCATTAATGCATACATATATTTGAACAAATTGGTTTATAAAATTGATTGAATTTCCCAGTGGCCGTCCGAAATCAGGGATATTTTTTTTGTAATCGAATTATGAACGGAGCTCGCTCGAAATTCAATAATAATACGAGCTGTCGTTGAGCGCAAGAACGATAGATATCGAGCTTATTTATTATGCGCAATAAACATGTGGGAATGTCTAAAATAGACACTTTGTTGACGGCAGTAAGGTATCTCGTGTTTCTACGACTTCCATACGATAAAGGTATAATAATTCAGAAAATATACTGCCAACGTTGGCGCTTATGTTATTGTATATGTATTATTCTAGATATGGTATCGTTTTTAATCTACATGCGTGGAACCGGCGGGCCGGGTGAGAAAACATTCGATGATGGTAGGAAGTGCAGTTAAGTCTAATCATTTCACACTGTAGTTCGGTAAATTTTAATGTTTACATCATCACGATACGGCATCTCACCACGATAAGGAAGCAGGTGCATTCGAATGGACAGGCAGCCTTTTATTCAAAACACACGAAGAGAAAATTCGAGGAACCATCTTTTTTCCTTTAATGCTATATCATTGCATCCATGAAATTACCAATTTAATTGATTTTATATGTAAGTTTATTCCTTTTTTTTTATTAATGATCAAAATTCCATGGTTTAACATTGCAAATACTGCGTTAAGTAAATGTTACACAACATTCTGTCTATTCGATTTTACAGACCTGCCTTCGTCATACGTGTATATATCATTATATTCACAGTGTCCTATAGAACTTCTAGACGTTTTCCTTAATATACCTTACGCAAGAATAGATAGTCGTAATATTCTACATGAAAAACGCATGTGTATGATGCGTACATGTATGATTGTGATGCATATTTGTGTATTGTCTATGGATTCTATGATGGTGTATGAGTGCGTGCACGAATGTTAACTTTGTGAGTAATATGTTCGCTTGTATGATGTATACTTCGAGTTCGGCGGGCTCTTTAGTGTATTACGTTGTGTGTTGAATGGACAAGAGTTCGCCACATATTGTAAAATAGTATTTTTCTAAATGGCGAAACAGTGTGCGCAAGGGATCGCGATCTATGTCAGCCAAAACGAAGGGGTATGATATTATTATTTAAGAGTGTATCGTTTCCAATTTAAAAAAAAAAAGAAGAAAGAAGAGACAGATTTAAACAAAACAAAAATCGAACATACGCCAAATTTTGAATTAGGCAAACATGCAGTAGAGATATTACTGGGCACCGAAAGAACAGATTCGGAGAAATTAAATCGTCCTGAAAGCGTCACAAGCGATCCACGTATATAGATTAAACACTACGTACTGCCAACGATAATTGAATAGAGTACATATGTCCAAACGAAAACGAATTTCTGTAACGCGTACAACATGCGAAACACTGTGTTCCCAAACAGAAAAGTGAGAACTTGTATATATATATATACTCTGACCAGTTAACGGTGGAACATTATCTGATCGACAATAAATGATCTTCGTGTAAACGGGAAAACCGGAAATCGGTTATTGATCGATCGGATCTTCAGGTGGTCTCAAATTCCACTTGAAACTGTTTTCACGTTTAAGCGTCAGTCAGGGGCGTAAATATGTGTTCATTTCTTCTTTTTTTTTTTTATCAAGATTGTTAAAAATCCTCGTAAGTTTGTATATATAAAACAATATAATATGACTTTGTTTAAAATAAAAGTCAGGCTTCGTTTATTGTGACTGTACATTTATATTCTGTCGTCTATAACGAATATACACAGTAGGTAAAGAAAGAAAATGTATTCGGTAATGCGAAAACCAAAAATGTCTAATCGTACATGCGCGTTTCCTTTAATCTCTTCTTTCTTACTCGCGATTGTAAAAGAATAATGGGGAACGGAATATTGTTTCTGAACCATACAGCATCCGGTTTACGCCCCTGTCATAATCGTCGATTTATGCGGCCACTTAACATAGGGATTTAGAATTGAGTTAAGATTAGGTGTACATTGTGTCAACCGAAATGAATCTTAACAATTAAGAAAGCGTTTTATCGAAATGCACTTTAAAAGGTAAGAGGCATTAAAAGGAAGATTTCTAATGTGTTGATTCATTGTACTAATTCAGCGGCGTTTAATTGTTAAAAGTAAACTTCGAAACGTTCTGGTTTTGCTTTTCTTGAGAAACTTCTAAGTTCCTACGTTAAGTATCTCGTACGGAATACAATATTGTCGACTTGTTTTGTACACGAAACGTAGTCACGTTCAGTAATAATTTTTAATTGAATTTTATATTATTCTGCGCAAAGAAACACTTTGAACCGAGTAACACTTGTATGTAATAATACATTATGGTTGACTTAGGAACTGGCAACATTCGAAGAACGAACGTCTTGTTCATATGAAACAATTTCGGTTGAGAGACCGTGATGCATCTTCCAATAATAATTTAAAGAGCGCACATTTTTTTACGTTTATATTTTATCGAGTGCCAGCGTTACAGAACTTCCATTTATTCACTAATTTTTTTCCATTTTTGTTTTGTATCGTAAACTCTCAAGTAGCGAAATATGTTACACTTTTTCAAATTTTACAAGCCTGTAATATAAAATGCTAGAATTTTAAGTATTTGCACGCACGTTTTATTTCTTCGTTGTAAAATATGTAATTGTCATTACACCTCTGTGTATAACGAATACGAAATATTTAGAATAGACTATTTAATATATGCGTCATGCACCTTAATTAGCATATGTTTTAACATACGAAGAGAATACATTTTGTACGTTACATTTTGTGAACAATGTGACAAGAACAGGAAGGGAAAAGATAAATATATGCAATAAGTACATCTTTCTATGTTCCAGTTCGCTAAGTCGAAATACTATTAACACGGGAAGATAACATTGCCTTCCACGGATATTTAAATGTAATAACATATCAATGCGTTTGCTAGAAAACTTTGATCCAACGAAATGCTCTTGAACCGTACGAAAGAAATTTCTCCTTCGATGACAATGTGTCGATTAAATCAATCATTGCGCAGATTAAACATTTTTTTGTTTATTTTCCTTCGAAATTACTTGAAATATAAAATACATGAGACATTACTAAAAGAAGAAATTCTAATAAAACACGTTTTTTGTACATTCAAATCTGGTCTTATCATTTGATTTCTTAACTCATTTCCAGTCTTCGTCTTTCGCGATAAAAAAAATTTACTGTAATATAATTAAATGAATAGTTTAATTACCTCCCATTACGTCTGGTAAATTATTTCATGGCCGGTATTCAAATAATTTATCATTGATCATTAACTACTATATGATAACATTGTACAGTGATTTTAATCGCCGAAATTACGTAACATGTGTGTGAATATAATAGAAATTGCATTTGTGCAGTAAAATTGATGGAATTTCTGATAATTAAAGTTGTGCAAATATTGCTGACTGTGGTATACGTGTAATTCCATTTTTCACGCAATAAAATTCGCCACTTACAATACAGTTGTTGATTATGAATTTTGTTTAGACATAGTATGGATAAGATGGATCATTATTTTTTATACTCCCTAATGTTGCATCTATTATAACATTTTTTATTGATACTTCAAAATTTTTTTAAATAAATGGATAGATTAATTTTGCTGGATAGATTAATTTTAATAGGATTAATTTTGCATGATTTATATAACTATTACATCAGTAAAATGATCAGGTGAATTTTGTACAAGATAAACGGATTCCAGGATGGAAACCGTTTAAGAAGGATTAACAAGCCCTTAGTATTATTATTATTATATATTACAATACAGTAGAAACAAAAGATATTTTGTAATTACCTTTTTACTCGTCTATTGTTCTTATGTGATAAAACTGTTTTTCTTCTTCAGAAAGAGTAGCAGGTGCACCAGACATTAAATCTCGCCCTGCCATAGTTTTCGGAAATGCTATCACACTTTTTATACTTTCTATATTACACAGTAGACACATCAAACGATCTAAACCTAAAATGTTAATTTAATCTCCATTTACTGTTTCTCTACCGAATATTTTCTATACTTAAAATGGAAATAAAATACCTATAGCAATTCCACCGTGAGGCGGAGCACCAGACTCTAAAGCGTCCAGCATATGAGATAAGTTCGATTTGTCGACATTCAACATCTCCAATATCTGTTTTTGCAATTTCGATTCGTGAATTCGTATCGATCCTCCAGCAATTTCGGAACCATTCATAACCAAATCATAGTGCAATCCTCTAATCTGCAAATAAGTAAATAAAAACATTATTTATTAAGATATTCTAACATCACTTATTTATTAATAGTACCTTCAATGGATTTTCTGCGAGATATTGCATATCATCTGGATGGGGTTGAGTGAATGGATGATGCATCGTTTCCAACATATTTTCTGCACTGTTAAGTGAAAATAAAGGAAAATCGGTGATCCATAATAACTCATCTTCTGTGGTTCGGATTTTTTCGCCTTTACTTTCCAATGAATTCGTAAATTCAAGACGCACTTTTCCCAGCAGCGATTGCTGCGATTTTAAGTATAACATTGAGATGTATCAAGAAATTACTGAACACTACAGATATAATATAAGTAAAAAAGAAATATCTACGGTAGGAAATTTTTCTCCGTAAGCTAGGAACAGAACATCTCCATCCTTTAAATTTAACTTCTGTTGGATATTCCCCTCGATAAGACTTGTTATTTTCGATGACTTGTTGGATATTGTAGTTTGAATCAACTTCACAGAAGGGAAGTAATTGCTTTGCAATTCAGAAATAGTGTCCTTTGTACTCTTTGTCAAGCATCCCTAATGTAAGGCAAGATATATTATAAATATTATAAAATTCAAGAAAATAGGGAATGTAAATATTATGGACACATACTTGTTTCTGAGGAAACACTAGACCATATACTTCAAGATTTTCGTCACATTTTATTTTTAAGGTTTCTTCTACTATCGAGGGTTCGATGAATTTTGTCAACCTATTAAGCTGAAATATTAATGATAACATTCATAATAGTATAGTCCAAATTTGAAAAAAAAATACACTGAATTCTTACTCGTTGAGGTATTCTTAAGTCTGGCTTATCTATACCGTATAATTCCATTGCTTCGTCGTATTTCATACGCTTCAGAGGAGTAACTATTCTTCCCGATTCTTCGGGCCAGGCATATGCCAATAAGTTTTCAATTAGTTCCATTATTCCTTCGCAAGTGACAAACGACATCTCTATATCAAGCTACAAAATAATATATTTCTAAATGCAAACTCATTTTATGGAAGACCTGTAAGACCTGTAACTGAAAGCACATGCCTGTGTGAATTCAGGTTGCCTGTCGTGTCTAGGTTTTTCATCTCTGTAGCATCTGGCAACTTGAAAGTATCTATCAAAACCACCGATCATTAATAGCTGTTTGAATTGTTGAGGACTCTGCACTAAAGAATAAAAGTGTCCCGGTATCTGCGTTGGAACTATGAACTCTTGAGCACCCTGTTATACAGAGAAAAAAAAATTTCTATTTTTCCACAAACAAATAGCAGTTGAATAAAAATTCACCCATACATACTTCAGGAGTTTTTTTAAATAACGTTGGGGTTTCAATATCGACAAAACCGCAATCATTAATTAAATACTCTCTCATTTTCATGATAACTTTTGATCGTAATCTTAAATACTTTTGTAACTCGGGATATCTCAATGATATATATCTGTATTTCAATTGCACAGCTTCCTTTGCTTTGTTGTAATCTCTTATTACAAATGGTAGCTTTGCTTTTGCCATATTTAAAACTTTTATGGACTCTAACGTCACTTCGATATCTCCAGTTTTCATTTGCTTATTCTCTTGGCCCTCTGGTCTTCTTATCACTTTCCCTTCTATGCTGAGTACACTTTCAAAAGTCAGACTTCCAACTATTTCTTGCAAATCCTTTCTCTAATATAGAAAAAACAGCTTTTTTTTATTACCACGTATATATACATGTAAAGTGTACTTCAAAGAAATGTATATTGATTAACTCACATGTTTTGGTACAATAAGTTGAATAGAACCGTAAGAATCTCTTAATATTACAAATATGTTACCCCTTAAAAATTCCAACCAGCCGTACAATTGAACATGCTCTCCAACATTTTGAATTGATAGTTCGCCGCATGTATGAGTCCTCAATACAAATTTATTAACTGGTTGAACATTTTCTTTTGCCAATGTTTCCTTGTTTAAAGCTAAATCGTGCGTATAAGCTGTTAACATTGACCTGTACATCGTTGTAACCTGAAATAATCACGTTCATTTTTTTTTCAATGAATTCGAAATATTGTTATTAAGAATTAACAAATATTCATACTTACGTTTCGTTGACATATACCGCTGTTAAATAATGATTTAAAAAACCATGTTTTCCGTAGAATATGATTGCGAGACATTATAATAAATAAATATGCAGTAGTAGAGTTATTAATTAAATATCTTAGGTGGTTCCTAAATATTTACAACGAATTGACAATGGCAAAAAATTCATGGAAATTCTTCAGGTATCATTTCATTCAAGATCGTAGAAAAATCTTGCTGTTCCTTCAAAGAGATTCAAAATTATGTAAAAAAAATTACATATTCGCATTGTACATAAGAAATAATTATAACGGAATAAAAAATGTATAAGATTGTTTAAATCTTCCTCGTTGCCATCCAATATTGTTATATACATACAATGATGAACAAATAACGCGAACGCAACAAAATTTTAGTTGGTCATACTGATCGGATTCTAAACGTGTTTCCAAACAGTTTATTCACATGTCACTTATGCGGTATTTGAATACACAACAACATAAGAAAAGATGGTACATGTAACAATTATTAGACTGCGAAACAAATATCAGAACATTATCAGTGTGACTTATTATATATTACTATTTTTCAGTTACCTTTATCGTTATTAAGAACTGCTCAAAATCATCCTATGGTAAGTAACGAACGCAATGTTGTTTTGTACAATATTAAGTAGATAAATACACTTCTTAGTTAACAAAGTTAATATTATGTTTTATAGCTCGTGGAGCTTAAGAATGGAGAAACTTATAATGGACACTTGGTTAGCTGCGATAGTTGGATGAATATCAATCTTAGAGAGGTTATATGCACGTCCAGAGTAAGATCGTATTTCATTATTTGCTATTCATTCTACATTCCGACAAATAGTTTGCATTGAATTTCTTGCACGTAATATATGGTTTAGGATGGTGATAAATTTTGGAGAATGCCAGAATGTTACATTCGCGGTAGTACAATTAAGTATTTACGAATTCCTGACGAGGTCATAGACATGGTAAAAGAAGATGTACAGATGAAATCGAGGGGTCGTGGAGAAATGAAAGGAAGAGGTCAAAATCAAAGGGGCCGAGGGAGTGGAAGAGGTATTTGCGATGCATTTATATTTTATATTTCTTTACGACCGTGACGCGATAAATAATGTAATTTTTTAGGAACTTTTGGCCGTGGCGGAAGAGGTCCTACAGCCCTTGGACGTGGCGGCGCTAATCAAGGTGGAAACAAATCGCAAAATAAAACAAGGGCCAAATAAACTTAACTTGTATCATTTTAGTTTCCAATGGCAAATTGACAATTCATCAATTTTTCTCTTTTCACAATATATTCTCACTTTTAAACTCAATACTTATATTGCAATTAGAAATTATTCATGAGCGATATTAAATTGTACGATGTAGTAAATAATTATTATTTGAATCGATATTATGTACATATGTGAAACACGAGATGGACTGATACAATATTTTTTTTTAATAAGAGATACGAATGTATGTACAGTACAATATATTTGAAGCTGTAGATCTACTGTTGTACATGGAATGAACAATAAATAAAATATAATACAAATGGCATACGTTATTTATATATAAAAAAAGGTTTATTTCATTCACATGAAATAAAGGACACAGTATGCGTTTCTCTTAAGCTATGTGTACAGATAATTCTTACATGGTAAACTTGGAATAAAAGTTAAATAGTATTATACAGCAATAACGTGAATTATTTATTGTAGTCTTTTAAAAAGGATAATAGTTCAGGTATAATAACTCGATTGTGTCACTTGTTCTTAAGGTTTGTCAGATCGATGAAAAGGAAATTGTAAATCGATACAAAATTTACTTATATTTAATGTGGATACACAATGATAAGTGTATAATATTGGCGTTTGTTCTCGCGTGTCTGTAACAAAAGATAACAAATTAACCTGTTGCAAATATTGCACAAGGGTACAAGAAAAAAGGCTGCGACGATTATTATCACACATACTTAATCGAATTTTTAAGTTATAATGGTGAAAATGGAATTATATTTATCGTCCTTCAACTGCAATAGAAAAAAAAATGGTCGGATTAAATTTTTATGGCCACTATAGAGATTTAATTCGTATAGCGGAAAGAACTTACTGTATGATGCTAAATCTATTTCGTCTGGTAATTCTGTAATATTAACATCAAATCGTTCTTGGACATCATTCAATATTTTAGCATCACTTTCGTCACTAACTAACGTAATAGCAAGACCCTGTAAAACGTTAATCAAATATTAAAATAAATGCAAACGTTTTTCAACAATCTTCAATTAAATATATAACTGAATTGGAATAAATAATGAGAATCTTCCTCAGCGGTAGGTGATGGTGTTAAAGGGTGTCACCATTATTTGGTAAGACAAATAATTTCATCATATGAAAGATTCTTAGGAACATCGAGCAAACATTATTCCAGTTTAAGTAAAAATTACCTTTGTACCAAATCGACCCGCCCTAGCTACTCGATGCAGGTATGTGTCTGAATCTTCTGGCATATCGTAATTAAATACTATGTTCACTCGTTCGATATCCATACCACGTCCAAATAAATTTGTTGCTACAAGGATTCGCTGAAATAATAAATATTTGTTAACAATTGCTAAACCATAAATAATATGCGGAGAAATCTATGTAGTATATTAAATAGGGCACAGAATATTTTATACATTGGATATTTACTTTTTGGAAATCTTTAAATTGTTGATATCTCGACAAACGTTCTTCTTGAGTCATACCCCGGTGTATACCAATTGCAGGAAAGTTTTGCTCTGTTAGAAGTTGTGCCAAAGCCATACACCTTTGTACAGATTTTACAAAGATAACAACCTATAGAATAATTGAAGATAAAAACGAAAATTACAATGGCTCGATGTACAATAGAAATACTAAAACAAAGAGAAAAAAAAAAATTGGTAGTAATATTATTTAATCTAGCTCTGCAGACAAACCTGGTTGAACTCAAGTACATCAAGCAATTCAAATAGCTTCTTGTTCTTTTCATTTTCTTTTAGTTTCACATAATGTTGTTGCAGACCGTGCAACGTGAGCTTCGCTTCATCGTCGACATAGACTTCCATGGGCTGCGCAAAGAATGTTCGTTACAAGATTATCTATTTTGCCCTAACGATTGACACGCTTTGATAATTTCTATACTCAATATAACGAATTTTCATTCTTTTTTTTTACATCTAGTATATCAAGCAAGCTCCAATATGTATATATCGTATATAAGTTAAAAAGTGACCAAAATTTACAAACGAAATGGAGTAGATATGACAGACAAAAAGCAAATAAAATAATTTTGAGACATGAAATTAATAACTATAAAACGAAAAAAAAACAAACAAAATAATGAAGAAAATATGATGTTAAGATGTGAAGTATCTTTTTCTGCAACAAATGTCCCAATTTCTCCCGCTTCCTTGATAATGACAATTTTATATGTCAAGTGACTACAAACAAAATGCAATTAGATAGTTTTCATAAAACTTTCCGCCTGTGCTCTCAATTCTGCACTTATTCGTTCGATCGGATTATTCATACTGGTTACATACGGTCCGGCGACTTCCATCTCTGGGTAGTGCCAACAACGAAAACTCAGCAGTCACCCCCACAGAACTAAGAAGGCGCACCCATTGTATGTTCTGTGTCACACATCCGCTTGGCAACTCGATGCCAAATTTCTTCTCCCGAATTCTGGTATACATTCAGAATGTGTCCAGAATTGGCCTCGATTGTAGTTGATATATGCTCGTATGTCACAGAATTTACGGCCTCTGGGATATATACTTTTTTTATATAGCATCGCGACATAATTAGCCCATATTATACACAAAACTGATCGATATATGGTTTGTTTTCACATAGAGATGGGCACGATCAAACTATGTATTATAACACTTCCATTGCTGTCCAATTTCACTCCAATTAATCGACATTAACGACCACTGCTAGCCTTTTGCAAAACATCGAAATAACGTCGTTCCAATTACAGACAAGACGAACGCGACTAAATGATAGATATATTTGCCACCGTAATTTGCTGCGACATGTATTGTCGTCCTAGCTAAACCCCAGTTTTCCCACATATCCTCTTGCATCTTCTTTCTTGCGCTCTTCTGTCTTCAGGTTGTCTTGAAGTCTTCTTAGCCCCCCACCCGAAACGACAATGTGCTTTCGATATTCTGTTCTAACTCGTTTGAAAAAATTCTACCCTTCCCTTTTTGCCCCTGAGACTCGATCATTTTATGCCCGTAACAAATGCAGAAACTCGTACATATTTCCACCCGACCCATATTCCCGACATACGTGACGTTTTTCCATACTCATTCGTATAAACGTTACACCAAACATAATTCTTAGCATTGGCAATTTCAAACGAATCGTAATATTCAAATATTGGAACTAAACAAAAAATTTGTTAAAGTATCGCCAAAACGCTTTCTATCTTCGTTAACTCGAGAAACAACTTTAAACGAAGTTATTTGTTCCTTTTTTTTGTTTGTTTTGTGAGCAGATATTCCGGTGATCCGGTAAATGGAGGAAATTGTTTTGGAGCAGCAACTCATATGAACATTCAAATTGTAGAACTTGATTTTCGATTAATATCCAACGACATCGAGGGACTTTTTTTCGTATTTGAATTCTGTATCACTTCTTCAAAGTGTTGTTCTAACTAGACCTAACCCGCGGGTGCGCCGTGAACGATATTTAGAGTATGGTCTGAGCTTTGTCCTGGGTATGAATACAGGGCCAACGAAGTAGGAGCAATCGAAGATCGAAGTGAAGAGGAAGATTTGTTAATTACATCTTGCATAAATTTTTTGCAGACGGGACGTATTTCCTTGGACAATGTGGCGCTGAACATCATGACTTGTTTGCTGTGTGGAGTGCTTCTAAATATTTCCTGTACGTCCCTACGCATGTCTAGAAACAAATTTAATCGTTTTTACTTAAACGTCCTACAAATTTCTAGATATATACAAAACACTTATTAGATAAATACCTAGTAGTTCAAGCATTTTATCACATTCGTCGAGTATGAAGTGTTTTAAATGTTTCAGGTTTAGTTTTTTATTTCGCACAAGAGCTAAGATTCGACCTGGTGTACCGACAACGATATGAGGACATGTGTTCTTCAAGACTTCTTCATCTTTTTGAATTGGTAAACCTCCGAAAAATACTCCAACCTGATAATAATAATAAATTATTTAATACAATTGTCGTAGCATTTATTTCGTGAAATTGATCGTATTAAATAATAAGAATCTTCCTCAGTGGTAGGTAGTGGTGTTGAAGGATGTCACCATTATGTTGTAAGTTAATTATTTTCATCATATAAAGATTCTTTAAAATAATTTAAATCCAATGCTTTATATAAATTATATATTGTACAGCGAAATACAAGGCAGCAGGTTAAAATGATATTTACTTAATGCCTTGTGTTCCTTCATTTAAGTTTTCGAATACAACTCACCTTTACATTAGGCATATATTTGCTAAATCTTTCGTATTCTTTGCTAATTTGAAAAGCAAGTTCTCGTGTGTGGCACATTACAAGAACATAAACTTGATTCTCATTCAACTCTAATTGCTGTAATGTTGCTAATACGAAGACCGCTGTTTTCCCCATGCCGGATTTAGCTTGGCACAATATATCCATGCCAAGCACCGCTTGAGGAATACATTCGTGTTGTACTGTAAACATTTATATTCAATTATTGTCTCCTCTTATTAAACGAAAAAATACTATGTATTTAATGCAATAAATATTCAGTTCTAATAGTCATATCATTCATAAATATTCTGTTGTCCCTATCAGATATCATCATTTCATGAATAAATATATAAAGATTTTTGTATTTTTTAAAATATATAATATTCGTATAAAAAAAAAGTCAGATAGATTCTACATTTTCCTGCATAATTATTAATTAGGTAATTAAAGCATAATTACCTTCAGATGGGTGCTCAAAACCGCAATCAACAATTGCACGTAATATTTCAGGTTTAAGGAGAAAATCTCTAAAGCCGCTACTGTGAATAGATACGTATGTGCCCTTGACTTCTTTCTTAGTAGGTATATCACCGCTTCCGTCAACTACTTGTTCAGTCTGTTCTTCATCTTCGTAATCCAAAAGATCATCATTGTCCGCCATTTTTATATATATTTATATACGCGCTAAATTATTGCTGAAATTTGTATAAATAATATTAGGCATACAAATGATATCGAAGATATTGGTAAACCTATAGGAAAATACTTTTCGCGGTCTTTTTTGTTTTCGTTTTTCATTGAAAACGTTTGGAAAAATTAGCAAATACTATACTCAATTTTCTGTTCATCGTACGTACGTAGAATTCGAAAAAAAAAAATTAAGATTTCAGGTAATTATATAAATATGAATCGTGTTCTTATATTCAATCGTAAAAATGAGAATGTTTGGCTCGATATTTCAGCAATTTTAAAATATTCTAATCATATCAGACAGAAATGAACCTATTTTAATGCGCTTGCTTGCGGCAATAACGATTTTGCGGGAACTATACACACGGCATTGTAACCGCCATTTTAGCGACGCTTCACCATTCATCGGTGGAGGAAACGAATATTGTAATAACATAAATACATACATATATAAAATGAAAATCTAAAGTCCAACTGCATTTAATTTTATCCCGATTGCCCATCAAATCTAAACGACTATGGTTATAATTAAAAATGATGCTAATTATCATCAGAATTCGTTCGCACGTTCTTTATGTCGTAAGGCAAATAGGATAAACACTTGTTTTCCCACAATGTAGCATTTAGGTATACAATTTATACACGCTAATAAAATGTGAAACTATTCTTCGTGTGATTATATGTGTTTTATAAACGGATTGATTTTTAATACATAATTATAAATGGATTACAAATGTTCAACTCACCTTAGGACACAACTTTAACAAACTGACGCTCACCGAAACTACAGTCGGTTCGGGTAACTTCTCTTGCAACTCTATTCCGGAAAACGCGTGCTGCCACCTACGAAAAAGTATATATAAAAATATATATATTTATCTTAATCAACATTGTTAAGAAAATATATTATTACATATAAATAGAACAAAATTGCACTACAATTTTGTTTAACACGTATAATTTCTAATGTAAGGGTCAACAATTATCTATAATAACGTTAATGTTGAATGATTACGACTGGTGCGCAACTTCGTCTTCGAATACAAATGGCCGGAAATATGTACTACGCTAACGTACGTGAAATGTTGGCGCCCTTTTTAAAAAAGAAAGTAATAATTTCGTAACTATGTTCTGCATGTATTCAAAATATATTAGATATATATTTGATAAATAATGAAAGTGATGAAAATAATTTTAATTTTCAATCAAGCATTAATTTCATTAAACTAACATATATAGATGTTCATCGAAAAAAAAGAACGATGCTGTTTAAATATGGTAAAGTTTATTTAATAACATCACAGATACAATAATTATGTACACAATTGTCGGAGAAAATGTTTAGCACGCTGGTCAAACACTTCCAACTATCCCATTGTCAATATAAGCACTGAAGTATGTACTAGTTTTCAGATAAAGGTGCTCCATAAGGGCGGACATTTCACAGTTTCGAAATGGAAACTTCGTTTTTTTTCTTTTTTGAAATCGTACTGCGGTCTAGAATTTATTCTAGACACATGCTTATGCTTGCATTTATTTATCTTTTTCTTTTTTCTTGACTGCTGTTGTTTGCTAATCATTAATACACAATTAGCAGCCGTCTTTATTACCCCGATTGTATTATAAGTTGTCTTCGGACGACGACAATTTATCAAATACGTAAAGTTTCAATTGAGCGTCGTGCCTTTGTGGAGGCGCGGTGGAATCTGATTTTACCATCTGCGAGGCACATGGAGGATCTATGTTACGGGGTAATAAGGTATGATTGAGCTCAGGCATAGAGGCAGTTGGATCTTTCAGAGGCAATGTTACTTCTCTCAAAGAGTCTGTAGGTGAGGGAGGAAGCACCACTTTCTCGGGAGCATTTTGAATAAATATTACTCTAAAAAATATTGTTTATACGTTTATAAGAGCTTATAGGCACACACGATTAATTAATGATCATGATATTTACCTGTTAAATGCTCGCCACTTCCTGCATAACGTAATGTATGCTTTGCACTGAATGTACATAAAAACTAAACCTCCTGTTGAACCGATTACAACGACTATCAATTTAGTCCAGAAAGACCAGTCTACGTATCCGTGTCGTGCATCTTCTACAGATCGTTCGACGAGTACATATAAAGACCAAGCCACGCATAGTGCAGCTACTGCATGAAATGCAACTGCACACCATAACTTACGAACTTCTAGGGCAGACATCTCAAGCTTTTCCCACTGCAATAATCAATGACTTTTGAATTCATGTACATTGCATGAAAATATAAATATTTCAGTGAAACATCGGTGTGCAATATTTATATGAATGTAAGCGGATAATACCTCACAGAACGGTTTTGTTTTAGCATGCATAATAAATGTGAATTTACATAATTCACAAGTACGCGTGTCTGATGCTTTTATCCATTGTTGAAGGCAAGCCTGATGCACGTAACGTAAACTGCCACTGCAATAACAAGGTGCTAAAAGAGGAGCACCTTCTTCACCTTCACAATGACATATTCTGTGATAAGAAAAGGAGATTATATTATCTTATATATATTATCATAAATCCATTAAGTGGTGCTCATAAATAAGTGCCTCTTAAATGTTAAACATTTCGTAATAAATATATTTCTTGTAATAAATATTAATTATCCTTAAAACCATTCTTAATACATAACTATTTACCTGCAAATATCATGATTGCTGGAGGATAATGTGCTCACTGATGAGTGACAATGATCTGGTATAATTGTAACTACTGTTGCATATGTTGATTCCTAACAATTTAAACAAGTATTTTTAGTATATTTTTTAGTATAATTGTTGCATTATGTAATGTAAACATTCATTGATTATTACAGCTTAAATCCTATAAAATACAAATTTTAACTTAGCGTATACTTCTTTATGCTTCTTGCCACAAGAAATAATTTCAAGAGAACAATTTATTATTACAAGCTATATAGGTGATATATATATATAGGTGAAACGAATTACCCTTGGTGTCCATTCTGGCAACCCTTCTCCACTGGCAGGGCTATTGTTATTGGAAGGACCAAGCGACAGAGGTGGTTGCCGGTCAGGCGGATTAACATTGATCTGATGAACCGGCATCACTCTCTGACCTCAGCAAACATGTGATCAGTGATAAATAACATTAAACAAACACATCTTGATGAGTGTTCGATAATTGTTTTCCATTGGTATCATGTTTAAGCACAACATAATAATTAATAATATAAAAAGTTTCCCACCATGTTGTATAATATATCTTAGTTCGGTAAATGTTTAAAAATCTGAAAGGAGATAACGTAATATAACAAATGTTACAATAAATCGGAATATTTTTTTAACAGTCTTATTTTACATAAGAATATTTATTTAAAAACTGAAAGGATGGCTTACAGTTAGGAAATAATATCGTTAAATATCGTACTTCGATTACTTAATACAATTTATATCGAAATGAACAGCGTAAGGATTTATTGATGCGCGCTATGTATGTATATCGAAAATAATAACGAAACCACTTTTTTTTTTTTTACACGAAATAATATATACATTTAGTGAAAATCGAGACGCAATGAGCACCGAAAAATCAAACAATGAGCTATGAATAAGTGAAATGGTGTATTCCAATTCGTTTGTCATTTGAATTTGAAATATTTGAATAATTATTATGAAGCACACGAAAAAAGAACACTGTGTTTGACAGAGACGAAAAGTGTTATATTGTATATGTTTTATCGAAATCACCATCTATGTGAACGTAGTACACTTACGACAGAAAGTATTTGAGAAAAAGGAAAACAAAGCATTGGCGTCACATACATCTTTCCATTTCCGTGGAAATCGCACTAACAGCAAAAAAGCTTTTTATTTGCGATAAAACGATGATTGACCAAGAAATATAACTGTTTTCAAACAGTTCGATGTTAAACGGCCAAGTGATGTTTTAATCAATGTATTTTTAGTAATCGCCTTGATGCAGTTCCTACGAAGCACGAATGCAAGCCAGAACAATTTTGACACTTTGTCTCGAGTCAATGACACACTATAGGAAAACTCGCATTCACTGCAGTGAATTAATTAACTTGCAGAGTCAAGTCGTCAAAATATGTTTAATAGGTGTCAATGTTTTATTACCGTTCACGTTTTTCTTACATGCACATAGAATCGCATTAGCATCGAAAATTACTACAAATACCGACTTCATTACAGAACATAGTCCTTTCTCCATAACAGACTGGAGATCTCATTTCTCTGATGCGCCGCCATAACGTACAGCGTAGGCGTGGCGTGTGCCATCAGTTCGACCAATCCGCTGCTCGAAATTGACATTGAATATTACTACACCAATGAAAAATTTTCAATTCAAAATGTAGCCTACATAAAACATATATACACATATAGTAAACTTATTTAAACAGTTTATTATTACACAACTTACATATCTTCTAATATAAAATTTAACGTAATAATTGATATAATAATTAGGATTAAAATATAATTTTTACTAGTTTAGCCTTTGGTTTATGATAAGAACGGTACCAATTGTAAAGAATCGACCAAATCTTATATTTTTTCAACATTATCTTGCTTCGTCGATGACATGAGATCAGTTTCATGAAATTCATCACTGTAGCAGGAATTTAATCTATTAGTATCAGCCTCATTGTTAAGAGATGCACTGTTATTATATGTGGGATTGTTACTTAAATTATCTCCATAATCTAACAAAATATTCGGATTAAATGTACGACTATTATTTACATTCTCCAGATTTATATTACTAGTAAAATTTTCACAAAAGTCATTTGACAAAGAATTAAACGCATCTGTTAATTCAATATGATCTGCAGCTTCTATTTGTTTCTGCGTGGTTTCTTTATTGTTATTATTATCATTCGTGCCCTGAATATTTATTTCTTTTATCAAATTGTCATTCTTCATACTTCCATTATCTTCCGGTTCTCTCTTTGTGCCTTCGGGTTTTGAAATTTCATTGTTATCAATGTTATTTTTATCTTCACAATCCTCTGATAAAATTTTGCTATGTAAATTATGCTCAATGTTACTTTCCATGCTTATATTGTATAATGTATTATCCTTATTATTGTAAAAGTATTTTGGTATATTTTTATCACATTTGTAGTTTATATCGAGATTAGCCGCATTACATTTTAAATCCTTATCGAATTTGTTTAACGGTACTGTACGTTCTACAGAGTTATTATTCATATTCATTTCTTCGTATTGGGAAGCACTTTTTGAACGTGTGCGGCCGCTTGCCGTACTTCTTTTTATATGCAGATTATGAATATTATCGTCTTGGGAATATGTATTTCCGTTTTTGTTAGTATAAGCATCGGATTCTGTGTAAAAGTAACGGAAACTATTTAGTAGTAATCGAAAGTATATCTCGTGAATAAAGACGGTTGAAATGGAAAGCTTACCAGGATTTCGAGTATGTCCACCTGAACTGTTTGAAAATAATTTTCTAAATAAAAGGCCAGCTACGAAATAAGGATGAATAATATGTATACGATAAAAGTTTAATGTACGTAATATTAGAAATAATGAGTTCGTGTGGTACTTACCAGCCATTCCAACTGCTGTCCCTCCAAGGAAATAAGTCATTTTATTTTCTTGTTGTGCATTCTTTTTCTTGAACATTTCTGTTTTGTAATTATATCAGCAAAAGATTAACACTGATTTACCTTCAATACATAACAGAATTACTGTCTAATTAGCTTGAATGTACAAGAGGTACAACCCTGTTCATGTTATGTTTAGTAGATTATGTATATTTCAAGGTGACAATGAAATGTAAACACTGCCATTAAAGTAAGTTGCATTGAAGTACAAACAGTTCTATAGATTCATGTTACGAGTTTGGTAAAATATTTTAATTAGTTCTCTCAAAAATTGGGTATATCCTAATGCTATATTAATACACTGAAAGTATAAAAAAAGTTACACTACATCCTATGTGTAATTCAAAATTATATTTATCTGAGGCATTGATTTTTCTACATAACTATAGAAGTATTCTATTAAATATATCGAGTATTAATTCCATTTCCTGAGTGAGAGTTGCTATTGTTAAATGTAATTTCTTTTTACTTTACTAATTTATCCAAACTTACATAGACTTATATCTTCAGAATATCTAATATATGTATACTGCTAATATGTTTATTCTGTTGTTAATTGGCTGGTTAAAAAGGTTTCTGTTCGATACCACATCTATTGATTGGAGCTTTAGGATAATTATAATAAATATTTCGTATAAAAAAACTAAAGGTGACTATTCGTGAAAAAGGGTTGACAATTTACTATAATCATTTTGAAGTTCTCATTAATCTATGTTATATCAGATAAAGAAATTTTCGATCGACCCACTTAGCAACAGAATAATCTAAGCTGACCACATTTCGTGATGGACCTTGTAGAATGTCTGAGAGCTTAAGTAAATAAATATGCTGAACAAAAGCTATACGATTAGATGCACAAGCGAATACAAGACGGTAATTTGGTAGCTCGTTTACATAGTGGACACTTTTTAGTTTGACGCAAGGCTAATTCTAAACATTGAGCGCAAAATATATGTCCACAGCGTGTAGACATAGGTTTCAGATTAGAAGATAACTGTTCATAACATATTGGACAAGACAATTGGACTGAATTTTCATCGTTAGGCTCATTAACATAACATGTGCCAGTCTTTTTTGGTGGATTAATATTGTCAACATCTATAATTTCTGTCACTTTTATATCTCCGTGTGTATTATTGACCGAAATTTCTCTAAAAGGATTGTATTTTAATAATACATAGCTATATTGGATAGTAATAGATTCCATGTAACAGTATAACAATAATATTAATAATAATACATACATAACAGAATCATTATTAATTGCTGATTGTCGGTTAGACGAATCACGTTTTCGTGTTTTTTTTGTCGCGGTATTACCCGGTGTATTTTCAATATTTCTATTTTGCGATCTTGCAGATTTAGTCACTGGTGAATCGATTGTTAAATCAATATAATCAATTGGGTCTGACATGTTTCGTATTAAATCCTCCTTTCGTGTGTCACTTAGAGCTTATACCTAGGTTCATATACTGAAATATAAGAAGGTTTAAACACTTTAATAATCTACTTTACCGAATTCTATCTTTGTGTTACAAATTTTCATTATACAAACCTTTGTGTACGTGAAGAATTCGAAACGTTGCAAATCAAATGTTGGACGATTGTAATTATTAAAATTAATGATGGAAGATCGTTGTTCATTAATCGTTATATTATAAATTATTCCTAATAACAAAATTAGTAGATATGTTACTGTAATTCTGTAATGCAGAAATGTTACTCTATCTAGTTTACAAACTGTTACACTACCGCGTGAACTAGGCCCTAATACTATAGTAATATCGAACGCAATGTCGACAATATATTGTAACTATCGATAGCGATAAATAAATTAGGAGCGAAATTCGAAATCGGACGAGCGTAAGCGATACATAAAACCGTAATCGTTAGAGTCCCTTTTTTCGAATATTTTGCATATTTTGAATAAAGAACACGTTTCTAAATACGAGGATATATTATTTTAAATTCTAGTTGCAATATTACATTGAATAATTTATTATTTATTCACTATTATAAACGTTTCTTTTAAAAACGTAAGCATTTCATGATATGCATAGCCAAACTTATTATACGTAATTGAACTTTTTTTTTTAATACATTTTTAATGTATACATGCATAGTTGCTATAAACTATTATAAAAATACAGAAAATACACAATTTATAACGTCCATGAGTTTCATTCTATAATACTTTTCAAATATTTTGTTGAGCATAAATTAGAGTAAAGTCATGCACCACGAATAATATTAATTGCTAAAATCTGCACTTTAATTATGTACAAAAATTATATAAAAAAGACGTATAGGCACTTTATACATCATCACATTGTATATAAATTTATGAGTACATATTACATACTAATATACATATAGATTTATATATAACTATTTATAAAATATGTGTAAAAAACTATGTATAACGCAATTCTGCCATATATCATAAAAATTAGAGGCCCCGATCTCACGTGTATTTTAATACACATTCAAAACCAAGATCTCTAATAGAAACGCAATATGTGTTATTTCTGTATTAATCATTTTCAAGAGCACTTACTTTTTTACACACTTCCAAGCTATTTCATATTATACTTTCCTGTAGGAATAATTAAATGATATTTCGTTTCAGAATTATAAATTTACGCTCCAGTTGTAATCTGAAGTAACTAGCATAAAAAAAACTACTTTGTAACATTATTAATTACTACACGATCACGTAAGTCACATGCAATAAACATTTAGCGTACATAATACCTTTTTTAAAGAATATTCCGAAACGTTTGATAAGTAAATTTTAAGTTAGCCAACAATTACGAATAAGTAAGAGTAACAAAGTGGAAGTAATTCGATTGTAATACAAATAATTTACGCATCAGCTAAGAAGAAAATGATAGATCGCGTTAATTTCAGTCATCCGCTCCATAATTATAATTGTCACGGCGACATTCCACGCCGTTGAGCGGGCAATTATAAAATTTCAATGTCTATAAAAAACGATTTCGAGCTCTTCATTAGTTTCTTATAAAATGGACGGTTAAATTTCAATACTTTATGAAAAAATATTAGTAAACTCTTGAATATTTTATATAAAGTATCTGATTAGATAAATGATTAAGGAAACATATTATCTTTGGTTATTATTGTGTATATGAACGTGCTACGTCGTATCATTGGTTAATGTGAATCCCGGTTGCTTTTGTTACGATTACGTAGTAACGAAGCGTCCAAGAGAGAATAAGTACCAGGTTCGAATACTGGTGGATATTCAAGACCAGGATAATCTGGCGGTGGTGACGTAGGTGGTGGTATATAAGGTAACGTTGGAGGTGTTAAGGAATTTCTGCCTGAACTGGTATGCCCTTTTTGGCCCATGGGATGATGACTTGTTCCACCCTGAAAATCAACATTTTATATTATGTACTCAACGATGGATATATAATATTTATTATTCCTCCTTTTTGAAGCACTTACTTTTGATGCAAAATTCGGAGGTGCACACGGGGATGGCGTGTCTGGACTCCAATCACTAACAGAACTGACCGAGCTAAAGCTTTGACTGAGAGTTTGCGGACTATTTCCACTGAAGGAACTAACAGATTGGCTGATCCCACTATCACCAGGACTTTGACTGTTCGATCGACTTGGCAACCGTGCTTGATTGTAACATTTGTCTCTGAATAATGCTCTATGTAATCTCGGTGATCCTATTAGACACGGGAGTAAATTATAAACAAATATTCTTGCATGGTATATCCAAAGTATAAAATAATTTATTTACCGAGCAATGTTTTCTGTGTGTCCTTAGGTATATCAAGAGTGGACGGTTTTTGCTGACATTTATTGCCAAATAAGTTCTTCAAACGATTCGTTTTTTGGACCTGTTCGCCTTTGTCTAGATGCATTTCAAATGCAGCAGTCATTCCCTCTTGCTCGAACGGCGAAGTTGGTATAGGTGGTGGTTGATATTGTGCCACATTTTTCAAACGGCCTTTGTCATAATTAACATCCTTTTTATCAATTCGACGCAGAGAGTCTAACCAATTCCTGTCTGAAGAATCACGGCGACTCGATAGATTGAAGCTTCCTTTACGACTGATAGATACTTCTTTCTTTGCACGTTGTAAGGTTTCGTAAGATGTGTAAGATGTATGATATGTAAGATCATGGCTGGACCCAGAAGAACCTGGAAGAAAGGATTTTAATATTTCATGAATTTTATTGTGTGCACTTTATTTATCATAAGTTATTATGCGAAGAACAAGTGTTACCGTCATTACGAACAAGTCGTCTTGGTATTACTTTCGCATCTTCTGTTAAACTGCTCATATTCCTAGGCAAATAATAATCGTACGGTCTGGAAATTTCATGATTGTTCGAAGATTGTGCTTGACTGGTGTATGTGCTAATATTATGTTCACAAGGCGTACTCGTTTGCCTCTCAGGTTTGTCCACAGTATCGGGTTTGTTGTGACAAAAAGTAGTCAATACTTTTTGTTCGTTTGCGACAGTTTTACAATGAGGTGAATTGCACACTTTAATTTGCTGAGAATTTATACTGTCTACCGATTTTTTCTTACCAATGTAACAAAAATCGTTTGACTTTTTATGCGCTGAATATTTTGATGAGCCTCGATGCTCATTTCTGTCCAAATCGAAATCTCCACTAGATTGTCGGGGTACGTGGAAGGTGTCCATGTTTCGTGAATATCCGTATAAAGAAGTATTATTTACTCCTTCGTCACTTCTATTTCGAGTGTGAACGTCGTTACCGATGCCAGTATCAACAATAGTTCTAGATTGTTCATTAACTGACTCACTATCATAAAAATTTCTATGCTGAACGTGAACATGATCGCTGGTTAATGGTGTGATTCGTGGTGATACAGGTCTATTCCTTATCATATGTCTTTGATCTTCCTGTTGATTCAACATGAATTCTTCTAATGTTATAAAACCTTGTAGATCATCTGGCCTTCTATTTCTGTTATTGAGGTACCTACATATTAAACACGACTTCAATAAAATCAAGAGTAAAATATGTGCCAAAGCGTGCAATCACTGTTACTACAATATTAGTTATAAGGACATTGTGTAGGAATGTAGTAAAAATAAGGAGAGACATGCACAAAATATATACATATAAAATAAACTTAATCAACATTCTCAGATAATTTTGTTTTATTATAAATTTAGGAATATAACAATACTTTTAACTGTTATTATTTGCCTTGTAAAAAGTCAAGGTAAATTTAGTAAAAAATTTTTCACGAATTATATTCAATCACAAAAAAGAATTAGTATTAGTCCTACGGCATGCAACACAAATTGTTACCTGTCTGTTGTACGCCTGTAGTCACCCATATCTTGGGTACTGTTCGTCATATCGGTAGTGCTATGAGATGCACACAATCCGTAAAATGTGCTTCCTGCAATTGTCATTTGCAAATCTGGCGAATTTGGAACGGAATCCTGTTTTCTAAAGAAAAAGGTAGGCAATGTTGCAAGCTTCATTTTTAACGAGAAAATGTTATATTAAATAATCTTACTTATTAGGTGTAGATGTTGGAAGAACTCTTCTGTAACTTCTAAATTGTGCAGTTGGAACAGGTACATTATGATTTCTTGCACCAAGAAATTTTAAATATTTCCTGTCTAAGCTAGCACCGCTCATTTCATGATCCTTGTACGTAGAAGAATCTTTTCGAACGACTTTCTTCAACGAACCAAATGATTTCTCAAAATTCGGCTTATATTCGGGCGCGTGAGCATTTTTATTTTTACTTTTCTGTTCACCATCGCTCTCGTCAGTTTCGCTGAAAAGGGCACTATTTCTACTGTGGCCGTCTGCACCTAAGGTAGCTTTGTTAATCGCATCTACCCATAAAGCAAGAGAATCTTCCGTGTCTGCCGCAAAATAAAATACTGTTCCTGTATGATATACTTTGAACGCGTATTTCCTCGACTTTACTTCCGCGGCTCGTGATACGGTAAATCCAGTCAATGCAATGAGGCAATCCGCTTTCATGCTGTTTTGAGCTTTGAACCTGCGTTTAAAAATAGAAGCGGGTAATAATTATTTATAGAACAATTGTTACGTGTAAAATATAAGAATTCATTTAACGAACCTGTATAGAGATGAACATTTTAAAACAAACCAAGCTTTCGCCCATGCACCACCTGCACCTCTTGTGCGATATGTTAGCCATCCTTCTAAATCACCAACGCCTAAATCTTTCACTGAAATGTTTCTTTTCCCTAAATAAAAGACAGATCAAATAAGAATGTAAATAACTGTAACATCATTACAAATTAATGTATACATTTAATATTTTAATTACCCTTACTCGCAAATAAGATGCTTCGTTTTCTATTACTTCTGGGACTGTTGCTGGAAGATTTACTCAAACTTCCGTGCAGTCCGATGCTTCTGGCCACCATCATAGCTTTATTAACGACACCCTTCTCAAAGCTTTTTTCCTTCTCGGATACCTTAGACTTATTATGTTCTAAGTATTGTTTTGAAGAGCACGAACCATCTGGAGAATCCATATTTTCCGAGTAACACTCGGAATCGTGGTAATCCATTGATGAATTGGCGTACATAGATTTCTCGATAGCAGGTTCATACTTATCACAGATAGTCCTATTTTCCTTAACTTGCTTATCATTGTATTCTAAGTATGGCAAATCCATGTTCAAACTAGGTCTGCGTTCGTTACTTAAAGTATTCATATCGTCTACAAATTCTAATTTTTCTGCAAAACTATTACAAGCATCGAGATAATCTTGTCTCGCATGATAATCCATATTACTTTTGATATGATTTTCTGTACAATATTCTGCGCCTTTCAAATCTTTTCTAACGTTATATTTTTCTGAAGTATAGTATTTTTCCTGGTCTTCGTATATCTTTGAAGAGCAACTGGAAAATCCATCCGTCGTGATCTTCGAAAAGTATTTGCGTGGAGGTGGATCTGGTGGTATTAGATTAGATTTAGTTTCTAGCTTCTTGCTCGATTCAGCTTTTGTTGATTCTAGGTATTTGCAAGGCTGTGCTTTATTTCCATGATTACTTAAATCTTCAGCCTTTACATTATCGTTTTGTATTTTCTGGCCCGCTTGAATTGGTGGAATATTTCGAACACTGTATTGAGTGATATTTTCGGCGGAATTCGGTTCACTGTTTGCCGAAATTTGTCCTTGGTGTTGCATTTTTTCTGTCGTCGACATATTCAATTTTCTCTCAATTAATTTTTTAGGCTCCGCTGGGACAGAATTAAATGTCTGTAGTATCTTTCCAAATTTATAGGAACTTTGATTACTTTCGTTATCAATTTGTGCATACTTAGCCGTTGCCTGTAATTTATCATCGTTAGTCTCGTGATTTGACACTGAATTATTTACAATATTTTGAGGGTGGCGTATTCTCGATACATTTTCCGCTTCATCACTTATATTGTTCGCTACGCTTTTCTCGTCGTATTTATTCGTATCATCGATAATACATGCATTATTGCTTTGGTTATTTTCTGTACTGGTCTCGTAACTTACATCAGCTTCCTTAGGTACAGTAGTCTTATTCGAATCTGAATGTTCAGATGATTCAACACATTGTTTCTCCTCCTTTTCTTGCGCTATATTTGTATCCGTATCGCTAATACTTTTAACAATATTATTATCAAAATTTACTTGAGTACTCTGTTTTTGATCACCATCATCTTTCAATTTCTCTTGATCTTCATAACTCGCGGAAGTTACTCGAATGTCAGTCTTAGTTAAAACATTGCTTATATTATTTGCGGACGATTCCGGCGTACAAAACAGCTTTTGTCTTCGGTCCTCTATATCGTCTGAGTCCATTGAATCGTATGCTGGCGTACTGTAACTTTTATCTAATCTTCCTCGCTCTTTACCGCTACATACACTACTTTCTTTACCGCTTAACGTAGTCTTATTGTTACTATTTTTATCTCTAATAAAATTGTTGCACTCATCTAAAGGCACGCTTGTATCACTCGAGTTATTGTTATTGGTAACGTTAGCAGATGTTTGATGGCCCGATGTATTTATATTATTAGTACTAGTTAACAGTTCCTCGTTATTCTGAGTACTTTTACATTCATCTTTTTTCTCGCTAATTACATTGATTGTATTATCTACTTGAGGAACATCATGTTTAACAGATTTCTCTTGAAACTGTACTTTCTTATCGTCACTTTGTGCATCGTTTCTCTTCTTTCTCTTGCTCTGTTCTATGCTTATACAGGTTTGCGAACGTATATTCGACGGTACATTATCTAAACCATGAGCACAAGATGCTGCTTTGTCTCGCAATTGTGAAGTTGTACTACTGTGTTCTTGTTTTAACTCTTTCCAAAATTGTTCAATATCAATACCATGTTTCGTAGTGGGACTAGCACCGGTTATAGTAGCTCTTCTTTGAACCGAATTTCTAGGCTTTGTTGAATATAATCGGATGGACAAAGGTGGTTCTGTTTCGCTATCTGAATCGCTACTATCTATGTTCATTGTGTCTAGTATATTAACAGTATCTAAAATACTTGCAGGTTCCGGACTTGGATTCTTTGGCCTGCAAAATTTATTTATGTAAATTATGAAAAGCGGTGACGAATAACGAATATTACAATTTTAAACGAATGAAAATAAAGTGCAGACATACCTTGGTAATGGCATTGTAAAATCTGGTATGGTTAATAATTCTGGCCTGGGGGATGGTAGATTATGTTGCCATCTTGTTGTATAAGATGTTTTCTTATTGCTTGGAAGTCTATATGGTTTTATATAAATTTGACCATACACTTTTGTATGCCGTGGTCTACGCTTCAAAGTTAATAATACTTCTGCTGGACTTTCGCGAAATAACTCTAAAAGATTTTTTCTTTCCCAACCAACCACAGTCTGGTAATTTACCTGAATACAATTTAGATTAAGTATATGTTTAAATTACTAATGAAACAGGACAAAATTATAAAAATGAAAGATATACCTGGACAATCTCATCTCCTTCTTCCATTTTACCACACTGATGCGCAGCTGATCCAAATTTTATTTCAGCAATTTGATGAGCACCGTGGAAAGATGGTAAAATATAAAAGCCCTATAAAAAAAGAATAGTTTCTCATAAATTCCTGACAAGCTACTGATTTACAGTGGTCTTATTTTAGCAGTTCAGAAGAATTATCTGAACAGGAAGTCAGTGTTGCGTTGAACCAACAGTTGTAGCATTATCACTAAAGGATGTACAGCAGATAATGTTTCCCAGCAATGATTACAAAGAATAACATTTTCTAATTTCACGCCAAACACATTCCGTATATTCCAAAAATATAATTTCATTGCAAATGAAACAAATTCATATTGTTTTCAAACTTACCAAATCATCTCCAGGTTTCTTTTTCAATGTTGCTAAATCTAAACTCGCAGGTTGTAGGATCATAGGGTCAGTAATGTCCTGTATTATATAATCTGCCAACTTTGCTAATTGCCCGCAAATCGTTCTAATTTCTTCTATTGGTTTCTCTGCAAATCTGTCCCTTTGCGCGCACGTGGCCATTTCTAATGCTAGTTTCATTAATTCAGCTTTCTTATCATTATATTCCAGCTGACCACTAAATGGAGAACGATCAAGCCACCTTACTAGAGGTTTAACAGCTGTTATAACGGACGCTACATCGGATAAAGTCTGTGTTGTAACAGGTTTAGAATCTGTCTGACGAGACAATTCATTTTGCAAGCTATGCGATTGGCAAGACAACCGTAATGCCAATAATTGTAAATTTTCACGGTCGAGCTCATAATGAAAATTCCTCAAATATTCTACAGCTTCAAGAATGATTTCCTGATGGCCAAGCTTTAATACACCGAGGTGCTCCAAGTCTTCTGGCCTTAAACTTAGTAATTGCTGTCCGCTGACACCATGATTTGTGAAACTATGTACATAAGGAAGTACAGAATTGTCTAAACCTAGAACAAAAATTGATTTCATTTTTAAAAACTTCGATGCATGTAAGAAAAGTTCTTAGAATATTGGAGTATCACGAAACTTCTTAGAACAGTTTTATTTCAAATGCTTTCAATTCAATAAAATAATGCAGAAGGCAATATTAAGAATGATGGATCCCTTATGCATCTCTTCTGTAATTAACGACAATAAAGAAACTATATAGTGAGTGTAAAATAAATAAATAAACAAGGTAATTACATTTATAAGGTACTCTTAGAATAAAGGTCAGATTGATTATGATCGAAAATTCCTTTTAAGATAGCACATCATGTATGTGTTATGTACGATTGTAAGCAATGATTGAACAAATTAACACTGTTTTACTACACATGCAATGATGAAGTGACTGATAAATTGCAAGGGGGGTGAGAGGAGAGTGGCGCGGGCGTACACGACAAGAGAATTTTCACACGCAAATTTTCACAACACATCGTTTCTGTAAATGAGAAAATTTGCTCGTTTCTTGAAGTGCATGAACAAAACACCACTGATTTCCAGAGAAACTCAATTTACCGCACCTTTCAACCATTCGCACACTTGCTCTGTTTTCCATTCAGCCACATTAACATACGCCATGTCCCGACCATGTATCAATTCACAAAATGCTAAAGATTCTGCTCGCTCTCGGCCGTTCTAATTTCCAGCTTGCCCCGTCGATAAGTGCTACTGTTAAATACTTGATTCAACAATACTGTGGGCTACCATAGACGTGATATAGAATAGACCTATCATACAATGTATTGTTTCGGCACAAATTCGAGGGGCATTGAATGTCCACGCCATTTCCATGTAACTCCCTACGTTATCAACAGATTGTAGAAAACGATGTTAACGCTCTCTATCGTTAACGTTGGAGAAAAATTCAGAATGTTGCATTCTGGGGTAATAACATATTGGGGTAAAAATCTCGTCGGTGTACAAAACGATGTTGGCGTTGCCTATGGTAGAAATTTAAATAATGTTAAAGATATACTTTATATTCTGAATCCGTAGAAATCTGGTAGGCACGATCCACAACGCCCTTTCAAGGAGTATTTACTGTAATACGAATGTACATTAGTTTAAATGCAATTCATTCAGAACGCTTAATTACAACGCAACATTAAACTAAATTGACATATAATATACATATTATACAGTGCAGAAATAAAAATAGATGTACATTGCACGTGAATAATATTTTATGCGTTTATATACATATAGACTGGTATAGTGTCAATTGTACAGCGATTTATTCAACGACGCCCTAATAATTCATTAACGGAAATATTTTAAATATACAATTATACCAAGTATAGCCACTTCTAGTAGTATGATCAAGATCAATACAAATTTATTCATTAAAACCCTTCTCCGCATAACATTTAATATCCTCCTTGTTTTATTTAATTCCTCGTCCGTTTGTGACAATCTTCTTTTAGCTCTGATCAATCGTTCTCTTTGTCCACCTAATTCAGAAATCACTTCTGTTCCTATTTGTTCACTTTCTACAGCAGCTGCTTGAGATCTGGCGAGAGATTGCGAAGATCGATCCAATACTGCATTGCCCTCTAGTAATGTACGCCGATGTTCTTCTTCCCAATTAACGCCGAAATTCATTGTGAAATCCTTAATATACCCTTATGCTATTTGAAATCGAATGATCCTCAAACGATACAGTCCATCATAATGCTTGCAAATTCGCTCTGGTCAACTGAAATCATTAATATAATTTGGAGAGACATATACATTCGCTATTAATTCAATTACTTGGAAATAAAAGTTCTATTTACTAGAACCATCTTGATCCAAATCAAATTCTTTAATCATAAGCTCCATCTCCTCATTAGTCAGATTACAGTCAAGCTTTTTATTAAGTACTCGCAAGACCGTTAACGTTATTCTATTATTTGCAGAATTCTTTGCAAATAGCTCAAACATATATTTGATTTCATCTGAAGGATTTCTCTTATTTAACTTCCCAGATGCTACACAATTATGAAAATCTCATTATTTCACATAAAAATGAAGTAGAAATAGTTTTAAACATACCGACGTAACAAAAATCGTCGAAGTTAATTTTATTGCAACCTATTTTATCGTACATTCGTATAACGGATAAAATGTAAGATTTTTTTACTACAACACCCAAAGCTTTCAACGCAGCTTTCATTTCATGGTAATCTAAATAACCATCAGCATCGCTGTCCATTAACGAGAACGATTCTTTTAAACTTTTCATTATACTTTCCGTATGCAAACACTTTACGATATTTGTCATTTCGTTCGAAGTAAATACCGAAATATTATGGAAATCTTCGTATCAATATTTACCATTTGCGTTATTTCACAAAGAGCATCTTCCTTTGTTATCGATACGTTACAAATGATAGGCAGACAATTTTATTCAATAGATACATACTACACTTGTGTTAAACATGGCTTTTAAATATATGTACATACATTTACGTTATCCAAATTGCTAACTACTCGTGCATAATGAAAAGATTCATATACGTATATACCTAAATCCACACAGTCATCGAGTAATTGCTTTTGGCTATTTTTATGATTTGACAAGCGCTATGTTTCCTTTGCATTGAAAACAGGTTTTAAAGATCCAACAGGTGTTTTTTTACAATTAGATTACAGACTGGTAGACTCGTGGCCGGTAAAATAACGGATTTTAACATTCTTCTGATAAATGTTATATTTAATCAAATAGAATTGATCAAAAAATGACGCGTGTTACATTTTTACATCCGGATCTTGGTATTGGCGGTGCGGAAAGATTGGTGGTTGATGCTGCATTAGCTTTAAAAAAACAGGGTTACGAGGTTAACTTTGTGACAACTCATCACGATGCGGATCATTGTTTCTCTGAGACAAAAGATGGTACAATACCTGTTACAGTTGTCGGTAACTGGTTACCGAGACACATTTTTGGTAGATTCTTTGCGCTCTTCGCTTATATTCGCATGGTAATTCATTTCTAATATACTGTACACTTGACTTACATATATAATATTCGAAAACTTTTGTTCCCCTTGTGACAGATAAATTTCATAAGAATATAATTGATCAAACATCCCTTGTTTTTCATTTAGAAACTATTTCCGCCATAAATATATTTTCTTACAGATCTATGCAGCTAGCTATATAATTTTTTCTGAACATCGGCCACAGATTGTGTTCTGCGATTTAGTTTCTGCGTGTATACCTATTCTTCGACTACGTATTCCATGTATCATTTTTTATTGCCATTATCCAGACCAATTACTGTCAAAACCAGAAGGGATCGGTAAACAATTGTATCGTGTACCCCTGAATTATTTGGAACAGATAACAACTGGAATGGCAGATAAAATATTTGTAAATAGTATATATACACGCACAGTGTTCATGGATACATTTAAGAAACTAAGCATTGAACCTGAAGTCCTGTATCCTTCCATCAACACAGACTTTTTCGATCAAACAAGAATAATATCTTTGGAGAGAGCGCTTGATAAAAAATTGCCATCGGACAGTATAATATTGTTATCGATCAATAGATATGAACGGAAGAAGAATTTGGGCCTGGCGGTAGAAGCACTGGCGGAACTGCAAAAGTACTTAACAGAAGATGAATACAAAAAAGTATATTTAATTATGGCCGGTGGGTACGATAAGAGAGTTGAGGAGAATGTGGAGCATTATTTGGAATTGATAGGGCTTGCAGATGAATTACATGTTACAGATAAAGTAATATTTCTTCGTTCTCCCTCAGATATTGATAAAATATCCCTTTTACATCATTGTCAAATTTTATTATACACGCCACCGAATGAACATTTTGGAATTGTCCCACTTGAAGCAATGTATATGAGCAAACCAGTAATCGCACATAATTCCGGAGGTCCAAAGGAATCTGTAATTTCTGGGACTACTGGATTTTTAGTAGATCTGTCCGGTGATGCATTTGCTTCTAAAGTGGCTCATCTATTCAAAAATCCATCAACCTTGCAGGAATTTGGTAATGCAGGCAAAGATAGATTCATGAAAACATTCAGTTTTTCTGCATTTAGCATGCAATTGAATAAAACTATTGAAGATTTAATTAGTAATAAAAAAGATAAGTAATATTGTTGTTACAAAGGTTTTATACATTGCAAACAAGGATCTGTGTTACTATAATTTTATTACATATTTTTTTATATTGGAAATGGATGGGAAGGTATTTACAAATACAGTAGCGTCAACTGTAGTAGTTTGAACTTTAATATTTTCGAAATATCATATTTTGAAACGTGTCACTCTTGTTATAAATTAATTTCGGTACAATTACAATTATTAACGTTATTTAATCGTTATGTAATTATCGTTTTATTTTATAGAAATCACGACACACGTATGTTCCTTTATATTTTTTTATTCTATGTTCGCATATTAAAATATTAATTTTCATTGCAATACGAAGAAGTTTAATTATTATATAGAATCATGAGTTCCTTGCTGACTGATTTATCAGTTATATTTATTGTGCACATGATTTATGTTACATTCAAAACGAGCGTCTGCGATCTAGTATATATAAAAACGCTTAAATTATATTGTACATTACTTAACTGCAAATGGTGTATAAATTGAAATGTTTTTTATCACGTTGACTATTATGTAAAATTGTAAATTTCTATTGTGTACAATAATAAATCAAAAGTTCCTTCACGTTAAATAAACATAACTATAATATCTGGGACAGTTTTCAACATAATAGTCAACATATCAATTTTATACTGTTTCGTTTATTTATTTTATTAAGTAAATTATTAAATAGGAAATTAGTCCATTAACTGTAAATTATCGAGTTTTTCACTGGAATAAAAACCTGCTTTAACTTGTCTTCCACCGAAAAATCGTCCATTCAAATCAACTACAGCTTTAATAGCACTTTCTATTCTCTTAAATTCTACGAAAATCCTAACAGCTTCTTCTGGGCCTGCTTCTGGTACCTCATGAATAATAACACGCGCAACATCCCCATACTTCGTATTACATTCGTCTTTGACTTCGGGTTCTAAATCGTCATCCACTTCCCCAGGTCCAACCATGTTACGTAGTAGTACGACCTAATGTAAAATTAGTACATTTTTTAAAGAAAAAAAAAATGTCTACATTTATGTTGTAATAGCTTGTTATACACATGAAGAATATTTATCATACAACAAGATACTACAGAATACAAGAAATGTTGGGCTCGAAATGTTTTTCATTCAAGTATACAAATAAAAAGAAACTAATTTCCTTCTTACTTTGCTGGGACTCTTCATTATTTCCGTGATACTAGGTTCTTCGGAAGATTGTGCCAGAGCAATTTGTTGTTGTATTGAGGGTGGAGAACCAGAAACAGGTGGTGGCGGTGGCATAAGTTGTTCCCTTTCTCCAACAATTCTTCCACCTCGTTTACTAGTCTTTTCTACTTGCAAAGCAACAGACATTCCTTGTTCTTTTTTACCGAGCCCTTGTCCTTCTTTGAAACCGTATTTGGCCATTATTTTTGCAGCTACCGAGGATGTTGCATATCCCATGCTAGTCGGCGGTCTAGGTGCGGGGGGTGGAAGGTCAGAGGATTCTTGTAAGGAAGGTGGTGGTGCAATAGCTGCTCCTCCAGCAATACCTCTTGATGTAGGAGTTCTTTCTTCGTCTCTTTCAGGAGGAATCATGGTACTATTTCCAGAAGTAGCCTGAAACAAATAGTAAAGATTTCTTGTTATGAAGTAATGCTTTATCCAATATTCTCAATCAAATATATTATATTTCTATTCTAAATATATATAAACTGGAAGTAATGTGTCACCTGTGTATCTTCAAAACGTGAGCTATCCCTTCTGCGTTTGCGCATTTCAGTTTCTTGTTCTCTATCACGTAAATCTCTCAGCTCTTTAACAACCTTGTCATATTCGTTAGGCCACATAGGATCATATTCGTTGATTACATTCCAATCGAATTCACCGCCCACTCCAATACTATTAACAGTACCAGAGGAAAGGGGATTATTATGTGGTGTATCTTCGTCTCTATCCGCATTTCTGTTAGCTTTTGATTTCAAGTCTATCACGGGTGCTAATACTGCTGTAGCTTTCCTGTATTGTTCACGTTTTGGCTAAACACAAAAACAGCTCCTTTTAGATATCGTCACAATGTAGATGTTAATTAGACCGAAGATATACCTGCGTAGTGGCAGCTTTTTTTAATTGTAACTGGGACTGTAACAACTTGATACTTGATGACCATCCAGCTACTTTTTCCGAGGTTCTATGTTTGTCAAAATCGTCGTACAGAGACATTGTATCTACAACTTGTATATTTCACCAACGAGTATTAAAACATGCTATGCTTAACCTCGACGCCCGGATTATTGGGGGATAAATAATGATATTAGGTAGGTGGAATTTGATTCGAAGCAGATCTGAAAAATGTATTTATCTTTTTAACTGAAACCGAAGATATTATTTGACAGTAAATCTGAGCTCGGCGTTCCTCAAATATCTTACCGTATTAAAATCGTAAATATTTTGTCCAACAATACTAAAATATTTTCCGATACATGCATTTAATATGATTAAGTTTTGAGAAAAAGTATCAGTTTTTATGCTTCTTTTTTGCTGTTAATTAAAACTTGCTGCTAAAAGTTAATATCCGCAGTTACTCTCATGGATCATCTATAATTGTTTAAAAGGAATATATACAACAGAGCAAGTGTGGCTAACTTCATGCGTTTTGAATGTGACAAAGGAGTAAAATATAGTAAAATCCAGCAGTTATAGGTTACATTTATGCGTATTTTGGACTATGAAAATTAAGAATCATAAGGAACGCATTTATTTTTATTCAAATTTACTATGTAACCAAGTCAGACTTAGTTTATCTGCGCAAATATCAATAGTTGTTTAAAATACTACGTATATATTAGATATTATTAGTTTGAACAATAGGAATGAGATCTCAAATATATTTTGTTATAACAATCAGATACTCTATGAAATACCGGTGTTAAAATAAATATCACAATTATTTTCGATGACAATTTTATAAGTATGATTACTGAAGAAGTACTATACTAAATTATCAGTCAATATTTACTAGTTCTGTGCAATACTAAATAAATTGCATAAATTGAATTTTAAAATTTTTAGAACTTTTAGTATTCTTACTTTTGCATCAAAAGAATTTATTTTACAATTGACGAGGACAATTGTTATAGATCTCAATAAAAATTAGATTATTATATACAAAACATATTCTATAATCAAACAAGAAATTGCATAAATGAGGGATATACCTCGGAATAATCTATTAAATAAAGAAATGTCGGATGTTAGAAGAACGTTTAAAAATTTTTAAATATTCTCTTGCAAATAGGTACATATATACTTTTGCGTCAATTTGCACGTAAAATTTATAAATGACGTCTTTCAATGTGCGACGGATGTGTACTGATCGCCATATTAACAATGAACATGCATCAAATATTTACTGATATTTGCTGCACAGCAAAATAATAATATATTAATTTATACATTCAAAGAGAATTAGGATTATTTATTTTTTATGCAATATATTAAGAACAATATCACCGGTATAATTTTCTTAATAAAACCGAATACTCTATCATGGCTTATCATAGCTCGCAATAAAATGTAGAGGTTCGCATTTAACATGTACCATAATTCAAATTGAATAAAATTACGATGCACTCTAAACGCAATGCCATTGGCTAAAATGAATGATTATCGTAGCTACAAGTATATTTAACCAATGAAACGCTTAGGTTGATCACCACCGAAATTCAAGTCATACTACCTTCTTTCATTCCGACACTAATCGATGCTTCAACGAATCCTTGGAATTTCAATAAATAAATGAATTCGTTTGATCTGGTATAATAGTTGAAAAACATTAAAAATAATTTCGTCGGAGAAAATAAATAATTTCAATATTGGAGTTGGCTACGATAGTTGAGTAGGGGAGGTGGCGTTCATTGTTGCAACGGAGTTTGGCGGGCAACATAGCGACGATTGGCCGGTCTTCCCTTCCGTAGTCAATGGTCACCGCAGTCGTCCGGCTGAGTATCGGTTCGAGTTTTCCCAGGAAAACAGTACTTCCCGCGGACCCATTGTCCCCGACGCGTCGGCAAAGCCCAACGAAAGAAGGATTTATTGTGCATTTCCATCCAGCACCGGAGGTAAGTCGCTATGTAATTGCTAAAAAACCGATGCTATATCTCGCGATAACCGAGACGGCGGTACTTTCTGTTCTGTTCTATTCCACACGTGGTCCTCGGCTTCGTTCTCATTCAATTTCCTCGTTGGTACAAGAGTACACCCAAGGTTTCGTTTCGTTCCACTATATCGGGGAGAAAAATTTCATTTTGTCGCTCGGTATTATCTTTTATATTTTATTGGATGGGTATACCTCGCCCTCAACGATCTTTTCTTTGGTAAGGCAAAAAAAGCGCAGTACGGCGTCAGTCTTGGATGCCATCTTCGCGCCGTGGCGTACTTGCGTACCACCACTGCAAAGTGGGGGCAAGAGAGCCACGTTGTACGATAGACGGCAATTTTTCACGAATTTTGTACATAATGATTTAAATATTTATTCTTTAGTAGAATGTTGCTGTGTTGCTAGAATCTTTGAAACCGATATAGTTGCTCTGTGCACGGCGCTTCCCAACAAACACGTGTATTCTACATACTCCTACTATGGACGAGGATACACGATGCCATTTTATATTGTTATTTCAAATAGCTTATTATAGTTTTACGAATACTTTTTGCTGTTTTATATTATATTCGTTTCGTTATTTCGAGACCAGAAACAAAGCGTGTACTATTTTTTCGTCTCTTTTTTTTAGTCTCCTATAAGGCTCCATAGATACTATATCTTCTTTTTCATGTTTCACTCTGCTTCATTACAAATAAGATTTGAAAAGATACGTATATATTGTGCAATAGGCTGCCTTTTTTGCGTCATAGATGTTAGTTTAACAATCATTGGTAGATGCAATATGATATGGAATTTTCAAGATTTATCGGTTTAATAATTTATAATAATTGGCTATTAGTTTGTTGTAGCAATATAAAACGCGTTTTTATTTTTATACAATTATTATTATCGGAATCCAGAGTCGTGCATATACTTATATGATACAAGCAATTACGATTATCATTATTTCCATGCAGTATATCTTATGTATCGCGTAAAGCATAATCGAACCAAATTAAGTTCACTATTAGTACAGTGCAACATTTTTTTTATGCGTACAGAAGTGTACGTACACATACGCTAACAGGATATGTTCAACATGTCATCTAATTTTATGTTATAGATTTATAGAAAATGAGTTCGAGCGCGTGTTATAAATGTAACCGAATGGGTCACTATGCACGGGAGTGTCAACAAGGTGGCGGAGGTGGTGGTGGTAGAGGCGACCGTGGCCGTGATCGAGAAGGTGGCTTCGCACGTGGTCGTGACAAATGCTACAAGTGCAACCAATTTGGACACTTTGCACGAGAATGTAAAGAGGATCAGGACCTTTGCTATCGTTGCCAAGGTGTTGGGCATATTGCAAAAGACTGCCAACAGGTTATTATAAATTTCATGTATATATGTAGAATTCAACACGCGCCCGTATAATATGTGTGTTTTACTTTGGATACTTTAATTTATCAGCAAATTTTGTAAAGCATATGGTTTGCAATAAAATGTTACTGTAACGTACAAATTCTTTTTAACAGGGGCCTGAGATGAGCTGTTACAACTGCAACAAGACTGGTCATATGGCACGTAGCTGCCCAGAAGGTGGTAATGATTCCGGACGTTTTGGAATGCAAAGTTGCTACAATTGTAACAAGACAGGTCATTTTGCTCGTAATTGTACCGAGGTCGGAGGAAAAGCATGCTACACTTGTGGCAAGCCTGGTCACTTAAGCCGTGAATGTGATCAGGATGACAGAAAGTAGAAAATAACCGGAATCCGTGCCGCTCGCCGTTTACCGTCGTGCGCGCTACTACCGGGGATTGTAGCTAGGTAGGGATGTGCGAACGCAGGTCTCGTTGATGCGTATAATTGCTAAAAAATGCGTTTTGTCATAGTCGTTCGAATTTCCATCTCTCCATGCCCAACTCCCGGGAAGCCCATTTTACTCCTAGTTTCCTTCTCCCCCCTCTACATGTCGTTGTTCTCTTCGCAAGGGTTTTTTCTTATGGCGTCTTTGTTTTTTTTTTTTTTTTAATTGCTGTTACACTACACCATACATGCGTGCGCGCGCACAAAAAAGTACATTTACACATAGGACACATCCAGCATTACATGAATACACACTATACGATGTAATAATATTATAAACATTCGATTGAATTAGAGTAGAGACATGAATCCTCTGTCCCCTGACCTTCAAACTATCTCGTACGCGCATTGTTTTGTGATGCAAGATGTATGGATTCTTAATATACTTTATAAAAAAAAATGAGAGAAAAAGAAAAAAAATTTACAAGCGATGCATTTACGACACTTTTTCGTCAGGCCTGATTGACGGGATTCGAGACATCTGTTGGTGATTCATATTGAAGCAGTAAAGATTGTCAAGCGATTCAATTGCAAAAAGGATAGTTGTTTGATACAAGAGAGGGATATATTGACTACGCGAAAAAAAAAAGTCAGATTTATGTTCCTTTCTGAAATCCACGCATCTTGTATCCGGTCCTCCCTCTCGAACTCTCTAGCAATTCGAGTTAACAAAAAGAAAGAAGAAAATTCAAAAGTAATGAGAAAGGAAGTGAACATGCCGGCCCTGAATACATATAAGTAAGGTTTAGTAACGCCAATTTTTAATGTGTAAGGATGTAATGAGGATCGTTGAGCTATTATTTTATAACAGACCTAGTTTCAGATGACAACAAAAACTGCACAATTGTAAGATTGTCAGTGTTTACGAGTTTATATACAGTTATACTTGGCATATTATAATAGATTCTGATAAGCTAGGGCAAACTGTGTGTGCGTTTTGCATGCCAGACTCTGTATGTGAACTGGTATGATCATCACCGATCATTACACGTATATATGTATATATACATATAAACACGGAGGTCTATACAAATTTGCACATTTTGTATGTACAATCATAATTGTTATACCGAGGGTCACCATTGTTCATATTCTCAGTGATTGTTACGGGCTTTGTCAAAGGATGCAGTTCCATTTTGCCTTACTATATCCTTACATATGGTGAAATATCTCGTTACTAGGTATATGTATATATATATATGCGCGTATGTGTATACATATATACATACATATGTGCAGGAGCTGTATTTTGTACTGTAAAAAGCTAGATATACTCTGGTCGTTGCTGGTGACTAATTCCAATGATTCTCTTATTTATACATCACAGAAAAGAAAGAAGGCAAATATTTTCATGTATAAAGTAAACTGCATTATTCCTTTTTTTTTTATAAGTTGTAGAACGAAAGTTTTAGATACAATTTGTCTAGCAATTTTTTTCTTGTCGCGAACGTCTGCTGAAAATCATGATGTGATTAAACAAAAATAACAAAAATGGCAAAAAAATGAAAAAAAGAAGAGAAAGAGAACGTGTTGCGTGATCTGGAAGTATTTCTCTCCGAATCTTACCACTGGGAGATTATTACGTTATCACAGGTACAGAGATACGCCGTTTTTCTATAAAAAAAAACAACAAAAAAAAGAAGTACGAGGAATGGAAATGAATGTGTCTATCAGGAAGCGAAATAGAAATGGTGACGCCGTGTTTATAAATACGAATAGTGTTGTTGGGGTACATAAATTAGTTGAATCCCTTATGCTTTGATTCATATTCGTTCCATCGCATGAGTATAATTCAATTTAAATTAACAAGAAGATCGTTCATGGATCTTTATTCAGTCCAGGAAGATTGAGCGTGAACACGTTGTGCAGGTACCCGTTCACGTAGCCACACAACTTTTCAACGACTACTCTTTTTTTTTCTTTTTCTTTTTTAATGATTCAGTAGATTACGACCACGAATTGGCCGCGTGCACCGCGTGTGCATCGGGAAACGGATGATGCTTTTACCAGCAGCGACAATGTGTATTAATGTTCAGAAGCCAGGCGTGCCTGACTCGGTGGAACTGAAGAAAAGCGCCTTGTGCGTTTGTGTATCGCGTAGTAGAGGTGTCCTGCAACAATTTTATACACTTAACTGTTCGGGACTTAAACCGATCTCATACATGATTTTGGTAGTAGCTCAGTGCGCTAGTGCGTCTGGCGAGATTTGGAGGATCAAAAAAAAAAGAATAAATTGTATTTCGCTAATGGACCGTAACCTTTGGTGCTCTCATTGGATGCACAAGTTGCAAAGGAATGACCGAGTAAAATCCGGGTAACGACAAAAAATATAACTTTTGTTCTTTGTTTTCGCGATCGATATGTTGTACAATTTCAACGAGTACACGCAACACGGATAAATGACATTAGTAATCTGTGTACGATGAAAAAGAAAATGGGGGAAAAAAATACGAAGAATCAACGATGCTTTACTATGTAGAGTATCGGTAAAAGAGATAGAAGCATACTTTGAAGATACGATTTAGGTGTGGGGTTCATTGGTGGCACCGGAGGTTCAGACGAGCATTAAAAACTTGTGCGATAGGGCACCTGCGCTTTTGTCTCTGCTACAAGACTTACGTACGAATATTGTAAAGAATACGACTGTTACAGTGTATGAACTAATTCGATCGGTGTACGGCCGATCATGGCTCGACTTATATTAATCTATTAATACTTAAAGGAAGAAGATGAAGAAGAGAATGAAGAGGAAGAAAAAAAATAAGCTACAAAGTAATAAAGGATTGCGGAGTATTTGAAGTTATGTTTTTAAACTGAATTTTTGAAATAGAATGTGTACGGAGAGGCAAAGACGAGATCTTGTTTTTCTTTTCTGTTCCCCATATAATGCTTATCAAGGTAGTTCCACTCATCTATTATTTTGAGGGGTACTACTCTATCTACGACTAAGAAAAATGTACGATATACGGACATATTTCATGTACTATTTATGTTTCGGTTTGAAAGAGGAGATCAATTATTAATAAAATGTAAATGTATACTTTCCTTTTCAGTTTGTTAATCCTTTGTACATACTATTCTATAGCTGGTTGTGTCGAATCAAATGTTAAAACAAGTTTTGCGTTCATTTGTACACGGAAATACTGTAATGCTTACGATTTTAAATAATTGAAGTTTAATTTGCCATTATGTTCTTAAATGCAACTACATATTCTGTACATATTGTTATGTTACTCGAACCCAATCATTATGTTAAGAATTTCCCACTAAGTATTAATTATTTTACGTATCCCATTTAATCGTGAATTAGAAGAAAGTGACTTGAAAGTAATGTAAAAAAAGAAAACGAAGAACACAGCCTTCCTTTCTAATATTAAATCATTCCAACCTCCCAAAATCAAAGCTAAGAAAAAAAGGTCTGAACGATTATCCATTTCGTGTATCGATATAAGAATGTGTACAGCATGTTACTCATTGTTGGAAAATATGAAATTAATCAATTAATTTTCCGAATCTTATGGTTGAGGATGAATCGAGTTTTATTTGCAATTAATTGCTCAGTTGTTACGTAACGATGTAGGAATATGCGTTTTGCGATCGAGAAAACAAAACATTTATTCTAAGGGTAACGAACAATTGATTTATTGGGGAACGAAAAGAAATTTGGTTAAATATTTGCAAGGGTTAAGATGTAACAATTCCATATATACATATATATATATATATACATATATATATAGGCATCATATAATGTATTACTGTAACAGAGAGGAACGATGAAACGAGAACCTAGGAACGTGGAACACGTGTAGGAACATGTATCCGGTCCGTGTAAGTTTCCCTGTGTCCGCCCGCCCACCACCCCGCTTCTTAATCTCACGTCTGTCAAACGGTCGTGAATTTTCGGAAGATGTGAGACTTGGGAAAGTGGGCACGCCAAGAAAATTGCATTACGTATATTCGCATGATGCCTTGACGTTCAAGATATAATACAGCTGCCGATGCTTCGATTTATTTACGGTAACGACGTGGAAGAATTCAACGGAATAGGGTTCGAAGCGATCTTGTGACGGTGTGCACAACAATGGCCACGACAGAAGCAGTCACGATAGAAGAGCTCAGGTCCGAGATCGAGAGGCTTTCACGAGAATTAGATTTAGCTTCTACGGAAAAAATACAATCTGCTCAATACGGTCTAGCCTTGCTCGAAGAGAAGTCCGGTCTGCAACAAAGATGCAACGATCTCGAATCCCTGTACGAAAACACGAAACACGAGCTAGACATCACCCAAGAGGTTAGCTCGATTCTCTCTAGTTTTACATTTCGGAGCACGTGAATTGTATGAGTGTCATTTCTCAACAGGTTCTCGTAATAACACGTTTCATTTTTCTATTCTCTGCTTGGTCGGCTAACGTATGTTTATCGCCAATCGTATTACGATTATTGCGAATTAATTTAATCACGCTCTGGATAGGCGATCACAAACATACTATAATTTGATGAAATTGTTTCGTAATTTTTAAGAAGTAGGATCTATTTATTTATAGTGCGACATTAATCAAATTATATCGCTCACAAGAGTTGTTTCTTTTTCCTCTGATTCTTCTAGGCTTTAGCAAAGTTTCAGACGACCACGAAATTAACTACGAAAAATGGTATAGAACAAGAAGAGACCCTTCTTAGCGAAAGTGCTGCAAGAGAAACATCTCTGCACACGCAAATTGTAGAATTGGAAGGTGAAATAAAGCAGGTACATAGATGTTAATATATTAAAGATGTAGTATAGGTGATTGCTTTAGAAACGTTGTAACATTTTTCATTTAATGTTGCATCGATTTAGTTACGGCACGAATTGGATCGTGTGCAAGCAGAGCGAGATCATGCATTGCAAGAGAGGGAAGAAGTTGGCAAGGATCACCAGCAAGCAGAAACAGAAAGGAAATCTTTGCGTACCATGTTACGCGAATGTAGATTCAGGGAAGCCAGACTTCTTCAAGATTATTCGGAATTGGAAGACGAGAACATTTCCTTGCAGAAGCAAGTGTCTGGTTTAAGGTCCAGTCAAGTAGAATTCGAGGGTGCCAAACACGAAATAAGAAGATTAACAGAGGAGGTGGAACTTCTGAATAGTCAGGTTGAAGAACTGATACATTTAAAAAAAATTGCCGAGAAGCAAATGGAAGAAGCTCTCGAGTCTTTGCAAGTGGAACGCGAAGCGAAATATGCGCTGAAGAAGGAGCTAGATCAGAGAATTAATAGCGACTCGATTTTCAATCTGAGCAGTCTTGCGCTTTCAATTAGAGGAATTACAGAAGATCAAACGGTATGCAGCGATGGAGAGGACGATTCCCCGGCATTGCGTAGAATTGAAGCAGACTTGAAAACTCAAGAACCAGGCACATCTGCCACTGATAAGCAGGTCGATTTGTTCTCAGAGATTCATCTAAACGAACTGAAGAAGCTAGAGAAACAGTTAGAACTAGCAGAATCTGAGAAGGCGCATCTTACGCAAAATTTACGAGAATCGCAGTACGCTGTTGAAAAGAGTCAGAATGAACTGCAATCGTTTGTCGCGCGCATAGTACAGTTAGCAGCTCATGTGCAATCATTGCATCACCTTCACTCCAAATTGCCTGATAAACAAATGGAAGAGGCAACGTTAGATAAATTGAATCAGGTGTGGATGCGAAATATATTGAAAGAAATTGTTCTCAATTTCTTATAATAGCTTTTCAGCTTCTACAAGTGTAAATTAATTTTATGTCTCATTCCAGGCAATTTTGCAGTACCATCAGTGGAGTACTATGTCCGCGCGGGAAGTGAATCAGCTTCAGAAGGATCTAGCTGAATTAGAAAACGGCTTAACTATATCCGATTCGACCCAACAATTGCGTACCGAACTAACAAATCTTAGAAATAAGGTATACCATTTTTTATCATTTTTTTCACGTTTCTTTCAAACTTTTTCCTTTCATTATTTTATTACCGTTCATTGAATTTTTTTTCCATTTTTGTGTAATATCCTTTGTGTCATAAATTTGAACAGCGTGGTTGCGGCAAGTATTTCGAAGAGCGACAATGTAAGTCCGGTAGCTTAATAAACATTCATTCACAAAAACTCGATACATGTGAATAACGAGAAATGAAACTGTGATACTGGCACAATGATATTTAACGTTCAAAATTTAGACTTTGAATAGAAATTATGGCATTTCAGATCCCTGAGTCAGAGGAGAGCCTTCGAGAAAAGGTTGGAAAGTGTGGTCCCTTTGACGTATTTACCAATTATTATAATAACCATCTGTCTTTTTTTGGCTCCTTTAATGATCCGTACAGATTGCTTGTCAATGTCCTAACAGCGCATCGTTGCTTATTGATAATTACATATTCTTAACTACACACGTTTCACTCGCTACTGACGAATATATCATCACTTCGCAAAATATCTGTAAACTTCTTTGTGAAAATATTCCCCGAATACTTTATGTACACGTTATGTTAACGTGTAATTAACTTTATCATCATTTTCACAAACGAGTCGACTGATGCCAGCGTCTATTTGAATGTCCTCTTATCAAATGCTCGAATAAACGTACGGATCTCAATCGCTATTGCACTGTGGCTTTAAAATAGAATGTGCTTAGGTGCAAAATTATCGTCAGATACTGTTCTTCCACTCGTTTCTACTTGCATCTCTAACGTAGCATGAGTCAGACTCACAGAGACTGTTTGCACGACGTTCAAACAGACATTCCATGTACGTTCTTGTACAGTCTTGAAAAATTTCACTTCAATCGCCAAGTACTGTATTCTTTGAGATTTAAGCAATCTTACACAAGTCTTTATAATCGACGTTTTCGAAACCGGTATTATACAGAAAATGGCAATGAATACGCAGCAAAATAGGGATAAATAATATTCTTTATAGCAAAACATAGTTATCAAACACTCACATGCACTGTCTTTCGTACTTCAGCTTTTAGATACAGAACAGAGAAGCGTGCAACTTGAATCCGACGTTGCAACACTTTCGAAACTCGCAGTGGAAGCTGGTGGTTTCCTCGATTCAGCGCAGAACGATTTGCAAAATATCTCCGACGAGCTCGCTCAACTTTATCATCACGTTTGCACGGTCAACGGTGAGATTCCATCGTGTGTGGTCCTTGATCACGAGAAGATCATCCCCGAGAAGGAAGATGAAAACGGAAAGATAGAATGGTGCAGGACCTTATTCAAGACGAATATACAGATTAACGACTTGGAAAGTCTCAGCAAAGCGAAAGAAGTCGCGAAACACATAGAGACCGCGATGGACCAAATAAAACATCTTAGAAGCGCTGTAGAGCATACAATTGAACTTTCCAAGGTGAAAGGAATGCAGTCGAACGTTTGCGACGTTTGCGAAGGCAAGTCGAATGAATTTTTCCGCATTCCCTTATGTTTATTCGATCTCGCTGTATAATTTCTAACATAACATTTTTTTTTCGCAAATTGTAGGATCAGTGAATGAGAACAAGGCGGAAGTGGCAGATTTACAGGAACAAGTAATTAGATTGAAGGCGTTGCTGTCTGCTAAACGCGAACAAATCGCTACACTGAGAACGGTGCTGAAGTCAAATAAGAACACCGCCGAAGTGGCGCTTAGAAACCTGAAGAGCAAATACGAGAACGAGAAGAGCTACGTTAATGAGACCATGCTCAAACTGCGGAACGAACTTAGGATGTTAAAAGAAAATGCTGCCACGTTCTCAAGTAAGTTTAATTTGCAATATCTATTTCAAGTATTGTAACAATGCACGCATTATTCTATAGTAGCGATACTTGATACGATATTTAAGAGTACACTTAATTTATGCTATTTTTTCTATTTTTTCTGTTCTTGTTCCATTAACATATCTTTATATTAACGCAATGACGTAACGCTAACAATTATTACCAGCATTCATGTACATTTTATTGCTTCTAACGAGCTGTGCCACGATCGATTATTCAGTTGCACTAGGAGTTTGCTATCAACGATACTGTTTCATCTCTTAGGGAAACACGTATATTAATATGTTTACTTTTTAATCTGTAAATAGCCCAACGGAGCATATTACGAAGCTGCAATTTATTACTCATTAACATAGCCTGAGAAAAAAAAGAAAAAGAAAATAGATGATACTAACAACTAATTAACAACACTTTCCTTTGTTTCGATTGTTATAAAGCATCTCGTATGCCTCGCCTTAATTCTCAATTAATTCTTCGATACGATTTCCTTGATATAATTTCCTCTCTCACACGGTTACTAATAGGCTGTGCGTGTCCCACTTTTTAATATTCCATCATGCTTCGGACATTTCTCGTCACGGGCTTCTTTGTATCTGGTGGTTAATACCTGCTAACCACACTCCTCAGGTTTGCGTGCGATGTTCGCCGCACGCTGCGAAGAATACGTGACACAGGTTGACGAGCTGCAACGTCTATTGGCTGTGGCGGAGGACGATAGGAAAACATTGAACTCTCTGTTACGACTGGCGGTGCAACAGAAGCTAGGACTTACCATGAGGCTGGAGGAGATGGAGGTCGATAGAGAGCTACGTAATACTCGAAGGCACGTCACTAGCGCGAACGGACGAGGTAGAATGCGAATGCCGCAACAGACAAACCATCCTCATTTCTTCTAGAAAATGATTAAGATGTGGAGCAAGCTGTTCTGAGAGAAACGAGGACTCTGAACTTTTCAATCTCTTTTCCTTTTTGTATCACTCATCGTGGATCCGTCTGTATTGTTACAGAGAAAAATTGGTTCCCCGGTTCGCGAGGTTGCCGTTAATCTTTGCCTTTTCTTTTTTTTTTTTATTATTGACGATACGACAAAACAGTTTGCACAGTTTTGTACAGATTCTTTTTCGGTGCCTCGTCAGGTAATTCACGATAGACGTAGAAGTAGCCAGTCGTAGAGAAACGTTCTTCTACAATGTCGTGAAGATATTTTTAACAAAAATTTCACACCGTTTGATAAGGATGAAAGGGTATACGGCTGTCCTCGTTACGAATAGAGCAGGACGTTCGGAGAGCTTTGAAATGCTCTAATTTTTTGTATCGATGTTGCTCCATATCGTAGGGGTTCTTTTTTGTATAGGAAACTCTGCCCTCTGTTACCAATGTTGTTAGTAGAGATGTCTGACAAGCATAGAATGTATTTCTGTTGCGCAAGTTTTTGATTTCGTGCGACGCTGTTACAGAATTGCTAAAAAGGGGAAAAGAAATGCCAACACATTGTGGTTGGCGAGATTTATCCACGGGGATCGAATCAACGATTCTCATGGATAGCACGCTTACCGATTGAATTGATTCCTTCCTTTTTTCATTTTCTTAAGAAAGGAAAATGCGTTTTTAATTGTATATGTGTTTATTTCTACGTTTTAGTAATCGTATTCATTTCTTTTCGTAGGTAGTATAATATATTTACTTTCCGGTATGACGTTGTTTATCATTGTGTAACCGTACGGAAAATAATCCCGCATGGATCGTTCATATTGTTATGTAGCACCAGCGATGATCGACGCCGACGTTTTTTATATTAATGGGAATGCATGATAAACTGAACGTATACTGTTTTTTTTAGGTAGAAAAACGAAAGGAAAGACGAGAATTTTACATTGCATACCTATAGAGACAATATTATTGTGCGCGACAGTAGCGTTTATAATCAAAGTAGAACGAAAGAAAACAACCAAATTAAAAAAAAAAAAAAAACACAAAAACACAACGTAGTCGTGCGTAGAGTTGAGAGAAGAAAATGAAATGAAACAAATAAAAAAAGAGGTGAACGTACAGATTAGCAGAGTAACAGTATTAGGGGCCCAATCTCCAAGTAGCTTTTCAAATTAACAACATGGTCCGATTGTGACAGAGAAGTATTATTGTTCGCTCTATTCCATTTTGTTATTTTCTTTTGATCTTTGTTTCTTTCCCCACTGTCTCTGGTACTGTATGGCATTTTATTTATTTATTTCTTTGCGTTTTCCTTTTCAACGTAGGTCATTGTATTTCATTGTTCTTGGGTAAACGAATGCTTTTGGAGTCTTTTATTGTACTCGAACTGAATAGGCGTGAAATCAATTTTATTCAATTTGGCAGCTTCTTATTATTATATACATATATAATTCTTAGCGGTATTATCGTATTAAATATTTTCGCAATTGTTTAGTATTTTTTAATTGTTGTTAATTTATGTCTGTTTATCTGTTTTAACTGCCCATTTTGGAGAACGCCAGCTGCGCTTATGATATTGATCATTGCATAATAATTGCTCGACCGATCTCGTTTTATTTGTCTTTCGTTCTTAACATTTTAACGCAGCTATTAACGAGTGTTGCAACAAGCTAATTACTACTTACAATCAGTGGTGGCTGCATATTATTTACGTGTACACAGGCTGTCCTCGTTGTTTCACATTTTCAAAAAAAAAAAAAAGGTCAATTTCGTCGTTAGCTGTCGCCGAAGGATTTGCATTTTTCTCGTGTTTCTTTTTCTTCGCGTTCCATTCTGTCAGAGCAGAGTGTTACGAGTGCAAAGTAAACGACGGGAGAAGAAAATTGACGTAGAGCGTGCAAAGTGGCGCGATGTTGATTTCTGGCGGACACGAATTTCCGTATCTGCGAGAGTAAAATAGATACACGGACTGAATGTGTCCGCGAGATTTGCCAACACCGATTGAATTGAAACTTTTGAACAACCATCGAAGCGCGCGCGAGAGCCTGTTGCGTGTGTGCGTATATTTTCGTAGAGAACAAGCGTAAGATGCGTTTGGGTACATTGTGCAGGATATTTAAACGCTTTTCTATATTGTGCAATTTTAGGATTGTTAATTGCACGAAGGAGGTCTACGCGATTCGCTAGTTGGCATTGGTTTCCTTTTCTTTTTTAACGCACATTTCTTGTATTCCAATGTGTTTATCGGGAACGTAGTATTTATTGTACGCGCGTGTCCTATACGCACCGGATCTACGCATTTTTTTTACTAGAGCGAGATTTATTCGACGCCGTGGCGAAGAGTACGAGATTTTGTATATCCTGCATGTGTACGTAACATGTACGTTTATTGTGAACCGTCTTTAATCAAATTTGTTACTAGCATTATTAGTATTATTATCATTATTATTATCACTATTATGATTATTAGTAATGGTACAGTTTATATATGAATTATTGCGACATTGCTGTCGGTTTCGTCGCGGAATCCAGATGAGTACCTAAAGAGAATTTATCGATCGTTTATTGACTATAAATCAATTGATCAGTTGTCACTATTAATTATATTTAATGCCGTATGGTTATCGTATTGCCTGTGTCTACGGTTTCGAATCAGGAACGGAAATCTTTATTTACATTTTGTTTCCCCCTTAGTTTAATAGTAGCTAACAATGGAATAAAACATAAAAATTAATTTTTTGTTTCCATTTTTTTTTTTCTTTTTCTTTTCTTACAGAGTCTCTTTATCCCAGCTTATTTTCAACTGTCCCACCTCTTACACGTTTTATTGCGCCCTCGAATGTTCGATATCGCTGCGGAAGGAACAGTGAATTTGTTGTACGTCCATTTTTTATTCGACTCGAGAATGGTTGTGTTACGTTGAGATATTTGTTTGAGGATAGACACAGGTGATTCTAATTTGTGTCCATAAACCGAGCCAGCCTCAAGCCACCGTCCCTTTCCTTCCCTTCACGCCACTGCCAGGAACGGAAGCAGAGTAAAAGTTTGTTCCGTTTCTCAATTGTTCTCACTGTTATCGGTTACTATATTCTCCTTCTGACTTCGTCCTTAATGTAAAGAAATTCGTCCTCGATTTTTCGCCTTGCCGTCCGCGCTGTTCCAAAGGCGACTCGAAACTCGTTCGTGATACAGAAAAATACGAGATCGAATTGTTTCTATCCGTCGATTTAACCCTCTGAGAGAACCCTTCGAGAAAAGTTAGGCAATCAAAATTATTTAAAGACTCGAGCATTTCGTTGGTCAGGTTTCCAAATTTTCCAACTTCCAGGGTACCAAATTTTTTCTATTTTTGGAGTTCTCGATTTCGCGGATTTTTGAGTACCCGGGTTCTCGAATTTTCCTGCACGAGTGGTACAAATTTCGAATTCGGACGACAGAGGTGGGTCATCAAAGGGTTAAATGAAAAAAAAAAGAAAGATAGTTCTGTCAGTCGGAGTTTCGCGATAATTATTATTCCGATGATTGTCCGCAAACGGAAGTGAGGAAAATATAAGGATGATAATAAGTTTTTCGAGATAGAGCGAACGAAATTTCAGCCGCCAAAAAGCGCAAAGCTGTGTGTAACTTTTTGCCAAAGACATTCTGTCCTTTCGAGGGATTTTACTGTCCTTCATACACTTTGACGTCCTTCACAAAGTTCCTTCGCGTTTACATTACATGTGCCGGCAAAGATCTTTCTAGAATGTATACCCCGTGGAAATCTCTTTAAGGGATGAGTCCATAAAAAAAAAAAAGAAAAAAAGTGACGTACTCCTTTTCTTCGCGGAACATTGGAAAAGTTGTGCAATTCACCGCGTTGCTGTTTCACAGATCTCGGTACTCCTTTCGTCCAATAAATTCTCCAAATTTCAACGCTGCCTAGTGGCACGCGTAACAACGCGGAAACTGAATACCGTTTCGAATCACCGCGGTTCACTCGGCAGGAAAGTAGTTCACACGCGACAATAAACATGTCAAACGATTGAAACGAACAAAAGAAAGGGGAAACGAAAGATCGGATATCCTAATCGAGTCTGTTCCCTTCTGTCTATCTGTCATCGAGCTTATTACGATTAAGATGAGGACAAAAGAAACGATGTTAAACGACGAAGCTGCGTCGCTTAACTTCTCCTTCGGGTGTGAACAATATGCGTGTACCAGATATTGATAAAGGAGGGTAAAAGAGAAAAGAAAAAAAAATACAAGAAAAGAAAAAGCGAATAAAGAATGAAAAGTGAAACCGTTATATTTTTACATTCGCGGTGACGACGATCGAAAATGATTCGATATAAGTTAAGGGAGAGAGAACGCGAAAAAGTCCAGCGAGAGAGGATTTATCAAAGAACAATAAGCGTCGAAAGTCTGCCTGCCGGTGTACTGGAAAACAGGTGAAATTAGATATTGGACATGAACTGGCAGGTGGATTTGCTCAAGGCTTCCACAGAGAGCTCTGATTGCGTCCCAATTCTGGCTGATTTCCTGGCGGTGGTGTGCACGTGTTTGGCTTAGATCGTATTCTATGTACGTTAAGAAGTAAAAGTGAACGCTCGAAGTGGCGAGTAAGATTAGATGTAATGGCATATAGGCTAAGGGACTTTAACCGACTGCGTAACTTGTGCTGGAATTAATGCCGATCGGAGACTGATAAAAGAGAATGGATTCGAGGTGTTACGTCCGCGAGGACGCTCGTGTTATTTTTGCAACCTTAACAGGGTCCGACACATTAAATCAGAATTACGTGCGAATTATCGATGTTCCATCGGTTCCTTTCTTTCTCTTACCGATCCATTCGCCATCGTTTCACTTGCCGAACGTTCCTCAATGTTCCGAAAAGAATACGATTTCTCCCTGTTCGAAGAAGAATCCGTCGCGATTAATTGGCTACGTCGTTCGCGCGTTTCTCTCGTAAAATATTGACGAATCGATCGAATCCTTCGTTCGGTAAATTGAAGTGAACTGATCGAGGGGTGAACCATTTCGATGCCAGTGCCGATTCGGACATTAGTGTAACCAGTAGATCATTGATATTCGATCTTAGTAAAATCGCTAGCGTTAGAACGTAAAACTATAACGATATACTATACCATTTAGCCCGTAGATATCGACATATATACACGCGTAGACACTTTTATACATTAGACGATGAAATTGTGAAACGAGGATTTGTAGTTTAGGAATCGTTCGTTCAGCCCTGGCTACATTTCCATAGCATAATATTTATACCTCGTTAAGGTCCGGTCCCGAGTTGTCGACGTCTTCGTAGATCCTCCAGTTGCATCGAAATGGCGAGCTCACGATCTTTCTTCTTTCTATTGGAATCGTGTGTACACGTGCACGCAAATACACGTGCAATTCCTCTCGTCCAATTTCTATTTCCGCGGAAACGAACTCCGTGTCGCTGTTTCGCGACCATTGATGAACGTTCGTGACCGACGTACACCTATTGATTAATCGACCATGGAACCCGGAAAGTCATTGTAAATAGTGTAAATGCACAACTAGTGTAACGATCCGGCATCGCGAGAGAAACATTTCGACGTACGATAAGTTTGCCAGCCGTCGTCTATGTAAGTACCCAAGGTTTTAAATGTAAGACACTCTGTGTAATCGTATAGAAAGATTTGTAGCGGTCTCGTGAATTTTTTCCACGTCATTGACATTTCAACCAACCCCCTCCCCCCTCAAGGTTTATCCATCATATTATTACGAAGTTAATCGGACGGGAGCGTCAGTCGCGTTAATTAGACGATATCGATAGTAGACATTAAGTAGTTGTTCAACGATACTTATTTATCGGAATGAGGAGCAAGCGAAACGTGTAACGACAGCGCAAGGATATCCTCAGGCCACGACAGTGGTGTCTGGTGTTGAAACGTTATTAAACTATATAAAAACCGGGACATTACCCGTATTAGAGATTCATTTTGTAACATAAAGCGAAATATAATCATTTGTAACACGAACGATTTGTCACTCTCGTTACTGTTACACTACCCAATCTTCGTGATCGATATTCATGATAAATATATTTTCATCTTGTTACATTTCCTTCATTGTCGTCGCGGCGAACGATCGATAACTCTTTAATTATTTGGGGGGGAGGCCTTTTTTTCTATCGCCATATTAACAAGCTTTAAGTTCTTTTCGCTTTATTGTAGATGTATAATTTATGGATGGAATTTTGGTGGTCGCACAAAGTGTTTCAACAGGATAATCGTTGAATTATTTATTAATAGTGATACTAATTTCGTTTTTACTTCACAATTATTAGAGGCGGTGTGTGAAGACAGAGAGCAGTGAACTTATTAGATTATAAGGATGTATGAGAAGGGGTCTTTCATGGAACAGGATTTTCAGATCGTTATTTCATTTCAGCGACTTTGGCCAAACGGGGCTTAGCAGTTGCTAATTAAATTTACACGTACGAAGCGCTGCTACGTTTCATTAACTTCTGGAATAATATTGCGGCGTGTATAGCGTGTCGACGAGAACGAAGGCACACGATAATCGCACACAATTTTCACGGTAACAATCGATATGATAATAAGTATCTATTAAAGGGCGATTGCATCGGTGTGCCTCGTAATCGTATTGGATTTTCCGCTGAATTTCAGGCGGCATCGTGAAATAATTTAAAGCATTGTTTTCCATTCATCGGGCGGTCGAAATTAGTTGCTAAAGTTATACAGGAAAGCGCGATTAATGATCTGTTAATTAAGTTCGATACTGACAGCTCTTGTCCCTTTCCACGTATATGTAAATATGTTAGTACGTTGATCTGTTTAAAGAATTGAGTTACACGGGGAATCAACGGGACTGTGAAATAAGTGTAAAACCGTGATTGGACAGTCGATTCATTTCTAAATATGCGGGATCATATTAAGGGGGATTCCAATGAAATAATAAGGTAACGCGAAAATCATATACAAATAACTTATGCATGCAATCGTTGCGATAAGCATAGTTTTTAACGAAGATAATATTATTACGCAGACTTTACAGATTGGCAATCATCGAATCTTACGGGTTCGATATTATCAGTCTGTTTCAATATTATTTTTTCACTTCGTTCAATTATCATTACGCTTTCCGACGAGGCGACTCGTCTTTTTCCTTTCGAACGATTAATTTATAGAGAATTAAAATTCTCACCCAATCGGGGGATAAAATAATTGTGCATCCTTCTTTTTAGTCGAACGATGCGAACAATGAATATATTTGATATTCTATCAGTCCTATCGTTCCTCCTTTAAGTTAATTAAATTCTTTCGTAGTACGTGTCTCGATTCCACTTGAATAACGATATCTGCTTTAGAACCATCGCGCTGACTAATGAGCTTCAAGGATTCGATGGTTATTAAAAGCCCTTGAGAATAAATCCTCTGACGGAACCTTGACGTCCCCTAATTCCCGACTGGAATTCTTCTCGAATGCAAGCTGACACGTTTCGACTTATGAATTAATATACAGAGGTATGTTGACTCGTAGAAGTATTTATATACATTTCATTTCCTTTTCCGTAATGATGGTGTTAATGAAAGTTTCGCCGCCCTTAAACTATGCGACAGTAATTTATACGTTCGACTGGAACTATTGCTAAATGACGAATGTTCACTTCGAACCGATTACAAACCATTACATTCGAATAAATTAATTTCTATAATATGGGATGGATCGTAGTTTAATTTGGAATATCATTTCAATGATTCATCTCGTTAACGTGATTACCGATAACCGGTATGGAATAGCGCGAAATTATACTTCCAACTTTTTCTAACAAAACAATTGACCATAGTCTCCGTTATAAAAGAATTGTTACCTAAAATTCGTTATTCTGTCGGTACCTTAACGTTCAAAGTATCGTTACTGAATCTTTACTAACAATCAACTGAAAAAATTAAATCCCTATTCCTTTCTTTCCACAAACGTATTAAATTACTGCCTCAAAGTTCACTCGCAAAAATTCTCACTCAATCGCTGCAATGATTCCATACTAAAATTTTCCAAAATCTCCCACCCACGATAAGAGCGTTCCTCCCCCTCAAATTTCAATAGCCCACGCGACGCAACATTGAAACCATATCCAGATCAACTCAAACGCGAATTATCGTCCAACCCAACTTCACGGATTATCAAAAGCGAACAAAACCTGCGATCTTCACCGATTAAAAGAAACTGACCGTCCGTGGCGTCGGGCGTACACGCGTCGCGTACGTGGGAACCCGCGGCGTAAAATCGAGGCACGTTCGCGTGCCTATTTTTGCGAGCCACGGCTCCGGCTCCGTTCGTAATCTTCCTCTGCCAACAGACTGACGCCCGGTCCGGTCGCGGTATTCGAAACGAGATAAACAGCGGCTGCTGGCCGGCCGAAGGTTGTCGTTTGGCCATAAAATCGACGCAACAAGCTGCCGTGACCGTTTCCACCGGCCACCTTGGCGGTACCTTTGCACGAAACCGAGTTTTTGATTCAGACCGCATCGCCCGCGGTGTACGCGACGCTTGGCCCGCTTCCAACGGGCCTGCACGTTGTCTCGTATCATTAACTCGCGCGTATTTTCGCCCGTCCCGACCGCCGATCCGTCACCTGAGACGGTTTCACGTGCGTGCAAAATCGTGGAATTCAATAGAACGGGGCGGCGCAACGTAGACGTCGTCGTCGTACGTCGCACGATCTGTAATCGCGTCCGATCGTGAAAGGAAGACGCGATATGGGGGGGCTTGATTGAAATCAGCGGGACGAGTTGCGCCCTTTTGATCTTGTTAATTGGAGAGGGTGGGCACGGTTGTTCACAATGTTGGTTAATTTTTCTTTGTCGCGCGGGGTCGATTTGTGGGAAATGGAAAAGTTTCGCGGGATAGGCTGACGTATTTCGGTTTCGTGGCTCCGTCGTGACGTGCACGTTAAACGGAAACCGAATCTTGCGATCCGTGGGAGTTTCCGCGAGATGCACAAGGGGTGCATTGGAAGGGGTTGTCATTGGGATTCGCGATAGTTGCGAAAATAAGGAGAACGCGATACCATCGGTATTGTTCCTTGGTGAATTGGAGAGACGCATATTGTATTGCTCGTCGTTGTCTAATTATTCAACTGGATTCATTGTTTTCGGAGCGATCGACGTAACAGAGATATCGCTGCAGTTCGTTTTCGCAACGATCCTCAGCGGGGTTACGAAACATACCGATTTTCGAACGGGCCGCGTAGTGAAATGAAAATTGGAACATTTTCAGAGGCATTCGCTTACGCGTAACGACTCTGGTAGAAAGCCGCGAGGGATTTTAATTGTTTTGTTTGCGATCCCGCGTAAGTTCTGTTGCTACGCGGATGTTGTTGTAGCAGTAAAATGAAAGAGATTTCCGCTGGTCGGGATGTAAAAGTTGCATCTCTTAACGCCAAACAAATTTCACCGTCGCTAAAAGCTTTCGCACGAAACGAGGCTGCCACTTGACTTTTCATCGCGGTATCAGAACCTTGTTTCGTATTACTCGCTCCCCTTCCGTTTGTTTCGCGGCCCGGATTTTTCGCCGAAAATTAACGTCGACAAGTCGAACCGACAGGTCTCGCATTCGCGGGAAAAAATAAGAAATCGTTTGATTTTTATTTCGCAACCGCGGCCCGTGGTTATAAATATTACAATTGACTTTCCGCAAACTCTTTATTTTCTTAAAGAAACTTGAACGTTTTCATATGTACATCGAAATGTTCAATATACGCGGACGAAAATAGTTGAGGAACGTTCAATTAAGATGTACTCTCTAGTCCATACAAGTGTTATATGTGCATACGCGAAATGTTATAAATAAACAGTGCCGGACCGCTTGCACTTAGCGCGCAGCATTAAATGAATGAAGAGCAGCGAGCCACTTGCGTAAGCAAAGCAGGAAGTTGCATCTTACTCTTACAATTTATTTCCGGCAATACCTCGCGTCCCGAGAATTACGCGCATTGCGAATACGAACGATCGAACGGCGTTTAAGTAAATGTCAAAATCCCATCTAAAAATCGTATCCCCGAAAAGACAATAAATTAGACCAAATGCGTGCGATTTTTCGAAACGAACGAAATTTCGTCTCGCCTCACTTCCGAGATACAGCAAATATCACGCGCACGCGCACAACCCGGCGATCTAAAATGCTAAAAGCACTGCATAGGGAAGAAAGAGCACATCGGCACAAAAGCACAGCGACGAAGTCGATGGGGCGAGCGAATTGTTTCACCAGCGGGCCTCTTCAATATCGCGATTAAATCGTAAAAGTCTCACCCCTTTTTACTGTGAGGCGGTGTCGCGCGTGGCGATCGTTGCAAAATTGCACGCGGATCAAACGGAGAGACGGTCGCGTCGGTCCAATTAACACCGTCCAATTAGCTGGCGGCAACGTTTACACTCCACGGTCTCGAAGAAGATCGCCGCTGGTTGAAGTGAACCACGCTGCACGGCGAGGGAATGTATCATGGTTATTTATAAGTTCGAGGGTCGTCGCTTAACCTTGCCCGACGTGGACCGTCAGGCATGTCACCTAACTATTTTATTACGATGTTCCCCTCCGCTCGAAGTGCTCCAATTGGTTCAGGTTCGTTCAGGTTTTTCGGGTTCTATTTCCCGGCGGGCTATTTCGCGAATTTAATTCACCGTAGTGTTCCCCCGGGGGGGATTGTCTCCTGTCTCGCATGAAAATCATGCCGTGCCGATGATGTGTTGGACAGCATGGGGGATTTGAGCATCGAACAGGTGTATCAGATCGGAAGATTGACGATACGACGGTTGGGCGTGTGTATTGCGTTTAGGTAAAGCGGTTGCGAAACGGAAACGTCTGGAGTAATTTTACTTCGACCGGCTTCTGCATTTTAGTACGAAAGGGGAGAAATGAGAGGTGCGCATGGGGAACAGTTTTTTTAGTGGCGGAAACAATGGATGCCGAATGTTGCGAGGTTTTGGAAATTCTGTTAAACATTGGAATATAAATTATTTAGCGCATGACGAAGTTAACATGGATATAAGTGAGCTTTTTGTAACGAACGAAACTTTTACCTAGTGGAACATGTTTTGTCAATTTAACATTAAAAAAATAAATCGTTAAGCTTTGGGTTATATTGTAAATGCAATAATTTTCGAATTAAAAAGCAAGTACGATTATTGTGTAGCTTGTGTATACTAGTTTCTATTAGTCTGCGAAAATATCTAGAGCAGTACTGTAACATAGTGCGAGGGGATATGTCGTCTAACCAAGCGTCTGACCATAGCCGCCCACTTCTACTTATGGCCAGGCTTTCCCGTTGCTTTATTCGTCTACACTCGTGTCCGGCTGGCCTTCTGTCACTTACAATAGCAATATTACTTTGCGTACTGCTTTACAAATTAGATCTACATGAAATTTTCTATATTTATTAACGATCCTACTTGGGAGATTATTAGCGAACATCCGAAATACTGTTGCCATAGATAATGTTCTCCATGACGGAAGACCGGTTCCCGAAAAGAAATTCGTAAGAATTATGCGCGATTGAAATGGCGAATCGTCCTTCAATATTAACTGATAAAACGGGATAAACCGGCCCTCCCTATCACGTGTACACGACGTAGAAATTCTGTTCGGTTTATATCGGTCGACGGAAATTGAATTACCCTGCTCAATTGTTTCGATGAAATCAGTCCACGGCGGGCGAGCAGGAAGAACAGAAAGAAGAGTATTTCCATGCGGAAATATCTATATTGTATCGATATGGGATGGGAAATTTTGAGAGTGTCGATCTGCAATAATACAATCTCCAACCCCCGTACAGAAACGTGGAATATTATAAGGGGACGCTGCCCATTGAGATGCAAGCAGTGTTTAACTCTATTTGGCACAGGTTGTTTCGGGCCGTTTGGGATATCCGAGGGTTGGTCACCGCGGCGTTACACGCTGCAAAAGTGTTTGTCAATACGTGGCTCGGGCTAAGTAGAAAATTGTTTTGTTACTTTGATCGAATATTCGCGGATGGATATGTATCGCGTATAATCCGTACGCTGTAGTGTTTCCCTTGTGAATTATCACTTGAAACAATTTTAATATAGCCCGCCACGTTTACCAGTATACTTTCTTTGAATCATTTTGCCTGGTGAAATGAGAAATCGTTTTGCTTAAATATGGGCGAAGGATATAAAAAATTTGTCGACGTGTTTCGTGCCCTTTATTTTTATTCGACTTGCGTTCCTTTGAGTAGCGTAGAGCCATTTTAAATCGAAGTACCGTGTCAGTGGTAGTAAATTTTCTAAAGGAAAGTGGCAACAATTCCAATAGACGAGAACCTTCAAGCATCATCGGCATTTTCTCTTTATCACGAGACTTGAACGTAACCGGATTATCGTGTCTCTTTCAACGACGCTGGCATTGTAAGACAAGTCCCTTCTTGAAAGTTGGAAATATTTCTTGAAAATTCACGAAAATTACGCTTGGTACATATTGCCATGCAATTTGTAACTATTAAGAATCCTTCCTAATCTGTGTTGCACTTGGAGCCAGCGTAAGCTCTGTTGCAGTCTATGGGATTTAAAACTTTTCAGGGTAAGATTATTTAGGGCACAGAATAGACCAGGGCGTACTTTCATACCCAGTTGGGATTTATGCATTGGCTTTGCATTTTCAATCTGCTAATCGTGTAATCCATACGAATATGCTTTGAACCATCGTTCGTCAAATCGAAAAAGTATAGTCCGCGGTTCTCCAAACAATCCACAGATCTATTATCGTTACACGGACCTTCTTGTCTTCCACAACGTTCCCCTCGATTCTAAACAGAAAGTCCAACGTCCTCCACGAGCAAAATAAATCTGTCGTACTCTCAATCGGAGCACGTACCAATCAACCACGGTCCAGCTCCATGGTTCACCATCGACGTCCTGCGAAAATCCTACAATCTCCGTCGAAAATCCTGGCCAAAGTGAAAACGACTGTTACCCGACGGACGCTTCGCGGTGACGCGCTCAAAGGAACAATTAACCGCCCCAGGTCAGGTCGCGGGCAGGCCCTACGGAGCGCGTCGCGACGTCTGAAAATTTTCCAGCGTCGCGACGCTGGAACGTGTGCCGTGGTATCGGCGTACGTTCTCTATCTCGAGACTCGCGAAGAGTCGCGATCAGGACCACGCCCTCGGCAAAGAAGCGACGCCGACGCCGACGCCGACGCCGTCGTCCCCTCCCTTCCGTCTATATTTCCCTCTTTCCCAGCGCAATGTACACGCGCCACCGACTGTCGTTTCTCTCTCTCTGCTTGCCTCCCACCCCAGGCAACGGTGCCTCCACCCCCTCACGGGTTAGCCTGATGGTCCCAGGATCCTCGTCAGAGCGACTCGACTCATCGTCGACGGTGACTCGTCGCGCGTCGCCCAGTCTCTCACCGACCTCGCGCTCGTCAACGTCGTCTTCGTACCGGCCGTCGCCTCGTTGTGCTGGTGTTTGTGCGCCGTTCGAGTACGCGACACAAAAACGTGCCCCCGGTGAATCGTTACGTTTCATTCATCGTCCGTACGCGAACGCCGTCGGTCGTGCGTTAATTTACCTGCACCGTTAATAGCCGTCGAATCGCGACACAGAGGCGCGCCTTTCGGTGTGCACAGAGAGACGCGTACGTACATCGTTTCCCATCATTTCACACGCAAACCCCGTCGTTGCTTCGCACGCACAGAGGGTGTACACGCACATATGCGCGGCTGTGGTCGGGTTTTGATAGAGCGGAGAGTTACTGCGGGTCAGTTGGCGAAGGAGCGACAGGAATCGAGCGAGATTTATTATGGATCGATGACACCGGTATACGGGCGTCAAGTTGCCGGAAGCTAACCGCTGATACACAAAGTGGACCCGGTTTGCTATTCCGTCCGGTGTATCCACCGGTTCGGTTCGCCGTGCCCGTTTATCCGAATCGAGGACCATCGTTCGCGACGATCCCGATCGAACGCGCGTCACGGAGCGTCGGGAGGCGTCAATTGTCCCCGGTGTTTACCGCGTGCGTACAGCCCGTCCGTCGAGTAAGCGTGCACGCACCAAGTTTCGTGCGAAGCTGTATCTGCCGGCTGATTTTTACATCTCGTTGGCGACCCTGTTCAAGGTACGTGCAATCCCGTACGGTATTCTATTTCTGTTTCGCCGCCGCGTCTATTGTACGCGGATGTAGCTTTTTTTTTGGCATTTGTATCGTCTCGTGCGAGAAACCACACGGTATCCACGATCAGGATTGTAGACGCGGCGTTGCGTACGGATCGTGCGTATTAGCGTAAGCGTTGGATTTCGTTCGACGCGTTCCACACACGTGCGGCAGAATAAACATTGTAGTTTGGGTGGCCACCCTCGGGGAATAGGCATTGTGCTTTTTAACTGAAAGAATACATATTTGTACACGAATACGTACCGGTTTATATGTTATTCGCCGATTTATAATCTGCTTCGCGATCCTGTAATACATATTCTCTTTTTTTATACATTTACCTGTATTAAATTTAGCAGTGGCTGTATTAGGTAAACCGGCATATTTGATACGGTCGAGCATCGTTTGCGCGTGGGCGACGCTCGATATTTTTCTTTTTTATAAAACGTTGCGCGGCAATGTCGCCGGAAGAAATTTTATTATTCGACATTTCGACGTCTATCGAATATTGATCCGTTGATCTTTTTCTTTTTTTTTTTTTTTATTTATTTTGGAATGTACTGCACTGTTATCGCCGCCGGTTGCGCGGTGTTGTCAAAGTAAACTGACCACGCGGGCATCGCCGCCAAAATAGCTCGAGAGTGTTTGAAATTTTTTGATTTATGTAGCTGTGAAAGTAAGGCGTGTGAGCGCGGCCAGGATTCCGGAAACACGAATATATCGCCGTTCCTGTATCCCCTGATTGCATAGCTAGAATATCTCGATCGTAGTCCCCGCAAGACCGCGATTTTCCATTTTGAATATCGACGCGACACGGCGTAGCTATATATAGTGGCGTGGCTGTTCTAAAATAAAAATCTTAGTCGCGATCGGTTGGTCGTCGTTTATTTTCGTGTCGATATTACTTGCCAATACGTTCATTGCGTCCATTAAGAAGCCGGATGTGTATGCGACGATTATCACATGGATCGTTGGTGTACCATGTAAACGCGTACGTTGTGCAAATTTTTCGTATATACAGGATGGTCTCCTTTCTTTCTCGTTTTAATAGAAATAGACTCAAAACGGAGTATAATTTGTTTTTAATCATTTTTACATATTAATGGATTTAGTTAGATTTATTATTGTTGCCATGCAACGCTAGTTGTCATATTTAAAATTTAATTTTCTTGAATGCTATTTTGCTGTCGGCAGTATGCGCTTTAAAACATTTATGCACTCTCGGGAAATCGAGAACTAAAATTATAAAAATTGTAAATTCTATTTTTATACGTACTTATTTGCATAGTATAGATACGGATACGTAGAAATATTATCGCAACATTCGTATCATTAAAAAGAGTAGCGGCTGATACGTATGGAACTTCGACATCACGTAGTCGAGTATTGAAGAAATCGTCCAATTAGTGACGTAACGTTTCATGCGAAAAATGTATCATTGCAGAGCTCCTGTATGTATTTCGATGGCTATTCTCCTTCGCTTCTCGACATTTTCTGTCGTAGATTATTCGTGGAAAATTTTCGATAGTCGGACGCGTATTAATACTTGCGATTAAAATCTCCGCAGTCATTGTAATTTCGATTTTCGTCCCCACCTTGCTAAAGCGAAAATTGGTGGTATTCTATTTTCTTGATCGCGGGACATATCGAGCAAAGATTAATTAATATAAACGTCATCGGTTAACTTAAAATTATACAATTTCAGCTGTATTCGTCGCTAACAACTTCCTAGCGAGATCTCCCGAGAGCGAAAGGACGAATTTCGAATAATAGACGATTTGCGCTACCTGCAATTATACCTGTGGGTTCGCCGGTTAACCCGACCGGCTATTAAGTCACGAAATATACGCGTTCGAGCTGCAGCTCCAACCTAACACGCGAAAATCTCCATTAAAGGTATTAATCCACGAGTTACCGTGCAAATTGTTTCGAAGTCTTAATCTGTTATACCACGGTGGTTTCCCTTAAGCGTATCGCGAAGTGCGTCCTAAAAAAAATCGAATCAAACGCGTCATTCTTACTGTTTGAGATTGACAAAATTTCTATTCTCAATTTTTCATTTTCCTTATAACAGCAATGCGCTTTGATCGGTACCTAGGAATTACAAAAGATAGATCAGATGGAAGTATAATAAATTATATTAACTTTCCTCTTTTATTTTCACCCAAGAGTTTATTGTTAGGACGTTAGGCGCAATTGTAAATCGTGCATAGGTAAAGCGGCACGTGGGGGCTGGAATTTAATGGCGGGTGGATGTGGGTGGTGTAACTCAGATTTCATAAGAGTCAATCGATTTTGTTTCGAAAGCACTCCGCGCACACCCATCACACCGTCGATGGAGGTCTTCGATAATTTATAGATGTGTTTACCGGCCGGGGAGGAAATTTACTACCATAAATTTACCAGTTTATTTGCTCGTATCTGCCTTTGGTATTCAACCGGGTAACCGTGATGCGAGACGAATACGCGAGTAGAAATATCGGCAGGGAGCATGTGCACGTTACGACGCGATTATACGATTTTTAATCGTTTCTGTTTAATCAGCGCGAGCATTCGTAAACAATCGCGGTTCGAATCAATAGACGAACGAGGGGAACAATAATTAAGCATGCCTAAAAATAACGAAACGTTGGTAAACATTTCACTACGAGAGGAACAATTTCCCTTCGTCTCTACGTATGGTCAAATGTTTCCGCAATCGAAGCACGAATCTGTCACGATGTTTTACATTTGTGTGTCTAAAGAAAAAACTGTCCCCCTAGCTGCAAACGATACGTCATCGCATCCGTCGAAAAGAAATTTTGCCGTCGCACGAACGAACAAGTTAAATAATAATAGACAGAAGTGTGGGAAATATTTACGAAACGAATCGTGCGCAATCATCGTCGAGAAATCTTGCCACCTGGAGCGAAAGTGGTAGCCCCTACGTACGAAGCCGGGACAATGCGGACCGCTTGACATTATTCTTCGAGGGTGCCGTTAAGTCAGTTAGCGCGGATAATACGAGCGGCCACGGTGGTAAAAGTGAAAACGTTTCGTGGAACTTTGCACGAGATAATCGTCGGATTTATAACCGACAAGAGGAGGAAAAGGGAAGAGCGGCGAAGATACAAAAATAAAAAAGGGAAAAGGATTGCCAAAGCGGCGGGCGAGATTACTCCCGTTGGAACGCTCGTAAACCGGAGGAGTCAACGACCGACGATAAATTCATTTCGCGGCATTCTTAATTTTCGGGAATCGAATTAATCTACCCAAAGCGACAGGATTCGAGTCGTCTCTCGCTGTGCGATCGCGAAGAATAACGCAATTAGCGGAAGCTACTGGCAACCGGATGGAATGTTACGGCCGTACGATGAATTCATTACGACACGTTTCACGTGTTCGACGGAACTGTTCGAAATTCGAACTTTTACTCAGGGTGTTTTTCAACCCCGCTGGATTCGTCTCCGTGTTTTTCCTTTTATCGCCGTACCCTTCTACGGGGGTGACTATTTCTCGTACTTCGCAAACGTTCCCGGGTGGAAAAAAAGAAGGGATGTCCATGAGAGGAAGAGCGCCGCCACCCTTTCCGTGGAAAATTCCAGGGCGATCCAATCCGGAAAATAATTCTGAAATTTCGCTGGAAATCGACGGGACGCGCGCGCGCGCATTCCCTGCGCTTGGCTGTGTCGGACGAACGGGTGTACACAGCGTTACCGTAAATTGACGTTTCCCAAATAGATACACAGGTTCGCAACGACGGTGAAATTTCTGCTCTTTGAAAAGCACGCTTTTTTATTTATGTTAGGGTCCGTCGGAGAAATTGGATTTTCGATAAGCGTTCGAGTCGTTCCCTGTTTTTATAGGAACTCTGTCTCTCCACGGTATATTTTCCAGGGCGAAGTTGTTCAACGAATTTGTTTAACGCGCGACCAAGATTTTATTCGTATCTCGCACACCGTTAACCTGTTGTACTTTTAAACGCGCATTTTAATCCCGTGTCATGCATTTACGGGCGCGAATTCGAATTTTCCGAGCACTTCCTTCAAATCGAACGAAAAATAACATTCTTTCGGGCACTTTTGGAAGACGCGCGAATCGAACGAAAGGGTCGTTGGATCGCGATCTCGTCGACATTGTTAACCAACGATTTCCATTCGATCATGCACTCGCGATACTCTGCTGGTGAACGGGCGTGCGAATCCTCGGGTATTCAGCGACGACTCGCATTAAGACCGAGCTCGCCGGCGGAGCACCGTAATTCTCTGGCTTAAACGTTTACGTGATTATTGTTCGGCGATAAATCCCGGTGTTAGACGCGTGCCATTCGCGTTTTCCGTCGGGCCAATTCGTTTTATTAATTAGCGCTCGGTCACGATCTTCGGTCCGCTTTTTGGAACCTCGTACACGGGGGTGGAATTTGATTTGAATGGGGAGCTACGAGAATTTTGTTGATATCGTCGGTATTATAATTCGTTTGTGTTGGTCGTTTCAGTACTTGTTTCTCTTTTTTTTTCGACAACGATTATTTATTTCTTAGGGCGTTATTTGATAACTTATAGGATATATGTTTTAATACGGGGGTTATTTTTATAATTGACTTTTACTTCGGGTAACATTCAGACTTATTTTAAAATAGATTGGAGTGTTTGACTAGCGAAAGGAATGAAATAGAATTGACTTGATTGTTCGTTGAAAATATTTGCAGTTTAGATTCAGTTATTCGGAGTGTATGATAATTGGGATTATCTCCGCGCAATTTCTCTGAAATATTTGAAACAATGATTAATTAATCGAACGGACGTAGTCAATAGAAAAGTTCTGAGAGCGAAAGGGATATAAGCAATTCGTGGCGCACGGTTTATCGAGCACAGCGGTGTTTGCCGAAGCGGATCGGTTCTGCTTAGGTATACGCAATTAGTAGATCATTTGATTGTTTGCGTACTTTGTCCGTTTAGCCAGTGGAGTTCATTTTTACCATGTATTTAAATCGCGAGAGCAAATGAATTCGATTGACATATACCGTTTTGTGCTATTATTTAGTTCGTTTTTTCTTCTTCATCGTATTTTTTATTAGTTCAACGTTTATTGTTTTCTAATTGGCAATTAAACGTTTCGCATGCAATTACTTTCTACTATTTGTTTGCCGTTTAATATTTCATTAAATTGAACAACGTTCTCGTTAACGGAAAAAAGATCGGCCTCAGTCGAGGGGATTTATAAAATACGCACGAACCAACAGAATCGAAATGGACCATAATATTATAATAATATTTACTGTTTACGGTGCAAAGTTTCTGGCCCCATGCTTCACGGTGAAAATAATCCAGGCGTTACAAATAACCTGAAAATAGACACAGTTCGGTAAAATAGTAGATCGAAGTATCAAATGCTTCATTAGAAATATTTAAATGCTATTTTCCTGAAATACTGCAATTGTAACATACAACGCATTACAAACGCTGAATCACAGTTCACAATACCATGTTACAAAAGTAACAACAGGAACAATAGTAAAAGACCTCCATCCTTTGAGCTCGGGGTACAAACGTTTCCAAGATACCTTTCCAAGCACGTCAAAAGTTGGCGTGATTGTCAAAGGTTCACGACGTAGACGCCAGAACCAAAGAACGACGGAACGAAGGAATAAAGAGACGGTTCTATCGTAGTTTCGCTCTTGTTCTCGCGAATCGCGACAAGTTTACGCGTTTGTAGAAGAAACGAAAAAAAAAGGAAGGGAAAAAAAGAAGCGAAAACGATCGTCGCCGAGGAATTTCACTGGCACGAAGAAGAATTTAGAGGTCGACGGTGGTCAATAACCGACCTTCGTCAGCGACGAAGCCTGCGAACGCAACTTACAAAACATTTTAAAATAACTCGTGCACGCAGCTCTCGAACCGGAAACCTTGAGATCTTTAACTCGCCTCGAACCTCAGCTCCTCCTCCAGCTATAAGAGTATCGCCTCGACTTCGCCAATTTTTGTTTCCAATATTTCACCATAAGTATCCCAATAATCCTGCGAGGATCCCCATCGGATAATGTGAACATCGATCCGAAGATTTTCTCCGATAAATTTGGCAGCTCGCTGGACCGTGAAACCTTTCGCGAAAAGATATTTAAAAAGAACTGGATAACATCCAAGACACCGTGTAATTTGTATTTGTCGAAAAACTTTTTATTTTCGTGTCGAACGAATTTTCGCGAGTCCATTAACATTGGGGCAATTTTTGATTGGGTCGTTAAACATTCTGGCGAGTGACTGTTTATGCAATCACTTTGAATCGACAAAGGTGAAACAATTCTGCCAGCACTTTGAGCCCGGTACAATAAACAGTCGGTTCGTGAAATTACTTAAATGTCGCTGGAAAAGGGGCAGGCTTGAACGATCGAAACTCTTTAAGGGATGTACGATTAAGGTTCATAGAAATTAAAGTCGATCCCCGAATCGTCGAAACATTACGTCGAGCGTATTCGAATGATTTTTACGGCGGAATGTAAAGCACTCGAGCTCTGCGCACACTGCGTTTCCAATCGATTACAGCGAACGAAGAAAGAAACAAGAGATAATAGAAGCACTATAAGCCTGGGAAAGAGAGTTTTATCGTGTAAGACTTAAAATAAATTTTTCATGGAATGGAAAGTTTTCACGAATCTTTAAATTCTTTCACGGTAATGCAATCGAGATTCCATTCTTATTTATAAAGTTTTTTCAAAGTTTTATATGTGCACTTTAACTTTTCGAAATAATACGTTGCACGGGATGTTTGATTGATTTGTTCTGAATTTTCTCATAAACCATAATATTTGTTAGAAACTAATTTATAATTTATTGTTTACACGAATGTAGACGTATGGTATAATAGTCAGGACCGTGATTAGTCTTCTGAAGGTGCTGGAAACATGAGATGTCTGTAAGTGAAATGAATGTTAGATGTCTGACCATACATGGCTCGGTGTCTGTTACTACTTGAACCTTACAGGCATCTTAGTTTCCAGACTACGCTTACTATCTAACATGTACCTCAATCGAAGAATAACGAACTATTTTTATTAAAATTATCCAATATATGAATTGCGCTGTTTCGGTAATTTTAATTACATTATTAACGCAATGTTATAATAAATATAAACATTACCGTTTCAAAATAGTTTTCTACGTAGTTTTCGCGCGAACGATCAGGCTCATATTAATTAAAGTTTCGCTTGGACAATAATTAGATTGAAATCATTTGCGCGGTAAGCGTAATTAGAACATAACAGTTCGCATGTTATTATCCTCGCCACCTGTTTATTCTCAACTATGCCGTACGGCGTATGTTAAACGAAGTTGGCGAGCGCTCTTAAATGTTCGTGCTAGATTACACTTTCACGCAATAACAGTGTTCCTAGTGGAGTGTCTTTATAGTTTCGTGTTACAAGCAACCAACCATTAAAATTATACCGTGGGATTTTCTTAAACCAGTATGGCTTTAATCGAGTTTCCACGAGGCGAAAGATCGTTTAAAATATCTATTCATTCCACGGAGTACATGGATTGAATTAAAAGTAAAATTAACAGACGAGACAGTGTCCGGCATCTAATAATTTTCCACAGAAATTTTGATACGAATTTCTTTATCGATGTTAATAATATTCGCGTAACACTTATATATAAGAATAATTATACAGCGTCACCGTCGTCGCGAGACTTTTAGCAAAAAGTCTAGCTTTTTCCGACGAAACGGCGAAGGAACTGGCGCGGACAGAATTTCTCGAAGAGAAGAAACAACGTACTACGAAGTAAGAAAAGGGGAAACAAAAATGAGAATCTGTTCGTTTAACTGCATCCAGTCAGTGTTCCAGCATAATAAGCGATAGCGTTCCACCTGGAAATTTCACTGCCGACATGCTTCCGGCGTTGCAATCCGGAAAAGGGATGAAACGGCCGTGAAACGTGGAAAAACGAAAGCTTCTGCAACGTATTATCACGTTTCACTTCCCTTTCCGTGACAAGCTATTTAGCCGAAGAATTAACGCCGGGCGGACTGTGCATAACTAGTATCTGTTTATTGGCTTTTTACTCCGGCAAATTGCTTCTCGTCGAAGCAATCCTGCTTTCATTTTCAGCAAAAGTTGAGATACTGACCTCGTTCGCTAATTACTTTTGTACACTGAAATTGTAGATCATAAATCTGTTCCAAGAGTTACAATCTGTAGGGCTAGCCGGGCCTGAATTAAATTTCTTGAAAAGTACATATTTGAATAACTATAATTATTATAGATGAGTTTACAATCCACAAAATGGGTCTACATAAATACCAATATATTACATGAAATATTAAAAAAGGAACTTATATATATATATATATTTAATTATATTATACGACAGTAGAAAAAGGACAACTTTCGTTTGCTTTTAAATCAGCGTTTCTACTAATTCTATAGACGCGTGTACCGAAAACATTCATGAAAATAGTATGCAATGAAAAATCAGTGGGACGATACTGAACAGGGGAATTGTCACGATTCTTGCGTGTAGACTCATCGCGTTACATAACTATTCCGGTGATATTTTTGGTGACAGTATAATTCGAAGAAACACAGGAAAATCACTGTATTAAACACGCTAAATTTACATCGCACACGATACAATGCATCTTTCAACAGCCGGCGAACGTGCGTTCGACTTTTCCTTTTTCCAAGTGTACACAAACGTGTCCAGCCGGGAAACGTGACCGAGTTATTCACGGGGACACTTTCGTTGGCGTTCGAAACACGTCTGACAATTTTGCAGTGATGGAAACCTAGAAAGGAACGTGAATTCCGGCGATCCAGATATTAGATGTTGCAAAGTGATACGTGGTTTCGCGTGAATTCGGCATAAATCGGGCGCGATTCGATTTTCATCGGTCCGCAATTGCACCTCGTCTATCGACGATTAATTCAACTCATTGAACTACGAAAAACGAACGAAAGGGTGTACCACACGCGAGTCGTGGAAATTTCAAGCGATCCGTGAGATTTCATTCTCGTTATACGAATTTCGATTTTATTTTTAATTGCACCCGCCGACCGGCGGAAATGAAAGTTTGAAGATCTTCAATAATGGGGTAAATTACGCTGGGCAATTACGCGGGGTTTCTCTCGCGGAGAAAAGAAATACCGGGTGAGGGGTGAGGTTTAATTTTTGAATCGCAGTCGCGCGATTGGTGGGAAGTTTTAGTTATTTCCCTGAACTGTACTTCACTGAACTTTATTTACATTATCTTATTTACGTTATCGTAAATAATCTGGCAGAATATCAATCGATCTAAACGCGCCTAACGCGGTGTCTGTGAAAAATAAAGCGACGCAAGATGAACGATCCAAAGCCAAGTGGGCGACGAACATTCCGATTCGGCCGAATAATAAAATACATGTCATTCTATTTGAAACGTTCCCTAGGTATCGCTGGTTATAGTAACACCGAAGCTTCGGTAACTTCCCTCGGTAACTATTCGGTGAAAGCGTTCGTATTGCGAAGAGCGACGAGGAAGCGTTACTATCATTTTCGCATAGCGGTTCCAAAGAACGTTAGACGACGCACGGTTAAAGAGACCGTTCTTCGTCGTTTCGTTTGCCAACTGGCCGAGCCTGTTGTCTCTATTCCCTGGCACTTTGCGTGTCCGTTCGAACGCAGCCCTCGCAGTCAGTCAAAAGCGATGCTCTTCTAGTTTTAGACCGGCCGGCTGACGGAAATCGACCGCGAAATTTAACGATTCCACGATCGCCGATACGTACGTGGCTGAGATCATTTCGTCGGTTGGTTGGAGAGTACAATAGTATATTCAGTTGAAAATAAGCTCCCTAGACCGAGAACTTTTCGGCGAAGGTTCGCACCACCGGATGGTTTCTATCTATTTGTTTGCCGGATCGCCAACGTGACCGGTGCGAATAATTTCGGAAAGCTTGACAATTTCTTCAGGAGCAGAGTTAATACATCCTTGAGCTTTCGATTCGTTTTATAAACGTGGACAATGAAGTTTGGATTATTTTTAACGTTCCAATTGAACATCGCCGGACGCACATTTCTTTTGCTTTGACGTGGAATGTAGATCTTTGCGAAACGATTGATTACGAGATCGACTGAAATGTTCTACCACCCAACACGTTTCGATGGTTAATGGTATTGGTTAATAGAGTCGAATGTTATATTTAATCGCGCGAACTCTGTCATTACTTCATTATTCAGCGCGCGACTCGTACGGTTTCGGTTTAATATTGCAGGCCCGGTCCAAACATGAGCGCGTGATAAATGATTTCGCAGCTCGGGGGAATAATTCAGGTGGTAGCCGTGAAATCTTGCTTTGTTGTTCTTCGTCCGTTGGTTGGATGCGTCGTAAATCGTTGGATATGTCGAGCACCAGAAGCGAGATACCAGATCGCGGGTCGGCTACCTGAGTTCACGCCGCAGGTAGTTTGTCGGCCGTATGTAACATTCAAGAAACTTGCCAACAATTGATTACCGCCGTTCTGGCCGTGCCACACCGGCACGCGCAGTCCTGGAAATATTTCGGGTGAGACTTAAAGTGTCTCGCGCAGATTTCAAGCAGTTTCCGCGAATTAAAATTTCATACCATCGTCGTGCCACGCGACGAACTACTACTCGAAGCTTTCCTGACGTTTGCCCTTGTTGCATCGGGTGCCCTCGTGTTTCAGTCGCTCGTGTATGTTTAACGACGACGATTCGGCGATTGTAAAACCGACATCTCTCTGATATCTTCCCTTAGAAAAAAACGGTGGAAATATTAAACAATTGGGTTAGTCGTTCAATATTATTATATTATTTTCGGTTAACGCTCGTGCATTATGCATAACAATATGAGCGTCGTTACGGTATGTCTCGTGTAACACTGTCCTTGTAATAAATGTTAAAGAGCAGCAGGAATAACTGGGCGGCATCTAACTTTAATTAAGTACGCTTGTCGAGAATACTCGGGTTCAATACTGTTGTAAAAGAAATATCTACCGTTCATGTACTCCCATCACACCATATTCGCCACCCACCCACCCCTGAAAAGGGTAAAATTCCAACGAGGACCCTCGAAGCTCAATCGAACCGCCGCGGTCATTTAAAAATTCCCCCCTTGTACATAAATTCCATCGCGCTCGCCCATCCCCGCCGCCGCGGTTCAATCGAACGCGAACCGTTTCGACACTTTCTTATCAAATAACCTTTTTCCCCGTTTTGTTCCCAGAAAATGTCGTCGCTGCGTACACAATCGACCGGCGGCGGCGTCCTCGGCTTGAGCAGCGTCGGCTCCGATCGAACCGGTGCCACCTCGACCGCGGCCGGCTCCCATTCTCACTCGCACCGGAAACACCATCATCATCACAGAAGCAGAAGCGCGCCCAGAGCGCCGGAGAAACCGCCTAGGAAGCGTCATCTTAATCCCGGACACAGCCTCGCCTCCATTCCAAGTCAGATTAAGCTGTCGATGTTGAACAGCGGCCTCATCTCGTTCGGTGAGTACCATTGTTATTGTTCGATATCCGTCGATTCGTTTAATCAACGATCCGCTGTTTAACCGACGGCCCCGTCGGGTCGATTCGTTTCGCTGGACGCGAATCATCGCGGCCGGTACGCCGCGATACGCATACGTAATTACGTCGTTAGGTTTCACGACTCCGTTAGGGCGAAACGTTCTGTCGGGTTCGCGAGTATTAACGTTCTTGGATGCGGTTGAAATCGGATTACACCGTGCGTGGCTCGGGTGAATTAAATTGTGCTTTAACAATGATTTTCCGGGGACGAGATACGGCGTACGGTATACGCTTATTGTTATGAAAAGCTGAACTTGCGAGCGCGAGGCGTGTACTCGAGTTCGTGGCATGGTTCCGTGGAAAGTCACGTCGACGATGCGAAAAACACGACGATGTTTACGGTTTGTTTCCGCGGCTACACCGCCGTCCGACGTTGTTCGTCGGCTGGATTTCTTTGAAGACCCCGCTAATCGACGAATTGTTCGGGGAACGAGGCGCGCCGGTATCCGAACGCGCCCGGCGAGTTCGATTTCTCGCGCGGAAATTTTCTTCACGGCGCGAATGGGACGGGGACGGAAGAAGCTTTGGAAAGTTCTGAAAGGATTCCTTTTTCTTCGTTACGGGCATCGGCCGTCGGGTAAAGAAGATCCGTAACTTGATTCGATCAAGCACGCCACTTCAGCGGGGCTTTTCGAAGCGTTTTAGACGCTTTCAGCCCGGCTTCTGTAGCCTGCTCCTTTTTCGCGTGTTCATTTTATACAACGTTTCTGTCCGCCGCGGGAAAATGCAATGCGCGACAAAGCCGCCGGGGGAAAAAAAGGTCCCATGCGAATTCATCGATCGACCTCTCGAACGTTAAAGTCGCGTGCTTGAGATGTCGATCGCGATCGATCATTTTGAAAGTTCAGCCGGACCGCGCGTTTGCGCGTTTTTACGCGCGATATTTTTCGCTTCCTTGGAGTTTCTTTGTTCGAATCAATTGTTTATTCAATACCTTCGCTGTTATTTGACGCTGATTATTAATTTAATCGTATTTGTCACGTTCGTCGGACACGTGTATGCAATTACGTGGTTACTTGGGTGTAATAGCAGACAGCTCCTAGATACAACACATTTGGTATCGTAACGTTGCGATGAAAGGTTGCACTCGTATTCTGCGTCTGCACACTGTCTGCGTTTACTTTATTTACGTTGCTCGCTTTACCCACTCGGCAAATGAAATATTCCACGAACAACAGAAGCAACAGAAGATGCCAGACGTTCTTCATTTCTCTTCTACCAAACTTGACCGTGCATGCGTCATTAAATAATATTTCTCTCTTAAATCCATCTTTTCTTGAGCAATAATTGTCAATGCTTCCGCTGTTGCAGCGAGCTTCGAAACACTTTGTGCTGAAATATGTCTTGAGAAATAATTTACAATGCTCGAATTTTGCTAAATATTGATACCACATTCAATTTTCGCTTGACAGCAAGTAATTGGAAGTCTGCAATTTTTTATGTCGTTTGTATTTAAATTTTACTTGGCAGTTTCGGGCAACTTTTGATATCATTCATGACTCAGAATGCGCACGATACGTAAATTAGTCGGGATATACATAGGTCGAAGCTTTTCTTTGTAATAGCCTCGTTCTTTTCACTCCGCAAACGTGACGTTCGCGGTTCTAAAATTAAGAAACTGTGTTTTTTTTTAAGTTAGCCACGCGTCGTATTTGGAAACGTGATTTCAGCGTAATTTCGCCTTTCTCCTGTCGAGTTCTTTTTAGCAGGGGTTGATTTATCCGCGGAAAACCGTATAGAAACAGCGTCGACCATATTCGACGACCTAATTGGCGGTTTCTGTAGGTTTGCCACTCATTATACTTCGTGCTTTACTCGTCTATACGAATGTTTAATAAATATTCACCGGCGTAATTAAAACTCTCAAATCATTCGCAGGTTCGCCAATTTCATTTTTTTCGTTGCCTTACCAAAAGGATTTTAAACACTGTACTGCGCAGCGACGGTTCATTTCCCAAAGCATTTAACTTCCGCGAAACGTTCAATTCGCCATAAAACGCAATCAAATTTTTAATTTCTATTTTACAGTTCATTTTTTCTTTAGCTAGAAATAGGTCAATTTAATTTAGCAAAATTTCGTGGCGAGATAACAGAACAATGCGGAGGAAAGTTCTGTTTTATTTATAAATAGCATTTTTCCCGTGAATTGTATCTCCTTGTAGTATCTCGCAACGCGCCATATTTCCTTGCGATGCTTCGCCGTATTAAGATTTTGCTTTTAGTTTGATCGAACTTTCGCGTAAGCTCGGCGTGCTTCAAACCCAATTACTACGCCACAGTTTCTCCGAATGCAAATTGGCAAAGTTCATTACTACTACAATGACCCGGTGAAACGTCACGAAGGGTACACAGGCGAAATTGGGAATGCTCCGCGTAACGTAGAATCGACTTACAGAATCGAACATCGATATTTCTCATTCACGTGGAAAAATCGTACTAACGCGGCGTTCTGTTCCTTTGTTTCGCTGCCCTCGGTAGAAATCAGCTTATTGGATTATTGCGATACCTTCTGATTCTGTATACCGATCCCCAACACGCGACGCGAACTTTCCTCGAATCTACTGTAGAGTTGATTATTCCGATTAAACGTCTTTCGTTCGTGCGAGGCGAAATTTTAATTCGTTCAATGAACATGTTCCTCGTCATTAAAAATTTGAAGGCGGAGAAATGAAATCTTCCTTCGAGATGTTAATATTTCCTTGACATATTAATTATTGTCCGAGGTATGCTACAGAAAGTAGCGATCAATGCAGATCAAAATTATTAACATGAAAATGAAGTATCTCGTTGCGCGGGGAATGTGATTGAACTTATATCCAGGAGCTATTCGCCACGGAATAATAATTCGTGAATGTTATTCGGCTGTTTGAGATATGCGAATTCTTTTAAATGGATCGCGCTTTGATTCTATCGTCGGTCCGAGGTTTATTTTGAATAGCAACGAACGATGGATGTGTCTGGTCAGTAGCTGGGTTAATCCACTTGGGCTTCAATTTCTATTCTTGAAACTATCTCCTCGTCTCTCTCTCTCTTTAACCGTCCTCCTTTTCGTCTTTAGATTCATTGTTGAATCATTTCCTTGTTCGATTGGCTGGCAGAACCAGAAGACAATTTTTCGCATAAGAACTTCGCCTCGAAGTATAATTCAATATTTCCTCGCGAATGTGTGCGAAAAATCAACGGATTAATGGATTTTTTGTATTCCCTCGTCAATATTAAAATAATAATTCTTTCTATTTAAATCGGAGATTTATTCTTCGAATTTTAATGAATTTCAATGCAACAAAATAAATCTCCGTCGTTAGCAATGCAATTTGAATAACATGGACCATGATTTGTTTAATCCGTAGATATGCAAGCTGAATTGTAATAAATTATGTAATTGCATAAACGATGTATTTCATGCACCCTCGGGACATTTATGCAATGCAAATGAACGAGGAACGGGAGATTTCAAAATTCATGCGTTTCTTTTTTTTGTGCTCCCAAAACACTTCGTTATACTTTCATTGAAATATCTGTCTTTTATTCCACGTTCATTCGTCCGCTTGCCACGGTCATTTGAATTCCAGAGCAGATACGTCCATTTTGCACGTCATTCTACAATTAATTCCTCGCTTTTGTTTTTCAACGTAGATCCGGTTTCCCTTTTATTTTTCTAATATCTCGCGCTAACATTGCGCCACGAAATATGTACAATTAAGTCGAAGTGGAAGTTTTCCCCTTTTCGTTATCGTCACGCGATTCTCGCTACGAATTTTAAAGAAATGCAAATTAAATTGAAATTCGCCAATAGCTGCAGAACACACACTTTTCGAGATTCCTGCAGGTTTGTCGCGTGCATTCGTTTTTCGTGTTGGAGAAACGTCGGGAAAACACTGGATCGTGGCTTTCACGGGCTGTGAGCGCATACAGGAAGTACTGGTCGAGCCCTGCTAAGTGCTCGAGCAAACTGTTATTTTTTTACACACGCGCGCATTTCTCTTTGTAATGGAACACTTTTTTATTCGCGAAACGGACGAAAAATTATTCGCAAATTCGACGCGGTTTCATCTCCATGCACACAGAACGAGAATTCGCGGTGAACATTTCCTTTCTGCTGGGTGAAATTGTCTTGGAAATATTTTCGTCGTCCAGCGTCGAAATATTCGTTACACTGCTGCGATGTCGCTTCATTTCTTAGCAAAATAAAGTATGCTTAGTATTCGCGTTTCGGTAATTACAGTGGTCCGAGTATTTCACGGCACTGATTTTCCGGTTCCCCATGCGAAGCAGAACGAATTTCTTCCGTCTCTATTTTTCATACCCGCTTGATCTAATATTCTCTCTCCCGGTCTCACGGTTTTAATCGGAATACCCCGGCCGCATTGGACCAGGAACTAAACGAAATATTAATTCAGCAATGCTCGCGGTGTCTCTATAATTTGTCACATAGGACGGGAACAAATGGTTCGGGCCTCTGTGTAAATTCTATCTGTAACCCTGTTTCGTAGCTCTTTATATTCGTGTCAGTGACACAGGCAGGGAAGGGTAATGTCACGAGGGGTTACGCGAACGCGAGAAACACGCGTGACATATTCTCTGCATTTCCTCTTTCCACCGTATATATATATATATATACATACATATATATATACATATATATATATATACATATATATATACATATATATATATATATATATATATATATATATATATATATATATATATATACTATTTTCATCCGGACCGGGATGCGCCGAGCCATCGCGACAGCCGCGGCGTACGAAACTTTTCGACGAACTTTTGCAATCATTGATCGTAAAAGGGACATAAAAGTGACAAGAAGTTTACAAGAATTTCCGCAATGAAAGTTACCGCTTCGCGATACGCGCGACATTATTGGCGCGATATTATTGGCAAAATACGGAATTCATTGCAACGTTAATACGAGAGTGGTACCTGGCGAGCGAGTGTCAACGTTTAGCATCGTCGGTTACTTTAAGCGTACGGATCTTCCATCGTCGGCGACAAATCAAATACTTTTCGCCGTTACTTTACGAACGAATAAATATTTTTTTTAACGCGTGTAAATATCCAATCGGAATGGACCGCATCCCTGTACAACGGGGAACACCTCGAGGCAACGTTCAACGACAATTTCGGGCAGGGGACGTCGAGTAAATCTGGCCGGGGAAATCCGTGCGATTCGTCGCGTTAGCTATTGGTCTCGGTCGGGCGTGCCGAACGTTTCAAAATTATGGCCGAAAATAAAATAGTTGACCCAGTGCCCGAGTCCTCCTGTTCTCTTCCTCGGGTTTACTGTGTCACTGGCGCGAACACGCGACGCCGAACGCGCGTCTTCGGCGTCTCTGTTGAACGCGGCGCGACGCATTCGAGGATCACGCCGCGGACGAAAGAAGTGCAACGTCGTGTTGGATTATCGTGTGCCGGGTGCCATCTGCGATCCGGAATTATTTTTAACGCGACGTTCGCGTGTCGTCACGAGAGGCAACGCTTGGATCGTTCTTAGAATCGTGGATGCGTCGGTGGTTCGCGGTTCTTCTCGCTTGATCTTGACACGAATACGCTTCTGACCGCGTGGCATCGAACCGTTGCCCCTTACCGGCGTTGTTCAGCCCCTGTCGCGATGAAAATAACGCGTCGAGGAAGCACCGTCACGGTGTTTGACTCGTCCGACGTGTGCCGGGCATTGAACACCTTCGTCCTCGTCGCGGTTACCCCGTCGTGAAATGCAGAGATGACGGCGGATATTAAGCATTAAGATTAAGGCTAGCCGCGGAAATGTGTTCGTTCTTCTTCCTCATTTTTCGTTCGGTTAAAATAGTAGGTCGTTGGGTGCGATTTGGATGTGAGAAAGTAATTGTTGGTAGCGAGCAAAGTATCTTTTGTTTCGTACTTTCTAAAAGTTTGCTTAGTCGTTTTGTAGGCCGATCGTTTAAAACGCGCGGCGGTAAGGAATGTTGGAGATAAATTTATTTGGATATTAAATCCGCTTGGAATAATGTAATCTCGTGATATCTCTGACTGTAAATACTGATTATCCTACTTGCGTACATTTTTCCCTTGATTTGCACTAGTTTCATCCCCGGGGGCGTCCTCTGTATTTTTATTTTCTGAACATCCCGAACATTTTCTCAGTACAAATATTCCAAAAGGGTAGCGCAAATTTCGAGCTATTTCAACGAATTAATTCAACAATATTCTGCATTTTCTCGCGCTCCTTTTTTGTTCCCCGTTACTTACGTTGGAAAGCGAATACGAAATCCCCGGTATCTTTTAATCTTAAAATGGGAAAAGTTGCACGGATTCGTTAAGATTTCCTCCATTGGAATTTCAGTAAAAATCTCCCCCGTCGAAACCTTTCGAGCTAGAGCGAACGATATCTCTGAAACAGTATCGGTGTAACAATGTCGCGTTTTTTTTTCTTTGCCACGAAACCCACGAAGGGAAACGCAACCGTTCAACCTCCTTCCACGGTAGTTGAAAAATTCTGTTTTCATGGTTCCGTAACCAGCGTCAAAATAGAGATCACTGGCGGAATAAAAGTTTCGCGAATGAGAACTCGATTGAATCGCAACAGAACTGTCCTCGTTTGTTCGACAAACAGAATCGAACGTTCCCGAAACTGTTCACTCGTTTCGATGATAAACTTTTCGCCTTTGTTATACAAAACAATATAAAATGAACTGACACTTCTGCTACAGTAATTGATTGGGCGCGAATAAAAATTTGACAAACAAATATCATAAATAAAATGTCGAGTTTATACAAATAATTTAATAATTATTATACAATAATAAGTCTGATGTATCGAAGGCGACCGAAACTAAATTAAAAATGAAACGCTACTATTAAAATATAGGACGGAAATTTTTGCCCGAAAGTTCAGCTGTTTCGCCAGCACTGTATAAATCGCTTCTCAGCATCAAGATCGAACGATCCCTTTACCGGGAAGACGACTCTTAAATTTTCACGCTAATCGAAGGTACACAGGAGCCATTAACCGGTTTTCTAATCGGGCGTCGAAAACTGGGCACACGCTCGCACACGTGGCGACTGAGAATGGAACAGCAGGGAAAGGGTGAAGAAAAAAAAAGTGTCGGCGAATGACAAACAATATTTTTTTTGCTCGACTCCACGAAGGGCTGTTGAACGAGATTGAATGACATCTAACTCCCGCGCCACGTTTGTTCTTCCTTTTATTTCGCACCGTTTCACTCGCCAACCCCGTTCCTTTCAACCCTTTTTGTCCCGCGGTTCTTCTGTTAGTGTTCCTCCGCCCTCTAACCCCTATTTGTTCTTCCTTCAGCTCCATCCGCTTTTCATTTTTTTTCTTTTCTTCTGTCTTTTTTATCTTTTTGTCATTCTTTCCCGCTGGCCGTACAAAAATTACGAACGTGCGGTAAGGAAGCCGCGACGCATGTGCACGATGTTTGTGTTATAATATCAGTGATCACTCGAAAGAATCGGTATATAATTATTCAATTATCATTTAGATAAGAATAGTTTCGTTTCACTATCCCTTTGGACTGCCACGCGTCTTTCGTTTCGACTATGTACAAAATTCTGCAAGGATTTATTGAAAGACTTTCTAGTATCACGCGTTGTATGATAGATACAAAATTTTATAAAATTTAAAATTAAGAACCCATCTCATTCTTCCAGGGTTAAACATATTTCGCGCAGCGAATATTTCTCTGGTGTCAGCGTCCTCGGTATTAGGTAGCGGAAATTACGTTTCGAAGCTGGAAATGACGTACACAGTCTTTATGCCCTATCTTTACGACAGCCATTATTTCCAAGGGTGTTGTGTTTTTATTCCTCCTTACCCCGACGGACATTTTAATTAAAAACAATAGCCGCGCCCGTTATCGGTCTGAGATTAATAACGCTCGTCTTGCGCCATTCTTAACGAGGCCCGGTTAAATAGGAACCATCCGAGTGCTACGTTGTTACGTTCGTGCTCGATCGTTGTTCGGCCTGTTGCATTACCCAAACGATCGATCGATTAATTCTCGCGTTGCTGAGTTGATAGCCGCTTCTCCGTGGATTGAATTCGATCGATGAAACGGCACGTAATCGCAAAGTGCGCCGATACCGATAGCCTCGAACCGCATACCCGAATCCTGGCGATATCGCTGGAAATGCCCTTACTCGAATACCGTTGAAACGCCGGTTGATGTTAACGGCTACGTTCACTTGAACATCCCTCAATGCTTTTCGCCGCGCTCCTCTTATTTTTTCGTTCGGCAATCGTGCGCGGGATTCGCCGTTTCGTAATAGGATCGCTATGTTAATTTTTCATACGCGTTCCCGTGACAGCGCGGACCCGGGGTCTTTTAATAAATGATTCAGTCGGTAGCGCTGAACGGCACTCGATGGAAATATGATATATTACGACAGTGATTAATGGCATCTTTTACGTGCAGCGCAGATGCTGATTGTTTCGTACCGATCAATCTCTATGAGCGAGCGGAAAGTGCGAAGCCTCGAGGTTGGTAAAATCGCAGTTTGTTCGTAACAAATAACTCCGCCAACGGCGTAACCTACGAACGGGCATAGATAATAAATTTCGCCTTCGCAATAGTATTAGCGTTCACGGCTGAAAAAGATTCGAACGAAAAATCTTGAATTCTTCGGACTCCGGGGAAGACGTTTCAAATTACCAATTCCAGAATTCCCACCCGCGGAACGTTGCAAACTTCACATCCCGCGGCTCGCGGTATTTTAATATTCCCGAATTCGACGATCCCCAAAACTTTCAACGCTTATCAGAAATTCTACGAGTTCCTTCAACGTTTAGCCTCCGCGGATCGCGAAAGCTCCCGAACATTCCCGCTCGAGCTTGAATCCAAACTGTCCGATTGAAGAGTTCTCGTATCCCCGAATTCTGTCTCTCATTTAACGATGGTCCAAACGAACGGCATTGTACGGTTCCGCGAAGCCTCGGTAAGTGTTCCCGTATCCCCGTTTATTACGCTCCATACGTTTTCCATCGAACGGTGTGCCACTTTGCGCGCTCTTCTTAATCGTGGCAAGGTCTCGGTGGTCGGCCGTCCCTGTCGCGTTCCAGTGAAAGAGCTACTAACGGAGCCGGCGGTATTATGCAGTAATTGGCTTTACTTGGCACCGGGACAAGTTTGCATTTAACCGGCCGCGAGGCGTCTCGCACCGCCACTTGAAATTCCTTCGCCGCGGTCTTGGGAACGCGAACGACGCGCAGCTTTTCGACATTTTGCCTCCAACAGGCGCGCGCGACGAGCCTCTCCCCCTCGCGGTACAATACACCGCAAATATTCAACCCGTCGACGTTGACGCGGTGCATCTGACGAAACGGGTTGAACGTGACGGGTTGAATGCCGTTGAACGCCCCGTTGACGACTGCGAAACAGTGTACGTTTCGTGGAAAATCTGATTAACCGTTTGGCGTAACGTTTCGTTTCGTCCGGCGATTGCTGTGATTTCTCGGTACGCTTTTCGTAGGCGGTTTATTTCGTGTTTGTAATTAATTTGCTCTGGAATCGTCGTACATAAGATTTGAAGGGAATGTATGAAACATCGCGGCGCTAGTTCCTATAATTGCCCCTTTTCATGGGCGCGTGTTCCTTTCCCCGTTTATATACGAATGTCCGCGTAACGCGAATCTCTAATTGAATATTCACGTGGGTCGGGAACACTATAACGCCGTAACGCCGGATTTCCTTTCTCCTTTTCACCGGCGAAAGTCGCCCCGGTGGGAATCCCTTTTAGGAGAAGAGAATTGAAGTAGTACGGGCGAAAAATTCCAGCAGTAAAAGGGGAACTTGATAAGGTTTTTGCGCTTTCGGATGGGCGAAAGGAGAGAGAGAGAGAGAGAGCGAAAGAGAGGCGAAACGACAGAATTGCTCGGTCTTCGAATTTAACGAGTTTTTGTATAGCTACAGCTTCGTTCGAAAGCGAGAGACTCCATTGTCTCTTTGGAATCGCCGTTTATTAATCGTCCCTTTCAAATAATAATCCTTCCTCCCTGTATGCGTTGGCATTCAATGTATCCTCTATGCTTACGTCGCTGATTAATTTCTCCTCACTGGAACATTTGTCATATTTCCCTCGAAACTCGCTTCGAAATATTCGGCACATTTTCCATCGCGACAAACGTTCGATCGCTTAAGCACATAACGTTGAAACGAAAATCCCTCGTTCGGTCTACCGGCCGAACGATAACGTTCACGAGCTCGTAATAGCTGCTAATATCGAGAGCTATCGTTTCACGTTACACGTCAGTTTGCCACGGTCCGCTTATTAAAAAACATAAAACGAAGAGCGAGACGTTCCGTGCGCGTCGGTGCCCGGGCTGCATTAAACCACCGGCTGCATTAGAATTCCCTGGAAACGAAGCAGAATTATTTACCGCAACGCGACGTCGCCCTCCATAATATATCTTATCGCCGTCTGACGGAGGAGATCCGCCGGGGCGTTAACGAGTCGATGTGGAAATCGAATCCAGCGATGCCCGCGATAATTGGCGCGAAAGTTGAACCGGGGTTAGAAAAGCGGCAACGAGGTTGCTAACCGAAGTAGCAATCAGGACTGCGCCCCTGATTAGCCGACCCTTATATCCCCCGATTTTACGGAGCTCCACGGATCTAATTCGATCGCGCAATCAGGGTTCGCATTATTGTCCGAGCGCAACGAGTATCAAATTAGTTTAACCCCTCGCGTACATATGCTGCGTACACGTGTATACCCGAAGGGTTGCACGCGGATGAAGTTTCACTGATTAACAGCGGATAGGCAAACGCAAATATTGGGGTTGTTTTATGACGCTTGATAGTGTTCGCCTAGATTAATGCCAACTGTTGAGCACAATCTATCCACCCCCAATTTTCTTCGCGCAGTTAATTAATAATTATGATTAGCTTGCAATTTGGAATTAGACGAGGAGATATGATTTACGTTTTATGAGAAATTCATATGCATCCTATTAGGTTTCATTCGTTTTTCTTTTTAGCGAATGGTAGTGGTATTGATACAGAACAAACGATCGTTATTGAGCGTACGCTGTTCATATTTTCCGATGTTGAATTTAATCCGAACGTCGATATCTCCACGGACAGGGGCTCAATCACGCAATCGGAAGGTTTATTGCTGCAGGAACGGTGTAACGAATATTAAATCGCCCGAATGAATGTACGTTCAATTTCGTAATGTTCTCGTTTGAGGCATTACACGCGCGATAGGTACGATATCAAACTAGTTGCAAATTAGTTTTCTAATTTTTGAGGACCATATGCTTGAATTTTCGTTCACGATTTTTATTGCAACGATTTTCGTTTAGAGAATCATTCATTAGAGGATATAATTGTGGAAATTAATTCAAGGATTTTTAGGATTACATTCGTTAAATAATTTCAAACACCTGTAATAAGTGACCTGTAATTACCGACCAACGGTGGCAGCCGCCCTCCTACCGAGGATTTATAATTGAATTAAAAATTGAAATTAAAACAAGTTCGTCGATTCGCTCACCGTGAATTATAACTAAAAAAACATAGCAGCCCACGAATGAAGTATGCATAATTATTTCGTCCAGAAATCGTACGAATTCACGAAAATCGATACATTTGCTATTATACAGATATATTTATCTCGCACATCGCCAGTAATAAGGGTTAACCCCCTTTTGTTTTAATGAAAGAAAATCTACGTTCGCATAACTCCCATAACAATGGTACTCTCAATTTAATCGAATCGAAACGAACTTTTACTTTCAACCATTTCGAACTTTTCTCGCAACTTCAGTTCGGTGGATGAATGGAAATCGCGCCCCTTTTTTTCCAAACGATCCGGCCGAATTATTCGCTCTGTGTCGTTCCTTTGAACGGGGAAACGGTCGATCTTAAAAAAAAAAAGGAACCGTAATTTCAGCCGCCACCATTTTCCGCACCCTGTTTCTTCCTCGTCGCCGGACAGAGGCAAGGGATCTCCTTGTTCATCGGTATATTGCCTTCCCACGGGCGAAATTCCTCGCGCGGCGAAATTGAAAATACTTTCGACCTTCTCTATTTTCAAGCACCGAGGTTTCAACTTTTCATAAACTGTCGGCCGGCGTTCGATACCCCGCCTCAATTTTTTTTTCTATCCCTCTTTTTCTTTCGTTGCTTGTTTGCGCGTTTGTCACGGCAAAGAGGGATCGTGGCCATTAAAACGATTGCTTTCTACCCGCTCGAGATTGCTAACTTTTGCTTCAGTCCGCCCTTCTCTTTTTTTTTTTTATTTTACTTGCTGTTTCGTTTATTGTCGTGATATAGCGTCGCGAAAGTACAGTGGACTTGTTAAATATTACACGCGCGTATATATTTTTCGATTTGGGCGGTATACGTTATTCATGGACGATTGTTAGTGTTATAGTAAATTCACCGAAGTTAGTACGTGGTATAGTAATGTTAGTGTTTATTGAAGTTTGCCTCGTGGTACGATTGATCATGTCTGACGTGGATTTGTGTAGGTGTTATAAACGGCGGACGAATTAGCCTCAATCAATCACGTCTGTCGATAATTTCGGAGCACAGTGTAATCGCGGTATTGTCATGCATTTTCGTAATTAATCAACGCGGGGCCATCATTTCTTAGCATATCCTCAGTGTACTTTATAGCGGATGCAATGTGTAATGTATCATTGGTGATTTACTTTGCTTCGATAACTTTCAAGGAATTTCGCGCAAGTCCTCAGAGTTGAACGAAACGCAATTAACTATCCAGTGCATTCGTTGTTTTATTTTGCAGCGCGTTCGTTCGCTTAAACAGTTGCTCGAGATATGTCTTTTTTTTCGTACCAGTTCTAATTTCCTTCGAGTTCGCCCCAATTTATTTCAATAATGTCATCGCGCGAGTAGGACAGCGACCAACTAAATATCGCTTAATTGGAAATTCGTTAATCGACCGGCCAATTGTCTGAAAGTCGACGTGATCGTGTACAATCGCACGCGTGCACGCGTTACTGCCGGTGATGCGACTCTCGTTAATCAGAAAATTTATTTGCCGAGAACCGCGTTAACGTGGAAAAATGGCCCAATTTTCATGGACTTATGGCCGCCGAAATGCAAAATTCGCGCGAACATCGGAGGTTTAATTACAGGTCGCGATGGCGTTTCGGGGGTGCCACAATGTGCACAGTAATTGGGACGGGCACGCAACTGTTCATCCCGTGGATACTTTATATCCCGTTTTCGGCCTTAAAAGCATGCAATCGGTGGCTACTTATCAACGAGGATATAGAGCACGGAAAAGTATAAACAACGTACATTTGGTTTCAATATTAAAAACATGCTTATTATTTAATTCAATATTTCGGACAATTATTTTGTGATCTATGATAGTCAACGAAATTGCCCTCTGTATTTTACATTTTCATTCCATTTTCTTCACACGCATTTCTATTTCAATATTGTTTGTCTTTCTTTTTTTTTTGGGGGGGGGCTGTGAAGTATGTACTTTTATAATGCATTTCTGCCGTTCGCTTTTATATTATACGATGAATTCTATTAAACGTACCGTTTATCACAGTCGTAAATTTAAATCGTATTGACTTGCTACGTTCAATCACTTGAATCGGTTGTGCAACGTAAGTAAAACAGTGCTGAATATAATGGATGCAACTAAAACTGGCAGAAACTTCGAGTATTCCCATGACTGGTTCGTTAACTTGTCAAGTGTCGGAAATGTTTGGCGATCTTCCAAGAATGTTCCGAGCATCAATGATCTGAAATTTCTGAGTTATGAATTTACACGAATTCCAGTTTGTTTCGTGCTCATTTAAAAATGTACCCATATGTTCAGAAGAAAAAACGGGACCGAACATACGATCGGATTCCGGATTTGCTAAAAATTCCAACGCGAACGTCAACGAATCGCATAAATATCATTATTCTAATTTCAACGCAAAATTCCAAACGATTCGTTCGAAATGAAACAGATGCGTGGTTAAAACATCTTTCAAGTCCCGTTTCCTACAGACTCAATCTATCAATTATTTTATTTAATCCTTATCATTTTTATTTCTTGAAAATCACTAACTGATATTACGCCTATTCCGCGTTCTCCTATCATCGATTACTATCCATCAGTGTTTCATTGTATTTTCTACTATTTATTATCCACAACTTTATCATCCGCTACTATTTAGCCAAAGTTTATGAATCACATTTGTCCTATTTCATACAATCGTAACACTGGTCACGATCTGTGACCATGAGTCGGCGCCTGCCAATATTTTCTAAACGACACCGAATTATTCGATAATCGTGTTCGATTCACCAAAGCACACGCCGAAGGCGTTACATCGAACTGGTTCGATATGCAAATTCATTTCGATATCCTCCACTTGGTGGCTGGAACAAAAAGAAAGGTCCTCCGACCAGAGTGGCCGGGTTACGACCGCAAATGATCGATATTCAGCAGGCCGAAGCGGTGTGGAGAATTTCAAATTTTTCGTCGCAGTTAAGTATCATGAAAATCGCTAGAAACTTTCTCCGGCATCGAGGGGGTAAGCGAAAGGGGTTGGGAGGGCGGCGGGGTGGGCAAAAAACTATTTCATGAAAATTACGGGGTAACAAAAGTTCGTTAGAACTTTTACAGCAACTTCGTTTGTTCTCTTGATCGATTAATGGCTCTTCGCGTTGAGCTTCTTACGTTCGTATTGAATTATATCCACGTTCTCTCGTTGTTTATCATCTACATCGGGAAAGAATAAAATTGAGCTTAACTTTTTACACAAAATTTCAAACTCGGTGGTTGGATATTATTTCACGGTACGGAAGTTTTCGTCCAGGACGGTACTTCGCACTTCACTACCTTTCCATGTTTAATCGTGGCGCAATTACATTGGCATCCTTTGTCGAAACGAGTGAGCAGTAACGGGGTACAAAATAGAACGCGGCGCAAATCGACGGACAGAGCGGGCTTGGAATTGGAAATAAAACGGAACCATTTAAAAGTATGAGTAACACGAAACGTAATGAATAACGCCATATTTATTGAGAACGTAAACTCTCAACAAGCTCTTCCATTATCCGCAAACGAATTCCTAACGCTAGCTGCATCTGCAGTTTATTACCACCTTGCGCTGAGTCAACAAACGAGAACCAGTCTCAACAATCATAGCACCCGACCCAGACAAAATAATCAAATCGCCAATAAAAAGAAGAAAAGGAAAGAAACGAGACAAAGCATAGTTGGCGGACATAATCGAGCTATCGATGAAACAAAAAAAAAAAGGAACAACGAAATAAGCAAGAAAAGCGAAAGAAAAGGGACAAAGGATAACGCACAATGTGAAACGACGAACGACGATATCAGGATGTGCATAAATCTGATTCCTGTGATGAACGGAAGGATGTCAAGGTTCTGTGTGCCGTCGTAAATTCGCGGAATTTTTTCCGCGGCGGTAAACAGTGCGGAGACGAGAAACTTTCGATAGCCGGTGATCCGGGGCGAAAATAAATCCGGCCGGACATTGGGATCGGAGCCAGTCCATCCGAGAATATTCCGAATTTATCGCGGTCGTTTGCGTTATCTGTACGAGCTCCTTCTCTCGTAGGGACGTTGGCGCCGCTTGTACCGGAAGTGAACGGCATCCGAAGTGAAATCGTGTAATCCTTTGTAAACCGCGAAAAAAACCCCAATAATCTGCCACGTGGTGAAATTGGAAAAAAATCGTTGGTAATTCTTCGTTCCTGTGATTTTTCGATTAGAGGAGTTTGTAACGAATTTGAAAGATTTTTTTTTTCTTTCGTTTATTTATTCACACTTTTGCGATCGTCATTATTAATGTGGGCCGCATAGTTGCAGTTATACCTGGAATGATTTCGTTTTTGCAACCTGGTATGGACAATATAGCGTTTCTTAGGGGGCAGGCGAGTTTAAGTGGAACTGGAACACACACGGTCAGACAATGCTTACTAGACATGCTTTCATTAAATGCGTGAAGTTTTTGCATTGTTCGTTAATTTTATGTAATTATTCCTCGCAGAAGGATAATATTTCGTATCGTTGGAAAGTCTGAGAATGCTTGTACATTTTTTTTAAATACATAATAATATGAAAAATATTTTCTTTTTACAATAATTTTGTAATCCTTTTATTCTGTCTATTGTATTCACGACGGCACTCGACAAGAAGTAATATTTGGTCTAGAATTGTATAAGAAAATGTTTCCTTCGTTAAGCGGAGACATTATTAGACATGCCATTCATTGCCTCTTTAGCGGGCGACGTTTTAAAACGGAGACAATATTTCTTTCTAACATTTCAACGAGTCTGTATCATAACGCTTAACCAGCACGTATATCTCTTTGTTGTACCCGATGATGGATAGATGAAGCTTGTAGAAACTTTCTTGAATTTTCAAGGTATTTTTAGATAGGAATGGCTGAGGTTGATGTCCTATAGACCAGTCGATAAAAGTTTCGCTGCGGCTCTAACTCGCTAATTCGCATATATGTGTCTGTCTGCAACAGTTTATTCTTTATAATCAATACGATACGAAGATCGGGCTGTAATGCAGGAAATCGCTGTGCTTCAATTCATTTAATATTCTTATCAATTGTTTTTTCGCGTAAATGGAATTTTTCGAAAAAATTGTTTGACGTTTTAAAAACTTGAATTTATCGATCAAATTGAAGATCTATCTAATTATATAATAAACTGAATATAAAATGCTCTGAATTCGAAATTTGTCGCGTTCGCAGATTTAGAATTTTGTTCGTTAATACCATCGAATTCATGATCCTTCAATTTTTTCGAATACAGTACACTCCTATATTTCTCAGGCCTCTCGAGTACAAAATTCCAAATTCCAAATTCCAAAATGGGTTTCTTAAATCTCAAATACATTTATCACGCGAAAGTCCACATCGGTGTTAACGATATTTCCACGAAATTCAACGTATCCACTGTTGTCCCCGAACCATCGCTATTTCCCATATTGAACAATGTCGGAAATTCAAGGGATATGCTCAATTTGATAGCAACTCGGTCACGGGTTGAATACTTTATTTACAGCCACGTTAGCCGTGAATTTCAGACATTATTTCGACCCCGTTGGTCACTGAAGCGTGTGTCCAGATACCGTGGTACTAACGGGAAGATTGGTCGTAATCGGAAATTCGTTTAAACATTTGAACAATTGCATTATTACAAGTGAACTGAATCGCGCCAGAACACGAGAAGATGTTTTGTTAGTGTATTTGTTGTGCCGTCTAATCAGAAGCGATGCATAGGGCAGCGTTGAATTTTGAAAAACTATTTTCGAGGAGATTCTTATTTTAAACGAATCGAATTTAGATTTCTTTTTTTCCGCATGAAGGGTGTCTGAAGGAGTTTCCGGTGAAACCTTGGCAACGTGTTGCGCCAATAAAAATAAGAAAAACGTTACGTAAGCGAGAGCGATTACTTATGAAACGTTTAATGGAATCGCACCGGGAGAACACACTGCGATATTGTTATATGATTCGTTTTAATCGCTGAGAAATTTCTGGAACGAAAGTCTGTCCTTCTTGAATATTAAAAATACACTTGACTCTGGAAGAAAAGTTTTTCATTTTTTTCTCATCGAAGTTGTAAGTATTTGGGTTCCAATGCAGATTGATTTACGTTGTAAATTGTTGTAACTAAGGCAGAAGATAAATGTAAGTTCGACTGAATTCTTAAATTGAAAATACTGAAATTTTAAATCGCACTATTAATATTCCAGCTGTCGACGTATATAAATGGTTATTCTCGGGCGTAAATTATATTCTTTATATTCGTGTGTCCAATACTTGTTTTGTACGAGGCGGATTTGAATTCGCGTTCCGACAGAAATTCTCATTTCTATTCAGAAAACATACCACCAAAATTGAATCAAAGTTCCCTTGCTCCATCATCGTAGATGTCGTTCTCCAATTCAAATGGAAGTAACAAATACTTTCAGGCCTGCCTTAACACACTTTATACTAGCGATAGACATTGTTGCAAAAGTTTCCGTTACGCCTCGATTTCATATTTGTATTACAAACTGAAATATTGCCCTTCTAAGAAACCCAAAGGTATCAAGAATATGGAAAATAAATTTCAAAAAAATCTATTAATTAGCTTAGAATTATGTTTAGTTCAAAGTTCTTACAATTACTAATCGATCATGGAATTATACACCGCAGAGTTTCAATTGACTGGAAATCTTCATCAAAATTTTTTAACTTCGCGAAGCTTCATTTCCTATGCTCGAAAATTGCCAGTCAGGTAAATTACTGATGGCGGCGTGCATTATCGATTGTGTGGGCGGCGATGCTTCAATTGCATCGTCGTTCGAGAAACGAAACGAGAAGTTGGCCGAATCCTTCAAAATTGGTGCAAGAAGAAAAATGTATCTTATTAATCTATCCCGTCGTCTTTGCGACCTGGAAGGTGATTCTCCAAAAATTTCATTAAAATTAAAAAGTGTTTGCTTTAAAATTCCATTCAAATTCAAATGAATTATGAAAATGATTTAATTAAAATTGCTATAATTATATCAGAATTCTGAAACTACTATTTCTACAACTACAGTTCAGCACAAAGCTTCTGGCACACAGTTAATTATAGCTTAAGGTCTGTTCATTTTTCATCTTGTCCCTGAATAAATTTAAAGGGGGTTAGGGTTATGGTCAGCAGGTTCTCATTAAAAATGAACGTCGATTCTGATACCTCTTTCCTTCAACCCTGGAAACGACAGGCCCCCTCTTCTCCTTTGGACGTCGGATTAGTGGTGTCCGACCTGCCACCAGGACGTACTACTTGCAGTAGATTATCCGTCTTGCGAAAGTACTCGTGGAAGCTCTGGCGATTCGCGATCGTTGGCCCGTTTCCCGCTGGACTCAGGAAACCCTTGGGATATTGTGGCGACCCTGAGGCCTTTTTTACTTTACAGACCGAGGAGGAATTTTCGACGAGATCTCTTTTTAATTTTTTAGACGCCGCGGTGTAAGCGTAAATGTTGAATGCGGTAGAAATGCTTTCAGCTAATGGGGATCGTTTGGAGATTGTTTTCAGTTATTATTTTAAAAGCACAGTTGTCACACGACGTTTCAGATTTATAGATAATTTAGACGCATTTTCGTAAAAATTATTGAATATAATTTGCAAATAATATCGACGAGGAACAGTGACAGTGAAAACGCTGACTTTGCTTGTTGCGTCGTATACTATACTCCTGAGAGTAGATTGTCGACGAGTGACTAAGTCATTAACGTTGCTAATTAAAGAATTATATGATTGGATATGTCAATTTCTTCGGTGAAATGCAATGAAGGCTGAAATTGGCAAACGTGTCACCAAGCTATATAGGATTATATTACTCCATGATATTTGTTACACCTGCGAGACATATAATCAATATTGAAATCGTCAAATACGTGAAGCAAGAGATTGTACTATAATGCCCTCCAAATACAGTATTTTAACATGATGGTTTGACAATTTAATGGGTAATGATTAGCCGAGCTTATCCACTGCCCTACGTCATAAATATAGTACACCCCCCCCCCCAAAGAAGCAGTAGGAAAATAAAAGGTAATAAGTTTTTTGTAGTGAAACTAAAAGGGAATTTTCCTTTGAACCGGCTAATCGATCGAGACTATTAATTCAACGTCACCGTTGAAAGAGGATATTAATTTGCTTAATCGTCAGAAAAATGCAGCTACAGTAATTACTCGGGGTATTAGCTAGTGTAATTATACGATGAAAAGCAGGAAAGAAAGGAAATCGCGGTTAGGAAAATAGGAATCCTTTTTAAGAATCGCTGATTAAAGAACGAGATTCGGATCTAATTCAGAATATTCAGCTTGGTCCCAATAAAATTTTCCAACTTTCTAATTCCACGAGGGATCGTGGAAGAATTATTTCATCGACAATTGTTTTACGTTCTCTTTTTCTTCCAAATTAAACTACAAAAATATCTCTTCGTAGACTCTCTACGAGGACGCGTTAAGGTACTATGCCTCGCGTGCAATTTAATTTCGAAAGTTTAGTTAGTCGCTGGATTCGACTGTGTCAATTATTTATATGCACGTGTGAAATTTAACTACGGTTGATTGCATCACGCCGACTTCTCTCGGCTTCAAATTAATTAGAGGCGCGGAGCTCCAAGTTGCGACGAAATTAATTAACACCGAATCGTTCGATGAGTTGTGCGTTATGTATTATAAATATAATTGCGTAACCAACGTAAGAGTTTGTTGGTGCATATCACGCGGTCAAGCATCGCAACCCCGATTCCAATTCTATCGCTACTTTTCAATGGAAATATCAAGTACATCGGTAAAACCAAATCATTACAATTATTCATGTAACATATTAAGAAACGTACGGTCAGTACAATTCTAGTTTCCAATCTATACACATAACACATTGGCTGTTACAATTTTTCCTCCGCTTACGGACAATATATTTGTCATCGTACTATTGTCATTGAACCCTTTGTCCACGGGCACAATTGAAATCCAGCACAATAAAGAAATACAGTGAGCAAAGAAAATTCACCGTTCGTAGAATAATTTGAGAACTCTATTTATATGAATTTTAATATCATTCTAACGCACCATCTCCCCGCAATTCATTCAATTATTATTATATGCACGCATTTCCATTCGACCTCTGCTCTATAATCGTATAGGCGTCGTATACCATATTTGCGAGAGTAAGCCGGAAAACAGCAGGAGGTAGATTCAAGCTGTGCCACGATGGCTGGCCACGTTGATTGGCCGATAATTGTGTTTCCCCCTGTCATCGGTATCCGTGTTTTCATCCCGTCTCGCCTCCACGATATGACGACGATATATCGAGGCATACATTTCAAATCCACCCCGCCTATTTCCAATTCACCTATCGCCAATAAAGCGTAAGGAGTCCCCTTTTGATTACGTCTTGATCGTTGCCCATGGTACACTCCACCGTTCCATTATCGATCCACGATTTAAAGACACCCTGTTAATTTACCGTCCAATCAGGCCCGTAAAAGGCCAGGTAACTTCAAGATTGTTATTTATCAGAAATTTCGAGGACGGGAGGCGTATTACAGAGCAGATGAAGCTGGTGTTATCTTACCAGCTGGAGCGAGGAAAGAGAATAGGGTTTAATGGGTGTGATTGTCCAGGGGAATTTTTTATTCGTTTGCAACGTGGAATTTGATTGGCAGGAATTGTCAAGAAACGTGTTTGTAAATGCGGCGGAAATATATGTTATTATTAACGACAGGCAAATTATTACATACCGTTTATGTTGTTGCTGCGAACTGTCGTTAATAACGAGAGAGAGAAATATGGAAAGATTTTACATAGAAACGTCGCGGAACGTAAATGACAACGATTGTCCATAACGCGGAACATATTTCGCTGAAAATATTGGTGCAAGGAAAGTGGTCAGATTTGCCAAACAGATGCTCGAAGTGGAACTTTCAGAAACTGCAATCCTTCATTTAAATATGTCCCACTATTCTCGCAAACTTCTCGGAACTACGTTTAAACTTTCAACATTCGGAGAAATTGAAGTAAGACCACCAACTTGTACTTCGCTGTAATTTTGAAAAGTCCCACGTGCAATCTAGGATTTCAAAGGGATCCCTTCAATAGCGATATTTCAACGCAGCAACGATGCTCTTTCATAATTACTATAACATCCGTGCGTTGAACATAAAATTAAAAGAAAGAAAATATAAATACAAATAAATAAATGAACCTGCTGCCCTAATTTCATACCAGCGTGTATCGTTATTATTATCATTATTATTCATCTCTCAGGATTCTCACTAAAATGCGTAACATACACACGCGTGTACGAATTTTCACAAACATTTTACCCAAAATGTTTATCAAACGTCTGAGCTTGATCGGTGACACGGAAACGTTCGCAAACACGTCGTGGATCCCTAAAGTGTCAATGGAAACGAAATCTCTGAACCGAACGCGAACGTTTCCGCGAGATCCCAAAGATGCTGCGCGTCGAGTTGATGAATCACGAAGCTCGATACATTCGCGAATTGGAAATTCTATTGGTAAACTTGCGTGGATTGTGTAGCATTTCGGTGGCGGTGATCGATCGGCATCGTGAAACTTGGAAAGGTGCCGGTTCCATTGTTTTTCTTCTTTACTTCCATTTTCGTAGCCGCGGCGGGGTGCAAGCTTTTTCGCGAACGTTCCAACCTCTGCCAACTCTCGAGGCTGTTCGTTCGTTCGTTCTTTCGTTCGTTCGTTCGTTTTCAACGGCCCGAGTCGCTTGTTAAGTCGTCGAGAGATGTCCTACTGTTTAAGCGACGCTTTGTACACGGGCCGAAAGTTTGCGTGACAATTAGCGGCCGTGCGAGCGCGCTTTGTTAGAATCCGCTGGATTCTGGCCTCGTGCTCAAGAAGCGTGCTTCTGAGAGCAAGGAGTCACGTTTCCGCGTTTCTGTGCGCTCGTTGGCATTTAGAACACGAAATTTTCACTTACGCCGCCGCGATATTCGCTGAAGTAGTATCGCCCCGGACCTGGATTTTCCGTGGCATTATTTTCGTTCACGTGCCGACGGATTTGTTGGTTGAATTTTATTGATCATCCTCGAGAGACGTCTAATAATAATAATAATAATAATAACAAGTAAAAATAGTAATAATAATCATAATAATAATAAGATGATCGAAAAACGGGCAAGAAATTTGTAAAACTGATACTTGTTTATGGGTACTGGTTTCATTGTTCTGTTCAAATGGATTCCAACGATTATAGTACCAAAATCTTCCGCAAACCCTTTCGTCGACCGCCCCCTTCAATTCCAAGTTACACGAAGAAGGGAACTACCCTTAGAATCCGTCGACCATAAAGTCCCTTATTAAAATCCACCAATTACACAGAACGGCGATTCCCAATCGCCATTCCCGGCTAAATTTCGTCATGAAACTTCCACCCCTTTCTCCGCCGTGACATTCACGGATCGCTTGTATTACTCGCATACTGATCGAGTTCGACTCGCCTCCAATCTGTCCCCAACATCACAGAGGGAAGTTCCACGTGACGGAAAGGGGATTCGATTGGAAGCCACCGACACCGTTTCCCCCCCCCCCTTTCTCCTCGACCTCTTCTTCCTTTTCCGCGACTTCTTCCTCGCGTACTCGTCTTCATTGTTCTACGGGCCGAGTACGTCTGCGCGCTCGCGCGTCTCTCGCGTGTCCGTATCCTTCGCGTGAATGCGCACGCAACGCGTACAGGTGCACCCGCGTGTATCTCTTCTGGGCAGCTGTGCAGCGCACAATTACATCCGCGAGCGTGTACGTATATTTTCACGTACACGCGTGCTCTTTGCGCGCTTCGCGTGTCTGCGCGTAGCTGTGTGCATTCGCGTCCCCGCCTTTCCATCGAATTTCGCCGGTTCCGCCATTCTCGTTCCGGCAATTCTTCTTCTTCCGGCGCGAACCAAGTGGCAGCGCCTCCAAGTCGTCGATCGACCCCTCCTTTTTATCCCACGGTGACGTACGAAGTTAAAAAAGACGAATTTCACCCGGCTGGCATCGTTCCCTCTAACCCGACTCCTCTTCCAAAGGGAATACGGATACATTGTTACGTTGCGCGCCGATAGCGGCGGATCGTTTTGTCCCGATCGAAAATAAATGGCCGACGGTTTACGGCGACGGGCCGTTCGAATTCATGGAACCGCGCGAAGGTGGGATACAAGTTGTTGGCATCGCTTCCGGCCGATCTTTCGGTGCCGTTTGTTTAGCTGCGTGGTAGTGCTGAGAGAGGATTTCTAAGTGATTCGACTGGTATAAGGGAGAGGCCGGTGGATCGGGAAACATAAGATTCATGAAACATTTTATGCGCATCGGATCGAGATTTATTCTATAGCGTACTTGTATCGTCGAGTGCAGCGTACATTATACGGTCGATATTCTCGAACGAAACGGGCAAATAAGATTCTTGAAGTACCACGGAGGTATTCCTCTTTGCGTCGTTCCTTTCTTCCCCTTTGCGGTACGCGATAACCTTTCGTTCAACGTTGGATTAAATAAACCGGCTTTACTTTCGGCGCGGCGCACGATCGCGCAAAGCTCCAAGTAATTATTGCATCCTGGCTGGCGTTTTCTCCGTTCTCTTTTGCGGAAACGCGTTTTCCTTCGGGCAATTTCGAACACGGAGGTAGCATTCGACAGCCTAATCGCCGACGATGCCGTTCCACGTATAAATCAAACGGAATCCTTTGAGTCTGCTCGTTCGAGCCACCAAAAACCGATTCGCGTGTACTTACTTTGGAAACGATATCGTCGTTGAATCGAATGCTCGCGAAACGTATAATCCCCGATACGCTGTACGGAAGGAAAATGTTCTTTGTAAAACAAAAAAAACGAAAAGAAAAAAAAAACGATTGGAGAATCCGTTTGGAGAATCGATTCCCAATCTCCTCCCTTTATTATTGTTCCGTACCGTTCTTTCCATGCTTTTTCATCGACGACCATCGAAAGTCGGCTCGATCGTATTTCGTCCCCTCTCGTCCCGATCTTTTTTCGTATTCGATCACTTGTGTAGTTCCGTGCGTTAGTTGTCCGTTCGGTGAGAAATGTTGTTAATACAAAAGAAACAAGTGACGTCTGTAAATGATGGATGAACTAAAGGAAACTTCTTATAGAGTGTACGCGCTCCTCCCACTTCGTTTCCTTCGAATATCTTGGAAATGTATTCAATCTCTCGGCGCGGCAGAAAAAATATACGCATAAATGCCTGGAACGCGGGCGGCTTTTCTCTCGTACGTTGACCGCGATATTCAGAAAACGCATTTAAAGCCCGCGGCCGCATGGATAATGCAGAAGCTGTTTAATGACGGCGAAAGTTGTTCGCGAAACGGAAATAGTCAACGGCAGAGCGGACACGATTGTACCCCCGTGCCTCGAATCGCATGACGCACATCCTAAATGCAGGCCATTTTGAGATACGATGGCAATTGTAGTTCGCGAAGTGGCGCCCGTTTATTTAGATGCATTTTATGCGAAGCGAAGTATGATGTTCGCGGGTACGACGATTTCGACCGAACTTTGTCGATTTAACCGACATTTAACCCGCGTATTGTTTCATTACCTCGACCATCGTATTTATTTTCTTTATTATCGTCGAGAAATATCTATTGGTCGCTGTTGCGGGCATTAAAAATCTCGTTTTCCTATTTACTTTGAGTACAAAGTGTTCCATATTTCGCGCTGTTCTTAATCGGCTTCGTCATCGTGCTCGTTAATCAAATATAAACGTAGGAATGTTATTCGCCAGATCTGAAGGGACTCTACATTGTAATCTGCGGGCGACAGATGTAACAACGTTCGATGCACAGCGAAGGACCAATATTTGCTGCTCGGCTGATCGCTTGTAGTACATTCAAGTAGTTGGCGGATTTATCCTGCTATATTCTCCTCCTCAAGGGGTCTTAAGATTAAATTCACACTAAGGTTCGCACTACGCGCGCTCTGTTTCCGTCGTTTTCACGGAAACGAACCGATGCGGGGAGCATTCAAGGGGCAACGAGTAAAAATATCAGCCGTGCGATACGAAGAATTTTCCGGTATTCGAAAATAGAGACGGAGCGCGTCGAACTGTCGAATGGAAAGATTTTTCTCTTATAGCGACGTGGTGAAAGCCCTTTTCAGCCCTATCCAGCGCTAATAGCTGGCTGTTATATTTATTTACTGCACAGAGGAGGATTACCATTACGCGAAAAGATTTCATTCAGTCGTTCCGAATTGATAGACGATGAAAGTCTACTCCGCAAGTCCCCGAACTTTGCCACTTACCATAACTTTAAAGAGAAGTGGCACACGTCTCGTGGCAAGCTCGAATCAGCCCAGAGTGCCATCACATTATTTGCCAAAGTCACCATAACAAGCTTGGTAACCCTATCCTAACTGTAATCAGCACTGGCTTGGCGCGAGTCAATCGTTTATCAAACAGTCTATGAATACTCGTGCTTACAACATCACGGTAACCTCGCAGTTTGATTGCACGATGGTTTAAACATGGCCATTTCCAGTCTCTAAGTGTCACAGCTAATAGCTGAAGTTTCACATTACGATCGATAAATGATTTATGCGAGGCAAAATTCATGATACCTTCGCCGCGGCAGTGAAATTATAACTTCTATTAAAAAGTTTCCGTCATTGTTATCGCTTCACGTCTTAAAAGGAATGCACAGCAAACGTGAAGGACGGTAATAATAATTTATTATTTAGCGAAGCATTCGGACAACGGGTGATTAACAAATTAAATTATTATTATTTAGAATGATGGCAACCAAGGGTTCGTTGTTTTTCCTTGCCACTTGTGGTTAAATTGCCAGAGTTGACGTGCACGTGGAAATTTATAACGCGTGAAATCGCCACGTCTCGTTATCTTTAGTTGGACAGACGTAGAAGCATCTGCGAGCTGATAAATCGGTCGCTTTTTAGCGACGCGATATTTATCGTTCCCTACGGGATGTACGTTGAATCGTGGGACCTTCGTACCACTTCCGTTCACCCTATTTACCGCGTGGCCCTGCGTGTTTCCCATTCACAATTCGTCGCCCTTTCTTTTCGGCTTCCTCGCCCTGACATATTTTTCTCCAGAAAATTTCCAGATGAGAAATATCTATGCCGCGTCGATCGTGAGTGCTATTTTATATTATATTTAAAACATTCGGATATTTGACATCTGAGCTTGATTTTTATAATAATTACGGATGCAGAGTTCTTTTTATAATAATTTCACTCAATCGTTCCGTAACGCATAAAATGTTCGACGTTATAATTCCAACAATTCTTGTCGTTTAAATGGTCTTTACACGCGAATCTTCTTATTAGATATCTATGGACCTAGTGGCAAAAGAAATTTTGAAGGAGGGATAGTTTTTTTTATTTTTTCAGTAATTGCGTCGTAGAACTCAAGTAGAAAAATTTCGCGACGTTTATATCGTTTTTAGGAGGCCGTTCGAGACGAGACCGGGCCGTTATAAATTATTTAGAGCGTAGGTAGAGTAAAATTACGACAATCTGTGCGTCTCTGATTTATGCAGAACTGGCTTACGACACTCTGCCTCGAGTGGCTGTAAACGGGATTGACAATCCTTTTATGCGCATTCATAAATGTTTTATTGATATCTATGCACGCGGCCATTTAGATAATATGGTGAAAATTGCGGCACAGGTTTAAAATATTTGAGAGTCGTCCAAGAGAGGACATGAATTTATTTAGAACTATAATGGGCTTCCTCTATTACAAAGCAAAGTCTTTCCAATTATTTTGTTTGAATATAAAGTATTTGTAATTTGTTTTAAATTACAGGTAGTCATTTTTCTCGGTTTATATACTCTCTATAATAAACAAAAACAAAAAATTATATAATGAGAACCTCGTTTCTAAATATCAGCAAATCGGTGGTTCGTTTTATAAATTGTGCTCTCGCGAACGTTAATACGATGCAATATCCATTTCCGTTCTGCTGTGTACACGGATACCGAAATTCTGGCCAATTTCTTAAACGAGTTACGTGCTCTGTATACGTCTTACGGGTTTCTCTTTATTCTCCCGATAAAGTCGCAAGAGGCGGTGTATCGTTGGCCTGTTTGCCCCTTAAATCGTTGTCCACGCTTTACCTCTTGCTTTTATACGCGGCTATCCACGCCGTGTAAACTTCGCCGCGGGTCGATACACCGGAAGACTTGCCATTTCGTTCGTCGCTCGCCCGCAGAAATTGCGAATCAATTTGAAACGCGTGAACGATATCTGCAACAAAAGGAAGAAGAAACCGATAAAATTTTATCACCCCCAGTAACGAAATCCCATGAATGTTTATCGTTTGCCAAGGATCGATTATTAACAGCTGCTTGTCGACGCGTCCGGTCCCCGGGAAACCGTGTCCCTCCGTATTCGCGCAAACGTGAATGGTAAGAAAATCGCGGCGTCGAAACGAGGAGGGCCGTTTCCAATCTAACCGGCGACTCGAGGGATCTCGAGCTCTTTGAACGAAACGCGGCGCGGTAAACGAGCTACGGGAATAACGGGCGAGTTTTCAACGGGACAGCGGAACCGGCCGCGGGAAAATCGCGGGGCCTCGACGCGGAACACCGACGTTTCGCGATTTCCAGCAGCTCCCCGAAGCTTGTCGTCGTCCCCCATCCACCGGTAATTCGTTGTTTGCCCGTACAAAGCAGCGGAAGTCGGCCGATTCGCCCGGTTCCGCGGAGGTTCCCGTTTATTTGTTCCCAGCGAAGCGAATTCGGCCCTGTCGTTCCCCAGATTCGGGAAGCCCCGTAACGCGCGGTCGACGAAATTCGAGCGGATTGACGGAGAAAGGAAACAGCAACGAAAATCTCTACCGCACATAATTGTTAAATAGCAAATAATTGTCCCGGTACGTTGACTTGTGTCACTCGCGAATTACTGAAGGAACGCCCGTCTGACCACGTGCCGACTTGCACTACTTGGACCGTGCGAGTCCTCCGACCATACGTTGACCCGCGCTACCGGATAATCAAATCGCGCTTATGCTTTACGACAAATCACGACGTTCCGCGAACGTTCCCGACATCGTACGCGAATTCGTGGATCGAGGAAAGCTTGAAACGATTCCAAAAATTCGACGAGGAGAAAGAAATGTCCGTCCCGGACGGGTCAACGTCGTGCCCAAAATACGCATACCCGTCCCAACACGGTCGCGCTGTTTCTCTCGAGGGTCGCGAAAACAGACGCACGACGTTTAATAACAATTTCCGCGTCGAATCCAGCCCGGTCGCGGAGATTAGGTAATGGCTGCCGGCGACAGTGAAGCTTTCGGTCGACGTGTCTAATTCAATCAATACCGTCGCGTTACCGTTTCGTCCGCGGATGATGGCGAGATTCGCCATCCGCCGCGTCGACCCTGGACGAAACGTTTTCGCGACACGTCCACCTTTGCGCGTCGTTGTCTCGCGCTGGAACGGTGTTCACGGTACGTTCGAATTCTCATTTCGAGGGCCGTCGCTCGCCTATAAATATCGCGCCTCTCGTCGAGGTGGTTCTAAAGTGTCGCGTAATTTCTCGTTGGCCAATTCACTTTCGACCTTTCACAGCGATTCGCGCGTTTTCGAACTCGATCCGGATTAACCGAGTGGAGAGGCTTGTATTTCGCCCCTTCGGTCAGATTATGGGATTTATAGCGTGTGGTGGAACCCTGTTCTCGGTTCTTCTTTTTCATTCTGGTCGGTGGACAGATCGTATTCGTGTGCGCAGATTTAATATTGCAATAAGTATGTAGCAATGAGATCTGGAATGAAATGGGAAAATTATTAATGGGAGAATTCGTGAAGGCTGCGCGTGCAGGAAGCAAACTTCGTGTAACTTCTGCATTCAACTTCTGAACTTGATTTAACTTGATGCACTTTTCAAAGACCTCCGTTAATCTTTAAAATATTCTTATTTAGTATTCGTCCAATGTGCACCTCCTTTCTCGCGACATTCTCCTCTTTAATAGCGTCTCTTGTTATTCGTGCGCCAATGAAACTCTGTAAAATTGAAACGGTGAAACCGACGAAAGTAATTTCTGAGAATACGATGAGACGATTAAGACAAAAAAAATGTTGCAGACGGTTACGAGAATGACGTTAGGTACGAGTAGTGCTTTTCGTTCGAAAGAGTTTTGCAGGTACAGTTTTTCGTTCGATTATTGTACAATGAAACTGAAAGCAAAACCTTCGACCCAGGGAACATTGAATTTCGACGCTTAATTCGACTCGGGGTTTCTCGTCTCTGAAACGCTCAATTTACATTGGCGTCAGGACGTCGCTGGTACCCTTCTCACACAGTCGCCGCTGTCGTCGTAGAAGTTTCGCCGATTTCGAATTCGAAAGTTTCTCGAGTGTGACGAGACGATGGTTCGATTCGAAGTGGATAATCGCGTTTCGTCCAAAATAGCCTTAGAATCTGGGGTATGATCTTTGAATTGTAAATTCCACATTTCTCACCAAGCACGCCTAATTATGCGACAATAATCTCAATGAAATTTGACAGAAATTCATTACTTATTCAGTATTGAAATTTTGTTTACCGATTAATCTTGTATTTGGCTTCAATCCCGTCGCCGTAACTAAAATGATTTAATCGTATCCAGGGGCAACGATTCAACGCTTTGATTTTTCTCACAATTAAATCCCACGATATAACGAAGAATACAACGTCTTCGTAACGTGGCGATGATAATTTTTGATGTTCCTAGTAAAACGTTCAATAGCATTTACTAAACGAGCGATACATCAATCACTCTATGTATATAGTCATCTGTCGTGTTTTCGTTCTCGTCACGTACCGTACACAGTTTCCTTGAACACGAAACGAAACGGGCTCACATGAAAGAGATAGTCCAGATGCGTGCGGTTGCTTTGGGTTACTGGGTCGACGTCCACGCTCGATTCGCGATCCAGCGCCAAAATTAGAGGATGCAGGGTCGAATCAATTTCATCAACGGCTGCTAAGGTAACCGGCGCGACAATCTATCCTTGCATGCTGTCTCGTTCAGCGGAATTTCTCTTTCTGGAATCGCTCTCGATATCCTTGGGGACGATTCGAAATGAACAGCGGAAAGGACGTGGCTCGGTTCGAAGTAAGTCTAAGAAAATAAGAATTTAACTGGATCTTCATCAAACGAGGAATGCAAAATATTTCTTGCTAAACAGTTACGGAAGATTAGGAAAAAAAATTACAACACATCTTCCTCTGTTATAATCTCGTCTGGTCGGAATTTGGAAAATATTTTCTTCGATATTATTTATTAACGTTGTCAAATGCAGTTCGTTTCGATCGGATTTTAGGTATTCACGCGACTGAAGCGACGCTTTAAATTTCTTCTTTCGTCTCCTGGACGCAGAAAATGTTAGACAGATGAGTTGAAAGAGAAAACTTGTTGGAGAAAATGTATATTTTAAATAACGTACGAATGTATTTATTATTAACCAACGCGGCTTCCTTATACGAAAATATCGGTGATCCGGTTGTGCGAGTACGCGTGTATTTTCGAGGCTTGCGTCAACGAAGAGGTAGCCGCAGGGTTAAGAACGGATGCGAGAAATCGATTGACGCTATCAGAAGGCATGAAAGTATAATTGGATTGAGTGTCCCTTTGCCGGACAGGATGAAATGGCGGAAAAGTTAATGCGCCCTACAATATTAAACACAGGGTGGAAGAAATAATGGTAGAAATGAAGGGCAATCTTTTTACTTCTCCTGAAGTTAATTTATCGAAATTAATTAATGGAAAGTATGAATATAATAATATAATATAATATAATATTCAAAGGCGTGCAAAACTATGTAGAAATATTGCAAATAATAATTGTGGTTTATAAAATAAATCGAAGCAAACAGAGCTGTTTGTGTTAGGAAGATAAGAAAAACGTAATCGGAAGTCTGTAAAGACCTCGGCCTACTTTTTGTTACAAATATTATTTTCCGTGGAATTTGATTTCCGCCGGAAGCGGAGCTTGGCGAACTTCTGGATAAATTGTTCGGCAATATGCCTGTGCTCGCGTGTCTGCGCGTGTAAGCTCGTAGGCGCAAAATAAAGCTGGATATCAAAGCGTGCTCGCAAAGGAGACCTGGTGGGTACCTATATTAGTTTACTCTACGGGCCCGCTTTGTGGATGGTGATATTGTAAGATATCGCGCGAGCCGGCAATTTTTTACGGCAATATAATTAAAGCGTAATTTGCGGGCGGAACAATCGAATATTCCCCCCCCCCCCAAAATGTTTTTAAACAATTCTGATTGTGCTTCGAGTGTTTGACTATCTGGGTCGGAATTTTAATTATCTCGTTCGCAAATTCATCTGGCTCATCTAACATTGTAACGAGACTGATTACGCGTTTAATATGTATGTAACAACGTGCGTAGCGGTCTGTTACGAGGGTTGTACCGAAAGTAGGCCGCAGAGTTAATGTCAACCTGTTCGCAATCCATATTTCGTGTGTTCGATGGTAATTGCACACCTGTCGAGCTGCGCCGCAAACATGATTGTCCAAGCCACATACTGAAAGACACTACTAAATGTGGTAATAACAGTGACACGAAATTCTGGAATTACAGCAGAAATTTATACGTCCGACAAATTCTTGCACGCGTCCCTCGGAGAAATTAAATTGAGATTGCACAAATTTGGAATGGAAACATTATCGATGCGTTGCAAAATCGTTGCGATCTCTCTGATTAAGCTATTAACAGATATTTCGAAACGATTCGTTTCTTCTCGGGATGTTGCACTGTTGAGAATGTTTCATACACAATGAAAGTTCTTTTATAATTTAATGTTAAGCAAGTACCACGACGAACAAATTTCAAATACTCGTCCGTTTTAGAAAAAGTGTTTGTAAAAGTGTATGGGAAACAATTTTTTTAATAAGGAATTTAGTGCACCGTGTTGAAAGCGCTTGCGAGAAAACGTATTTTTCTGTTCGACGAAGATCGACGGGGAAAAAGTTTCCGGCCACGTGTCACCAAACATAGACGAAGATCTGCTGTGCCGGCGATCTTGTAAAATATAATGAAGTTCCCTCGCTTGACAAAGGTATTCGATCGTCCGCGAAATGCGAGATAGAGGCGACGTCCCTATAAATCTCGATTGCGCCGCGTTATCCGACAACGATGATATTTCTTTCATGAGAAATCGAGACTCTGTCGACGAAATCTTGAAAAGAGGGCCGTTTCGATCGCATCGTCGAAAATATGAGAAGGGAATGAATGGTGCAGGTGTTGCGGCGAATATCGCTTTACTGAAGCGTAATATCTTTATTAATTTCGGGCCGAGGCTTCTTTGCGAGCAAGGGTCGAAGGTAACCTTAATCGTTGAAAGATCAAAGGTGAACAATGTACATAAAAGTTGGCGTAAACGTTTCCGTGACCGGAGTAAAGAGTTGGTTAATTCTTGTTTAAACTTTATCAAAAAAAGAAAGAAAGAAAGAAAGTGAAAGGCAAAAAAACCTTCATGTACCTGCTGAATTAATTCAATATACTGTTGGACAATATCTGTGCGAAAAAAGATTATAACAAAAATGTAGAAACTTATTATTTTTCGACAGCCAACTTTCTTGACTTAGAAAACTAAGAAATTTTTGTGTTCTTTCACGCAAACGTATTGGCGAATTTTAAATCAAGAATAAAATATAGCATGTACAGTAGCTTCGAATTTCTTTCTAGAACAGTAGCGTTAAAAATTCAGGAAGTACGAAAAACTATTCGCACTGAACGTTTCTGAATGCAATTATCCATATGAACAGACACTATACGAAACAGTTTCACTTTCGTCGTGAAATGATCGTACGCAGTTGGCCTTCAGCCTAGCCAAAGTGTAGTCGAGCGTCTCCGGCTCTCAAAGGCACTTGATCTAATTACATTAATTGCTTGTCAATGGGAACAAGAGATATATCCCTTGGGCATTGGTACAGAAAGAAAGCGACGTTCGAAAAGCGGACAAACGACAACGAATGAGCCAGGGATAATAATCCTCACGGACAATTAAATACGAAAGACCGTTCAAACGAATGGAATACAGCGAACACGTTGTCCTATAGATTGCCAATTGTAGCAAGAGAAACATAAAACAGGTGAAAACTAAAATATTGATCAACATTAATAGCAATATAATAATACAACACAGAATTAATATTAATAATAACAACAGTGTCGGGGAAAGGAAACATTGATTGCGATATGTGTTTGCAGTTCGCATAAGTTACAGAAAATTAGAATTATAATATATTAAATGGAATGGCGGGTTGTACGAAGTTCGGCATGGGAAAAAAACGAAAATAAAATCGATAGGACAAATACATATTAAAGAGTGGACGACGGACTTTCCTTTTTGGTTTCATCGTTTCTTTGCTCGGCGAACTTCTCGGCAGTAGTAATGGATGGTCCGTGTCAGACGTCCAATTCGTTCATTGTAATTACATTTGCGGGAACTAACCGTGGTGTTTTTACGACGGGGATAGGGAATCTGGATTCGTGTCAGACTTGCCTTCCTTCTTGCGCGAAGAGTATTCACATGTCTGCCGGATATTCATTTCCTTGAAACTAATATTATGAATGTTCGAATATACAATCAGATTATTTAAAATGATGAAACATTTAGTTATTTCCATACTTGTCTCGTTAACGAACTATTGCCATACAGATTTGGATGCTCGTGAACGTTCCGATAACGAAGTTTCTTTGTTTTTTCAATGCGAAGATAAGAAGACAAGCGTAGGATCATTCAATCAATCGTACCCGAAGCTTTGTCAAGTTACGCTTCCAAAGCGGTGTACGTCGACGCTTTAAAGTCACCGCTGCGTTCGGAGGTATGTTAAACGAGCCTCCTGGTGAACGTTTGCTCTTTGCACCGTGTCATCCACAGGTGCTACTGAAATAATACCACGCCCGGAGCGATCGTTTCGTTCTCTGATTTCCGCGTGCTTTCACGAAACCCTCTGGACGCTTTTACTTCTGTCGCGTATCGCGAAACGATACGCTGACGTGTTGCTGAACTGCTTCATTTGGTGAATGCGACGGAGATAAATAGTTCGCGGTGTTTCAGGGTTTGAACGAGAGTCGAACGGAGGCAAGGGTTATTGGAAAAGGTGGGAAAGGAAAGCAAAGTGGTTCGCAAGAGTGTGGAGGTGGCTGTGGGGAAAATTGAAATGACATCTATTGGCGGAAAGTGTGAGAGAAATTGATCGAGAAGTTGTACATCTTTCATAAATATCGAGGGAACTGTGCGTGTCGAAGAGGTTTGGAAATTATAATTAATTAAGGCGATGATATCGCGGTTGAATTTTTTAATTGAATGAGCTAAAAGGGTAGTGGTAAGCGAAATATTTGGAAGCTGGTAAATATCGTACGCAACAGTTCTCTTTTTTCCTTTTTTTTTTTTGCTTCGGCTAAATGGTGAGAAATTTTTATGGAGGATAAAATGAGGAAAGCAGGTGATTCAATGAAATAGGCAGTGTTAGGTTGTAGACTAAGTTTTTGCATCTTTCTCGCTACATTTCTTCTGAGGATTAAGAATGTACATACATCCACGTTGATAATGCTTCTATGAGGAAAGCTTGCTATCCAAGTTATAAATAAAAATATTCTTCTACGTTATTTATACGCGTTATACGCGATTTATACACGTATTAAAAATTCTGCTGGAACAGAATATTAATAACAGAAGCGTAAAATAAAACATTATCTTGCCCTTTTCGATCATTTCATCTGTACGCGAAATTTTTAATTACGGAAACTTCGCCAGTAAATACGAACGTTGTAAATTTATCGCGCACAATGCCGTGCGAATGTAAAATATATTGCACCGTGGAAAGCTGCACGAAAATCGACCAACGCATTTTTGTTGGCCAAACAATAATTCCTTCCAAATTCCAATTTCCTTTATACCTATATCTATGTACGCCGATAATTTTCGTTTATCGCGAAACAGTTCTCATTCGAAGGCGTCTAATAATAGCCGGTTGCCTGTCGACGAAATTCAAGAGACAAACAGCCGTGAGCTCACATCTTTATTGTTGCAATGGCTGGTATGTAGGACTGTTTTATCTGCGTCTAATTATTCACGCAAACCTACGCTATTTCGAATCGCGCCGGTGAACAACCGGTATTGGTTTCTGCGGCTGGAAAATTGCTGGTATGAAATAGAATTGGAAACGCTACTGCACAAGTTTCACGAAGCGAACGAAGTTAAATAGCATCGCGATACATTTTATGAATGAGGTTCGCTTGAACTTTTTACTGGTCAGCTTGGTTTTATTTTGCGCAATTAATGGAAATTCGAAAGTCCGAGAATGTAATTACACTTTATTTATTCGAATGTATCCGTTTGTAGCAGGATTTCAATTTTTTCCTGGCGAGTAAAGATATTCGACCGTGCGTGTAGAAGTATTGAATAACTGTAGTCAGTTAAACTGTGCTAGGTAAACTTCATTATTATCACGACGTCTACTCGCAATTGTATTTCAATATTTCTAACATGCACGCTTCATTTTCGTCTTCTTTTTTTTTACGCCTTATAGAATAATTGGGTGCCTCATTCTGGTGAAATCGTTTCGTATATCTCACCTATATCCTCGATTGCTTTTTTATTCGCTCGTCGCGGGGGTGACTAGTCCGGGACAATGGGGATGAAGATGTAACAATGAGGACGGCGGTTTCATCGCAACTTTCTTGTGGCTATCGAACGCTGATAAAGGCTAATGAGGCTGTTGTACTCAGCCGCGTGCCTCGGTTGTTCGTAACTATTGTTATGTAATTAGGTGAACAAAGGGTTCGTGTTCAATGATACGATGGTATTTTATCGACCGGGGTCCCCGGGTGCTGCGCCGGCACAATGATGTCGTCAGTGTATATTTTACCCCTTCCGAAATAATTTCGTAACGAATTTCCACGCCAGCTGGTAGCAAAATTTAACAAAACTAATAACTTTAATTGTACAGCTTTCCAAGTATTTTTACCGAGACGCAGGAAAATTTGGAATTAAGTGCATTGAATTATTATGAATTGCATTCGTTTATTTAATAAGAAATAAAATTTCGCTGATTATGGCCTCGAATCGAGTTAAAAAATCGATGGTTCGTTGTTTGCCTCCGGTGTGCCAGTTTCGACTGTTACGTATTGGAATGCGACCACGTTCCAGGAAGCATATGAGATTTTATACCCAACGGGGGGTATGTTTATGTCTCGGCATGAAACAAAGTGACCCAGTTTTGAACTATCTTTTTAATGCAATCGGAGAACACATCTAAACCGATGATCCCGTTGGATAAAAACGATTCGAAACTAGGTGGTACTCCGTTGGATAAGCTGCGCGGTTCCATGGACGGATAAAACTTGTTTACTTGCTGAAATAAGGGGTCACACTTTCCATAGTCATAGGATGAATTGCGATGGACTTTCCGAAACTTTCCGCCAAGCTAATACGGAGAACAATATTAATTATTAGTTTAAAATGCACGTACGTTGCACGGAGGTATTTTTGCAAATTATTATCGAATGCATAGCAAATCCATCGACATTCGAAATAAAACAGAAACGAAAGATCAATAGAGATTCCACGAGTAAACGGATTCGAAATTTCCCTTGATAGACGTACAACGGATAAGCTTACCAAGTAGAAACGTTCGCCAGCCGTTCCGCGCAACATGAATTTCCGAGCAACGACAAACGAAATCCGATCTGCACGTGAAACTATATTAAATAAATTATCAGTCGGCTGAACAGGTTGTTTCGTTCACTCGTCGTTAATCGATCGCGAGCAGCCGCCGCGGCAACGTTCGTCGATCCCTCGATCGACACTGCATCGGCCCGTAAACGTGTACACAATTCGCGACGTTCAGACGAATTTCATGTACGCGCCCCGCGATTGATCAGAGGCAATCATTGAAATTGATTTTCATAGTGAACCGTATGTCGCGTTGCATGCGAGAAAAGAGAAACGAACAACGAAAAGCCAGCGACGATCGTGAAACGTTCGCATCGTTCGAAACAGGAAAATAAAACTCGAACAAGTTTCACTTGTTCCGTGCGCCCTAAGGAACGCATCTTATCGTCAGTACTGTAATTTCGTCAACGTCTCGAGCGCGTATCTTTACGAAGAAAATCATCGATCCGCCGACAGGACGGTCGATACGTGCAGCGTAGGTCACGTTTGCCACATTAATTATTTTCTTTTCTGTTCGCAGCCTCGGAAGAACTCGGCAGTAGTATGAGCACAACATTGCCGTCCGCGCCGACCGAACTCTCGCAATTCCCGAAGCTTTGCGAGCTACGCCGAAAGTTTCCCGTTCTATACCGCGTGGAGTTTCAGGTGAGGACAATAAATCCCTCGTGTGCGCGCCACACCTCGGCCCCCCTTGCCGTTGATTCGACGTTTTCGAGGCTTGTTTCTTCGGTTATAACTTCAACTTACGTTGCAACCCTATTGTGTTCGGGGCGTATAACAGAAGTGATGTGCAGCTTAAAAGGTTACTCGCCTGATACTTTGATTCATTTCTTCGTGTTCCTTTGTTCGGGTGGGGGGGGGGAGGATGAATTTCGTTCTTTTTCTTATATTGCGGAGAGGATTGGTCTTCTTTTTGGAGAATAATCTTTCAGCGAAACAATTTTTAGTCAGAAGTTTCAGAAACTTTTAATTAAGCACTAGTTGCTCGAGGGTTTCAGTTGGCGAACAATGTTTACATTTATTTTCCGTTTTTTTTTCTTTTTTAATAAAGAAAACGTGGAGTTAATTAATTCTGCGATCGACGTTCGGGAGATTCTGAACGTAAGCTGTCGCAATTGGTTTGCCAAACTCGGACCTATCTTTCGTCGCTTTGTGACCCACGCCGTCCCTTAATACAATTACCGTATTACCGTGCTGCGATATCGGAAGGCTGGTTAGAGATGGAAATGGAGTTGTGCCCAATTTAATGTCGCGTTCGGTGTCTTGGTGAACGGGGGGCCAGCAGCGTGGCGTATCGTTTGGCACTATCGCGAGCCGTCTGAAAGACACACTTCCGCCGGCAGCGGAACAATCGCAGAGAGAAATTCTCGCTGCGATAATTGCAATTTATTTCGCCGGCGGCGACGAGAGAATTAGCAACGCGTTTACCGGTCGCCGCGATTTATATCGATCGCGTTCCGCCAACCGACCCCACGGAATCCACCACACCCTATCGTTGAGCCGTCCGCAAACTGGTAAATATCGCGTCGACCCATTTTCCGACAGTCGAATCGACTGGATTGAATTTTGGTCAGCGACAGCGAACGATATTTCCCGGCCCGTTTTGGCAGAGTTTCCTTATCAGCGCGGCTCGGGGAGAGTTATCGAGATCGCGACGGCTAAAAACTCGTTCGGCACGGTCCGGCTCCTCTCTCGGTCATCGGAAATTTATCGTCTCGTTTAAGCGGGCGCCCAACGATACCGCGTCGATTCGTTTGTCGACCATTCGGCGCTCCTCGACGCGCGATTATCGAACGCGATTCGCGTTCGCCGCGAGGACAGTCGCGGTGAGGATATCTTTTCGAGGCGATTTTTTCTGCGGGAACGTCTGCCACGCGTGTACACGTGTCGCGTCGTGACGTTAAAATACGGTACGTTAAAATAGAGTGGTAACGTTTGGAACACGGCGCGTGTAACTAATGATGCGCGCACGCGTGTCGGGAATCGTGCGAGTAATTTATGAATTTCGAACGAGCGTGTCATTTCATTCGGTTCGTTAACAACGAGGAGAGGTCGATTTAAACGTTGTTTCCGTTTTCACTGACACTACTTGCACCTCGTCCTCGCGTTCGTCGAGAAACGATTAACGCGAAAGAGAGGAGTGGCTCTGCCGATTAAAGAACGACGCGCGAATGGAATCGTTTGGGAGAAATTTAACGACAACCCTTTGCCGTTTAATATTTGCGTGCGAAAGGATTTCTTCTGAGTACGTTTCATTTCTTTGCAGACAGCGACGAAGGTGGAGACGCATTCGTGCAGACACGCGACAAAACCAGCGAACAAAGAGAAGAATCAGAACCAGAAATGTATTCCTTGTATGTAAAAATCAATTAATATACCCTTGGTTACTAATATCGAATCGCTGTGATGTATCATGGAAGTATAAAAACGCAACGAAAATTCAATTTAACATCGATCCGAATTTACTTCCACGCAGCTGTCCGAAAACTCTATCGATTATCAAACGGGCCACTCAGCGAAACTATTTAATTTTATCCAAAATAATTCGATGGTTTAATTCGAATTGACCATGGCACAACCTTGTACAACATTTCATTCAACATATTTTTATCTCTCGTACGATTGATGTTGCACTTGCCGTGTTGAAAACACCTCACTGCTCAATTAATTGCCAAGCGTTTAATTTGACGCTGCTACACGAATATAATTCGATTCTTCATTCGCGACGGTACTTTGTACACCTGTTCAACATCCGTCTTCCGTCGTTTTCACGGCGGAAGCCTTTGATTTCAACGTCCTCTGCACACGTCCGCGCGAGTGCCGTTCGCGGCAGTTTTAATTATTCGCCGCCGCCGCGAAAAATTCCGCCCTCGGCGTCTCTAATTAGGAAATGCGGTTACATTCGCGGCATTCGTACGCGTACACGCCTCGCAACAAGACCAGGAAGAAAGTTACGGAAACGGGGAGAAAAGTTGACGGCCGACACACGAATACGTGCGCACACGCGACGAAACAACATTTTCTCGAAGCTGATACGATTGCTCGTTTCGGGGCTAAAAATCTTTGGGCCAACGGTCATCTAACGAAATTTGTCGAACTCTGTCCGGATCGAATGGAAAACTGCCGGAACTTTTGTTTGCTACAAGAATTCGGTCCTTTTGTTTCTCCTCTTTTTTTTTTTTGCTCGACTAATTTTATAGGTGGAACCAGAGTGTTTAACTGTACGATATTTGAATAATAACATAAATGGAATCAATTTTCCATTGATTAATGTACAAATTTTCTGGTATACGAACAAATAAGATCGTTTTAACAGCAACCAAGTATTCCTTCGAAATCAGTAAACGATTTTCTGCTTACCACATTTCTCTATCGTATAATAAAATGTCAAGCGTACAAGTTAAACATTTCTAGACAGTAATATCTAGAGAGTACGGTCGAATGAAACGTATCGTTTAATTTCCACTGATAAATCTTCTTCTACTTATTATTATTAACATTAATCAAATTTCCCTTTCGAGCACAGACGACTACAACAGAGTGGTTTTGGATCTCATCGAGGGCGAGGCCGATTCCGATTACGTTAACGCGTCATACGTAGACGTAAGTAGAACTTTCTCTGTCCGTCGTTGTTATAATCCTCCTCTATGGCCCGTTATACCGTAACCAACCACGTAGAACTAATGGCGAAGAAGAATAAAATCTAATTCCGGAAGAAGAACCTGATAACCGTTTCCATCCTTGAATCGACCGCATTCCGCCCCGCCTCTCACGAAATTTACGAAAACCCTGTCCAAGATAATCAATGGATCTTAACGATCCTTCTAAAATTAGACGGGAACGAAATGCTGGTTCACAATAATATCTGGCAATCGGCACGACTCCCCATATTAAAGATCAGGATCAAGGTTGCCGAGCACGAGATCGTTCAAATCGAGCGATCCATAACGTTAAAAATAGACCGCTTTGCAACGATTATCGCGACACGGCGCGGAAACAATGATTCGCGCGTTTAATAATCGTTGAATCGATAATGATAACGCTGCCGATCGAACTACGTTAACTCCAACGATTAATGTGTCTCGTTTCAGAGTATATTGAAACCCAACGCCTACATCGTCACGCAGGGGCCCATGGAGAACACCGTGACAGAATTTTGGCGTATGGTGTGGCAAGAGAAGGCCTGCTGTATCGTTATGTTAACGAAGACCTTCGATTTTATTAGGGTAAGGGACTCGATTAATAATTCGATCGTTCAATTCGAGATAGCACGGGGGGGGTTCCGGCTACGGTTAGACGGCGGTAATTCGCATGAACTAATAGGACGAAGGGGCGTTATCTATTTGGGACATCGGTGTTCGACGATAAAGGTGACAGAAGTCAGTGCACGTAAATCGTTCGGCGGGGTCGTTTCGACGATTTCGTGTCGCTGATGGGCTTCGTTATGCCGGGGCTGTTTTTCTATTTCGAACGTGCTGTTAAGGGGTGGAAGTGGCTGAGAGAATTAGAAGTTAAAGGATCGCCGATCGGGCTAGTTGTGCTCAGCTGTTCGGGTGTATTCAGATTTCCGAGAATTCACATTTAAGTCCCAACGTTTCTTTTTATGAATGAAATAGACTTGCGAAAAATCTCACTTACTTACTCTGTATGAAAAGAACGACACGCGACTCAAACGAATTCTTCACTCATTCTAAACAGAAATCTAAACGAGAAAGAATACTCTTTACGTATTTACGTATTTACGTATTTTCTTTTGATTTCTCTACAAATCGTTGATGTCGAAGAAACAGTTTCTTCTAAAATTAATGTCGAAAGGGGGAATAAGTGCACCGGGACAAAATTTAGCTCAACGGCCGACCAATATCTTCTTGCTAATAAACAGATACTACGTGTATGCATATTTGTATATACATTACGCGTGGAATTATGCCTGGAAATTGTACGCTGCGACGGTACAGTTCGCTTTTGACGCTTCTTGCGTAGCGTTTCGTTGCATAAATTCGCCGAGGTAATCGCGGAGCATACGCGACACGCTTTTAACACCTAGCCTGTGCGTATAACGCGCGAAGGATCTGTGTCGTTGGTAAAACGGCGAGGAACGCGATACGAAGCTGGCCTAGTCGGGGTCTAAAGAGTCGGAGCTTTTGCATGTGAAATCGACGACGAGAGAAGTAAACGAGTTTGGAAGTTGTTAGCAACCACTTCACTTGGCCTCGCCTCCTTGCCTCCATAATGATGATCCAACGCGGCCAAGAAGCGACATTTCCATTGATTCCTCGAGGATTCGACGCTTTTTCTCCTCGTCTTTTTTTTTTCTCGCTTAAACATTACCAGAGATGGGTATCGTTATTTCGTAATATTCTTTTCTCGTATGTTTGAATGCCACTTTCTATCATTCGTATCCGCATTCTTTTCCTAGATAACACGGAATTTTCGCACAGTGCAAAAATGTCCACGACAATTGATTAACACTCGTTTCTCTGTTTACTCCACATTTTAGTTTATTTAATATCACCGGAACTCGTGCGTTCGTGCATCACCGTTTCCTCGTTCTATTCTGCAAACAATTTGAATTATCTCGTCGATCGAAAGTATGAAGTCCGTCGGTCCAGAAAATTTTCACTCAAATACATATTTCATACCCGGTTTCAGTCGGAAGGTCGTCAATTATTTTTTATCTTTTTCAACAACGCGCACACCGTTAAAGCGTATCGCCCTTTGCGTCGAGTTATACGTTTCATCGGTCTGCCCGATACCCCGAACCGATTTTACGCTGAAAAGTTCGTAACCGATGGAATGATAACGAGATTCGTTCGAATCGATTTCAGGTGATGTGCGTCCAGTATTGGCCGGCCAGCAAGGACAAGGACGAGGAGTACGGCGGTATCGGTGTTTCGGTGTTGAAGGAAGAGGAGCTCGCCAATTTTCACATACGCACGATAAGGCTTTACAAGAAGAACGAGAACGACGTGAGTACACTGCCTTTTATATTATACATACGCTTCATCGTGATTTATATGCCACCCGCGAAACACTGATACGGAGAACGCGAGATGTGTTGTGTTAGTGCCGGGATGGATGCTGCTCACGAGTTTAGAGTAATATATTATTTCGTAGGCGGGTTCTTAAGTACTCTTGCGCACTGTTGTGCGGTGTATAAAGCATTCCACGTAAATGGCACGATGGAAATATCTTCGTTCCGAAGGACCCGTTTGCGGAATAATTTGGCCGACGTTAGGGAATAAAGGTATTCCGATTTTATGGGATTACGCGTTGGATAAAATTCATATCTTCGCGGTCTGTGCTCGTGATGATGGAAGAATCGATAAAGCATCGTGGGAAATTTGTATCGCGATAATAACGTCTGTTCAATTCTTTGAAATTACGTCGCGCGTTATTTTGCACGCTTCTTTTTATATTTCTATCTCCTAGTACAAACCTTACTAATGACAATTCTGGAACATTTTCCCCACGATTTCCCAATCGAAATTCCGTGCACGCAACTTTTCCATTTATTCATTTCCGTTCGTCGAGTCGAACATTTGTTCGAAAATTCCCCCATGGCGAACTCCAAGCTTCTCCATCTGTGCGCCTGCCACGTTTCTCTGTCTCTCTGCTAAAAGTATTCAGTTTCCTCTTCGATTCCCCTTGTTATATGAATCGTCGATTCGTTATTTCATCGGCACCCCCGCACGCCAACGTCGTCCGATTCCTATAATGCGCAAATGACGTTCCGTGTAACGCAAAGCGACGGAGAACGGAACAGTCTGCCAATACGGTAACGAAGTGTGACAGGAGGTCGCGCAAACTCGAGACTTGTCGCGTACTGATAAGTAGATGTACGGCAGCGTTTCGGACAGTTTCCATAGATTCGACGTGGGAAGAAGCTAGTTGGACGGAAGTTGGTAAAAAGTTGGCAGAGTTAACTATGAAGGAACCGCCGGTGACGGTCCCGCGGGCAAGGGTTGAACCGTCTTTGAAACTGGGCGAATGCAGAACGATACGAACTGCGAGACGCGAACGTTGGTGAATAATAAGTTCGCCCGAACGCCCGCTACGCGAAGCTTAATTTTATTAACCCGCCGGAAATGGGTCGAAAATAGAGAGATCTTTCGAATTTCCCCAGCGACCCCTTTGCTTCGCTTTCCGCGGACCGCTTCTTCGGTGCGTCGCGCGCTTTGTATAATTTATGTGCCGTGTCGCCGGTGAAATGTTCGCCGACGGTTCTTCGACGGACGCGGTAATTGAGGCGGATAAGTGCTTGAAATATTTGCACTCGGGAAACTTGCTTCGTCGAACGACTGTTTGACGATGTGCCGTTGACGAGAAACTTTTTCCCACGGTGGTCCATTGTTTCGGTACGTCGTGTGCCGCCGTCGCGAACCTCGTTTGCAACCCCCGTTTGCTCTCGTCATAAATCGAGGGCGTAAATGAAATTTCTTCGTTCGACGAATGTCCACGCAACACTTCGTTCAGCGGTGCCGTTGAGAATCGCTAATAAATCCCGCGGACAAGTCGATACCCGGGTAATTGTTCACGAAACCAAGTTGGCACTGCGCGCGTTAATCCGTAAAACATCTGGACGCGTCTCGACGCAGCGAAGACAGGAAATAACACGCGTCGGCTCGTTAACGTCGCCCGTTTCATCGCGGCCGGTCAGTCCTTCGCTGGCTCGTCGAATCGTTAACGCGTCCGGTGGTAGGCGCGTTTGCCAGAGGGCCCCGATAAACGGAACACAATAATCGACCGAGAGATTTACTAGCTTCGGTAGATTTAATGCACGGCCGTGCAACGCCACTCGCCGAATAATGGCCAGGTGCATAATGAGCGGCGGCGCAAGAAGACCCGTACCTAAACGGGGCAAGATCGTAACCGAGCACCATTGTTGCGCTATTGTGCGCGATAATTTCCTTGGCGAGCGTTATTCAACGTGTAAAGCACACAGAGTGAGAGAGAGAGAGAGAGGAAGAGAAGGAGTGTCGAGAAGAATTTTTATTTCGTTGGGACCGACAGGGAGAATTTATGTAAAGTATTTTTATTCGTTTGTTGTATTGGCGAGATTATTTATGAAGTTGCCGTGCACGATTTCTCGTGCGTCGTTGCTGGTTCGTGCCGCAAAATTTGGTTCCTCCGATTGCTTTGCACTTCATCGTTATCGTGGCTCGCATATTTGGTCGAACTTTTGCTGCAATCACCGTGCGAAGGTTCATTCGCGCGACGAGGGTGGAAGCTGTTAGCGAGGGAATCTTTATAGGGGTTGACGTGCGTGGTTTGGGGACGGACCAGGTCGCGGGATGGGGAGATTTTTGTACGGGGCACCGACTCTTATGTTTTCTTGCGCGCGATGTGTGACGTTCGGAAAGATTTATTTGGGAAGACTTGGGATATACGGGTGTGCGTTGTACGTGGGGCGACGTGAAATATACGCGCGTAATGGGACAGGGATCGTTTTGATAAGGGGATATTTATCGCCACGGTAACATAACGTTCGACGCCGGGGATTTGGAAATGTTGTACGATATTTTTAAACATATTCAACGCCCGCTGCGCGGCGAAGCGTGCGTTTATTTATCAAACTTGGCCGACTTCGGTGTAACGTTTGGTAGAGGGTCGTTTGAAATCTGAGTTACGAGAGTTAAACTGGCGGTGACATTTATAACATTACTTCACTCGAAGTGTCACGAATTTATAACATCGGCTACAGCGAGACGCATCGATTGTCCGGTATAATTATTTGAAAAGTATCCTCGTTAATGTATCGATGGTAACAAAAATTCATCGCGGGGATGCGCGAAGATTTGTTCAAATCGAATCTGCAAACAATATGTGCAAGGAGGCTCTGCGTCTAATGTCGATGTTTAGGGACGGTTAATTAAAAATCGAAATACGCGCGCCTGCGAATTCTAAACCAACGAAAAATTATACGAGTCAAACGAGTTGAAGTAAAGGCACGTTTAATATCCAACTTTATCGTTCGCCGTCGGTTAGAGCTCGAAGTAATTGAAACGATGTAAAAGGAGATGGATAATATCGATCGCATTTATCACCTTGCCCGATTTCAGGAGATCACAGAGGAGAGAACGCTGTTGCAATTTCACTACACAGAATGGCACTCGCATACGTGCCCCTTTGGAAACGCGGTATTAGAGTTCCGTCGACGAGTGAGAGCAGTGGTAGGGTCAACCATAAAGAAGGAGTCCGGTCCTATGGTGGTGCATTGCAAGTAAGTGTTCACCGATGAATCGTCATTATCCAGTTTGTACCGAAAATTAAACAACGGAAACGCTGTTCTGTTGAACAAAGTGACGGCGGAGGCAGATCGGGCGTGTATTTAGCGATAGACGCGAATATGGAGCTGGCCGAAGAGGAAGACGCTTTCGACGTCTTTGGCTACTTGAAAAAGTTGCGGCAAAGTAGAAGAGGACTCATCGAGAACTTGGTAAATTCGAAGAATCGATTATCCATTTTATTTGCATCGTGAGGGGAGAAGTGCGCAATAACGAAACAGGGATCCTTCCTTTTTATTACGGCACACTGTACATATTGTTTAATGAAATATTGAAGAACAATGTTCGTATAATTGTTATACAAGCACGAATACAATTTTTGGTATTTCGTTTGATTGCAGATCCGATTTTCTGAATATAGTTTGTTTCAAACTTTCATTCAATGTTTCGGTCACCAAATTTCATCGACACTTTAATAATAGAGTAATAGTAATTTTTAATTACATTCCCCGTTCATTGACGGATCGTAAACGGATTATTAATCTTTCCTCTTAGGAGAATCATAAATATTGATCTTATAAATTGCACATAAATTCGTAATTCATTCGACGTGCTAGGGAGCAATTTGAAAACAAACAAGAAAATCCGATGAAACGTTAATAACATTAAATTGGTTTATACAATTTTCTTGCGTCACCCAGCTCTTGTTTTTATATAGGAACAGTACAAATTCGTATACGACACGCTGGAGGAGTTCGTAGTGTGCGGCACCTCGTGGTTTCCGGTCTCGGAGCTGTCGCAGCGTCTTAAACAGAAGAGCGTGAAAAATCCGCTCACTAAAGTGAACGAATATCAACGGGAGTATCAGCAAATTTGTAAGCAAACGCCACGTTTCACGATTGGAGATTGTGCTGGAGGACATCGAGCCGATAACAGGGAGAAGAACAGGGACGTTTTAATAGTGCCACGTGAGTTTTGCGTGGCTTATGTTTCGTCCGAAACAAAATTGACACAGCCCCTCAGAGATCATGGAAACGCAATTGAATCGATTAGAATAATGACGCGAGGGATATTTATCAAAATATTTGCCTATCACGTTTATCAATTGTCATTGGATTTGTGCTAATCATTTTTCTACGGATCATAAATATATTTCATCCAATTAAATGTAAGTTTTCTTCAAATATTACACATAATTTAATCCTTCGAACCACCCGATGGATAAAAAGTAGAACGAACCGGACGGTTATAAATAACAGGTGCAATTTTGTAAACAACCCTCGTAAATTGTTATACCTCGTGCGTTTTATGTTTCGTCCACGTGTACCACTGGGTGATATATTTATCGCGGATCGATCACATTCTAATGCGTCGATTAATGTTTTTCAATTTAGCCGACAACTTTCGGCCATACCTGACCAGCTTCCAGGGCAACAGTTATACAGACTATATAAATGCTGTCTTCGTTGATGTAAGTTCTCAACACACGTATTTTACACGCAATCATTAACGACGAATTGTCACTGGCTACTACATTTTAATTACCAGGGCCCATTTAACTGTAATAATTCACTTGTCCCGTGTAAAAATAAAACTAAAAAAACCATCTCCCAATCAACCGAAAAAACCAAGAAAAATTTCTCCTTAAAAAACACGGAAACAACCGATTCTTATACAAACGAACTATTAACCGTAAAAAGAATTTCCTCCTGGTGAAACAACTTTCAACGTTAAAAAATATTTCGCCTCCCTGTGCACAGAAAGTTGTCTCACTCCTCCACCCCCCCCCCCCCCACACATCTCCAATATGGATCGCCAACGAAGTTTCTGCTCGCAATAGTAACTCCAACATCGTCATAATAACGGGAGAACTTTTATTTCATCTATCCTTTCCTATTTACGATCGCTATTCACGACCCACGAATTCGCTGATGTTCGATTCCTTCTTAAACGGAACATTCTCGACAGGGTTACACGAAGCCCCGGGAATACATCGTAACGGAATGGCCACTTCGACACACGTGCGGCGAATTCTGGTCCCTGGTTTACGACTACGAGTGCGCGGCGGTGGTGGTCCTTTGTGTACCGCCCCCGGGCTCCACGAACTTTCCCAGCTTTTGGCCCGAGGGAAAGCACTCGAAGAAATACGGGCCCGTGTTCACGATTGATCACATCAGCCACAATCACTACACGAACATCAAGACCTGGGTAAGAAGCCGTGCCGCGTTTTAATCGGTCCCGATGATCCCCTCCCTCGGAGCGTGTACGAACCTGACCGCTTTTGTACTCGTCCCGCAGATTTTTCGCATAAACAAGAAGATCGTGTCCCTGACCGAGTTGATGGCGGGCGTGAAGGCCCCGCCGAAGACGGTGCAGCTGTTCCAACTGACCTGCTGGCCGATGGGCCACAAGGTGCCGACGTCGACGAACAGTCTGGTCGAGCTGATGAATATGGTGGAACGGTGGAGACAACGAACTGACTACGGCCCGGTCGCCGTGGTCTCGCCGGACGGCAGGAGTCGCTGCGGCGTGTACTGCGCCGCGAACGCGTGCATAGAACAGGTGATACAACACGGCGAGGTGGACATCTTCCAGGCCGTTAAGACCGTGCGGAGGCACCGGCCACAACTCGTCGAGAACATGGTAAATAATCGTAAAAGACCGAACAAGCTGTTCCCTGCGATCTGTACACTTCCTGCTGTACTACTTCCCCAATCACCTCGTCGTTATCTTCGCCTCGTTTCACACGTCATCTTTTCTTATTCCTCGCGCGAAACATTCGATCCAACCCTCTCTACACCCCGTTCGAATGAACTATACGCCGGAGCACGCCGCTTTTAATTGTTCACCCTTTCTCTCTTCTCCCGCCCGCAGACCGAATACAAGTACTGTTACGACCTGGTGCTGCACTACGTGCTGCACTATTTGAACAAGGACATGAACGAGAAAAAGTGAGAAAGCGAGTTGAGGGACGAGCTGTGGTTTATCGAGTTCGGCCGCGGTGCCGCCCTGCCGTTGACGCCCGAGGAGGCTCCGGTCGACGGTGAACCGATGGTGCCCTGCGCACAAGGTCGCGTGATTATCGAAACCGTTCGACCAGCGCCGCCGTACTTCGCCACCTGCACCGCCTATCGTCGACCGTTCGCCGTTCCGTCGAACGTGATCACGGCCACCGTCTCCGGCGCGTCGTCGTCGGGCGCGACTCACGCAGACCAACACGCGTACGCCACCGGCAGAAGCAAGGGGGCGATCAGCAAGAATATATTGCTGCCGGCACACAGTACCGCGGCCAGGCCGGAGGACCTCGGTGTAACACCGTGGTACTACGAGGATTACGCGACGATCGACTCGTCGCCGGGCCCGACCGGCGAGAGAAGTTCGTATCCCTCGTGCTCCTACGTCGAGGCGGAGAACAAGCCGGACGCGACGTCCACGGGGAACAGCAGCATAGACAGCGATCATCCGCGGCCGCATCCGATTGCCAGCGCGCCGAGGAAAGCGTACATGGACCTGAGGGACGCCATGGCGCTGCTGGACGAGACCTGCCCGAACCAGGAGGCCAGCCCGTCTCTCACCCCTAGGACACCGAGGACCCCGTTGACCGCGCACCCGAGGAACAAGCGTGCCAGATCGAAGAGCAGCGACAATTCGTCGAGTTACAGCAACGAGCGATTGAACGACCGTTCGTTCGAGAAGGACGGCAAGGAGAAGAGGAGGCCGTTCCTGAAGAAGATTGGGATCTCGAAGACAGAGGACAGGCCGTTCCTGGCGAAACTTGCGCCGAGGATCATCGGCAAGCCGTATTTGGAGAAGATCGGGCCCAGCAGGGCGGTCGAGAAGCCGTTTCTGGACAAGATCGGCTCGTCGAAGACGTTGGACAAGTTCGTATTCGATGCGCCACGCAACTACGGGAAGATTGGCAAGCACGAGACTGTGAGGGAGGAGGCGGCGAGAAAAACATTGGGGACGCGGAAGACGGAGGAGAGAATGGTTCAGCAGACGACGAAGTTGGGACAGTCGTTCGCCGTCGAGAGAAATCGATCGGGGAAGGGTCCGCTGTTGAAGATGTATTCGTTCGAAACGGAGGACCTGGAGTCGCCTGTCCAGGCGAAGGAACACAGAGATCCTCTGCGGGGCGCCTCTTTGGACGACGTTTTGGACTCCGGTCCAAGTTCCCTGCCATTGGACGACGCTGCCAACACCGAGGAGTCGGAGAGAGCAGAGAAATCTCAGCGATCCACGAATGGGGCGGAGCTGTTGAAATGTCGCGTGACCACCAGCGAGGAAATCGTGTTTACTAGTTCGAGTTTTGGCTCTGACAAGGAGCCCAACAGCTTGGAGAACTCGCCGAGGAAGAAATGGCCGTCGAAGAAGGACAACGCCGTTTCCAGGACACCTGCGCGCAGGAAAGTCGTTCAGAGTGAGGACAGCGCACCCAATTCGCCGACTAAACGGCCTATTTCGTATGTCGCAACGAGTCAGGATCCCGAGAAGAATGTTTATTCGCCGTTGAAGAGTAGGAGGCAGACTTACGAGGACCTGCTGGACAGGGACGGCAAGGAAGATGGGGGTAAACCTTGTAAACAGGCGCAGTTCGAGAGAAGAGGCATTTCGTCCGATAATCTTTTATCGAAAGCTCGTTCCGGTGTCTCCGTTGGCTACCAAAGCACAGACCAAGTTGAGAACACGAGGGAAACTGCTTCGGAGGATTCACTGGCCCAACGTTCACTGGGCCAGGAGTACTCGAAGGAAACGTTCAAACAGCTGCAGGACAAATTCAAGCACCACGAAATCCCGACGGAGACTTACGCGGACTTCAAGAGACGCACCAGAGGCAACGTTCAGAGCATAATCGAGAGGCAACAGGGGCGATTAAAGTCGAGCAACGCGAACGTGCCGAGCGACGCCGGTGAATGCTCGAAGGTAGATGAAACGTCGGAATCGGTGAGCTCGATTCCGGTCAAAATAGAAGCAGACTCGAACTCTGAGGGGAAGAATGAACGGGGTCACGGGGGCACAGTGAGATCTGTGTTGAAGAAACAACAAGGAGTGGATCATCCCAGCGATCAGGAATCGGACACGAACGCGTCGACGAGAAGGCCAAAGAGGAGAATCTTCCACGAGCCGTCTCAGGAGACGATAGATTTGTTGACGGAACTGAGAAAAGTGAAGAGCTTACTGAAGACACCGTCCTGGGAGAAGGATCTCGAGTTGGACAAGAAGCCAGCCAGGCAGCCGAAACGAATATTGCTAACCGACAAAGAGTTCTGTCTGTCCGTCGAACGTGAGAACAGCGTTCGTCGTCCGTCGAAGGCGATCAACTCGTTGGAAAGAACAGACGAGGGCCAGTCGGGTGAAGGTCGGGAGGTGGCCGAGATAGAATCCCAGAGGAAGGTTCCCGGACCGGCCCTATTCGAGAAGAAGTGTTTGTCGTTGGACTACGCGGATGACGAGAAGCCGCAGAAGCCGGATGTCAGGGCCATTTCTCTGGCGTCCGCGAGGAATCTACCTTCGGATGCCGACGGGCCCGTGAACTATTCAGACCTGGCGTTGATCTGCGACTCGAAGAGCTACTCGTCGGACGTGTTCAACACTCCATCGGACGAGATCGACGAGAAGGAGCGCGACGGCGATTCGGCGAAAGGCGGCCCGAGGAGGGCCAAGCAGAATCATTGTGCCGAGGTCGACATTGCTATCCCCATCGATCAGAAGGCCGGCAGTCCGAAGGGCAGGGTGCAGATTCAAGGGAGAACCAGCGATCTTTACGAAATTATATCCCCGAGATCAACGCCCTTCCGGGTGAAGAAGAGACTCGGGAAGATCTCTGTCGAGGAGACGGTCAAACCGGAGAGTTTCACCCTAGGTTCAAAGGTCGACTGCCAATCCACCGTTACCCAGAAACGGACCAAGTGCTTCCCTTTATAACGCACGTCGACCTGCCGGTGGGCGAAACGCTCTCTGTGGTGACGCGGTCTGTGTTTAAGTTCACTCTGAGGGAATTTCGGGGCGGGGTTCGAGGCGAATCTGTTCGTCGTACGATTTAAACACTTTTGACTGCGAGATTTTTATCCGAGGGAACAGAATGATTGTGGTCGATTTGAATATAGGATTACTCGGGATAATAATGTTTATTTGTATCTATTTTGATCTTTGTGCGGCAAGAATCATAGTAGATTTAATACTTCTTTTTGTCGAATGAATCGTCCGCAATTTCTCTTACGTCAGCCGTTTTCTCCGCCTTGCTGGTAATTCAATGTTGGCGTTGAATAATGTTTCTTTGACTGTTTCGAATCTATAGTGCGCGATATGTAAATTTCATTACGTTCGATGTTCCTCTCTAATAATAGATTAAATTGATTGAGTACCCGTAGAAAATAGAAAGTAGAAAATCTGTTATCAGAAGGTGCTGGCACGGTCTGGTTTACTGCCACGTCTTTGTCTTCGTTCTCGATTTCCGTCAGAGTGAAAATAGCAGTCAATATTCGCTCGTTGCACTTTGGGGAAACTTTGCTTAATAAAGACTCACTTCATTTTCGTAAAAATACATTAACGCATTAACAGAGCCCAGTATTGAAATAGAGACGACCGAAGGATTATAAATTTGCGGCTGCACTCGGTCACTGTTGAATCTCCAAACAATTTCAACTAATGATTCGAAATGTTCATCTTCGAAATCCGTCATACAAATTTCTGCGTTCTAAAAAAAACCCAAAAAAACAAAACAAAACCGAACGAACAAACAGGAAAGCAAGGTATTCTTAAGCTCTCGGGGATTCGTCAATGCTTCACACTCGCACAGTTAATATTCTAAAACGCATCCCGACCACTTTTTATCCGACGTTTCGCGTAAGGGGGAAGCAGCTCGAAGAAGCTCGACAGATCGTGGGCGAAATTTTCGAACCGCGGAACAAAAGTATCGAAACATCCGACAACGACGATTAAATGAGAAAAGCAAAAGATGAAGAAGAAAAAAAAACGGGTGTCGCCCGCGCGCGCGCGCGCACGCACACACACACTTCCGCCTGTCGAGCAGTGCCTTGTTCGTGGATATATTTATTTAGACAAAAAGAGAAAAACCTAAAAAAACGAAGGGAATCAAGGGGAATAGTAGGAGAAGGTTGTCCTATCGAACGATACTTAAATAAAGAACAATTGAAACAATATGTATAGAAAATATATTCCGACCGGGGGCCGGATTTTTCTGAATGGGTCCACGGAGTTGCGCTTTCTCTGCGAACAAAACGATAAACGAAGAGACAGAAATCGTTCCTCTCGTGCTTCGAAAATCAACGACACAGCACGAAATGTCATCATAGAAACACCGAATATTGTTGCGCGAATTTTTTTCCATCGTTCCGGTTCGTTATTGTTTCGTTCACGTATTGTTTCTCGAGAACAAACAGCGAAGGACGCTTTTTAGAAACAGGTCAGAGGGTGCAACTCCCACGCTTGCCAAGCGTATCCTCTGTTCGGCGAGACGCCTGACGTTTTTAACGACGCGAAAGCGTATTTAATATATATATATATCGTATTAAATTGTACCGACGAACAACATGTTGTTACGTTCCTCTTATAATTTCCTAGAGATAGATAGGCCCGACGATACACTAAACGGAATGAAATACGGAAAGTAAAGAGTAAATACAGATATATGAATGTATATACATATAGAGAGACATGTACACATAAGAATTAATTGAGAAAATAATAACATAAATAAATGGTACATATTACCATTACTCCGATTCAATATTTGTACGTATTCTATAATATATATATAAATGATTATTAGAGTTTAAAGCGAGTTGATATATGTATATGATATTAATATATATTATATATTTATACATACATACGCGTATACACTAGGTGAGAAGGATGCAAGCGTATGTGTACTTAAATAGGTGTATACTTGTACGGATCCTATAGTTGACGAAATGTGCCAAACAAAGATACGATTTATTGTATGTTACGGAGTTAATTTTATATATATACACATACATATATGTATATGTAGAATTATATATATATATATATATATACAGAGGGTTTCTGTAAGATGTGCAACATCTCGAATCGAAGATTCTTAGCGTATGCACTTTAAATGTAATGAAACTCTGTTAGCGCGCAACGCAATTTTGTCTGATCGATATACAGAGTGGTCCCTTAATCATAATCACTCCGAGTATTTGCCTTTGCCTTTGATAAGAAAGAGTGTTATTCAGGGTGCAATAATTTTATACGATATTATAATTACATTATAGATCACGATTAAAACAGTATCAAAAAACGAGGGGGCGATGTTCAAACGTGTCGAGAAAGCAATAAATAATTCTTTAAAAAAATCTCAAAAAAGTACGAGACATTCAAATTCACAGTGAAATCGCACTCTTTTCTTGTCAAAATCGGGATGTATTTAAAGTGATCGTGACTAATGGACCATCCTCGCGAATCTTACGTTAGATCGGTATACATATATCAATATATAGAATCTAGGCGAGGGTGTATGCGAGTAGAATAATAAATGAACAGATCATTCGCTGCAGTGTTCGTAGAAAAGTAATGTTCAAGCTCAACGGGGTCTTCGTTTCGAGGTGTGATAGATTTTCGACGAAAAAAAAAAGAGGAAAGAAAAAGAAAACGCTCTGTATTATGCGTGCTCGCGACGACGGCCACGTGTAAATATCATATTAGTGTGCGTGACGTACACACACGCCGCTTGTCCATTGCACAGGGGAACGCGCGCGTGCAGATCATTATACATGTATACATTTGTGTAAAATCGATAGGAATAATTTTACGTGCAACTTCAACCGTATACACTGATCGATTATTGTTATACTTTGTATAGATCACGATTCATCCGCAGTGCTCGTTGCCATCTAAGAACGTTACTTCCTATTTCTTCGGTTCAATCGTTATAAATTATTCAAACAGTCCGACAGTTATAAGAACTATCTAAATGAATTTTCTAATTTTCTACAAATCCTTTTCTATCATTCTTCGCCACCGATAAACGTAACAAACAATTGACACCGCTTTTCATTACATCGCGGAGAGTATTATCTCGTGTCACTGCTGAACAGCGAGGCAGGCTTGTAATAATGTAAACGAATTATTTGTAATTGAGAACAACGAGTGCATGCTTGAAAGAAACATAATACACGTTCGTTTGATTGTATTCGGAACATGACAAAGTGCAATCAAAAGAACCATGGTGAGGCAGGGTTCGCATCCTAATAAAACAAAAAAGGCATCAATCGTCCAGACTCGTTCATAACTTGAAACAAAAGAAGAAGAACAAAGAAACACGAGAGGAAGTAAATAAGTAAAATGAAAAGAGGAACATCGTAACAGCCATCCGTCCATCATTTCGGCTGTCCATGCTCGTCATCTGTGCGTGTACTGCATAGAGCTGGAAAGAAGTATCGCAGAAGGAATACGAGTTTCTGTTTAGTCGTATCTTGTTTCGTGTAATTTATACATTGGTATTCACGTTGTACGCGTGCATTAAGAACAATGATTCTTAACTCCTTGATACACGGTACACGTTTATTTTTAATACACGTTCAAAGGCAGGACACACACCATTTATATGTTATACAGCGTATCCTTTCTAGCTCTATGCGATATGTACTCTTAGCGAAATATGTGTGCTTTCCATTTATCGACGTTCCAAAGTTCGTCCCCGCCGTCAAATCAATTGAAACGTTAGATACCTTTTGTTAACGAAATTAACAGAAAGTTTATATCATACTCTGAGAGTTATCATTAGTTGAACAAAGATGGGCGCCAAATGAGTATAATGTTTGTCTCGTGCGTTTATTGTGGGCAAATCGTAGAGTAGTAGAAACAATTCGGACAAATAGGGAACTTGAAATAAATGGCGAGCATCCAGACATGTTCTAACGTATTTGAACATTATTTAATCGAAGGTTCCCGGGGGTACTAGACGTTTTTATATCCGAGTTTTAAATTACGTTCCGTTCTCGCAGGCGAGATTAAATACGCAATCTATTGGAGTTCCATTCGAAACAGTTTATTAGCTGTATTAGAGAATTACTTGCGCGAGTTATTTCTCCTTTCCTTTCAAATTTTGTCGAGGTTCGTTGCTGTAAGGAGGAACGCGGCTCTATTGGAACATTTTTTTATTTCTTATTCCTTATTCGTAATGAATCTTTTCTATTTTTTTTTTTTTTTTTAGTTAAATAGCTGTTGATACTTTTAGGCGACGTAAAAAATTGAAGTACGGTTCTGGTATTGAAATATATTAACATTTTAATGCTGGCTGGTTCGATAATTGTTGTTATAGTAAAAATATATATATATACATATACATAGTATATTTTGTTTGTCGTAGATAAGTACAGGATAAGACGACGAAGTTTTTAACAATTGTCTGATTATCGAAAAGCTCTCGATAAACACTTCGACTTATCGACAATATACATACTATGAACGACCTAAAGTTGAAGTTTCTTTTCGGCTAGTCAAAATGTGTACAATTGTCAGATTTGTTTTTTTTTTTTTTAATGTTAAACACGTATATTATAGTATCGTTGCGAAAATGTGTACGCTGAACGATCTTCTGAGCGAACGAATATTTTAAGGTACCCTGAATTTTCTAAGCGCCGCGTCGATTATTTAAATTACACGCGCAATTTAATAGAAATATGAAAGTTCGAAGTTCAGAAGGCTTCGTTCTGTTTGCGATGGTGTCTTATTTTTGTTTTATAATTTTGAAACGCCACACGTCAGGTTAATGAAACATTGTTGAATATAATTATTTCACGTTTTCATTAGTTCATGTAAAAATAATGTGTTGTAACAAGAAACGTGTCGAGTCTTGGCAGGTCCCAAGCTACCCGGTTTTTGTTCCAGTATTCAATGTATGACACCAATGATACATGTGTGTAAAACGTTTCACTGTATTTCATAGAAAAATTGCTTGTTTTAAACAAAATTGGGATGGAATGCAAATTTGGGAACTAAATAAAAAGAAACAATTATAAAAGATGTTCTTTTATTTCTCTGAGTACATTTTACTTGTTTTTCGAACGTTCAATAAGGAAGATGCGTATGTTGGACATTTGGATGATCGAGTGCTTAAAACGAAGGAAAAGGATGCCGCTACAGGACAATAAACGAGTTACAAATGCTACTGGCGCTGTTTATTTTTTATAAACAATATAAAAGTTAGTTCTTGAATTCCAGAGTCGTTCTATAAGGGGAACAGTATCTTCTTTCAATGCAGAGCTTTAATTCAAGGCGTCGTTGATCGAAATCGGCCGACTACAAGGCGAGATAATTGAATTTGGTTCAAGAAATAATAAACAAATGCCGTTATATCGACTTGTATGTAAGCTACATCAATGATCAGTGGACATAACTTACAGCTAGAAGTCCAAGCTACAATCTTCAATAGGTGTGAACATTATTCCATGTACAGTTAATTTGTTATAAACAATTGAATAATTAAAATTGTTATTACGGCCAACTGCATGCAGTTACCGCAACGGGGTATTTTTTGTCGTGTAGTTTATTCGTTTCCCTTTCATTTAACACCCCATTTATTACAAAACGTAATAAAACTTACCAGGAGCCGAGACAACAATTTTGTTAAATTTTGTCGGTAACGATATGTCGGTAACAGGACATGTGACGCCATTTCGCGTTTGCGACCTTTTTCGCAATTTTCCCCACCGCCAAAACCGAATTCTTGGATTACATCGTTTATTTAAACAATTGCGTGTTTCTCGGCTTCTAGTGCGCAGTTTTAAACCGGACTTGTCTTAAATTAAAGCTACGGACCATAGATAGCTTCTCCAACAGTTGGAACAATATTGCAAATGCCGTTTAAATGTTATTTACAATTGAAGAATCGGCAAAAGTGCACTGCGGATCACTGCAATTATTTCGGCTTCTGGAGGGGCTAGATTAATGATCGGGTGCTTAAAATGAAGGTAAAGTATCCCGCTACGTTGATAGTGATGCTGTTCTAGCATATTTAAGCCTTTCATTATATTTTGCCCTTACTATTATTTTTACCTTGTTTCTGCTACTCCATTTTCTACCCTCGTCTTGTAAGGCTCTACCCCAGTTTCTTTACATCCCTTTTCATCAAATTCACTCATGCTTGTCTCATTCCGTTCCTATTCAAATAATCCTCTCCTTTCCTCATGCTTCTGCTTGAGCCCTCTTTCTTTTCCCTCTAAATATCCCTTAACAATCATTCTCATTTCTGTTACATACTTGTACTAATATATTTTTTGTGCGTGCAGGTTTCGCATGCAAAGGGTAAGGAGCATTGGACCGGCACATCTCTTCGTGCACAAAAGCAAGAAAGAAGGAAGAAGAACTTTTGCCATATACTTTAGTCATAGTAATTGGTTTATAAAAATAGTATGTAACTATTAACCCGTTAATTTAATTTAGAAGAATTGTGCAGTTAACTATAACTTATATCTATTATATATTTCATTTTATATTCAGTTTATTCGGTAGACCTTATATGAACTTTAATATTACTTTTACTACAAGTTCTACTGAATGTGCTAAATATAAAAATAAAATATAACAAATACAAGTTATATTGCTGTAATTTAAATTTAAAAGCTGCTGCTAATAAAGTGCGTCATTTTTAGTATAAGTTTTATCTGTAAGATATCTTGTAAATAAACTTCAAAGATTAGTTTATAGATTAATAGTATTTATAGTACTTTTTATATTACATAAGTGTTAGTTTAGAAATGATACAAAATTTAGTTGTACGATGTATTGTAAATAGATATAAACGAATAGTTCATAAGTATCTGCTTGAAAATTTAATCAGACCATTTTTGTAACTTGTATCTTCGTTGATTAGTTTAAATAAATCTTCAATGAAAAGAATTCCACTGCTCTTTTTACTTTTACACCTTACCAATCCTTGAAAGAACCTAATTCCGATTCCTTAAACAAGTACTACCGTGCAGGAACTTTAAATCCAAAGTTCACAAGCGGAGAACTTGTAAAAATAGACCTGAACCTTACTAAACATATTGCAACCAGACATACATTGAGCGCCTCAACAAAATTCAACCAGGTTGCAAAGAAATGCCTAGCGAAAATGAAACACGGTTGCAAATAACACCTCGCAAAATCGCAACAAAGATGTAACCAACGCCTCGTGAAAATATAAGATGGTTGCAAATAACGCCTAAAAAATGCAACAAAGTTGCAAATAACTCCTCATAAAAATGCAACTAAGTTGCAAACAAGACATCGCAAAAGCAAAGTTGCAAATTGAGCCCTAAGGAAACGCAACAAAGCAGCACTAATATTCGTGACAAATTTGCAACGATGATGCAAATCCAGCTCTACGAAAGCGCAACAAAGTTGCAACTCGAGCTCTACGAAATGCAACAAAGTTGCAAATCGAGCTCTACGAAATGTAAGCTCTACAAAATTGCAAACACGCTCGCGAAAATGTAACAAAGTTGCAAATGGCGGCTCGCAAAACGCAACAAAATTGCAAAATTTCTCGAGAATTTTTTGCAACTTTGTTGGATTTTCGTGAGGCGTTGTTTGCAACATTGTGGCATTTTCTTAGAGCTTTGATTTGCAACATTGTTGCAAAATTTTCTCGACAATTTTTGCTACTTTGTTGCGTTTCCTTAGGGCTTAATTTGCAACTTTGCTTTCACGATTTCTTGCTTGCAACTTAACTACATTTTGTGAGAAGTTATTTTCAACTTTGTTGCATTTTTAAGGCGTTATTTGCAACTATCTTATATTTTCCCGAGCCGTTGGTTACAACTTTGTTGCGTTTTCGCGAGGTTTTATTTGCAACCGTATTTCATTTTCGCTAGGCAGTTCTTTGCAACCTGGTTGCAATATGTTTAGTAATGTTGAGGTCTAGTTTTACAAGTTCTCCGCTTGTGAGCTTTGCATTTAAAGTTCCTGCACGGTAGTACTTGTTTAAGGAATCGGAATTAGGTTCTTTCAAGGATTGGTAAGGTGTAAAAGTAAAAAGAGCAGTAAAATTCTTTTCATTGAAGATTTATTTAAACCAATCAACGAAGATACAAGTTACAAAAATGGTCTGATTAAATTTTCAAGCAGATACTTATGAACTATTCGTTTATATCTATTTACAATACATCGTACAACTAAATTTTGTATCATTTCTAAACTAACACTTATGTAATATAAAAAGTACTATAAATACTATTAATCTATAAACTAATCTTTGAAGTTTATTTACAAGATATCTTACAGATAAAACTTATACTAAAAATGACGCACTTTATTAGCAGCAGCTTTTAAATTTAAATTACAGCAATATAACTTGTATTTGTTATATTTTATTTTTATATTTAGCACATTCAGTAGAACTTGTAGTAAAAGTAATATTAAAGTTCATATAAGGTCTACCGAATAAACTGAATATAAAATGAAATATATAATAGATATAAGTTATAGTTAACTGCACAATTCTTCTAAATTAAATTAACGGGTTAATAGTTACATACTATTTTTATAAACCAATTACTATGACTAAAGTATATGGCAAAAGTTCTTCTTCCTTCTTTCTTGCTTTTGTGCACGAAGAGATGTGCCGGTCCAATGCTCCTTACCCTTTGCATGCGAAACCTGCACGCACAAAAAATATATTAGTACAAGTATGTAACTGGAATGAGAATGATTGTTAAGGGATATTTAGAAGGAAAAGAAAGAGGGGAGAACTCAAGCAGAAGCATAAGAGAAGCAGATGATTATTTGAATAGGAACTGATTGAGTCAAGCAGGACTGAATTTAATGAGAAGGGAAAAAAGGAAGTGACCTGGCAGGCCTTGAAAGAAGGGACTTCAAAATAGAACAGCAGAAACACAATCGAAAAGTAGGACAAACAAGATATAAAGAAAGATCCAAATACATTAAAATAGCTATAATACCAGATGGGATATTCAGCAATTAATAATGTGGATAAGATGTAGAAGGACTAACAAATGGAATAGATATTGCGGAAAGGAAGACAATAGAAGATGTGATCTATGCGGTGGTAAATTTGGAATGTTAAAATATCTAGTAAGAATATGTAGAGAAACAGAGGATGGTTAAGATACAAAATGTAGTAATTCCAAGATGAGATTAAACGATAAAAGAGTAGCATAAGTATTTAAAATGGAAAAGGGAAGAAATGCAAAGATGTATATTAAAGGGATAAGAAATAGGGTAATACGTAAGGTAGAGAAGGTATGAAAGGAAGAGCAAAAGGCAAGAAAGCAAGAGTTATGATAGTACTAGAAAGTTAAGTTATACATACACCAAAAAGTATATTTCGTGAGACTGAAATAAACAATAATAATATTACGAGTGTGTATTTATTACGGGCAGGAAAGTTTATTTAATGGAAAGAATATTCATAGACGTCTTTACCTTTGTCAAAGAGTTCGTATGCTATATGTATAATAAAGCGTACAACGGAATTTACAATGCTATTGAACGTATAAATTTTAATGGAGAGTTTAATACTGAGTTTGCTAGCACTTCATTGATATGACATTGAGAACAAGAAATGATTTTCAAGCATCATTAACCTAATTTTATAAATGAAAACAAATAACCTTTTGTTGGATCTACAGTACCGCTATCTAGAAAGAAGTCCTTTAAACTACTTGTATCCCTGCCTTATCGACACTCAACTGTGGTCTTTGGTGATGCCATCTACAATGAAGTGCCTGAACTACTAGTGCCTCCTCCATATCGACACAGTTTTGAGTGTAGGGCAGGCAGAGGCACGAGTAGTTTCAGGCACTTCTTAATAGATGGCGATACTAAAGATTACTTTTGAGTGTAGGTTAGGCAGAGACACAAATAGTTTCAAGCACTGATTTATACATAATGGTACAACAGGCACCACTTTTGATTGCCGACAACTTGTTCCCATGACAACGCGATCAAGAGTGAGAGAATCCAAACCGGCTGGTGAACCGTCCTTGAACGGTAGTATGGTTAGTGCGAATTTAATGGTGTTGTGTACGAATTGGAAGAACATCGAATTGGAACAAACATCTATTACTTGAAGTTCTAGCACAACTATTTGATACGTACATTTATTATCTGAACAATATTAAATGAACATGAGCTCCGCTAAAGATGACGAAGACTTTTGGTATAGTAGCGAAAAACGATCTTTCTGTTTCGAAAACAATGAGGTTAAGTGAATTTTCTAACCAAAAATCTATTTCCGATTTATTTCTTCGACGACTTGTAATTAACAAGCGATTAATCATTGAAAATAATACAGGTGGATCAATTGTTTGGAGTATCGAAGTCTGACACAGATAAGTTATGGGCTGGTATATCGAATACGTCAACATCAGAAGGATCTTTAAAGACCACTAACGATTATCAACCACTTAAACCCATGCTATCTATCATCACGGAAAAAACACTTTCTAGCAGTATGTCAGTAAAATCACAATATATGTATACGTCCATATACCGTACGCGATAACTTTAATGTTTATGGTAAAGAAAAAGCTGATTTACCCATTGAACAAAAATATTTTATATTCTTCAGTTTTGGCGTCAGATAAATTGCAAAATCTTCATCCAGAAACAACTTCCCTACAGCCCGATATAACCCTTAGAAAAATTTTATTGGGCCAGCCGTACTCCTTGGAACCATATAAATCTGTAGCCAGTAAAATCGGTCTACTGGATACAGCAATAATAACTGGAGATGGAAATGCTATTTTGATAGTAATTTCTTTATTGTATCTTATAGTTGATTGCAAAGCTTTTCATTAAAAGTTTTTCATGCATAATAAAGTATGGTATGTTTTCAGATCATCTTATTTCTTACCAAAACGCTGAAAAAATCTTTGGTGCAAAGGATATTAGCAGAGAGACAGGATGCTGTGAATGTTTACATAAGATACCTTTCCATAAGGTTGCAGATAAACGAAATTACTGATATTTTAACGTATGTACCACTGTGTTATTTATTATCTTAGTTCCTACTGTCATCTGAAGTAATATGTAATATTTACAGAATGCTAGGACAGTCAATGGATGCTGCTGTGAGTTTTTGTACAATATAAAATTTTCAATCATTTGCTAATACATACTATTATTCCACTTGTTATGTTCCAGATGAAAACTTTACACATTATGATAAAAAATACACGAGACCCCGATAGACTGTTACAGAAACTTCGTAATACTTACAAGACGCATTTCTCTATTTTACCTGATTGCAAAGAAGCTTCATTTGTTCAGTCGTATATAAAACTACTTGGTAACTGATTCTTTCTTATTACGTTAATAATGGGAAAACCGATACGATTTATTCGATCGTCGAAAAGTAATATATTAATGCATTACTAGAATGGCAAATGGCAGTAAGGAAAATAGATGGAAATGAAGATATTGAATTAAATTCATCTGTGCTTGCCTGCTTGACGCATGTCTGCAAGGGTCATTGGGATTTACCAGAGGGAACTCTAATGTCTCCTACAATTCTATCTCAACAGCATAGTGTATCGCCTAGACAATATCAAAAGGTTGCACTGGAAGTCAGAGCGTCGGCTAGCGAATGGGGTGATGTTGATCGATTGCTTTTAACAAAGGTGGTCAAAGTTATACTTTAATAGAACCATAATAGAGGACACAATCGTTATTAACTCGTATTTATTAGGGGTGGCTAGGAAGCAAGAAGTTACAAATCTATCTACCTATAGGAGATGTACTAAAAATATTGCACAAAAATAGCGCACCTTCCGAGGTACTCGAGAAATACTTGAAATTTGTCGATAACATAGAGAGACGACTGGAACTAGCAAAAAATATGCATTGCTTTAGAATAGCGATCGACGTAAGTGTGCAAGCGTTCAAATATTTGCAACACAGTAGATATATAACAAGTAATAAATCTCGAAATATCTGTTTTTGTTAATTTAAAGATACTCGTCCAACAAGCCGACCGTACAGCGTTACTGGAATACAAATGCAAATTGCAGCCGCAATCGGAGGAATATTTCTATGCAGAAAGCGCGTTGCGACTACCATCGGTTAAATGGAAAAGCTGAAAATATCGATATCCTATAAATTAAGTACATATTTATTAAGGCAAGAAAGAAAATAAACATACATTTTTCACAAAATGTGTTACATTTATTTTCCCCTAATTAAAAAACAAATCTATTAAAGTACTTTACTCGAAAACCTTGTGCAAGGAAATAATATGAATAGCGAATGTAACCGGGACAACAGGGAAATTCGCAGCGATAGTGATTTTCCGCTCGATCCACTTGTCCAAGAAGATCGCTGTGATTGGCGAGTAGAAAGTAACCGTCACGAAATGGTACACACCCTGTGAGTCAGGATTAAACGTTTTATGTTCTCCGTTAACGGATATCGCGAATTCTTTGGTTTTGAACGTATACACGGTGCAACGAACCCGTCCGCCGGCCGCTTTATTCGGTGTGAGATTTTGTTCGCCAGTTAATTCGCTTTGACAGACGCGTAAGAATTTGTTGCTACGCGGTTTCGATTCGGTACGGAATAGCTGAGTCGGGTTACGCGGTAAAAATAAATGCGTTCGAAAAAAAGCGCAAAAGAAAGGGCACCGTGAAAATTTTTCTCTGATTTTTTTTTTCCGTTGATACCCAGTGCGGTACATGTGCTTCGTCCAATCGTTGCCGAAGGAACCGTTAGAGAAGTTTCCGTTGTATGCGCGTTTGAACGATCTAGTATACATTTGTCATCTGCGTGCGGGAACCACTCCCGATCGGTGTTACGGTGTTTCCGTGATAAGTCGGTAAGTTATTTGCATGGATATTTTAAGGACGAAGAATGGTCGAGATATGTATCACACGACACGTTTCGATGCTTCGAACCAGTGGCCAGTGGTTACGTCTCGAGATAATATCCGTGGATTGATGTCGCGATGCGAAAGGAGGAAAAGGGGCGCCGAATATGTCGACGTCGAGTGTTTCGAGCCAAAAAAAAAAGAAAAAGAAAATGTGAACGGAATGTTATTCCTTTTAAGTCTGATTCGGGGTTAATCGTTTCAAGGGATACGTGCGAACGCTATGCGATTCACCGATCACCTCCGCCTCCACTGAGCCACTGAGTTATAACCATGGACTTTTGAACTTGAAATCGTATCTTTCACGCTGCTATTATCAGCGTGTTGATATATCGTGTACGTATAAATTCCTTACCACGTTCCTGGCTACAAGTCACGAATTGTTATGTTTCAGCTGTCTCTGGTTTTAAAAAAAAAGGGATACCATTATGGCTGTAAATGTTTATGCAACAAATGTGACAACCGAGAATCTGAGTCGACATGATATGTTGGCCTGGGTAAACGATTGCTTGCAGTCGTCGTTCACCAAGATCGAAGAGTTATGCACCGGAGCGGTGTATTGTCAGTTCATGGACATGCTTTTCCCCGGGAGTGTACCATTGAAGAGGGTCAAGTTTAGGACTAACCTCGAGCACGAATACATACAGAATTTTAAAATTTTGCAAGGCGGCTTCAAAAAGATGAGTGTAGATAAGGTGAGCGATACATGGCATTTATATTACAATTCGTCGAGAGAATAACAGATAGAACTTGCCCAATAACGTGCAAGGATTCATTTGCAACTTAGTTATTAAGATGTCTCGATTATTCTATGTTTGGTATAAATTTCATTTTGATCAGCATATGCGAGATTGTTAATAATGTTGTGTGCATTTAAAATCGACTAGTCGACGTAGGAGATGTAATTGTTTAACGAGAGTATCAATAACGTAGGACATTAGCGTCAAGGTAAGCTGAAACGACAAAACAGGACGCTATAACGATACATGGAATTGTGTTGCTTCATTGAAAAGTGTTGCATAAAGTGCAATACGCGCAGTAATAGTAATCCTATTGTTATAAAAATGGTTCAGGTAATACCAGTGGACAAATTGGTGAAAGGCCGCTTTCAAGACAATTTCGAATTTCTGCAATGGTTCAAGAAATTCTTTGACGCAAATTATGATGGTCGTGAATATGATGCTTATGATGCTCGTGGTTGTATACCATTGGGTTCTGGTGTTGATGGAACGCATAATTTGTCCAATCCTCAATTGGTACCATTACCGCCTCAATCAAAGCAGACACAGATACAGCAAAAGCATACGCAGCAACGTAACATTGCCCCTCGCCAACCGGGTACAGCAATACGATGTTAATTTAGCGTTATAGCTTTTTGCATGTAACATATTCTTATCTGTGCTATCAAAAAGAATTGTTTCATTATTCCTGCTGCATAAGAATTTATTAGGATTACGCGTAATCACACTTGAGAAGCATTCTATATATATATAGATATGTATACCTATATTAAAGTAGAGAGCACCATTTGCTTTTCAAATTCTTAATCACACATAAGCAGTACAGTTATGCAAATGTTATTTTATATTGTAACACAATAACTTTAATATCTACCACTTATTTGTTCCATGTGCAACTAGATATTTATTTTGATTTTCTCTATAGTGACGGTGAATATTGCACTTGCTTTAATGTATAAGTAGCTCATTGTTCATATTCATCAATATAGGAATAAAATTTCTAAGACACTTATTTACTATAGTGGTAGAATGGTATCGTGACTGCTATATTTAACAGTCTATAAATACATTCAAATGGAGGGGTAACAAATCGTCTTTAGGGGAATAGAGCAGACTGGATTTTATTTAATCTCCATATTGGTATTTCGGTATGAGTAATTGCATTAATGCAAAGTACGACAATATCTGTAGACATTCAATTTTATCAGACAGACTTTTCAAATTTAATATAAGAAATGAATAAAGCTTCTTTTCTTAGTAAATGTACAGTTACAGCTAACAATAAAGTTGCAAAACAAATCTTTAGTTCTCTCTTTTTTTTTAATTTATTTTACTATTATTTTCATTTCGTTTTATATTGTAGGTTTTTATTCAAATATCCAGGATACTTTATTGTATTAATTTTCAGCTCTATCCTTGTTACATTAACCTTTTTTCAATTATTTTGTAACTTAGTTCCACATGCTTTTTTACAATCGTTTGCAGATTGTTCCAATTGATAGGCTGGTGAAAGGCAGGTTCCAAGACAACTTTGAATTTTTGCAATGGTTCAAGAAATTCTTTGATGCAAACTACTCCAGAACAGAGCCATACGATGCACTTGCTATGCGAGGAGGAGAGGCCATGGGTAGTGGTGGAAGTAATGCACCGCATGGCACTAATGCAAAACGCATAACACCACGTGATGTAAATCCTCCTAAACCGGCTGCCCGTATCGGTATATTCTCTCATACTTTTTCCTTTGCAACAAAATAATTTTGTCTTAAGAATAATCATGAAATCAATGTTGGCTAGACTCCGAATCACAGTCAGTACAGTTTAATTTTGCCGATTTAAAGATACCAGTTGTGAACAATGAAAGCAACTTTCCTCCCTTTAAATGAAAATATGCTTGTCAAATATTTCATTACATTATAATTTATGATCAGTCACGATCTAAATTGTGCGTAGACGAAAAAGACGATGGGCTTTTTTGTCCCAATAATATACAGAAAAAATTTCGCTTCAGGTGAGGGACCTTCGCCACCTGTACTTGCAGCTAACACCAAGTCTTGTAATTATTTTTTTTTTGTTCAATATTTTTATGCTCGTTTTCCTTTACCTTCTTTTTTCTTACTATTGGAGGGTTTAAAAAAAGACAGTATTCGATTAAAAACATCAATGTTCAGGTCTATGGTATATCTCAAGAAGATAACAGTAAAAAATATAGCTTAAAAATTCTAAGAACAAGAGAATTATAACTTCTCGATCTTTCATCTTTCATTAAGTTGTCATGAAAATGTTCATAAATCTAGTTTCATTTGTTTGCTAATCACAAGTCCTGTGCATAATCGTTCTACTGCATGCATCTGAATATCTCCTGTTGTATATATGTATACAATTCACTGTATTAGATTATTATGCTTAGACTGCTTGTAAAAATGTATACGTAGATTCTTTTTACATTAATGTTAATCTGTTACGTAGTAATTCGTAATCAGTATAGTCTATGTAAATATCGTAAATCTCCCTTTGCATCTGTCGAATTAGTTGACATGTGAGAAGTATGAAGGTATAATATATCGAACTTTTAAATGTAGTAAACAAAGCTCCGATTCATCGTCCGCAAACAAAAACTGGTGGTGGAGTCGGAAATCGTGGCGATTCCGGAAAGATCGAAGAGCTGAGTACCCAGGTACGAGAAGGGAATCGACTAATTGCTGATATTTGAAATTTGCGTGCCCGTTATATAATAATACTTTTCCAGTTGATGGAATTAAAAATATCCCTGGAGGGGCTGGAGAAAGAGAGAGATTTTTATTTCGGAAAGTTACGTGACATTGAAGTTATGTGCCAAGATTGTGATAACGGAGATCCTCCGCCAATAGTACAGAAAATCTTAGATGTCCTTTATGCAACAGAGGTATATTTGCTAGGAATAACGTAAACGAAAGAAATTTAAACAATTTTGTAACTTTACATATTTGCTACTTCTTTTTTCTTTTTTTTCATTTTTAATGCAGGAGGGATTCGCGCCGCCAGAAGAACTGGAAGGGGACGGCCTCGCGCCGGACGACGAAGAAGAATACTAACTTCATCCTTTTTGTACAATCATTATAAAAAGTACGACAGCAAATTGTCCAAGTGCGTTTCAGTTTATTCTGTTTGTGAGCCAGTATCAGTACCCTTCGCATAATTAATAAGCTACCCTTGTATAGCTATTTAAGCAGTTTCGCGCCTTCATTTCGTTTACAATGTTCACCGTGAATTCACTAAAAGAGATTCGCACGTATAATTAGGGTAGAGAAAGTACGTTGAATCATGCACTTGAATAACTTGTACTCTACGACAAGTAATTATTAAGAACGAAAACGGAATTAGCAGTTCACAATTATCCTCATAGTACTTTATCGTAATTAAAATAACGATAGAGCTTTCGAACATCGACAAGTCTCAATGTAGGAGGAAACGATTGAAAAAAAGAAACAAAAAAAAAAGAAAAGGAAAGGGAAGAAAACTAAGAATAGAAAGGGAAATGTTTCGGATCCAGATACTAGACGTCTATCTGAATCCACTTTGTTATACAGTGATTTTATGTTAACTATGTTCATTAACGTGTGAGTGTTTTTGTTTGTAAATGCACTACGTTTTTCTCTTTTTATCGATAAATAGATGAAATCTCATCGGTTTGTCCTTTCATACCTCGTTGTTAGTTCTCTGAAGTCCTATAGACAGACTGTATCAGCGCATAATCTATAGTAGAACTATTTTCGAAACCAGAAACCTGTTCGACCTGTTTATCCTGTGCAATTCCGAAAACAATGCGAACGATACAATAGATTGTTAACATATAGAACATTAATTATTCACCGGTCACAGACTGCAAACGATACACAATGTATATCGATACTGATCCTTGGAACGCATTAAATTGAATTTCACAAGTTTTATATTACACACCTGTATTTTTCATTTTTGTTCATTTTACTTTTCTCTCTCATTTATGTAATATCTGTCATAGTGGAAGAGCATGATCTACGCTTCCGTCGCATCATTGTAAAACTACTCATAGACGCGATTGACGATTCGAAGTTTAAACTGCGAATTGGGCTATATAAATGTATCCCGGATACAAGACAGATTGTTCTCGAGAAATAGTACATGATTGCAAATGAAACGACGATCGACGTTGTATTTTAAAACGTACCGTTACAAATATACAACATTTGCAAATGTCATTGGTTTCACGCGAATGATACACGAGCATCTTCCCGTCTCCGCGATCCGTCTTTCAGAACGTGAATGGCCTTAAAAGAGCAGCGATAAACCTGAGATTACAATGGAAATACTCGAATTGTTAGAGAGCAAATGCAAACTGTATCACCGAGCAGTGTAACGATTGATCGGTTAAATTTATCGTTCGCAGAGCGTCTAAAAGTAACGCTTCGCTATTATTGAGCAAAAATTTCAAACAATAAAAAGGGAAAAAGTTACGAGGAAAATTTGTACAATTGCGTGATTAAATAATGAATGAAATGCAACGAGTGACAGAGAATAAAAAAAAGCACGTAAGAGATACTTGTGTACACGTTATTTGCTATACGTGTATAGTGTGATTGGGTATGTGAAGTACTGTGTGTCTTAAAAGTCATCGGGTTTAATCACCAAACAAGAAATTGCGTACTCGAGTTTATTAAGTTCTGTTAGGATTAACCGGGTTTCAATATTAAGGCACAAGCATCGATGATTATATTGTTATTATTGTTTCGATTAGTAGGTAATGCTCGTATTAATTTAAGAAGAAAAAGAAAACCGACAGATGTGCGACACATTTTCACTTGCGCCACGCTCATTGCTCTCTGTGCACGTATACAGGGATCCTTCGTACGAATGTGCTTCAAAATTAAAGTCTTAATGATGAGGTAATAAACGTTCAGCAAGATTCAATAAATGGTCGGGGTTTTTTTTAATTCTCGCTATGACGCCGATTTTTCACGTATAATTTTTATATAATGTTAAAACGAGTGTCTTTTAATTGTTTCTACGTATTTAAGAAATCGTGATGCGTATTGTATAACCATCTTCTTTTCTTTTTTTTTTAATAGAGTATCTAACGTTGCATATTTAAAACGTACAGCTGGGTCGATTTGTGATAATTCGAAGTTGCGAGTGGTCGTGCCGTAATTATTATAAGTACATTTAAAATCAGTTCAATTTAGTACACGTTGATTAAAAAATTCGCGAATTTCTTGTTATACTTTCAAGGCTGAACACCGATCTCTTCTCAATGAAATTCGACAATATCGGAAAACGAAGATACATTATAACGGCAGATAAATCACGCACGTGAAGCGAAACAATATACAAGATATAGGAATGATAGTTCGGAAACGACGTCGGATAAAGTGAAGGATCCACGAGGGATTAAATCTATGTGTAACGTGTTATGTATAAATTTTAAGACGCTGTATAAGAAATAAAAATTGCAACCGCGCAAAGCAACTGCGTTTTCTCATTTCGACATCGGCTTCCTGAAACCGTTGACCTCCGGCATCCAATAACCCCCGGCTAATGTGTCGGCGGGACAGATAAGACTAAAAAAGGCTCCTATTTCTCGCGTTTCCAACTGCGTTGCATCATAGCATCATAGAAACGATCCACGTTTCGTTCCGTTCGCACGAGCACCGTGTATAGAGTCTGCGAAATAAAACGGGACATCTTCTAGTGCGGCTATGTAACCGCGAACATACGTGATCACGAGGAGGCTATGGAGATACGGCTTGGACCAAAGGTTCCTTCATCCGCGTTTCGTTTCTACCAGTCGTTCCGAGGAGTCGCCGTCGAAACCTCGATCGTTCGTGCAAAGATCGTTTCTTACCGTCTCGAAGGAACGGGGGGGGAGGAGGGGTAGGATCGTTTTTAAGAAGCCGCGAAGTGGCGAAAGGAAAGGGAACCGGAAGTTCCTCCGGAGGAACAGGACCGGCACCAGATTGTTACCGACGCGAGCATTAACCAGGTGCGAAATCAACGCCGAGCAATCACGTAATTATTTCTTCTCTATTTTTCGTTTAAGAATATCCGATGTTTGAGTTGCGATTTTGTTAAAGAAAAGTGTTGATCGCTACCTCCCTTAAATAATACAAATTGCATAGGGGTGATCGAAGTGTTCGTATTGAATATACAATTGGTCAATATATATTGATTGTCGACAATAATCATTCACCGGTTTCGCCGGGCGTGCATAAATGAATCAGTGAGCATAATAATGACCAATGAACTGCGAATTAATCGATCCTGTTTTAATTATGTTGGTAATGAAATTACCTTGTCTGCGGCAAATTTTATTGGTCATTGTTAATGGGAACATTGGCGCGCGAGGGAGCCGAACGTTTCGAGGCGTTTTGCTCGAGTTTCCTGCGGTTTCGCCGGACAGGAAGCGGTCAGGGGACAAGTGTGCTTGTGTAATGTGATTTTCTCGCCGACGCCGACCTGCGGTCTTCTTCGCGCCGCGATTCGTACACGCGAACAGGTCGCGGGTTGATCACCTTCCGATCTGTTCGCGTTCGCCGGTTTACTGTTGCCGTTCGATGGAGCCCGTCGATTAGGACTGACCGATTGCCAGTAGGATACGGCTCGTTGTCGCTGGCCGATCGATCCATCGAAGAGGGGCAGATAATTTTGTTCTGCGTACGAGATTAATTGTCGGTGGTAATACCTTCGTTTCTTTGCTGGCATTCGTTTGAATCTCATTATCGAGGTGTTGCGGTCGTTTCGTCATTCGACGTGCGTTCGGCTTTTTTTTACTGCGCTTCCTGGTGAATCGGATGGATCGATAATTTTTACAGGGCTGACAATTGGAAAGATTACTTTCTACTGATTGATTGGGAAGAATCGTAGTACGGGGAGGAAGATGATCGTTAATGATAATTCATAGCCTCGATTTTCAGATGCGACGTTACAAACGCGTCGCTGGTATAATAAACTTGAATCGGGTTGAAAGAATGTAATCGCCCTCCGCAATTAATTACTTCTCGCCGAATCAATAGAGAATTGGCGAATTTCGTTCCGAATTTTTTGAAAAGTTCCCAGTCGACGCGACAAGTACGGGGTGCGTCGAATGAATTGAGTGTAGACCGGTTAGAATTCAACAAGTTCCCCTCGATTCGGTAACCGTTCGATTTCTTCTGTCCTCGTCGACCTAAACAACAGAAAAACGAGCTTCTGCCAAGTTTCCTTGCCGTAGTTGGTCGCGGGCAGCGTTGGTCGATACACTACTGTTGTTCAGTGATTACGTTTAGGTAAGTCCCGTTTCTAATTAACATGTGGAACATGTCAGATCTGTGCACGCGTGAGCCGTTCGTTTATTAAATCCCGTTTGGCGAATCTCACAGGCCTCCTCAAATCATACGGAGAAGATAGTAATACATTGGATACGAATTTGTTTTTTTTTTTAATGTGTAGCATAATTCTTATTCGTATTAGGAATACGTTATTGTAGAGATCGGCAAGAGTTCTCAGTGAGGCGAATATTCATTTTTCGGAACACATTCGAACAATTTTATTTCACGTTCACGCGTAATTATGGGTGTTTCAGCGTTCTGATGCGGATAACGTCAGGTCATGCCTTCTCGATAGCAACTTATCGTCACTTTCCTTTATTGTTTATTTGCTGATTCATGAATTCACCGAGAAAACGCGGCCCGCACGGGGCAGAAAGAAAAAAGGAAAGCGAAATAGATATGTCGCACGATACGCTTTGAACGTGAAATTTAATTTTCATCTTCGTCTTGCATCGCGAGGGGAAAGAAATCGAATTTTCCGTGCAAAGTCCAGAAGTAAACGTTCGCCGTTCGCAAATGTCTTGAAGCCATTTCAGCGAAATTTCAATTACGATATTGTAAATTTTGCGCACAGGTAGGTACTCGCGCACTCGACAATCACAAGTGATACTTGTTTCTACAAGTCATTAACTTGCACCTGTATTCGTAGAGGAATATAACTAACACGTCCTTTCCGACCTAATGAATAAATAATAATAGACAGAATCGGGGGAAATTTCAATGTTGAAATTATATCGTCCATCGTATTTATTTTTGGGCGTTTACGTTTTCGTCTTATCGTACGGAAAACTTTCTATGGAATCGGTGTCAACCGCCGAAGGGAAGACAAACAGTTGGAGCAATCAAATTCAATGTATTAACTCTCATTTTTCTGAAACCTTCTCAAACAATTTACCGCACACTTTGAATTGCAATCTCTTGGCATTGCGGTGACAGCTGCAACACATTACGTACAATTCCATCCTTCCAGAATTGTGTTACATTTTCGGCACGCTCGATACTTTGTACCTGGATTGCTCGCGAACGATTTTCTACGACGAAAAAATATTACTCGAACGATCGAAGAGATTTCCATAACAGAACCTTCCTCTACATAAAGATGTATTGTCCAGAATTTCAATCCTCCAATCTCATAATTTATCGCCCACCGGTTATTTTCATCGCTTCTACTTCCATATTTTTATTTCCCCATTACGTTCGAAATATTTTGTTCTACAGTTTGTATATTTAATATTCATATGCTATAAGCTTCCCGTTTATTTTTCTACTGCAAGAGAATGTTAAAATTTCCTTCTGTTCCCACCCACTTCGTTTTACACCACGTGCAATACCGTTTTCCAGAGATGACACTCGAGCATCATTGGGAGTTTCTGCGCTCTCCGACAGATACGATGGGTCATGCCTTCGCGATAGCGCATTATCACCGCGGCATTTCTCATTGTTTATTTATTACCGACGCATTATGGTTTAATGGAAGAGAGTTTTATTCACGTGAGCCCGTCAACGAACTGCACGAACGCTCCCCGTTCGGAACGAAGCCGACAATGTTATTAGATTCGTGTCAGATGTCAACGCGTTGCAACTCTGTGGAAGGAAAGTAACGAGAATATACGAGGACACCGAAATTTATTTCAAATTCGTCACTTCATTTGCACGGACGTATTTGATAATTACTTAACTAGTCGTAGTCGATAATTAAATTATCCCAACTAGGATAATTTCATATAAGAACATTTGTTTTAATTAAAATCTTGACAATTATATTATTCTCCAGTGAATTCAAATTATTACTGTGAGTTGGAAGATTGCACTTGTTTGACAAAGATATAATTAAAATCAAAATGTATGAGATTCTCTTATTATCCGGTAATTTTTATTCCGTGTTCGCGCGGTCGCAAAATTTAATGGCGCAAAACGGTGAATTCCAACGAGGAGAATGTTTCTGGAATTTTTTACACTGAATTTACGTTCCACAACGATAACCCTGAGATCTTGTGATAGCCTTTCGGCCATCGAGCATTTATTTTACTAATTTCCCAGCAAATGAGCTATCGTCCCGAGGTCGAGTGATTATGGCGTTCGTTGATTATAATTTGCAATCGTCGGGACGAAAGAACAAATACTACGAATACCGCCAACACAGGGAACTGCACGACACGGATTTTAGTTTTCGTCCGCGAAAAAGATTCGTAAACGAATCTTCCGAGCGTGTCCGTAAAATGAGTCACACGACAAATACGAGGCGCGAAAAAGGAAATATCGCCTGTTTGATCGAGTAATGCTTTTGCCGAACGTTTGCTATTCATTGCGTTCATATATATATATCTGTCGGTGTTTGCATTGTAAACGAATGTTCAAGCAATATCAATACCAAACGCGTTCTGTCATAAAATTATCCGAGAAAATTCTTTGTTTTTTTTTTTTTTTATTAAACTCCGATTCATATTCATTTCCAATTCATCAATTCCCGTAATATTCGTAAGGCAAAGCGTAATTCTGTTTCGTTGAAAATTCACATTTTCATTCACGTTCGATTTTCAGATAAAATTGAACCATGTCGAGTGAAGAGCCTACGACTAGTGTGAGTAACCAAAGCGAAGCTCATCTGCATGATAAGAAAAAACGAAGCATTACCTGTGGCCTTAAAAATATCCCATTATTCTTCTCTCTATATTATCAGATGACGGCCAAGTTAGCAGAAGGTATAGCAGGATGGATAGAATCGGGAATCGTCGTCACGTCGCACACCTCAGTAGGCCAGGCATTGTTTAAACTGATCGATTCATTTTTATGGGTCGTTGAAAAATCGGTGCAATGGAGCCTGCCATCTCACGAAATAGCAGCCGGTACGATCTGACAGTAACAGGCAATACCATACATAGATTATCCTCTGTAATTTGGCGTCTGTTCAATATTCAATTGCGAACTCGCTGCCCACTTGTAAAATAATTAAAACGCCACGCTTAATTTCCTTTTCGATGTTGAATATTGTACCGAGATCAAAATTAATTTCGACGGACGATTTTCCTTTCGCGTTTTCACCTGAATAGATACGCGTGACGAATATGTGCATTATTTCGTTCCCATTGAAACAGAGGAGAACGGCAAGGTGTTTGGAAAGATTGAACTCGTGAGGCCGCTGCCATGGATCCTTTTTCTACCGGGATTAGTGATTTTGCGCATCATTCGAAGCGGTCTCAACGTGGGCGCTTTCATTCTCGGCTATCCGCAAATACAACCGAGTGGAATGGTGCGTAACGTACATCTAAAGCAAGTACAATTAACGCGGGCAGAAAATTAGGAGCGAGGGTGCATTTTGAACTATGACACTGTCTTCCAGGTGAAATTCGTGCAGAAAGGTCGCAGGCGACTAAGGGCGATAAATTTGAAAGCGGTCAAATCGACAAGAAGCCGAACGTCCACCAAGGTAAATCATTTCTATTTTCGCCACCTTTTACTTAATCCTTCCACGTGTTGCTTCAATGTTTACTCGTATTTAGATGTACGTTTTTGTGCAGTAATTGAGTTGATCGGCCGAATCGAATATGTCGTGCCAATAAATCTCGTAGTTTATGCATGATACTCGAGAGACTGCTGTTCGCGATTATTGCTTTGTACGTCGTTTAGCGAGAAGTTTGTCGATTGTAGAAATGAATGTTTGGTTTCCATTAAGTCGTGTGCCCGATAGGGAATTGTAGCACGTCGATGAAAGTAGCCAACGTATTCTCTTTAAAGTCGGTTAGCCCTTAGACGGATAATTAAAATTAGCACGATAATAGTCTCGGTGATGGATGTAGGACAAGAGATTGACGATGATCGAGGCCAAGAAGGCTCTGATCAGATCCATTAGATTGACTTTGTCGACGTTGTCTTGCCTGGACACATCGAAATCGTCGCCGTCGCCACCGCCGACGAAAATTCGTATCGGCCATATGGATCTTGAACCGGTAAGCAATCAAATTCAACCACTGTTCGCGTTTTGGTCAGTTCTTTTCAAATTACGTCAAATCGTAGCCAAAATTTATTGATCCTACAATTACTTAGAGTTAATTGCATGCGATTGTATTTAGTTGTGCGTAGTCGGGTAGATGGGGTAGGTAATTATTTATGGTCGTTGCATAGTGTACAATTATCTGTAGCATTTAATTCGTATTTGTTTGTGACACCCGAAGTATTGAAGTATTGAAACAGCCGTGTTCTATGTAATTTTACTATGAATGTAAGTTACTATGAAATATAACTGTGCGTACCTATAATCGTCCGGTGATATTTTATAAACACGAGTGTAGCCATCTATTCAATCAATGACAGTTCTATTACTATGTAAAGGTACAATCTAAAAACTGTCTCTATTATCAATTAACCCAGATCGCGATGTTTCAATTACCGGCACTCCGATTCCGATTAAATTTATTGAACAATCGCAGTTATCGACGCCGGACGAAAAATCAACCACAGAGTCCGCCGGTAGTCCGATACAGGCGGATATGAAGAGGAAATATTCTCAGGTGAGTTCAGGTGAAGAAAGTACGGACGAATCGGAGAACGAGACCCTACAAGCGAAGATCGAGAGACTTGCATTGGACGATGAAAGTTCGGACGATCCAGATTTCAATGTAAGTATAACAATTATTTTTATTATTATTATTCTTCTTCTTATTATTATTATTATTATTATTATTATTAATATACGGGTTTTAATCCTTTGGTAAACAATAGATTACAAAGAGAACAACGAAGAGTGAACTATAACATAACTATTCTTTATCCTAATTCACTTCTTATACCATCGATGTTTCATCATTGAATTGCCTTCCATTATGATCGAATGGACACAGATTTTCCTCATAATTTTTATGATTAAAAAAAAAAATGAGGAAACCCTTACGAATCGCATACTATAAATTTAGTTTGAATTACTTTGATACATTTTCAGGCAGCCGAGTGCAGCACGGAATCGAGCACGGGCACCAGCGAAACCGAAGTGGATAAGAACGTGTCCTTAACCGAACTGGAAGACGTTTGCAAGCAAGCTAAAGACCTTTTCAATGAGGACGTAGAGAAGGGTCTGTTAATATCACTTCAGAACCTGGTAAAGGCAGTATACGTAGTAGTATTGTGTTCGTGTTGCGTTTCATACTTTATGTGGATGTAAGACAATTCGATCAAACCCTTAGAAGTTCATTTGAATTCGGTTCGTTGGTTACGGCTTAGAATGTAATTTATCACGGGTAGCAAACAGCGCGTGCAAACTTCCAACGGAAACGAAATGATGTTAGAATGGAATTAAGGAACATTCCAAGAAAGTAGAATTTTATTAAGATTCCAATTAAAGAATTCTTTTAAGAACGTTCAAAAACCGCGGAGCCTTCCGGAAGCGTCGTTTAATCGAAAGAGAAATTATGTTCCCGTCATACGTTCACATGTTCAATTAAATATCGAAAAGAAAAATTATATTTGAACGAAGCTAGGATAGATATGAAATATATTATACGCGATAGGACACCTTGTGTAAGTCCATCGCTGATCACTATGGAAAATTACGAAGATAAGTTTGGACCTACAGTTCATTGCTTTTTCTTTTACATAAGTACATTGATATACGCTGTTGCGTTCGTCGTTCTAATACGTGTACAAAAATGGCAATCGTCTAATTACGTGAAACACTGCAGATAACGATGAACGGGGTGTAAATAAATGTTCGAGGTTGCCACGTTCGAGAAATCGAATTCTGCTACCTTTGCACATGCAGGTATTTCGAATCATGCAATGCCTGGAACAAACATTGAACCGATGCAGTTTTGTGACTTAGGAACGGGACATTTATAAATCGAGAAAATCAAGGAAGTTGGAAAAAAGATTATTCGGAAATTGTTGTTATTGATCGTGAAAGATTTCGAAATAATAAATACAATCAAAATTCTTCGTGGAGCAGTATACTTGTTTTTCCCGTTAATCTCTAGGAAGTTTGTAGCAAATTCCACTCGTGATTCATAATTTGCATTCACGCGGTAAAAACAAGGCAAATTTGTTGTGACTGGTTGCACGATAATAGTGCAGAACTCGTACTACGAATGTTTCTGAGATCAGCGTATAATTATAGATACGCGGTATGGCGAAACTGATCGATGTTTTCGTGAAATCGTTGATGATTCGTAGAATCGTTAAAAACGTCGGCGAATGTAATATAAATATCCTATCAGTAAATTCCTATTTGCATAATTCACTTGTGATTCCAATTATTCTGATTAAATCCTAGCCCTAACTGCTCGACAGGAATAGTAAACTGAAACGAAACTGATCACAGCTAAAGTATAATTCAGAATAAGCGAACCAGTAGTACATTTACATTTCCAAGCAGTGGACCGAATTTCCATTATCGTCATTCGAGCTCGTAAAACTGTAACGATAATTCCAAAAACAAATCAAATCTACAATCGAGGGAAATTCTACTCCAATTCGCAGTTACAACGCAAATGTAATCTTCATTACTTCGATAATTGAATTAAGGTTCGGTTAATCGTTCGAATCCTAATCGAATTTGAATCCACTGTTTAATATTCACCCGTTTAATAATAACTCGGTTGCTCGAAAATGAATCATACATTATGCAGACGATTCACTTTCACGGTAACAACGTTTCAATCGTGCTCGACCACGGTTTAACTGCGTTCTCCTGATAAATTTCAGGAATCAATCAAGAATCAAACAGAGGACACGACAGTGGACACACCGCGTTTGGACAGTTCGGGTGAGTCCGTGTACTCGTCAGCGAAGGAATTCGATGAGGACTACGGCACGACCTTTTACTCGCCCACCAGCTGGCATAGTGGTTCACCGGGACCATCATGATGCCTTCGTGCCGATCCTTCCGGTGAACCACTCTTCCAGCCGATAAGAGCCATACACTTTGCGATCAGACTATTGGACCAATGATATTAGTAGAATAAAGAGAATTTCATACAAACGATGTGAACAATAATACGAAATGTCTCGTAGACTATTTCTCGACAGCCTTATCCTAAAACGTTTTCGCAGCACGCGAAAAAAAAAAAAAAGAAACGAGTATTGAAAAAAAAGATCGATGGACGGATAGCCCCGGGTCATATTTGAATAGTTCCCCGTGCGGGGTTTTTGTATCTGTGTCTTCGCGTTTTAAACCGGGGGAAATGTAACTCGTCAAGTTAAGTGGTTCGTTCGTTTTTCGCTTCGAACACGACGGAATCTAATTGAACAGCTTCGAAGTGTCGCGTGCATTGTGTTAGAATTTTCGTGACGTACCCGTGTTTGTCCCGAACGGACAGAGGAATTGCAATGATCGTTTTTGTTTTTTGTTTTGTTTTTTGTAGAAACTGGTCTGCAGAGCACCAGTAAAATTACCAACGATTTCATCAACGGGGAAAAGATTAATTGCATAGAGCAATTACTGTCACCAGGTAACACGATCATTTTACGTACGATTTTAATAAATTGATCAGAACTGTGGGAAAGATTTGCGCGGAGTTTCTGCGCCTCGGTGGAGCTCCTTGTTTCATTTTCGAATCGATGTTAATAATTTTGCAAACGTAACTCTCCGCAATAATTGTGTCACCCGTAATCGAGTGTTCATCGAGTACGGTATTTAGAACGGCAACTAACATGGAAGTGACTGCTCTATTTAGAATTACCACCAGAATCGAGATCGTCCCCGGAAGTGACCAACGGAGCGACCTGCCAAAAACAGAATCCAAAAGTTACCAATTATCCATCGTCGCAGGGTCGGGCTTGCGCCGCGAAAGAGCATACACCGCACTCCGAGAAGAGGGGCCACAAGAACAAGAAGGGAGGTCGTAGAGACAAGTAAGATTAACAAATCGTGGATCGAAGGAATCTAGTGGCCAGAATAGATGGGAACGCTGTTCTCGAAACGGATTCGATATTGCCGGCGCGCGAGCGGAAATTGTGCAAATAGAAGGGGAAAAAAAGTTTCATCGACGGGCCGTTAGAACAAATCGTATCCGAGATTAATTTTTACGAATATCGATAATATTTTTATTTGCCTATTTGTTTTTTTTTTATCGTTACGCGCAATTGCATAGGTTTGAAACGTCGCGTTCGAACGACGAGGGTCAGCCGTCGGCGTTTCGTGTATTGATTGTAAGGAATCGTCGATTTTGTTGGCGATTAACAGGAAGAAATCATTACTTAGCGATCCGTTATTGTACTTTGCCATTGCGAGAACGTAGTTCCCGAACGCAACCAATGATATCATTTTTAATAGTTTCCTTCGGGCACCAATGGGAAACGAATTTTCGCGAAATTACGATTTGAGAGGAGAACATAGTGAGTGGTTGAATGGCCGATTATATAGGATTGCGTTTGTTACGAATTCAGAATGTGTATCGGTTTTGTGATCGTCGAGATTCTTTTTCGTACTATAGATATAGCGATATCTTCAATACTCTATTGTTATATAACTGATATTGTTTAATGCGTGTTTCGTGAACGTCTGAAATGTGAGTGCGAATTATATTGAAGCGTGTATGGGGTGTGTTTCGATGTTATTACAATAGGATTTTTTTTTTTTTGTGAAAGAAAGATGGTTATTTATTCAACTCCTTTCGCTATGGTGATCCAATACTACCTGCTCAACAAAGAAATATTTCTTCCATGACCTTTTTTCTTTTTTTTGCCTTTTCGTTGTTCGAAAAATAAATCGCCCGATATCGGAACGCAGAGAGAATTTCATTGTCGCAGGTAAATAAGCGTTATTAAAAAAAGAAATGAAAGGAATATTGTTCTTCAAATATTAATCGATAAATATGTTATGCCAAATACCATTCGAAAATAAACTTTAACAACCTTAAATGTTCGTTACTACACGAATCACATTTTTGTTGAAATTAATATGTAATAGTTTCGATACTTTTCTTCATCCGAATCACTGATTTAAACAGGTCAATTTTCTTACCTCGATTCAATTATTTCGGCACTGTGCTCGTTTCTCAAACGAAATCGTAGTTTCCCCGTCCAAAACGTTCGAGAGATATCTAAGAACCAAGATTTTGGCGGAGAAGCCTGATTAACCACTACGAAAATTTCGTTCGAATCGCCCAAGTGTCGCCGGTATGACTAACGATAAAAAAAAAAGATAGATAATAATAGATAATAGCCAGGCGATTCGTGAGACGAACGGAATTCCAGATACTTATGCAACGCTGGCCAAAAAGTGTGATCTATTGAACGTGGTACAAACTTCCACTACTTTTATGGCCTTTACGACAAGTACGAGGCAAGCTCGTTATCTTGTCCCATTTTTCAGATATTTTTATAACAGAAAATAAAAGAAGGCTGGGTTGCGCAGAATTTTCGAAAGCTATCCTCCGGAAAAAATAAATGGACAGCCGTTAGAAAATTTTTCCATGGCGAATCTGACGCTTCTACGGCGATACAACGACAACAAGCTAAATAATGGACAATTGTTTCAAGTGCAAGACGGTTTTGTTACCTCGATTCGGCACAACATCAGATTAAAGATAAACCGATCGATAATGTGCGATCGCTGATTGCAGACTGATCTGGAAATTAATTAACTGTTGCTGCATGTGATGCAACATCTTTACTTTGAAGATGTTTTAAATACTTTAAATATACTTGATCGGTCGAATGTACAACGGCCCTTGTTTCAAAACTGATCAACAGCGGGAGAACGGAAACTCTGATACCGCAATGAAAATCAATTTCTTTGAAGCTGTTATTTTAAATTGTTTCGCCGGAGTTTCACCGAAAACTTTTACGATACCTATTAAGCGGGCAACATTGATGACAAAAAGGAGTCTTGATATGCTAACCGTGGCCTGTTTCTCCTTCAACTTTTCACGCAAGAATGTAGTCGGTCGAATCATTATTATATTGTTCGCAATATTAATAATACCGATACCGAGCGTTCATTCTTGCGAAAAAAATATCCCTTATCGTCAATCACGATAAGCAGAGATTGTGGCCCATATGTTGTACATGTGCTCGATGGACAGATAAGTGAGTTACACTGTCCTAGAAAATGAACGGAAGAAAGCTCGTGAAACGATCGTTTTACCTATTGTGTTTGTAGGTCACCAAGAATCCCAACGGAAAATATTAATTTTCCTTGTTTCATCCCGCAGCACCAATTGACGTTTCAATAGCGCGTGATATTCGTAAGGCGAGAACATCTAATCTATACTAATTCGTTTCAACGAAATAAATCAGAAAATTACTTGTCCCGAATACTAATAATAAAAATAATAAGACATTTCGATTTCATATTTCTCCAATTTCCCGTTCACCTCGACAACATCGATAACAAATCAGAGCAATTCAATTGTCCGTTCAATACAAAAATGAATACACTAAGCCAAAGGATACGAAAATTTCGTTCCCCGATTTCGAAACGTGTCTCAACACAATCGACGAACCTGTGTTTCCCGATTCTCTTCGCGTACCGTCAATTGTTTCGACTTGTTTGATGAATACATACGTGTATCGCGCGTATACCTGTGCGCTGCAACATCACTTATCGAGATGACTGGATGCACAAACGCAGATGCGGAAGAAAAACGTTCCGCTTTATCAGTGCACTCGTGACAGATTCTGTTCGGTGGCACTTGTCGGCTAAGCCTGGATACTTCACCTCGAGGGTCTCTTGTCATTAACAAATTGTAAGTCAGAACCGAGTCGTCGAGTAGGAACAATTAACCGATTATCTGTGCCAGCAGTGAGCGTGAACTCTCGTCGCGCCCTTGACACTTAGGCCAATGCTATCTAACGTCGCGACGATATTCGTCGATTTCAAGGATCGTCGTGATTACGGAAAAATTGCACGTTCCGTGGCACGGTTAATTGTTTTTTTTTTTAATTGCGCGATGTACAACGATCTTCTGGTTCGACGCATATCGCAGAATTTCCCTCGTGGAACGACAGTATGTACACGTAGCACGTTTGGTTGTACCGAGGTTTCGAGCGAAGTTCCTATTAATATTGCTTGTGCATGGGTGGATTTAGGAACGGTGTATACAGTCACCAGTTGAAATGTGGGTCGAATTCGTAATGTTCCGACACCCGGATGGTAGCTGGTGTAATTTCGATGGAACGAAAAGTATTGAGGTTGATTGAATTATTTGTGTTTTGCTTGGGCAAGACGTTGATTAGATTCGGATGAGAATGAAGAGCACTTGAGTTAGCGTGCTCGCTGTGAATTGGGTTCGACCTTAATCAGATCTGGATTAGCGAGCGATCTCGATCGAGCGAGATGTAGGGCGTGCGCTGTTCGCCCAGAAAATGATTTTTCCTTAGACAATCGACGAATTAATTGAGGGCAAATATTTACCATGCGATGATTATTTTTATTTTTCAATTACCTCGATGGCTACCCGTGATACGTGATTATCGGAACATAAGAAGAGCTAGGAATGCAACGAACGAAACACGTTTTCTGCCAGCGTCCGCGGGAATAATTACGAAACAGCGACAACAATGACAGCAAATATCGTACTGACACGTGCGCATCTACAGAAAATGTCTCGATTCAAGCTAGCATAGAAACAGTAACACAGATCACTACCATTGGTCCGAGATATCGCCATGAAATACCGTCACACGTGAAAGATACGACAATCTACTATTTCTTCTTCTTCCACTCGTACTTGTCTATTTTTCATCCGTTTTTTCCCCCTGTTGCAACGATGGTAACGATAACCGCCTCGAGATTTCATAACATCGAGCGGAGGCATGCCGACAAAATTATTTTCACGCTATTACTGACGTTCATTAACTTGCCAATGCACTCGTATTATCGCCTATCGTCATTTTTTCAAATCAATTAAAATTTTGCATAATAATCGTTATGGCACATTTTCTCGCGCGTTGCTAAAAAAAAATTGGCTCGTACCTAAAATCAGTGATCAAGTGTTCGACGCAATTCGATTTTTCGCGTCACAGAAAAACGTTCGAATACCTTCGTGGAAACGTTCCCGTCGACGTGCACAGGTAACACGTATATCGGAGCAATGGACAAGCAGATATCGTTTGGACCTCTCTGACGTTACAGTAGTCAAACTAATCTATATAGGGTGTTATCGAACAGATAACGTTGCCGGAGCTCCTATCTGGTAGCCATATTTTCGATACAATATATAGGTGATCGATATATCCACGTATAGTTCTCAGTAAGTGAGACCACTTGTTACGGATTGGTCGGTCCGAGGATTTCGAAGTTCCGATCGTTCGAATTAATCGTGCATCGCTTGTGCGCCCTTCGATCCATCGAAAAAGAGGAGGAGAAAAACGCGAAATCGATTTTCTTACCCTACGCGAAAAAATGCAAAAGTATTTCGGTTCGTATCTAATCAACGTGCTCGCGGGTCGTCGAAGAAATCGGCTAGATTGATCGAAACAAGCCTGGTGGATCGTGTGTGTCACGGCCGGGCCAGGACAATTAAGCCTGGTTGAATCGAACGATTAATCGAAAGTGCGTTTGGATCGGACGTGACGGTCGTTTCGTACGAAAAGGACAAAATCCATTCGAATGAACTCGTCGCCAAAGATCAGCCGCTTTCGAGGTTCAACGAGAGACTTAACGAGAGTCTAGGGCCGAGGGCAGGACTTTCGCGCGAGCTTTCCTGCGGATCGTGCAAGCCCTCGAGGTGCAGAGAAAGGGAGAAACCGGGAGGGGGATACGGTATCAGAAGAGAAAGCTGGAAAATGGCAAACGGATACGACGATTGCTACGACGCATCCTGGCATCTGTTCCCACCGGATTACGTCGAGGACGAGTACAGGTAAGGGATCTTGCAGGGAAGTCGATTTATCGGTTGCGCGCTGGGAGGCGACGTTCTGGACCCTTTGCTTTTTGTGCAAACCGGAAGAATGGAATAAGCGACCGGCGTTCCTGAGGACAAATTCATTCATTCGTAAAAAAATTCTACGAGTGCCGGAACGAAGCATTTTCAACTGTTTAATGTAACGGAATAAGAAAATTGTGTCCCCGAATGCCGAATCAGTGAAACGGATTGAAGTCGGATGGGTGTGCAGGGGGTTAAGTGGAGTTTCAGATTAGATTCCTGTTTCAATGCTTCAATAAACGGGACGAATAAAAGAATTTCCAAAATCTATATCGCGAACATATCAAGGAAGAGAGAAACTTGGCGTGTATTAAACGTTTCGTTCCCTATTATTTTCATAATGTCTTCTTCTACCCATATTGCATCTAATCGAGGGAGATCAGAGTCCAAGAATAAAAATCTGGAGTCCCATGAATAATATTCTCTTTGCTCGCACAGGTATCGTCTGATCTCTTGCAACAATTTACGACTAATGGTAGCAACTCCGTCGTGCAGTTGTCATCTGTAGTCGCGCGACTACGGAAAGAAATCAATGGCGGCGCGAAGCTTGCGTCGGGGGAACGATTAGCATATCTGATTAGGCGGATTGCGCCGGAAACCGGAAGCGAACGTTTAAGAGTAGTCACGCATATCGGTTAGGCGAATCCTTCGGCATAGAGTGGTACGCCTTGTTACACGGCTGGACACGCGAGAACTGAAAGGGTCCAAGTGCCAACACCTGTTGGTTTCCACCATAAATTTCGGATTAATCGTAACGCGGATGGTCGCTCCCTTCTGTTTCTACCTGCGGAGTCAGCACTGAACTCGAACCACGCCGATCGTGAAATGATTCAGAGTTGCTGGGGAAACGGGACCGAGACTGGTATTGGGTTGATTATTGGACGCGGCACGATTATTGGAATGGGACCTTTTTGATTTAGAGAAAAGTGGACGAAAGGGCAGATTAAGGGGTGTTTCAATATTTCGCAGCTCGGATACGTTGTTAGTATAATTTCCCAGTGATTAAAGAAATATGTGTAGGGCGTGCTAGAATTATAGAATAGAATTATAAATATTTTTCAGATTTTGTTGATTTAGTGAACGCGCTAGAATTTCAGCCAACGTAAAGTATGTTGACGCGTCGGTTTTCTCGACGCTCGCTTTTAACTTGAACAGCTATTAAAGTTACTCGTTGAGGGGTGAATTAATCGAGGTCGAGTTGATTTTCGATGAACCTGGATATTTCCAAGGAACGTTTTAAAACAGCCAGACGAGAATCATTCAGCGCGTTCAATTGATGTCGACAGGTGTTTAATCGCGAGATTTGACTTTCGATAATGCCCGACGCTACTTCGATCTTAATAGCGAAATTCATTCGACGCGCGACCTATATTCCTTCGACGAGCCACCTTTCGATGCAGGTCGATCGATACGTTCACGCGATCTACTGATGGACTATGCGCCTCCTTTTTCCATTGCTCGTCACGTTCACGCGATTAATGATTAGATACGGGCGATAATACGAAACAGCGACAGAACGTTTATATATGCGCGTATAATTCTGTTTCGACGTAAAACATAAAAAATGGGAAGCACTGTATTAGCGGTAGAAAATGAATAATAACAATAATAATCAAATTTCCCACGAGCACCGTGCGAAAAACAAAGCCAAAATAATACAACTCGCGCCCATCCTTATGGTGTTAAATTAAACATTCGCAATCTATAACAAACCAATACGTGGTTAACAACGAAGAATACAGATTTAACACGAGAATAACATTTATCGTAACATTCCAAGACCAAATAACTACCGCCGCGCATACATACGTCAGCTCGACGCTGCAAACAAGTGTCAAAGTGAACTACTACAGATACAAAAATAAGTCCAACGTTACCTGCGTAAAAGGTGAACGTCGAACGTCCACTTATACACGTGCATGCACAGGCCCCTGCCGGTGAATGAAAAAAGTCATCCGCAGGGATAAAGTTCTCGAGGAGAGAATCGAACATCTACAAGAATGCGTACCCTCCACGACCTTTACGTTCGAGTTCTGTACAGTGAATGGCCGGAAAGGTGAATGGAAGTTTGCCGGCTACCCTTATGCCTGCCCCCGGAATAACTTCTTAAACGTTTCTTAAACGACGGCGGTGGCTGCTCCTTAACGAGCCGTGCAGACCTCGGGTCACGTTTGACCCCGTGGCGTTCCACCCTGTTGAAGAAGGCGAAGGGGCCTTCTCGAGGGAAGGTAAGGCCTCGTGAAAGAGGCTTCCACGAAGGCCACCCGTCGTCTCGTCTACTACGAGACGTACTACGTTCATTCATGACTCCAGGATCCGCTGCTCCATTGTGAACGGTTCATGAATGAACGTAAAACTATATACATTTTCCCGCCACTATGTGTACCCCCCTCCCTTGGTTCACCTTCACCTTTTCACCCCCCCCCCCCCTCGAATTCGTCGTTCTCCACGGAGGTGAAGAGTTCTCGAATGGGTACAAACGATCGGAAAGTGCATACACCTTGAAGGGTTTTTCGAGGAGGTCACTGCCAACGGTCTTTTTCAATGGATATTGTTGATAATGGGATTCTGGGACGTGGAACGTCTTCGGGGACTCTCTCGTGGTGGAGGGTCAATATAAAAGATTTAACGGAGGGTGATTTTTATAGACAGATAAATTGATACGCGATTTTTTGGGGGTGTTACGGCATCGATGTTAGATTTTAACTAGAGAATTGTTACTTTAATGTATGCACGTACTAGCGCCCGATAACTTCAGTCTAGCGTTTCTATACATTGGAGGATTTCAATGTACGTAATTGAAGAGTAGAAAAGAAACGGGTCCATCTGTTACTCTTATGCAACGGTAAGAATCGTCGCGGTTTATATGAATTTATTATGCTAACCTACTACTATCTACATGTCGCAAATGACAATGTTCAACAGCAACGTTATAAATTACCTGTACGAATAAAATCTGTAAAATATTTCTACTCGACATCGCCACCATTTAGGCAACATTTTCGCACCAATATCGAAACGGAACGATCCGAAGAGTCCATCTAATGTACGTAATATGGAAAAGCTCTCGAAGCAGCGTATAATCGAGAATGCGAGCAACGGTACTTAAAAACTTTTTTTTACAATCCCCATGTAACAACCACTCGACGGCCGCCACTCGAGGACGACCATTTCGATAGACCAGCTTAGTCTAGTGGCACTCGACATTCGTATTTTCGCGGTATAAACGCAGACCTGGCGAGGGGCCATTCGGTATGGCATGAAAATCGTGACAGTATAACAGGGGAAGAGGGCAAATGCGAAATTTTTCGGCCAAATCTTGCGCCGGCACGTACTGGCAATAAATAAGGACTCGACTGCCGGGAGCCTCAGGTGTTTGACCGGCAGGTACCGATATTGTCATGTTAATGGGGGATAGACGAAATATCTGGTAAATGGATGAACCTTCATTCAACGCGGCACGTTTCTCGGCCTCGGCACCTGAATTTTTCAGGTGAAACGGCGAAATATCAAGTGGCCGTTCCGAGGCGAGTACGTCGCAAGTGTTTCCATAAACTTGAATCGACTGCTTCAAACGACTTGTTTCCTCTTCAGGTCTCGAGTACCATTACTCGATGACTCACGGTCTCTTATGTTGTTGCTTCTCTTTTTTCCCTCTTCCATTCATAACTAGTTGCAATAATTTTATCTTGTCCGTACGTTTCTTGTCCATAATATTCTATTTATTTATTATTTATTTCACGTTGCCCTTGTATTATGTCGCTTCTCGCAATATACGGTAATACAAATAATACGATTGTATTTAATTAATAGACACAGAGGTGTCAGGAGAATCGAATATAACAAACTGCTGAGAAATATAACAGCCATTCATTTCGAGGGCGGCTAAAATCAACGTTGCCCTGAACGCTATCTGCGCGATGGAAAGCAAATCCACGGATTAGATTCAAACGTTTAAACTCCGACAATCTCGTGACACCATTCGGACCCGACTGATCAACTCGAGACTGACCGTTTAACAAAACCGCTTAACATCGTCGTCGCAGCGTCCCAGATACAAAAGGCCAGCCAACCGTGTTTCGGTACGGCCGTGGTGTTCGAGTTAATCCAGTGTTTAAAGGAACCACTATTTCATCGACGAGTTTAATCCGATCTCTTTCAAACAAACCGCGCCAGGATTTCGCTGAGCCACCAGTCAGCGAGAATTACGTTTAAGAGCCTCGAGTGTAGAGAACGGCACAAGGATGGTTGGGAATGAAGCACCTGGCCAGCTGGTAGAAGCAATTAGACCCAACACTAGCGGCCATAAAACCCTGTGTACCGCAACAATGTGCAATAAATTGCCGCTGTCAATGGCCGACGACCATGTTTTCCTTTAGACAAATTTCCCTACCTCGAGAGACGTTTTACGACCGTGCTGGTGGCAATATTCGACGCGAAGTGGTAATGTAAACGAAGGCGCACCTGGGTCGAATTGGTATACGCGGGGGGGGTAGGTGCAATTGGTGAAATTAAAGCATCGAGACGTTCGCCTTTGTTGGGACGGTAGTATCTGAACGGAAATGACAACGATAGACAAAGCTTCGCGACCTAATGTAGTTAAAGCAATAATTGTCCAGCAGGGTTCGAAAGCGAGAAGAAGAGAATTGTCAAGTAATCGAAATGTACGTATTACCGAACATCGAAATCGTCCCTCGTACGAAAATTAACTCGCCCCCTACCCCCCGGGTGCAAGTGTCCGCGTGAAACGAAAATTCTACGAAGAAAATAAAACGAAAGGGAAATAATTGAAACGGTCCCCAGAAATGAAGCAGATGTCCAAGTTTATAAATGGTGCGGGGCGGTAGGAACACTCGATCATTGAATGGCCACGGTAATCCATGGCACGATCCACCCTGACGATTTCCAGCGGCGAGGTAAAACAATGAGACGCAGACAAATTGGGTTGCGTGCTCGAAACAAGTTGGCACAGCTATCGCCAAACAGTCGTGGGATCCCGGCAAATGTTGCTCGATTGCCCGGCAGCTCGAACTTCTCCAGGATTCTTCTCCCTTTTTAACGTTTTCTTTCGTGGCACGTCGACGCTCGGCGGTTCCACGTCGGACGTAGGAAAAATCAGGAGGGCCGGGCGTCTCGTTGAACACGATTCTAACCGAGTTAGAACGGCGCAGCCGTGGAAACGGAAACGATTCGTGTCTGCGACGGTGTCGTTTTCCTTCGTGGAAGAAGAGTTCCAGCGGATCTACTCGACGATCCTTCCGCGTGTCTCTTCGAGATTGATCTTGGCCGTTAGTGTCTCGTGACGGACGGTTGTTTCGTTCCGTCGAGAGTATTAGCGACGATTCCATTGTACTTCCGTTGCGTACGGGATAATGGGAAGTTGAGATTGGAAATATTCTTTTCTCGTAGCGGATATGTTTCTGCACGGCGATTGTTTGACAACCAGAAACTGATGGGTGTACTTTTTGTGGAGAATCAAGCGATGGATAAATTTGGTAACGGAGATTGGAATATAAATTAAAAGACAGAAGTCATACGTTATGATTTGTTTGGCCTGGTAATAAAAATGGCTCGCCGACTTCTGTTGTTTAAACGTATTTGGACGTCGACTCCGGTGAGCTTCTGAGACTATTCCTACCTGTTACAATAATATTTGCTAGAGGAAAATAGAAAAATAGAAGATCGTAAGCTACCCTAATTCGCAAGGTTCGTAAATCCGTTTGACAAGATGTTTCGCAAATATCCATTGTTAATATTTTCGTTGGCCCAACACGTAGGTACAACTCGTTCAACCCTCTTTTTACATAATCCTGAAGGAGGGCCTATAAGCGTTTCCCCAAATAAAACTTCAACTGATACTTTACAAACAGTAACATCCACATTTCAAAATTAATTTCATTTGTAACAGCAAATAATGGTCAATATACATAATTCACTCATTATAGCAGAAAATTGATTACAGCGCTTTCTAATAGAATTAAGCAAAAATTCCCAATGTATGTCCATTTACCAATTTCCAATGTCCATAACAATATTATTTTACGTTATTACACCGCCGAATAATATTTCGGATAAAACCATCACCCGTGCAAAATCTCGTGGAACTTCCGCGGTACGATCTGCGGCCACACCGAAAACGAGACGAATCGACCAGATTTTCCAGCGAAACGACAAATCCGAGGGTGAGAACTCATGTGAAAAGTCAGGAAGGTCAGACCGCCCTCTTCCGTAGTTTTTGACTTTTTCGCCGACCAGAGACCCACGCGATCGCACAAAGGCCGAGCTGAATAAACCGGAAACCCGCTCCATCGTCGCCCCTGTCCCTTACCTGTTCTCTTGAATTACTTTTCGTTCACCGAACTATTTCTCTCCCCCTCTCGAGTATACGCGCACCATATAATATGTTTGTATTTATGCGGGCCATTTTCTGCGCGATTTGATACAACCTGCCGGCCCATTATACTTCGCCCCCGGTCGAGTTTAACGGGCCCAATTTGTCCGTTTCTCGAGTGCCGTTTATAGGCTCCGGGTTTCGAAAGTGCGGTTTCGTACAGAATGCTCGTCGATTCGATGCTCGGAATTTCTCCGCTGGATCTTGTATCGGGGTAGAATTTATGACGCGGATGCCGGAGGAGCGATGTGTGTTACAAAGGTTGGGTTGTTTATGACCCAGAGTAGCGCTAAGAGGCGTCGGGGACGTTGAAAAGGGTGTCTTTTTCGATTTTTCGAAAAGGCTCGCGGGAGTTCCGAAGCGATAACGTTTTTGATACATCGCCTCGCCAACATTCGAGCAGAACAATATTTAATACGAACTGGGTAATGAAAATAATTCTGTTGAAAACCTCGCGAACACCTCGAACTTAAACTCCGCGAACGCTTGCGGCAGCCAACAATGGTTCTTCCACCCGACGATGCTTCTAACCCAGTTTCGAACATCGATATCGCGATATACAAGCGCGACGCGAACGTAGGCGGAACGGGGAAGGATGCGGCCTGAAATCGACGGCGGAGCGACAAAGGAGAGAGAAAAAACAAAAATCGAAATGACACAGTAAAAGCTCCGCTAATGCCCTTTCGCATTAACACTCGAAGCAGAGTGTGCACTCGGTGTAAAAACCTCTGATCGATCGAGCGACCCCATTGGTCGGTTTCTGGGCGGGTGTTGAAATCAACCCCCGAGCACGCTTGTCCGGGTTGATCCCCCCCCGGGAACCACGCTCCCATTGGTCGAGAACAAGCTCCACCCCCGTAGGAACTTACCCCCGTAACGCCAGTCGATCCTCGTTCACGAGCGTCTCGAGCGTCTCGCATTTCAATAAATTCCTATTCAAGCTTCTGCTGCGCTGCACTCTTGGATCTTGAAAGTAGATTGCCCCGATGCTGTTTCACGATTGGCCGGGGGCATCTGTCGGGGGTCGACCGGTTCACTTTCGAATCGAGTATGTCCTTTTTTTCGACAGCGGAGAAATTCGACGTTTCGTCGAACGGAGAATCCTTCGAGTGACTCGAGACAATCGATTCTTGTGTTTATGTGTAATTCTCCGAGGTGTTAAGATATCTGAGTTCCTTAGGCAGGGTTGGTAAATAATTTGGACTTAATGAAATGAACGAGGAGAAAATATTTATCGACGGTAGAGAGAGTAAGGATTTTATCCAGGATTTTAGGGTTTCAAGTTAAGCACCGACATGTATACTTAGGGTAGTTTGGAAATACTGGTCTCCTTTGTTAAAAAGGCTTAAGTTGACCCGCAAATAAAATAGTAAATAACGGGGGTAGAGTGTGCTTAAGCTGTGATGTATTGCAGTAGTACAGGTAAGCATTATACGCTCCCGTGTGTGTAGCCGAATAATACTTGCAGTGAAATTAACCCCTGCCGAACCAGTTCTTCGGCCACGCAAACAAAATCCCCGAGCTATTTAATATTTAACACCTATTGAATCAAGAAGGCGGTACAATGTACCATCGTGCATCTAATTGTACCTTAGGACCACTCAATAGATCAGTATCAATCGACCCCCAAAACAATACACAATACCAAATCCCCTACCAACCAAAACTCAATTGGTCCATATAAAATTCTAAGTCACCATTTACTACCCCCAATTTCCCTACTGCACTATCCCAAACAGAAATTCGTAAACCATTACAATTCCTCTGCAATAAAACGTATTAATCAAAGCAACAATCCCGCTGCACGTATTCATACGCGCAATTAAAATCTCAATATACCAATTAAAACCTCCGAAACAGACGAAAGAAACCCCCCCAAAAAAATCGACGACACTTCAGAGAACCGTGTCCACCCCCTCGAATCGCGAAGATACGTTCATCCGAACCACCCCTTCCCCTGAACCCGGCGAACAGTTACAATCTCTCTCCAAGATTGATTTCCATCCGGATCGCACGAAAGTACGGCACGGAAAATCTCCGGCTGCTGATAATCCGGCGAGGACGATTCTCCACGGATCCAGAGGAGGGTGGACACTGTCGTACGGTTCGACCGTGGGGTGAGCTCGGAATCTCCGCCCCTGGCGAAGATCCGCCCTCGGCTTCGAGGGTGCTTGACGGGCGAAACGGCTCGGAGGTAGGGAACACTAGCCGTCAAGTGCTCGTCGAGGACACTCAAAAAGTACAAGGAGAGCCCTTCAGCGTAGCCAGAGGCAACATAGTCGCGTTTGCGCCTCGTTTCTGTTCGCATCGATGCGACATCCGTGCACCGGTACCGAGTCGCGACATTTCACGCCGTCGCGAACCACCGTTCCGAGTCCGTTCAGTTGACGAATTATTCGCTCAACGGTCGACGAACCGTCGACCGTGTCGCCCGTCGTGGATCGACTTTCGTGCAGAATAATTCGTTTCGCGAGTGCGATGCGCCCGAAGGGACTGTGACGATCCGACGAAGTGGTATACGATCGGTTTGTGCGAGTGAACGTTGAACGGATCCGAACCGCAGTGACGTGTTTTCGGGAAGTGATAGAGAAAGGAGTAGAGAAAGGGGGACGAAAGTTGGACGGAGTGATAGTAAGCAGAAGGTACGAGAGAGATATAAAGAGGAGAATTTAACGGAGGGAAAAGAATAAGGAAAAGAACGAGTTTTTGTAAAGCGGACGTGCGAAAATAAGTGAGGGTTCGTTGCGGGAACGAGAGTGCGTGAACCACCAGGACATTAACATGTACTGACGCCACTACTAACATCTCCTCGAGACCCTTTCAAAATGGCGGACAAGAATAAGATTCTGCCCTGGTCGCTGCTATCCTATCCGACCAGTCTCTTGAATCACGTCTGGTACAGCCAGCTCGCTTTCAATAATAGGTAAACGAACTATAAAAAAAAAAACACCCATGCGAATACCACGTGTACGAAGCTTTTCTGTCGTGTTCAAAACCAACCCCAAACCCCTTCAGTAGAATTCTCCTAACTGCGTGTTTTAGTTACATAGATTTTCGTATAGACGAGATATATAGTGGACACGTTTAGTAAACGCTTAATTTCGTGGCAGATTTTTGCTAGCATTTGTATTTGTCGAAACGTCGATTGGGGGATCGGTTTTGTTTTCCATACGGAGCTTGCGTGCATCGACGACGAAATATGCGATTCTTTCCATGCTCTGATAATCAGTAGACGTAGACTCATTCGTTCGTGTTGTAATGCGCATAATGTATCTATCATTTCTTTCCTTCCGCATGAAAATTCAGCGCCGCAAGATGAGTTAGTAAAAATCTCGGCTAGACTGTCCGATAATTTTGCCAAGTAGGGGGTCCCGAGACATGCCTCGAACTACAGGGGAAACCGAATGATAAAGCTCGTTGGGGAGCTGGATTTAAGTGAAAAGGTCCGCAGATAATATTATCGGGAATATTGATATCTCGTAATCGCGGCGCGAACTTGATGGCCATCGAATTCTTGCACGTGGCTTCACCGAAATGTATCTAGACTTATCGGGGCGAGCGTTCGCCACGATAATCGATATCCTTGAGCGAAATTGGGAACGCGTTCCGTCGATTGAACTTTGCATGCTGGTCGAACGAAGGAACGCGGCGAAAAAAGAAAAAAAAAAAAGCCGGCAAGTAGTGACTCTACGGGAGAGAGAAACTTTCGTCGAATTGAACGTGATTTTAATTAGCCGTTGGAATCTCCGGTGATTTCGATGCTGCGACTTTATAATTAATCGCCGGCGGATCAATTTGAATCCTCGTTACGCGCGAAAACGTTGCGCCGCATTAATGAAATCTTTGCGAACCTTCGTCGAGGATCTTGTGCCAACGAGGCTGCTTGCTTTTTAATAGATTTTCGTGAACTTCTTTTATGCTACCTCCGCGATTTCATCGTTGTACACAGCGTTCGTGCAAAGTTGCCGGAAGTTCGGTAGCTTAGAGGGAAAGACGATTTTCTTACGACGGTTTAACTTCCTCGCTTCTCTGCTACGGGAAATAGAGCGTGGCCGCTGAATTAAAATCCGTAAGAAAGCTTGAATCGTAATACAGAAAGTAGTTCTATTCGCGCGACGAATTAAAATTCGCCTTCCATCGGACCATCGTGAACTTGTGAAAAATATTCGCACCCCTATCGACTTTCCTTCGCGCACGAAACGATGCTTGCAAAATTGCTTCGCACCGCTATTCCTCTCTTCGCTTCCGCGTACGATCCGTCGCTAGAATACACCATAAAACAAGGGGCGATACAATGCAAATCGCCAAACGTCCAGCCCAAACCGTTACAAAGTCCCAATAAAACGTCCCGTAGAATCTTTCGCATAATATTCAGCCCGAACGCCGTGTTTCCAACTAACAAGCGCAACCCCAATCGACCGCGCATAAACAAAACCGTCCGTAGAACTCGCTCTCGTAAAATCGCACAAAACAACCAGTCGTTCTTTAAATAACACAATAAACCACTTGACCTATCCGGCCTAACGCGAACACGAAACCCCTCGGTCCTACCTGATTCGTCGAACGCGCGAGAACCCGGTGCAATAACAATGGCGCGTCAATTAAAGAACGCTAATTAATCCCTTCAATCCTTGCCGTCCACCATGCAAACCACTTAACCCTCGCCCACCCCATAATACAGGCGAACCCCGTGGACACCGGCCGGGGATCCCCGCCACCTGACCTTCAATATTAAGAAACAGTGCGGTCACCAGCCGTCTATTAGGGAAACTTTCCAGCGGCGGTGCTTTCACGAAGGAACGTGGCCGAACGTGCCGCGATAATAGGTCGTTTGGCTTAAACTGGGAAGCCAGAAATTCGCTTCTATGCCCGGGTACAGGTTGTTTGGGCAGCGGAACCGGCAGGTAGCCGGCCCTTTGACGACGCCAGACGTGTCTAATCTGGTCTTAAGCGTCCCGTTGGCTTCTTGACGCTCGCCACGCTGCCGTGAAAACTCACGGAAATTGGATTGATTCCGCTGCGAACCGACCTTTGTGCCCGACTTCTCGACTCGCGAGAATCCTTTCCCCCCCCGAAACTACTCCCACGATTGTCGATCCCGTGCCGCTGCTCCGTTTAACTTCGTCCGCCGTGCGAATTGAATACCATTAATGTCCTTCCTTCCACGCTTTCTTCTGTTCCGTTTTTAAACCGCGTTGCCGTCGCGTTTGGCACGGCTTTCGAGATGTTGCCGTTTGACGTTGATCCCGTTTACTGCACGCGAACGGACGACGAACGCGTTTCTAGCACGTAGATGCTCGATTATAGATTGCAGTGTTCATTAGCGTAGACGACGGAAATGGGTTTGTCGATATTTTTGTGTTAACGTTCCGTTTCGTTTGGTTGATTGTTGCAGAATATTGGAGAGCATCAAGATGCCCAGGACAAGCTTTCACATCCATGACATCCTGCAGCTCGACTCAAAGCCGGCTCAGGAGGAAACCGAAGTCCAAGGTAAGGGGGGTCATCGTTTTTCAGATCGTTCGCAAGCTGTACTTTTCATTTCGCTGTAGCCCCGGGAATAAATGCAATCGCGGCTGTTGCATACCGATTGAATTAATTTTTTTACTGCACAATTTTCCGACGATATTCAGAGATCGTTTCGCGTACTTCTTTTCATACTTCAATTTATCGAAGAGATGCGAAAACTGGTTGAATCGGTGTTAATAATCTGGATTTTGCATTCTGTTGTTGCAGGTAGTACCACGGTGCTACCGACCACGAACGATGTTCCGTCGGCTTACCAGCAGTTCTTCGAGCACACGACGGCCATGTTGCAACCCGCGATATACGCGAACCTGAACAGAGGAACCCTACCGCCGCCGCCACCTGGATTATTGGGATGGCCGACTGGCCCGACGTTGCAGACCACGTTGCCCCAGCCCTTGGAGGAGGTGAATGGTAAGTGAACAAACCCGTCACAATTTATTAACGAGGGGATTGAAAGGGGTCGACGAGGGATTCCTTGACGCGTTTGGATTGATTCGTTATCGAGTAGCAATTACAAAAGAACGAACCTCGATCTTCGTCAAGGGAATATTTCGAGGATAATTTTACTTTTCACGCGAGTACGTAAGTAATATGACAAGTAGAATTACGCAGAACCGACAATTTCGGCTAAATATTTGCACATACGTTTTTGTTATCGAATTAGATTCGAATCGTGTTTGACGAATATTGTAATTGCTACTCGAGACAGATGTACCCGTCACGCAGTTGGAAATAAATTGCAGGCTTCCCTTCGAATTCCACCGAATTCCAGCGGATTTCTAAAGGTTCTCATCTCGGTTGAGAAGTGCATATGTGAAAACGGTCCGTCATCATTCCGCATTCCGCATTCACACGAGAGTGCTATCTCGTTTCGTTGAAAAATCTCTCCTAATTCGATACGAACACGCGATCCGCAAGACCCGTGCACAGATATAAACGAGCAGAGAGGGGGCTCGCATCGAAACCCTTATTTATTTAGCACCCTACAATTGGCCCGCGTGGGCTAAGCAGGATCTAATGGTCCTATAAAAGGTCCTTGTGGGTCCTGCACACCGATTGGCCCTCACAAGGGAACAGATGTCCCTTCGAGGACAGATGCATGTAGCTCTGTAGGCCCTCGATGAATCGAGATTGTCACGCCCAAAAAATCTACCGGTAGCCTATCGTTTCCTTTCACCTCTTCTTATCGCCTTTTCGTTATACTCTATCCTTTCGCCCTCCATTCTTTCTTCGTCGTCTTTTTTCTTTTTTTTTTAAATCGTACATTCACGGCGCATCGCGGAACCGAGAAATCTGGGATGAAACGATTTCACCCCTTCGATTATGAAAGGGCCGTTTCGAATCGTGTTTCGTGGTATCTCGCAGGTAGAACATTTGTTCGAATATTAAACGTCACCAGAGGCACCGGTTTCCAGCGAAATATTTGTCAAATATTCATATCAAATATTCTTGAGGAACGGGAAGCATATTTACCATAGAATTGTGAAAAGTGTTGATCGAAACTTGACAGAAACTAGCAGAATCATTTTTATCAATCGTATCCTCTCGGTCCGGGTGAAAATATTTCCACAGTGCAACGTATTCTTTTGTTTAATCGGTTATTCCCCGAATACTGAATGCGTGAACGTTTTGTTCCAAATTGCGTTGAAATCGCCACGCCGTGACATGTTTAATTGAAATCACGACGCGACTACGGCTACAGTCTAATCTCCCGTGAAAATGATACAGTCGATCCCATGGGGTTGCTGTAGGGGTATCAAACGGGCTCTATATTGCTTCACACCCTCCCCGAGCAGGCTTACGGGGGCTCTCACAAAAGCGTGTCGTATGTTCACAAAGCCAGGGACCTCGTCGTTGTACATTAAATTAGCGTGTCTCTCGGCCACCGTGGTATTTGCCACTTTCGCCGAAGACTAATCAAAATATTGCTGGATTAAACGCGGCACACACAGGACGCGCGTACACCACAGCGGGCTACGCCATTACAGTAGTTCGTTCTAATCGAACAACGAAATACCATCATTTTTTCTTCAACTGTTTTCTATATTCTCCATACTTTACTTTTCACGAGATATTCACTGACAGACACTTATTGTACCGCGATTGTAAATTGTACGAAGTAAATTAAGAATTCAGAAAATATTCGTACCCATAACGCCCCTTACGAATTCAATTCTAATTTAGAAGAAAGTGATTGGCGAAATTATGAAAGCGATTCATGGGAACAGCGATACGGCACTTTTCATTCCTGCATTCGCCTAATTGCTTTGAGCGGTATATCATCCGGACGATGAGCAAGCGTTCATTAAGTGGGCCTTAAGAAATCAATACAGACCTGCATCTGCCTTCAATCAGCGTTGGTGGCCTACCGGTAGTAAAAATTACAGCTGCAGCTTGCTTTAGTTACATTCGCGATAGCCCCGACGCCTACGTTGTTAAATGACTTTTATCGATTCTCGAGGCACTAACGAAACGAGCTCGGCCGGGTTTAAATTAATATGTGCGTGCACCCTCGATAAAGATTTCTCCAGAAATTCGAAAATATCTGTGCACCTCCGCCGCGCCTTTGTTCATACCACGATACATTAGAACATTGTCGATATTTCGTTTCTCCCAAAATAAATAATACAAAATTTCAATATAAATCGTCAAGCGCTTCCCGAAATTATACACTCGTCCCCTCAATTCCCCATAACGCTGCGTACCATAAATTCCCAAAGAAATCACGTTGAAAGAGAATACCCGAACCCCCGAATAACACCGTACGTCCTCGACATTGCAGTGCTGCAGCAGCCGGACTCGACCAGCCCGACGATCTCCGATCTCTCGTTCCCGGCGAAACAGGAAACGAACCACGAGTGCAAGGAGGAAGAATCGGCGGACTTCGAGGACGAGCAACAGTCGAGCGAGACGCAACCGCACGAAACCGAGCACAAGAAACGAAAGAGGCGCGTCTTGTTCTCCAAAGCGCAGACGTTCGAGCTGGAGAGACGTTTCCGTCAACAGAGATACCTGAGCGCGCCGGAAAGGGAGCATCTAGCATCGATCATACGGCTGACGCCCACCCAGGTGAAGATCTGGTTCCAGAATCACAGGTACAAGACGAAGAGGGCGGCGACCGAGAGGGTGGAGGCCAGCGGAAGCGGTTGCTCGCCTAGGAGAGTGGCTGTGCCGTTGTTAATCAAAGACGGGAAACCGTGCCAATCGAAGCTGATGGAGGCGAGCGCTTATCCAACGGCTGGACAGGTACCAATGCCGCCCTACATGCAGAAGCCGTATTGGTGGTAAAAAAAAAAGGGGGTTGAAGGGGTGCGCGAATCAGGTCGAATCCTTTCGGATTCCGTCGGAGGATTCTCATCGAGGGTATGCTAGTCTACTTGCCGGTCGCTGATCCCGGAACGTCCGGATGTTTCACGTTCGCGGACCGAACGACGGACATAACTGTGACCGGTGAGGATAATTGTTGTGGAATATGGTGGGGTACGCGGTGTGTACGGATTGCTGGAAATTCGTGACTCGAGTTGTTGGTACGTCGCTTGTGGATCGGGGGGGGGGGGGGGAGACATTGTTGGATTTGTAAAACGAGGAACGGAGAGCGAGAGATTTGATATCTTTCGAAACGGTGCATCGTTCAACGGCGAAAACGTTTGACCTGGTCGAAGGAAAATCGAAGGGAGGAAATATTGGGGGAGAATTCATTGCCGGACGAGGCGATCTCTCGCGAAGGAGACGAGTATCGATTGTTCCCTATCGAATCTGGCCGAAGGAATGATTCTAGGGAACGATCTGCTGGGGGAGATCGCGGTATCGTGTGTCGTAGACATTACGATCGGATCGAGGAAATTCGTGAACTCTTTTTAACAACGCCGACGACGCTGGCGATCGAACTTTGCAATTTGCGAACAACGTTGTGGGCTGTCATTGTGCACGATCGATGGCGGGCCTAGTCATTAAATGAAGAGGAAAATGAGGACTCCAGTGACCATACACAGTTTAGATACAAGGATTAGATTCAAGGATTCCAGCGAACAACAACGTCCGGTCTTAAAAATTCAATTCTCGGAGGGCAGCAAAAGGATCTTCGAGTGGTAAATAATTAATAATAGATCGAGGATGGAAATTGATCCCGTCGACGGGACACCTGAACGAAAATTACGGGACGAAACGAATCGACGAGTCGCTCGAGTATAATATTAAGAGTAAATAATTGTGGAACAGTAGGCACAGTACAGACGTGAATTCTGGCGCAGAAATAAATTCCCCTCACTAATCGCGGTAAGAATATTACTTACGTAGATAGCGTTGCCTGTAACAAGCGACGCGTGCTTAGCCGCAGCTGTTCGACACAGTCGACGATACCTGGTAGAGTGAACGAAGTGGAGGCTGTCGAATGATATTGACGATCAACGAGAAGCGGCCAGGTACGCGTGTACCCGTTGAATGTCGACGGGGGTTCAATTCGTTGGAACTATTCGCGACGAAAGTTTCGCTGTATTGTCACGCGCGACCCGCGTCGCGTCCTCTCGATTCCGCTCGGATTTTCGTGGTAGATCGGGGAAGCCAAAGGTAGCGCGCGATCGGGGAACACGGTGGTAATTATGCGGGGTGTAAATTAAATTGTGGGTAGAAATTTCTGGTGTTCAATTGAATTTCACGGGGCGGCGGAGAAAAGGTCTGGCGGTAGTTTTGGAAATATTTGCATCTGGGAAGGGTGACGTTTGAAATGGAAAATATCGTCGAAATTTTTTAACCGAATTTGAATGATTTGAATGTTAGAACGACTTCGAAGGTTTCGTTTCCTCGTTGCGGTGAATTTGATTGACGCTTCGTAAAATGTGTACCTGCGATTTCTTTCCACGCTGTGTCATAGGGGTGATACGTATAAAGTGTTATCAATTTTTAACAATACATCGAGGATGTTTTTTAGAATGTAGTTGATATTCTAGAAATTAATTTTCAATCGCAGTCGGATGGAAAGTTCAATGAAATATCCGGTGGCTACTGTGCTGATTGTACACAAATTCTCCGATGCTAGAAGTTTCGTAGAAAAATATACGAAAGAAAAAAAAAATATAGAGATAGAAATTGAAAACTTCGAAACGAACGATCAAGTCGAAATATCAAAATTTCTATAAACGAAGACCAATTTTAATATCTACTTTATGCGAATCACTCAGCGCGTCGTATTATTAATAAACAAAACCAATCCAGCGCAAGCGAGTAAATAATTCGAGGAAATTACGTACGTTAGAATCGATCGTTAGATAGATTCACTGTTCCAATGTTGTTCGTTTTCTTTCTTCGTTTTGTACAAAGAGCCGTTCGCTCGCGCAACGTGTGTGTGTTCCGAGCAAAGTGTCTCTCGCATTCGTACTTAACAATTGTGAAGAAAATAAACCGTTACGATTAAGACGTTCGTACGAAACACTATCATCTAGAGTACGATTGCCATTTTTCCTGTAATAAAAAAAAAAAGAGAAATAAGCGAACAGCAAGATCGTAAAGATTCCTGATCGCTTACGTAACACGATCAATCCACTTTCTATCAATTTAATCGCAATAGCGAGATAAAGACGGATTGAAAATAATTTCCTTCGCTGTTCACTGTCGAATGTACTCCTACAACTCGAATCCCGTTTCTCGACGAACGAATTCTAAACCAGTGGAGGGGAAAAAATGGAATAACGTGATCAGAGACCTATTTTAAATAGCTAAGTGTCACATAAATTGTTGATCGCAAAATAGACCGTGGCCTGTTTTGTACGTTTTGTGTACAACATAATATTTGTTCGTTTCCCCTTTTCCCCCCTTCTTCTTCTTATTATTACTGTACTAGGAAGATTCTCGATTGTTTCGTATAAGTTGGTCGTTTCATGAAATGGAAGAAAGCAGGTATTATAGCGTAATTGTATAGAAGAGTCGTTACAGAGATCCCAGTTTATCGCCTTTAATTAGGCAGCATGTAATTACGTCGATAGGTTGTATATATGTACATTGTGTATAATAAATAGTAGTCTAATATATGAGATACATATTTAATAAAATCGAATCTTAAACGAACGAACGTGTGCTCCTTTTTTTTCCCCTCGCCTCTTTCACACCAAACAAAATATTCCTACAAAATGTTACATCCCGAATAGCAAAAGATACCAGCACGCAACCGCAGACGGTACAAACATAACTACACCTTAATTACTACCTGAATTAAACAGATATCGCGAGCAATTTATCGGCGATATCGCGTACCCTTTCCTACGATATTGGTGTACCCGGTATCGCGCGATAAACGATTCACAATTGTCCTCAAGTGGTTCCACATAATACGAGTCAAGACGCGAAATTTGTGTCCAGAATTAAAAACGACGATACACTCTGAATGGATAGATAACAGTATTTCATCGGCGGCGCCTTAAGCAGAAAAAGGGTGGTAACGAAGTAAAACGCGATTTCTCTTATCGCTATGCTCCCTGTTACAATGTATATGCCTCAATCGATAATTGATATGCCTCGACATTTGTAATCGCAGGGGCAGACATACGAGTGCCGGCACTTGTTCTCAACGTTGAAGAAATTTTCGTGCCAAGCGCGACAGTAAATTAAATTTGCCACCGAAGCTGCGAACTCAGAAAAAGAAGGCTTAAATCAGCAGATACTACATTGGACGATTGAAATATCCAACAACCATTGTCCTCGACGCTTGAAACAATTGAACAATCGGATTGTCTAAAAATCAGAATGATCGTACCCGGGGGAAATTCGACACAGAGAACTGTTTCGCTTTCTGGAAATTTTTCTCCCAAAACGTTCGGAAGCAAGAGACACCATGATCTTTGGGATTTCTCGGAAACTATCTTTTTTCCAATTCGATTCTCAACAGAAATTATTTTACAAACGCGCACAGACGCCCATGGAGATGTGACATTTAGACGAAATCATCGATGAAACAATGCACTCAAGACAGCTTCCCCCCTTCTTTCACCCTTCGTTCCTTTTTATTTCTCTCCTCGAGCGTTCCATAACGCTTCCCTTTTTCGGTGCACGCCGGATGCCGGTGTAGCCTGAGTGACAAGCTTCCGGTTTCCGTTTCCGAGCAGCCATCTTGTTACCGGTTTAGATTTCCTGAGGGCGCCCTGTCGAATTTCGATTGGGGGGAACTACATTTCTGCCTCTGTCGAAAACTTTTCAGCTCCCCGTTACAATGCCAATATCGTTGTGCCCCACTCGAATTTATACCATCGCGTAGAATCCGATCGTTTCGTTCGGCGATGTTGTAATTCACGAGGCTATCGTCGAACTTGGAAAGGGATGAGACTCTCGGCGTATAGAAGTTTGCTTTTAAATGTTCGACGAACTGGCGGGCGGCAGTTTCGTGTGTATTAACGTATCGATTTCCGTAGGAATATGTTTCAGTATTTGATAGAACAGTATTTGCGATACGCATTATATTCTTCACATCGATAAGAAATCGCGCAGTTTTCTTAATCGGTGTCGAACACATTTTTTTTTTTTCTCGACACATTCTCCCGACGAAGATTCATTCCACCTTGGCGGACGAAAATCGGCTTCGTCATTTCATGCAATTAATCTAGCGTACGGTAGCGGACGAGATAATTCGAAAAATAATTCCGATACGCGATCGTCGTTCGATTACCGACTTCTGTGAAGAACAAAAATGCCCGTCGTTCCGATTGGCCGGCCCCTGATTGCCAATTGATAATTTCGATCGAAAGAAAAGGAACGTCTCCGATAAGGACGTCCGCGTGAATCGATCCGCTGCTGTATTTTGCCCCCGTGTGTATCGTACATTCGTGAAACATTCGATCGTGCAAAGAAAACGAAGCACGAAATGATCGAGTAAGTTCCAGTGGAAGCTGGAAGCTTGTCGAATAGATTGACAGATTTAGAGTTACTTGTAAATTATATAATCCTGCACGTTCCGGAACAACCACCGAAAAGGAACTCGATTCTGTCCAAAATATATTTCTAATTAATAAATATAATATTTATTAAAAAAGGAAACAGCGTTTGTTCTTCGGAAAGACGACGCAGCTTGCACAGAACAAACCAGTATGCATGAAAACATTTATTTTTCAAATCACCAATTCCACTCGACTACAAATACATTTAATTAATTCAGTCAATTGTCCATTCCATAAATTAATCGTCCCACTTCTCCTCCAAAGAAAAATCGTCCCGCGTCTGCGTCCATCAACCCTTCCAACAAACCGACAACCAAACAACCCACAAACCAATCCACTCGTTTCATCGCGACAAGCATGAAACGACAAACGGAACACAACATTCTACGACGAAATCCAAATCTCAAACGCCAATTTCGTCCCCCCACGCGAACATCAACAACGTCCCACAAAATTCCCGAAATTGTCGTTCTCCGCGACGTTTCCACCACTCCGCACCCTCGAGTCCAATGATCGGACAAAATATGTTCCACTTTTCTTATTTCCTCTTTTTTTTCTTCTGCCCAGCAATCCAACCCTGTATCTTCATCCCTGTCGAATGACCCCCTTTCCCCAGCCACGGTTATCTACCCCGGTCGAGTAACGAGAGAGATGACGTAGCGAAGTAAATGGAGTGGACAGCGGGCAGCATATGCTTTGTGCCGGTCCTTGTACAAAACGAAACCACCCCACGGAGGAATATTCCGCGGCGGTGTGCGCGAAATGTCGGCTCGTCGAACCGGAAGCGCGAGATAACATTCAGCCGGGTCATGATTTATATGACCGGTCGTAATCTATAGGGATTTCGTCGCGGTCCACCGTTGGAGTTTCAGCACGAGCCCTTCTGGATCTCGCGACGCGAAGGAAGTGGCGGCCGTCGTTCGCGTTCCGGTTTGGTGATCGAGCTTCGCCTGGAAGGAACGGGAATATCGACGATCAAACGGAGCCGAGGCAAATTTTCGACGAAATTTCTGCGTCACGGAACGATCGAGCGAGAGCCGTTCGCCGTTGACGGCGATGACGATACGGGTCTCCGTTAATTCGGAGGAGATAGGGAATGGATGTAAGTGAGACGGACGTGTTCGCGGGTCAAGCGCGTTCGAAAGCGGGACGAAAAACGGCGTCGAACGGGGTACGGATGAAGAGAAGAAAAAAGAAAAAAAACGGAGAGAAAACGAAGGAAAGAAGCGTCGGGGGTCAGTTACGTCACGAGGCTCCAATCAATGAAAGAAGAAAATAAATTGATAGTTTGTCGAACGACGGGTCGTCCCCTAATATTTCCGAATGTAATCGAGGGGGTGTACACGTACTTCGAGAACTGAGGAAAGCAAAGAAAAAAAAAAAGGAAAAAAAAGGAAAAGGAAAACTAGAAAACGACAGTGGACCGGGCGAGGGGGTGAACGGACTGAGGCGAAGGGAAGGAAGAAAAAAAACTTCGACAATGCAGTTATGGTTCAGGATAGAGAGGGTGAGTGGACGACACCCGTGTTCCGGGGGTGTTTTATTGGCTGGTTTCCGTGGGGTGGAAATTCCGTGTAATGTATGAGATGTTTGCGTGGACTCTTTTAACCCTCTAGCCGTGCATACGTTAGCCGTCCGCTCTGTGTGTGTGCTTTCGCTTGAGCCATCCCTTGCAAGAAGTGTATTAAATGAATTGCGAACGGACGTCGGACGGCGTACGTTTGAATAAAGAAAGGAGAAAATGAAACGTTTACGGTTCTGTACTGGCGGGGCCGTTACGGATACTTAGATGTTGCGAAGGAAAATAATATAATATTGGTGTACTGTGAATTCGAAGAAATTTCCTTCCAGGGAAACGAAAGGGTTGACAAATGAAACATTATCTTACTATATTTGAACAATTATAAACGAATCCGCTGTTCTACAGTACGCGCAATTTGTTCGCGATGGACGAATACATGTTTGGCGAAAAATCATTTGGCGAAACGAAATTCCTGTTTCGCTGCCCCGCGGGGTAAAATGGAATTCGGCGATCGAGAGAGGAATCTTTCACAAAAAAAATTGAAGTTACCGAACACGAAAACTGGGGCGCTCAAAGAATCGTATGAACGGTAAGTATATAGTTTAAGAGGCACCTGCGTCGTTTCACTGAGACGTCGAAAGAAAAGAATCGAGAGAATTTTGTGCTGGCGTTCGAATTTTTGATAATCCCTTCGGGGTCGTGTGATCTAGCTAAAACGCAGAGTAGCTACTATTGTTTGTGGATTGGCGTTGGAACCGGAAACGACGTTCCCTCCTTACCAGCGTTTTTTAAGAATGCATCGGACACGTGCCAACAATACACGGGGGTGCCAAAGGCACGTGACCGGAAGAAGCATCCTAATTGATATCGATTCGACGATGTGCCCATTCGCAGCCCATTCTGGTATGGAAATATAAAGGTAGTTTACATTTTCCTGCGCGAAACAATATTTTTTATGTTTCCCGTTGAATATTATCTTGGTGACTTTCAATTGAATTCATTGTGCTATTTATTATGTGATTTCTCGCCAACACAGTGGAATTTATTTTGGGGACGAACCAGTTTTTAGTTATTTTAATATAGCACACCTTTCGCGAGGAAGCAATTAACGAATGTAATGAGCAATTTCTTAACGACGAAGATTTCTATAAGATAAAGCGAACGGTATTAGAAGAGTAATCCAATTAAACCATTTCGAGGAAGAAGCCCATTGTAACGAGACACGCCAGAAATTCTAGAGGCGCGTTGTATTTTCGTGCACTGCACTCGTGATTTGTAATACCTACGGTACGTATGTGTGTAACGTTGCCGAACTTTCATAATTACCATTAAAACGTGCTACGTGCGAATGTACAAGACTACTACGCTGCTATGTACATTACGTACATCTCTTACTATATTTCCACTAATCTACCGAGAATCGTTCTAATATTATATTAAAATAATGAACGAGCAAGCTCAGCAATTTCGAAATAACAAATAAAAGATACTCTCCACGAAATAAATAAAGAATACTTTCTTGACTTTCAGACAAATGTCCCAGCGTGCTCAATCGATCATCCCGTCGATTTCATAAATTCGCCTAATTGTCGTGCTTGCTTCGAAGCATCAAAGAATCCCAACCGAGGGAAAAAAAAAAGTTTATGCTCGCGGAGGATCGGCTCAAAGGCGCGTTTAGCGTCCGTTCGATTTCTTCGTTCGAGTTCGGGATTCTGGCTGCACGTCCGACGGAAATCTGAATGTCCGCCCTGGTTCGGCCAGCAGGGGAGAAAGAAATTCGCCGAAACTTTTTCAATCCCGAGAACTTTTCTGGCCAACGGTTCACTGTACCATTAGAAGTTTCAAAAGAGACTACGAACGTTGAACGGTCGAACGATTCACGGGGCCTATCCACCTACACCAAGCTCGGATCTTCGCGAGGCATTCGCTCCAACTTTCGTCCGATAATCCGCGAGGAATTTAAAGGGAGAAAAAATCAAATCCCAATGCTACCCTGAAGTCAACGAAACATTACCGTAATAACGCTTCGGATGCGCAGGGACATTGCAAGAGGCGCTGGCATTGAAAGCGAAATACTCGTCTCGAAAATAAACGCGTTTTCCACCGTAGAAACCGAACTGTGAACCGTGGCGAGGAATGCAAACGCAGGGAATTAAAAAAAAACGTTTTTTAAACGTGGAAAATCATTTCGAAAAAAACTGTTCGACGATCAAAATCCAAGGAGGGATACAAGAAAAATAGTCGTGGAATAACGATTTGCCGGCGGTTGTTCGACCCTGCGAGTGCAATAAGACGGCATCGACGAGCCTCGAAAGGCGAGGCTGAGTGCAAGAGTGTACTGGAATGTTGCCAGGGAGTGTGCATCGCTCGAGATGATAAGTCTTTGCGGGTAGAAAAAGTCGCGAGGGGAGGTGGGCCGGGGGGTGCAGATTAATCAAAGTAGAAATTCCGAGCGGCGAGCGACCACCGACAAAGCATATTCCCCGCTAAGAATGGATCGTTTCCGGTTCCGTTCTCTTTATGGTACATTGCGGCCCAGCGATGTATTAAGATTACTTAATCAATAAAGCTCCGCACGGGAAACTAATTCGTTTTTCGGCCGCCGGTCCCATCGGGATGATCCTTTACTCCACGGCGTGGTTACCAGCCATCGGAAACGGCGGTCGATTCTTTCAATTCTTTATTCGCGATGTTCGTACATTTGTTGCATCGATTTAACGCAAGAACGGCGATTTTGTTGTGAGATAAACTGTGACGCGGAAATGACGCGGATTCGTGTATAAAATACTCAATTAACATTGCAACTTTCGTGACGCGTGTTTCACTGCAATTTGAAAAATGACTTTCTCGGTGGAAAGTTCTCGCGAGGTTTTACGGGACAGTATTTTCGTTAAGTTACCTATGCGTTGATTTTCTCGTCGCGATAACGAAACACTTATTGATTCGATACTTTCGAAAGCGTACGTCGCTGCACGTTTTCCGCACCTATCGATAACGATCGAGAGGTTGATCGCAGATATTGGACGCCCGTGTTTGGTCACTTAACTGTGACTAACGGTGTGCTAACTGGCGTTTAAACGAGCTTCTGTTTGTTTAACACGTGTTTAACCATTTCGTGCACGCGTCTTGCGCAAACAGCCGGCCCGACTTTTCGTTCCCAAAGGAAGGCGCGTTCGTCCCGATCACAAACACCGCTGCAGAAACGGGAATCGCTCTCAGGAGGCACGCACGTGAACGCTAACAAACCGTGGGGACAAACAATTTAGACATTTTTATTGCCGGATCGCGATGTTTCGTTCGGGTTAAAATTGAAATTCCATCCGACAATAAAGGGAGCGGTACAGCTTTGACAATGCTCGACCATAAATGAAAGCTCTGTTCTTAATATCAGCAGAAGAAAAGCGGAGATAGATGATAATAGAAAATTGGCGACGGAAAATATGTTCAGTTTTGATTTCAAACGGTCGACTAATTTTGGCCAAAGAATCTATTAAAGATTATTGTTATTATTATTCTTTCGAAAGGTGGAGTATCTACAGAGTAAGTTTGTTAATTCAGGGCCCAAGGAAAAATAGATCGTTCCGATAGAAAAATATATCGATCCTCTCCTTTCTACGATCGCAGTACAAAAGGGCACAATGGTGCCCCTTTCAACGAAGGATCGAGAGGAAAGCTTGTATCGACGCTGTCGTAGGAGATCCGTTTCTTTTTTTCCCTCCTTTAATCTCGACTACTTTGCACCGAGCTCCCTTGCAGGGGTGTTCACCCTCTTAAACGGTTCCTGGTTTCGCGGCTAAATCTGCTTAAACGGGACAGAAAGAAGCTGCTACAACTTTTTCCGCTTCTTTCTCCCCGTCCCCCGTTTCTTTTCTATCTTTCCCTGTAGCAGTGATTTACGCGAGTTTACATTTTCCAAGGGCGTTGATCGTCTTTTAGAGGCGCTCGAGAATCCCAACACGTTTCCAGATATCATTACGGGAATAACGTTTACGTATCTCCGATTGATTATAATGTTCAAACGTGCTTTCGAATGTTTCCATACCGTATTAAATCGAATAACACAGCTATTGCATCAAATTCGTCATCGCGATGAAATTAAATGCAACGAAATTCCCAACAGGCCCGCCGACAATTCATCGAATGATTTGGGTTCGAACTGGAAATAAATATCGAACGATCGCCGCACATTTATTCCGTTCCGTTCGACGTTTCAAATACACGAAATAGAGACGTCTCTTCTCACGGTGTTGTTCCACACGATATTAACACTCCTGTAAATCGTCCTTAATAGGCGTATCAGGATCGCGTGTGATTTAAGGCCAGACAGTAATCACGATTAAAGGGCCGTATCGAGCAATACGAGAAATCGACCACCAGTCGGAACACCCTAATTTCGCGGCGATGCGCCCTGCAACCCTCCCACGCCCCGTTCGGTTTATTTGGCCCCGTGACAATGGGGCACACACGCGTCGAAACCATTAACCGATGGTTACGCCGATACACGGACACGGGAATCACCGGCGATGACGACACGATGTCACTTTGTCACTGGCGCTTCCCGCGATCTTATCATTCTTCCGGTCCCCCTTATTGTTTAAAGGAAACTCGAGCTCGAATTTTCAGCGACGCTTCGCATTTTTCTCATGCTCATTTGCTGCAATACTAATCAGAAAACTGAGATTCTACATTTTCTGGTTCGAACGGGATACCTTCTTAAGTATAGATTAAGAGTTTCGCGGATGTATTATTGTATTTAATTGCGTCATTTCTAACGTTGAACCATTCATTTAATTTTGTTATTTAATTTCGTATTTATGGATGACTATGGTCGATCATATTTTTCAACAAGTTTGCTCAACTATTACCCCCTCCGTCTTTATAAACAATTTAAATACAACGCTGCGCCCGTTCAGGCTAACACTCTGCGAAGCATTGAAGGTTCGCCGGGCGGAATATTGAAAGGGTCCGGAAGAAGTTTACCATGGGGTAACCGAGATTATCCCGTTGGATTTTAGTCCACGGGATTTCCGAAAATTCGTGAAAACACGACATTGAAGCGGGGCGTCAGCGCGTGCATTGATTTGCCGCTCAATTTCGTTCGAATATTCCTTCAGCGGAGTCCAACAACGCCAACCCGGTCGTAAGCCGACGTTTACTCGAATTGAGGCACAATGTGGAGCTCGGTGTTCCGTGAATAAGCCTGTTAAACGCGGACACACGGTATATAAACGCGAGGGTCTCCGCAGAAACGAAAATCGTCGGCGAAATCGCGGCCGATTTTTTGGAAATCGACGAAATTCTTAAGGAAAGCTCCGTGTTATTTTCGAATTTCCTCGAAGTTCTTCGCGTGGTGATTAACCGGATTGCTAAATTGTTCGATTACAATGAAAGTATCATTATGTATCTAGTAAATTGTTTAGATTTACTTGCACATTATGTTTGGTCTAGACATGATTGACAGTGATGCTAAATTTATTGTTAAATAGTAGACCTAACGCCACCAATACGAATTTAGAAGTCGAAAGAGGCAGCAGCGGACGTGATTCGATTCCATCCGAAAATTATTTTCATTTCGCTGTTCGCGACACATGGCCAACGCCTTGATAATGAATTTAATATTAATCAGCATGGAGAGTGGCGATAAGATATTTGACGAGTCGTATGCAAGCAGAAGATAATTAATTCAAATACATAAAATTCGTAATAAAATGTCGTTTCCATTACGATCCCCTACGCTTCGGAAAACAAAAAAAACTTACGACGAATATTAAATATAAATACGTGTCACGCCATGCGACGTATCGTCCAATATTTTTTATCGCGTGACGACACGTTGCATTAAACTCGTCCGGTGTTCAAATAATTCTGGTCGCGATCGTCCGTCTCATAATTTCCGCAAGCAATTCCCGACGTTCCAGTTTCATTATCAGACAAGATTACACAAATTCCGCAAACGATAACCGATTTCCTTGACATCCTCGCGGGATCTTCCGCGGATTCGTCGCAGTTTCATCGCGTTTCAACGTCGATTCGTCGTTTCGGCACCGACGTGCACACGCACGGCGGCGACGCGTGTGTGCACGCCGGCTTTCGTGCCGCGAAGGGGTGGAAACATCCCCTGAATGCTCACCTGGGCAAAGGCGTGGCCTTTGCGACAGTGGTCGATAGCGTAGCTACCAAGCACACCCCTCCGAGCTTCCACCAGGAAAAAAAAAGAAAGAAAGAATTGATAGAGCGAAGTGGGAGAAAACGACGTGAAAGCCTGAGGACTCGGTAATCGACGCTATGAAAAGGACTTCTTCCGGGATTTTTGCGAGAAACGTCTCGCAACGAAAGCGCGACAACAAAGAATAATTCAGGACTGGCATAAAACTATCACCGAACGGAATTGTTATTGATCGAATTAAATGCGAAACGAGGTTCGCGATCGTATCGATCACATTCGTATGACGACGAGGAAAACTATTATCCCCTATGAAAAAGGAGAAAGAACGAAGCCGCGAATAAAGTTCACCAAGTTAACGCGATCCCGACGATTGGCGAAAACAAGAGGAAACGGTCGCGGCACGGAGGATTTAAACGATGGAAAATTGCGAGCGCCGCGAACGCGATAAAGAGAAGGAACGATAGGAAATCCAACTAAACCCCTTAGTGATATATTCTTACGATGGCCACATCGGCTGGCTTCGATCCAACCGCGATATCGTTAACAGCCTTGCTGTCGCGGCCCGATTTTCCCGTAACCATAGCCTGTTACCCTTATTCCGGCCGTCCCACTTTTTCACAACGGTATTTTCACACGGCTCGAAGCTATTTTCGAGGTGGAAAAAAATGCGCGAACAAAGAGGGAAAAGATGGGTGGTCGGACGCTGGTATTTGGAAACGGTCGAAATGTAGAAAGTGGAAAACGCGAAATGCTATACGAAAGAGCCACCCGACGAAACCGTCGAAACGCCTTTAAATATTTATTTAATAACACGCGGCAGGCGCGAGAAAGCTTTCTACGTAAATAAATACATTTTTACCGAAATGTTGCTCAAAATGTTTGCAACTTTTCGAGAACCGTCCGGTACCTACGGTATCATCAGCGCGGAGTTTCCCAGAGTATCGTGAGTATCCGAAATGCAACAGGCGCACCTCGGAGAATGAATGCAAGCTCCTGTTGTAAACTAATTAGACGTTAAGGAGGCGCTTTCATCGAGCGTGAGATCGTTTAAGATCTCGCTCAGGTGCCGACGGTGAAAGCTTCCGATATGAACGTAAAACAGGCAAAACTGCGTACCGTGGCGTCGAGGATAGTCGAGGGTCGAAAAGTCGTTTTATAAAATCGAGAATTGAAGTTGTTTTGTGAATCCAATGGACTCACTAGTCATGAGTGTACTCGGGATGGAACGGCAAATAGGAAGGCTCATTGTCTACAAACGATTTTTTTGAAACGATAACCAACCTGTCCTCGGTTTCGACTTGAGGTCTAATTTTTGTTCTGCGCCTCCTACACTTCGATGCACAGCGAAAGATGATATTCGGTAAATTATTAGCCCGGCTAATTATAACGCTCGTGGCCGAATACCGGGCGGGCGAGTTCTTTCGTAAAGTTCCGACCTAAACGCACTGTGTCAGCGTTATGCCGGCAAAGTGCTAGCTTGTGTTACCGGATGCTACGTAATAGCCAACATGGAAGCTCGTACCATATCCATCTATTGTCTCGAAGCTAACGGAGGTGGCGCAAACTATCATTTCCTCTCTTCGGGCAATTTCGACCCTTTTTTTTCCATGCGCTGCGAATTAATCGAATATATTTGAAGTATAAGGGACTCGATTCTAGAAATCACTCGATGGTTCGTATTTAATTAAGCAAAATATAAAATGAAGGGAAGAATCCAACATCGAACACGCAACACTTGTACTTTATAACTTACAGAATAAATACAGAAGCAATGTAAGGTCGATGTTTAAATTGTTCTCTCACAAAGTAGCTAAAAAAAAAATTATTTACACCCCACCTACGATACATTTGCACTCTTCAATGAAACAAAACCGTTTCAATCCTTCTTCAGTCACGCTCCACATCGTGGTACTTTCTTCAAAAGAACCAGACACAAAATGAAGCATTGATCATCTTCGAAATACCTTCAATTTGTATCACTCTGGTACACGTTTTCCAAAGGAAAGAAAGAAGATTCCGCCCTTCTTTGCTCGTTTCTCCCGAATTCTCGTTTTTTCCGTACCATGACTTGGCCATTTCCTCCGGGCAATGGTCAGGTAAAAATTTGACATCGTTCCACGGTGGAAGAGGCGTGCACGTCGTTGGCACACGGCTACGAGGCTAGGGCTAACATGACCACAATTACACGGCTGGGGAAAATGGTCCACGGTAGGCGCGACAATTGGCCGGATGTATCCCATTGTTATGGGGCGGTATGCCGTATACAGCATTGTCCATGGTTTAACGGAGGCACGGTGAAAAGCGACGATTCCGAAGGGAAATGCCATTTAAACGCGGAAAATTTCTGCATTGTCGGTTACGCGCGTCGATTGACACACCGTCGTCAATGGTAGAAATTCTGCTTAAGTAGAATACGATATATCTCCAAAGTATGGGGCCCCGTATAGATAAATGGGCGAAGAAAAAGAACGTCGAAGTCGGAGAAAGATTCTCGAGAAGAGAAATGATTCTGCAACTCGACGTGACTGTGGAAAATGTATTTTTCTGTTGTCGGGCAGGACTCGAATTTGAATTTAAGGAGGTGGTTATTAACAAATTGAAGCAATTCGATATTTTTCTTGGAATCTATAACGTCGATCGTTGCAAAATCCAGGGACGGTGAACGAATTAATAGAAATATGACAGATTCGAATGATCGTGCGCACGATTGGCCGAACGAAAATCATTCGTCGCAACCCTTGTTAGAACGGGGTGGCCACCCCGAAAGACACGATTCCCTCGCGGCAAAACGATCACACGATTTTACAGAGCGAGTTTAAAGACGATTTCGACGGCGGCCCACCGTGATTCCCATACGATTCGATCTTAATTTCCCGGCTACGGGTGGATCACGCGTCCAACCGAGCAGCAAATCGACAACAACCGGTTTTATGTTTTCATTTGGGAAAGTGCAACCCCTCGCTATCAACCCTGAAGTCGCATTGGACTTTATTGATATTTCCCCTTGGAGTAAAACGGGGACGATCTCCGGGGAAAATCGTAAGGAATGGTTTAAACGAAGAAGCATTTCGATTACCGCGATAAACACTGCAATATACCCAGCGGTCCAAATATCCAGAATATACTGTATTAACATTTTCCTACGGTGAGTCATATGAAAATATCTGTTCCCCCTCGACTATTTTAATCCTACAGCGATTCGCGTGGACTATTTGCCTCGCTTTATTACCGATACCAGTGAGAAATCAAAGAATAGCACTTTTAACCAAATAAATTCAGCAAATTAGAAACGACAAGTATATATATATACACATATATATCTAGTTTCGAAAGCTTTCAAGTAGCAACGCTCCCCCCGAAGCCAACCCCCAATACGATTTCTGACTTTTCCCCGACGTTCGTCCATTACAATTTCCAATCGATTCTGCATCCCCGCATCCCTTCCCGTGTCGCAACTTCTATGAAAATCTCGAGCATACCTCTCGACAAGGATACTGTGTACTTAGGACGAGATTTCGCCGCTTTCCCTCCCCGCCGTACCATCATCTCTCGAAACGTTTCGAATCAAAAAGGGGGGAGGCGAAAGTCAGACCGGCGATAAATCAAAAATTTGTTGGCCAGCTGGGTGAGTGTTGCGAGGCCGGTTGCGTGTCGTCGGTATTGTCGTCGCCGCGGTCGTTTAAATCCATTTAAGGGTGTCGTAATGGTGAAACCGACCGAGGGGTGAAAAGGGGATGGTCCTTGGCAGGGGCACCGATTTCTACGACTCGACGAGAGAAAAAAAGGGCGACTCGTGTACTCTGACGAGGCGTGTCCCGTGCTTCCGTCACCTCCGCCGTATCCTCGTGTGCTCTCCATCCTTGTATTCCTCCCCCCCCCCCTGGTCCCTGCTATTTTTTTCTACCCTACCTTTCGAACGGGAGATCGATGGCCCGAGGGCCATTCAAGAAATTTGTCTGACGCTGCGCAACTGCGGTCACTCGCGACCCGTGTTCTCTTCGAGGGACAGACGAACGAGTAAGACGAGGGGGGAACAGTATCGATGTATCTGAAATTCCTTTTGGATCATTCGGACCGAGGTTCAATAGACCTATATAATTATTTAGAACGTTAACATGACGTATCATTAATCGTAATATAATTACAAGACGAATTATTTAGAACGTTAAGTTTGAAACTCTGGTGCGACATTCGTGTAAAATATTTTTACGCGTATTCATGGAAACCCGGTCTTAATCGAGAAAATGAAATTGTATCAATACCCGGGAGGCTCAACGAAATGCGGCACGGTTAATAATTTTGAATTATAATCGGGGAACAAGTACGGGGGAGACGACAGAATTTTTCGTACGTTCCACGCACCGTGGCAGGAATAGGTGCGCTCTCCTTCGCCGTCGGCTCGGCCACCCTTTTAGCGAGCACACCCCCGAAACGTCACTGGCTAATTGATATAAACGCACCGAGTAATATACTTGTCATAGAGGCGAGCTCCGCCGACCAAAGGGGCGAAACAAAGATAAAGGGAGAGAGGAAACGTGTATAGGCAGGGGCTTATAAGCCTTGAGCCATGGATTACCTTAGTCGATATTAGACTCGACGCGACGCTGTCGGACGATCGCCATTAACATATGAATACGGGAATTCGTGGCGTGCGGCTGACGCGGACAAACGTATTTGTACGCGGCGGGGTTGAAACTATATTGGTTAACGCAGGATTAACACCGTGACCAACATTTGCCTTCGGAAGATGCTTTGTTTGCTGCGGTTTCGTACAATTTTCGAGCACCCAGCGTTAGGGACAAAGGGTTCTGAAGTACATTCCAGCCGTTTTGTAGAACCGTTGTTTCACGGAACGGAGCGAGCAATGAGCGTAACGTTTAACCGGACGCATCGACGCGGAGGACTGAAGCGGGTGGATAAATTAAAGAGATTTTACACATTGGGAAATTATCGTGCGAAATATTTGCACCGCGATTCGCGCCCGTTGAAATCCGCGAGATAAGTTACGCGAGTAACGCAATGCGCCAACGAAATCTTGTCAGTTAGAACCCATTTAACCGATCCGCGGCTGGTCGCCGTTGGAAAAGCGAGAGGATTAAACTCGCAGCCGCGGGCTATTGGTCGGAGGCGTCGATTAAGAGAGATGTACACAGTCATCCGAAATAATACGGAACGTCGACGATAGGAAAATTAAGGGAAGCCATAAACGAGACACGAAAAGAGGGTTGAAAGGGTATTAAGCCAAATATATCGCCGACAGTTAGAGCCTGTTTACAAGAACCGTCAATAAAGCCGACGAAACGATAGCAATACACGTGGCAAATCTATCGCTCTGCGGATCAATAAAAAAAAAACATACTCTTTACCGAAAACAGAAAAAAACCACGCAATTATCCAGGTATGCACGCAGTTATCGAGCGGAGTTAAAAGTCGCGTCAGAGATTTAGATGCATGGGGGCGAGGGGTGTCGTTATCGTCTTTATCCAAGGCTGGAATAATGTCATCAAATAGTTCAGAGAACGACAGCGGAGGAGATAATCCTCGGGAGACACGTCGGTACAACCGGAACGAGGAGGAGAACGGATATTGTCTTAGCGAGTTTCGAACGCTTAATAGGGGTTCACCCTCTATCGGCTCCCCCCCCATAAACGTATTCATGGCTGGCGCGCGATGGGGCAAAGGGCTCCACGGGGTTCTGGTTAACGTCACGGAATCACGCCGCTGTCGATATGAGAAACCTCGACTCAGCCTAATAAAGATTGATGACGTTTAATTAAACGCCCGATGAAAACGGTGCGCGTCAGGGTGAAAGGGGACAATGGCTGCCTAACGAGGCACTTTTTTAAGTCGACCAACGCGAATCGCTACTCGTCGCTTAACCGATTCGAATTAATCGGGGAAGCATTATCGAGGCTGAAGAATCTAGCAAACGTATCTATTCGTATGACGATTTCGGTTGATAGAATAATGCAGGACGATTATTATTTTTTTTATAATAAAAGTTGGATTGCTGTAAAATCGTTCGGCAAACTGGATCAGAATACACGATTCAATCAATGGGTTAATATAAATTGAAGAAAGGCGTGCTACGAAGTGTCGAGGATATTATCTATTAAAAATGAAGAAATGAAGATCTTTAAAAATCTCCAAAAGAATTGTTTAAAACTCCGACAAAAGAACGACTTCGAGCATCGAAATATCCGTTCTCGATCCGTATCCGACACAATAATACACCAATAATACCTCGCGCGGCGGTGTAATAAATTATCCCCGGACGTCGCGACGTTCGCGCCGTTTAGAAAAATACTGAATTGGCCGCCGCAAAATGTTCTTCAAGATGCATCGACGTCTGGATAATGGGCAACGGTGGTCCCCAGTGGAAAACACCTTCCTTCCGAGTATTAGACATATTAAGGTCGGTTTAGAAAAATGCGTGGAAAGGTGCGAGTGACTCGCGCCCTATTGTCACGCGGCATCTGCCTATTGACAATGGTAATGGGCGTGAAATTTCGGGAATCTTTGTTGCGCCCCGAAGTCGACGACACTGTTCGAAAGGATCGCGACCTAGGGAGCGCTGACAAATTCTGGTTTATGGCAGGCAAGCCATGACGGCCAGCTGGTCCAGAATCGTGTGCTCCACTTTGGTACGAACTTGGCATTGTCGAGGGCATCCATTATCATTGATTGTGGCGGCGACAAATTTCACGTTTGATTCAAGAATCCAGGCGTTCCTTGGCGAACGATTTGTTGGGGCGAGAGCGACGGTCGAGGGTGTTGAGAAGTTTGTAATGCAATTGCAAATCTGCACTGGGTTTAAAGCAGCGAAAACTTGAATCTGCGCGGGCAATTCGATTTTCGAAATGGGTAGAAGCAACATTTATTTGATCGAAAGAAACGAGAAAACGATTTGTTGACTTAAGATACGTATCCCGTAACTTCTTTCGGAAACGAAGCAGATATCTGTACGAATGGAGGTGAAATAACATCATTTAAAAGCAACAACACGAACGGAGCTACCTTTTAATACCTGTTCCGTTCGTCGCTCGTAAAAGCCAATTCGCTTTCGTTGTCGCCCGTCGAAAGGAAGTATCGACGGTGTAACGCCGCCGTTAACGCGAACAGAGATGAGCACGATTCTTCTTTGGACGAGCGAATTTTTTCAGCTGCGGCGACGGCCTGCCGGGGCAGGAAAGTGTAAACGCGTCCTGATGGTGAACACACCGCGACGCCTCGTGAAGGGGGGCGTTGTCGCGTGAAATCGTGTCTACCCAAAATATTTGTATTTTTCGTGGATTGTCCATTGTGTCGCCAGGGTGTCCAACGGTGCCTTAGAATGGCCTGCGGCTACGAATATTCCATGAATGAACGGTCCGGGACCCGGCCGTGTGGCCCACCCAAATCGCTTAAATATCTTTGAATGTCCGGTTCTGCAAGGTCAACGATTTTCCGGAAAATCGCCGCTGAACGACGAGGAACGACGCGAACGCGAGAAATCGTGCGGAAAAACGGGAAAGGAAACATCGCGATCGAAGCGAGACGAAATACATAATTGAACGGTTCGCTGTTCCAAACACCTGTGGACGTTGCTTCATCTGAAGAACGATTCCAGTTCGACCCGAGCGAAATTAATGAGATACCTCGCGACGTACACCTTTAATCGAGGATCGCGGCGTAGAAGTCGACGGCAGAGGAGGGTGTTCGAGGAGGGCATAGGGGTCGTAGAGAAGCGGCGGGTTGCTGCGCGAGAAGCTCAGGACCGGTGAGCAGAGCACGGCGGGCGCATGATCCCCCCGAGGCTCGTAAGGTGAGGAGAACAGCTAATAAGGCGTATCAGTTACCAAGGAGACGAGGTCTCCTTAACGGCGAAGAAGAATGGCGGACGAAAGGCGAGAAGAGGAATCCCGGAGGTTCGCCGCTCGGAAAACTCATAAGTTTCAATTTACCCGGGGATCAGCGTCCTCCGACGAGCTTTACGAGCTAAATGGCGTGCCTTATATTGATTTTCCCGCATTTCGACCGTCCTGGGATACGTGTCCGCCTTTTGGAGAACGAACGTGCATCACGGTTGGAGAACGGGGACAACGTAACGGTCGTTCGAATGCCCGTGAAGTATTTCGCTGGGCGGCGAAGAGTAACGCGAACTTCTTATTGGAATTGGGACGAGCCGGTGACCGAGGGAACGAGGATTCGCAATGGCAGATGGTTTAAAAACAGAACTGTAGTGCACCGTGATACGTTTGATGTAAAGCATTTTGAGGGAGGAAACGTATCTATCGTTTGACGAACGGAGAACGGTGTATCAGAAGCGCGATGTTGCACATGAATCGTATGCAGACGATTCTGTTGTTATCATTTTGACGAAATCTTCGTACGGGCACGATAGTGTCGCGTGGAACAAAAAGAATTCCGTGCGCTTTGGCTCGTCCGTTATTTTTTTTACGCTTTTGGAATCCCTGTCCGTCCTTATCCGAGCACGCTGTACAAGAATAAAACGACGATATCTTTTGCTCCTACCCCCTACTTCGAAACTTTTAAAGTTCTGAAGATTTCCCCTTTTTCACAGGTCTACGTACACAGAGTCTCGGTTTCTCCCTTCGCGTAAAACGCTTTGTTTGCTCAACGCCCGAATCGAATGCAATCGCGCTAATTTTCCATCCGATAGACATTTCTATTTACGGAAATAAGCCGCTGACAAAATTTGGCGGAGTCTTCGAGCAACCCTTTCCGCCACCGTCGCGCACGGATTTCTTGCAGCTTTTGCACGGCGCGACTATCGTGGAACTATTGCCGCGACGCGGTTAAGGTATTTCCTGCAGGTGGGACTCATTCGAGGATCGAGGTAGATATAAAATTGGACGCAGACGCTGATTAACAATGCGCGCCGCCGTTTGTTTAGCTTCAGTGCACGAGCAACGATTCCATGATCCGCGACGCGAACTTCTTCGTCACGGGTACAATTTTAACTAACCGTCTCATTCATCGCGTTTCGAAACACGACGACGCGACGCGTCGCTACGCCCACGCGTCGGATGCTTAGAAGCGATTTTTAACTTTTATCGCCGCGCCTTGATCTTCGACAAGGTGATCCCGCCCAAATGGAACTCGACAAGCTACCGTTTCCGTTTCTCTGCGTACGTTCCCCGACGTCGTTAAACGAAGTATTCCGAAGCCGCAGCAATTTCCCGAAAAACGAAAACTTCGAAGCTCAATTACGGTGTTCCCGCGGCGGACTGTTTAGCGGCACGTGTAAAGTAAATTCGATACAGATCGAGCTTGGCATACGATTGGACAACCTTCGAGCGCCGCATGGCTCTACCTTTATATAGATCGCGGAACACCATTTTCTGTACTTTTTCTATTTGTTAAGATAGAACATGTTGTACAGCTCCGCAGAGTAGTTTCTTTTCGTGACGAAAAGGTGTGGCGCTGATCGCTTTGAAATGGATCTTTAAATAGATCGAACAAAGTTTATTTCTTCGCCACTTCTATTAAAGGAGCGACGACGAAGGAATTAGGCGTTTAGAGTTTTGTGTGAAAACTTGAGAATTTGCGTTTACCCAATACCGTGATAACGCCGCCACGTACAGATCGTTTTATTGCGCGGTTAATTTCTAATTTATTTCTCCGCCAATCGTAGCAGTCAATCGGTAATGAAATTTCGCGACACGAAAGTGTTAAATAAAACATTCCACCGTGTGTCTAATGGCAAGGATGCGGGTGCCGCGAAACGTGAACGTCTAAATTTGAAACGGGAGCTGAGAATTAGGCCAAGCGCTGGGAATTAGACTGTTGTAACGTTTATGGGTTCGCGTGTCTGTGATTTATCGGTGGTCCGTGAATTGAAAAATTCCAATTACCCCGTGGAAGATCTGAAGCATCGTCGAAACAGCGGGTGTCCCTTCAATATTAAAAGGGAGAATTATAAAACCTAATATTTTCCATAAATTCAATTGACCTTTCCTCATTACGTTCTAATTGGCCGAAAATATTTCTCCAGGCGAGGAGATGAACACGATATTACGTTCGAGAAATGTAGAAATTAATAACAGAGCCACAACCATTAATAATACCTGAGCAATTATTTTACCTTTTAACACAATTGCGTTTTGCCTTTGTACAGGATATTCTTTTAAATTCAAGGCTTTATATCACTTACTGTATAACATTCTTGTTGCACAAACTGTATTGTTACAGTTTTTTTAAAACGTAACTTTCGTAATCGTCCTTCTTATGCTGCCGTGTACCAGTGACCACCGTGTATTACAAGCGTGCCAACAGGAAACTGCATCCATTGTGCAACCTAGAATACCTACCGCAGTTTGCTCCTCGATGAGATCAGCACGGCGTCTCGATCTTCATTACAATAACACCTTTCTATGGAACCATTAAGGGAAACTCGACGAGAATTTTGTTGGGCGACCGCGCGACGATAGATACGCGTCATGGGGGTCTATCGGCATCGAGCAGGCCTACTCTGGCCGTGGCCGAATTGAAAATAAATACACCTCATCCCGATCTGTATCGCTGGGTCGTACCATACAGGCCACTAAAATAGAGTTGCATTTAGAGCACCCGGTATATATGTGCTAGGAGGTCGCAGCGAATGACCGAGGAGTGCCAAATCTGAAAGATCACCTTTCTTCGGTTCTTCTAACGAGTCGGCATCCGTGCGATGTATTTTTAATATTTTCCGGGCTTTTTAAAATTGTTCAAAATTATAAAAGATAACCCTATACTCCGACGATTGTAAATAACTTTTTGACATTAATTAAAATGACGTCGAGTCCAGGTGATTAAATAAGCACACACAGTACTGCAATTTTCTTTTCGACTACCTCAACTATTTTGACAGAAACAACGATCGCTTTTCCCCATAGTTTTCCCGTGATATGTTTCTCCAGCAGTTTTTCATCCCGCAAGATTTGTATTGTCCAATCAAATTACCGGAAAGGATCAAAGTCTACTACTGCCTCATCTGTATCGTGATTCCTTACCGATGGAAAATTTATCACGTATCGAAACGAGTCGCAAGAACAGTTGCAACGACTACGTAGAAAGATTTCGTTACTTATCTCCTATTTTCATCCAGTGAAAACATTTTCACTTGTCCAGTGGCGTCATCGCATTCGACGCGTTCTCGTATTTTCGCGTCCGGTGACGCGCGATTTAAAGATCACCTGACGTCATTGGGGTGTGTATTTAAACAGATGTATTTGCACCGGTGGTGTCGAGGATAGATCCATTAGTCATGTCCCGTGCCACGTTTCGATCCGATAAATCCTTGATAATGCCCGACCATTAATTCTCGATAGGTTCGGAGCGATTCTCTCGGCGAGAGATGGAGAACGAGAGTAATGGTGAAACAAGAAATTGTTGCCATTTGTTGCGAGCGAATTTGGATACAGAATGAGGGACCATTGTCACTAATTTTTCGAGGAAGCAAAATTTATAGAAATTTTCGTCAATCGTTGTTCCCTTGCGATCGATTCCTTCAGAGATAGAAATTCGCGGACTCGTCGGTTAAGAGAACGTTAAATCTGAACGAACCATCGCTAAATAAACCATTGCAAAAGTTAACAACAGGCTTCTCGTGCCGTCCCTTTAGCAGCGCAAACAAGCGTCCTGAGCCCGAGAACGATTCGCGGTATAGAAGCGAGAAGATAATGCAAATACGAACGAAAAACCGATCCGCGATAAATGTTTCCGCGAAAACGAGAAAAAGCAAAGCAGCTGAGCGGAGTCGAATGCCTCAAATTTATCGTACACTTCTCAGCTCGTTATAAAATGCCCCGAATAACTTCTTTTTCTGCCGGAAAGATGTTTCGAATTATCGGCGAGAACAAAAAGACCGTATCAATGCATCGTTGCCGAACTCGTAGTTGCGCAAAACGAACTATAATAGAAAAAACGGGAACAGGGAAACCAGGAAACCGAGAGAAACGGGTCACGGGCAGGTTACTGTCATTTTTGTCCAAGGTAATGGAGGTGGATTATTTTTCTAATAAATCACGAGGATTTGAACGTCCCCGTGACGAGTAAGAATAGAAAGGAACACGAAACCGTTTTGAAATTTCATTTTCACGTGTAACCAACGGTGAGGAAACGAAGGACAAGTGGAGATGACACGGGGGCGGTCAAAATTAATCTAGAAAAAAATTATAAATCCTTAAAGAAAAAAAGTTAATCAACTGTAAACACAATACGTTGAACAATCGTTCTCGCGGATTAAAATAGGAATTACTTAATCGAAGTAACCCCCGTGCCATAAATTGAAAAAGAAATCTGTGATTCGTGACTGGCGTGCGAATCGAATAATCCAATAAATTAAGAAAGAATACAAAATTTTATCCAAGTTATTAAATATTGCTAGCCCACCGAGTCGCGTTTTAATAAGAAAATGTGCGCTGTACGTTCTGTGGGCACGCGCGTGCAATGACATTTTCATGACTAATGTATCATACATGCGTGCAGCCTTGGAGAAGGCCTCCACTCAAGGACGGAAACATCGGATATTGCAAATGTCATTTTGGCTCGATGCTTGTCAACATTTGGATATTACTACACGCTTAATGTACATGTTTAAACGCCTCGGGTATTAAAAAAAGAGAAACACCGAACGTTCGCCAGTTCCCGAAATACGAAAATCATCGGGAAGCGAAAATGGAACGAGCGCGGCTGAATCAATCGATTCTGCGATGTCTGATGAGATTTCAATGACGCGTCGTTCGTTATATTCTTCTGTGAAGATGTTCTTTTTGCTACCAATATTTCGAGGGCAGCATTGAAAATCGTTCGAATCAATGGAGACCGTCAAACGATATTATTAGCTGCGCTTTTCTTTCATTAAACTATATTTATAGCGTCCGTGATTCTATTGCGAAGAGTACGAATAGCACGTGCGGATTGTTAATGGATTTAGATTGCCGCTGCCATTTTCGTGTGCACGCCATCGATTGGAACGAAAACGGATAAGTTTAATTAGACGGTGATGCATGATCAAACGGTCTGATGATTAATTAACATCGGATTAGTATCTCGTGATTGGCAGGTCTAGACGCGATGCTATTTTGTTTACCATACAAACATCGATTGTGTATCGTGGCCGAAAATATTCAATAAACTATATAGTGTTTCGTTAAAATTGTCCTATATCGATATATCATTCCTCTAAAACTGTTACTATACATTCGCCCCCGTCGACGAACAACAAGAGGAACGATTTTCCTACTTGCTTCGTTTCATTCCAGATTATAAAAGAAACGCCTGCGACATGTAACGCCTAGCACCACAATAAAACGAGGATCGTAATTTCCAAGCGGTGTTGTGCAGCCTTCGGCGGAGTCGCGCGTTGAAATTTATTTTGAATTATCACGAATCAAGTACAGCAGCGTCAACGAATATTAATAGCTAACGTCGACGTCCACGTGCGTTTCCTTATTCCCTTTCCTCGCAGCCGAAACTATCAATCTCGAAACATTTCGGTTAATCGAGCCGAAAACCATCGCGCAAAGAAATGACAAGAACAAACTACTTCCTGAAAGAAGATACCCTCTCGAACCGTCAATATCTATTCGCGGCAATTGTGCGCGAATTACGTTTAAAGCTTTCTCATCAATTCCCGTCAATCATCCGCGATGACAAAACGCCTCGCGGATAGCCTATAGAACATCGATCAATCCCTCTATGAATATCCACCGAGCGAAATTATTTGATAAATACTCCTAATTATACGTTGCGCGAGAAAATTTTGTTATTCTGTTATTCTGTTGCCGTCTGTACAAAAATTCGGTGGATTTCAATTTGCTCAACATACTGAGTACCGTATTAACCCTTTCGCGGTAGTATCGTTAAAATCAGAAACGTTCTCGACGCGCAAAACGGTATTTATTTCATCGACTTCTAACGATTCTTAGCGTATTGCTAAATACCTAATCCCTCGTACAGAAAGGGTTCGAACGGCCTTCGTAAATTATATTCATAAAACCTTGCAATACACAAGCAAGATTCGGCATTCGTAACGGACCACCACACCCCTCTTAAAAAACGCACAAAATACAGCATACCAAAGGAATGAAGAAAAATAACAAAAAAAGTTAATCCCAGTTTTAAAAAAATGACACCCTTGACCAATATATACATGCCGATCAATTCCCAAGCAAGTATCTAAAAAGAGAAAAGGCATAAAGACGTGGGCGTCGAACGACCGTGAGGGCGCGAGTGGACGAAAGACGCAGCAGTCAGACAAGGAAGGCGAAGAGCACAAAGAGGAAGAAGAAGAAGAGGAAGAAGACGAAGAAGAAGAAGAAGAAGAAGAGGAAGAAGAAGAGGAAGAAGCTGATCGACCAATCGCTGAGCTCTGGCGGGGGTTGTGCCATAAATGTCGCGTGGCAAGTCACGAGAACTCACCAACAGGTCGGCGCCACTGAACCGACGTCCGGTATACTAGTCCACATTTTTGGCGGCAGTCATCCAGTCTAAGGTCCAATCCCCGAACCGAACGGTCGTCCGAATTACTTAGGTAAAAGGGTTAACATCCAATCGCACCGCGGCACATAGACCGGTCGAGATTTCCAATTGACTTGCCAATTTTCGATTTTTTTTCGCTTCAACTCCGTCCGCCGCTTCTGTATTCTTTTGTCGGGTACAGAAAAGTTTGCCCGGGGCAGTTAGGAATTTCCACGTAAAGGGGTGGGATCGAGAGAGATTAGAGAGGAAAAAAAAGAGGTAACACAGTAGACGAAATCGCGAGTGTTGAAAATTCGAGACCGAAACGATAACCGAGGAACAGTACCAAGAGGGAAGATCGAGGATCCTCATCACGTTCGAGAAAACACTATTCTGTTCTCCGTGTGCACCGCCAGTGAACAAGAGGGAGGACAAAATAAAGGCCCGACTGGACGTGGGTCAGCTGCGCCTGTCCTCAGCCGTATATTTAGTAGGAATTTGCTCTTCCATTAACCCAGACAGACTGCTCTGTCCTTCTTCTACTTACAAAATAATCTTGGAGTATGCTTCGAATTGATGTTACTAACTACCCGAGAGGGAACAATAAACTAATTTCGCCACGATCCACCCGATCTTCGCAATAATCCCGCAAGCTTGAAACGATCGAGTACTTCCCGACGATGTTACGTAAAATTGATTGGGTTAACAATTGGACGATTTTATTTAACAACTTGGACGGATCGTTTCAACCTTTCGCATCCATCCCCGCCCGTCTAACCTTTCACCTACATTTATTACACCCTACTTTCGTTCGGATTGTATCACGGTAATGCACGCACGACAGTGTGACCGACTTACCATTGATAACTGTCATACGATTGCGCTGATATATAACGCTGTACGCTTTACGTGTGACAATATTGAAACGGCACGCGATACGCAAGAAAATGTACCGCGATACGTACGTTAAGGCGTGCACCCGGAAAAGGGGTAAATTCAAAAAAGGAACCGCGAACAATTGAAAGCGCACGTTCCATCCCTCACAACTGATGCATCATTATCAAACGTACAATGACTCGCTACCACTTTCCTCGCGTGTCGTCAAACTTCACGAACGATTTCAATTCGAGCAACGCGCGCGTCTTTACGAATTACGATTGCGTCTTGTTTGAAACAAAAAAAAACTAAATACGCAACTCCGAAACGACGATTATTCAGAAAATCGAGTACAGTGGATCCGGTGTGTATTCAACGATCCGTCGATCGATATACGTGACGCGTTCGTGCCACCGTCGTCCCGAATCGAAGTTCTAATTTCGTGGAAGCGCGTTTGCAATAGTTGGCGCGACTCGCGTCTCGGTTTCGCTGGCTATCGCATACCAATTCGAGGCAGACCGATCGTTGCTGCCGCGTTGCTTCTGAAATGGTAACGCATGCCCGACGCTGATAGGCGTGGACACGTTTCGTTATAGGTGTGTCTGTGTGCCAATCACAGCCGGATGGATTGTTTATAATAATTGGCAGCGATTTGTTTGGAAGTTATGTAACGCGACGCGCGGCATGCCTGTCCGGATAAAAATATCCCCGGGATGCCGCCAAGTCCGACCGTGTCTGTTATAGCCGCTCCCTTTCTACTGTTAAAACGCGAAACACTTTTTGCCGTTGGGCGTATAAACGCCATCTTGCTCGATACACTTTGACGCCTGTTATCCAGTTAAGCGGGTACAAAATGCGGGCATGCGTGGTCAAATTTCGTCCGTTTGAATATATCGTGATGCACGAAAGCAGTATCTAACGATAATCAAATTGCACAAATGTATAGAGATACCGGAATATTTATGCCACGGTTGGATGGTGCACAGTTTTGACGATTGAATCGTTCGCGTAGCAAGAAACTAATAAGGGGTATCGGTTTGAATTATTGCATTTTTTATATTACATTTGTAGCGGGGAATCATTTCTGTGTTATCTTATCGTCGATACGGGGGATAGTAGAAACGTTTGGTGTAAATTTCGTGTAAAAAAAAAAACGTTCTCCGATCAATTTTTCTCTCGTGTCGCCACTGGAACTCAATTTGTAATCGTTGCGATTATTTCAGTCGTCGCCGGGATAATCGAAGAAGCGTATTGAACGTAACAATTCGTTTCCATTACGCGCACGTTCGATGCTGGGTGAATGAATTGTTGCCGAACACTTTATATAGAGCGTAAAACGGGTATAAAATTGCGAGATGATAAAACGACACGGTCCAGATTGCTCATTCTCTTAATATCGTGGAATACGTCACAAGTGCCAAGAGGCGCCTCGCGCCGCTTGACAAGTTAAACTGCGCGTCTGACCGAATTAAGGCGTCACTACTTTCGGCCGCTATCCAGCTAAATATATCGTCGCAAAAAGGCTACTTTCTAGCCGCGGCGAATCTTTGATCCGGAATCAAAACAACCGTAGCTCGGCTGGTGTCGTCCTGATTTTTGTCACCAAGTGTAATCCCGCACGATTCGAACAGCTGGCGCGTTATTCGTCTCGCCGAAGTCGCGACGATTCGGTGGGGGTCAATTGTTAATCTTCGAAGAGCTTCACTCGCGCCTCCGCTCGAGCAGATCCACGGAGAACTTTCGATAGAACCGGGCGTTCGATATTTTCTGGGTTGCATCGCTTCTCGCGTTTCACCGCAACGTGTCTGGCCGACTGTCTTCGGCTGACGGTTAAAGTTTGAACGCTGAAGGCCGACGCGAGGAAGCTTCCTTCGGCTCTGACACGGTCTCGTGAACCCTTTAACGAGTCACGCGAAATCAGGCTCAAAGAAGAATACTTGGAAAATTTGTTCGCCCCCTGCCAAGTTTCTATCGCGAACGGCGCTCTCCTCTGACGTTATTGCGACCATTAAGTGTCTCGGTGTCGAAGTCAGGCGTTTTGCGTTTAATTAAACATTCTCGAGATACCGTCTCGTTGGAATTTTCAGATCTCTTCGCACGAATAAATCATTTTTGCACGATATCTATCCCAGGCAGACTTCTTTGCTAAATATCAGAACGATTGGTAGAATTGGGATTTGAGAAACCTTCTGACATGCAACACTGGGAATACATGTTTACGATATTCAACATTCGATAAATATTAATACTCTCGACTATCCAATTTGAGCCAATCAAAATGAAAACAAAAACGACTAGCCATCGTTGATACCTCCCACGCTAGTCTAACTTCGCAATCAAACGCACCGAGATATAAGACATTGAAAATCGCGAACGAACCGACGTGCACCGACGAGCCTTGAACATTATTAACCGCGATGCAATTCGATGCATCAGCCTGGCAGGGAACAACGGGACAACGACAGGTGGCAAAGCACCTGACTCCATCAATTGTCATCGAGTTTAATGTCCACGCGTCTACCATTCGCGGTCTGGCCAATGTCTCGATTATTCAATTCTTTCGACCGGTATTTCGCGTACGGGGTGACGCACGCGAATTGAACGCGCTTGGTGAGAACTTGCGCCAAACGTATAACGAGCAACGAAAAATCCACCGCAGGTCGTTTCGTATCCCAAATTGTTGGACCCACGCCCCGGATGATTTGCTTGACCGCGTATTTTTAGCCACCGTCCAGATTACACTTCGCACTGCACAATTAAATCTACATGTTAAAGCAACAAAAATATTAAAATATTACAGTGCCTCGCAAATATAGCATTCTTCTAGCCGTCTACCTTTTCGCGAAAACAAAATCCTCCACCGCCCCTGGATCTCCCAATCGCGCAATCGAATTCTTTGCATCCTGGCCATCGATTCGATCTATCAAAATGCCTGTCGATGCATCAAATATCTTGCTGGATTAGGAAAGATCGCGGTTGAAGTCCTCGCGCGAAAACCCATGGATTCAAGTGCAACCTCGTGCCGCTTAATGGGTCATTATCGTCGTCGCGGGCATAAATGAGCCCGTTCCAATGGGGGTTCGCGAAAATCGGTCAAAGTCAGACGAAGACTCGTCGGCTATGTTGCCTTCGAACAGCTTGGATGTCCACCTGTTTCCGACTAAAAACGGACCGGGGCCCGGGCAGCCTAAATATAGCGACCGCGAATCCAGGACTCTTACGTCACTGGGCGACGTATCGTTCTACGATCACGACCACCGAGAAGCGTTTTCTTATCTCTCCATTTTCCTCGAGCTGCGTGTCCGTTTACGCGAGAGAAAACGATCGACGGCCGGTTTCGATTGCGTATTTTTACCTTTTGTCATTTTGGCGCAACACGAACGGTCAATTTTTCTAGCAATCAATTGGGTGGTTGTTACGGTGGCACGAATTTTGTATCGAATTTTGTATCGAAGTTTAGGAGTTTTATTTGGTTGGGGAATTGTTTGAAACATTTGTAATAGCTTAAAAATGAGTAGATTGCTATTTTGCAAATATATTCTATCTGTTGTTAAGTGTATTTCAAATATATTGAGTAATCCAAATCTGTTTGGAATAGTTCGAACAAAAATTTCGCTAACACCTTGCCAACAGCGTCGTAAATATTTAGAAATGTATGGGGAATGTAATGAACATTGTTCTTCGGTCAAAGAAAATTAATATCGATTTGAGGCTCGGGTTCACGAACATTTTCCAGGTAGGGACGCAGTTGAATATTAATTTAAGTATACATTTCATGTTGCACAGAAATAATATCGACAAGTTACTGATTGTTCTCCTCGTTGTTAAGTAATAATTGGCATCTCAATTCGATGTTCGATAACAATGCATCGTAAATGAAAATTGTAACGGTACGTTTGCGTTTACTCACCGTGCCCGTAGAATCGCGAAAACTCCGTGACAATATATCTGGTAGCCAACGCTCGTAACTATTAACAGGTAGAACACCTTTTAATTGAAGTTTGATCGAAATACATACTGCCTTTTTCCCCCGACGATTATGTGAGATTGAATACCTGCTTCGTCGATACGTACATCCAGAGACACCTGTTAGAATATATCGAAGATTAAACCCCGTGTGTTCCATTTTACCGTGCGAATTCATAAATTTCCGGTACACATCGAATCGAACGAAATAAGAATTCTCCGAGGTAAATATACTTCATTATTAAGCATCGCGAAATAATTGATTACATAAAATATAGTAATCGATACTAAATGGAATGCAATCGGAAAAGTCGTGATAACAAATGTATCTCAAAAGAAAAAGTATGCGAGAGTCTTTTGTTGCGGTACGAAATACTTTTTCTCGTCGTTCGAATTAAATTTCATTCCTACTAATATACCCACATATACATTAATTTCTTCTAGTCAAAAAATTTCTACTTTATCCACGAATTTATAGAAAATTGTAGTATATTTATTTATTCGTGCGGAATAAAAGGGTTCGCCGGTAAAAATATTTTTAAATCGATCGCTCGCCATTCAATTCGCAAATTCAAAACGGCGCAGCAACTTGCCATCCCGCCGGGGTCACCGCGTTCCGACGCGGTTCGCACTCAGCCGTTTCTGCATATACTCCCGAATGATAGAAATACCTGCACGGCCGCAGCGGCTGAACGTAATTACGAGGAAATTAACGCGCCCGCCAGGAATAAGCATTAATGGACGGCGGTCGATTTAGATCACGTATTCCGAATTTATTTCCGATGACCTTCGATCGCTCTTGCCGAGAATGAAACAGGAATACGCAACGAAAGCGTTCGGATGATCCAGGCCGAGTATGAAGTGCGCGCTTTGCTAAAATTAGCGTGGCTGCTGTTGCGTCAACTAAAAAGAAAAGGCGACGCTCCTGTTTGTGTCGCGGTACTCGATTGGCCGAACCGTGAAATCCCGCGACCAATCGTAATACGGGTAATCCCGTTTGCCACGCGAAAGCGGGACGGCAATTTTTGAATACGAATATCGATTTCTCGTTCCCTATTTCGATTCATCTTATGGGGGTCTATCTGGCGGGGCACGGAATATAATTAAAACAATGTTCTTGCAAAATAGTTCTTCGGTATGAATGGGGATCGTTAGACGGTGGAAATAATTTTTTCGATAGGTGCAACGGTTGGCGAGACATCGAAGCGAAGTTAACTTTTTGTTTTTAATAGAACTATGCACTTTTTGGTGTTCTTGTTGTGCGTAAAGTATAGCGAGTAGAGTACAGTAGATTTGCGATGGAGTCGGATATCGCCAGATGAACCCTACGAACAGAGCTGGAAAGAAGACTCGCAAGAGGAAAGGCAAGAGGAAGGGTTAATTCGCTTCCCAGTGTCCGCAAATTTAACGCACGCGCAGTTTCCCCATAACGAAATGAAACGAATCGTTCGAAATTTGCTTCCGTTGCATGGAATACATTTCCAAAAATATATATATATATATATATACATACTTGCAAAATTGTGTTGAACGCGAGCGACGAAGGAACGTGGTATTTTTTTTTTTTTTTTTTTTTAAGAGGGTGTTATATTTAGAAAACAAAGCGATGCCAAGAAACGTCTTTACGAATTATAGCCGATAAATTTCGTATTTTTAGCACCATTAGAGTCGGCTAGCGTTACAAAAACCCAAAATAGGTAAATTTATTACGATACCGGTATGCACGAGTTTTGATACACGTTGTAACAAACTGTTGGATGAACAAAACTCGTTCGAAACGATTAATTCAAAGAAGAAGGGAAACCGTTTCATTCAATTCTCGCTGGGCCATTCGTTCCTTGATCGAAACGAAGAATATGTTCCGTCGAATGGGAATAACGTTCTCCAACAAGAACGGGATATCGACCGTGGAATTCAACAAATAATCGAACATTTCCGCGCGGTAGATTTTCGGGGAATCGACGTTGAACGCGAGATTCGTTTACAAAGCCGACAGACAATGGAACGTCAGAAGGAAATTCGCACGATAATGGATCGCGGAAGTGGGATGCGGTTTATGGTAGCAAGGTTGAAAAAACACATTCACTGGAGATACGTGCCTCGTTATATTTGGACGGCGCTTATGCAATCGGTTTCGTGCCGTCCTATTTTTAAATTTTGTTCCAAGAATGCGTCTTCGACGAATTATGATTTTTCCACCAATCTCTATGCTCCCTCACGGGTATGCTGATTCGAATTCGGAACACTTGCGATGATCAATTACGAGCTGCGACTAATGTTTCATTACTACGCGAATCTCCGATATTTAAATGAATTCGCATTAAAATATATTGCGTTCGTGATTCAACAACACAGCTACACAAAGCACCTCTTTTATATTCGTTCATTTACGTGTGTACAGCATGAACCGAAAACCTCTGTCGCTGCATTGCTTAACAGCTTCTGAATAATTTATTGACAGGTGAGTTTTATCAATTAACACCGATACAAGGGAAGAGCAAATTCTTACATCGATCCTGAGTTGAACCGTGCAACCGGTCTTCCCTCTTCAACGCGGAGAACAGAAATCGCGATACTGTTTCCCCCGTTGACATAAAAAGAACGCCCATCGTTGGAAATCGCGAAATAGAGAGAGTAGAAAGAAAATTCAAAATACTCAGTGCAATTTTGTTAATGTTTCAGCGAACGAGTGTGGTTAGCAGTTCAGTAGAGTGGCAAAATGGACGCGCGTTTCAGAAGCAACCTCGATATGATCGGGCGCAACGAGCCCATCACAAAGAAGGCCAAATTCTGGCAGAGTTATGTTCGAGCCTTAAAAGGTGAGCCCCAATAATTCAGCTCGATGGAAAGTGATTTCTGTTTTAATGAAATCTACTAAGCTGCAGAAATATGTCTGCAGTGAAAGAAAGAAATCACATGGCTAATTATATCCATTAATTTTCCAACTGTGAAATGATTGCAATACATTTAATAATAATCATATTGTAGTATACTTTGCTATATTGTACCTTGTAATTTCTGTGACGTCGACGCGCACCGATGGCACGCGTAACAATGAATTGTTAATAAAGTGATCGACGATTAATTGAAATTTTAAATAATGACAGGCACTGATGACATCAGAGCACCCGAACACACGCACAGACCCCGCAGTATTTTCCGTTCAGACTACCCTGAGCTGCAGCATTCCACCTCGTGGCCATTCGGAAAGTCTATCTTTGAGAACCCCATTCATGCAGGTGATCGCATCAACGTTCCTGGATACAGGTAAAATTATGTTATACACATGTATAATTGTACAACATCGAAGAACGATACCGAAACTCATTGAACAAAATTTAAATATTCATCCAAGACACTTGATGTTCGCACGACGACATTTCGACTTCGTAAAGTATTGAATTTAATTGAAAACTCGAAACGCAACAGTAGCTATCGAAATTGCAAATGTCAAGCACGAAAATTTATACATTTAATGCAACGATATGAACGAATTTTCATTTAATTTACCGGTCGATTATGTTGCATTGACGTTCATTTCATTTATTACACAAGAAATATTGTTTCCTGCAGGTACCTGCCCGTCCACCGTGAGATCTACGGTTACTCACCAAGGCAGATCTACCCCCATCAATACAAACCTATAGAACGCTTCACCCCCGGTATGTACTAATGAACTCTGAGAAAAAGTCCAAAGAAAGTAAACGACGTCGTTAAAAACCGAAAATAAAAAGCGAGAGAAAGAATCGAATATGACAAAAACGAAACCAAAAAAAAAAAAAAAAAAAATAACAACAAAAGCCTAGAAATGCAAGCGCGAAACGAAACGAAAAAGTTTTCCCGAAAAGCTTAGAACGTTGTACACGCACGCGTATCGAAAGTCCACGAACGAGACAGAGGGTAACTTATAAAAGAGCAAAAAAACCAAACAAAAAGGAAACAAAAAAAAAAGGTAGAATGAAAGCGAAAAAGACCTGAGCGAAAACGAAACAGAGAATGAACGAAAAAGCATGAGAATGTGGAACGAAAGCATCATCGTGTCACTTGTAGCGTTGAATCCAATTAATTATAATCAATAACCGCTCGTTCTCGGGGTTTTTCCTAGTTAATAATTTTAAGTTCTTATCATTAATTTGTAACCGGGTGCTTTTGGCTTCTGCTAAACGGACAATGAACAAATGAGGGGGTACACATTCGGACACGTTCTGATAAGAATCGAACGAGGGGAAGGGAGGCTGAAACGGACGCTTCTGTCGGAGGTGTAATTGTTCCGCGTACGCGAATTTTCCCTCCAAGGCCTTTCTCAGAAGCCAGAAACGCCGTCTTGGAGGATCCGTCTCGTATCCTTGATAAAAAAAAAAGCCCTCCACCTTTGCCTGCACTCATTCGTGATTAAAAAAAAGTATATGTATAAACATATATATATATATATATAGAAAAAAAAAGTAGGAGAAAAAGAAAAGCAACGAAAACAAACAAAAACAAAAAAAAAATAACGAGACGACCCAGAAATGTACGGGAAAGCTCCGCTCTTCAATCCGAAAAACTTTCTATTGTTATGTGTCATCCCCGTCCGACGTGTGAAACAGTGTATGCACTCTCGGACGCGTATACGCGTTTTTCTTTCTCATTTGTTTTTTCTTAATTCGACCAGTGTTAATTTCACCACGAGCCCATATCTTACTTCGACGATCCCTTTTTTTCTCTTCACGCACGCAGACACCACGCCATGATATGTGTAATACTAATTTACTCTACTCCGTACACTTTGTATCTAAGTTATTATACTTATAATGTCGCTATATGAGAACATGCATCTATACATACGTATAAATAATATATATATATATATACATATTATATTTAAATTGTGCCACAAGACATTGCCTCGCGACTTTTTTTAATCCACCAGAACTGGACGATCCATTTCTCTATACCATTTTGTTCTAACTCTCTATTTTGGTTTGTTCGTTTTATTGGAAATTATCATCGGCAAGTGAGACAGTAGCAGTCTGACATCCACTGATGATCGACGCTGCACATACAGTGTTCGCTGGTGTTTCATCAATTAATGAATTAATTCAATCGAGCGTCAATCGTGCACCAGAGATGGGCGAGTCACGAATTCAGTAACCGATTAACGATTAACACGATCGCGGTGGTTAATGGATGCTTATTAGAGTCGAAGTTATTCGTAGTACGGACGATATTTTGCGCGGTGATCTCTGTGTTCATTTTAATCGCGATCGCAACCGCGTCGCGACACTTCGCGATTAGTTAAATGTGAATAACCTGCACTCTGGAGTAACATAGTTTCATCGGAATTTTTCGTCCACGGCGAAACAGTATCGCGTGCGCTAAATAAAAATGAGCAATCGATATGCCGCAGTCTGTTGAAAATAATTCACCTGTCGAAAGGGGAAACGTTCGAACTCTTCGACGTTAATATCTATGCAGCTTCTATGATAACGATGAACATGAAAAAATTTGCATTTGAGAACGAATTTTGAACAGACTGTACTTCGCCCATAAATACTGATAATAATAATAATAATAATAATAAAATTCACAAAACGTTCGCGCGAAGAAGCCCATCTCTGAAATTAAAAGCTCCAAGAATCTAAACGATAATATAAACATTTAAACAAAACTAAATCGTAGCAAGTGTCTGCACGCATATGTACATCCATATGTGCTAATCGTAAGCGATATGACAAGCAGCAGCATATTCAACAGTGAATTAACAAGTAGACTAGTGTAATTAATATAATTAATAATCATCGTTAAACATCGGTGGATGTGTCTCACGTTGGTTCGACGTCGTCAACGTGGAAGTGTCGATGGATGGAATTGGGGACGATCTACGACCGGACGACAGACAGAAAATACACCGAGGCATTATGGATCATCGATCATCGTTCATGGATCACACGCTAGCTCATTACGTTTCGTTCTTCGGCCATCATCATCATCGCCGTCCACGTTGCTCGTCGTTGCCCGGATGAGATAGAGAAAAAAAAAAAAAAAGAAAGAAATACGTCCAACGTACCGTCGTCAATAGAACGCGAAATCGCATGCGAGCTCTGATTCTAATTTTTTTCCAGGCGCTAGACCCGACAAGTGGCTTTTACTCAATCGCGTTGTCGATCTGAGCGACCTTAGGCGACAACAAATTATACGACACTGGCAGACTAGAGAAACTGAACAGCGAAACAAGCTTAGCGCCAAAGTGCGACTTCGTCATTGCATACGAAGAAAGGATACTGACATTCTAAGCATCGCTAATCTATCCCTTGTTTAATTAACCAACCTGACGTACGGCTGATAACTGTGATTGACAATTAGCGCCCCGTGCTTGAAACCGTATCAGCGAGATGGTACAATTATTTTTCTTTTTAGCGTGACTCTACCTTTTCGTTATTCTCATTACTGCTTAGTAACGTGATTCACCGAGTTCTGGTACACCCATTTCGTTTTCGAGTAGGCCGTGCCAAGTCGACCGTCCAAAAATTACGAAACATCAGAAGACTTGATTTTCCATTTGATTGAACCGGATACATTCGCGTGAAACCGAAATTGGACCGAGACGTGCACAGCGTACTTAACAATTCTAAAATTGTACCCCGGTCATACGGTTAACCAATTCCTATCATAGACAAACGAGAGAAACGATTACAACGAACACACACAGGACAGAGCTTCCGCGTGACCGATTTCACTCCATCGATGTGAATATCACGATTCTCCACGATTTTCCACGATAGCCGGGAAAATGGGGACACGATCGAAGCCATCTTAGAACGGTGGCCAACGCGGCGGATTTGTTTACGGATTGCTTGCGATAAACGCGAGAAAGCTGCTGTACACTGTATATAATACGTATATGAAATTTCCAATAAAATATAGTGACACAACGAACGAACATTCTTGCCGATGATTTTTCAATTCTCTCGGTTCTCGTTTTTTTCTTCTCCCAAGAGTACCGTACGATCGGTCTTGAACGCTCTACCATTTCTTTTTTGAATCGCCACGATTTTTCGTACGAATTGTCCGGACAATTCACGATGTTTTCGACTTTTTTGGCGAATCGAGCACTGGTTTCGAGATGCGGCGATATTTTTCGCGGCGTTTCGCGGGCGAAACGTTTGCTTCGCATTTACCCTTCGTTCGACAACGTTGCGGCGCGAAGGAAAGTGGGAAATCGCATTTCCCGTGATTTTTCTTTCCTCGCAACGAACGGACGAGAATATTCAGGAGACGTTGACTCTTGCAGCTGAGGTGGAGGTCGCAGTTTGATATCACGCAAAAGGTGTCCTCGATACGGCGGATCGGGGAGAACGATAGAGAAACACTTGTTCGGACAAACAATTCGGATCGGTGGTCGCAAGAAACATAGAAAGAAGAAAAAAGAAATCGAAACGTGGGAACACGATCGTGCAGATTATAATTTACGAAGCGCAGGACAGCCTGTTGGATGGCTTCGGCCGTCAGCTTTCGGATGAAATAAAGAGGAGAGAAAAGATATGAAACGGAGAGTTCGATAAAGAGTAAAAAGAAACGCAAACATTGGCCGTCGAACTTGAAAAAGCTGGAAATTTTCTATCTCGACGCGTTCGAGTTTTCGCAATTTGACGCGACGCGAATCCACGTTCGAACCAACATCGTCGTTCGTCCCCTTTTATCGGGGCGTACCGTTCGAATGCACGACGCGACGATGAAACAGAACGAAACGAGGGAGAACAATTGTAGGGGATACGAGGACGATGTGCTGCAATTGACACAATCATTCCAATTAATGCACGCTTTACTACGCACGCGTATACAAGTATTATTCTTCCTCCTGTTTGTTCACTTCTAGCCAGACTAACAAGCGAGAATTAATTGAACACCGGTACAACGAATTTCTATCTTTTTCAGGTAACGGCATGCGCTATCCTTTCTTTCTTCTCTATATCTCGAGACACGCCACCTACACCCTTTTATTTTTCTGTTGACCCCGTACCGTCAACCCTCTACCAGCTTACCCTAACACGATTGTAATTCTTTCCTTCGATGGAACCTGTTTAATAATCGATTAACCGAGTTAGAGTAACCGTGCTGGACACGAAACCGTAGAAATAGAAACGTCATAAGACCAGATCAGTGTTTTGTTCGATTACAGCCGCGGGTTAATTGCCACGATCGACGATTTGGAACGTTCGTGAGGCGAGTTTATGAATATCAATTGTAGCTCGTGAACGAACGACGAACAGTGTAATGTATTTTTGGAATTATATCCAAGCTATGTGACTTTCGTCCCCTCTCCGATTGGCGGGGAGGGCGATGCGATTTTTTTTGAGGCGGTTTTTTTTTTATAACAACCACCAGGTACAGTATGGTCTTTTTTACACGTTACGTGGCGTCGTGTTGTACTTCTTTCTTTTTATGTGAGATGCGACTCGACTGTTCCGTTTGTCTCTTGTAGAAGGAAAGGATCGTGCTTCGAAATGCTTTCTGTTCGCTTGCAAGGCTTGCTACGGAAACGAGAGTACCTGTGGCTTATGTACAAAAAGAAAAAGCAGAAAAAAGAAACACTGGCCAGAACCAGGGACAGATCCCTTGCGCCCGAACTTGTACCTTGCGCGCGTATCGCTGGTTCCGAAAACCGGACAATCAATTGGAAGGAAACACGGCGCATTAACCGCTTGACATTGCGTTTTCTTCTGTTTTACTTTTTTTCCTTTTTATTTTTTGAGTGTTCCCTGGAGACAGATTTTTGGTGAATTATTGTCGTGGCCACCTTTTTTCGGATAATAAAGTCTCGCGTGAATTTGAGTTCTATGTTTGAACGAGCTAATACCTCTGTAATTATTAATTGTTGCATTAATATCATACGTGCCTGCGACGTATTGCGCCCTTGGCGTTCCGAGAAGTTTGCCGAATTCGTTCGCATCCTTCGCGAAACACCTCGAATCTTCTGTTAAAGTTATACACGAACATTGCATGCGATCACTAGCTACCGTGCTATACGGGTATACCGTTGCTAACACAGAGAATACCATTTCTTTTCTTTTTCTTCATTTCTTTCTTGCCTCTCTTTGGTACGGTAGACGCTTGAAGCTGAAACACTAAACCGGTGAAAATGAAACGCGAATAACAATACGGCAATACTTTGGGCCAGATACGCGGTTGTAAATCGAACCGATGTTACGCACGGCTCTCACATTAGGTGTCGTGATCATTCGTAGATCGTAGCAAATGATGTACGTACGTAGATCGATTCATCGGAGACAATTGGAGGAGATCAGGCTCGATCCTCTTTATAGTTTAGTGACATGTTTTTTATGTGGACTTTGTTATTTCCTCGTTTTCTTTTCCGTAGAATATCGTCGGCACTTCCGCTTGGCATACGGTACCTAAAAAGGAAAAGAACATTGACAGCGGTTAATCGAATGCATGCTAAAAATTTCGCACGTTAAAAGTACCACAATTATACATTTTATCTTGTACGATTTGTAAATGTAACATGCGTATTATTATTTTCGACCAGCTCGAGAAATAGTAATTACCGTGCAAGAAAAATCATTTAACGTTACATTCTTTCATTGCAGACAAACTGTATTATGTAATATAATGTTCTGTTTTCTTTTATAAACGTCCGTATGCCAGTGAGAAAAAATCGAGCTCTGGTCGCGTCTTTACGCGACTCGATTTTTCATTCGTCTTTTGTACGCTGACCTCGCGGGAGCATCGTCGCTAATTATCGAGTAAATCGACGAAAAATGAAATGTTGCTCCCGCAGTCGCCGTGCAGTTCTTCGTACACGTGCAACGCATAGAAACTCACGGTGAAAGTCATTGTCGCGGTAATCCGTATGACGATCTCTTGAATTCTCGGCATTGCATAAGTGTATCGATTGCACTCCTGTGCGGGTCGAACTCCGGTCAACTCGTTGCGGCGAACCTGGAAAAGAGAAAAGAACAGTCGGTCAAAGTTCCAATAGTTGGAACGCAGACGAAATTAAAAGAAAAAAGTGGCTTAAACGCTGCCTAAGCAAATATAGCAAAGTACAGGGTGGCTCGAAATAAATAGCACGAGAATTATTACACATCGAACGCGAAATTATGTTCCATTAATCGGTCGTTGCTAATCGATCGATGGACCATTAAAGAATTTTCCCCGTCGAGGATGAATAATTGCAAGCGGAAAATGTTTTGCGCCCATTGCGAAACAATAAACGTAGCAAGGATCGCCTATGTGATTTATGCGATACCCGAAACCTAATAATAAATTAAACAACGCTTCTCAAGTGTCGGACCGGCGGCTGACAAACATAGTCGGTCAAGTAATACCCGTCTAATTATTTCGAGACCGACGATCAACGGGTTCGCGGGCGTGAGACCGTCAGGAGTGTATGTATCACATTGCCACGAATGAATTTTTGTTTCATTGCCATAAATATCACGATACAGCGAAACCGTTCGACCCTGAGAAAGCTTGGACCGATCATCTGAACCGTTTGGCAGACATCGACAAGATGTATCCGAGCAAAACGCCACTGCTGTCTCGGCATATAAGCCCTCCTCTCAGTACGAAACGATTGTTCGATATCCACGGTGAGTACTGTTCACATCTTCCATTTCGTTTCCGGTCTTCGCCTTCGAACGTTGAATTCCGACGGGCGACCTTAATTGAGAGAATCGGTGTATTCAGATTCAACAATTGACAGTTAACCGAGGAGTGTTCATGAATTGATAGACAGTGTGAGTTACAGTGATGAAGACGATGAAGATATCTTCGTTGAATTAAATTATCGTCTCCGTGACAGATTGTTGGACACTTCGTGTCAAGATTATTAGTGTTCGACCAGATGAGTTTGATCTTGGATTCTTTATTCTTGAACTTCGATAGTTCAGCAGTTTCAATACGAAATGTTTTATTAAGAATACGGATGAACCAGTACGCGACTTACACGTTTACAGGGCGTTGTGACACAGGTGCCTGCAACAGAAATTACTTTTATTTCCAGGTAACTTGTTAAACGATTTCGACTTTTTGCCACCGTTCTCCTCGTTGCTTCGCAAGAAGCCGTTGTTCGGTCTTCTCGAGCCATCACCAATGGCGCCGATCAGTGCTTTCACCAGAGACCCATGGTGGTATCCAAGCTATGCTCCTTATATACCGAGCTATGCCCAGAAAAGCACCCCGTTCTTTCTGAGGGACAGCTACCTCAGTCCTGTTAAGCGTAGCTACCTGTGGAGCCGACATCCAATCAGGCCCTTCGGTACGTAAACCATTATCTTCTTGTTACCGATACTTCAGACGAACAAACGATTGCTCCTTATCTGAGAAAGCGACGTCTCTGAACCTGATACGTACACGATCGATAGAACTCGAACAAAGCGCAGTTGGAGTACAGCGTTCGCTCGGTTCACAATTGGCGACGTTAATTTAATTAGCTCGCTTACGCAAATAGATGGAAAATTGGTAAATTTTTATTTTACGATTTCTGATCTCGATCACGGCACACTGCGCTTTGTTCAGCTTCACTGCTTGATTTATTTCGCGTGGAACAACTCTCTCGGATGAAGAGCGAGAAAATATCAACGGCAATTCTAGATTCTCTTTCGACCCTTTAGAGGTTTTCACTTTTACGTTCGTGTGTGTGGAAAAATTCGAAAAGAAAATTCGATCAATTATGATTTGATTCGTCAAGGCAAGATCAAGGGGAAACGCTGATACATGAATTCTCGAAGGTGTCGAAAAATTTGTATTTCTGTATTTCTCCGCGTCAACGTCGCCTTGAAATATTCACAAAGTTAGACCCACCTTGAAACCAAAATACCACAACGAACGGAACAATGAATCCCTCGAGATATTTTTGCGAATCGCGGTACGTTAATATAATTCTGCAATAATGAGAAAAGAAGTACGTGCGACATAGTTTGACAATTGTTCGCTCGTTACACTGCGATGTTACATGATTATACCGGAACGAATTATATATTTCCATGACGTTCGATCGAGCACGCAGTCGCGCAAGACCGAAGAATGAAATTACATCTGGCGTTATCTAATTTATTTATCGTTTGGCGCGGGCGCAAGTATTGTTGTTGTTTCCTCGAACGATTCGCATAATTTGCGGCAGCTCGTGCCAGGCACGACTTCCTATTTCGAGCCAAGTATTCCTTCCTTTTGGCACCGTGCACTCGATTAATTAACGATTACGTCGTCACGTAAGAGCGTATTATTATAACAGTATATTATTCAATGCTGCCAATGCTACCACTGCCTCCGCGAATTGGCCAATTAATATTACGTGGCAGATTTATTATTGGGACACTTGTTGTGCGCGGTTGAATTATCGACGCGTATTTTCAGGCGATAGTACGGTGTATTTCAATGGACGATTATAAGTTGAACGCTCGACGCAAGGAATATTTATAATGAAGATGATCGCACGAGCAATTAAATCGCGAAAACCTTTGATCGATAGCGGGGTCAGTTTTTATTACAATACCCACACATCCGGTTGTCCAGGTGACTCAAATGCCACGGTAATAATACCATAGCCAAAGTATATTTTTCTTCCGCTCGCGTTCCAATCGATCAATCGCACAATCGAAATGTGTCTAAATATATAAATAATTTTGTATATCATTTTTTCATCGCCACCATTTGAAGTATCGACGTGTTGTATTAAATATTAAAGTGTCACCGAATGATATTATTGATAAACTTAAATCGGCACACTACTTGGTCTCCAACGAATGGTACACGAGCGCAAGTAAATTCAATGCGACTGTACGAACGACCCAGGTAAACGTCTTCGAGAAGGAACCGCCGTGCAACATTTACACGTTCCGGTTCCCTAACTCCGATAATGTGTCTGCAACGTCGCTGATCTAGCAATATTGCGTTCAGTACGGGCTTCGCCTCGATACGAAGCCGTCCGTTTGCCAGATTATTTTCTCGGCGATGCATGTGTATACATGTAATCGCTCTGCGCGTGATGCTCGATCGATCGTATGGTTGCGCAGGAACGAATGCGATTTATCTAGAAATAAAGAATAGCGAACGAGGCACAGAGGCCATTTCAATTGAGGGCGTGAAAGAGAAAAGAAAAAAACGAATGGTCCCGAAGTAAACTCGGGACGGAGACGCGATTGCACGCCCAGTGGCCGGAAGTGATATGCGACTAGAATATCTCTGTTGTATTTCAGGATCGTTATACTACTATTATTCGCAGCCAGTACCACGATTTCACTTTACCCGCCCGTGGTACAATAAACGTACCACATATTAAGACAAAACGTGAGCGATAAGATTACAGAAATGTGGCAAACTGTGTTTTGTACCCTGTCACCCTTGCTCGTTAATTGTATAAACCGATAATCGGGGCGGGGAGGGGGGCAACAATATGTACCATACCGCTGTAAATATTTCTGGCCTGAGACACGGTGTATTTATCAATTAACACACTATGCTAAACGTAACAGTCATTAATACGACACGAACGAGAGAGGTTGTTTCATGATTACCAAAAAAACTAAGCACGCCAGAAAGAATCGAACGAGAGAACAAGAACGAAATAATGCATCACGCACAATAGCTCGTATTATCCGAGCTGTTTGACGAAAGTGGAATTGCGTTATCAACGTTAACAGTGTCCATCGCAAGATGATAAATCATTCGTTATAAACTCGAAACAATCGTTCGATGGAAAAATAGAAAAGAAGAAAGTTCTATTACCAAACAGCGTCACACGAATTGTCTGTATTTGTCCGCGTGACTTACGTGCCTGGATTTCGAAACTACCCTTCTACCCTTTTCTAATAGGCCCTTTCTTTTTTTTTAATTTGGTACACTCCATGTACGTTTCGTTTCACTAATATGCATTACGTGTACATTGTGCGCATATCAATGGAAGAACGATTTTGAGACCCTGCAAATATGTGCTTGGGGTATTTTATTTTATTTGTTTTTCTTTTTTAATTGTATAAGAGGAAAGTCCTTGTTACCATTTATACATACAAGAGCTACCTGTTCGATAAAGTTGCCCGTGGTTTGTGTTTGCAAAACGATGTTACGAATTTAACACAATAGCTTTAGATGTAACGAGATATCGACGGATACCGGAAGCACGATCCGTGTCGACCACTACTCTTTTTCTTATCAATGTACCAAGATACACCCAAACCTACCACTGTTAAGAAATGTTCTAATTCTCATCGTGCACCTATCGTCTATCTCATCACCGCGTTTCGAGACTTCTGAAACAACGAAACGTACATTTCTCGTGCCAAATTTATGTGCAGAAATTCCTCGACAAATATGCGCGTATAGTAAAAATGAATCAGAACTCTCGAAACGAAATATTCACCACGCACCTATTGCCGACTGATTTCAATGACTGATCGATCGATGGATCTTCTTTTACAGCGCACGCCTACTGATGACTGTGTCGTCCCGAATGGAACGCGTGATACGAAAAACAAAAAAATGCGACGAAAATTTGCCGAATAAAGTCACGAAAAACGATAGGAAAAATGAAAGATGTGAAAGATTAATTACATGGTGTCTGAAAAAAAAAAAAAGGAGACAATTCGATACCTTTAGACAGATTACTTTTCTTTTTTTTCTCTCTCTCTCAACACAGTGCGTATCATCGTCCACGGAGTTTTATTTATTAAACGTTTCTCGCCACCATGATTTATTGTACTATTCATTCGTGTTGTGTTACGAATAAAATAAAACACTGCCCAAATTTCATTACAAATCTTTTCTATCGCGGACACAGCACACTCTTCCTCCGTAACATAAGCCGTAAACTCTCTGTACATAGTCGTAACTCTTAATTGCGTACAATGTTTTTCGAAGAACGGCCAAAATATTGGAACCAAAGTGTCTGACAGCACGAAGCGGAACAGGTTTGTATAACAATATGCATGTTTATTATCTGAAAGTTTTACATCTTTAGGATGTCATTGCATTTGGCGTGTCCTGCCGAGATCCGAACGATGTAATCAACGAGACAATACACCTCTCCTTCGTCGTTTCTTTTTAACACACCTTTCTCTCCGATTCGAACGGAGCGTCATCGAATCACGACCGATCAGCCGTTTACAAATATAATATCTGTGTATAGAATTTATCGAGTCTCGGAAGAAACGCGTGTCGACGGATCACAACCGCTTCTTTCACAATAAAAACTAATACCCAAGGGCGAAAAATGGAGGATAAACTATTGACAAAAGTAGGGGGGGGGAGACAATGGCAAAGAGGCTGTGAGGGGGAGAAAAAAAACAGCCGGTTTTTAAGGCGGTTCGATTAAATCATCTAACTTTTTTTTCGCAGACATCACCTAAATGCTAAAGGGGTAAATACTTCAAACGATATACCGTCATTACCTTGTTCAAGTATCCTTCGTAGTTCATTCTTTTCCTATTTAACAATATTATAATAATAATAATAATAATAATATTAATGATAATAGACAATCAAAAGTCTCGTAAATATAGCAAAAAGAAAGTTCACAATGATTCATCCTCGCTGCATAAATAACAATTTTAACAAACATAAATTACAAATATTCATATTTCATATAAACAAACTCGCTAGACCATTTTTTATAATTATATCGCCCAACGATGCATCGAAGTATGATTTTTATTTCACTTTCAGATAATACTCGCGTTTTCTCACTTTCGGAACTATTTTATTAAGTTATTCTGACGATATAGTGCGGATCCAATGTACTCATTTTTTCCGGTTACTTTCCTTTTAGTTCTTAATCTCGAATAGTATTTCTGTTTGTTTAATTTATCCTTTATAAATCTTCGTTAAATACTTATCTCCTACGCGCGCCGGTATTCGAAATCGTTTACCTTACGGTATCATTGTGTAGCACAATATAAAGGAAAACGAAATCAACAGCTAATCCGTTTGAGAGAGAATGATTAAACAAATGTTAATCGCAATTACGTATTCAAGTTACACTTGACGAAATAATGGGAGAAACATATCTGAAAGTGAAATAGGCATGTATCCTCAGAAACGAAAATCATCCGAGTGTCCCTTTTTATCCAATAAAAAGAGTAATTGCATTTCAACGATTTGGTATCCTGTCGATCGGTTTAATATGCATTTACATTCCACCTATTTTTATCGCAAGATTAAAATCTCTCTCAGCGACAGAGATTCTCCTTACATATACATATATATAAACCTCTTAATAAGTATGTATACTCTGCGTCTGAAATAAATTTGTTCTCTTTTTTTTCCTTCTAATTTCATTAATTTTCTGTCCTCCTTTCTCTCTCTTTCTCGAGCATATGTGTCCTTCGAATAAAGGCGGTAATAATTAGTCGGCATAGAATAATCGTCTTAAAAATACTGATTCTCTGTTTTCTTTTTCTCCGATTTTTCGTTCCTACAGAACAAACGATCTAATCATTTCTATGAATGTACCTTGGAACGTGCTGGCGATATTTTTAAATACTGAAAAGTAAAGCATTTAAACCTGTGTAAGAAACAAAAGTATGGAGCGAAATGAAAAAATATCTATGTACATGATGCAGCGTGTTATGTTAAACTGAATTAATAATAATAATAATAATAAGAATAGTAATAAGAATAGTGATAAAACTAGTAGTAACAGTAGTAATAATAATTAAATCAGCTGCAAAGCAATAATGGCATTTTATAATGAGAAACGTTAGGAATAATCGGCAATGTTTAACAATTACACACAACATTCAACATGGAAGCAATAAATAGTCAAAATGAGAATGTTGAAATTCCTTTTAAACGCTAATAGTAATATAGAAGAACTGTTTGTATCGAGTGGATACGTGTAAATTATTTCACGGAGAACACGAAAACAATCCTCAATTCGAACCGATTGAAAATGGGTCGACCTTTAATAATCATATTACTTATCTTATCACGATGCGACCGAGGAAGATGCAAATCTAACACACACTTCTCACGCCGTCCTTACGCTGAAACATGAAAATCAATACTCACGAAAAAAGCATTAGCGAAGTCAGAATTAATTAATTTTCTTCCTTTTTACGCTTCTGTCCGTTTTTTAAACGTTTCGTTAACAAGCACACACGAGTAAGTTTCTATCAATACACGATTACCATTTTAACTACTAATCAGTCAACATAAGAATAATAATAATAATAATTCCTTAAAGTGCTAGATTTAAATCATACGCGAAGAAGAAGAAGAAGATGAAGAAGAAGAAAAATTAAAACTGCCTGTTTCGTTTTGTTTTTCCCATAGTCTTTAACGATCACAAATAATTCCTGACGATTAAAACAATCCACTACGTGTCTCACCCGTTCTTATTTTTTTTCTTTTTTGTTTTGTTTGCTATTCATCTGTTTTGGCGTAATCGCTAGTTAGTGATAGAACATATCGTACACAATGTTTACGCTCTTAATGCTCGCGCCTTAATAGAAACTTTGCCGCCTTGTCGACGAGCTTCCTTAAATGAAGGAAAAGCCGAGTACAAGGCTGTCATTTCTTTTTGGCTGGATTCCTTTGAGGCGTGGATGGTCTCGTGGCTTGTCCCGTGTTTAAACTTACGTACTGGTATTTAGCCTTCTTCTCCGAGGGTTTCAGAATCTACAAACACATCGTAAATAATTTAGGCCCTGTTCCTCTCGTTTTCGATTCGTGAAAATTTCAAACTCGACATACTATTCTCCGCGGCAGCGATTTTCAAACGACGCTCAACGAGGATCGGGAAAATCTTTGGTGTCTATTGCGACATTGGATATAAAAAGAAAACCGGTTGAAAATCGCTGCTCTGCACGTTTAAAAAAAAAAAGAGTACCTGAAAGCTACACATTAAAGTTTCATCGACGCTCATCATCCCGCCGGCGTTATCGAATTCTCCGCAATAGTTTGGCGCGGAGAACAGGGTAACTAATTGGCGTTTCGCGAAAAATTCGTAGCCGTCTTCGACCACTTGATGTGCTCTACATATCAAGTCCATGTCATGGCGATTCAAGAATTTCGACACCACGTCTGGGCCGAATGTGAAGGATACACCTCTGTCATTTTCACCCCATCCCTGAAACAAGAAACACAGGGGATAATAATATATTTGCATTCTGGAGAAATGTTTTGTAATGGGTATAAAATTGTTCGATGACATTCTCATACCTGGACCTCCTTGTCTGGATCGGACCATAACAGATCGCAGAGCAGACCAGTGTCAGGTACATCTGTCGGACGCATTATTCTTTTGATTTGTTCCATGTTCTGTTGATCAACGAATATCATTAGATAAATCTATCTAAATCATCGGAAATTAAAAAGTATCATCACATTTGCCGAAAAAATTCGAAATATTATTGACTGTCGCGAGAATGTAGGAAAATTTGTTCTAAGCTAGATTCTCCTTTTAATTACTAATTTATAGAGGATCTTCCGACACCTTAACGCCTGTGAATCTTGGGATTTCTTTTTATCGCGAGCATAAATAGAAAATCAATATTTTCAGCGACAAGTTATTTTTCATATTCTCTTTCACGTGGAAACACTCGGCGAGACGTTGCAATTAATTTTCGACATTATATTATACAGATAAACGCAAATTGTACACGAGTTATATTTTCGAGAAGCTTCAAAAAATAACTTCCCATAAGTAATGCACACGCTTGATATATTCGTAAACGTTACTCAGCTGGTTACGAGTCGCTCTTTAAGGTCGCATCGATTTTAACACGATACTTCCGCACGCAACGTTACAGAAATGACTTCCCCTTTCAGAAAATTTCTACACCCCCTTCAATCGAAAGTTCAAAACGTACGCCAATAAATATATCCCTCGTCATCTCTGACCTTTCTTTATTCTTTAAAACTTTAAATAACTATTTACAGCTATGTATTTCTCTTTGTATTCAACCCTTTCGCCCCGGTACCATAAACATATAAATGTTCCCGACGAACCAAAACAGTGCGAACACAGTCGACACTGCTTAATTACTCGGCGTACAATTTACACGACTAATTGTAACAATGATTTATAATTATTGCAGAGAACATTCGTATAATTATTTAGCGAACACTTTACCATTACCCGTGGACGTATATACACGTCCTCCTCAGCTAAAGGGTTCAACACACGTTCTATACCGTCGCAATCTCCGCCGCCAATGCTCGGCAAACGTATCGCATAGTAATAATATAACGCGAGGAATTCGTGTTCAATCACCTGTAAGTCCGGACTGAGCCCGCCGTGGCAGCAGAATATCTTCTCGTCGATGATCGCCGCGATCGGCAAACAATTGAAGCAATCCGTAAACGTCTTCCACAATTTGATGTTGTACCGTCGCTTGCACTCGTCGTAAAACCCGTATATCCTGTTTATGCTCGCGCACTCGTGATTGCCGCGCAGCAGGAAGAAATTCTCCGGGTACTTGATCTTGTAGGCGAGCAGCAAACAAATCGTCTCCAACGATTGTTTGCCCCTGTCCACGTAGTCGCCCAGGAACAGGTAATTCGCTTCCGGCGGGAAACCGCCGTACTCGAAGAGCCGTAAAAGGTCGGTGTATTGGCCGTGGATGTCGCCGCAGATCTTAAGGGGCGCCTCCAGCTCCAGCAGTATCGGCTGCTGCAGAAAAATCTCCCGCGACTTGAGACAGAGGCCCCGCACCTCGAGCTCCGACATTAAAACGGTCTTTCCTGGCCGGCATCCTCGTACTGCGCCGAAAAAGTCGCACGTTTAATACATTCGATTACGTGGCGGGTGCATGGAAACGCGTCGCGCGGTCAGGGTGGATACGGCGAGTCGTTCTTTGTCACAGGTACATCGAGCATAAATCTACGCTGGAGCAGGGGGGCGGGAGGGCGTCGATAACCGTTTTTCAAACAAGGGCGGTAGGCAAGGGGTATTACGATTACACGGATTCCACGGATCGTCCTGTCGTTCGAGCATACTCTCGGCGTTGCCTCTGGTGCGACTATAACTGGGGAACAAATTTCGTAACGGAACTCGAATGACAGATGCTGCTGTTCGTGTGTCGCGTATTTGGCGTTATTTGATATTGTTTAGAGGAAGAGACACCGCAAGTTTCAATGGAGAAGACGGAGTTCCTTCCGGTTGATTATTCGTGCGTCCGCATTTCGCGTTGAACGAATTTCGTTTAATATAGAAACTGTACATTGAAATACATTCTTGTCCCTTTTCAAAGAAAAATAATCGCGCGAAGGGGAGAACGACTTTTCAATCGATATTGTTGCGATTTATTCGGTGAAGATGGGAACATCTGTACACCGGAAGTTCGATTATGAAGATATCCGAGCGTGCATAGGGTTCCCGTCCGTTTTGCTATTCATACATCGCAATTTAGCGGTGGTTTAATTATCTGTCACAATTAGAGTATTAGCGATTCGATTTTATTTTCGGGTGTTACTTTTTTCTCTTCTTTATTTTTAAAGCCGCATGAATTAGACACAGAGGGTTCGATGACAAAAAAACATCAAGCAATACTATGGTCGCAGGTTTTCTTCTGATGCAATAATCGGGTGGTTCTCGTACACCGTAGTTCTAATGCTTCGACGGGATTAAGTGGCTGTATGAGTTCAAATACTGCACCGTATGAGCATAAACTTGCGGAACAGTTCAAAACAGAAGCTCAAAGCCGGCTTTTGGTCACGTGTAATCATCGCTGGTTGTGATATATGAATATGAATATGAATATATATACAGAGATGACAGAAAACAACGAATACTTGGGGATCGATTGCAAATAGGCGAAGAAACGAAAATTTTCGTTCGCAGATTACTCTTCGGAACCTTGTATCAGTGTCACTGGATTATTTATAGCTATAAAGGAATTCACGGTATAGTTAAACTGGGCCGATGGTGGTTATTGGAAAACTGCATATCAGCAAGGTCACATCAACGAGTACCTAAGCACCATGATTAACGGCGGAGTGGGATGGAAAACCAGAAAAAAAAAAAAAAATGGGATTTCTGTACCGCGAGGAATGATAACAGAAAATTCGAAAACCGACAAAATCTCGGGAAATAAAGTCTATTAATATAGGCGGTTATTTGGGGAAATGGGGCGAACGATAAAAAAAGAAAAAAATCCACAGTCATCGTCATCGTTATATTTGATCAGACGCAATAGTTTGGACTGCTCCTTTAGCCGTGATGCGGTACGATTTATTTCCACCAGCTTTATCTATTTTTGCGATGAAATACGCGACATTAATCGTGAGTACGCGCGAATGAGATTAAAATAGCACTTATTATTCCTCACCAAGCGTTAATATTTCCATTCGAATTGTACCAGATTTCGTCTCTCGCAACTTTCAAAACATAACTGAAGGTCTTATCAAATAATAATGCGTACCAGTTAAGAGTTAAATACATTAATCTTCTCGCAGATAACGAGGAGTACATTTTTATTTATAATGCCTGTACATCGAATAGAAACACTCATAACAAATAGGCTTATTAAGGTCTTGCATTGCGATGTACATTTATTGGCTGAACATTGAAAGGCACGTACGCCGGGATATTACAAACATATATGCTAACAATACAGGGAACATAAGATACATCGAACGGTGCCTTAAGGATGTTTAAAGAGACAAAGAAATAGAACAAGACACTGTTCTTATGAAAGACAACAGATACGCTAATTTATAAGAGATGAAAAGCAGGTGCGCACTTAATGTTATTGTCGAAGCCTGTTTGTGAAACAACAAAGACAAATATCATATCAAACATGCGTGTGAACTAGTCTGCATTCAAGCAATACCTTGCGTGCAAATTGGATCTTTACAGACTGCATCCTTCGTGTAAATATGATCTGTTATTCGAAGAAAAAGTTCAATGTTATCCGCATATAGACGTAGTCCCAAAAGCTTTAAATACAATTTGCATATTACACCATTGATGACGTCGTTAGGCAAAAATCGTAATTGATTAATAAGTTCACGTATGTATACATACATTAATAGCAAAAAAAAAAACGATCTAATGGAACATTATCGATACAGAGATAGAGTTGTCTGAGAACGAAGATGATATCTTGGGAGAACTTCGATTCTGCAGGTGCCACAATATCTATATCTAGCTTCTACATCATTTTGCATTGTAAATCATAAGCAAATGATGGCGAGGAGCGTTTCACGTACGACACGTCGAGGCAGGTAAGGACGCAACTAAAAAAAAAAAATAAAAAAAACGGAAAAAACGAACTACATGGGGTGGTTTCCTTATTGCGTACCGACAAAATCCGACGAGAAAATATCTTTTAGCTTGGCTTTCTTCTGAACCTGGTCTTTCTGCGTGTGGTATACTTTACCGCAAAGAGTTCCGACATGTAGCATGAGAAAAGAGAACAAACAAAAGGAAATAGTTTTCGCTTCTGAGAAAATAAAGGGAAATACGAAATAAAAGGTCGTGGACGTCTGGCATCGTGTTTAAAGAATTACGACGACTGCAACATTGGAATATCGATATCTTTTTTTCTTCTCTTGTTTTCTTTTTTTTTTTCCTTTACTATCTCTCATTACTATTTACGGTATCGCGTAGTAAAGAAGGAATTTTCAATTAACGTGGAAACTCGTCGAAAACCAGTCGTCAGAGACAACGTAATGCACAGTTATCGTATGTCATGAAATATATCGCGCATGATTTAATTTTCCTTTGGCTGGAAAGAAATGTATATATACACGATGTACGCGGCGCGACTTCGCATCGAGCGAATTTCACTGGGTAATTACGGTAGAAAAACTTTCGCCAAACTGTACACCAAACAAAGATCAAATTACCGAGAACAACTTCGCACTTTCTTTTCACAGAGGCTCCCTTTTATTATCACGTACCTTCCAACAATCTTTGTATCAGGTTGTCGACGTTCAACTCCACATCCGCCATTTTTTCTTGCCACTGACTGACTGACCCGATGTTTGTAGGCTAGGTGATATGTAACTATATATAGGCAACGTCAATTTTCATGTACAAGCGCCCCGTTACCGACTGCCGGTTCTAGCTACACAGATACCTCAGGCGAGACGTAGGTATAGACAAATCAGCTTCATCGCGGCAAAGAACAAAAGCACCGACGAGATAGCAACGAAGATTAGACAAATCACCCAATGTATTTTTTCGGCCCAAATTCCGCGGTACTTCAGGTACCCATTTCCGTGTCACTCGCAACGCTAACAACAGATTATAGAAAACGAAGTTAACGATCCCGTGGACAATTATTCCACGGGGCATGGGAGTGGTAAGGGGTAGTCAATACCTCGGATATTCGAGCCGTAAGAATACATTGTACGATTGGTCTATTCCTATATCTCGAAGGTTAAATTTAAAAAATCGCAGCCAATTAGCTCGACAACTTTAACATATAAATATTTCGGCGCATACATTGCTTGATATGTATATCTTTATGTTTCATGATAAATTAACGAGATTTTCGAGAGAAAATAAGCTCCCTGAGCACAGGCAGAAACAATAAAGAAATAGTCGTAAATAATTGCTTATATTATGTTACTACTTGTCTACAACACGATTGTATATCGTACAAGTATTATACGTGGTATGAATTATAATTTAATAGAGATATATTGCTAGAATTCTACTTATCGCAACAAGAAATTTGAAGAACGCTTACCTGTCAGCGGGAAGTTGATTTAACAATATGGCGCCGCGTCACTCTGCTCCTGCGCATACCCGTTCGAAAGTGGCGCGCTCGCGCCATTTCTGATTCAAAGCAAGCGAAAGATACGCACGGAACAGAATCCAACTGAAATTTGAAACAAATGTATTAAGAATAACCAATATTATAATAATATTGGTAGAAACTGCAGAATATATTGCAAGATAATGGAATATATTACAAGATAATGAATTTGGGGCTGAAACATGAATATCTATAGATAGAAGTAGTGTTAGATACAAAAAAATGCACGTTAGGCGATTCCACTTACTACGCAATGTTTTCTCAATTTCTACTAAACTATGGTTCAATATTAACAAAAAACACGACAGAAGAAATCAATTGATATAATATTTTGCCTTTATGAATATGTTAGACTATGTGACATACCTTTATTCGACTGACACTCTGAACACGTCTAATCACTACGAGATCCGTTGGGCGAAAGAGGCAGAATTTTGAAATGGAATGCGCTAATTGGCTGGTGGCTGGGTGGGCCGTGGGGTTCGTTCTTTAAGGCGGGTGTTTTTGAATATTGTGTCCATAAGGTAATTTAACTATTCCTATATCTCGTCGGTGATAATAATACATTAAATGTTATTTTTGAGATAATACAATCGTTCACAGCTTTAATGTACCTTTTTTCTCTGTCTGCTGTCTACTCCAGCAATAATACGCCTTACGTAATCCAGAATTTCTGTTATTTTGTATGCAAATGAATGCCTGTATGCAGAAAATATTTGCATACATATTGTATGAGATGAATCATACTGTTAAATTTGTAAATCACGATGTAATTTAAATGACCAATCGGTTGATTAATAGTCCCGCTTATTGTACGATAAAATCATGTATTTATACGTTGTTAAACAAATACCAAGTATATACACATTTACTTAGTTGTAAGTGGTTTCTAATTATAACGATCACGATTATTTTGAGTATTATGTCTTGAAATTGTTCTGAAATTTTAGAAAACGAATAAAAATATATTATCTGCTGTACTTGTTGAGTAGAAGTTTCCGAAATATATATAAATTGTAATTGGGCAGTGATATTGTAATACACCGTATGTACAATAAATAAAGGGCAACTTTGTCTATCCTAAAGTATGTGTTATAGTATGTGTTGTATTTCTTTTCTGTACACTTAGTAAACTAACAACTAAGCTCATAGTTTGGAAATATTTCAAGCAATATTTGACACACAATTTGCAGTTTTTAATTTTTTACAATATCCTATTGTGTATGACGAGTTATTTCGAACATTGTGTTAATGTACACATATTATGAACAAATATTGCAGCTGCCTTGCTTACATTCTCGAAAAAATATAATTATATTGCTTGGTTTAATTAAAAAGTATCCATACGTCCATACTAACTTAGGCATATTTTCGGTGATAATCAGGTGGAGAATCCGCATAATCTTGCTGTAGATTGAAAAGTTCTGTGTTATTTCTCTGCAGATACTGCAGGAAATCGTGAAAATGTGATAAAAATAATTGTATGCTTCTTTCATCCAATGTAGTATACGATAACATTCCTCCAAGTCTCACTGTAAAAATAATTTGATAAAACATTTACGTTTCCGATCAGATTAAAAATGTATTATTAAGAGGCACAAACGAAAATAATACCAAATAGCCTTAATAAATGGAATGCTCCGTACAGCTGGCTCGGTAGCGTTTCAGGATTGTCATTCATTATTTGAATAAATTGTGGACGTTCCCATTTATATAATAATTGCAAACCTAGAGAAATATTGAAGTATTCACGTATACCTTTAGTTATTTCTAAAGTACTTTCTCTGAAAGCAATTACAATGCAAGGAAAAAACATTAAAATCATTCATTTCTGGATTTCAATATTTGATATCTTAAATCATAATTGCTGAGACAAATACCTGACAGAATCACTTTTCCCCAATGACTTTGATTCCACATAGTCATCCAGAATTTTGTCAACTGTATTTTTAACAGGCAAAGCAGGCAACTTATGGTGCTTCAATATTACTTCTGACTCATCTATGAGAACAAACTTCAGTTCTTCCGGTATCTTAATTTTAACTTCCACTTTGGTAAGATACTCTTCTGTCTCGCCAGATGGCTCTAGTCGACTGCAATAAATTTCCTTCTTTAATGAATTTTCCTTGAAATTGCAAACAAAGAAAACAATTTAGGCCAAACCTGCGTTTTTTACGTGGCGGTTCTGTAACAGGTTCGTGGGACGAAGATGGGGTAACAATACCAGTAGTGCCTTTGCTGAACCGGCTAATGGGTTTTTCAACCGTTGCAACAGGAGTACTGGCTCTACTATCTGTATCTTTTTCCCGTACACCTTCGCTCCGACGTCCCTGAGTCTTTGTGGAGGTATTGCCTTTTTTATTCTTCTGCGCGGACTGCTGGTTCGAATGCGCTCTTTGCACTTCCCTCTGTCTCTGCACATTTGCCTCGTTGTATTTAAGAACTCTGCTTTCGGGAACCCACTCGTCCCAACTGTGAATGTTACATTTATATTTATAATTTTAGCCTCGCTATTAGAAGTAAGACGAGAAAACAAGTACATACTTCTTGTTCCAGCCGGCGTAATGAATAAAATATTTGATCTGCTTTTCTTTAGTAACGGACGACTTTAGACATTTTGCTTCATAAATTAACGGCCCATGAAAGCATAAGACTTTCTCCCCTACAAATTGTTACGTATTCTTTGAAAATAAGAATGAAGAATCGATCGCAAACGATAGAGACATTTATCAACGAGTTATGAACAATTATTAAATACACAATCGTGCTTTCCATGTAGTCGAATGGAAAATTGAACGTGTACCTTCTTGAAATTTACACTTCGGTGGCATACTTGCGTCCTTTAAATTGCTTATTTTGGCTGTCGTTTTTTGCGTTGTCAGGATGAAGTATTGGCTAAATTTAGGAGATCGTCCTGCAATTCGGGCCAACTGAAAACAATTGATTTCCACCGATCAATTTAAAGCAACAGAACTTTGAAAGTAGCGTCTTTTAGCTTTGTCTTACATGTTTATATGTAAAGGCTCATCCGCAAAGGCACGGATCAAATTGGTAACCTAACTTCGACGCTAGGGACTTTCCAACTGTCCAATTATCGGGCTTGCGCGAAGAGAACGCAGAATTTGATTTAAATGTAAATAAAAAATGTTTAACAATATAAAAAGATGATAGGAACTATATTTTTTGTCTTGGTAATACAAGTGTTTTATATTAATTGTAAATTAATAACATAATAACAGTTATATATATATATATATTTTTAAGCAAAATGTACAATTTATGAACTGTGTGGCGCTTATCTATTATTTATTTTAACCTACAATGTATTAATATAAAGTATGAAAATAACCAAGTGTGTTACGTATATATGTATATACAATACATTTAGACTTCATCTTTTTAATAATATATTGTTGATTATACAAAAAGAAACCTATCGTGTATGTAGTACACAAGAACGATACGTTCCCTTCTGCTGCTGACGCGTGAATGGCATAGCGCCAGTGGTAGCGCGAAAATAAATGGTGGAACATAGATTGCGCGTGCGTACATCGTTCGAAATAAAGTTTCATAATTGAATAACGTTCTAATTAATATTTCAATATGTATATATATATATATATATTTAATTTCAATTTGCTCCTTTTTTTCATAAAATTATAATCTGAAATAAAACATAATAAGTATAACATTATGCGATAAAATTAAAGATCAATCATAGATACTTATAATGATTAAGTTTTGAAGGTTTATTTTCTCATACCGCTATACGTATTAAACGTACATAAAAAATATGTTCTTCTGGTACATTATACGTTATTTTGATATAGAACTTATCCGCAAATATCGTGAACGTTAAAGGAATTTTCGGGGCGAAATTCATGCGACTAACTTAAATTTAAAATCGAGTCGAATAACGAACATTCAACGTCGAACAGAAATGGCAGAATACATCCTCTTACTTTTATAACAAAGTAAACGAAAAAGTATTTTTTTCTCTTACGAATACTAAGCGAACACGAAGGTTATGGAAAATTAAAAACATCACATCTCTCTATGACGTTACACAAGATTATATTTTGTAACTTTCCCCTTCATCTTTTTTCTCTTCTTTTTCACTGTGTCTTTCGGCGGGTAGTGCCCGTAAAATGTGACAAAATTCTCGTTCGTCGTATTGGTACATACATCGCTGAAAATTTCTTCACTTCTCTAAGACAATCGATCAGAATTAATTTCCTCTTGTTTCTTTTCTTTTTTTTTCCATTTTTAATCATTATTTCTGAACAGTCTCTCAAATACATTCGTAGAAAAGTGTATCTGTGTGTGAATGTAATGTATATACGCATGCATGCGTACGCGAAACAGTGATATTCAAAAAGACCATCGGCTAATTCGAGTTAATTAATAAGAGCTGAATTTCAATGAAACTCGATGGATCTGTATAAAACAACGCGTTTTTTTTTATCTATCATCGTTTCGTTTTTTTCTTTTCTTTAATTTAAATAATCGGATCGTCGTTGTTACTCGCCGGAGAAATAATAATAATTTATTATCGATGCTTAGGTACAGCATGATCGCCTTAAGTAAAGATCATAAAAGTCCCGCTAAACGAAACGGAAAAAAAAGGATAAGCTCTGTCGTCCGTTCTAAAATACGTGAAGCGTCTTATTCGACAGACTGCCAGAAGCGGGCCAGAAGTTTTCACGAATAATCGGGTTTAAAAATGAAAACTGATGGACTGCCATCCTCGCGATAAGTTATTATAAAAAGATCCCGAAAAGTCTGAGAACGGAGGAACAACATTCGTATCTACTCTCTTTTTGCCTTTTAATTGTTCTGCCTTTCTTATAACGTACTCATCGAGCAGAATAAAATATACAATATCAGTGAATCATTATTAAAATTCCATGCGCGCTCAGACTTCGCCGAGATCCCCGCAAACATTCAGGTAGAAAATATCGTAACTTCTCACTGGTGTGTCGGGATTCGAAATCGAACCGTCGACCATCGAACATTCGTATCAATTAATTATTATCATCATTCGATCATCACATACATTCATACATATGTCACGCATTCTCGAATTCTCTTTCTTTTCATTTTCCTCTTGCTTCCCCTCTCGTTGCACGATGCGTATGAAAAAAGCGCGATGCCACCAGTTTAATCGAGAAAAAAAGAAAAAAAAAGAACGAAAAACAAAACTAGTACAATTCTCCCTATTACAGATAGGTATTGCGTTCAACGAATATTGTGCAGAATAATTGTATCGTGACTTTTATTAATCGTGAATGGTACAACGTGAAACAACAAACACTTTTGTTTCGGAATAAATTCTTCTCCTTAAATTATTCTTCTCCTTCCCCCCTCTAGAAGGAGATGGTATTCGTTGAAATAAATACACGTTAGCGAGGCTAAAACACTTTATCCATCTCCGCTTCAATTATCACGATACTACGCTTTCCATATAAAAGAAAAAAAAGAAAGAAAGAAACGAAGACCTCCTTCTTATTCTGCACGAAATTCGCTTGACTATAAAACATACGTACTTATTACATATACATACGTATATATAATAAGCGAATTTATGAACTAACATTTTTCCTCGTGTAATGCTTCAGTAATTAATTATTAATCGTAATTAAAAGCTAACTAATCGATATTTCGTGACAATCGCAATGAGGTGTCCGTAGCATCCGGTTTTTTGTTCTATTTCATTTTTTTCTCTTTTTCAATTTTTAGTCCATCGGGGTGTCGTCACGGTCCTTATCATTTTGCCTGTCTCTGTGTGTAGTATGTATATATATTTTTGTATAGTATGTAAACTATTTACAGTTTTGCAGAAGGGTGTGTTCATTACTGTGTAGGCACTATGGCTTTGGACGTACACTAAGTTGTACGTTTAGGGTACATCCTTAAGAGACTCCAGCTGAGACAATCGTTGTTCAGTGCGTCCTCGACTTCTTCAGGAACAATACACTCACCGTTCATTGATTTATTTATTTTGTCTCTCAACGAAACGTTACTAACAACGTTCACCTTAAGATTCACCATTTTCTCCACGTGGTGGAAGTCGAGTAACACTGGCGTAAAATTGTCTACGAAAAACCACCTTCTCTTTTTCCTCTTCCTCTTTTATCTTTTAAATCAGGTGCAGGACAGTATTGTATCCCGAAAGGAGATATCTTTAACTAGACATCTGGTCGTTAACGACCCGAATTGAATATGCGTGTGCACACAAGCAACGGTACGTCCGAAGATCTTCTGCTTTCCATATCTTCCACTCTCTCTTTCTTATTCTTATTTCATCGTACGATCGAGTTCGTCTCCGTGTTCGCTCGACACGTTGAAAAAGCTAATCCAACACGATGATAATGATGATAATGATGATGATGTTGTTCTATAGCCGGACTGATAATATTTAGAATAACAAAGTGTATACGTGTGTATGTCTAGGTGTGTTGTTTTGCATGCCGTAGAATGTTCCTCATCCGCACCGACAGATAAAGTTAATTATTATATTATACCCCTTCCTTTTCTCGTGCATCGAACTGTACAAATTTTTTCGCCTTCTACTTCGGAAAATTCCACCGCTTACAAAAGTATATAGAATAAAAACTATGCCTTCCTGCCACTCGCATTACTTCTTCCTTTCTCTATATCTCTCTCTCTCTCTCTCTCTCTTGCTTCCTCTCTTCCCATTCTCACTTTTTTTTTTACAAACGATTATTTTCGTCGATAAAGCCTACCACGCATCGATCATCTCGATGAATCGTTAATAATTACAATAAGACCCTTCCCGGACGGCGGTCTCTCGGCTTAAGCACATCACGATTTAAGGGTAAAAAAAAAAGAAAAGAAAGAAAGAAAAAGAACAGTCAGTCCGAGTGACAAGAGAAGGCAACCGTCCGGAAACCGCATCTCCATTCTGTTTCTCCTGAATTATAATATTATATTATCACGTCGATAGAAACATTACGCTAGGAGGGACGTCTTTTCTTCAAATTACTTTTTTTCTTTCTTCTCTCGCGTACACTACCCGTTCTCCCATTAACGGTCTTTATACAATTCGGTTTGTTGACCACGGGAAATCGAAGAAAACGGAGAATTATATGAAATGAAAAGCATCGTGAGTTATTCGTCGACACGTGTACAGTCTCTCTTCTCTTTGTAATTCCAAATATCCTTCTTCCTCGCCTGATCCCCTTCAACGATTCAAGCTCTCGTAACGTTCACTTCATTTACAATATTATTTAAACATTGCACAAGAAAACGGCGCATCAACTCCGCCGGGGCAGCATTAAAAAGAAATTCACTTCATGTGGGAATACTTAATCGGTCGCGACCGTATCAATCCGGAAGTACTCACCGCGCTCGTTTATCGTAGGCGTGATATGTTTTTCCCCCGTGTTTTTCTTTCGTTTAAATTTCTTTTCCCTCTCTCTTTAACCGTTCGTTCATCCCCGAAGAGGTCGATTTCGGACCGATCGTGATTATTCTCACCGCGTCCCGATCGATTCTGCGAAGCGTTGTTTAAAAAGAGAAAAAGAAGGAAAAAAAAATGAGGACATCCCTTGAAACGAAATACTGTGCATCACTAGAACGACACGAATTCCACATTCGACGAACCAATGAAACTAAGATGAATAGAAACAAAAATTTTTGCGTCGTACGCAATTGCAAGAGAACTATCGATTCGTCCCTTTTTCCATATTTTACATCTGTCCCTGTTCTATTATTTTCCGAAAGTGATGTGATGAAAATTGCCGACCGGTGATGACACGAAATCGGCTGCATTTATTGGATTAACCAAGCGTTCTATATTTGTTCGAATATTAGGGAGGCGAACTCAGAGTGGTTGTCCAAATGGACAGGGGTTTTGTGTATGTGTGTGTGTGTGTGTATGTATTGTGTGACACGACGACGACGATTAGGACGATTTCCATTAGAATTTGAAATCAAAGAGGTCCGAAAGTCCCTCCTCTGTGCCTAACGAGAACGAATAGTCGTTTTCGGAAAGAGGTGGTTCCAGGGACAGCAGGTGCTCTCCGAAATCGAGAATACTTAGATCTGCAACAAAAGAGAGAGAATTTGCTGGGCTTGTCCTGTCTATTCGAATTTCCCCGCTTCCACAGTCCTTTCATTGTTATTATTATTATTGTTATTTTTATGTATTCGTTTTTTACTCATAGCTTTTGAAAAACATTTAACCGGGCCCACAGATGGACTGTTTCCTTTAATGCAAGGACAGCCGACGATTTACTTCCTTTGGGTGATAATTATCAAGCGAGAGAATGTACAATTTAATTTAATTAATGGTTAATTGGAACAGGCTTGGGATATTAACGTAGAATAGCCATTACGTATTAATTACGAGTTTTCCCTGCAAATGATTGGATACGTATAATCGACACAGTTAATTACTTTATTATTTAATTCTTAATTGTGTTTGATCAAGTTGTTAGAAGATAAACCATGCTACTGTTTATTTATAGTTTCTATAAAACTACTAATTGTTTCTGGAGAAATTCCTTGCCTTTTCCTTTAGCTTTGGAAAACATGAGTCAAGCCATAAAGTAGAGGAGTTGGAAGCAACCTGATTTTACGATAAATTAAACGAACGCCACACAGAATAAAAAACAAACACACAGAATTACATAGAAACATAAAATAGCCAATAATGATTTTGTCCATAAAACATACCTTCGCGCGACACGAGCTTTGCTGTTTGAAACCGTTACCTAACTAGAACTCTGTCTGTGATGTGATTTTAATTTTGTTAACACACAAGTCACAGCCAGAGCTCCATCAGGGTACGGTTATCCCCCATTGTTGAAAAGGTTTGAGGACCAAGGAATAGAGATAGCTCGGGTTAGTTAGAGACTGTGAGGATTTCGAGATAATCAACTCAAAGAGATTTTTTTCTGTGAGAGATGTTACGGAGTGTGTATAACGTTTCTTTCAAGTGTCGAAGAAAATCGTGATACGAGAATTGGGTATAGCATGGCCTGATTTATGCGAGAAAGAAACGTGTATCTATTTTAATATATCTCAGAAGTGTGGATATAAAAAATTACAGCGCCAAAAGTATTTATTTAAAGAGGAAGGAAATCAAATAACAATACAGCAGTGTTAACAGAAAATAAGAAGAAAGAAAATATATAAATGTAGTAAAAAAGAAAGAAAAGACACTGTAGTTAAAGAAGTACGAGATGTATTAACGAATTCAAGTGCATTATGGATTTAAATAAGCTCTTGCACTCGATTAACATGGTTTACATATGAATAACAAAATTAAAGAATCAACAGAAAAATAATACAGCAAGGTGAAAACAACCTTGTAATATTTTTAATATATCCATCAACAATCACTCATTTGCGTATTTACACTACTTGAAATTGAATTCCACTTAATGCAATCGTATGCATCTTATGCCCTGAATTCGTGCTAAAACGTCAAGCCATAAGTTTAAAAGCGTACATGCAAACAGGAGCGGCAGGAAAGAAAGAAGAAAAATAAGTAAACATAATTAACGTACTAAAACGTGTGCAAAATTAATACTGCATACGAGCGGCGTTAACATGTTTCCTCGATTATTAAATCTCTGCCATCTCGAAAGCGTTTGCATAGTTTCGATTAAAAGAAGAAAAAAAAAATAAGACAGAGGAGAATAAACGAAAGCATTAACAAATTCTTTGGTTCAGAAGATACACGCGAGCTTACCTGTAGTGCTAATTTGATCCTCCGTTTGGAGTTGGAATTTGCCACCACCCATTGGTCCATAATCATCGGATTCACACAAAAGCGCGTCCCTCATGCCCGCTAAACTGGTAACTGCAGATATAACCGGTGTACACAAACGAGTATTCAACGAATTCTCGACAGAATGTACTGGTTCAACCCGAACCCCACTTTCTCCATTGGCCAGCAGTTCTGGAGGCAGACAGGGTATTTTGGATTCTTTTGACGAAGGCACAGGTTGCGTCGTCGTGTAACCCGGATTGGGTGACTTAACTGCAGGATCATCGGGACACAGAAATACTTCTATTTCTCCATGGGACGACCTCATATGCATTTGAAGCTGAAAGCATAGTGCGAACAATATGAATGAATAAATAAAAGGTAGAAAGAGTTGAAACGTTATTCTCACTGGGATTTATAATAGTTACCTTCTGTTGACCAAGATTATTGATAGGTTGTGGAACATGTAGAGTGGCTTCTGGCGGGGCTTTCACTGCCATTATAGCCTGATCTTTGTACATCGGGACAGAACGTAAATCGTGATACGTTACATAAGCGTATTGTCTGTCTGCACAGAGTTCCCTAAGATTCTTGTCTGCACCGTGGATCAACCGATCCAAAGTGTTTTCCTTAGCTTCTAAGTCCGCCACTTCCCTTCTGAGATCAGCGATATCGTTCCTCTCGTTTGGTAACTGACCGCCCCTGCAAAAAGAAAAGTATAATTATTCATTTACTATTTGGATCGTTCGGCATTTGATGTTTTAATTCTTGGTGAACTGTTGAATAAATTAATGACGTACTTCCATTGTATATTGTTTTTACTTTTCTTCTCCAAAATACCTATGCCCTCCAACACGTTCGTAATGTCGTATATACGACGTTTCTGTACTTCTAACTTTTCTGACGCTACGTTTAAATCTACAACACCGTCTTGACTGCTTTCAACTAAGTGTATGAACTTTTTCGTAAGTAAGCTCAGTGATGTATCGTACCGCGTTCTCTCTACCGTTTTACCTGCAAACGAAGATAACATTTTTCTTTTTTTTCACTTTCTGTTTTTCCTTCGACGATTCGGGAGAGATAGTATTTTCAGAGAGAAAAGTGAAATTTACTTTTTGTAGGTGTGTGGCCTGTTAGTGAACTTGACCCAGATCTCCTACGTTTACCTCTAGGAGCCTTAAAGGCAGATTGGCTGGGACCCGTAGTTCCCATTTCCAAATTCAGTCTTCGTTTCACCGCCTGAACTGATATTTGCTATAAATAAAAATTAAGAAGCAAAACAGTATTAATGCCCTGGAACGTAAGTTTCACTGTGAAATAACTATACACCAATTACATTTAGACAATCTGTTCTTAAATGCTGACAAACGTCTTTATAATTCTTTAAGGATATCATGGAATATTGTTTGGGGGTCATTGTACCTTTATATTATCTATTTATCATGGAACGCTGCTTTAATTTGGAAATTATTTGAATGTAAACAGAGCATTGCTTACTTCAGTTCTTGGTGGTGGTTGTGTAGGTTTTCTTGTTACTTGATAACAAGGTGTTTGTCCATATTGGTGGTCTTGAAGATGAGGACTTGGCGTTTCTTCAGCTATTTTTTGCGCTTGTACTTCATCCAAAGAGCCATCGTCCAAAAACTCTGTTTTCACTGTAAATAATTTACATGTACATAGAAATATTTCAGCAGTTTGAAAGAAAATTAATCGAATGATTTTATACATTAATACATACGCAATTTAGTCTCCACCATATCTGGTGTGACAGGCCTGGCAGGATCTTCTAAGACCACTTGTCTCCTTACTCGAGGCATTTTTATTGTTTGTTAGGATCTAAAACAGTTGTAACAGAATAGATGACATTACAAAGTTGTTAGAAAGCAGCATCGAAATGCAAGGCTCAATGTGTACAGGTATCGACAAAGATAAAATCTAATATGGATAAGTTGACAATTTCTGCAAACATTTTCAGTCAAGAATTTTGAATAATAATGTAAACACTTTGTACGATAGAAAGAGAAACAGATACAGACGTTCTGCTACAATATGATAAGTTATTGTATATTATTGCAGATACTTTTTCAAACAAATAATATTTTGGATACTGAAAAATAGTAAACACAATATTGTTATTTAACATTGAAATTTGTTTACTCTGCAAGGGAATTCAAGATCAGAAACAGCAATTGAATATAAGAGATACCATAAAGTCGCTGCAATCACATGCTTATGTTTATTGAAGTAACTGAAATGTATAATTTAAGTCATTTGATAACTATAAAAATAAATATTAAAATACAATATAAATACATATTTAAAAAAAATATATATATGCATATGAATTCAATGGAAAAAAGAAATATAAGAGGAATGTTGCAGAAATTGGCTGGCAAAACATATAAAACAATAAATTTGTTAAGAAATACAAAATATCAATAAATTATTCCGAAATATTTAATGAATAACAGCTTTCATACTCTATTTAAATAATGAATTATACTAATCATTAATATTATAATTTTACAATATTATTAAATATTGTAAATAATTGATCAGTCGTGATATTAATGTTAACTGCATTAACAATGTTTATCAATATTTTGTCTACTTTCGATTAGTGAAATTGAAATGTTGGTGTCTTTTAGAAAACGTGTCATACACTCCAGTACCGTCACATGAAGGTTAATAAGCGTATGCTATTTTGGCTGACACGTATTTTTCGTTTAATATAATTCATAAAAAGAAATAATGGTTCATTATCTCGATGTTCATGTTCTATGTTGGTTTAATAAAATTTCGAACGCGAAACACTAGAAATGAATCGTTTTGAATTGAAATGGAACATTTTAACGTGTTATTAGTACCTTGCTAACCTTGCTGGCAGTATATGCTTTATCAAAAATATGCCATTCGTAAGTAAAAATTATTGACAGCGAGGTGTACAGATCTAAATAAAATTCCTATCGATCGTCGTCCCATCATTGTCGAGTTTTTGTCAGTGCCACCCATTTGTGAGTGTATTTTATTCGGCCGCGATAACACATTTAAGGAGAAGCGACTTTTTAGATGCATATCAAAGAACAGACAGCATAGGGGAGAGAAGCTTTTTGTTCACGAATCAAGCAACATTGATAGTTTCTAATAATGAAACAAGTATTGAAAAGAAGTTGAAAAGAACACATTTGTCTTCGTGAAAAAAATGACTAATTTCAATGATAAAATAAAAAAATAGGTCAAGAAATATATGCACGGTGAGTAATAAACAAAAGTTAATCCTACAGTCACGCGATCGAAATGTTTTACATGTGAATTTGTCAGTGATCTATTAGATTTTCACATTGTACGAACAAGATTTGTTATTTCATAAATTAAAATTTATCGTACTTAAAGTGTGCCTAAACGTTAATACCTTGGAAGAAATAAAGAACATTTTATAAGTATAATATAATAAGGAAAAAATATAATCGTGAAAAAAAATATCGTTCTGTGAAATAACAAAACGGAAGTGGTCGACCAAACGGCAAGGTGACAATTCCGCAAGTACCGAACATCTGGTGGAAACTGTAGATCAATTTTTGCATTGTACCTTATTGCGAGTGTACAACAGCTGCAAACGTGCAGGAAGACAGAATGAAAAACAAAAAGATATTAAAGCAAGCATCGTCAGTCATAGGACCTTTGTATTTGATTATTTCAAATCGTAATAACAATAGCTTCTTACAGTTTTCAACGATGCAAAATAAACTTGGAATATTTCATATAATATGTAATTAATTCAACATACGTATGAAAAAAGTTTTATTCATCTATAAATCGTAAACGTGTATTCTGCAATTCAAATTATAATTTTTTAAACTGTGCAATATACCATTATTAACTTGACGCACATTTGAAAGCTGATTAGAACTCCCCACTAATCTGCTAAAAGTTGAATAAAAAAAATTCCCTAGAGCCAATTTTCCTTTATTATCTGTTTGTTCCGACCGTGTGGGGCGATGTTTCTCATTTAGAACCAAAGATCATTAAGACAAAATAAGCCGCGTCAAAGAGTTAAAAAAAATCATCCATCCTAAAGTCTCCGTTTTCAAAAGATTGGTTGCGCGCCTGAACGTAGGAGAGACCAACGGTGAGGACGCGTATGAGAATTTTCGAAAAAAAGAGCAAGCGTCTCGAGAACACGACGCAGCGTTCCGGGTGTGGTTTAAAGAGGCACGCCGCAGAATTGTCGTGTTAAAGCAGCCTTGCGTTGTAAGCAGTTTTAGAAGCAAACTCCCGGTCGAACTGCGTGGTGGTTGTCTCGTTTTCGCTTGTTTGGCCGAGTACACACCGTGCCGCAACGCGCACGACGAGATCGGGAGGCCAATAGCACGGTAAAGCGCATTCGAAGGTTGGGAGCAATGCACGATGCGGAGGCATTGATTGGTAGGATGTTATCTCGAAGATAAAACCCGACTAGTATAACTTGCGACGACGGCATTGGATGTAGAACTAGCCTAGCCCATCGATTGGTAGAACCATGCGATTTAAATCACGAAATACACCGGCCGCTTACTGTCGTTACACGCGAACGACCTTTAAGGAGATATGCAATATTAATGCTCGCATACGATGCAGTAGCTTTTCATTTTTCTTTTTCTTTCATGTCTTTTTCTAGTTCGTCGAGCATTTTGTAATGAGAAATCTGAAAAATGTCCGGAGTACAGAGAGCATACGGGGCAAAAGCGTCGAGTGGATTTCGTCCAAATAAACGGGTATGCCTCGTGCACACGAGGCTTCAGGCCCCAGATGTTAGCGACGAACCTTACTGTCCCCCTTTTTTCCCGTTCTCCCGCTCGTGGAAACCGTACAGGTCGTAAGGTCTATCAACGAGACTCGAATAATCGTCCTCTTTCTCTTATCGTTGCGAAGTGAAAAACGTGCGTGCATCGGTGACCTGTATCACACCGCACATAGAGAGCAACTGCGATCAGCTGTTAACGTTGAACGAAGGTTTATAGGTTGTTTTTTTGTTTCCTCTTTTTATTTCATTCCTGCTCCTTGATATCGCGTGAACGTTCGACCACGACCAAACAACGAACGAATTGCTATCGTATTGAAGGCGGCAATGCGTATTCGCAAATAATCCGCACGCCACGCACTGACGCGGCCATGCATGCGAGAGCGAGCGGGCGGACAACGAGGGAGCGCGATTATGCGAGCGCGCGCACACACACGCGCAACCACTCCTCGCGGTTACGTACACATGGAGACGACGCGATTCGCACGCAATACGTAGAGCCGTTTAAAGAGCCAAGCCGGGACTAGAGTATCCCTAGTTAGGTGTGCTACCGGCACGGTCATGAGGAAACCTAGAACCAGTGCATGCTTTCGCGATTGATCGCGAGTGATGCCAACGACTTTCGACGCACCAAATCGGTTGCGCTCGAAATAACGGGCCACTCTTTTTTTGCTTTCGTTTCTGTTTATGCGCTCCAGTAAGCATATCTTTTCGTATGATTGCGAGAGAATGATATACGCACGCTTACTGAAACGAGCGATACACTTTGAATTAGAAAACGGGGACCCTGTGTCGTGTTGTTTCGAAACAACTGTTACTATTATAACCGTAGTCCGGTGATCTTTTTAATTTCTTTCATAGGTCGGAACAAGCGAATATTAAGAAACGATTTACGCGTGTTTATTCCACTTACTTGGCTCTCGGGCGTGCGGTAGAAAACCGCACAGTATTTTGAGACGGGAGGCCCACGCTCTCTTCCGGGAGGTTCAGCCAGCACACGGCGCGGCGCGTGTCACAGGACCGACGAGCGAGGCATATCCGTGCCTCCTCGATGGCAAATACGTCGCCGCCGTGGTCGTGGTCGTTGTTGTCGCGTTGCCGATATTTCTAGATGCAATTTTCACTGATCACCTGTCGATGACAGGGCAGATAAAACGTGCACTCGGGAGACAACGAGGAGCCTTCTATAACCCCGGTCTCCCGAGGCTAATCCGTGCACGAATATGTTTCTCTTGTTTTTCGCTTCGGAATATCATACACGCACTTCGTACATACGATTTACTATTCCCTCGCCCTCGCTCTTTTCTCTCTCTCTCTCTCCCTATCTCTGTCCTTCTTTTCCCAGCTTATGACCGTTGTCGTCGTCCTCGTTGTAGTCGTAGTAGCTGCGTGGCCTTTATTTCTCTCTGTCTCTTTCCCTCGCTACCTTTATTTCTCTCTTTCACACTCGTTTTTCTATATATCTGTTTCGGTCTGTCTCTCTACCGCACTAGTGCGGTGTCCATTTTCTGCGGGGCCGATCTCAGCAATAGGAACGACAGCCAAGCAACCAGCAGCAGCAGTAGCAGCGGCAGCAGCAGCAGCAGCAGCAGCAGCAGCAAACAGACTCTGGGGACCCGAAATAATCGTGCGATTAGGGCCAAGCTGTTCGTTCGTTCGCCGTGTTTTCAGCTTCCAAAGAATGTACAGGCTCTAAAGTTCACGATAAGCCCCGCCTCGACATGATCGGTCGAGCCACCGGCAAGGAAAACGAACCTTTTCTGTCGGGGTGTCGCGCGCGCACACGAGGCCGGCTCGTGAGCTGGGCGATTGGATGGACGGGGCTGGCTGGCGCGCTGGCAACTGGCTCGGGCTACGAGGCAGATAGACCCGCCTGTACCGGTAGTAGTAACACCGAACCGCGTGTCCGTGCGCTCAACTGCGCTTTCACAGCATGCAGTATCACTGTGGTAGTGGCCTTCTACCACTGTTTCGATACGTTCTTGAACGGGTCTCTGTAACGGTGGTAGTATGTGCTTAGGCGCCTGTCATGTGTCGGTGCGTTCGTGGATGCGCGCCTATAACGTACCGGCGCACCGGCCATCTGCCGGTCGCACATAGGAGTCGTGCACGCGCGCCAAAACCGTCATTTCGCTTTTCTCCGTAAAACCACCGCGCCGCCAGCTATCGCAGATATCCAAAAAAGTTCCTAGATCGTGTCACCTTTTTCTCAATTATCCACGATTTTCCGTACACCCACTGTTTTTCCTCGTTTTTAAAACATATCGATGGAGCAATGGCTTAGCGCGTGTACACGTAAACGTTTGTTTATATCGCTTGGGGTTAGATGTTGCACGATGGTCGAACAACGTCGTACTTTTCCAATAATCCACGACGCGCGATCGTTGGAACGCAAAGAGATTTGTAAAAAACACGAACCCATGAGTCACACGACGTTTTCCTGCAAATAACAAGCACACGCGCCAAAACTGTCCCTCTCGTTTTCCACGAAACTGCCACGCAAGCTCCGGCACGTAGGTGAAAAATCCCTATGCCACAATTTTTTCGGTACACGTTCCTGCTTGATGCCTCAGTTATTCATTTTTGACATTTCGAAACACCACAATATATTGCCTTTAGAGATTATTACCGTGTCAGTCCGCCATGGTCAGGGGTGTGCGCTTTCGGGACAGACGTCCACGCTTGATGTTGGCAGTGAGTCCCTTTAATGTGGGCCTTATCACGATGGAAAGGGGACGAGAATAAAACGAATAATAAACACACTCTTGTATTATATAATTCTTCAAACGTTTCGATTCTCTTTCCTCGAGTACACACACTTCCGAAGATTGGGAGGATCCCACTGCCTGTCGTTTCTTGCCCGAAACTAAGCGGGCGGTCGTCGCTTCCTTCACGATGGAGGGGTGTTGGACGCCAGGACCGTACGCTTTACACGTGCCAATATTGGTCCAATTTTCGTTCTCAATTCAACGCATGGTACGAAAATTGTCAACCTTTACCGCCGATTTACATTGGCATTTATATTTTTTATCAATCTTCTCTAATACACTTCCATTTTACCAGCAGAAACATTCATTCTTTTGTTACGTTACATCGTACCCTCTCATCAACGGAAACATAAAATAAAAATCATCTTTATTGTACACTTATAAAAATATACAAACACTTCTTGGTATAATTAAGCTTCATACGCCTATAAAGATTCAAAAGCTTATCGTCCTTGCGAACTTTTGTCAACGGCTGAAAGTACACAATAGGTATACGTAAAAAAATATAATTGGAAACGAAAATGTTTACATTATTTCAAATACATCTGACACGTCTATACGTTGGCGGAATGATGTTGTTCTTGAGCGGTATTCTCGGCGGCTCGCTGGGTTCCCCGATTCGTCGCTACGTACCTGAGGTGGGTAGCCAAGAAGGGAGCCCGGTGTTTTCTTCGTAACGTATTTATTTGAACCCTACGCAACTACAAAAGGATCGTACCCTATGTAGGACGTAAGGGAGGTACTTATATACCTCCCTTCTTGCTTCTATATCCATGCGGTCATCCCCACTTTCGTGTCTCAAGCATAAACCCAAGCCAAGCTCCAAAGACGCGCCAAGAAATTGAACAGGACGCAGACCGGGCCTGGAACGGTTATATATCTACGATCACGAAAACCTCCGGACGATTCGGAAGATCGATGATCTGCATAGCTGAGTAAGTAATCGCTTTCACCTCGGCATTCTGCGAGTGCTTGCCGATCGTGAACTCTTCTCCTAATGCCATCGCGGTGATGTTGAAGTTTTTGCGATCGAATTTAGTGATCTTCACTTTCTACCAACACAAAAAACGACACGAACGTCTGACGAATGAATCGATGACAACGATTTGTGCGCTGAGAGATACGCTTTATTGTGTTAAATGCATGTATTGTGTAATAATATGACGAACTGTGAGTTATAAACATTGAAAATGCGTTAGCTAAAGGGTTATTGCAATTAGATGACGATATTAAGCTTAACAATAAATTCTCGATTGTGGAGTATACCTTCGCAGTGAGGAACGGCTCAGCACAGAACATGAACAATAATTCGTCGAGAAAATGGAAAAGAAGACTTTCCATGTCGTGTCCTTCCGCTTCTATGTAGTGTACCTGTGTCATTTGAACCCGCTCTAAATCCGTCATGTATCCAAACATGGCTACCGCACATTGTTCAAAGGCCTCTTCTATTGTATCGCCCCAAGCGTGCAATCTATAATATTACCACAGATATTGAACCGTAGACTATATTCTATCGTACGATTGCGGCAGAACAATTCGATGGTGTCCATTCGTAGAGGACGACAAATCGGGACAATACGACGCTTCGTGTTTCGTTTTAGGTTAGCAACGCAATAACCTCTAAACAATATCGCTCTAACAAGTTCTGAGAGATACACGTGTTAAATACTTACTGGACGTCCGCCGTGTGATCCAAATCTGGAAAACAAAACGACCATACGTGTCTTCAGTCAGTTTTCTCTGCAATTATGCGTAAAATAACATTCTGAATTTCGACTACGGTTATCTCACATGTGGCAAAATGGATACCGGTACTATGGTGCGCCAGTGGCCGGTTATATTCTTCTAGCAACCCCGGACACTCTGTTTCACGAATTTAATGTTTCATTGCGGCCACGATGGGCATTTAGGTACTTACATTCGTATTGAACAGGCGGTATCGCAAAATCCTCATCACTCAACGCGTCCATGATTGCGCACAGCTGATCTCACGTTCTTACGCGAATAACCGATCAGCTGATTCTCTGACAGGTTTAATCAATGGCCGGCCTGGTTGTAAATGTATGTGCCTTATACTACGTAGATGGCGTTACGTAAAAGGGTGCTTACGATCTTGTTTACCGACATAGTAGGGTCGGTAAGTATCTTTTATTTTTAACCACGAACAAAAAAAGTTGTCAAAATTAATTAATACTATTTGCCGGCAATAATACGGCAATTAATTAAATGTCAATTCAATTAGATTTTTGCTGGCACACTTAATTTTAGGATTTCTTCCCTTAATGCGTATTGCCTACTATTTTTATATAACATTTTTATTATTTGTAGGCATTTATTTTTCGCAAGTATTATAGTATATCTTATAACAATTAATTCGATAAATTTTGCCGAAATATCATAATATAGGAATAAAATTGGTTTAAACCCGATGTAATTAATTTTATAGGTAGCTGATTAACGCGCGGTTAATTGCAGATTTCGACTTTTCTCATTTACGAGTATTAGTTATCATTAGTTATCATAGCAGCAATCATCGTTCACTGTAAGCGGTGGTTCGTACAAGCAGTACAAGAATGCTAACAGACCTGCATACTTCTCCTCTGAACAAATACGCGAATCAATAGCCACTTTCTTTTTTATAGATCTCCCTGTTGTTCTCCTTTGAACATTGAGTTACAATTTTCGATCGCCGCATTGTATTACCATTTTGGTTTACTCAGACGTTCCTTCAATAAAAATGAGGACATTTGCGTGCAGCTCATACGAAGGACTCGAATAATGAGCGACACGAACGACCAAGGCGATTAATACGCTGTAAATTATACCTAGTATGTGCGTTTAATACAATCTCTAAGAAAAATCTCGCAGTGTACGAAGAAGCAGTTGTTGGTTGAAACCATTGAGCGTCACTTATTTGTTCCATTAACAAGTCAACATCTTCCAACATCCTCGTGCACTTTACATGGAACATGACGATTAATGCGGATAACTATGAAAAAAAGAGATTAATCCGCATAGTTTCCGGTTAATAATTGCTAGCATCGACGACAGCAAATCCGTCGAACGATTGGTTTGCTTGTTGATCGCCCGACTAATCCGGGCAATTAAACACTTTGCATAATTTTGATTTGTTTCTCTCCCAACTTGAAACGATTCTGTCGCGTATCTTCGTCGAGGATCGTCATTGATCGACCGACTGCTCCACAGATTAATCGCGTCGATCCATTTGATCGAACAAACGAGCGACAGTCGGAGGGAACGATCATGCACGTATGTGGTACAGTTTCGTTGGCCGTTTTTCTTCGCCAGTCGTCTCCCCGTATGAAAACTAGTTTCGCATATCGATGCGATGTGATCCAAGGGCGTCCAGTTCGAGCGCCCCGTAATCCTGGTTACATAAAACTGCGTAGACTGTACCGTAGCAGTTCCATAGGGGCATCTTGTCGTCATATGTTTACAGTATCGTTTTCAATCAGCCACCGCTCCTCGCAGGTAGGTACTTGCAAGTTCACAAGGTCACGGATGCTTGCTTTTACTCGCACGTGAACCACTCGAGAGCGCGGTACCAGGGGTTATGCATTTATCGATCGTCACCTTGGCAGTATTTTTTGTTTGTTTAAGACGTTTTCATTCACCGAAAGAAAGAAAGATTGTACGGAGAATAACGTCGTCGCAGGTTTTTCTCATGGGAGGTGAGATGTTTTGCGTGTGAAGGGCGGCTCGCATAAAGGGTTATTGCACTTCGGTTGCAAGTTTCTGAAAGAAGAAATGCAATTTTGTCTATGATCATGCTTTTTCAAGAATGTTGGCGTGAAACTGCCGTTTTTCGATTGCTTACGAATTGTCGCGGTTCTGTACGGGGTCGCGATAAAATTGTGGATTTCGTTCCGATGTTCCGGTGCGTTTTCGTACCTGGCGTTGTCAAAGGATAATTAGGCATCACCGAACACGACGGACGTGATATTATAAAGATCGTACGTCGCACGTAACAAGCACTGGAACAGCAATCACTGCCAAATGTAGCTAAATATTGGCCGACGCGGAAGCGAATCCCAGAATTAGCTATCTGAAAACACACCGTTTCAGTAAGGACGTACGAATAGGCAAACACTTTGTAATACTCGGCTGTTATTTCTCGTCTCAAACGGATCTCAGTGTCTCAACATTAATTATACCTGGCCTGCTCGCGCGATTAGACCGCGGTTGCATCAACTTCTAATTTCCATTGACAATCATGCACATAACTGGACCAGAACATAACAGGCTGATTTATAATTATACCGCGAGGGGTCGTGCACGCGTCTCTGCAATTCCTGAATGCTAATAACGCGGGTCGTAATGTTACCCTCGCGCGTAGCCGAAGAAAGGACGTATTCCCTGGCCGGTTTATAACGTATTCGTTTCACAGCGACGAATTCCGCGAGCTCGATTCCGCACAAACCTACAATACAAAAAACCCCACTTCCCATCCCCGTCGCCCCCGAAATCTCTGCCGAACGAAATTGCGTCGCCGCCCGTACGGTTCGACCGCGGCACGACCGTAAAACAACCGAGCAGCGACGGTAGAAGGTAAACAAGCGTGTATGTTATTCCGATAGCGGTTCCAAGAACGCCTGTAGAAAAGCGTCCAACGCGAGAGGAGAGCGAGCCAGCCCGAGATGCCGATGCAGCGACAGAAAAGTCAGATCGGCCTCCTTCGATCGGCGATCAGCGCCGCGTTGCTATTCGAACAAAAGAGGAATGCGTTTAAGCGTTCGCCCAGTGTACACGGCGCAACGCGTTCCTCTCCTTACCCGTTGGATCTGTTCCATGGGTTCCTCGGGTTTCTTCGGTTCCCTGGGTCAGGTGCATAGCTCGGCGCGGCGGGCCACTTCTCGCCTCTCACGTGTTGGCGCGCTTTAATGACATGCAATTTTGCAACGTACCTCTCTGCCCCGGGAGTCCTTGGCGCTGGAAACTATATAAACGGACTGCTTATAATTGGCTAGGCTAGCTGGAAGATTTTTAACCGAGCACACGATGTCGTTCCATACCGCGAGTCCTATCGTCGTTTTGCTATGCGTCGTCGCAATCGTCGCCGAGGATTATCAGCTTCGTAAGTTCATACAGCCGCGATCTTCGGGACCGTTCGGACCGCTTTCAGTTTGTTGGCCTGTCGCTTCTTTGTTCTTTCGTCGCGGAGATGTTCGCGGTGTAGATGGGGCTGGGACGGCCGGTTCAACGGGGCAGTGAATGGGCCTGGGTTTAGACGACGATGACGTTCAGCTATTATTATGAGGCTCTGTTTGAATTTTCTATGTTTCGTTGCGAGGATGTGCTCGAGGTTTCCATGCGGTCGGCGAGTGGAACGCGGGGGTTGGCGATTCGGAATAGTTTTCCTCGAGTTTCTTTGGGACTCGGCGGTTTAATCGGGTGGTATTCTATTTTCGAGCAGGAGAATGGGTTAAACTCGTGGTAAATTGGGCAGCTGCTAATGATTATTCTCTGCGAAATCGATCGCGACGATTTTTCGGTGAAGTATTATTAGAATGCAGGGTTTTATTATTCTCGTGCTAATGGAAAAATGATGTTAAAGTTAGAACAACCGAGACTCGTCCTTGCTGTTACATCATTGCGTTTCAAATAGGAACGATTAACGCGATGCGCGCGGAGTTTAATTGCGCATGAATTCGGAATGTTTAATTGGCGCACGAACGAGCGGTCACGTTTTTACCTTCGATTAGCGGCAAAAGTTTCTGTTATTGGTTCGGCTGAGCCAGTGAGTTAGAAAGTCAACGTGGGCCGCTTGATTGTGATAGCGGGTTGAGTTTCAGCGAAATCTGGAAACCGCCGCTCGCCGTGCGTTTTCGTTTTCCCTTCTGAATCACGACTCGATACGAACGCGTTACGCACTATTGCAGCCGCGATGCGAGAATAATTCGTTGCGATTCGACATCAGTTTCGCTCCCCGAGTAATTTGTGTCCGCTTACTTTTCCTTCAGCTCCGACTGTGAAGACCTGCAAGAGGGATTCCGACGATTTCTCATCCTGCTTGAGGCTCGCCCTTCAAGAAGCATGGCCGACGTTCATTCTAGGTATATCATTGTCATAAATCTGCGCCCGGCAACGAATGCTCTTTAGCGGAAAATAGTTTAATCGATATCGCGTTCATGCGTCGAGGTTTAATTTCATTCGCGTCACAACCCAATAAGCACCATCCCTTCTTTTCGTACGAAACTTGTTTCCAATTTGTCCTTGCCACGGCGATTTTTCTATTTTTTCCCTCGAGCGGCACTAAAAGGCAAAAGGTATTGCATAATTCTGCATGACAGAAAAGATCACGCTAGAATTTTTATCGAGGGGAAAATAATTTGTCGTCGAGTTAAGTAACGTATGCAGGTCAGCGATTAATCGTGCACCTCAACGATGCAGAATTTCGTTAATAATTGCCCTTTAATAATTTTAAACAGTCAATTGCATCCCATTCGCTTCACGAATGTTTTCTTCTCGCGAACATCGAGACGCCACGGCCCTTTTCGAAAACTCGTTTAGCACGAGGCGCTCGATGGCGACAGATTTTTTTTTCACGCGATTCCAACATTTAAGCTTCCAATTAACGCGTGCACATGAACGACTATTTTTACTTCCGATTGCCGATTTAAATTTGTCATTCTTTCATTGCGTATTGCTTGTTGTGTAATGTTCTTTGAATTCAGAATAATGCGAGTGTACTCCAAATGAATGCGATATCTTCTCCTTCTCGACAAAAATCCGTGAAAACATTTGTAAACAGTGAATGGAATTATTAAGTACGTGTTGTCGAATTTCGATTAACTTGCCCGCCACTTCGCAAACAGGTGTGCCGGATTTGGACATGCCACCTTTGGATCCGTTCGTCTTCAAGAACCACACCGCCGTGTACGAAAGTGGCCAGCTTCGTGGACAAATGACAGCATTAGACGTGCGAACGTACGGTCTTGCCAAAGCGAACTTCTTGTCTGTGAAACCGGAAATGAACGACGATTTCTTCCGACTGGACATCGACGTGGAAATACCGAAGGTTTTGCTCGAAGGCAATTACATAGCCGACGGCAATTTGGGCAGTTTTAAAGTGGGTGGAAAAGGTATTGTATAGCATTCGCACCAACTACGATGAATAGAATTTTTGCGAAGAAAATTTCTCGGCAAATAAAATTCGCTACAAAATTAAAACGAAAAGAAACTGAGACCGGCGATTGTCCGACTCTCAATCTCTACCTGCGTGAAAATTTCACCTGCAATTCTCTCAAACGAACACCACAATCCCGTATAAGGAAACTCTTCTTTCGACCATGGGATAAAAAGGACAATACACAATGTATCTGCATCGTTTCTATTCAACAGGAATGTTCAACGTCAGCATGGACGACATAAGATGCAGCTGGGATATCACAGGACACGTAGCCAACGACAGATGGGTCGTCGAACATTTCAAATTGTCGCCCACGGTCGGGAACATGAGGATTTGGTTTAGCGATCTCTTCAATGGAAACGAAGATCTGAGTACGTATCGTGCACAGTGCCACACTGTTCGCCACGAAATAATCGCCGTTCTCCTTAAGCGTTGCGTGAACCCTCGATTCTTGTATCGCGCAAGAACAATCGAGGGTGCTGTAGTCGACGGCGCAATCGTTACGCGTTTACTGTAACAAGAATCGTGACACAATGCAAGTGCCCGCCTGGAGTAATTCACTGTTTACTTAAGGTAACTACTACGAGTCGACGGGAACTTTCGTTAGTCGAACGATGTCGTTCCAACGTCCCATCGTTGCATAACCCGAACTTGCCGCGGACGCAGGGACTACAATCTCAGGAGAATAGTTTGCCACTTAATTAGCGTGCAATCGCTACAATCTGCTGTTATTTGCGGCTCACCCTCGCGCCGTTCACCGCGACAACGTCTTTCAATTTCTCGATCCGCGGCGTGACACGATTCTTTCATTACGCATTGTTGCATCTACGACGACCGGCACACGCTTCTCGTTTCCACCGATGCGTGGTCATTGAAAAAGATCAATTAAGGGAAACGACGAAGTACCGCGTTGATGCGTTAATCGGCGTAACATGTTCAGCGATTATATTTTCACACGAATGTCCACTTTCAGATCGTGCCGCTTTGCTCTTCGTCAACGAATACTGGCCAATTGTCTATCGCGGCATGTTGCCGAAATTGATGGAAATGTGGGACGTATCCCTGACTGAGATGACCAATCGGTTCTTCTCCAAGGTCCCATTCTCGACGGTGTTCCCTTGAGCCGCGTCGGTGATTACAGCGATAACATAATGGAAGAGAAAAAAGAAAAAAAAAAAAAAATATAAGTCAAGGAAAAAGTGAAGGGATTGTCGACATACCTCGTCGGAGGTGGTTCGAGCAAAGTGGATTGCTGGGAGGATGAGAGGACGGTGCTGAAATAATGTACTGTAACGTGTAACGACAATTTTAGAGGCACTATGTAAAATTTGTACTACCACCCGACAAATCGTGTGCGATCTCTGAGTATTTTCATCCTTTTGTTTGTTTGTTTTTTTTTTTAATACACACGAAGTCGCATCTGCCCGTTAAAGCAGAGTTTATTGTTAATTGTTTCCTGTTATTGGATGTAAGCATCAACAATGTAAATAAACGTCAAACCAATGCCAAAAATGAATTTTGCTGCAATGCTCCTGTCATTTTCTCGACCGCGACAGAAAGTATTTCTGTTTTAGAAATTCATTATTTTCCTGATTATTTCTGTCGCGGTGTTTTTCAATAACGATAATAGTAACAATGATAAAACTCGCAGTAAAAATATTCGTATACCGAGGAAATTAAAAATATTCTTCGTCAGCGTACCGAATAAATCTGCACGATTGCAAAATATATATGTACATATATTTTTCGTTTCTATAATAACTTCCAACTGTTACATGTAATTGTACTGATACTAATTCACATAATGATACTGTCCTTTGTCTATTCTCCTGATATAACCCAAGATATGATTCATTACTGTGTCGTAACTCTATGCACAACGTAGAACGTACTAAATTCGAAATGCTTGTCTTTCTGCCCGTTCTTTCTACTCGCTGTACATCGATGCATCTATACGATGTGCAGGGGGAAAAAGGTAAAGAATTCAAGGCAGCAAGAATACTTCGACGGGCACGTTGCGTAACAATTGATTAACTATGCCGGCGAAAAGCACGGAGAGCTTCCGTTTCAGCTGCGGCTCCATCACCTTCAATACCTCCTGACCGTTTTCTCGAAGGAATAGGTTTGTCGCTTCAGCTGGAATAGACGCAACAGATACCGTGAAAATCACACCCTCAATGGTTCCATCAATATAATAATAATCATTCAAATTTCTTTTCGACCGTAGAATTGTTTGGCTCAATTCGTTCCAACGAATTTACTATTACTTCTATATTTAAGTATTAAAATTTAAAATTATTCTGGCCGGTTACGTTTTCTCATGTGTAATATCGCGAATGATTTAAAAATCTATTAGCGTCGAATGGAATAAAAATATCGTTCCGAATAGTTTAAAGTATAGTTTAAAGTCGTCGATCATTTTGTCCGGCAAGATTGCCGATTATTTTTGAAAGATTTGTTCGATTCATTCTTCGTTGCTTAGCATGGATACTTACTAAGGATCCGATTGTTATTAAAGATCTTTCGAACCCTCATATTCACGTTCTTCACGTCCAGGGCAACGTCAAGATTTTCCACGTTGAGGTATGTCTTTCCATCCCTGACTTTCGTCGAGACAGTGCCCTTCACCAGAGCTCTCAGATCGTCGAATTGTGCATGGAACGTTCCATTGCCACTAGCCGGCAGGATAATCAATATCCCTGAACTGACATATTGAATCAAAATTAACAAGAAAATTATTATCACGACGCCGTTTCTCGTTGCTCCTGTTATTTCGCGTCCCTTTGATCAATCCTGCGCATTGTTCAATCGGGATGCGTACAGACGCATGCATGCATTAGAATCTACATAGAAGTTAATAAGGCAGTCCGTTAACGGGCACAATAAACAGAGCAGAAAAGTTTTGTGAATCGCGAAGCAGACCTGGAATAATGGGCGTCCAAGATGAGGGCTGGCATTCGTACAATAGCTTCGAAGGGTGAGCCCAGTTTAATGTCTTCGACGGTATAGTTGCTCGCCCCCCTTACAAACAGTTCGCGCAGTTGAACCTTGTAACCGTTTGTACCACCTGTCAGGGAGAGAGTCAGCTCGTCCATCTGCCAGAACAAACGGAATCCTTGCAGATACACGTAGCAATAAATGGGCAACGTCTTGGGAACGAAAGTTTGCAAATTTTTTGCCACCAAGCAATGTTTCTTTTTCTCGAGATGCTATTCCTCGTAAATATTCCTGTATCATAAATTGATCATTTTAATGAACGTTTCCGACGAGGTGTTCTTCAATAACAACAATAATAATAGTAATAATAATAAAACTAGTAATAAAAATGTGTAAATACCGATGATAATAATATCGAGGAAATGAAAAATATTCTTCTCGTCGGTGTTGCAAATAAATCTGCGCGATTATCAAATATATATGCACATATATGTCTCGTTTCAATAATAACTTGCAACTATTAGATGCAATTCTACCGATGCTGGTTCACATAATTATACTGGGGGGCAGTAAATTAGATTGGAATCAAATCTTTCGCCAATAAAATTTATATATAGAGACGTGAAAAGGGTGAATACATAACTCCGCTAAAGAGACGGGAAGAATGAAGTTCTGGTCTATAAAGAGCTTACGCGAAACGGTTCGACGGAAGGCAGCTCTATTTCCGGTATACCGACGCTCAAGTATGGTCTCAAATGGTGCAAGGCATCGATCAGACAGGTTTTTAGCTTCGGATCGCTCCTTGAACACTGTTTCACGTACTCAGCTGTAATTATAGAAGGTATACGCAATACGTTACCAAGTATCAATTTGGTAGGGATACGTGGCAATTACGGGTAATCAATATCTTTTACCCACTGCCGGATGCATTGCTTGCAATATAACAATTAAAGCAAAGCAACACATCCTTCTGGCCTGTTTGGTTTAAATCACCATTTGTTGTACATTGAACAATGCGGATAGCAATGTGTTTCGTGTCTTCGATGAAACAGCAGCAAAATGATAAAAGTATATTACGCACGGTCGAGCAAATATTACACGTTTCAATGTATTCTTTGTAGCATAAGTAAATAAAAATGCATGCATCGTTCTCGTTCGCGCGAACGTGCCGATCGTTAACTTACATTCCGTGGCGGCTGTACATTTTACAAATCGTTCGCGACAGACCTCGAGATGGAAACGCGAAGAAAAACGCGAACGGAGATGCGAGTGAAGCAAGCGGAAACGGAGTGCCGGTCGCGCGAATAGTTACCTGCCAGGCAGGTTGTCACTGTTTAACGGCGCGTTGTGAAATTCGAATGAAATTTCTGACGGATATTCGCGCGATTCGTCTCATCGCGACGCGTGCCACGCATCTGTTGCAATAGTTCGTGCGATATCCAAAAAGGTCCACTCGTTTCTCGTTTCTCTACGTCGCCGCCCCTTAAGAACTTCCCCCGAAAATACGAGATCCACCGTTCCTTACCGCTCGTCTGCGCCACGAGAAACCACCTGCCGAATGATCGGAAAATCAATTAGGAGCATCTCGTCCGCCCGCTGGACGAAAACCGCCTCTGTTGTCGCTTACGCTCGATGCGTCCCGACTTATCGGACTTTCACTCGCTTTTCCACGATACAAACTTGACTCTGAAAGTTCGCTCTCGCGCGATAGGGCAGCGAACGCAACTGGCCGCACGGTCCAAACGCACGAAAATATCGCAATTACTCACGATTGGAATCGATGGAAATGGCGGTGGCGTCTGTCACGGCCAGCAGAAGACACAAGATTATTTCGATCATCGCGTTGACTCCGCAATACGGGTTTCGACGTCGACGGTGACGACGTACAAACGGAAATATTCGATCAATTCGCTGGAGTCCGTGCGTGGATCGTAGGTGAACCTGACGGCGGTTCTATCGGGCGGATCTTTTCCACCAGGTGTTGGACCCGTTTGAAGACACCGACACTTTCGACGAGCGAGCTGCAAATCCCCGGTTCCCGGCTAAACGGCGACGTTAGACTTAGACTGACTATGCAAGAGGGCATTGACAGATGCTAGATCGTAACTGCACTCGGTTACTTTCACTGCTGCAACGTGCACCTGCGCCTTCTTCGTCTGAGACGACAGACGAGTCTCCGCTAGGCCACGCTAGACCCGGTCGAAAGTGTACCCTACATACACCTCGATCGTTTCCAATCCTGTTGCACGCAACTGCTCTGGAATCGATGTGAGATTTTCTTTCCGCCCGCATCGCGGACCACGCCGCAATTTTTGCCATTGTTGTCGCGGAGTTTGTTGACGTTATTTTACGTGTATCTATTTATGTAAGGTGAATGTAAATTTAGGTAAGGGAGGGCCGCTTTGGGAATATTATTTATGACTGTGATAAAACGCCTTTTGTGGCGACACGATGCTGTTACGAGGGATGTTTCTGTTTTGGTAATGCTCGCGGTTTGCTCGTTTTCAATCGTTTCAACTGTTGGGAAACATTGCTGCGATCTGTTCGCGGTTCACCGTGTTTAGGAGTATTTTTATTTATGGATGAATGGGAACAGGGTGATGCAAAAGTATGTTATTGTTCACAGAATTTTTCGACATCTTGCCAGCATTGCGGAAATGGAAATTGTCGAGTTGAATGCGCGATGAAAGCAAGGGGGTATAGAAATGGGGGAAATTCGAGTCCATGAAGATGTAATTGCTGTGATAAGACACTTTTGGTAATGCTATTTGGCAATTTGTATTAGCTTATAATTATCGTTGCAACATCGTGCAATTGAATTGTCGGTAGACTGAACACGAGGTATGAATTCAAGAAAGTATCGAAGTTACGAAGATGCCAGAATTTCACTTGCGTTTAAGAATACAGCTTTTTCTCGACTTCTAATGCATACTTTTTAACCGGAGTGATCTCAGATTAAAGCTAGGAACCATATTTATCTCCTCCAACAGGCCTAAGAATATGGCATTTGCGCCACTCCAGGTCATTGCAATTATCTCGACTTCTGGAGGCGCTGGATTAATGATCGGGTGCTCAAAATGAAGGCAAAGGATGCCGCTACGCGACAATTAATGGTTTAAAAGTGCTGCAAGCGCTGTTTAGGTTTTATAAATAATTTAATAATATGATCGAGAATTGCACCGAAACTATAAACGGGAGCTATTTTAAAGTAGAAGCAGATTGTTCCTTGAACCGAGAGCTTGTATTTGAGACGTCGGTGATGAAAATCGGCCAGTAGGAGCCGCGATAATTGAATTTGTTTAAAGAAATTATAAACAAATGCGATTACTGCCACTTCCTGGCGATATGCAGCAATGACCATAGGACATAAATTAAAGCCAGAGTCATAGGCTACTATTTCCAATAGGTGAGAACATTATTCCATGTGCAGTTCATTTGTTATAAATAATTAAACAATTAAAATTGTTATTGTGGCACAAAGCATGTAGGTACAGAAACGGGGTATTTTTTCTACTGCCGATTATTCGCTTCTCTTTAATTTGATATACCATTTATTAGAAAACAATCAACAGAAGCCGAGATAATAATTTTTAAAAATTTTGTCGGTAACGATATGTCGATAACAGATCATGTGGCGCCATCTCCCGTTTGCGGCCTTTTTCGCAGTTTTGCGCACCGTCAAAACCGAAATCCCGGATTACATCGTTAATTTAAACAATTGCGTTTTTCTCGGCTTCTAGGGCGTATTTTTTAACCGGACTTGTCTCAAATTAAAGCTACGTATCATAGATATCCCCTGCAACAATGTGGCACCAATGTGGCATTTGCGGTTTGATAGTTATTAACAATGAAAGAATCGGCAAAAATGCACATTGGGTCATTGCAATTATCTTAGCTCTCGGTTGTTGTTCTTTATATTACGTGGTCCTAACTGAAGGGGAAGAGACTAAGCTGCACGATAAAAAATATCCCGTTGCTGTAACTATATGAATATTGGACACGCTAACATTTTTAATTGTTTAATTGTTTATAGCATATGAACTGCAGATGGAATCATGTTCACACCTATTGGAGATGGTAGGGTATGCCTCTGGCTTTAATTTGTGTCCTTTGGTTATTGATGTAGCTTGCAGAAAAGTGGCAGTAATCGCATTTGTTTATAATTTCTTTAAACAAATTCAATTATCGCGGCTCTTACTGGCCGATTTTCATCACCGACGTCTCAAATTCAAGATCTCGGTTCAAGGAACAATCTAATTCACCTTTGGTCTTGGTGTATAGCTTAGGTGGAATTGTCAAACGAATTGTTTAATTGTTTATACAAAATAGACGGCGCATCCAATTATAAATCGTTTATTGGCATGTAGCGGCATCCTTTACCTTCATGTTAAGCACCTGATCATTAATCTAGCGCTTCCAGAAACCGAGATAATTGCAGTGGCCCGGAGTGCATTTTTGTCAATTTTACAATTGTTAATAACTTTTAAACTACAAATTCTATATTGTTGTAACTATAGGATGAGATAGATAAGGTTCGTAGCTTTCATTTAAGACAAGCCGGGCTTAAATCGACGCACTAGAAGCCGAGGAAAACGCAATTGTTTAATTTAACGATGTTATCCAGGAATTTGGTTTTGTCGGTGCGCAAAACTGCGAAAAAGGCCGCAAACGGGAGATGGCGCCACGTGTCCGGTTATCGACATATCGTTACCGACAAAATGTTTAAAAATTGTTATTTCGGCTCCTGTTGATTGTTTTCTAATAAATGGTATATCAAATTAAAGAGAAACGAATAATCGGCAGTAGAAAAAATACCCCGTTTCTGTACCTACATGCTTTGGCCACAATAACAATTTTAATTGTTTAATTGTTCATAACAAATGAAATTCACATGTAAAAATGTTCACAGGTATTGGAGATTGTAGCTTATACGTCTAAATTTAATGTATGTCCTCTGGTTATTCATGTACCTCGTCGGCAAGTCGAAGTAATGTCATTTGTTTATAATTTCTTTAAACAAATTCAATTATCTAGCGTTGTACTGGGCCGATTTTAATCAACGACATCTTAAATTAACGCTTTTGCTGCAAGGAACAATCTCTTCCTGAGTTTGAACAACAAGATACATCTTCTTTAACTTGTTGCCATACGTATATGTTTTTTTCGGGCGGTGAGTATATTTTATTAATAAGATTATTCGTCAGCGCATATCGCGACCAAATAATTACCAAAATGCAGTGCCGTATTATGCAGACATAGAGTTATGTAAGAAACTTTCGCTACCTAAAGTGTTACGACGTGTTTGCTCACACGTGGTATAAGAAGAGTTGCAATTAAATTTAAAAAATAGGCGTTTCCTTCAGTAGATACGTCGGCGGTGTTAACCATATTATCTTTAATGAAGTAGCAAGTAAAAAGCAAGGGACATTGTTAGACACGTGTTTACATTTGATATCACTTTCTACTCATGCACAAAATATTACAGGAATGTAACAAAGGTCACACGTATTTCTCAATTCGTATGCCCGTCATGTGAAATAAAAATGTATTAACATGTAAATGTTACTTATTTTAATAAACATAATGCCTACATGAATAATATTTATTAATAAAAAGTCTGAGGACTTTATCCGTTTGTTTCAAGTGCTCCTTTTTTACGTAATTACCAGATTTCTCCTGATTCGCGGATGCTATGCTTCCTGTCGCCGTTCCCGTAACAATAATTGCAAATTAATAACCATTAAGTAATGCTGTTCGTAACGCCGCAAAGTAAGATACACCTTTTCACTCCAATTATACAAACATTCAGCGTCACATATTTTTCCAAAATAGACGCAGCAGCACAGCCAACAATATTAACAAATACTACGCGGACGAAGCAAGAGCGTACCCGACGAAAATTGCGCACACCGATAGAGACACATTACATTTCAAAACCTTTTACAATTTTACACCGAACGAATCCTTGAGGAAGAGAAATCTGCGTACTTGACCAAAGACCTGTACGCATTCTTTCGCTTTCGTTTTATATTTCAAACAGTTCGATCAAAATCGAACGCTCAGAAAATTCCGCCGCCCCGTATCACACTCTCGCAACGGCAAGAGAAAACCGCGACATCATTCCCTTATCGCAGCCTTATCAGAAACTCATTTTTTCTCAAATCTTTCCTCTACCTTGTAACGAAAACCGGAATACCGCTTTCACTTTCCGTTTCAGCCATCTCCGAAAAATCACGACGCGCCCGGAAAGCATCGCCCCGACGATCGAACCGCGTTCGCAAATTAAATTCCACCGTAATCCAGAGCAATGATTCACCTATTTCGCGTCTCCCCGTTCACGTTCGCGTTCAATTGCGTACCGGGGAAACGGTTCGAGGCAACCTTCTCTCGCCATTGTATTGCCCGCGGCGAAACCTGTCGCACGAAAACACCGTGTCACGAAAAGGTGGCAACGAGCCGGTGAATAAAAAGCACGCGGAAAATTTTCGTCCACGCCGGACCGTTTGTTTTCCCACGGGCTTGTCTCTTCCGGCGCGTGGGGACGGCGATATCCCCCGGATTCAACGATTCAATTATGTAAGCCCCGGCCAAAAAAGCCTGGCAGAGAAACGGAACACGGTGAACCCTTCTCTCAGATGTACGATCGAGAACGAAAGCGTAAGCATCGCCCCGCGTGTACAGTTCGTTGCTTGCGATCGCGTTGACCCGTGCCTCTGAACGTGTTCGCGCCTCCGACGCGGCGATAATCGATCATCGAGATGCCACCATCGTTCGGCGCCTCTGCTGCGATAGTATTGCTCCTGTGCGCAGCCTCGCGGGCCGAGGAATTCGGTAAGAGAACGAACTTGGTGAAGTCGGACGGTTTCGTTGGCGGCTCGGTTCCCTTTGCTGGAGGTGCTCTTTGTCAGGATGCTGTTGGTGATTCGCGGTGAAACACGGGAGCAGAGTGTCGTCGCGTGGCCGCGAACGTATCGTAGTGTTCGGAAAATTAGAACGATCATTACAATTGAAAACGATCGGGGGTAATGGATAGGGATAATGGGCTTTCGCTTGGCGGCCGTTGATTTCTCGGCGTCGATGAGCCAATTTTCGACGTGAGCGACAGATTTCTGTCGAATTTCTGTTACGAACGTTATATCTCGGCTTCGACTGGTTACCTTTCAATAAGTAAGGCGTGAAATTGAAGGGAAGAGTATAAGCTGCGCAGAATAAAATATCCCGTTGCCGTAATTATATCCAGCTGTCCGTAATAATAGTTTTAATTCTTTGTAACGTATGAACCTCGCTTGGGATAACGTCCACGTTGGGAATAGAACGTTGCTTGCTTAATGGGCAGATTTTTTTTAAGTCATGGTAAAATTTCGGTGGATCGATAGATGTCAATCAATAATACGTTGCACGATTTGTTGCATTAGCACGTGTAATTAGAAAACGAACAAAAAAGCTAATTTAATAAATCGTCTATAATATACTGTTCCCTAGAAAATTGTATGCCAAGGTTACGATTCTATTCTGACCACATTGCCAAGATAATTCCCCTTTCTAAGAAAAGATCACTTGTCCATTTATCCTTTACCGGTTAATGACGACTCTAGACGTTGATCGCGGTGGCTGTCGCACAATTATTAACAAATGTCTAACTTCATGGGGGACACGAGTAAATCTGTGTCTCGATAATTTCGAAGAAGACCCATTGTGATCATAAATTCTTTATTTCCCGAGTTCCCTTAATCGGTTGTCGTTTGCGAACGAAACGCCGATCGAATCTTTCCCGTCGTACACGCGATTTACGCAATTCCTCATTGTTATCTGTTCCCGATGGTCCTCGTCGTACCATCCTTCACGTAATATCAAGCGGTATTACGCGAAAGAAAGTATCCACAGATGCCCGTCAAAATATAACCACGACATTGGATAACTTAACTTTCACCGTGTCTGCCTCTAATTTACGTTAATTTATGTACGTTTACCAGTCTCGCGTTTTATTGATCACTAATCAAGAACCCATTACGGCCAACGGGTAATCGATAGATGGAAAGTATACGCGAAAAATGTGTAACAGAGCGTAAATTATGCAGGTGAAAGAGTGTCACGGAGGGGGAAGGCGATTGCAATGGAACCGAAGGGTGAAGTAATTGTGCGTTTCGAATGTACGGAGATGGTATTCGACGAAAATGAACGTTCCTTTGCACCGCGCGCAAGGCTTTCCTAATGCACTTTCCTGCCTCAATAACATTCCCAAAGGGACAGCAAATTCTCCGCGAGTTCAGGTCGGTTTCGTTATACCGATCAGAAATTCTTGGCAAACTACTTTCGATTTTGATTACTCGCGACGAAAATGAAGGAATCAACAGTTTTATTAAAAAATCTACATAGAACTATCGTTATTTTCTCGCTTTGAGAAACATTGAACAATTATTACTATTCTTTTCTACATTCCTTTCGCACGATTCCATATTCAACACTTGTAAATTCTAAATAGCTCCTCTCTAAAATGTTGGACGATTATATCACGAATTACAGTATTGCACGAAAAATCCTCGCACAGTAATTGGATGACCCTTTACGTATTTTTCACAACCGTATCACGGACAACTATTGCGTGCCAGACCATTGCGGGCCTTAAATGGTAACGCGATCTCGTACTCTGCACGCCTCTGTTCTACCTTTCCACCGCGACATTTTCGATACAAATCCAAATTCGTGGAAAACTTCGACGACGTTATGTTCCATCGATCAACGATATCTTCCTTTTCTCAGAGGATAATTTCAAGGATTGCCATCCGAATGTGCCTGGATTCGACGCGTGCATAAGGGAGGCACTGAACGCGATTCGACCATACTTCAAGACGGGCCTCCCCAAATACAATGTCCTGCCGTTCGATCCGTTTTTCGCTCGTGAAATCTCTGTGTCACGCGGAATGCCGAATTTCGGCTTCACTTTGACGCTGAGGAACGTCACCGAGAGCGGTTGGTCCGCCAGCAAGGTGACGAAGTTCGTCAGCGATTTGTCGAGCTACAAGGTAAAACTACGAATTTATTATATTTCGCATGAAAATGTTCATTCTTTAACGAGGAATCATTTCTAATAATCCAACGTTCGATCTTCAGGTGGTGTACACGCAAAGTTTCCCAGCGAAATTCTTGTCCGGCTCGTACGAGTTCAAAGGCGCGATGTTCGGATCCAATATGAGCAACAGAGGAAAATTCACGTTAGCCCTGTGTAAGTAACGTTCGACGAAACGCAACGATACGGTTCATCAGTTTTAAATTGTCTGCTGGTTAGTAACATTTCTGCGCGTTGTAATTGTTTCATTGCTGTCCAGACGATCTCATACAAACGACAACCATCGCAAGGAGACCGGGGCACAAGGTGGAGGTTAACGTCGACGTGCAGACAATCAGGGACATGAAACTTCACATCACGAATTTGTTATTCGGCCGACAAATTCTCGAGAACGCACTTGACAAGATAATAAATGGCGCTTGGCAGCCGGGGTTCGTGGTGACCCGCCGTATAATCAACGATCTCGTGTCCACCGCGTTCACAGAAATTTTCGGAAATGCCTTCCGTAATTTCCCCTTCGAGAAAATCGTCAAACCGAAGCCCGACGGGTATTAAAGGACCCTTCGCTTGTTTGGCGAGACCGAAATCGGAAATTGGAAATATTAACGGCAGATAATTGCCTGATTAGACGATTCGATGACACTTGGCCAGAATTTGGAATGTAGGTTTTTGTATTTATGTTTAGTGCATACGCATGTTAGTATAAATGAGAGATTGACTGGGAGGATCGAAGAAATTCGAAGAAAATGGTAGGGAAACATTATTGCAATTTTGTATGCACCGTCGGGATGAGATATGCCTTATGTATTCTTTTAGGAAAGGCGTCCAATTAAATGGAATTGTACTTTATTTAGTGTAAAAGTATTTCGTATCAGCTTGACTCTTGCGAGGAAACCTATTTTTTAAATTTAAATGATCGTCGCGTTTCCAACGCAATATGCAATCGTCGCAATAATTTCGAAGAGCAGCTTCGCAACGAGTTATTGCACATCCGAATGACATTAGTGTTGTAATTAGTCGAAACCGTATCATAACATCCTTTTTATAAAAATATCGAAGCAATAAGTCGTACTATTATTTTGTATTAAGCGACAGATTACCATCGCGCGTTTATGCAAAAGAGCATCACCCCGTTTAATAAGAACAATAATAATAACAATAATAATAAATCATTAATTGCAAATGATTAAACAACGCTTGCGTCGTTAACATTTCCATTGCCTTAAAATTCGCAAAACTATTCACCCAACCCAAACATTTACAATCGTTATCATTGCTCTGCGAACGAAACGATACATCTCTGTCGAGCCTTTCGTCCGTTCAATGACTATTCATTCATTTTAATTCAAGTGCCGACGTAAAGAAAATTTTTCTTTCTTTTTTCCCACGCACACACGCGCAACGCCGTATACATTTTCGCTGATCACCATTTCGATCCGCGAGATATCACGACAATGCCTTCGACAATGTGCTCGCCGGCAAGAATATAGAGTTGCGCCGAACATCGGGTAAATCATGCCGAAGAATTATTCAAGAACTTCTTGGAAATCGCGATCCTCCCTTCTTTCCATTGCAACGAGGATCATAACCCAGTGGACACAGGACTTTCTTCCTCTCCTCCTTCTTCTCATTCTTCTTCTTCTTCTTCTTGGTCTTTTTCTTTCACTGTCAGGATAGCTGTTCGCCTTGAGAAGCTGACGCGACGGTCTCTGACCCCGCATTCTCTTGGCACGTCGACTACTATCGTGCACTGTCGAATTTACTTTGAAGGGGTTACGAATATATATCGGTTTGGCAAGTGCCTCGTAAATCAACGAAACGCCATTGTTCCATTGTAAGGGAAGACCAAGTGGAACGTCGAACGGTGTACAGCGTTTACGGACGAAGATTGAACGGTTCAATAATTCGATGCAATTATTTCGTCGCTTCTGCAGACTTTTTTTTAGGTCAAAAGTTGTATAAATGGATTTTAGTTGGACGTTATATTCTGTCTCCTTATATCGATTGTACCAAACGGAATATATGATACGTCCTTGGCATTGCTTTTATAAAACTACTATGCGCATATGTATATGTATACATAGTTCAAAATAGTGGTAGTGATTAAACGAAAATGAATTCTCGAGGCTTGTACAAAAATGGGCGCAGAAATAATTACGTGTACGAACGTTCCGTGGTAATCGAATGAATCGCAGACGACGTATAAATTGTTTTCCAAGTTGAAGTTAATTGTCCGATAATTATTTCGGGCGGCTACTCGAAGGATCTTTTCCGATACGAAAATGATACATACGAATGGCGCCCTCTTACAGGAATAGAATGGGTGCTATTGTAATTACAGTTTTAACGATTCTGCGCTCGTGCATTTTACGCATGACACCTTGTAAAACGAAAGCATTACGTTTCAATTCATGCCATAACGTTGGATCGTGATCGATCCTAATCGTGGTCACGAATTACGGTGCTTATTAACGGTGCTTTACATTCCCCAATGCGCATCGATACTCTTCTGACGTACATCACTCACATCCGCTTACTTTCGTTGATCGCGGTACGGTTCAAATTCGTATCGACCAGTGTCAAATATTAAATATATCGTTATATATATCGCGTATCAGCAATCATTTCAATTTGGTTAACAACGACCGGACAGTTTGCAGTTCAAACCTATTTCAAATCTGTGACCCATTTTCTTCGGGCGGACTGACACCCGATCAAAAATTTATCTGTCCCGTAGAATTCATCAAAGTTAATCATTGTCATCGGGCGTCCCAAATTAATGTATCGCCGATGGTAAATGTTACCTTGGACCGGAATCGTTCTGAAAGGAAAAAAGGGATATTAATTTAAACACTTTATAGGCATTTCTTTCAACAATCCGGCAAATAAATTGCTCAACAACTCACCTTCGTCGAAAAATATCTACGCACGACAGGACAGCGTTGAAAACGACGCCACGATACAATAAACGTCCAAGGTTCAGCGCAATTCGGCTACAAAGTAAAATATATATATATATTTCACTTTTCAATCGCAAATTGTCATCCGTTCAGTAGATTCGGTAACTTTCTCAAGGAAAGCCAATTAATGCTCTAAAGGATTCCACGTTTCGAGCGTTTCGTTCGCCAATTTTTTTCAACGGTCCGGTTGCAGGGTTCTGCAGGTTAATGCGAGAAATCTCCAGGAATCCAGCCAGACATAGCTGATGATACCATTTTTCGCGAACCAGTTCGCCATAATGGTTTTCCACGCGAAGAAAGTCGCGGGCGAGGAGATTGTGATTGTGAGAAAGTCGTTCGAGTAATTAACAGGCACCGCGGCACTGTATCGACTGTCTTGACGTAACACGTTTAATGCGGAGGAAGAGCAAAAAGAAAAATAGAGAAGAAACAAAGAAAGAAGAAGAACGAAAGAGTTTATGCGAACGGTCTCGATAATGCCACTCGTCACACCGCGCTTTCTAACGAAACTGCGAGAATCGCGGTGAACGTTGACCTCTGTAATACATAGCGGTTCTGAATAAAATTTTGTTCATTTACCGTGGGAGAGATCAGTTGGTCGAACAGCTTCTCTATCCGTTCGACAGAGACTGTGCCGATTCTGATAGCGGTTGCCAGCGAGACGCTACAGCGACATCAATCGCTAATAAATAACAATTAACGGATTCAATATATCTGCTTCATTTGTTTAAACGAAGAGTCTGAACCCCGATGAACTCTGTTTGTAAACAAATAAGAGTTATTTTATTTGTTTAAAAATGAATTCCACACTACTCAGTAATTATTCGCTGCGGCAGGACGATGATGCTCCACGTCACGAACCGTTTCCACGTCGAAACAACGGTGTTTCCGCAAAAACAGAACCACGAAATTAGTAAAAAAACAAAGAAGGAATTCGGTTGTACCTTTCTTACGCGCATCAGGAGTTACCCGAATCACAGGTCGTTCACCTCGAGCAACGTTGAAATCCGTGTTGTCTATCCACCGTGTCGTCCGTGCGTCGCCGTCGTCGTTGCCGCTCGAACATCTCTTCTTATTCTCGTTTCGCGCTACGTCCCGACGGAACTCGTCGGTCTCGACGGAACTCGTCGAGTATACAAGGGGACGAGCAACGGCCCGTCGACAATCGTACAACGAGGCCCCGCGCCGAGAGTAATTGCGGCCGCGGAAGAAAGTCATCGCGCATGGAGTCCCACGGTACACTACTGGATTCTGTTCGGTTTGTTCGCGTGGACGCCACGCAGGTATAGCGGGGGGCCAATGTCAAGGTGCTATAAGGCCTGGCGCATCCCCGAAGACCGGTCATTCCACGCGGAGAAATTCGTTCGGCACGAAAGGCCGCGCCTCCGTTCGACAGAGAAAGAGCCAGGGACCCGGTGGCCGACAATCGAACGATGAGGGGCATTCTGTTGGTGTGCGCGTGCACGTTGGCGATCGGCGTCCAGGGGATCGGAAGGTACAGGGGATTGGAATTTTTGGACCCGTGCTCGCTGAGGGATCGCAACGTCGAGAGCTGCCTGGCGAGATCGGCGAATGCGCTCACCGAACGCTTCCGTCACGGTAAGGGATCGTGTTTCGCCGGATGGTTTATTTAATTTACGGTGGGTCGCTTTGGGGCAGAAGCGTTGAACGTTCGGTTCGCGGAACGTTGGTGCGAGTCGCATTATTGTAATCGGTAGTCGCGAGAGCTTGGTTCGATTCGCCAGGGTGAATTCCGGCTGGACTCGATTTTCCTTTGATACGATTCGACGGATGGTGAAACGAATTTCTGCGTCGGGATTGTTTTACGGTGTAATTTACCGGTAACGGAATTGCCGTCGCGCGATATTATACCGATTGGTCCGATATTTGTTCAGTTGTTGCGACACAATTGTGTTATTCGGAGAATACACGATGGTAATTAATAAGCGCGGTAAATAAAAAAGAGGAAGGAATAATTATTCTTCGGACAAGTGACATTTCAATTTAAGAAACAAATCGAACGCCGCGTAATGCTTGGGACAACTTTGATCTTGAGGAAAGTTGATGTTTGGAAGTTAACGAATACAGAATTCTCGCACGAAACGAATTCGCCTTGGCAGCTGCTGTCTGTTAAATTGTTCTGTAATTCGTTGCAACGAGACACACGATACATTGCGGTGGCCTACTTGCCCGTACAGGTACACTTTGAGCGAAGGCGTCGGACCTATTTTGTTCTCCTATGAATTAGAATTCGCGCGTCGACGACGGAAAATAAAACACGGCAGTCGAAAGTCGAGAATCACAGATCGCCGGAGCACGTGGTGACGTTGAAAAGGGGGAATACAAAAAAAAAAAAAAAACTCAGGTGGGAAAGAAGCAGGTTATAACGGTGTATTCGAATGATCACCCAGTGTCCTACATTCCTCGCACACTGTACACGGCCGGACTGAATGGGATAGGTTCGGTTCGCTCGTGCACATTGAATAAAACATTCCCACGAATTCGTATTATTAATTTCCCGACGAATTTTCTTTAATCGTTGCCCGTCTATTATCCATTTTTTAGCGAATCGTTTAATATTTAATCATAAATCAACGAGTGAATCCGTTTCTTTTCCCGAATCGTTCGTTTCGAGTGTACAAACATTAAAAATATTTAACGTTACCCCAAAAACAATTACTTTCAATCCGATATCTATCCGAATGTACAACTTCGACAATGTCCATCGAATAAATTAGCTGCACGTTACATTTGCATCGCACATTCGCCGCAACACGATTGGAAATAATTTCTCGCCGCAATGTATTCACCGAAGCAAAACTTTTTCTAAAGCTCCACGAGTACCTTGGATCGACAGTCGGCGAACCGATTGAACCGGACCAAACGAATCAATTAACTTCGACTTCGTTATTTCAATCGAGATTCACATGCCAATAATTACGACAGTCCCGTTCAAAATGAATTCTCTCAGTGAATTTTTACAGGAAAGTGAACGACGCATAAATGATAGCAAGCGAGAATATCCATTCGAAAAATTTCATTTCAGGTTTGCCGCAATTGGGCTATCCGGAAGTGGAGCCCATCATTCTCGACGAACTTCATATTGCCCTCGGCGGCGGGCCCGACGGCTACAGGGCGCAATTCAAAAACGTCACCGCGCGAGGTGTCTCCTCGCTGAGAGTGACTGGTTTGAGATCTAGGATATCGGACGACGAGGTGCAGTTGCAGTTGGCTCTCAGCATTCCGAAGATCAGAGCGGCGGCGAAGTACAGGTCCAGCGGCACTTTGATTTTGGTGAAAGCCAGCGGTGCCGGCGATTATTGGGGAGAATACGGTGAGCCGAGATATAAATATATTGTACGCGATTCAATTTCTCGCGCTGAATTCGTTCGAACTAAGTTCGGCCAATCTTAACCGTTAAACTGACCGAGCTTCGATTTCGACAATTTTACGGAACGATTATATTTTTTTCGTTACGAATATCGTGCGTTCCTTTGTATTTCAATATAGCAGATATAACGATGTATCAGTTTTCTCTAATGGTAGCTTAAAGTTAGATGGAAAGGCGCATATATGATTATGGTGAAACGTTAATTGGTCGAAAGCCACCGCGCCGGAGTGCGGACAACGATAGAACGTTACAATTTTCCGAGATAATTGAACAATGCGATGGAATATCGCGGGCTCGGTGAAAAGGTAAAAGTCAAGAGAGTTGTCAACTTTCACCGTCTAAGCGATGCAAATTTATTTTCAAGCGATGTCCGTTGTTCGTTACGGACGTCTGCGTTTCGTGAAACGGATCGAATAAGTGCGGTTTAGTTGAAGGGGAAACATTTTTCATATTTCAATTCTTTATCGATAATCGTATTTGTACGCTGAAAGGTGTGCTGGTAAAATGTTGGATATTTGTTAATTCATTATGACGAGATACTATGATTTTTACATTGTGGAGAAACAATTAAATTTTTTGTATAGAATGTTTATAACGGGGTTTAGGCCACTGCGAGAAATACTGTGCACGCGTGTACCTACCTGTTTTCACCTGAACGCTGCCATCGATCTTTACTGGACGCGCCTTGCGGTATGCAACCAGTTCAGCGAATTTATACCCGATTTACGCGTTCATTACATATCGTCATATTAGTAATACGAGTAATATGATGTTACTAACACGAAATAGCTGCAGGCGGAAAGGTTTCATCGTCCGCGGAGAGGAGAACTGAAATAAATAAATTCAGTAACGAAGCAAATGTTTTCTACGCAATATTCGTTTTTACTAGCAATTTGTTTTATCAGCGAAGAGAACATATAATTTTGGAGATGTATCGAAAAGCAGTATCATATCAATCTTTCCTAATTTATTCTCAATGCTTGCAGAGGGTGTAAAAGCCAAGGTGTTCATCAGGGCAAAGCCATTCTCGATTCAAGGCCGTCGTTACCTGAGGTTGCAGCAGCTTAAGATGGACTTTAGCGTGCAGAACATAAGGATGGGCGTCGAGAATGTCCGCGAAAGCAACGCCATAATCCGTAAGTAATTTTAAAAACTTCAATCAAACGAGCAAACAAGTTGAACGAATCTTGCAAAAGTAAGCACAATTTTTTTTTCCATCGAACATTCTCCAGCACATTATGGTGCGTTGTAATATATTATAGTAGAATGCGAATTACACGTATTCTATTTTATGTATAAAGAAAATAGAAATGTATAATTGGTGGATTATTTCGTGGTGAATATCTTAGTCCATGAAAAAAGTGGAAAAAGATTTTCTAGGAAATCATTGCCGATATTAAAGCTTACGTAAGAAGTAGATCCTCGTACGATGCGATGTTTAACGTTGCTCGAAAGAAATTAATGACAGCTTGTTTAAAACCAATTTCAGTGGCGGCGCTGAATCTGTTCATAAATACGAACAGCCAGGAATTACTCAAGGAAATGAAACCAGATTTGAGGAGGAAGTTGGTACAAGTGATGACGACCTTCGTGGAAAGGATCTTTGCCCAAGTGCCGTACGATGCTTGGATCATGGATTAAATTGAACGGAATGATTGTTCAAATAGAGAACGTTGATTTACGAGGGAAAAGAAGACCAAATATTTAACTTTCGTTAATTAAAATATAAATAGTCGAGTAGGAGGAATTAGATGGCAAGGTTATTCGAGTTTTGTCGATTACGATGTACACTTTGCCATCTTATTCTTCGGCGCATTATCAAAGAGAAATGTGTAGTGGGGGAAATTGAATGTTTTTTTTTCTCCATCTGACATAAAAAGTTATTTATACTACTTTATTCAATATTTCGAAATACGTTCCGAAATTGTTTGCACGCTATTTATATGATTCATTTGTTCATTTCTATTGTCGCGGATGTAAAATGTTATGTGGACATTTTTCTGTGTGTGCACGTGTGCAGATTGAATGGCTTGCGATATTCTATTAATATCGTTGGACTGTACTTATTTCACATTAAGTTATGTAATCATCAATTATTTTCTTTTTGTTTCTCGATTGTATTACCTGTGACTGATTGAAAAACGGAAATAGGGGATGCCGTTGCTGTTCGATATTTGTAGTATTTTAAACGGTTGTGTTCTTCGCAGCGGCGGCTCTCCGAATTTTTGATTTTCAATTTATACCGCGTATGATTTTTGTACTTCGCTTATGTAATGTATCGAACGTTGTATACTTTTTCATGCAATTACCACGAATAACGAATATTTATTCTACTGTTAATCATCGTTGTATTAGAATAAAAAATTAATAGAACCTGATTCAGCTGGCACTACACTTTCCGAAAGCTGGCTAGGAATATTCAAATGGTACACGGTAACGGGTTGAAAATGTTGACCGCGCTATGGAAAAGAAAAGTTGAACTTTAAAGTATCGGAAGAAATGAGGAAAATAATAATTATTGGATAGCTGCTCGGGAATAGTTGCATTTCAATAGAATTGCAGGATAAGATCAGGCACGACGTTATTCGAAACTGAATAATCCTTTACTCATATCGTTAAGCATGACAGATAAAAGAATTCTGGGGAACGTTTACCTTCCTCGTGATGGATCTTGTTCAAAAGTGGAAAACAGGAAATCGTATCAGAAAATAATTGACTTGGTTTGCGGTATATTATTCGTGCAATTCATTTTCATAAGTAATTCATGTTCGGTCGCATGATTTGTAAAAGTAAGTTATAGTTACATTATGGAAGACAGGAAATTCGATGATTTCTTTGCGCAGAACTCACGGACACGCGTACATACCTTTTTAATAAGAATTCGCCTGTCATCCAGCAGTTCATCAATTTCGTAGAATAATCGTGACACTTTTAGTTTAGAGCTCGAGGAATACACGCGAAATGGAAGGGGCGAGGGGAATTTAGTTAATCACGTCGACGTTTGAAACGTTCATGTTTCCGGACGCTGTCGTGAAGATGATTGTTACGGATACAGTAGCATGCCAGGGCAAAATATAATCTAATTAATAGTGCGTCACATATATAGGTTCAAGTAAGGGTATGTTTCGTAATTATTTTCGTTCTAACACCATGCTTCCCCGAAGCGAAAGGTAAAGATATAAATTTACACGAGTTCGTAAAGTTCGCGAACGAACATGGGAAACGGTTCACCGTGTCTTGATTTTTTAATTAGGCACGTATAAATGTCTGTTTGCACCGTTGAAACGAGAATTGGACCCTGAAATTGGAATTGGAAATGAATAGTATCGCCGGTTACAGCAATTAAATAATAATGTAAACTGTGGAAATTTTGTTTTGTGAAAAAATTAATGCATACCAATATTGTTCTACTCACGGAATCATCGACAGCTAATTTAACTTTCATAGGACAAACACGAGTCGACGTCCAACTACGTTTTTTTCCTGAAATATAAACTGCTTCAATGTCAATTTACGATTGATGTAACATTAAAACAACATTATCTAAATAATATTGCAGTTAATTTTTGTAAAAACGTAATTAATAATTCATATTCCGTGACTTGCAGTTAGGGATACTGGCATTTCTTGAATTCCGTCATTACTCGTGGTTCAATTGAATCAATGCTATTGCGTTCGTAGTCAAGTAATTTTTCCTTTCTTTAATTCATTAAGCAGGGAAATTTTGATTTTCTTTTTCTAGAGGAACGAGAAAAAACTGGTCGAATTCCAAATCTTAATGTTCCATAATATCTGGCCCTCTTTTGCAGAAAACATTATTAAGTTCAATGAAAAACATTTTAATTTTATTTATATTTTCTGTTTCACCGTACCATTGATTTGATATAAGTATCTATTAAGCAAATCATTCGAAAAAAAATACTGTTGTGAAAATCATAACATTTTAAGGGACTAATATTTATCAACAAATAATTGTTCCTTCATATCTCCCGGTTATTTTCTAAAATAACTTATGCTTAAAATAAAATTGTCGTTATTAAGTGTCACTTTGTGATATGACACATCCGCTATAAAAAAAATTCCAGCTCGAATAATGAAATATTCTGCTGAAAGTTTACAATCAGTTATGATTCACGTGTCTTCAAGAAGTCTCAAAGATTCCACGATTTGTTCGAACGATTGTTGAACTTTGATGACACTTTACCATCTCAGCTTCGATACTCTATGCTTCACATTCATCCATTTGTCTTCAACGATTATCGTATAATTTTTTCTCACGCGAAACCTTTCGAATATCGAAGCAAACTGAGAACGGTATATCGGGATATTGCGATTCAATCCTTGAGGCAGGTACAATTAATTTGTGTTTCGCAGAAATCGGTGTTCCATTTCAATTACAAACAACTTCTTAAAAGTTCGATTCTTTTCGAATACGAATTATGGAACAAATATCGCACTCCAAACGAGCGTCAAACAAAAGTTCCCTTCGAAAAACGAATTTACAATTTCCTCTAAATCAAAGTTCTTCGCTGCTTTACATTTTCCCACACGCGTCACTGCACGTTAATTTGTTCAAGCCTGCGCTGAAAGAAAATTCGAAACGGCGAATCCAAGCGGATGCTGCGCTCCTCAGCGGAGGAGAAGCGTTTCGAAGAACAGGATGGAACACCTTCGATCTAATATTCAGACAGCGTGTTGCCTTTTGTCCGGTGGCCACGCGTGCACTCTATCGTGCCCGTTTTCCGCGAGAACGACGCGACTAAACGAAAAGCTGCCGCACGATTCGCAATATTCGACTGCGTCGTCGAAGGACGGGGTCAAGATACAAGCGTTATCGCCATCGGTCACGTTCCTGCGATTTCTCATTAACAATTCGATTGACGGTTAATCATCCTTTCGCGAAACGCTCGGACGACTGACAAAAGAAATAACTTTAGTATTAATTAAAAAGAAAAAAACATTAATATTTCCCGTCTTCTTCTTCTTAAGCTTCCGCCCTCATCTTTGTGGAAACTTTTCGAGAGAACTCGTCTATTTTATCAAATAGAAAAGAAGGAAGCTATTAATGTTGTGCAAATATTACCTGTAGCTTGTCAATGCTGCCAAATGCATTCTGAATCGGTACAGTAATTAAATACTTACTTCGGATGCACCTGCCTGCCGTTTTCCTCGATCGGCATCAGTTAAACACATTTTCGTGCTCCTTTATTTCGCCGGGGAACGAGTCACGTAATTGTTCGTGCCTTTTTTCAAGCTGCTCGGTGAAATATCGTAGCATGCATAATGCAGAGCTCGATGACAGGATTGTTTTCTGCAGGACAAATCGTCACGGATAACAGAGTAGTTTATCAAGCGGGATTATGTATGTTGTTCGTAATTTAAGGAGTTGTTTGTGAACGGCGAACAGGAATAACGCAAAGAGGTGGTTATTTTACACAAGTTTGTTCGCGAACCGCTACGAAAAATCAACGATTACGAAAAATTGTTCAATTCATTCCTCGTGGAAACCCTTGTAGAGTCATCGGTGAATGAAACCGATACGAAACATCCGTGTAACATACAATTCGAAACTACGAAAACCACCCTTGCTGAAACTTTAAAACGAAACCAGATTATCGTTCGCCATTTTCGAATAACTTCTCGAACAAATACCTCGTCTAAAATAACATCAATTATTCGCATTTTCCTCCCTTCTCGTCCCATTCAATAATTTCCTTCTCGAAGGAACATTAGCGGGGCGTTAACGATGGCGGTCGAATAGAATTGCACGCAGGTGAACGAGTGGAACACAGTAAATCAATGCGTTCAGTGAAAAAGTATCTCGATACGTGTCATGACACAATCGCACGTTTAGAATTCATCGCGGACTTCATCACGTTGATCTGAATGCTCTTAGAGGAGGTATCCTCCACGTGCGGCAACGAAAGATGTCAGAATAGAGTGGGGACGAAGGTACAACTATAAGGACATGGGGGCTCACCACGCTATTCGCTTTGTAGACCCGACGATCACCTGATCATTCGCGGGTGACACGAAACAACCCTGATCTCTTCCTTTCGCCGCTCCTTTCGAATTAATCGATCAGTCGTTCGGTGAACGAAGGTGAAACCACGAAGTGAAAAGATGAAGAGGATCGTACTGGTTCAAATGATCGTGGGGATTTTTGGCGTTACCTTAGCGCGCGAATTGCGTAAGTAAATTTGATTTCTGTTAATCCAGTGTGATTTCCATTTTACGCTTGTTCGCGTTCTTTTGAACTAGCGAATATTTGTACTATTCGCAGTATGTTTGGGGTAGCGAATTGCGCAAGGAAATATTGTTTCAGTAAATGGAATGTCGGATGGTTAAGCTGACACGTTTCTGATAGATTTTTCCTGAAAGACTTATTAGCGACAAGTTCAGCGGATACGGAGTATGCGATTAAGGATTAATAAGTCTTCCGTGTTGTAATTATGAAAAAGCGAGGCGTTAAGTCGACTGGTTAAATCCGATCGCGCAAGAATAATTGGTTGGCTTTCGACGAACCGCAATAATATTTTACCAATCGCGCGACAAGTGTGTCCTTTTCTCTTTCTTGTTTGAAATTACATTAAAGATTAGTAAAATTTTCAAACGGTCGCGCAATTTTATGCCCGTTCCGTTGCTCTGTTACTTTTTTGCAACCGTAATAATTACTGCAACATTGAATCTTGAAGAGTCGCACGAACTTCAATCTCTGGCAGATGCAACGCGGCATTATAATTTTCATCGATCATTCTGCAATGAAAGGAAACAAATTGCGCATAAACCGATGCGCGAAATAGAAAAAAGATATTCAAATCGGCGACTCTCGCCGCCGAAGGAAAATCTGAACGTAATCTTTGGTCGCTGACCAGTTCGTTTCCTCAATGAATTAACGAAGCAATGTTTCTTTTTTTTTTTCGAACGATTCGCAGCGGAGTTTATTCACATTTGCAAACGGACCGATCCAAATATAAGCAAATGCATAAAGGAGAGTATAGAAAACTTTAAACCGTATTTGAAAACCGGAGTGCCAGAGTACAACATACCCACATTGGAGCCACTGGTTATCGACGAACTGACCGCCACCCTTGGTGATAACATCAAATTGAATCTGCAGGACGTTGTCGCCTACGGCGCCAGTAATTTCTCGCTGAAGGATTTACGGTAAGTTGTAAAACTGAGAACAGCATTAATCGAATTCAATGGTTCATTCGTTTCGTCGAACGTAGCGTTACTGCAACGGAATCTCTTTATTTCAAGTTGAACGCCCCTGAAAGTTAGTCGATTCTCAACTTAAATAATTTTGCCTCGACTTAAATGACACGCAAACAAGTTGATCGATCATGAAGGAGAGAAGCTGGACGCAGGAAACGTCTTTGAACGCTTCGTCGTAGGAGAAATCGTAATTGTCCAATTGTCATAGGCAACGCTAATTTCTTATTAGGAAATTCGTAACGAATTATGCGAGAGGAGACAGCTGGTTGTTATCGATGACAGAACCCGGTCATTAAGTATTCGTAATAAAAAGAAAAAAAATCACTCCGTCTGAAGGATCGCTGCGCTCGTGAATAACTATTACGTGACTATTCTGATTGTCGTTCGAAACGAGATAATGGACAAAAAATGTCGCTCTGTAAATTTAGAACGCCATGATGACAGGCGTTAATTATTAATTGAATTTACATGAATGAACATTTATTTTGACGAACTGGTGAATGATTCCTTTACTATATTTTTCTTTACATCCGGGGCAAAACTATTTTTAAGGCGATATTAAAAATTTTGTTACGGCTTATTGAACACTGAACGTTGTAATAGTATTTCTTCATTATCGGTGGATATTGAGAACCAGCGTTATCAATCATTAAAGAAAAAGACAGAAACACAAAGTGTAATTAATGTTTCGCGGAGTCGGGTGTCGGAAGGCGCACCGAATAAATGTTCGCGTACGTCGCACGCTTCCTCTTAAAACGTTTCGGTCGCGGTGTGTACTAAAACGGATCCGCGTCCATCGTTCCATCGGATCAAACGGATAACGACACTAAAATGCCAGCGCGTCGCAGCGCTGGCGACGAATGGCCCGCCTCGAAACGACAAACGGAAATGAAAACGTATTGCCCTCAAGGATATTCGCAGAAGTGGATACGAACCCCTTAAAATACAATAGAATCAGCCTTGACAAATAATTGCCCGTCAAGCGTCACACATTTTCATTCGCTTCGCCGTTATCTCGGCGCTAAAATCGTTCAATTTACGCGCATCCTCTCGCAAGGTGATAAGGCGAACGTAATCAGTGTCGTTAGCTGTTCCTCTTCCATTTCTCCGCGCTCCTTCCGTCGATCTTGTCGTCTTCGTTTCAAGAGTCGCGTCAATCGTCCCCGTCGGGCGTTAAACCCCGAATTCTGTCGTCAACCCTCGATTCGACATTCGTTCCCGTCGAACCGTCGATCGCGCAGCTCCTTTCCCGTCGTCTCGTTCTCGAACGCTCGCAAGTCGGGAAACGGAACGAACAGAATGTCGCGGCGACGGACTCACCTGTCCGAGTCGCGGAACAAATGATGCCCGGTGTCGAACGAAGAGCTTTCCTCCTTCGTGTTCCGCGTGCGCGACGAGAAACGGCCGTGGCACGAACGCTCGTGGTGTCAGTCGAAATTAATTCGTATGACGAATGCAACACGCGTAACGCAACGCGGCCGGGAATCCGTCGAAAACACGCGTTCGAACGGAAACGATGAGCGTCGATGCCGATTGAATCGTTAACGGGAATAATACTGACGGTTCAATGGGGATGAATGGGGCGTCGATGGAAATCTTGATTTCCATCGCACTCGGAACGGAATACGATCGATCGGCCGGGAACAAAGTCTCCGAAGCATCTCGATCGATAACATTAACTTCGATACAGAGCGGAAACGCTCGTTCGACCGTAAGCTCATCACTTCCCCCTCGTTTCCGACAGAGTCAACTTGGACACCTTTACTTTCATCGGCGATCTCTACATACCGACCCTCGCGCTGCAAGGGAAATACGACGCAGACGGGAGCATACTTCTCCTGAGGGTGACCGGTAAGGGCGATGTGTTCGGGAACTTCACCGACGTCAGAGGCCGGGTGAAAGTGCAAGCGGCGAAACGGGCGGAAAAGAACGGCACGACCAGCATGAGGGTGGTCGAGATTAAAGTGAAGATGGCTGCCGGTACCGGCAAACTGAAATTGACGAATCTGTTCGGGGGCGATCCGACGCTCGGCCAGGTGATCAACGACGCGATCAACAGCAATTTCGACGCGTTCCTCCAGGAACTTTCGCCGTACCTCGAGAGCGCCATTTCCAACACGTTCGTCAAGATTGGGAACAGCATCTTGTCGCAGTTCACCTACGAGGTGCTCTTCCCGGAGTCGTAGAGATCTCGAGAGGAAGTCGACGAGTTTGTCGATACGCTGTTTGGACGGACTTGGTCGTTGAGTTGTGCCGCAGGAGTTTTTTGTCTTTTTGCTCAAAAGCGCGTCAATAAATGGTGCGAAGTAATAGAAACGTATGGTTTCGTTCCGCGGGTAATCGATGATTTTGTGTTGCTCGAGACGTCGATTGTCGACGACGATCGAGACGAACAATTTTGCGTAAGAATTCGAATGAACACTGTTGTTACGAATCGTCTCGTGCGTTTCAATTACCCTCCCGATTCCATACGCCTGTTTGATGGCAAGCGAAGGCGTTTATTGTAACGACGAGGGACTAGATTCCGCATTCTTCGAATAAAAGGGAAGGCAACGAAAGTACATCGGGTAATAATATCTTTTGTAAGGAAGAGTTTCATTCCATTCCATTGAATAATAATATTAACAATAAAATATCGATTCCAAGCCAACTGTCGAAACTGAAACTTGATTTAAGAAAATCATTTATCGACGCCAACGAATCGAACCCTCGCCGCCGCTCGGCGATAATTTCGTTCATCCGTTTTCGACGCGCGCCAATGCTACGTTCGATCGACGAATAAATATCCGGTTTACAATAGTCGCTGAATAAGCCAAACGATCGATGCGTGTGTAAAAGAGGTTTATTTATCAGTCGCGCGATATTCGAACGCTGTCGTCGCTTCTTCTCCGTTCGTTTTTTTTATCCGCGAGGATCGGTCCGGTCGGTTTATCCTGTTTACTCGCGATCGGGGAACAGCTCGTCGTAAGTGAAATGCTTGCAGATCTTGTTGGCCGTTCTCAGACACCACTCGGATATGGCCTTCTCTATATTCGGCTTAGTTGCCTGCAACACTTCGGTGTGACTGTCGCCCAGGGCATTGCTGACCGCCTCCTGGAGGGTCTTGTCGAAATTGTCCGCCTTGAAATCGAGCTTGTACTCCTGCAAGCCCAGCTCCGTCGTCATCGACGAGAAGAACATGTACTTTTTCCCGTTACGTTCGATCAGCTTGTAGTTCAATCGAACTTTCGCGTTCACGTTGTCTGGAATGCAGAATTGTTATTACCGTGTAATTATAGACGGGGTAGCCGTGGCGGTGTCGCGGCAAAGCGTTTCTATGGTAATTCTCGACGTGCGAAAATTTTCAACCGATCGAAGCCACGCTTTTGCGTTTGACATTATTTCTTCCTTTATACACTTTGCGTTTCGACTTACTTGCCAACATTGCGATGGGTCCCTTCCCGGTGATGGGCACCAAAATCTTCGCGTCCACGCTGCCAATGGCGTCCAACCTGGTCTCGTCGAACGTGAGGTCGATATCTATTTGCCGGTTCTGCAGATCCACGTGGAGCGAGTTTATTTTGTAACCGGTGATGCCGCTGATTTTGATCGCCGTCGCGTCAGCCTTGAAATTCGGCATGTCGGCGATGACAATGTGCTCCAGGGTAAACGGATCGCTCGGCGGGATGTCCAATTCGGGTATTCCCTTTCGAAGCGTGCCGTTTAGGGAACTCACGCTCTTGATGACGCACTCCTCGAGCTTTGGATTCCTGGCGCCGCAGACATGTATGTATGACGCTGAAACGCACGGGGGAACGTTATTCTCATTATTTCTCAATCGTGTCATCTTCAATTTGTTGACGAATTTACGCGTGCACTTCTGTTTCCATGCTCGTCACGTTTTTCTATATGTAATTCAACCGATTATCGCCGTCTCGCGTATTTTATATTTTAATGTCCACTTTTAAGCGGCGCGCCTCGATTATTCTGATCTGCTGATTCGCGACACTTCGTTCGCGGCAAATATCTTTAGCACTGCGCCGTTAAAAGAAGTTCAGAGGAATAAGAAAAAGGATGCGCATCTCTTGGAACATTAACGTTTACTTTTTTCGACTGGACGGTATGTTTTGCGAAAACGCTGCGAACGCGGAGAGAGAGAGAGAGAGAGAGGGAGAGAGAGATTAGTAAGTGTATCAATATTGCATAACGCAGTGTGATCGATGATGTAATTTGTTAAACGTTCTCTTTCTGTTACCCGAAGGCCCACTGCAACTTCAATTAAGATAGTATCGGTCAGCAGTGAAGCGTTTTTCCGAGGAGCAGAACGCGAGGTACCCTTTTTTCTATGACCAACAAGGAGGTAAGCACATATGTACGTATACGTTCACGTAAATATTTATTCGTGTCCTCGGTTTATTTATAATATTTGTCCGCGCTAAGTAATAGTTCGTCGCGATCGTGATAATTCACGCATTACGATCCCGATGAAGTCGTTTCGTTGAGTCCAATTCGAACGCAACGAATGGAAATTTTTGTTTGAAAATCTGCTGATCTCGTTCGAAAACTGAATTTAGTCGCGCGATATATTATAAATTGAAACACCCTTGGCGTTTTTTCCACTGGCATTTATTCGTCCACGTTATTGTTACGCTGATGTTTCCTCATAAGCATTTATAAGACGTTTGAATTGATGAATATTGATGGACAAGGGATTCAGTTCCAAGTGCAGCTATCGATTCATTGGCATTTGTAATTCCTTTTTATGCGCCGTATGATTACAGAACGATATGGATTTCCGGCTTTTCGATCCAGTCGTTTGATTTGTTCGCCTTGAATCGTATGAAACATTTCCTTCCGCGTTCTGCTCTCTTGTTAATCGCGACTTTCGATGCTTCTTCGTTAATGAAACCAATCGACACGTCAATTAACCAATTACCTTGCGGTATAATTGCATCAGTAATTGTGAATGGAAGCTTGTTTGTCTCGGTTTTACCATATTCTATTTTCTGCGCGCGCGTTACGAGTAAACGGCAGAAATATCTGAATGCGATGGAATTAATTTTTCATACGAATCGTAATGATGCCTATTTTTAATTCGCGCTGCAGCCCGGTCGTTCTATCGTGGATATTCTCGACGAAAAGAAATTCGTGTGTCGGGTCGAACGATATCGAACGGCAAATAACAATGCTTACGTTAAACATTTCGCGGAGGATCGTCTTGTCCAACAAAATCGCTTTCTCTCCCCTCGATACGGCCGAAACTTCATTTCGCGACATACCGACGCTTATTTTTCTTTACGAGAAAACGAATCCATTTAACAGTCGTTCCGCCGATCTCTATAATTACGACGCAACGTAATTGCCCCAATAAAACGGAAACACAAGTAAGACAATCGTGGCGCGAGACGGGAACTGTCAAATCGCTGACAACGATAATAATAACGCCACCGTGAAAGTTTCTTCAAACATGAATTCATCGTAGGTTCGCGCGTGCTTCAACGACGGGCAATTCAATAATATTCTCAATGGTCGCGTTCAGTTTCGACGAAAACAACGAAGCCCAGCCGTCTACGGCAAAAAGGCGAAAATGGATGTCCAGGTAACGATACTCACGAACAGTGGCTGCCGCGACGCCAATAATGGCCGCGAGAACGAAAAATTGTTTAGAGTACATCGTTCCTCTGCTGTCGATCTCTTGGTAGACGGGTTACGTCGATACGATCACTAATCACCGATCCTCTTGATTCTGTACAGATCAGTACTGATTCTCGCTCATCATCCATGCTCATATATATAGCTTTGGGTTAGGAGTATGTCGCGTTGAAAGCAGCACTGTGCCACCTGTGTCCGGTGCCCATGGTCGCAGGATGCCCGGCGTTACATTGTCCGCGAGGCGTTCCCCACCAGGATTTCCTCGTCGTCGGCGATGCCCCGTGGACATCGAACAAACACAGCTTCGTCCCGTTCCGCCCGCTCTTTCTTCTGCTTGTTATTGTCATTTTTCAGATTTAACGGAATAACAATAAGCTGCTGGTTTTCCTTATGGATTTCCTGATCCGTATAAGGTAATGGTTCTCCCGAAACTTTGCATACGATGAAGTTCGGCCGAACAAGCTGTGCGATCTTATGGCGAGCACGCGATTCTGAATTATTTCATTACTACGGGCTTGTTCGGCAATTTTCCGGACCACGTTCGCCGACGCGTGCATCCAATTGCTGCAATAATTTCCGTTCCCCAAAAACGCTTTTGGCGCTAGTCGTAATTGCGACTTTTGCATCGACGCTTTGGCAAAAATGTTTTTCCCGTTGTTATTGAAAGCAGCAACGTGGCAATTGGACACTGTCTTTCACAGAAAGCATTTTCTATTTGTTCGCAACGGAATAATTCGAGTTCGCGCAGTCGTCGGCAGAAATCCGATGATAAACTCGAACCGATTTCTCCAATTTCTTTTTTACTTGAAATATAACGACATTCTGACGAGGAGTCTCTCGCCCGTTGTTATTTGTGTCGTCCACTGAACACACGTATACGTACGTCGTTACGAGACACGCGGGAAGGACATATTATTTTCGGTACCGGGAAACTTTTTTCCTGTTGGCTTGTGCGCGCCAATCGGGCTTCCTTGTTTCGAACGCGAATCAAATTATTTCGGTTCGGCAGGATCGACGCTGCTTCGTATTTCTAAACAAAAATATAAGAGCCGCGAGCATGCGTGCCGGCGGCGAATAATGTAAAACGTGTGATTAAGCGGCGAGTTGCGATTTCTTCGCGCGAAAGATGTACTACAAAGATCCGCAGGGAAAGTGTACCGTGCGCTGTCAGACCTGTACCGTCCGTAGAAGAAGCGTTGCGTTCAGTTTTTGCTTTCAATCGCAGACCGGCGGCGGGGCATAACAAGCGAAACTGTTGCAACTTCTTGCCGTTTCTTCGTTAGTTATTGTCTTTATCGTCGATGTTCCAAGTAACAATTAAGCAAACTTTTTCGTCGCTGCTGCGAGATTGAGGGATAATTGCGGCAAAGAGAAAACAAGTCCGCTACTAGGAATCTGTTATGTAAATCGCGTACATTATATTCAATCGAAATAAAATATCGAATAAAATGTTGTATGCAAAATTCGTGTACGAATTTTTTCCTGCATCATTCAGTGCCGTTCAAGCGACGACACGGTATCGAACTTTCCTCTCCATTACGTTTTACACAAAACGCTGGGCAAACCTCGATCGTACTACAACTTCATTAACTAAATTCCGTTTCATTACCTCCGCCGCGTTGATTGCCCGCGTGCGAAACAACATACGTAAACCGCGTGCGCGCGTCCGCGAATTAAAAATTCCGTCTCCTCGAAATCGCCGATCACCGTTCAACGACGTTGCACGATTACCATAATCGCTCGTCAAGATCAATCGCGCGGATCGCGTTAAAACGCCGAATACTATGTCCCATCAGGAAGTGAAACCGGTTTCGCGCGTGTCGCAAGGTAAAAAAAGGAAGCAGACCACGACAAGAAGCGGACAAAATTAGTAGATCGAACGGCCGAGTTGCACCATCGACGCGCGAATTATCCAGCACGACGATTATCGACCTATCGGTGCTTCGAGGCAGGGGACCAGGCCGGTTCGCATATTTTGTCACGGATCGCGGGATTTCGGGCCAGTCCTGCTCGCGCTCGCAACTTTCGCCGTCACTTTAACGGGCCCCGCAAAAATTCGCCGATAACAGCGCCAACGAGTTTTTCCCTTCCCTCGTTTTTGCGCCTTCGTTTTCCGCCGCGCCTCTTCGCCGCCGTTCGATGCTCGACACGGTGGCGGAAGAACGCGGACCGTTCTTTGTCGCAATCGCCGCGTTTTTACGCGGGCCGCGATCGATTATCGCCGGCCAACGATTTAACGACCGTTCGCTCGGCGACGGTGGTCGTTGTTTTGCCCGTTCATTTGCCGGGCCCGAACGCGCGTTTCCGCGCCCGCGTTTATTATTTGAACGCCGAGAGTCGACGGATAATTGCAACGGACGCAGGCGCGCCGCGGAGCGTAAGCGGTCCCGGTAAATGAAATCGAACGGAGGCTGGAAGTGGAAAAAAGAAAACGCGGACAACGGTGCACCGTACGGACGTGTCTCGTGGATTTCCTCGGTCTTACGTTGCGTTTAGAAAACGTTCGTCGAACGCTCGAGGATTTCTGACGGTTCGCGGTTCGGGCGAATAGTATTACCGATGGCGTTGCTGAACGTACGGGAGCGATTTTTTCGATTACACGGAAGTAGAATTCGGAAATCTGGGACGACTAGTCGAGGGAAATATTGCTCGGTTTGGTTTGTTCCCATTTCGGGGCCGTTGTGCGCGAGATACGAACGCATTTGGCGAGGGATAATTTCCGCAGATGTGCACAGAGTTGTTTTAAGTTACAGTCGTTCGTTGCAGCCGTGCTGAGACGGTTTGAAATCGGTCGAGCGGTGATCACGCCACTTCGAATGCATCGATGTTCACCTGTAATGTTTGATTCGCGTCGCTGTGTAATATATATTTTCAATTTCCGCGTGGCTTTTCGAGCCGTCGTCAATCGACGTTATATATATTTGTCCGCGATTCCTTCGGATGTTTGGCGTTCTTTTAATGATCCTCCGCGTCGTGCATCGGTGGTTCCTCGTAACCCGCCGTCGAATTCATAGCAACGAATAACAACCCCCGGGAAGCCGACGAAATGATCGAGGAACAAAGTGAAACACGTCGAATCTGCGATGTTTTCTTTCATGTTTTTCTCCACCTATGACAGGTTTTCTTTCCGCGTTCATTATTAATTCACCGCGACCGCCATTAAAGAACCTGTTACAATTCTCGACGATTTGCTTGGCCGCAAGAAAAGGGAACTGCACGCGCTCGCGACTTAAATTAATCAGTTTCGTAACATCAATTGCGATTTATTACTGTCCACGTGTCTGCTGCTATGCTCGTCCGTTTCACTCGCCAGCGTTCCCCGTTTTCGCAACCACTGTGCTCGCACGATCAATTTCAATTCACTCGCACGGCGTTCCTTTTCTCCTGGTTTTTCGGCCGCAGCCTCGCGAGAATACCGCGGAGGAAAGGGGTTGCGGACCGCGCGCACACCGGTCCTTCGCGTTAAAAAATATTTTTATTTATGTTATTCTTATCGCATCCTTAATCGACACTCCAATTTGTTCGAAATATTTCTGCATTATTGATGCATTATGTCTGCAATTGTCGTCGGAACCCGTCGCTCTTCCAACACCGTCACCGTTAACCCTTTCATTGCACCTGACACGTTTCAGTCCCTATTTCAATCTATCCATCGTCCACATCCACAAGTGTTTCATTTAAACGGAAAGAAATATTTGCACGGCACGTGGCGTCATCGAAGACTTTACTTAATCGATCGACGCGAAAAATAACTTCTACAGCGACGCAACCCTAAGTAATTCTACAATCCTCGTCGTGCGATTGCCTGCAAGCGCACTCGGGCCTGCGAGGGTTGAATACAGCGACTTAATATGCTCATTCTACGTAACATATACGGGAAACACAGGCGGTAATAACTTTACAAAACGCAAGGCATCCACGCCCACGAAACTCGCAATCCCTCTCGGACGCGGACGACCCTCGGCCAGAGGGGTTGATGCCCAGAAAATTTGAAGCATTCGAGTGTTCACCAATTTCTCCACTCTTATCCGTCCACGGGCATCTCGTGGCCGATACGCGGGCCGCGAAATTCGCGAAGAAAGGCGGATGAAACGAGGCAAAAGGCGATTCGACGGCGTGCAGCAACGTTCTCCAGTCGTCAATATCGCCGGCCACGGGGCTGGACCAATGGCCGACAAGTGGCACGAGGCAATCGACATGCCTAATGCGATAAAGCAATCCCTGCTGTTCGCCCGGGGATCGTGGCTTTTCATATCATCCCCGTCTTTCCACCAGCTAGTCGCCGACGATCTGCCGACCGACCGCGATGTACGGCCCTCTTGTTCGCCTCTGGTACGAGTACTGTCAATTAATCCCGATCCGCCTGGTTTCGGATGGGAAGTATAATTGTATGGCGGTGTGCTCCGATCACTTTCTTTCCGCTGTGTTTCTCGAAACGGTGATTCAGTGGAATTGTCACGCAACAAGGACGCTGAAGCCGATCGATCGTTCTCTTTATCCATTTATTTGGGAAACGTTTTTCTTGGGGGGTGGATAAGGGTGAAGAGACGTGGAAATTTTGTGCGTGTCTCGTGGTGTTATTTCGTGGTCGTTCCGTTTCAGTTCGTTGATTCGTTTGACAGTGGATTGTTCGCGATGTTCGTTACTAATGGCATCCTCGAAACGTTTGTCAATTATTTTGTTCCGGTACGCTTCTATGGAAATTCGGTGGAAATTAATCGTGTCCGCGTTCGGTGTGCAGAGGGTGGAATAGTTCGATCGCAGTTTGCTGCCGGGTGAAGTGTATATTCCGGTTTCACGCGGAGATTCCAATTGGGAATCGATGGACGATTTTTGTTACCCGACGGGACGCTCTGTGTGCATTGAAATCAAAATTTAATTAACGAAACGGTGCACGGAAAAGGGAGAGGGAATAAATGGCGACCGTTGAATAATGTTTCATAAACCACGAGTGGAAGGCGTTGCGGTTAAAAAATAGAAAACTAATTCGTCGCTGCGTTCTTGTCGACTTTGGTCACGGTCGCATCCTCTTATGACAATTGATCATTTTTTGGCGTGTCAATTTCGAACGGACGGAACGGTTTAACAGTTTCGAGTTATTGGAAGGAGAATTGGTTTCATTTCTAAATGAGATATTTTCCAATCGCACTAATCGCAGACCACTGAATTATGCGCAGACACCTCAACAGAGGTGTCCCGACTGCATTCGTTCTTTAATGCCGGCCTTGGCACTATTCGTTGGAGGAGTTTTACAAACATACTTGCACACATATTATATATGCGCGAATACCCTCCGAGCAGCATGTGTTAATGCACAAACGTGGAGCATAATGTTTTAAACGAGACAATTCGTCATTTTCTTAACGCGCAAACTTAATCGAGTAATGCTCAATTCAAACATCGCTCTTCCCATTCAATCCGACTTAATCTTTCGTTATTTTGTAATATTTAGATTCAATGAACCAAGTCTTTGCATTAGATTTCCAACACGTGAATTATCGAAGCGTCCTTCATTTCTGCCCCGACGAATCAATAAATGAGATCAATAATTATTTATCCGATTAAGCATGTTAAATTTGTTAACAATTAATTTTCGTTTAACATTTTTCCAGCCTGACGGCGGGTTTGTTTACCACGGCCTTCGCCATATTACGTGAGTATCCTCTTTCGGCAAATTCGTAATCGTTTTTGTCCAGTTGAAATACGTGTCTTGCGAGAAAATATACCGGTACACATTATCAAAAATTTCTTCGTCCTCGTGCATTCACGATGACGTAGCATTCAACCAATTGATTCTGCTCGAGTATCAAAAATATGAGATTTTCATAATTTTTTTTATCGTCCACCTCCACATTCATCGTTTGCTGATTCTAGACTTTTTTTTTCTGTCTCCTTCGAATTCCAACGGAGTCTCCTTTCGCGAAAACGTCGACATCACAGGCCGATTACGAAATTTCGGTTCAGTCACGACGTCCAACGGAAAATGGAACCGTGTCGGGGGCATTTCAACGAATCGTTGCAACATCGGTCGAGTCGTATTCGATTTTTTAAATTGCGAACGCAGCCACGATCTTGAACTCCTTCGCGGTGGAACCAAGATCACCGTTCTGGCGCACCGGTAACACACTTTTATCCCAATCGCTGATCAATTTAACGACGCGGACAGCTCTCGCACGAATTCTCGATTCACGAACGATCGTCGTTGAATTGAATCTTGGCGAGCGGTTAAAAGAACCCTCCAGAGAAATAGGGTACAAATGATTTTGATTCGCGACGTACAAAAGCTTCGCGTAAATGAACGATCTCGTTACGCCCCATCGTAATTGACAATCGCGCTTAGGCGAATGTAAAACATTTACAGACAAACATTTACAAATTATGTTCTGCGATCTTCTCATATTTATTATTACCTTAAAGAATCGTCTACCTTAGAGAATCATCGGTTCATTGAATTCCTGCAATTGTTCGGCTTCACAGCGCCCTACATTAAGCCGTGCAAGAAGAGCGATCCGGATATCAATAAATGCATAACCAGATCAATCGATCAGCTTCGCGATAAGTTGTCGGTTGGTATACCGGAACTGGAAGCGCCCGGCATCGAACCTCTCACCCTCAAGCAAATTCGTTTATCACGTGGACCGATTGGTGCCAGGCTTGACGTTAATCTAACGGACTTGAGGGTAAATTCGACGAGTCTTTCTGTGTTCTGTCTTTTAATCAAACGGATAGACCCGCCCGTAATAATTATCGATTGGAAATAACACCGAAATCGTTGCAGTATTCGTTTTTCGTTTGATTGAGAACAGGTGTCCGGTCCGTCCACGTTCAAAGTTCGCGACTTGGAGGCGGACGTCGAGAATGTTGTCTTCACGTTTAAAGTCAGCTTCGACAAATTAGGTTTCCAGGGAAAATATCAGATCGACGCAAGGGTGCTTTTACTACACTTGGCGGGGCAAGGAGATCTCACTGGAACTTTCAGTAAGACGATAATCAATGGTCCAAGAGACGTTCAACGGAATTGAAACGTCAACGGAAACACCGTTTATTCATTCACTGTCATTTTCAAGTGGACTACGATTCGGACGTGGTGCTGAGGGCTCGCAAGGTGTTCCGGGATAACGACGTTTATCTGAACTTCGAGAAGATGAAAGTGAATATTAAAATTGGCAAGGCGAATCTGCATTTCAGTAATTTATTTGGCGGCGATACTGTGCTTGGTGAGGCAATTTCTTTTTTCCTTTATCGACGGATTTTTATTCGCTTGGTTCTTATTAGAAATATCTATTCGAGAAGCGTAAGAGCTTGACGAGATATTTTTTAATATATTAATTTTCCTATATTTAATATATTTAATTAATATATTTAATTTTCCTTTTTTTTTGTTAATCAGCTGCCGCCAGTCACGAATTATTGAACAACAACAACGGACTACTGTTGGACGAAATAACACCCGTATTGGAAACATCGCTGGCGGAACTTTTCACGGACGTTGCCAATAAGATAACGAAGTCCTTCACGTACAAAGAATTGTTCCCTGCCGACTAAACGAATATTCGTAGATTAATGTTATCGGTCGTGCATCGATTTCGTTGAATTGTTCAAAAGAAATAGAACGGACAAAGAACGGTAGACAATTTTGTCATGAATTTTAATAAAATTCGTTTGATCGGCACAGCTCATTATCGTGTGGAGAATTACCTTTCATAAGAAAAGATTAATTCAAACTGGATAGAGGAGGGAATTTTTGTATACGTATTTTTAAATGATTTATAGGTGATTTTAGTGTAAACGGAGAGACAGGGTTGGATATTAAATATAAGGCGCGACTACAGTATTCCTTGTAGCTTGTATGTACGATAATAAAATTTGTATAGTTTTTAAAATAATTTTATGGTGCATCGTAAGAAAAATGAGTCGAGACACGTCGTTCACTGAAAATAAATTTATTCAGCGCGTTACATATATTTTAAGTAATGAATGATAGAGGAGGAGCAATCGGTTAGAGGCAACGAAAATTACTGTTAACAAATAATAAGAACAGCGACTATAAATAATTGCTCAATCGCAAAGTCACGCATTTGTATAATTGCATTCCCATTTGTCGAACAACTTTCCGTACAAAGATAATTACTGTTAGTCAATCGATCACCCTCGTTCGTTTTCAATTCTATGTTTGAAGAAAGGTGCTCGCAGTTCTAGGACTGATACTTGAAATAATTATATCGTTTAATTAAAAGCAATACTGCCTTCGCGATCAATGATCCGTTTAAAAGTATCGATTTCTGTAATGATCCGTACATGATTTCTATATCTCTGCACTGATGTATCGTAACATTAATTAACTCCATCAAAAAATAACAAGAAAAGAAAACGAGAATAACAACAAATCTTTCGTGCGGCTAAAAAATCAAACGATGAGAGTAAACCGTCTGTTAAAAATGCTGGAAAACAAACGAATATCTATGATATTGCTCCAATTCACCAATCACAATAAAACGCAGATCGTTCCAGCAATTCATACAACAATAAAATGTCGAATTGCTGGAGAACATTCTCCAACAAAGAAGGGAAAAGGAAAGGTAACTATCGTTTCTCAACCAAAGTCACTAATGACCACAAATTACCGTTCGTTACGCTAATACTATCATTAATCACATTACGCTCCGCCTGACGCATGGTACAATCAACGATCAACAAAAACGCCCACCTTTTCACGTGAAACGCGCGTCGTCAAATGTCAAGTCGTCCCATCATTTCGTGCTGCGATACGTTTACACACGGCGCGGTTATCTGCAACATAGTTTTATTGCTAAAAGAACGTCGAAAGAAAGATTTATCTAGAGAAATAATGCAAGAAAAAGGAGGGGAAGCAACGCAGAGGAGACACCTGCGATCTTTTCCCCATCGAATTCAATGGGGTACTCGAAATATGATACACGCAATATATATAATTAATTACGAGTATCGAGACGAATTTATGGGACGGCTTAATATTTATTCGCGTATCGCCTAGCACAGCGATCGTGGCCTAGGGAAGAATTTCTTCCTTTTTCAGAGCTTTCAAAGCTCTTGCTGCCAGCGCTCTGCTGACAGTCGCTGCCGTGTCCTCGATTATTGGACTCGCGATGTCCAGTACCAAGCGCGGATTCGAATTGAAGAATGTTGCGGCTGCATCGGCTGAAACGAAGGAACAGCATGAAAAGGCGAGACGAACACGCATACAGAGAGAGAGGGATAAAGGCGGGGAAATAAATGGGAACGATTTCGTTAGAGGAGGAAAGGGTTTGACAAAAGCTATCCGGACGCAGTATGCTTCGAAAGATTTAGGGTCGTGGGGTCAAGAATGGAACGGCGATAAAAGAAGGGTTTCGAAAGGAGCTGTATATGTTTGGCGGCGTGAGAAATTCGAGAGGAATTTATAGAAAAATTGTTGCACCTATTTGTTCACGAGTACAAAGAGACGATGATGATTTAATAACGATCAATTCGTCAATCCATAAATTCTGCTAAGATTTCGAGAGATTTTTAAAAGCAATTCTAGATTATTTGAATAAGAATGTTTACAGTGAGACGGTTGAAACGCAGCGAATTGATTTAGTAACGTACAAAAAGTTCAAATGTTTCGGGATATCGAGGATCGTTTTAAAGTGGAGGCAGTACGGTCGCTGAAAGGTAAACGGAAATTAATTACCAGCTAAGGTGTGACTAGGTGGTACTTTCAGTTTGATGTTTCCATCTCCAACGCGAATTTTCGTCACGAGTTTGTCGACCTCGATCCTTTGCACTCCGTTCTTATCGGTCACCTCCTTTCCTTGGGCGTTTACTTGCGCCTGGGTGTTAGCTGTGGGGGAAAAGTCGAGGTGAAATTGAAACGCCAGGGTCGAGAAAATTGTACGAAAGGAACAAGGCAATTATCACAGAAATACATGTATATTAATTAAATTCCTCACTGAAATTTCCCTTAAAGCTGCCGGCACCGTTCAACGGGAGCAACAGCAATCTTCCTTGGACGTCATAGTCACCGTTCACGTGAACATAGGGCAGCTGAACCTTGAGGCTGACCGTCAGATCGTTCGGATTGGCTTTCAACTCGTCGATGAGGAAATTCGTTGCGCCGTGCACCCGAATTTGGCTCATGTTCGCCTTAATTTTTAATGCCTCCAGATTTCTGTCCACTGTCAAGGATGGCAGGTACAGCGGGTCCAAAGCTGGCAGCTTCAAAGACGGAATTCCCTTGGCCAGGTATGGCGTAATTGCGTTCAATTGCTGCAGAACGCATCTGTTGTACTGCGCCAGGTCGTTTGTTCGCGGGCAAGGCTCAACGCCAGGTGCTAAGAAGAAAGAACAATAGGAGCGTTTCGAGGATAATGAGAACGGGACAAATTTTTGTTCAAAGGGAATGTCTCCCTCTCAATTTAATAAATGTTTGAACGGTCTTTTGATTCTATATATTCCACGCGTTGACTTTCGCGTCCGTTCAAAACCGAATTATCCGATAAATTGCTCGTTACGAGATTACACAATACAATGCTCAAGTACCGTGCTTTAAATTTCCCGATGTCGTCCTATCGATGAAGCGTTTCATTTACGTACGCGTTTATTTCTATGAACGGATTAAAGGCCAATTAAATTGTTCTGTGCACGTTTCGCGCACGCTGGAAATAATAAAAGGTGTTAATTTGAATAATATTTGCATATCACGCGGATCGTTCGGCGCGTAGTTTGTACAGGTGTAATGTGGCAACGTGTGCAGAAAGAATGTGTGCAACACGCGCCCAGGTAGGAAAACTTCCTCTTACGTTGCGAAAGGGATCCCGACATTCCGATCGGTGAAAAGCAACAACGCGCGTGTTTCTAAAACCTATCATCATTTTAGCTGCCTGCCGTTCAATCAATTACGAATTGCTCGCATCAACGTGCGTCAACGCCGCGCTGCTGCTGCGTCTCGATGACCATTCGCAAACGAATTACCCTCGCGATCCGCCAAGTGCATCCTCAATTGTGTCGAAACGAGAATCGTTATCGAAACGTTCGCGAACAAATTAAACCGCGAATTTTAAAAAACCTGTCAATTACAAGACCGTAGATACGAAATGTAATATTATCGTAAGAAATTTGAATTCTGAATATTTCCTCCATGCGATGCTGTCCACGTTGAAAAACAAAAAATGATAATTGTGCAACGTCCCTCGTGGTGCACAAAAATTACGCGCAGAGAAAGAGTGTTTTCTCGCAACAGAGGTGGATGAATTATTTTTTAACGAGAACTTTCCTCGGATTCAATTTGTTCAACGAAAAACGGTCAACGTAATTCGCAGAAGCGACGGTTTAACGAACGCCTGGCGTATCGTTGATGGCCAAGAATTCAAAGGTGCGCTGTTTTTTTTTTTCGTTGCTGTCGGGGATTCTCGATGCCAGGTCTAAAATCGAAAGTGTGTATACGTTCGGGTAGAAAGTGAAATTACGCGAGTGCGGTTTTTCTGTGCTACCGTAAAGGTGAATTGTCGCGGTGTGGAGGAACATCGAAGAAGAAAACGCGTGTCTTCGGGAAAGGATCGATGGATTGGTCGATCGTTGACCGTGCTCGAGGCGCAGCTTGATTGATAGATCGTCGATAGTTGGACGGGGACAGGCCATACTTTTTTGTATCACTGCTGGATCATATATCTGGCAGACCGAGGGTGGGGACGGTGTAAAAGGAAATGATTCTCCATTTTCCCCTTTTTTTCTGTACCTCGCGTTCGATAAGTTGCAATAGATAAAGAGTAAATTATAATTGTGACTACGATACCCGGAATAATAATAGCGTGTACGCGAAGGAACACTGATAACAACTGCGAGAAGAAAAAGACGAACGAGTGGAGAACGGTGGAAACAATAATACAGGTCCGTTTTTCCTAATTTGTTCGCGGGATAATGAAGTTTATTAATTCTTTCGATTTATTAATTAATTTTACGCGAACGCTGGGAATGTGAAATTTGCATGGGATTTATTTGCTGTTTTCTAAAGATTTCGTAATTTCAACATTTCACAGGTGAAAACGTAGTTACTAGTATATAATTGCTAATATAATTAGTAATTATATTTCCACCGAAATCCATTCTCAGAAATGTTCGATAATTTTTCGCGAATAAAAAAAAAGTCGCGTCATATTTACAGTCGACACTCCGTTGGCAGGTGTTAAAGCCCGAACTCAGGTAAGCCTGCACAAACATCAAAGTCCTTTTTGAATTTCACAGGTTTTTAAACATCTCTTCATACATACTTCGATAATGCAGCTCTTTTTGTACGCAAATCGAGCATACTTCATCGTTCGCAAAAAAAAGAAATCTTTATTCAGTATAATCGATTCGTTTCGCGGAATCGATTTTTGCCGCATGATAATGCACTTTACTTTACAAGGATCTCCAGACAATATTTACGACAATTCCATTCCGCGTTACGTTACGTCCTTTGTACCGATCGAATGAATATTGAATTGTTACAATAGTATTATTACAATTCTCGATTTACGTCGATCCATTGGATTTCCTTTATCGTTTATATATCGCAGCCGATTGTCAAGTATATTCGCGAGCTGGACATTCCGAGCTTTTCGAAACGAACCGTACCGATTGCATTGCAACCAGGACGAAGTTGAATTACAGCGATCGCGTTGCAACGAAATTAATTTTTATTAATGTCGTCCTTGCAATGCCTGCGCAGTCACTGTGCTCGGGTCGCGCGTATACAAATGGGCATTGGTGTAAAGGGGTATTCGACTCGTCGACAATTCACGCGATTTCTCAAGCAGGACGCGCAGGAGATTCACTTCGCGTTAGGGAGAAATATCCGTGATTATTCTATGGGGACATCTGCGATTGACGATCGTGTGTTTACGTAATTGACAAACGACTACTATTTCACATAATTTCAGTCTCGATTAATCGCTTCGTCGACATGTTCAATTGAGAGAGAAGGGAGTGTCGTTAGAAAGTGAACGAAGCTTATCCCCGATCCATCTCCCAATGAAATCGAGAGTATTCCCATTAAAGCATACCACCTCAGCCCCAATTAACTTCACTCTCAACTGCGGTTACTCAATTCTTCCCAGAAACCAACCCTCGGCGTCGCTGTCAACGGATAGCTGACGGGGCGCGTAACATTTAAGGCGAAACAATCAGGTACTCACGCAGCTCGGCAAGGATCCCATCGGTCCAGCATCCAATCAGGAACAATCCAATCAGCAACATCATCCTGTCACTGGCTTAGGTCAGAACCCCCGCGAACGTCGATCTATCCGCAGAACGCAATTAGCGTGAGAGATATTGAAAATGTGTACGGGCTGCCGCGTTCCATGGGTATATATAAACTAGCAGCACTTTCTCCGCGTGTACGACGCCCCACTCTGTGCCATGGTGAATTTATCACGGTAGAATGCGTCCTTTTAACTCAGTCAGGGCCGTAGCCAGACCGAAACACGTCGCGCACTTAAACGCGCGATAAAAAATCGCGTAGCTTCCCGTGGAATCGTTGACCTATAGGTCAGGATTCCTCTAATCCTGACGAATAATTGACCCCGCTCCATACGACGCAGGTACATCTTTGCTCATGGAGTGATACGTTTTCTGAAGGGTCTGGGGTATGATATGGGCAATTTGTATAGTTTCATTTATTTGAAAGAACTCTCGGATGGTTCCTTGATACAGCTGTACTTCATGTTTGTATTGCGCTTCTTTTTCCGTTTTCTCCTTTGGTAGTCGATTTCTGTTCATTGAAACGCCTCGATGGGATGCGATTGGTTCCTTTGACTTTCCTATCATTTATTAACTCTCCGTGGCTTTTCATATTTTTACAGAAACTGGTAATCCGTTTCTTGGTTCACTAGGGAAACTGTTTATCGTCGTTCAGATTGGGACGATCAATGTTTCGTCGAGGTTCTGATAGCTTTTAGTCGCGGGGGTTGTTTCAAATGTCGATTGCGGGAGCTTTCAACAGGTAGCTGGGGGAACTTTGTCGTATTAAATTCAATTCTACAGTTTGCCGGTGTAGTTTATGGTAAATAGAGAAGGGGACGCAGGTGTTGACATTTAACGGTGCATCTCTACGGGAATATATTAGTTATATACAATTACACAACGTACATCTTATTAATATCTTCCATTCAAGTTGCGAACATTTCCATTGGGAATCGCCTATTATGTCAGAGACGCCCCCAGGAAGTAAAAGTTCGACAACTAAAATTCGGACAGTCACATCACGGTGAGAGGTGTTCAAAAGTTTCCTCCTCAGGTGACTCCGATTAGACGACGCGATTTTTCGTCAACCTTTGATTCCAGATGACGTTTCTAAACGTTTCTAAACGTTTCTATGGACGAAACTGTTGCAAAATTCGCGCGAAACGTGTATATATGTTAAACGCGAATTCTCGTTCACAGATTTTGTCCCTCGATCGATTCGGAGTATCGAATTATATAATATTAAACGTGTTACACAATTATCGTAAGCTCCCCCGTGCAGTCCCATTGGAAAGTACGAGAGCGTTGCTTGTTTAGAAAAAAAAAACGTGTCATCTTTGAACCATAAATTCTCAACCGATCGAATTCACATTTACATAGTATTATGGAACGAACAGAACCGGGCGAACACATCGAGGAAAGTTGCGTCAACCATTCTAACGTAATAAAAAAATCGATCACTCGAAATCTACAATAAGAAGGATAATGTGTAAAATCGAGCCGAACATTCGAAGAGAAATCCGTACGACAATAGATCTCCATCGATCCTCTGAAGCATGCTTGTACGGTTTTCGTTGCGAAGTAATTTTTCCCGACAATTACAGCTTTCTTAATAATATCAGCGCATCGTAATTACCCTCGTCGTTGGCCAAGAACTTTTTTACAATCGCTCTTGTCGCAATTATTCGTCGTCGATTTAATGGACGCTGCTATTTATCTGGCGAATTCTGCCTAATATTTTCCTGTCGGTGTTCGGTATTTCGAAAGTGCACGACGAAGACAAATAATACATTCTGCGAAACATCTGCTCGCGCGAAACTCGTCGTTGGCTGTGGCCCGTTTGAATATCTTAGCTGCAGGGCTCGTTACAATTTTGTAATCGTTCGCTTGCCACATTTGCTTCGGACCACGGTGAATCACGCTCGCTTGCTTTTTTCGTTTGTTTTGTGGAAAGTTTCATTAAGATTTAACAAGACCGAGGTTCTTAATTGGTTTTTTCGTGTTCTGCAACAAACACTGTAATAATTGCACATTTCTATTTCTATTCGCGGCCAGTGAATAATTTCGTTGCTCGAACGAAATGAAATCTATCGCGTGGCCAGCAGCAACGCCGTTGAAGAATAATAGACACGCGGGCATTCTATCAATCATTTTATTGGGCAGATCTTAACAACGATTAAGGACACATCGAAACATAGATCAATCATTTTATTTCCGACGTCGAAAATTTGTAATACACCGAAACGTCCTTACCGCCCGTATGATCGCGCGCAACACTAGCGTCCCAATTATCCTCACAGGTATCGCATATAATCTGTTATATTCAATATTCTCTTATGTCATACCATTGAAACGCCCGTGCCTCTTATAACATACAGTGTTACATAAAATGCGTAATATGTAACAGAGCGGTGCGCGATTTTCTAATACAATTCTAATTCTACGGTAACGAACCGTCGCGTACCACAATACAAACGGTTGGAAATCGTATCGGGAATTGTAACGATTATCGACACGCTCGAATGTTGGTTCTTAGACGTTACACGTTATAGACATTATACATAAGACATCAACCCCATCGGTGTCTGTCGATCGCCATTGCAGAAACGAATCACTCGTTGGGGACAAACGATCCGAGCACCCCGATTCCACGGAGATCGATCGGGCTTTGATCGTTACCGTCCCCGCGGATCGCGGGCTTTCCCGAACACGATTATATAAAATCTGGCGAATCCCAACTGGTTCCGGTATGGCGCCGTGAATGGTGCACACTGTGTAAACGGCACGTAACGTTCGAAAACCCGTTTGAAAATCGGCACGTGTAACGCAGCCACACCGTTGACACAACTTGGGAACATATCGGGCTTCGCGAACGAGTTTGTTTCTACGATAATCCAGGTTTGCCACCCTTGGTCACGCGGTTGCGCGTGAACCGGACAATTGCGAAGCTACGCGAAAATTTCCACCCACCCGTTGGACCGTTGAGAACGAAAAGCTCTCACCTGTTGGAATTTCTCCCGTTGAGAGAATATTTCCTGGCAAACTGAAAGTCCCTTTTGTCGACGACCACTCTGCGAGAGGTGTACGAAAGTAGAGATTATTGAGGAGTTGTCCACATTTTTAATACATACGAATTTTCTACAACTTAAGCTAGCAATCCTGGGAAACGTAAAGTGATATAAAAGTTCTGCGCGCAAGTATAATGGGAAACATGTGTGTAAATAAATATGTGTACGAAGTTCTACCTTGATAATGTTACCTTACGCTATAGAAATGCAAATTCTTTACAATAAGTTAATCGGTTAAATACCATACAACGTTACATAGTCTTATAGTCAGTGAATACAATGACAAATAAATAGCCGCGTGCAATTACCAGTTGACGATTAATTATACGAAATTGTCACCTGCTCAACTGTCTGACAAAGACTCATTAATAACTCGAAACGTCCCGTCGACGATAATAACAGAAAATCTCGCCTTTTTATCGCAACTCGGCGATTAAAATTCGAAGTAAGAGTTCCCCGATAATTAGTATAAAACAATAATATCGGTTAGTGTAGAATAAAGTGCAGTATAATTGCCAAAAACTTTCACATAATGCTCGAAGTAACCGTGAACTCGCCTGCGAACAACTTGCACTTTCACCATCGATGAACGACGCGTTCCAAAACAAACAAAAAAAAAAAAAACAAAAAAGATCCCCTTCTCTTCGAGCTGTAAATTTTCTCCAGAAAATTCGAAACTCTCGATAACCCGTTTACCTGTAAAAATCACCAAAATATTTGTTGTCCTCCCACTTGTATAAATCGTTTCAACCCTTCCAGCCTTTCTCTCGCGGATAGAATTATTCTGAGCATTATGCGCCGTACAGAAATCGTCGAAAATTAATCGAACAAACGTCTCTCCCGGTTAGAAGTGTCCGTTCGAACGTTCGATTGCCTCCGTCGCCGGCCTAATTGACCGGAAGATTCTTGTACATTCTATAAATCATCGCGTCCGCCGTTTTTTCATTAAGGGCCTTGGTAGCCAGGTCGTCGGCGAGCATCGCGGCGACCGCCTCCGCGGCCATCAGACCTGCAAACGAAAGTTAATCGTGCATGTACCATTAAACGGGTTAATATGATGTACAACGTGGAGTTGCATTAAGACGTTCATTGAAAGTGGAGACACTTTTACTTCGCTTCGATTAACGTCAATACGCCTCGGCCACTTTTACTTTTCACCATTGTTCCACTGGATCGAACGCGCTTCTTTTCCTCTCCAAACGAGTGGAGAGGGAAGAAGCGTTTGTCGCATTTTTCTAATTATCATGGGACGTCGTGGAATGTAAGATTTACGTTAAATATATATATGTATATGTACACATAGTAGCTATTGTATTTAGCAAGTGGACGAATGAAATTTAGAATGTTCAAGTCGACGGTTTTACGGATCGACAGATCAATGGAACCGAAGAAAGATTTCGAATGGGTTAAGGAAAAGAAGAAAATAATTCCTAAAATATATATATATATATACGTGGTACGGATCGTGACAGTTATGCGTGGGATATTTATCAGAATTATCGTAGACGGTGCGATTAGATTTTCAATTCTTCAATTCGTCATATATAACGGGTACGTTTCTAATCGTTCACGATTGAATTATTTTCTCCGTGACTGATTGCAATCGCGTTCGCAATTGAACGAGTCCCAATATTCATAGACTCAAGCGGCCACTTTGCCCCTAAGCATCTTTTATGTAATCGGAAAAATGTGTTCATTGCCCGAACACGACGTTCCGCGATCTAGACACGGAGTATCCAGCCGATCGCAACCGGTCAGATTTCCCGATCGATTCCAGATACCTTTCCTGCGTGTATTCACAATTTTCTTTCGCCGGCATTTCCCTGGGTGCTCGCTAATTACGGAAGAACACCGGCCGCGTGACGCAACGAGAACAGACGGAACAACTTTTACGTAATACCTCGAACCGGCTTTTGTTGTCAACGTTCGCCACTGGGACGAGGCTGCGATTCAGTAACGTTTTTCAGAAACGTTTCCTCCTGCCCTCGTTATGTCATTCGAATTAGCCATTTCCCGACAGATTGGGGTTCGCCGACGGATTCGAGAGCGCGGTCAAATTTTCGCCAACGAACAGCTAAAATACCGATGATATTTTATCTGGTTGATCGAATACGAATCGCGCACGACAACTAATGTTCGTTCCATTTCTCACGTTGATGTATCCTTCCGATGTTAGTGGAATCCCAACGATGTTAGTAAAAGGTTAACGCTTTTATGTTACGGTGACAGATTTAAGGTAGCCGAGGTGGATGCATTTTTCGGAACGCGTATGCTCACCGTGACCCAGAATCGATTTCACTGGACCTTGCTCGTCCATTCCCTGAAGAGAGACGTTCTGCTTTTTGGCGTTCAACTTGCTCCTGGCGGCACGAACGATCAGCGTGTTCTGACTTTTGACTTTTTTCAGTTCGACTGTGAAGTCTCCCACTAGGTCAGCTGTGAATCGGAACGCGCAGAATTTCGTTAAAGTGAAACATGTGCGAAAAGAAATAAAGAACGAGAATGATGTTTCGCTCTATTTCGTCTCGTTGTTATCGCGAACACCAGTAACATTAATATCAAATCAGATATGTGTGCGCAATAAGATTCTATCAACAACAGTGTCGTCTTCAGCGTGCTCGGCGTGACATCGTTTCGTTAATACATTTAACAAATCGAAGAATGTACTTACTGAAGTTTCCATTGAATTTCCCATTCCCCCGTAACGCTTCCTCGCCAACTTTTCCCATTAATTGATAATCGGACCTCACGCGAAGGAGGGGCACCCTTATTTTCATAATAACGTGCATAACGTCGTCCTTGAATTTAGCAAACGTAACCATTGTTAAATAAAATGTGACGGAAACGCCAGTAGCAATTTGTAAGGCAATTCGTCGAGTACTCACGTCGGTTTCATTATCCCTGTGAGCACGTTTGTGCCTGTTCGCCTGGACGAGCTTATTTTCCCCAGGCTTCTTACCATCCATTGCACCGTAGTGATAAACCAGTTGCATTCCTTCTTCGAAGTATCCTTGCTTCTCCTGATGATCCCTGGCGTATCTGCTCAAACCGTCCAGCCTTTTCGCTTCTATGGCGGCCTTAACTTCGTCGTTTCTCTTCGTTAGAGACTCTCCCTCAGTACAGTTGCCACTAATAATACGTTTGTTCCCGAGGATATCCTGTATTGCATAAGTGAACAATATTATTGCCACCGTAGCGTAATATCCACGCAGGACTGTACGAAGGTGAAATTCTGTGGGTAAAAAATAGTGAGAGATGAAACCACCTAAGGAATTTTTTGCCGACTGTTCGAAATTTGTCACGGAACATTTGTAAAATATCCTGAGGACGTTTCAAGGCATCTTCAAAAGTTTCTTCAGGTTCCCTTCAGGAAGGGTTCCAGAATTTATCGAGACATTTCTCAAGCGTTTATATTTAAGAAAAGAAGTCATGCATCTCCATTATTCTATTCTTTCTTCTACAAGACAACGCGGGGCAGTCGAGTCACTGCGTACCTTGGAAGCATCCTTCACACCGAACACCCTGGCGCCTTCCTTAGATTCGATCCGTCCGTTTCCAAACCGTTTGACGCCGCCGTTTTGCTGCCCATCCGCGTACAGTATATCGATGTAACCGGGCTGCTTCTCCAAGTGTTTCGATTCACCGCGATACACCTGCCCCCTGCTAATAGCCGCAGGTGCGAACTTCTCACCCGTCACCCTGCTCTCCACGTTCTCGGACGCCGAAGTCTGGACATCCTCGTAACGTTCCTCGGCCCTTCGGCCACCTTGATCCTCCCTTCTCTGACCCTGCCTTGAGTTCTCCCTGCTCTGTCCAATGTAAGAATCGAACTTCGACCTGTCGTGGCTGTCCTTCCTTTCGTTGCTCCTCGAGTTCAATCCAGAGTTCATCGCGCTCATGGCGTAGATCAATTGAACGTCTGACGGATACCTCAGGTTCTCCATGATTCGGCTGGTCTCGCCTTTAGAGAGGACCCTGGCACCCTCCATGTCGAACGAGCCGAAACTGGACCGTTTCTGTCCAGTTTCATCGGTCGCGACCCGTTCACCCGGGCTCCCCGTCATTTTCTGCGACTGTATCTTCAGCAGGAACGGATCGTACTGTCTCAGCCTCTCGAGACGGGCGTCCTCCTCCTTAGAGCTGGCAGCGAACTTGCTGTCCCGGTTCGTCGCACTGACCACCGCCTCGAAACTCTCGTTTCTGCCCCTCGGCTCCTTGACCAGGGTGTGGAATCTGTATCTGATGGAGTCCAGGTCCCTGAGATCGCTGTAGCTCACGTAGCCAGCCTCCAGCTCGCTCAGGTTCGATCTTAGTCGTCCGCGGGCTATGTGGATGCTCTCCAGGGTGGACTCGTTCAATCCTGCGATCTCCACGTTACGAAGAATTATTCTGTAGCTGGTGTCCCCTTCGGATTGGTCCACTTTGATGACCGGAACTCGCAACGGGTCCAGTTTGCCCGTTTTGGAGAATCCACCGGTTAAAAGTTTCGTCCAGAGCTGCTGCGACATCTCCAACAGAGATCCCTGAGAGTTCGCCAGGTTCAAGGAACCCAGGAGTAGAAACGCGACGACGACGGTTCTGGCCATTGCGTTTATTCGTTGCCGCACTCCTTCCTGTGCTTGTCCGCACGTTTATTGGCGAGTGCCGTGTTTTATCAGGGTGGTTCGGGTCCAATGCTATCTCGGTATCGATGAACCGTTGATTTACGGCTATCGAGCTTTTATTTCCCAGATGTAGATCGGTTTGATTAGTAGCAGGAGAACGATAGAAACCACGACGAATGTGAAGAGAAAGCAGAAGAGGACGGCGCACATCAACACTCGGACTCCTGGACGTACGATTCGCTGGTGTTCCAGGATGGTTCCGATCGTTGGATGATTCGGGTCGGATCAACGAGGCGCTGCGAGCATTCCTGCGAAGAGACGGACCACTTAATCAGCCTAAAATTTAGTAACGGCGCAAGTGTTAATACGGATGCAATAGACCGCGATCGAACGTAAATAAAGCCTACGCCGTTAAGATTAATTTGATCTCTTCGAGCAATTGTTTAATTGTAAATATCGCCCAGCTTGAAATCCTAACGTCCGTACACGCGCGAGACAAAAATGCGCGACAAATGTTCCGGCGAAAGAAAAAAAGTATTCACATAAACGAAAAGTACAAAAGTTCCTTTATCTTAAAAATGATCCATCCCCACCCTTTTCAACCGAGGATCGTCCCTTTACGATTCGACACCCTGCGATGCATCAAACCAACGATCGCCCCGATAAGAACTCCTCCACGATTCCTCGCTATACTACCCACAAGCAGATTTATTTCTCCGCCGTCCGTTACTGGGCGTGTGTGCTCGCGGAAAAGTGACGAACGCGAGTGGATGATGCGTCTGCACGACGGTTTTATACAGCTGCGTGGAAGGGCACCGGATCTGGGCCATGGACCAGCGATTCTTGTGACGCGCGTTAACTAGGTGATCTTTCTAGGCATTTGTGCGCCGTTTTTTTCTTTTTTTTTCTTTCTTTCTTCTTTCATTCTACACGCATTTTATCAGCGTCCCCCCAGTGCGTTTCGCCCCCGTTGCGTATAGAGGGCAAGGTCCTTCCAGGACCTTAAGTGGAGAAACCACGGCGGTGGATCCAGAGCCGCAAATAGCGCGCCGCCGGAGCCGTTACGCAATTGCCCGTTCTTAAATGTACATCGCAGCAGGTGCGATGTACCTGGGATTTCGCGTCTAATGGGGAGCACAGTTTTATCGCACTTCTGTTGCGACGTGATCGTTGGGAAGATTTCGCGGCGATGATGTTTCTGGGGTGGTTTCCGGGCGATCTTATCCAGGATAAGATCGACGTTCGTTTCGACCCTTTCGACGGATCCTTGGATACGCGCGGACAGACTTGCGAATCGTGCGATCGTTTCATCGAACGCAGCGTATTTGAATTGTTTTATTCGTTTCCATGAAAAGTTCGTCGTGATCATAAATACGACGAGCCGCAGTTCATGTTTCTGTTTCCAGCGCGTGAATTGCCGATTAATTATTCGAGCAGAATGCTTCCAATTTTCCAATGGTTCCAATTTGGATCAGCTTCGGGGATTCTGCTTCGCCACGAAGATGGACGAAAAAGATGAATATATAATCTGAAATAATCGAAAGATTTGATATAAGACATTCTGTAATATAAAAATAATTATGTAGGAAAGTATAAACGAAATGTTAGCAGGTTACCGGGGGCCTCGATTCGTTTTCACATTTTCATCCGAAAAAGAATTACGATAAAGGTAAACGAGGTTTAACAGCAAACGTTGAAATATGAAATTTCGTAATGTACAATAAGGAAGTAGAAGCACGTGCGAAATTGCGTTATCAGCGCATTGCCGATTAGCGGCACGTTTATAACATTCGGCAAGATGCACCTTCGAATTATTTGGGGATCGAACATCGCCGACGTAGCAGCGATGGGTCTCTACGAACCCCTGATAATAGTTCTGGTGGCAAGCAGCTTGTCTGTTGCTGACGATGCCTCGGGAATACGTGAGTATTGTTTATTTTGTAAATTTATATTTCATTATATTCTACTCGAAAGTGAAATTCACAATTTTTGTACGAATTTCGAACGCATAGTTAATCCGGTTCGCGTTCTTCTGCGATACCCGGTATATGAGAATTGACGTTGCATCTGGAGCACGTGTTTAATACACGATGAGTCGTGCAGAAAATTACGCTACTTACGTAGAAAGAATTTAGGTCTAATTTTAATCATGGACAGGGTACAAGTCGTTGAAAATATAACACTACCTTTCTGTTCTTTTACAAAGCTGAAGCAGGATGATAATTTATTGCTAATACAACGGCTCGAGATAACTAATTATTTTGGTATTGCGTAAACGAGATTTATAAGTTGCAGGGTGTTTATACATTATTTCTTGTTTCAATTTGTAGCATCCTACGTGAAAATATGCCACCGAAGTGATAGAAATTTGGACATGTGTATTAAAGATAGCATGAACAGTCTGCCACCGTACTTGAAAGATGGAATACCAGGTCTTCGACTTCCGCCATTTGAACCGTTTCGGGTCGACGAAATAAATTCTAGTCATCATTCAGATTCAATGAATTTGGATGTAAGGTACACGAACGTGACCATATACGGAATGAGTAATTTCGTAGTAAATCAATTCAGGTATGTCCGTCCAATTTAATAGACAGACTGGTTTTACAATTATTTATAGCAATTCGGACAGCATTTGAAATAATTATTACTACAAAGTACGATAGTATGTAGGACTATGCAAAACAATTACCAAATAATATTTAATTTATATATACACAAAGAAAGATTGAAACAATTCCTACTAACAAACTCAAATGAATATATCATAATTAATTTAGCGAAAGAGAGAGAGTCCGCAATGCATGATCGTTAACGTGCAAATCAATTTTGAATTACAGCCTTGACCTCGTTAAATACAAGATGCATTCGAAATTTCATTTTCCACATTTGACGCTGAAAGCCAATTGTCATGTGGTCGGAAGAATTTTGTCGCTACCTATCAATGGATCTGGCATAGGACAGATTGAATTAATGAACGTAAAATTAGACAAAAGTGAAAATGTAGACCTCTATACAAATGCAGAAACAGGAGATATTCATTTTAATGTGACCGAGATGGTCTTGAATGTCCAAGTTGCTCAAGGATCCGTGAAGTTGGATAAATTGTTCAATGACGATGAAGTGATGACTAATGCGACAAATCTTTTTCTCAATCAAAATTGGAAACAATTGGAACCAGAAATGAAATCGGAGTTCGAAAGGGTCGCATCTAAGGAGGCCACAAAAATAATAAATCGGCTCTTCAAAGCATATCCAGTGAAGATGTTGCTACCAGATTAAAATAACATGTTCGTACTAAAATCTACTTAAGCAGATGAAGTAACAGAAATAAAATATAAAAATGGTTGAATAATTTTATAAAGGATGTATGTTTGCATCTCTGTTTTTTATGATATGTTTCATGTTTCTTATTTTATGTTACTTTCCTAATTCTATTATAATTTAGAATATTCTTCCTTAATTTAAAATTGAGATTCTCCATAAATTAATAAAGATCGTGAATAATATAACTACTGTACGTTATTTTTATACTGCCAGCCCCTGGACATATATAACCGCAATGCATTTATGCAAGCTCAAGTTATAAGAGTTCCAGAAAGTCGGCTAACAATATTCCAAGCGCGGTCAATGTGCTATAAATAAATGAACGCTTTAAATAATTATTATAGGTGAATAGCTGAATTGTTTCCCTTTCATTTGAGACCACATTTATTAAAAAATAAGTACCAGGAGCCGAGATAATGACTTTTTAAAATTTTGTCGGTAGCGATATGTCGATAACCGGACATGTGGCGCCATCTCGCGTTTGCGGCCTTTTTCGCAGTTTTCCGCACCGCCAAAACCAAATTCCTGGATTACATCGTTAATTTAAACAATTGCATTTTTCTCGGCTTCTAGTGCGTATTTCTTAGCCGGACTTGTCTCAAATTAAAGCTACGGATCATAGCTATCCCCTTCAACAGTTGCAACAATATGGTAATTGTTGTTGAAAAGTTATTAACAATTGAAAAATCGGTAAAAATGCACTCCGAGTCACTGCAATTATCTCGGCTTCTGGAGGCGCTAGATTAATGATCGGGTGCTTAAAATGCAGGTAACAGATGCCGGCACACGGCAATAATGGATTTACAAATGCTGCACGAGCCGTTTATTTTTTATAAACAATTAAACAATTCGTTTGATAATTGCACCGAAGTTATGCATCAAGTCCTTTCCAACAGTGAATCAGATTGTTCGTTGAACCGAAAGCTTCAATTTGAGATGTCGTTGATTAAAATCGGCCAAGCAGAAGCCGATATAATTGAATTTGTTTAAAGAAATTATAAACAAATGCGATTACCTCGACTTCCTAGCGAGATACAGCAATGACCAGACGACACAAATTTAAACTAATAGTATCAGCTACCATCCTCAACAGGTGCGAACATGATTCCACGTGGGGATCACTTGTTATCAATAATTAAACAATTGGAATTGTTATTACGTTATTATATGCCACCTGCATATACTTACAGCCACAGTAGCTATGGTTCATAGCTTTCATTTAAGATAAGTCCGGTCAAGAAATACGCACTAGAAGCCGAGAAAAACGCAATAGTGTAAATTAACGATGCAATCCAGGAATTCGGTTTTGGCGGTGCGGAAAACTGCAAAAAAGGCCGCAAACGCGAGATGGCGCCACTTGTGCCGTTATCGACATATTCTTACCGACAAAATATTAAAAAATTATTATTTCGGCTCCTGGAGGATGTTTTTTAATAAATCGGGCGTTAAATGAAAGAGAAACGAATCAGCTACACGAAGAAAAATACTCCGTCGCTGTAACTATATGTAGTTGGCCGTAATAACAAGATTAATTGTTTAATTGTTTATAACAAATTAACTGCATATGAAATAATGTTCCCAGCTATTGGTAATGGTAGCAGATGGTGCGAGCTTTAATTTACGTCCTCTGATCATTGATGTCACTCGCCTACGAGTCGAAATAATAGCATTTGTTTATAATTTCTTTAAACAAATTCAATTATCGCGGCTTCTGCTGGGCCGATTTTAATCCACGACGTCTTAAATTAAAGGTCTCGATTCATTTGGCTCCGACGTGGGACTGTGGACCCTAACAGTTTAAACAATGTAAGCTATGTATCCTGTGTATTATGTTCCTTTTTATTTCGTATTGAGGTATAATATATAGATATTGTTATAAAGTGATTTTATGATTGCCTGGCTATCGATTCGTAGTATGATGACAGTACCTTGAAATTCTGAAGCAACAATTTATTCCTAGCGGATTTAATTTTTTAAATTACAGACATAATCCTGCACAATTGCGCTCCTAGAATAATCTTTGCTAAAATCTCCGCGAGCAAATTGAAGACATTCGTCTAAAAAACCAGTAGGTTTCATGAGGCACTTTTCAATTACCAGTCTACTAGTATTGCATTACTGTTTTACCAAACGTGCATCTATATTAACCGATTCCTAGCATAACGAAAATGTATAATCATTGAAACAGTGAATTCGCATACATAACCCGCCAAATTGTTTATGCACGTGAACATTTACGCGAGCACGTGATAACTTTAATGAACAAATTTCCATGCTTTAAAGGGGTATTCCTATTCAGTGCTATCAATAGACGATTTATAAGATGAAAAATGATTAGGTTATTACTGGTCAAAGGTTTTAATACATTTTTTTATACATGTTTAACTGTTCTGTAATCATCTTTATTATTACAGATAAACCACGTTAGAAATCAAACGCCTTTAGAAGGAACGGCAGCTGATATACCATAATGGATATCGTCCGAATCCTATTTCTAATTTTTCTAAAACCGAATACCTATCCAGTATTTTTACTTCCCACTTCTGTTCAATATTTTTCATTAATAATTTCATTGCTCGTACAGCTGTTGCGTATGTTATTCCTCTCCATGTTACTATTACTCCAATTTTCTTCCCATTATCTCGTGTTATGTCCATTATTCCATTAACTCTTATCTATTCGATTTCCTTATTGCTTTATTGTAAATAGAAAAACATCTTGCCTGGTAAAAAAAAAAAAAACAAAAAATCGAAGCGATAAAACGCAGGTTAAAGAGTGCCGATGTCGACACATTGTGCCAGTATAGTTACAAATTAGGTAACGACCGCACGTTTTTCCGGAATTTCTTCGAATGTTCGTGAAACGCACGAAAGTTTCAAGGTGTTAGAACAGCCGAGACGCTCGTTAAAACCGAGGACAATACGCGAAACGTTTACTTAGGAACCGTTCACGTTCTCATTTCCCCGGCGTGGACAATTCCGTCGCGAAAAAGTAACACCTACGTGGCGCGAAACACATAAACAATTATATTTATAGTTATAGGACAATAAGCTTGTCGAACGATAGAACGCTATTAATGTTTCTTTCGATTTGTCGATACAAGACGTCTGTTACATTGTTGCTTCCCTTTCTGTTCGCTTCCCGGACATCGCAACTCTTTCTCGAAATAATAGATTCTTCGGAGGGAAACGCAAGGACAAGGAAAATATCTTCGTCGAACGGCGAAATCGCGCGGAACAATGTTCAACGGCGTGTCTCTGACGAATTTAGTTTGCCCGATCGTATCGATATACAGAGTTTGGACAAAAATCGGTGACTATGACCGCAATTTTCAAGCGCTTCGTCGTCGTCTATCATTTATGCCGTGCACGATCCTTGCCAGGGACAAATACGAAAAGACAATACCGCATTAAAAATTCATGGCCAGCTTCGTAGCGAACGGAAAGAAACGTGACTTACTATTATCAAACATTAATATCGTTCGACGATCAGATAAAATATGTTGGCAACTTTCATATCACCCCGTTCACCGTTAAATCTGCACGTCGTCCTTAATTCGACGCCGATTCAATTGTCCTAACGATGGAGTCGATCCAACGACAGATTCAGGACCATCGATCGAACGGTTGGGAAGCGTCGATTTCATTGTTACTGTCAACACCGCGGATGGCCGAGGATAATAATTGCAACGATGCCGACGATACACATCGAACGTAACCACGCGTACGCAGAAATTTCAATAGCGTCGACGCTAAATGCCCCAGGGGGCACAACGAGTTCCGTGAAATTTTAACGAATGTCCGCAAATTCCGGCCGAGGATCCAAAGTTCATCGGTCACTGGCGTCGTAAATAAAAATAATCAACCGTTTCTCAATCAAATTTCGCTCCGAAACGCCTCGCTCCGTATTGCGCAACGTTACGCGAACGTAACAATTGCCCCGCGTTACACATTATCCATTTCGTTGCCCCGTGAACGGGCAACGAGCAACGGGGTTCGAATTTTCGCGTCGAGGTAAAAATCGACGGGACAACGACGGTCGGAAAGGAGGGCGGCCGCGAAATGAAGGGGGCGCGAATCGGCCGGGCGTGAACACGCGAAAATGAACATTGTTTCGCAGTGAACGTACTCGGGGGGCGTACGACGCGTACGGGGTCAGAACTGTGTTAATGGAATTAATGTCGTTACAATGCTCGTAACAGTTCGTGCAAATCACGTGGAACTCTCGCAACGATCTGGCGTACCGCGATTACGCAAAACTGTACCTGCTATTCATTTGGCGGCGCGCACACAATTTTTCTGGTCCCAGCTATTATCCTTCCTCCCGTACTGCCATGAATTATGCAACAGAAGTCCCCGGTCTAATTGAAGTGTCGGTGCCACCGGGTAAACGTGATTGCAAAATTGAACGACTCGGATGTTTCCGTAACGTCAGAAAGATGCTCGGGAACTGTCGACTGGGTTATTCAATCAATCGAAAGAAAAATCGATGAGAACAGATTGATATACCGGGGGTAACGCGTGTTGGATAAAATGACGAGGATTTCGCGAATTCGACGACACGTTTTAATGTTCTTTTTATTTAATACAAATATTTAGTAAAAATAATAAACGGTACAGCGTTGAGTAGCTCTTGTTTTTTAAAAAAAAGCTGCGATGCAACGAATTCTGCCGAATTGATTTATTATTAACGTCTATAGGAATGTTTCGTGGGTATCGTGAAGGAATCATCAGTTCCCCGATATCGTATTCGATATTCAGAAATTATTTTTCAATCAAGCGTCCGGCAACGATTCTCCCCCGCTCATTTGGTCATTCATCTTTGCCCCGTGTCGATGCAATCTGCATACAAAAATAGGAAACGACAAGGAAACAAATCGATTTATGAGATATTCGATCGCGATCTATCGGCACCACCTGCGAGAAATAGAAAGAATCGAATCGGTGGCGGTGTTTAAAGCCGAACAGAAGTTCCCTGGGTAGGGGAACGCTCGCATATAAGACAGAATATGAAGAGAGCCCGTGTTCAGTTTACGAGAGTCGATCCACCTAGCTGCCACCCTGATTCCACGGCTTAATTCACCTCGATCCAACGTTCCTCTCCACCTCGTTTATCCCGTGGAAAAAGGAAACTCCTTCCCCGACAGAAGAATCGAGGCGCAGCAAGGACAACGTAAGGCCTGCGGAGAAAGGGAGAACACGGGTGAACAAGTGTATCGAAGGAAACGAGAGAGTCAACGACAAAGTGTACATCGACCGAGAGCAATTGAATTCAACGTCCAAGGACCGCGAACCAAGGACGCTGAACGACGCGGGGAAAAGAAATTCGGAATAATTCAAGGAGTAAAAGAAGAGGAGAAGAAGAAGCGCGACCGGTCGACGATTCTTCGGTTTCGCAGACCAACATTCCTCCGTCCGGTGGACCTCCAGCGAGGTCGAAGTTCTCCAGGATGTTAACGCGCCGAAGGATAGCCTGTGTCGTACTATTCGGACTGTTGTCCGGGGAATTAGTGTCCTGTGCCACGGAACAAACGGATGTTGCGCTCGACGAACCCGACTTCGAAATTCGTAAGAATTCACAGTGCCATTACCATCATAATCCACGGGGAGCATGCGTCTGCAACAATTCGATGCTCCGATTAACGCCAATAATAATATGCACGTACAGTGCGAACGGGGCCGTTAATCACTGTCGTTTTTGTTGGCTCGCGCGAATAATTCGCCGGCGTTGATCGACCTCGGGTGAGACGAAATTCGACCGATTAACAGTGGAAAGCCGATATTCGTATCGGACGTCTGAAATGGACACCGCGGGTACAATTATGCAATCACTTTCTTGGTTCCCCTCCCTCGACAATCGAGATTTCAACCGTCGATCCTGTTCACGAACCGGGATTTCGTCACTGGCCGAAACGGGCACGGGAGATTTGAATATCGCACAACCCTGGCCGTTAAATGCGAGCAACGTTATTCAACGGAGCGGCCGCGTAACCGATGAAACAACGATCCCGAATCGCGTTTACACGCGAGCGATCGCTCCGCGCGTTTTCCTCGCGCGATCGTCGAGCGTATCTGCCTTTCTCTTTCCGCGCGCGCGCGACGAGCAATTGTGGGAAACGATTATGTCGCGGAAGCGTATTGTGCCGCGGCCGCTTTCCTTTGTTATCAAACGGTTTCCCCGGTTTCCCGGTGATTCTCTGACCGCCCCGTGCAATCGTTCCGCGGGCCCTATTAATTCGCGACTCTTTCAATCGAGAATCACCCCCTCGAGCGGAGCTGTTCGCGGTACGGCGTACCGATCGACGAAATCGGATCGCGTTCGAACGGAACTTTCTTCGCGGTACCTTCACGAATTGGGCTACCGCGATATGTTTTTTTTTTTTTGTGGGAGAGAAATTAATTGGCACGCCGGGTTTCAGATCGAGCACGAAGGAGAGTCTTTTTCCAGATACTTCTCGGACGTAATACTTTCTCTTTCTACGTCTGGCTCGAGCACGAGGAAATCGTTTGCCGCCTGTACAGCCTGGCGGAGAACGCCTGTCGTATTTTCTGGCTTCGTTCGCCGCGTTGCCCGAAGGTCGGGCTTTCGAAGTTGCCTCGCGATAACCACGATCGGCCGCGCGACATAGGTCCGCAAGGCTGGCCCAATACGTGATCCCTTTTTGTAAATTAAGATTCACGGACCACCGTCGGGCGCCGATCGTTCCTCGCTCGAAATACCTGTCCGAGAAGCACGCGTCGATCGTTCCAACGGCGATAATCGGCGCGGCCGATTCGGAACGCTCGGTTATCGCACGAGTCGCCGAAGCTCGAAGGGAAATGTGGCAAGAAGAATTCTCGAAATTTCAAGCGACGTCGGTGCGGCTGCGCAACTTCGACCGCCTGTCGCCTAACAATTTCAACAGTCCACTGATAATATAACGCTGGACGCAGCTCCGCTTGCCAATAAATAAAAATAAATTAGTCGGATCAAATATTGCGCAGCCACGGGGAATAATCCAGCCGTCCCCGGGATCATTCATCAGCGAATAAATCGAGCACCGTCGAAAAATTCGACGACCTACCGTCCCGTTCGTGACGGAACAATCGAACGTCCCACGCGAATTCCAAGGAGTTGTCGAACGACATCAACCTCCTCTCGGTGCTCCCTTCCTTAAGAAACCTACCCCGCATCGTTAAAAAAAGCCTACCCCCGCAGTGTCACGCGAAAATGAACAACGGACATCGTCGCAATCGTATTCGACGAGGGGCACGGTCAGAATTCAGCCGTCGTACGCGTTCTGCTTTGCTCGGACCAGACCCAACGCACCCACCCACGCACCCACACCCACGTACACACACACACACACACACACACACACACACACACACACACACACAGAGAGGCACACCAAAGACGTACAACCATTATGCTATAACTCGGTCGGTCCTCGCAGTGTTCAGCATAATGGTACCAGGCAAATGGCGTAACAGCGCTCGATGGTGCGGCGAAGGTTATGTCAGAGATTGCATAAGGGGTCCGAGGATCGACGGCAACCGGTCGGAGAAAGTAGCGGGCACGTACGAAGTTTAGAGCCGGTCCCGCGACGCTTTATCCGCGAACGGCGTGCATCGTCTTCGTCGGAGGTAACGGGAGTCCCGGTGCGCCCGGGTGAAAGCGCAACCCGCGCGTGCACGCGAGACTCGAGGCGACGTCCACGGACGCGGTCCGGAATCCGCGTGCGTAACGTGGAACAACGTCGTCCCCGTGGCGATTCTCGTTCCGTCGGTTTATTCGCGGCGTTGAATGCGTTTCTGGGGCGGACGGACCGATTTCTGCGTTGGGCAACCGGACAGTTCGGGGGGATTTTACGACGGGCGAGCGTTGCGACAAAATTCGGTCGGCCCCGGGTCGAAACGTGACGAGCGATCCTTGGTATTCCGCTGGAGAACGTTCTTCTCGTGTCGGGGATTCGGACGCGCGTTTGGCAATCGGACGACGAACGCGCGTGTTAATCGTTGCCGCGATTGTTGCGTTCGCACGAAAATGAGTTTCGTGTCGGACGAATTGTCGGGTGTTGGGGAAGCGGCGTCGAGGACGACGAACGTCCGCGAAGGTTCGCGTTGCTGGCAGCGCGTGGACGTTGGAAGGAAGCTGGAAGTGTGTTCGACGTTTTAGCGACGAACCGTTTCGTTCGGCCGAGCGCGTCGAAACGAAGGTTTTCCGATCGCGAGTGCGTTTCTCTACGCAATGTCGCGCGAACGGACTGCTATTGATCAATTGAGGATATTTACGGGATTGCGCCATTTCCACCGGGGTGTGACGAAATTAATGGCGTGGCGTGTTGCACCCGCGACACGCCACGCGTTGAAATCGCCTGCGAAGTTTGTCAATTCCGCCCGCCGTCGAACGTAACGCAATCGAATTTCTCCGGTTGAAGGAAAATTGGTAAGAGAGGAATAATAGTAAGGTCGCGGGGATAAGCGCAACGTGGTGGCGTTTTATGCGCTCGTTCGTGTAGCCAGGTGGAAAAGAAAGCGAGAAAAATTCAGCCTCGTGTATATTCTCAATGACGCAATGCTGATATGTAATGATCGCGGCGATCGTTGCTCAATTAAAAGTACACTGAATTCGAACAGAAATGCGGAATTTTCACGAAACTGGAAGACAAATCGTCGCGTCGACGCTGACAGAATTGCATTGCAACGAGTAATTTGGCTACATATTTTTGCTAGAAGAAAATTGGAACGCAGGAGATTCCACTCGCTTAAAGTTTATTGTTCTGCGACGAATTGTACGCCGCGGGGAATGTTTCTTAACGATGCGCACGAATTCTCGACGTATTTAATAGGCTTCGCAAAGGACAGGTGTTCGGGCGTCGATTTGCGTGCCAAGATCGATCGATCGCGAATCGAACAGAGTATGTCGCGTTTCAAAACGTGAAAATTGCGTCCACCGTGGCCAGCCTTGAGAGTACCGTGAATAAATCAACAGTTTCCAAATCTCCGTCACCTTTTAACGTACACAGAATTATTTGCATATCAATTTCGTGATAACGTTCGTGCCCGTAAACGATTGCTTCATCCGACATCGTACGCAAACATCGCGATCGAATAATTAACGTCGGCGGGGAAGGGATGGAACGGACGGATAAACCGATTGGGAAGTTCGATTAATTTATCGAGTACGTCGGTAGTGAGAGTGGTTGCACAATGGTACAGGAAGCATTAAGAACACTCGTACTATACGTGAACCGACGTACGAATCGATCGCGAAAGTTTGTTCACACTGAAAACACAATGAATCCATTAAGTAACTGGCGTAGAGAATTCACAAATATATTCCAACGATATTCTGTTTCCGCAGCCGAGTACATTTTACCCTGCAGTAGGTCAGACCCAAAATTGGAAGCGTGCTTCCAGAATACGATGAACCATCTGCAGCCGTATTTGCTGAAGGGTGAGTAAAACGAATTCGCCGCAAGCGTCCGGCGACGACGATTGAATCGTGTTAACGCCGGAAGGTGTTCGAAACGAGGCACGCGCCAGGTAAGCCGTCGCTAGAACGAAACGTAGGAACTGGGTTCGCCTGTCCCCGATGGTTCACGGACGTTGATACGAATCCGTGATTTCAAGAAATCGACGATACTTAATTCGTCACAGTAAGGGACGCTTGCGCAACGCGATTTTTTTCTTTTTAAAACATCCGGACCCCGTGGAAGTTAGCGTTTACATAAGACGAGCGATTACACGGCGCGTGTAATTATTCCGTTCTGCTTGAGGACTTTATGCGAACTGATCGCGTTTCTGTTGCACTTAACCGTACGGTGCCCTCCAATATTTTCTTTCGAACGATTATTTAATTACGCGCTACCAGAACGGAACAACGGGAGAACGAACAGATTTATATTATATATATTTATATACGATAAATCTTGCGGATAAAGAAAGATTGATCCAACAGCTCTTTGGTAATTCCCGGTATGAAAATATTTCGAACAAGACGGGCCAATAACGATAACTATACTCTTCAAGAAAATTCTCTAAACTCGGCTGGAATTATATGTAAGAAACATTTAACTGAACCAAATAAGAAGAACAATTTTCCCAGGTATACCCGAATTGGATTTACCTCCGATCGAGCCGCTGATCATCCCCGAACTGGGAATGGAGAACGGGCAGGGAGCCGTACGCGTCAGGGCGTTGTTCTCCAATATCACGGTAATAGGGGCTGGTAATTACTCAATCACAAAGGCACGAATCGACGTGACGACGTACAGGCTCGATCTTCACCTGGCGTTCCCGAAGATCGAGCTCCAAGGCAGATACGAAGTGGTAGGGAACGTGTTACTGTTTCCCATTCAAAGTCACGGCGAATTCTGGTCCCTTTTTGGTGAGTTCCGCTTATGTGCATCCGAATGCAAATTTCGTACCGTCCGAAAGTAAGATAAACAGAGGCGCACGGGAAACATTCTGAACTATCGAGCCATTTCCACACCATCGCTGAACAAAAACGATAACTTCTCCGTTCGATTTGAAACGTGCCCAAAGATCCTTCAGTCGCATAGAAAATCTCCTTTCCACGCGAGTCCAACGATCGTGCGAACGAAATTCGGTATCGAGCTGCGAGCGGCGGCGATTATCGTACGGCGACCACGCCCCGAAGAGATTCACGAGGTATCTGTTCCCCAGGTGACGTTCTGGCCATCGCTCGACTCCAAGCGGTCGTGGAAATTCGGGACGGTGTGCGATACCTGAAGGTGGGGCGATTGTTGGTCGACTTCAGTCTGGGCAGAGCGAGATTCCGCGTGATCGACGAGCTGAACGGCGACAACGTGATCGGCCAGGCGATGAATCAGTTCCTCAATCAGAACGCGAAGGAGATCATCGAGGAAATGAGACCGGCGGCGAGCGCGAGCATCTCGAAACACTTCAAGGATTTCCTCGGCAAGGCGTTGACGAAGGTCCCGTTGAAAGTGTGGCTCCGCGACACGTAGTTCCACCGACGCGTTCCTACCCAGAAGACGTTACCTCGAGGTGTGCCGAGGGTCTCTTTCTTCTTTTATAATTCCATCGAGCCCGACGCGAATGGGACTGACAGTGACGGCACGGAGTGGAATCAATGACTAACGGAGAATTGTAGACGATGGCGATTGACGGAACGTCGCGTTCGACGGGACCACGGAACCGTGTGCTGTACGTTTTTACGATTCGCCGGAAAATCGGGCGAACGTTTGCTCGCCGGTGGATCGTCGCGAGGACGATCGAATTGTGAACTGCGCTTGTCGATTCGGTGGCGCTGGAATGGAATCTCGATTGTCCGAACACGTTTGACGAGGGTGGGGGATAATTCGATCGATTCGAAATTAATTGGAAATGTCCGACGGATTTATCGATTGATAATCGTTCAACGTTTGATTGCTGCGACGATTTCGGCTTGACTCGCGTGGGTACGGCTGGATTATTTTTTCCAGTATTTTCCAGTATTTTCCAGTATTTTCCAGTATTTTCTATTATTTTTTTAGATTCCTGTGTCTTTTCTATGTTTTGATTCTCCCGCTTCGTTCGGACAGTCGCGGTTGAATCGCGCCACCGCGTCTTGCTCTGCGTAATTAACTGCATCTGTAGCAGAATATACTTATGGTTAATTATAATGTACAGTGATCTCTCGCTTTAATTATTGGGGATACGTGCGCGTGTTGCACATCGTTCCCCGTGTTCACGCGTCAGTATATATGCATAGGTTCTCGTAGAGGAAAGGAAAATTGTCTTGCGAATCGTTGCGTTCAAGGATAATAATATTTCTCTATGTGAAAATCATCGTGGCGTAAAACGTTTCATTTCCTTCCCCGCGCACTATTAATAATAAATGTTCGTGGACCAATTAAATGCTGTCCGTCGATCGAGTCTCGCGAATATTGATCGCGGTAAAACAAATTGAATTCGACGAATGAAACGAATAATTTTGGTCCAAGTTGAGAACCATTACCTTCCATATATTCAACACCTTTGTAAATACAATGGAACGCCCTTTTGCACGGTACACATTTCGAATTTCAACGCGTCCAAACACAGTTAGACGTGCTCCCGTTCCAATCGTCGATACACGGAACAGCGAAACGATGGAAAATTCGTCGTTGCGACAAAATTATCGGTGGTGGCAACGAATCGTCCCGTGACTGGTCGCAAAGTTTCCAGATAATCGCGGTGGCACACGACTACCCCGGACAGCAAAATTTTCTATCGGCCGTCGGCGAAATTCCGAAAGCTTCTTGTTTACAGAGGCGCATTAGAATGATACGATGACGAAGTCAGTTACGGTTGGAAATATCCAGAAGCTATACGGTTCGTGTTTTTCTGTGTCTACGGAAGATACTGTTCCACGATTGCACGACGATCCGCTAACTAATAATTTTACTGTCCCCGCGCGCGAATTCGCCTCCCCTCGAATTGAAACGAACCGACCATGGCAAAAGTGTTGGCCCGCCTCGACGAAATCGAAATTATTCGTGTCGTACGCTCGCGATGATACGCTGGCTGCGCACTCGCCGACGAGCCCAATAGTTACGTCGAAGAGTAAAAAGAAAGAACAATAAACGAATAAGTAAAAACAATCCGTACCAGCGTTCTTTTTCCCTCCCCGCCGAGACGCGTCCACCGCTCGCCAGGCAATCCGAAACGACAAGAAGGAACGTCGAAGTCGCGCAACGTTGCCCGATAATGGGAATTAGAACCGTGGTGTGTATTAAGACGTATCGTTCGACCTCCGACCCCTGAATATTCTCCCCCTCTGTCCCTCTGCGCTCGCCGTCAGCGTGAAAAGTAATTGGTGTCCCGAGTGTTCGAGTCACAATCGTCTCGAGGGTACACCAGGGCACACTGGCGTCGTGGTTACAAGCTGTGCGCACGATTTCGCGTTTTGCGAGCGGACAAACGGAACGGTAAAGGGCCGCGACGGGTAGGCCGCTCGACGACTGGAAACGGTCCAACGGTGTACCGTCGGTGTGACGCGAACTAAAACGATATTCTCGACGGTCGAATCGTCGGGCGCCAGGGGCCGGTGAAACGCGGACAGGAAGGCCGAAGGGCGGAGGACCGGGTCAATCGTCGAGGGAGCGAAAGAGAACGGAAGGGCGCACGATGATGGCGCAATTCACCAAGAGGCAATGGATGACGCTGATCGTGATCAGCATCGCCGATTTCGCGAACGCGATCTGCGTGTCGCTTCAGGCACCCTTTTATCCGCAGGAGGTGAGTCGAATACGGTGTCGGGAATCGCGAAATTCGCGGAGCGCAACGAGATAACGTGGTCGTTGCTGGTCGGGATGTTCGCTGCTCGCGAGGAATCTTCTCGACGTTTGGAGACGAAGGGAGGAATAGGAAGGACGCGGCGTGAGAATCGGTTGTCCCGTTGCTAGTACTGGCGGAAATGGTCCAGCTGTAAAAGTCGTTCGAGGGATGTGACGCGATTTTTCGGTGACGCGAGGCTCGTCTCGCGCGAATAAATATACTGCTTGGCTTTCGCGCAGACGTTGGGAGAGAAATATTTCTTGATTCGTGGGAAGTCGAATGTTGAAATATTCTTACGGTTTATTATATTTTTGTAATCGCTGGTTTGATTTGGCAGAAATTGGCAACTGTGTGTTTGTATGGATCGATCGCATCGACGAGTTTTCTTGCTGAACCTTTACTAATGGTGCGGCACGAGATTCTTGTCAATTCTGTTGATGTTTCGGTTCCGCGATTATTATTATTGTGACTGATTTTAGGGGATCGAGTGTGTAGCGAAACGGTTCAAAAGTATTCAAAAGTATTGTGGATAATGGCTTCTTTTCGAATGTATTGGAATTTCGTTCAATTGTTTAACTAAAATAATTAGACAACGCATATATCATATAGTATTCATTTGTTGTATTCCGATCTATGAATTAATTAAATTTGCTATTATTCGTTAACATCAGTCGAAACGAAGTGAATTTCATTTTCTTCCATCTGTAACAGTGTATATTTGGAAATAGGTATATTCTTGAAATTATCTTAATTACTACGATGAAACGGGTCAATTTTATCTAGCGAGGCGATAGACAATTGAATAATGATACCGCAAATTCGCTAGGAACTAATAGCAAAAATGCTTATGTTTTACAAACAAATTGCGTTTCTTGAATTGTCGGCTGCGCGATTAAATTGCAATCAATGAGCACGGGCAGCGTGATAACGAAGTGATCACGTGCGAATACGGTCGTAAAAGGAAACCCGGTATGGTAAATAGAAATTATCTTAGCAACGTTAAAAAACGTCGAAAGTGTACATGGATATAAGTGATCCTGTACTAGTAACGATTTTCGACCTATACGAGTTACATTCGAAGAAAAAATCAGTCTTAAAAGTACCTCAATCATAAAGCTGTTTCTCTGCAAAATACACTGCTCCAATTTTCGCAATCATTCGTCGGGACACAATTTTATTTTCTGACAAAATTAAATCCGTATCCCATAAAAAGAAGTTCCAGAGCTTTCGATTACATTAATAGTGCGTCCAATGGATCACAGTAAAACAAACTGGGCAATATTGAATTTAATTCTTAACAGAAATATGTACAAATTTTGAATACAAAAATGAATAAAAAAAAAATGTTAAAAACTCTAATAATATCACAGCTGTTGTATCACATATTTCGAATAAATCTTTTCAATAAATATTTCTTTATTCACGACAAAAAGAAATAAATTGTTCTAGAAGCTCCCTGCAAGCGTGTTTTATATTAAAAAAAGGACAATCAGTATTGACACGTTGACATCATTGAACCAATTTTCCCAAACCCAATGCAACAAAAGTGACTACAAGTATTCCACTAACTTCGATAAACTACTTCGAAGCGGAAAGAATTCATTAATTGCTTTTCACAAGCTTTGGCAATAAAAATCATTTATACGCAAACGATTACTTATCGAGCAATGCCTATATAGGGGGTTAAATATGGATGATCGAGTACAAGTTATCAATTTACGTGGTTCATTAAGAAGTACGCGATCCACGCGTCTTCTGCTACGCAATCTACGACAACAAGAAGCGTATTTTCTCTGAATATTGAAAAAATGTATTTTTCGGCGCACGAACGATAAACGAAATTTAACAAATTGTAATAAAATTCGTGCATTACAGTAATTGAGGCGTACACAATTATATTCGCGGTGTTGTTAATAAAAGTTGTCGAGATCTATCTTTCTGTGAAAATACGATGGATTAAAAATCATGAATGAATTACGTTTTAAATGTTTTCTAGCATAACTAGCCGGCGAAAAAGAATGTCGTCGATTACGTCAGTTGCTCTCGACAGCTTATCGATACAGCGGTTTTTTCAAATATTTATAAATAAATCGGTTACTCGGGTCGAAAACAAGCAATCTCGAAAAAAAATTTTCTCGTAGATAGGTACGATAGCTTCGGTATCGTTTGCTGGTCCCCCTTCGAAAAGAAAATTACTGACATCAAATGAAAGTTACTATTTGAAGAAAGAGAAGATCCTTGTGCCGGGACGAACTTTTAGTACAGCCATGTCAAAAATTAGATTCGACTCTTAATGTTACAAGGTTGAGCGGCGGAGCCTGAATTAAAGATAATTGTTATCGTGAAAGGCTCGAGCAACTTAAGGAATTCTTAATTAACTATTAAAGACAATTCACCAAAGTAGCGGAAAATATTGTTCAATATAAAAAACAACAAACAAATTCACGCGAATCGGCTGAGATATTTTAATAAAATGTTCGACGAGACCCACGATTACTTACTAATGCTTTCACGTGATGATTTTGATTTCCAAAGAATACAGAAACTTACGCCTCAAATCGCGCAACAGAAAGTGTATCGAACCGCAGCATGAAACGTGCAGAAGCTAACTAAGTGCGTCCGTCGATCAATCGTGCAGGGAAATCAAATTTATGAATAGGAGATAATTCTGACCTGCGAATCGATTGCGCTGCAAATAAAGCAACCGTCAGTTGGGTGCTACCAATTTATGAATACTTTTTTAACGATACACGATCCGAACATTGCAATTACATTGTCCCGTCAGATCGACAAGAATCATTTCGTGTTGCTATCTGGTGTTATTGTTGGAGTTCCACTTAAGGATACATTGCACTCACAGCGAAGTCAGATAATAATTTATGTTTCGATCTCTATTGCAAACCTCGGAAATCCTGCATCGTAACGTAATGCCGAATTGTGCGCGTGGCAAACATGTTAACTAAAACGTTCCTACTGCGAATGCAAGTGAAACAATAAGAAACATAAACGGTAACCATCTGCTCCACACATCTGCGTTAATAACTGTTAAATAACTGTTAAATAACTGTTAAATAATCTGTCACAACATCGACATCGATTCTGCCTGCGATACTAGAACGATTAATATAATGATAATAACGCGGAATTTTTACGAAAGAATACAAAATTATCGGAAAAGAATTCGAACAAACAATCGGAAATATTGCACGCAGAGTAGTTGTATGCGACCCTTGTTAATATTATTCTATTACTAATAATGCACTGTCATTGAATACGCCGCACGCGCATGGAACAATTTAACGAATTGCACCTTCTAAGGACGCACGAATGAAATTCCGTTTGCCCGCCGAGGAACATCCTGCAGCACAGGATGCAAGCCTATTATCAGTCGCCGCGTCCTTTTCACCGTCGCCGTTGCATATCGCAACGGCTAATACGTTTTATATATTCCAGACGGCGATTTCGCGAGGAACGGACGCGCACACGCGTCCAGAAGTCAGCTCCGATAATTTTTATCGTTCGATTGTAACGTTGTCGCGATTTAACATAATTTGTTTATGGCCGACAAGAACCGTATAATTACATGCGGCGCTAGATAAACCGTCGTTGTGAAGCAAAATGCGCGATTAACAAAGCGAAACCGTGAGATTTCGTCAGATTTCGCGACCTTGGCGACACTCGTTCGACGATTCACATTCAAATTTATTCCTTATCTCGCGGCAATTAAATTATTAGCCAAGGTCGGTTAACCCAATGATCTCCTTGGATTACACGCGGCCCGTGCGTAACGGCGAGGATTCACGTCGCGCACCTCGGCGCTCGATACTATCAACGAAAGTTCAATTGAACATTTGCTTACAGGCAGAAAAGAAAGGCGCGACCGCATCGGAGTACGGATTGGTCTTTGGCATCTTCGAGTTGGTCGTCTTCTTCATCAGCCCTATATACGGCCGATACGTGAGTAAAATGCTTCAATAGAATTGCACGCTTGACACGTTTCGTTCAATTTTGTATCTCGTTTCTGCGCAATTGTAATCATACGTTTGTCATTTCTTTAATCTTCTTCTTCTCGAAATTCTTTAATTAATAGATCAAATTGAGCTTGTTTCATTATTTATGCTTGGACGATATATTTGTCCTAAAAAAGAAAAGTACTTATTCGGGGATAACATCGACGACGTAATAAATGTGCGAGTTATTGATTCATGTCTTTAATTTTTAATTAATATCGAAATTCAATGATCGAAGGGCAAAGATATTTTTATAATTGAACGCTGCCCAATGAAATAAATAGCTTCTGATTCTGTTTACTGGAAACTCGAGTCAGTGGAACACCTAAGTAATACTAACCCGCTCGCTCCGCTGTCGGTGTGGTTGCCTGTTTCTAGGCGGCCGAGCTCTTATAAGCAGTATTTGTTTCCGATCCCCCGACGGAATAGAAATTGGCCGTTTCGATCGCCGCCGAATAAAGCAACGCAGTAACTGAAATATATTGCAAAGCAGTTATTCGAAAAAAATTAGTCGTCGTAAAATCACCGAACGATCTCTTAACGATCGTTTAATCTGTACAGAAAACTATAAACGATGTTGTTATCTCCATTGGTACTGGTAAAAATAACGCGATGGAAGGGACTAAGAGATACAGTATCGCTCGCTAGTGTCCAAAACATTCATTCTATTCACTCGCGTTCTTTTTTCTATGCGAACTGTTGCTGTGTCTAGTTTTTATTCGAAATGATAGTACGGTGTCGAAATCGGAGAAATCTGTCGGTGAATCGTTCCAGAGAACGAGCGACTAACATTGTCAAATTTGATATAAAATCGTAGAATTTCTAGAGTTGTTACTAATGATAATAATAATCGAAAGATTACCTTGTCATTTATCAAAGATTTTCTTCCCTGTCATCGTATAAGTTCTCTTACACATCTCGATTCACAGTAAATAATTCTCCTCGTTCTGCAATTAAATGAAAAATAATATTAGTAGAATAAACAACAAAATATATATATGTATATAATATTTAAAATAAAAGAGAAAAAGTGTCTACATATTTCCTGTGAACCCAAAAATCAAGACTGATTTATGAATTCATCAATCACTTAGAATTAGTAACTGTAAAATTATGAAAGCTTTCTATGCATTCCTCGCACTAATTATATTCATTATTATTTCGTTAGCTACATCGTATCGGGCCAAAATTATTGTTCAACGGCGGTATCATGACAACAGGAACCTGCGCGATCTTCTTTGGTCTGCTGGACAAGGTGAACGGCCATTATCCCTTCATAGTCCTCTCGTTTATAATTAGAATCGTCGAGGCGTTGGGGAACGCTGCTTTCCTTACCGCAAGCTTTGCCATCATCGCCAAAGAATTCCCGGATAATGTTGCGATAACCTTCGCCAGCTTGGAAACGTTTTTCGGTTTCGGATTGATCGTTGGTCCTACCGTGGGCGGTGCCCTTTATCAGGTAAACCGATATTTAAAAATATACCTACTAATTGATCCTTTGAAAGAATTACATGTGATACCCGGTAGCCCCCGGTTTCGTTACGATATTTGTAACGTTATAAATTTTCGATACAGGTTGGTGGATATACAACGCCATTCGTTGTGCTGGGCGCAGCGTTGTTCACAACCGCAGTTGTCACTGTTTTCATCTTACCGGTTCATCCTAATAACGGCGAAACCACCGAAAGCACAGGTGACAAGATTTGATTAATATTACAAAGTAGTCATTTCGCAATACTTACTTTACATACAAATTTCGTACCCATTTTCATAAAGTATTTTAGTCGAGAGACGATAAAATCTTTCTCCAATTCCGGAGAATTAACAAAATATCATTTCTTAAGATTTATCGAACGTGTGAAAATAATTAAAGCACATACGAAATTGGTATCATTCTTTTCTTACAGGTGTCGCGGAAGCTTTGAAGATACCTGGCGTACTAATCGCCACCGCGTCCATAATCGCGACCAGCATGAGCATAGGATTTTTGCAGGCGACGCTGGAGCCACATTTAAGACAATTCGAGTTAAGCCCTGTCGTGTTGGGCTTAATGTTCGTCATTAACGGAGGCACTTATGCGATTAGCGCCCCGGTGTGGGGATGGCTCTGCGACAAGCACTCTCATCCAAAAGTAATTGCCCAAATGCGGCCCTAATTGTTCATTAATTACCCTAATAGCGATTCGAGTTGCTCAAAGCCGGAACGAGTGTTTGTTCCATAAATTCCGACGCTCAAACGACAGCGACGCAATCTTACAAGTTTCCAGAAGTTAACAGCCTTCTGGAAACTTAACTTTGAACCAGCAAATATGATAGAAATCGTTCAATTCCGTTTTCTTTTTACACGTCGCGCTTCCAGGTGGCGACCGTTGCCGGATGCATTCTCGTGGTCATCGGATTCAGTTTAATTGGCCCAGCACCGTTCATACCAAGCCCGACCATACTCTGGATGACCGTCTGCGGTCTGGTTATCCATGGTTTAGGCATGGCTGCACAATTGGTTGCCAGTTTCACGGATGCCTTGAGAACGTCGATGTGAGTGAACGTCTGAAATAATTCACCGTCCGTCCGCCTTCTCCGCCTTTTATTTTCAGGGTATTTGATTATCAAATTAATCATTAAGCATGACCCTTCTACTGCGCAGACAATATGGATTTCCGAACAGTCTGGAGACATACGGTTTAATCAGTGGCCTGTGGACGAGCACATTTGCTCTCGGCGCCTTTATCGGTCCGAGCGTCGCGGGTATCCTCTTGGATAGCATTCAATTTCGAAACGCGAGCATGTTCATCGTGCTGCTTCACATGATAGTGGTAAGTATCCAATACCCCGTGGCAACGTCCATTTAGCGGACTAAAAATAAATCAGGAGAACCCCTTCAACTTGGCGAATGTTAACGTCAAATAAATTCGCGAAATTTCACGCAATAATAACACCCCTACATTTGTCCCTATAAAAAAAATCGTAATTTACGGAAACTCGGAAAATCTTTCTTTTCAATACGTACGATTTTTCTGGACTTATACGAACAAAAATAAAGAACGACAGAAGCTTTCATCTCGAGATCGCGATTTTCACTTGAAACAACGTGCTGTATTGCAGGGCGTGATGGCAGCGGTATTCCTCAGCACCTGTATGCAAACACACAAACCGTACACGGAAGTCGATGCCACAGAGGACCTGAGGATACCTCTGATGGACAGCAGCCATTCGCGAAGCGGAAGCTTCCGGCACGTACGTGGCCATGGTGTACCAATCGACAGGCCCAGCGGCATGAATTCGCTGATCGCGTGCAACAGTTATTCGAACAGGGCAGGTGCTTGGTCCAGGGCATCGTACAGCGGACGATATTCGCACAGTTACGGTTCCGTCGAGGCGAAGAGGTACCTGGAGAGAACCACGTGATGGAACGAAACCTCCGGGGGCGTAGAGAAAAATCTCGAACGGGGTCGTGCCAGCAGTATTTGTCCCGTTTCTCTTTTGTTTTTTCTTGTTTTTTTTTTGTCTGCGAATCTGATCCAACGTTTTAGGGAAAATCGTTCTCCCCTCACTTTTCCGGTAGAGTTGATGATTCTGTGGAACGAACGCATCGACTGTTCTCCCACGAAATTAATTCGATCGACGCTGTTCATACGTATTTATTGGAAATTGTTTGCCAAAGCGCGGCGATACGTCGATACTGTTTGTCCGTTCAGTTTCTCTTATCGGCGATGCTGTCCGATTTCACGAGGGAAAATTAAATGTCGCTGGGGTTTTAATGGGGGATGCGAATTGCGATTTGCAAGGGAGTCGCGGCGATTGAACGATATCTCGGGGGATTCGTTAACGAGTTATCAAGGCAGGCAAAGGTGTATGAAAATTTTTCGCGAACAACGCACGGAGGAACAAACGATGATTTCTCTTTGAGAGGCTTTTGGGATTTGTTAATTCAACGTTAACAAGACACCGTTACATCTTATTCCAGAAATGTTTTATTAAATTATCGGCGGCCACGTTTCATTCAGTCTCCAGTTTTACTTGATATTACGGAAAGAAATATTTTTCTTAGTTTTAAAGAAACTTGCAGTCGTATTTCGCGCGAGAGGTTCTTCGTTCGCGAGGGGCCACGATAGTATCGATTCGCTACTATCCAAGTGAAAGAAAGACGTTTAATTTGGTCGTTAAAATTCTACTTCGACAACGAAACAACCAAGAACGTTCTTACACGAAGCACGAATTCGCAAATATTTGTTTCCTTGTGAAAATAAAAAAAAACAAAACAGAAGCCTTCTTCTTGCCTCCCCGCGGAGAACAATTCGCGTTGAACAAAAGCTCAAGATTGTACGAATGTTTTAAACAGTATTCTTAGGATGCAGATGTACGCATATCGTACACTTCAAATGATTCGAGAGCGATCTATTTAACGAGGGAAGGACCGTTCGTTAATCGCCATCCGGTCGAGCAAACAGATACGAACGATATCGAATTTTCACAAGGGGCAAACCACGCAACTCTGCCACGCTGATAGGTTTCCACTCGGAGTTAGCCAGAGGCACGACCCCGGAACAGGGATCTCATTTACCCAAACGGGGCTTAATCGAGAACGAACGATTTTTAATCGGCCAGATCTCATATTTAATAAAAATTCTCGTTGCACCGAAACCGTCAAACGAAAAGTCTTGAAACAATTGTACATATATATTCGCGCGCGATCGTAATTGTTATAATATGGCCATTCACGTGTTTCGTCGGTGATGTCCATCCGGCTTTTGTTAAATATTGTAAAATAATTCAATTTCAGCGAGACTTTAATAAAACCAACACTTTTATTTAACAATCGTCCGCCCGATTTTATCCCGACTTTCCGTCCGGCAGAACGTATTCGACCCTCCGTTCGAGTGGCCCGCGACTTCACGATCGCCGCCAAACGCGTTCCCTGCATTAGCTTGAAATTCCGCGGCGCGTACGCGACACACCCACGCGCGCGTGCAAATTCTTTTGGAACAATAGCGACGTCGGGCTGCGTGCGCGTGCACGTGCAACGACACCCGGGGAACGGACAGGTATCGTTCCCTTGTCGACGATTGGCCTCGAGCGACGGAAACCCGGGGCTTCTCCGTGAAATCTTGCTCGATAAGGGCGACAAAACAGAGAGCGACGTTAACTTTCTATTAAATTGAATTTACCTCGAGAAAGCAGACACGGAACACGAAGCGTAAAGAAACTTCTACATTCGATAATACGAACAATAATTGCGATAAAACCGGCGTCCCGTTAAACAGAACTCCGTCGAATTAAAATTCGATACGAGAACGAAACAAACTCCCCTTCGCTGTTCAAACTTCGAACGCAATTTCCCGAATCCGCTCGCGTACTCGCGAAACGCGTGCCCCCCCGGTGGCATTTGATTTAACGCTTCTGCGAATGCGTCCTGGTTACGTTACTTCCGGCGCGAAGCGTCGCCCCGTAAGTCGATCGTGAATCTCGTTTCGGAGCCGCGTCCCTCCCCGTACGAATTTGCAGTTCGCTAGGGAACACTTGTGCGCAAAGTGCGCGTACATTCATTACTGTGCTTCCTGCGTGTATATCCTCCCCTGTTCGTCGGTGTGAATCGGCTCGTCCGGAAATTATATGCGCCAACCTCCGCGCGATTCAGCTCGATCTTCAATACGAACCGCGCGCGACTTCACCCCGGGCATGTGCTGATTCGTTCGGTTGAACGTTCGGGACATTATTTCTCGAAACGAAAAAGGGCACGGGGGACAGCGGGAGGAAATTCGGCGATGATTTTGAGGAAGCGAGGGAAATCGCGCGACACGTTAATTTGATACGTGAGGCGAACGAAGTGTCGCGAGAATAACGACGCCGAACAATGTGGGCAGTTGGAAAGTGGAAAAGAAAAGCGGATAGGCTGCATAGTTTCAACGGTGGGCCGCGTTGGGAAAGTGACGAACGGGGCGGCGAAATTTGGTTCGCAACGTGGGCGTTCGACAGCGGAAGTTGTCCGGATTAATTGTAAGTTCGGCACGTTCGAAAGGGAGAAATCCGTGGCGATGTTTTCTTGTTGGGAACGATTGCGCAGGGAGAGAAGCGAACGAGGTAACGGAGGAGCGACAGATCGAAACGAACGAGATGGTGGAGAAGATTTTTCAGAGGCGGTGGATACCGGTCGGCGGAATGGCAATTATTTTTTTTAACACACAAACGAGCACGAAAGCGAAGCAAAGGAACGAAAGGAAGAGGAATGAATTATTAACGCGTGCTGAGGTCAACGATGTGCATCCAAGTGTTCGTTGATGCAGCTTAGTCCCGTTTCCTCTCGGCTCCTACGCCTTTCCTCTTCCCTTTTTCAGTAGACGAACGCGAATTCTTCGGGTTAATACGATTCGTACGGAATCAAGGAAGAGGCAACACGGTCGAGGATACACCTAGATAATCATCTGATCGATGATTCTCTTGTCCCTTTCTTTTATCTGCACGCTCGTGGTCGCTGCCCCCCGCCTTCGACAATATTTATTACGCCAACTGTACGTGCCCCTTTGTTCCCTCGTTTATAATTGTGCAAATACATTCACGTTTCTGCTGTACAGTAGAAATTTCAAGTGTCAAGTACCCACGTGTTTATTTCACGTTGCTATTTCGCACAACGTTGCGCAATGTTATTTCTATAACTTCGTGTTTGCATGTTTCAAGTTTACGTGTCTTATGGTTTCTTTCTTGGCCATTCTTTATCAGAGAAAAAAAAGGATGCTTGGCCTTTTTAGAATTTTTCTTTCAGGATAAATCATTTTGTAACATTCAACATGGAAACATTTTCATTCCGAACCCTGTGATCATTCGCGATAGGACACCGTCTTCGTTAGTTAAGAAAAATTAACGCTTATTGCGGTGACTTTATGTAATCGCGCATTACGCACCGTCGAACGACGAAAGATAATTGCGTAAGCGTCGATGGAACGCATCGAAAAGTTATAACATTAATTCCGATTCAGTGTGCGTTCGGAGAAAGCTCCCGAGAAACGAACGAGTTTATTGTTCCATTATGGTGGGCCGTTCGGGCCAATTAGGCCCAAAACTGTATTACTACGACGCTTAGCCAGGTAATTACCGGACGAGATTTAATGAACCGTGCGATCTGCTTGCGTAATGAGTGTAAAAATTGCCAGAAAGAAGCGTGCGTTTCGCTAGATACGAGTGACAGTTGCGTTTTTCGAACCATCGATCGTGGAACGTTACCATAACACCATCGTTCGCCATCGAATTCGTCGATGAAACGTGGGAAAGATGAACAGCCGTTTATGGTGGCGGAAAATCCGCGTTAAACTAATGAATAAAGATCGGCAGGATTGTTCGAAAGTTTCGCGTAACGAAGATTTGTCGCGATGGAGATTGTACTAATCATTACGTTGGCTCGTTTTTCTGTAAGCGACCGAGGAGAATAATAATGTTTCACGGGTCTATTCGATGGTAAAGGAGGAAGCGACACGGAGAATGTAGAAATGTGGATATAAATTCCGAGAAAAATCAATTTTGAGGAAGGTAAGCCAATTAATAATTAATTTATGAAAATGGCATGTATAAGAAAGAGTTACTATCTTGTCGCAATTAAATCTATTTATTTATAGCAAGTATGATTAATCATACTTAAGCAGGTCAATTTGTTTGCATGAGTTTCTAGCATACCCTAAGACGTAACAATCGTAAATTGGATTTTCTCGCACGTATGGAAATGAAATTTCATAGGAATCCGAAGTTGTAAATCTGTGGAAGTGATCACTCTTACGCCACTGCGGCGCCAGGATTAGGCGAACGAGGATATCCACAGGTGAATAATGTTCAGAATGAAAAGGAACAGGTTTACGAAGTGGGGATTGTCGGTAATCCCTTGCTCCTTCGCCCCAATGATCACGGTCGTTTGGAAAATGTGCTACGGCGATTATACATTATACTTCAGCAATGATCGCTGGAAACAGTTAACGAAAATTCTGCAAATTGCGCACAGCTCGAAATAACAAAAGTGAAATACAAAAGGTGAAAGGCGCTAGACATGATCTGCAGGGTCAACTCATCACGAATAACATATTGCAATGCCCCTTAAATTTTTGCTTAAAATTTTGCTGTAAAGTCATATTTTATTGCGATTAATAATAATCTATTTTATCAAAGCACGTTTGATACCACAAAGGACAAGCTAGTTTGTATAAAAAAAAAGAAAAAAAAGAAAGAAACTGGAGCACAGAAAATGATACCAAACTCATGAGTCATTCGCCATCTATTAACGCCAAACGGGGCTAACTCTTTTCCCTTTCGAATCGAAATTCGAATCGAGCATAAAGAGAAAAGTACGTCATCCACAAAAAAGAGCTTGCAAACTCAACTAAAAAAGCCCAACGATCTCTCTCTCTCAAAAAAAATGGCACCATTCAAGACCCTCCTGCCTAGAACCTCCAATGATGTAAATTGTTATTAAAACCGCGATGCAGAATACACGTTGAAACAAAACAAAAAAATCGCTCGTTACGCCACTGTAACAAACACCGGTGGAATCTAGTGTCAGGTGAGGTGCTGCCACCTGAGTAGGAAAATCCACAGGTGAACGAATCCTCGTGAAAACGAGCATGTCCACGTATGTATGAGAAGAGGGTTGCCGGTTACTTTCCCCCACCACCGGCCGATCCTGGGCCTAGAAGGGGCCGCAAGGCGCATGCGCAGAGCCGTCTGGGTCCTTTGGCCCGGCGCAGCGGCCAGCTCGAAGGCCCAAAGTCTGTTTCCATCACGAGGGAAGGCCTCGGATCGTGCTCGCACAGTCGGTGTCCGGTTAGTCCGCGTTTTCCCGCGTTTCTTTCACGTCGACGCGATTTTTCGTCCCGAATTCGTTCGTTTCTCACGATTCGCGACAGTGCACACGTGTTCCACGGGATACCAGAGTCTTGGGGGGACCTGTTGAACGCTACAACAAGGGTTCAGAAACGATCGTTGTGTTTATCAGTGTGCTAAGTGTCATGGGGATATAGGAGCGCCGATAAGGGTGAGTTTTGGATACTTTTTCTCTTCCGTTGAACGGGGGCCTCGTTAACATTGACAATCATTGTGGTAATTGTTCGAAGTGGGTGGTTCGTTACGTCGAAAAAGGCATCACGGTACTGAAGGTAGAATATGGAAATGAGTGCCCGGCGAAAATTTCGTACGTTGGTGACACAGATGGTCTTGGGAACGGTAATTGCATGGCGGTTCAGATAATATTCGTTCGGAGTACATATACATATATACATAGGTGTTGCCGTTAGGTTCGTAGCACGGGACACCCTACGGAAACGAGTTAAGGCCTTTGCATTAATTTCATTGAGCTTCCCGGTGCTAATAAGCTGCACTGTAACAAAGAAGGTTGCTGGCAAGGAGCAGTGACCGGTGATTCGAATGCATAATGCAGGTGATAAAGTCACGATCTTCGTTTCTAGGCTCCCTTTGTTCAAGTGGCGTTAAATGAAACACAAAGTGCGGTAGATTATACGTATGTATTGTATACCCTGCAGAGAAACAGGGAATTTCCTCGCACAGATTACTCGTGGATATTTAATATGCTTAATGATTGCAATTCCATTGAAACCAGAAATCTTGCGTCCTAGCACGTAAAATTAATTACACTGAGACATTATTATCTTTCGGAGGCGGTAATGGCAAATAAAATTGACGGAGGACCCAAAGAAATTTTTCTCTCGAAGCTGCGAAATAATGAGAAGTATTTTCTCGCCGACCATAATGTACTCGTATCTGTTCTACGAGATTCGCCAAAATTTTGGAGCTCACCTAGAACGGTCGTTAACCATCCCCGTTATAATTAGTTCCCATTCAACTGTGCGAGCGTCAATGGCTAATTAATAGGCATTCCGAATGAATGGTCAGATTGAAATCGTGAATGAGACTTCAGCATCGAATAGGAACAATCGTTCGCGCCGGTGTCGTCGTACGGGTTAGCCGGACAATCGGACGATCGGTTAGGGAATTTGAAATTGTGATTCCAGGCGTGTCCAAGAAGGGAAGGCTACGAAGAACAGACGGACGTGTTCCTCTACGTGCACCTACACGCGAAGATCGAATCGCCCTAAGTTCGTATACGCGTTGAACGAAGAAGATTGTTACCAGGTGCACACTTGACGGAATCTTAAGTATCATTAGAGCGTACCGGGGCGTCTTAAGGGTGCATAGATATCGCGCATCCTTAAACTAAAAACTCTACGTTAAAGATCCACTGTTTAAAAGTTTAACCCGTTCCAAAATTAAATACACGAAACAATTGCCCAACGATAATCGTTAAACCGTCCTGCGCATAAAACAAACAAACAAAATAATAGAAATAAAAGGAAACGCCGTATTAAACAAATTTTACCCACCGCTTCGGGTACGCCGTTCAATTAAGCAACACGTATCGAAGGGGAACGATGAATGAATTCGCCATAAACGAACATATTCTCGCCATTCATACGACCACCATTATTCATCAATCGTTTCTGCTGAAATTTCGGGCAGGCTCCGGTTCGTGGCCGGTGCCGCGGCTCGCTAAATCGTTTCCATGTGTTTTGCATATGAGATCGAAAGTGTGTATACGCGATGCGCGTGCAACACGGGGGGGAACGAGGATACGTGTTGGTGCCGGGCGGGTGTATAGGGTAGCCATGAAATGCAGTCGAACCGGCTGCAGAAGACGCGTGCATACGCGGGGCCCGTCTCTGTCCTCGTCTTCGCGGGCCCCCGAGACACGTTGATCGCGGATTTTTTTTTTAAAGATCCCGCTCGTTGCAGATCGGAAACGACGCTGGCCGCGTAAACAAACGGTTCGCAGCTGGTACCCGATATTTCTTACCCCCGTTACCGTCCGGGGAAAACGTTTCGCCGGAAAGACGCTTCCCACGCGGTTTCCCTCGACGAGCGACAAATATTTCGCGAGCGCGTTTTCGATTTCTCTCTGTCGCCCCTTCGTTCGTTCCCTTTCATTCGAACGAAGCACGACGACGAATAGGCGAAAACATGGAGGAGTAATCCGCGAATTCGAGAACGAGACATCGTCGAATCGATGCTTCGTGTTCGAAGCCGGCCGCGTAATTTTTCCAACGTGTCCGGTTTACCGAACCGATTCGTCTCGCGTTTGCACGCGCGCCTTGGTTCTCGTTACTTCTGCCCGTTGGCTTGCGAAACGACGACGACGAGGACGAAACAGAGAAAGGGGGAAGGGGGCGGCGGTGTAAAGGGGGGGTGAAAAAAAGAACGAACCGCCGAAGAAAGGCTCGTAAAGGCGGCACGGAGAGTCGTTGCACCGCGGAGAGACCAAGATCGACGATGCTGTGCCACGCAACGAACAATGGACACTGACGTCACTCGAGTTTGCACCTGCGAAACTGCACTCGCATGTGCAACGAACCGCCGACGAGCCTAACCACCCCGCGAAACGGCGCGTCGCCGGTCTGCTCGGTTTCGAAACGACCAACGGAACGAAAATAGCCGGTCTACGCGCGGCCGCTGTGCACGCCTCGGCATCGCCTACACCCCGTTGTTTATCGAGCCGTTGGTTATTACGAGCACCCAGTTGCGTCGAGGGGTAAAACGAGCCCCCGGTCCGGGCTATTTGATCGCGTTAAGCGTGGCGTTGTTGGGGGCACCGGTGATCAAGGTGCAAGGAATCGAGACGCCTTTGTGGGCGTATAGTTTAGAACGGGGGATGATTTGCAGTGAATATTTGTTCGGCGAGACATGGGCACAGCGGTTGAGGATTTTTCTTGCGATCGCTTGCAGAATTTGGAGAATGGAGTCGAAGAGAGGGTTTCATTGAATGGAGGGGTGGATTTATTGCAGAAGCTTTGGTTTACGGGGGCGATTCGATAACATAGCGGTCGATGGACTAATCGAGACGAGAGGAACTGGGTAAAATAAAATCTTGATAGATTGTAAAGATTCGTCGGGGGCTTGGAGAATTTCTAATTATCCGAATAATTATGAGGGATGAGACGAGGGGGCGCGAGAAGTTTCAACGAAGTAAAACTGGAGCAACGTTGTTACGAGTTGGTGGTGCTGCGAGGTTCGAGTTCTGAAACTTATTACTAACTAGTCCGATGGGCACTCGCGAGAGTGCTCTCGGTATGAAAAGTTCATCGGCTGAACGAGGAACTATTGATCTTGACGGAATAAAATATCGAGCGCAGGACGAGCGCGTTACCTACGGCGACAACCACCGAGCCAATCACCGAAATTACCGCAATTGAAATTTAAAACGGTACATATACCACGCGATTTTCCGCGCGGCAACGCGCGATGAAATATCCAATCAGGAACGTCTGATGGACGGAAGGCAATCGAACGCGGCACTTCGCATCGAGGATTCGCTTTCTTTCGTCCAACAAGGGAAAACGTCTCCTAACGAGACGAAAAAACTTTCTTAATGGTGTGACAATTTCACGTGATTCGCCGCGTTCGATTATGTAAAAGTTCGTAAAGACTGCGTCGAATCTTGATGCTCAGCCCGGACTAAACGTGTTCGACACGCAATGCCGTTTACATAAGCACGCACGCATAATAATCAATTACAAAAGGCACCCTTATTAGCTCAATGCGTCCGAAAGTGGAAAGTACGAGCAACCCGAACGAGTTACACGTAACGTCTTATAATAAATTGTCGTTACAAGTAATATTTCCATTACGAAACGTTCGCCGGACGCGTGATATTTATGGTTTCGAAATTGGAATCGTTTAAGATCTATCTATTTAACGGCGATCCTGCACCGAGGACACGTACGTGTCTCGTATATTCGATGTCGTGTGTACAGGTTGCTTCACAAATTACCGAAACGTTCAAATATCGTTGTTACCCTTATTATTTATTTCAGAGACAATATTTTCGATAATTATCACTCCTTCATTTCACGAGCGCGGCAGAAGATTTGTTCGAGTTTTTATACCGTCTCTCCCGGCTGAATACTAAATTATCGATGCTACGTCCCGGTCGTTTGATTATTCCAAAATTAGTCATTCCTCTTCGCAAAATCCTGAACTGACCCGACTCACCAGTTTATCGTTCTTATTATTAAATTAAACTGACATTCTTGCAGCATCCGCGATCCCAAGAATATTTAATCGACCACCATTTCTGCAACGCCCAATAGACTCGCAAGTCGAAACCGGTATCTAATCTCGCACGTTTCCTTCTCGTCTCCTATTTTACCTTTTGTTTTTTTAAACGAGTCCCGTTCTCGAGTGGAAAATGCAAGCAATCCGCGTGGATCTGTCTCGCTGTCTTCGCCGTGTCGTTTCGTAAATCGGTATCGAACCTCCGAGGATTCAACGGCGAAACGAGTATCGACAATCGTTAAGAACGCTCGCCAAAGGCAACACGCGTATTTCTTTCCGCGGCGTGAATCGTTGTGGGCCAACGATTTTGTTGGGTGAGACTTTCACCATTTAAATATCGTCTGGCACGTAGGGGCGAGTCATCGTGCAGCCAGTTCCATGGACCGGATCGAGAAAGGGGCCTCGCTAAATACCTTATTACTTTTGAATTAACATATCGGTACCAAGGTAACAGGACTTCGCGATCACAGATTCCTCTGCGCCGGCGGTGGTCATTTTTTGGGTCAGCGGGAGGAACTTCCTTGATCGACGTATACCCTTTTCAGAGAATGGTAAAGCGTTAATATATTTGATGTCGAGGTGGACGGTACGAATTGAGATGGCAGACGAACATTCTCCGCGCCACTTGGAGCGATGAAAAGTTCTTACCGAAAATTCATGCGACGATTTTGTGTCGCTCACCGTTCTCGTGGAAATTTTGTGAAATAATTTCGACGCGTCGAAACGAAGAAGAGGAGAAGCGCCTGTTGATTATTTCATGTAATGTGTATTGATATATATTCGCAAGACTTGCGGCGTTTAAATAATAGAGGTGTCTATTGGAACATGAACAATTTACTTTGGAGCGGAATTAAATCCGTTCGAGAGCGCGTAACGTTTCTCGAAGAAGGATTAACGAACGTTGTCAAACGAGCGACGGACAGATGGTACCCAATTGGAAAGAAACCCGCGGAAATCGGGACGAGTCGAATTGGGAACGCGCGTTCCACGAATTCTCGAACGCCTTTGGTGTCGTTTAAAAAAGTCACGAATTCTTGACACTCGACTTAATCTGCAGTAGTAGCTGTCCATCTCGTTGCGATCGAAACGCAAAGCCTCGCGAACGACTAAAAGAATATTTTCTGAACTAATCAAATTATTTCAGCGAGAAAACAAAAATTTCGAGGAAAATTAGAGAATCGCTCTGCTGTTAATAATTACGGATGAAACGAAGGAGACGGACGAAAAATAATTCAAGTAGAGCAGCATTTCGTAGTGTTACGAGAGAACACGTTCAATCGCTATAACAGATAGGGACGATAATTGCTGAAAAGTAGCGAGCTGCACTCGAACTCGAAAGTCACCAGCTACGTTGATAGAAAGCCAAATGAAAGCTGCTAAGTGAGTAATCAAGCAACAGAAGTATTTCTTTTGTCCATTCATGGGGCGCAACTGGTTTCCCTGCCGTCCAGAGATCCCTCGCCATATGAAATCCCCTATTTCTTACCACTTTACGTTAATCGAAATCCATCGTAAATCTCACCAACGATCCCTCACAGATCAAAAGATTGTTGAATATTTCAATGGATAGAACAGAATTGATCACCGTGACAAATTAATCGTGGCCGAACGGTTCGCGCGAATCCTCCTCGTTCGACGAACACGAAGAAATCACTTCTCGATGATGTCACGAGAAAGACGCCAGAAGGATGTCCAACTTTCTTCACGACCGTATACACCTGTTCCCGATCAATCGTCTATTTCTTGCCCCGACGCTTGTTCTGGCACAAATTTCGCCACGCTGTTTGCTGAAAGCCTCCAACGAGGACGGCGTTACTTTGCGATAGCGTGTGGGATACATTTTCATTGAACGTTTATTGATGATCGGGCAATAATTCGAAGAATGCAAGAATTCCGCGGATCAGCGAAATCAACGCGGTCATTCTTTACACGAATAACCGATTTCCTAAATTGCCACGGCGAAGATCAGAAAAAATCATAAAAAGCAAAATATTTTTTACACCGAAAAATTAAACGATCACAGTCGAATTTGTCTAAATTGTTTTGCAATACTTGCAATACGTTCCCCCCGAACATATTTCTTCCCCAAATTTTCCCTCGACTCCGAATCGCAGTTGCGACGAGTGCAATAATTGACGTTCACCGGGTGCCACGGGGCAGCGGCAGAAATTGGACGTTTCCGATTCATCGAGAACGCGACGAATTAACGAAATGAACCTTTCCACGATGAAACTGTCGCGGTTACATCGACGGATGCCGTCCTTGACGATGCGGCTGAGATTCCTTTAAAGGTTGAGCCGAGCTTTCTCTGTGCACAAGTCATTCGGAATTCCTGGCGATCGCGAACGTGCACGACAGCCGCGCCGGTTCGAAAGTGCATTCGAATTCTTGCTTTTCCTCGCGCAGGCGATAATGGCCGAGGATTGTCCGCGCGAAACGCGTACTTTTATTTGAAAACACAAGAAAACCCGATTTCGCACGCGTCGCAACGAATTACGCCACGCGGTGCACGATATTAAGAATTCTCTAGAAACGCGAGAGATCGGTGTTGCTCGCGGGCGGTCGTAATTATTTACCTCGTTCGCGATTCGCGGTGGCCGTTAAACATTTATTTACAACGCGGTAAATTAGTTTCTGTAATTAATTGATTATTACCGGGGATAATGGGCACGAAATGTTTTAATTACGTAATACATATTTCCCGTTGACTTATTATTTTATTACATGGTTGGAGCCGTTGTTCCGGCATCTCTAGCTGGTAAATCATTTCTTTCAGTTACTTTATATCGCACTTAACGAGAGATACGCGAGTCATTATCCTTGGCTCGAAGCTCGCGTGGAAATAATTAATGAGCTAGTTAACGTTGAATTTATGGAGCGTCAAGCAGGCACGGTCCCGCGAAAAACCCTAAGTCAGCAATTTTGGCTACCGCTAAACACGCGATAATGTGAAAACATTCGTTGCTCGTTGTACGCGAAATTGCGGTACGTAGTTACTTCGTTCGCGAAAACGGGGATGAGAGGTGATACTCGTTCGAAACGTATTGTACGTCGTCTCTCTTCTAAGCGCATTAATTAATATCTTATTCGATTGTAGCGCACTGCGTGTTACAGCACACTGCAACATTCGTATTTCCTGTCGTTTCAATACGTACGCGCACAGAATTGATTCATGCCGTTTTTCCTACTTTCGAAACATTTCTTTTTAAGCCTATGTAACTGTAATTGCCCGCATGTTCTTATTTCTTGAATAGGTCGCGCCTCGATGGCGGAAGTTCAACAAACGTGCACGACGCACCTAGTTGTTTCAATTGCATAATCCGTACTCGTCTTTCACGTATGTACGTACGTAGGTGCTCCTTTCATACGTTCGAAACGATTCACGTTTCTCGGGTATTCCTTAAGCCAACCGCCCAGTTTCTTAATTTTCATTCTCCAAATTTTTCCAACTTTACATTCCGCGATATATTACGTGCAAAATATAATACCGAACAGCCATGCCGAAATAAAACAAGCAAACCCAACAAACGCGATATTAACATGACACACCAATCTCTCTACAATTTCACCGATCCTCGTTCATCCGTCATTTCATTTCTACTGTACCACCTGCCAGGCGGTGCAAGTTTGCACGGCAAACAACAATTCTTCCTAGCCCGTCGAAACGACGATCCCGCGGCCAATCATAAAAATCTTTCCCAGCGGACGACCAAAAAAGTCCAATGATGGACAATTAACCGTCCCTTAACGGGGGATTAACGGAAGCGGCGCACAGGTACGCGCCCCGTCAGGTACCTACAAAAGTCCTCCCCGAATCCCTTTAACAGTACCATGCCCCCCTCCCCAGATAACTAAACATTCGTTCCGCCAATAAAACGTCAGCGAATCTCCACCCCTGGATACCTCTGGCGATTCACGTGAACGGTCATCGGGGGTGGTCCCTTCGCGTTTCCAATTTTTCTTCTCCCCCGTCCGTCCGAGCGCATATGCGCCAAGTGCGCCAAGTACACCGGCGTACACCCAGGTGTCCGTTCTTTCTCTCGGGCCGGGCAGGCCCGGACAAGAGCTCCATTGTCCGTTGCTGCAAGGGATCAGATTGTCGGGCCACGTAGACTGGATTCCCTGGCCAGTGGAACGAAACTGTAACGCCAGCTCGGTTGCCGGACCGCATGCCTGCAGTCGAACGGACATTGGCAAGTGAAAGTGTCGCCGATCCCAGGTCTATTCCATGTGCCTATGTACGTATGCCTGTACGGGCACGTGTGCGCTTAAACGCGTACAGATATCGCGTGTACGGTCGCGTAGAAATACGCTAGAACGATCTGGCCATACCTGGCCATACCTGGCCGTAGTCGACCATAGTCGACCATAGTCGACCGCTGCGACAGGACTAAGTGAACCGACGTTCGTATTCCGGTTCCTGTTCTCGCGTTCGATATCGCGTGTCCATATTCAACGTTGAGAAAGGCTGAGAGCGGCAGAAGAAAACGGCGTTGTGAGATCGTCTAGAATAGGGAAGGTTTATATCGATGATCGACGATCTGGTTGGTTTTGGAGGGGTCGAATTGGTTAAGAATGATTCTACGTATATGTACGGGCTGATTTGGTAAGGAGGGTTTTATTGGGCGTTGTTTAAACCGTTCGTTGTTACGCACACCGCGGACGCGTTTCAAGCGGACTGATTTGGAGGGGTCGGATTAGTTTGGACAACTGGTTCGTTCGTGTACGGAACTGGAATTGACCGGTTGCTTTCGTTATTCTTGAGAGTTCGTTTCTGTGATACTGCGATGATCCGTGCACCTTATCAATATCAATAATAGTAATAATAATATATTTCATTAATTAACGGGCTAGAGAACCCTTTAGTGTACAGGGGACTGAAACAGGGGACTGAAGCAAGAGTAAAGAAAAGAATGGAAGACAGAAAAGAATAACAAATGAAATAAAAATCAAGTAGCACATAGCGAGATGACGTAAACTTAACAGAAATAGCATGGAGCCAGGGAGAAAAATTAATAATTATTTACCAATTTACCACACTTAGAGTAGAATGCTTGAACGCTATAATAGAGGTCCCGAAAAGGTTGTGCCAATTACAAAACCTGTTCGCGTTGGCGCACAATCGGTTTAGACAATTAAATTTCCCATAGAGAGTCCGATGAGTATTCGTGTAAAATATAGTGTGTACCCTTAGTCGAGAGATTTTATTGAAATCGCAGGGGATTTGCAATGTTTAAACAAACAGATTCCCAAGTCGTTATCGTCGTATCGATGCCAAGATAAGTAGGATATTGCAAAGGTGTATTGTTATCCAGGAGCATCGATTTCTGATCGCGCGCGAAAAATCGTGTAGTTCGAGAATGTTGTTACACTTATCGGGAGATGTAATCGAATCTCGATACAAATGTTCTGCCGCATAATCGCGGAAATCGTACCGATAATTATACGCTTTCCGTCACTTTTGCGCTTCACTGACGCGCGATAAGAACTCGTTCAGGTGTAAATTTCTGCCCGTCAATAATCGGTTATCTCGCCACGGGATTAGATGCCGCGAGTATTCATAAAAATATCTTCCAGCAGCGATTGAAAATGGAGCAGACCGTCCCGCATTTACGATAATATCGATATAAAAATATCGAGAATATTAGGTTACGCGTATACACATGGAGTTCCTGATAATGAATCTCGCAAATAAGCAGAAACAAACAAACACTTCCAATGGCGATTATTGATTGCACAATATTGAGGGAATTTCAAGCCAGTATATTCGAACGAACTCTACTGTGAAATTGGTTCAATAAATTATTCCTACTAGTCCACAATGCCTATCGCGAAAAAGATATTTTATACGAACTAAAATCACGATTATATTGAAAATAAGAAACCAACGGGCATTACTATTATCATTACTATCATTATTACTAATAATGATTAATCTACACGTTTGTAAGTTTTAAGAACTTCCATACTATCGTCACCAGACTGGAACATTTGACACGTTAGTCCAGAATAATTTCACCTTGGGCCCAGTTTCATAATCTGTCGCGTTTCGCAATATCGAATTAATTTGGCGAACATTCGCTACCTCTTACGAATTAAAATAAATTAAAACAGTTTCAGAATAATTAGTTCGGCGGCATTCAATTGGAAATTAACTCTCCCGATCTGGTCTCCGTTGTATTTTGGAAAGTTCCTGGAGGTAAAAGGAGAAGGGTGTACGATTTGAAAGCTTGCTCGACATCGAGTCGTAAATTCAGAATGATCGGTTTCTAATAATACGGTTTCGTTAACCTTAAGTGAATGTGCCGCGTGCAACGACGAAACAATATAATCAGAATCCTTCATAGGTAAAGCTACCGCGAAGATAGAGAAATTTTTGATCATTTCTATCGTTCGATATAAAAAAGAAACACAGTTCGACAGTTATTTTCGTTGTCTATGAAACCGTGCTGCATCAAGAACGATTCAAAAATGGTAATCTTACAAGTATTTCCCAAGACTATTTACAGCTACAAGCTTCTCTATTTTTTTTTTATCTCCTACTGTTAACGTAAGGATAACCCAGATATCTCTTTCAACAAGATTTACACTGATTTCAATCAAACGCGAATGATGAATATTTCATCGTGCCATTCAAGGATTCAAATGTCCCCTCACTCCACTCGGCTGTCCTTCAAAAATGATAGTACTGACCTAAATCAGCTGAGCAATTTTTAATTCCCCACCAATGCGTGCCATCGAATGCCCCAAAAGTCAACCAGCATTGCTTTCTCTGATTTTCCTCTCAAATGCCACAAATTATTCTTTCCCAACGAATTATGCCAAGCACGCCGTATCATTCGGCATACCTCGAACAACGTTCAACGTAAATATATTATTTCCAAGCGGACGACAATTCCTATCTTTGCGTAGAACAATACGTTGCCGCACAATATCGTTGCCATTTCCATTCGCGATCTTCATCGAATTATTCGATGGGAAATACACGCGCATATAATGTATAGCTGCAACAAAGTAGCAATAAAGAAGGAGAATCCAGCGTTACTTATTCTAGGCGCGAGTTAATTTCAGACGCGGGGTCGCCGCAACCGCGTAACGAGAATAGAATTCTAAGTGTAATCTACTTAAGAAACACACCGAGCGCGACGTTCTCCGTGCGATTTGCAGAATATTCGCGAGGCAGAACGCCTACAACCGAGCCGAGCTGGTTGTGCACGCTGACGGACGGCCTTGAAAATTGCGAAACAACTCTGAAGCGGAAACCGAAAGCGCGAACCTCGAGGCACCTTAGAACGGTTTTCTAAACGCTCTGTGTCGCGACCGGCTCCCCATCGGCACCGACAAATTCCGTTGCCTTCCGGTAGTCCCTTTTCGTTTCTCCTGCGATCGAGAAGCGGAGGACGACCTTCGATTCCGCGAAATCGAACGACGTACGGAGCAAAGCGGCACAGCGAACCTGGAAGTACGATTCTCGCGGATCGTGGGAGCCATTGTTTTTCATTGAGACCGGACGTCGTTCGCCATTTTACGTTTGTACTTCATAAAGAATTACTGTCGGTGATTGCGATGGAAAACATTGTTTGAGGGCAAGGCTAGAATTTTCAGAAAAATCTGTTTGAAACTTGAAGCGACGGATGATTCGTCAAATGAATCTTTCATAAATTGAACGTTTTGATTGCTGGATAATTTCGTGAATTATGCCTTGCGAGTACGAGCAATTTTAATATAATATAAATTAATTTTTCGAGACGATCGATCAGTCGAAAGTGGACTTGACGAATTCCGAAGATCATCGTCGTTGCAATGAAATATGAAACGCAGCGATAAACGAAAAGATGCGTGTTTCTTGAATATTTCATTCGGTTCATGGAAGTCCAATAACGTCGCGAGCGTCTAGAATGATTAATACTGCGGGGGGGAATGTTAATTATTAGAAATCAAGGCGGTGCACTGTACCAATGGAATTGTGTCAAGCATCTTGGCACGTAGTTATGATGCAGAATTCATAAGCGAAATAAGGAATGAGGGGGGCTGGAAAGAATGAAGCTGGGTCCGACAATCAGATATGAATGGCCGATAGGAAGACAAATTGTTTCCACGTGAATCAGTCGTGAAACCAATATGGACGAATGGAATCCAGTCGTAGGTTGCAGGCACATGTACCACAGCATTTAGAATAATAACAGTGTTCTCTGTATATTAACCTAACTGTCATATAACATGTAAAAATTGCAGTTATTATTCGATTACAAGCAACTGAATATTTACCAATCGCAAGTCAACAAGTATTAGAAATACAGTGAATCGCACAACGGAGAAATGATTAATTTACAAAAAGGATACACCATTTGCTTTCTTCATTATGAAATTTTCATAAATTCAATATTGCCTGGAACTACCTCGTTGAATTTATTTATTTTTTTAATCTGAACAATTCGTTTCTAACAAAATTCCGACGAAACTTTCAGCAATTTTGTTTTTGTCGACCACGATGGCCACAATGCTCCGGCACGATCTTTATTATTCATCGAGACTGGTCGCTTAATTAGTACCGGTGATTGCTAATTAGAGAGCACACTCGCGAAAGATGGCGTTTAATATTAACAACGCGAAAGGTTCCCGTCGACTCGCACGAATTTAAATACAAAACCGTTCTCCCGGCGTGCGTTAGTAGCAAATGAATCGAACATGCAAAGTGAACGCATCCTCTCTCCTAGGAAACACTCGAGAAGACTCGTTTATTCTTCCTGATAGTTGAAACTTTATGGAGGAACAACGAACGCCTCACCGGGTTTACGGCTGCTTCCACTTGTTCTCCAGCGGTGTCGAGGAATTTTAAACGGGCCGCCGTGCATTGTTCCTCGTGCGCATGCAATCCTTCGCTCGGATCCTTTCCATTTGGGCGCAACTGTTGCGCAATGGTTTATTAATCGAACTAACGGGAAAGCGCGGAGTTCGATTCGAATGGAAGACAATTGTCTCGCGTAATACGAACGAATGAAAGCAATGCAACAGGATACGAAGACGAATCGCCACAAAATCCCGGACCCTCGAGCCAAATTAGAGAATGACCAACGATGCCGTTGTTAAAATCACAATTGATCAGTTTCGAAACGAATTTTTGTTTACCGTGCACCGAACGATATTATGTATTCGGCAGCGCTTCTTAATTGAACGAAACTGAACGAAACCTCGCAAGCGAGTGAACTTTTATCCCCCCTAATATATTATTACGATCATGTTTCCTTTGATACTGCATCGCTACCCGCCGATTCGCTAAATCATGCGGATGTCGAGGCGCACCGCTTACGAAAGGATGTTTCGCTTAATGGCAAACGATTTCGTTAGTGAATGAAGGCGTAGCGATACTTTCAAGGCCGCTTTCACCTTCCGCGATAGAACACTATACTTTTCCACCCTCCGCGTATCGAAGAGTCGACTCAAGGTTGTTAAGAAAAATGCGCTTAACAGTCACGGTTCGTGCCGCTGCCTCCGCTCGACGGAAAACACGACGGCGCGCGGTTACGGACGAATCGAACATTCCAATGGAATCGGTGCAGCGAAGACCAGAAAGTACGATTGATCGCGGAAAATGGAACAATTACACCGTCGTACTACGATAATAATAATAATCGTTAACACAGTTTCCCAGCGATCGCCGGCACTATAATAATCGTCCGCCATTTCTGGAAACTTTCTACCCGCGTGCAAGAGAGTTCGATAAAACGCGACGTTTAAAGCGATCCAAAGTAAAACTGAATTATCGTGTTTGACACGCCAAAGAAACGTGAACGTTAAATCCCACAAATACGTAGACAAATAGAGGCGGTTACGAACGAGAAGAAAAACAGCGACAGACGCGTGAACCCCGAAGTTCCATTTAAATACCTGCACCGATAAATCACTTCCGAATAAGTGTTTCTTTCCCTTCTGCCTGCTACCTGAATCGCATACCTGCTGTTCCTCAAAGGTACGGCCGACGTAAAATTTATTCCGCCGGCCCGTCCTCTTCGGTAAGCCCCGTCGATGCTTCGTGACTACGAAATTCGACGCTTCGCAGACTGTTTTAATCCGTCGTGAACCCGAACAAAGGCCGGACATGGCCCGCGTTCGCGTGACATTTCGTAGCCGTTCCGTTTGAACGTGAGCGCGGTCAACACGCCGATTTTCAGAACGGCGCCCCATCGTGGCGCGATCGGCTTCTGACCGGCTGGGCGCGGAGGGAAAGGTCAGTCCCAGAGGCTGTAAACTTCATACCTGATTCCGCGAGCCACGAAATTCATTAGCTACTGCGAGGATGGCCGCTGGCGAGCGTTCGCTCGTTTCGTCGTGGCCGCGCGTTCGCCACGCTTGTCGAGAAAATAGCGGCGCCCTGTTCTAACGTTCCAAGAGCGCAGCCAAATTTCTCACGGTTACGAATGTTTGACGGCGGAGCGAACGTTTCGTTCGTCAATTGGTAATCACGGTGACCGGTGATCTTTCTCTTCAGATGACTTCCGTTTTCTCCGAACACTTCTTCGCCGAACAGCGAAGTCCATCAACGAGTTTCGCTCAGCGGCTCGAATCTTCGTTCGTCCACGGCGTTTCTCGAGCAAATCGTTCGCGTTGTCGCGCAGACATCGTAACGTTCGTAATTACCGATTGCGTAACCCTTTGTACGGTGCACGGAACGACGACGTTACAGCGAGCCGCGGGAAGACGAGTTAATTGGAAGTAATGGCGCTAGTTCGTTGGTATTGATTACCAGGCGGCTGATGACGGGCCGATTCTTGCACGTCAACGAACCTCCATAGACGATAGTTTAGCGCGTAAATTATTGGCCGCTTGTTCCCGACGATTCCTACGGAACTGGAAGCCGGAACGGAAGTGCGGAAAGGAGAACGCCGCGCGAGAGATTCTACGTGGCGTGAAATTGCACCGGTAATCGTGGTCGTTGACACAGAAGATTCGCGTTTATTAAATAACCCGCATTCCACACTTCGCCAAATTCTATTCGGAAATTGGATTTATTTTAGTTTGTTACGAATACGATTAATGGTAACTGCGTATATGTTTAAAGGTAGAAAAACAATATGTGGGATGCAAGATTTCGTGGAAATGGTATGAGGGCTTTGTATGAATCGTGTGAAGGAAGTATCGAGTGTTGCGCGAAGTGTGAATGAAGAGTGTTAGTAGAAACGTCGAATGCGGACCGAGTGAATGTTTATCTCGAGGATAGAGTGGATGGTTTCGGGGAATGCACGTGGAGTCTAGGATGTATGGTGACCCGTGGTCGAACTGTGACACGTGGTAAGAGTGTGTGTGTCGGTGTGGGTCTTAATGAGTGCGAACGAATGGTGAATAGAATGAGAGGGAAAATGCACGAAAGAATATATGCAATGGATGATGCGTGCGAGAGGAGAGTTGAGGTAGAGTCGTAGCAGGGTTGAGGTAGAGTCGTAGCAGGGTTGAGGTGGAGTCGTGTGAGAGTTGAAGCGGTGTCGAGCGAGAATTGTAGCGAGACCATTGGTGAGAGAGTATATATTGTGTTGAGAGAGAGAGCGGTTAATGATTATTGAACAATAAAGTAATTTTACGAGAAAGTAAAGCCAATCATAATTTCCCCTGGAAAATAATCCTACAAATATACAGAATTTCCAGTCGATTTTTGATACCGAATCTTTTCGACGTACGAACGCGAACTAAATTCGTCCCACGAAATAGCTGCCCAATTCAAGAAAAACACAATCCTCCGACGCGTATCTCTGCGAGGCGACAGGAATCGAACGACGGCTAATCAGAAAATTGTTCGATCGTCGAACGCGGCTTTCCTTTCGCCCACCGAACGATCCCAGGTACAAAAATGATCATCTTTCACCTCCAGACCAACGATCGCTCACGCGTTTACGCGCATCCGCGCGTGCACGACCTTTGAATGGCATTTCCACGAGGATCGTGCGCCGCCCCATCTATGAACGCTACTCTCGTCGATACAGAAATACGTATTTGCGTCCGCGATAAGTGTCAACGAACACGGAAGCGTTTCTAAAAAGAACGCCGAACGTGCGGCGACGTGACGAACGGTGCTCGCGTGCAGTCGTCATCTGCGAACAGGTGCAAGAAAAGGTGATTCCTCGATACGGGAATCGACCGTTCGCCTCGCGTTACGTCGACCGTGAAATAGGAATTTTCGAGACGGACATTGGTGCACCGCGGCGATGATACATTCTGGATAAAAAAGAGGTCCCTCGCGAAGATTGTCGTCCGTTTTGCGGTGCACCTCGGTGGAAGGTTCGTCTTCGCGATATCAACGTGCCGATAGATCGTAAGCGCACAGTACACGGTGCGTCGACGATATTACCGGAGAAAAAACGGTGAGAAATATCTGTTTCGAACGTTCCCTTCGACGAGGGATCGACTCACGAAATTATGAGGAATTTTGAGACACGTGGGAATGAGAGGGTTAATTAACGGTAAATTAACGTGGCTGTTTGGTTTTTTTGTTTTGTTTTTTTGTAATGATCATACGAGACGGGAACGTGGATGCGATATTTCTACGATTAGTTCGGCTGGCTTATGGAAAATATGAATGCAATGGGAATTGTTCGAACGATGGAGAACTTCTCTTGCAATCACAATGGACGCATTCGTGTGCGTGCAATGAAAATATTATCTTTGAAATGGGATGGGTTCAGAGAAAGAGCATTACGAACAACAGTTACAGACTTAATTGTCTAATTATATCACTATTCCACTTGTTTCCATAAGAGATCTATTGTAAACATTTTCGTTAGGTTTGGTCGCGTTTTTTCGATCGCGCTTCTCCAGCATTGCAAATCCGATTGTAAAATATTAACAATCGTCTGTGCGAGACGGGAGCGACGGTTTCAATTTTAATAGAAGACACGCATTAAAGGGGCTTAACGAGACCAGTGCAAGCTTTAATGAACTGTAATTGAACGGGAGGGCCGTGTTTCATTATGCTAAATACTTATATCAATTAGACGTTCCAATTTGCGATATATCTGTCCAAGATCAAAGCAATCAGAAAATTGTTCCGAGCCCACCAACACGACAAACACGACAGTATACGCGTTACCCCATAATGTCTCCTGCTCGTTACAACTGACATATTATCCGCTTTCACTATTCAAATATTTCCAACGTCGGACCCCAATCGAATATTAGAAACCGTCATCAAAAACAGCTCAACTACACCTCCTTAATCGTTCAAATAACGTCCACTACCTACTTAACCAGTCATTCCGTTGAAACCAATATAACGCGGACCTGCAATAATCACTTTTCCCAAACGATATTCCATCCCACTTCCCCGTAACTCGCACGAATAACAATCTGCCCAATCTTTTCGTCGTTGTTCAACGAATTCCCCAAACCTAAAGCAGTCGATGTCGCGTATGCTCGACACTATCGCCGCGCATTTCACGCAGATGTCGCGGCCGCTACGGCCAACGATAATGACGGTGCAATTAGGTTGAACGAAATCGAAAACGATCGTTCAAATTCCTTGCCTAGACTTCTTCCACCGCGCAACAAGGTCGTTCTATGTCGCCTCTCTCCGCTCCGTAAGAGCGCACTTTCATTTCGCGGCAGGCCGTCGGTGTCGTTCGCGGCCGTTTACGGCTATTAAATTAAATTCCACGTCCGTCAGCCGGCTCGTACGGCAGAGGCCAGAATGCAGAATGCAGAATGCAAGCGTGTACACACCAGCCTGGCCATTATTCAAGTTTTATCGGAATCGCGTTTAAATGAGTATCCAGTCGGAAAAGAGAAATCCCCGCCGTTGGCTGCCACAGGGGCGGACCGTTTTTACGTCCTGGAAATTATTCTTGCTTGGCCATTTGCACGGCCGGCTCGCGTTTCACGGTTGTTGCTGGAATTGCGCGGTTTTCCTTTCTCGATGTCGCGTCGCGTTTCCCGATCGACCACTCGGCAGGGGTTGGGAACAGAGGGTGGAAGTTTCTGTTGCTCCGCGGAAGGGTGGATATTTCCGTGTCGCAGAACTCCGTTCGACGTAAGAGGGGGCGAGATTATATTATAAATATATAATATATTTATGAATATGAATAATTTATACAGAAATATTGTATTTAGATACGGATCTTATTTAAATACTTTCGATTTTGTACAATTATGGATAAAAATATGTCAATGTGAGATAGTCAATATAAAATTCAAATATCATTCAAATATCCTCAATATACAGGATATCCGTAATTCATACAGATCAAGAAGATCGTGAAATTATCGTTGAACGCATCGAACGGTTCGAGGATTCGTTCGGCGAGGTGTTGATCGCGGAACGAAATTTTTCCTGGCGAATAGTATCGAGATTTCAGTTGCTGTTTTACATCGATATCAAAGCAGTTCGGAGGCGGTTCGATACGTTGCGATTGTTATACCGGGGGAAACGTTTGAGCAACGCGAGTTATGAATCAGAGGAATTTCGAGCTGTGTACGTTGTCTTTGGACAGGCCTCGGTGTCCCCTTCTCCGTTTGAACGTGGTCGTTCGGTGGAGCATTTGGACTTTCACGATTCGAAGAATTTCGTAGTCGTTACGCGATCGATTTCATGAATATTATCGTCAAAGGAAATAACGAGAAAGAAAGGAAGAAAAAACTAGAAAGAGATTGCGCCATCCTTGCCATTCGCGTTCAACATATTCGAGATACGCGAAACATCCGATAGAAATTCATTTGCAATTTCTCCACGACGGTGCACCAACGATTCGGTTCGGAAGTACGTAACGTCCGCCGGGATGGAAGAAATCGAAGGTGCAATATTGGATCGCTTATCGCGGCTTTGTGATTTCACGTTGAATTATTTATTGCGAAAGTCGTAGGCGAGCGTGGCGAATCTAAGAACCTGCGAACCGATTGCGCTGCATAGTTCTGTACGCCATGTTACCGGGGCTATTTCATATCGATCTAATTATTATTCTCGTGGGCAGGGGAAACGTTGCTTCTCGATTCGTCGGTGAAAGTCGTAACGTTGTTTAATTTCAATCATTTTCACCGTTGGGGGAACAATCGACGGTGAATTATGAATTGTATGATACCCGCTGTATTTGCTATATTTTCCTTTTAATATTTTCATGCTGCTCGACAGTCTGTCAAGAATCGGAGATGTCTCGATACATCCGATGGATAGTACTTGCAACGCGATAGGCGGGGTCAATATTTAAGACGCACCGTCATTCATTTATCCCATTGTGCGCAGTAAACAGTAAGTGGATTATAAGTTTTACGCGCGATGCATTTCCAGAAACATTATAACAGAGAACAATGGTCTACGTCTTTGGCACACAATATGGCTTAGGGACGAATGGAGCTTAAATTCCGGCAGCGTATGTATTTCCACCCACGCTGTGTGCCGCAGGATATTTCCATATTCGCTATGTCGCACTGCTCGACAACGAACGGATCTTAAATTCCACGCGCGGTGCACTGTTCGTATACACGCCGACGCGCGATTCTTGCATAAACGTATGCACGTTACGGTGACATATAGGGGCTAACAGTTCGGGCACGAAATAATATAAATGTTGCCCGCGATATTCGCGACTCGCCTAACTGCGACCCGAGCATCGAACACCGCAGTCTATAAAATTCACCTGAACGAAGCGTCGCAAACGAACGAACAGAAATGGAACGCACCCCCTTCCTTCATGGAGTAATAAAATAAAAATACCAGCAACAAATATCGCACGCTTCTGTACGATAATGAATGCCGTTAAAAGTAGCGTAACACGTACCTTCGAAAACCACCTGGCGCATGAATATATCGCGCGCACCTCGGGTAAACGATATTTACACCGCGTAAACGTGTCGCCATATTGTGTACGAACACGAACACGCGTGCACACACGTGCCCACGCGTGTTCTTGAGAAGTGCAGGGGGAGATCTTTGGCGAGTGTGGGCCCGCAAGGACCCCGGGGGCCGTACAACGAGCTACCGGCACTACGAGCCTACCTGTCCCACTTTCTAATCAAACCGATCCAGCCTGGTCCAGATCGTTCGGTTTCCGTCTCCGTGTCGGTTATTCTTTCGAGCATCGCCTTCGATAGGACGGGCGAAAACGCTCGAATTTTTCTGGACGAAAATTGACGCGACAAACGATCCACGCGACGACCAAGAGACTTACGAATTGTCGAATTTAGGAGAATAAAAATCGCGGTTCGGGTGCACGAAGCTTCCACGAACGATTTTTAATTTCTCGGATAGCTGTGTATTAATCAATGCCGCGGTTTCCCAGCGTGCAAATATAAATAGCGTCTTTTGCGCGAAGGAAGCTCGATGACTAAGTCGGGATTTCCAGGGGAAAAAAAGGCGGCGAACTGCACAGTGATAATTAACACGTGGCGTATCGTATTATACGGTGTTCAAGGGAAACAAAAACCTCTCTGCAATGTACACAAGGTTTTTTTTTTTCGTACAACCGAGCAAGATTTATCTAATTGGCGCGACTAATTGCGCGCCGTTCGAGTATAAATAATTTTCGAATAAACCGTGCTTCAATTTCCACGTTAATCGAATGGACGCAGATGAAGCGGGGAACGGAACAAGGTATCGAGGTTTGTTGTGTCGATTGCAATTGAATTTTCCGTCGTAACAGTAAACAGGAAATCGAGTGCACGCTCTGTCGGAAATTACTTGGAAAGTATATTAAATAAATCCGGTATGCGTCGATTAATACGCTTAAAAGTTGGCAAGTAGCTCGAGCGGTAGCGGTACAATCGATCTTTATCGATGTACAACGCCTTTCGATACGGCACAGTTCACAATTCGTCTCGAATAGAAAGGTATTGGTCGACCGAAGTCGTTCTCCGCGCAAACGTTCTCGATTTAATTAGAATTACAAACTTGTACGAGCAGATTAACGCTCTGTGTGTGCTTTACGATCGTCCGTCCGTCCAGCCACTAATGTCAATTGAATACCGTTTGAACGGAACATTTCACACGATGGAAGCCACTAAGTGAACAGCTGGAAGGCGAAAGATTAGTTTTCGTGTCATCAAAGGTGAAGAATTCTCCGTGTGCGTATAAAATCGGTGGCAGGTGATAAGAATTGACTTCCGGACTCGAGGAGTTCGAAGCATTTTAATGGTGGATAAATTGCCCCATCAATTAACGTCATTTCCATGATCGTTGGATACCGAAGTGCGCGTGCATCGAACCCGATGGAACCTAACGAAATAATGACTGCGCGGATAATTGCCGATTTCAGTGCGGCATATTCCACGCGAAGGATTCAACCTTCATTACTGTTTGGCCGCGCGCGCCGTTTTGAAAGTAACGCGAGGTGCGATTAGAAACGTGTATAATTCGAAAGGAGAGGCTATATTAAAAAAAAAAAACCCAAAACGGAAACGAGTTTACAATCGAAATCCTTTCGCCTCGCTTGCAATATGATTCTCTGCGTCAATCCGTACGTTTATCTTTACGATAGAAAACGAACGATCCCCATTTCAATTCTTACGTTCAATTTCGTCCTGTTAATAAACTGCATTGCTTCTTACCACTTGCACCACCGTGGGCACACCTTTCCATTCCATTTCTTCGCCGCAAATAAAAGGAATTTCGAATCGTTCGATTCGTGGATAGAATTTTCTAGCTCGTCGCACTATTATTGTTTCTGCAAATAACGCTTGGCACCGCAATCGTTTGCAACAGCAGACAATAATGAGACACAAGTTCTGATTAACAAAGCAGGTGTCGCTCGTAACATTTACCCCGCGGATATGATTCCAGTGTCGCGTGTGCATAACCGGGCGGAATGCGAATTCTTTTTCGCCCGGCAGAACGAGGAACGCGCGTCGATGTTTTATTTATTGCGTTCGAAAGGCTACGCATGTCGGTGCCTATGGTCGCTGCATATTGTTCATGCGGGAAACAGGTTGTATATTCTATGCGTATACGTGCTCACGTAGGCAGATATATCGGTTGTCCAAGTAAAAATTCGTGGCGATCAAGCGTGGCGATGATTCACGCGCGATTTCCTTTCGCGGCGCAAATGCAAATAACGAAGGTCCAGAAATTTCTGGGGTCAGTGGGAAACTGCGTGTCGAGGACGATCATCGATACATCATCGACGCATCCTCGATACGTCATCCACGACGTCTACGCGCTAACGAACCATTCCTCGAGCATCGCACCGATTTTTCCGTTCGTCGCTGGAAAAATTGGAAAGTTTCCTCGGACGCGTGCTTCGGCTGTTCGAAAATTTGTCCGATTGCGAGACACGCGGCGTGAGCTTGGAGCGTGTATGTAATTGGAATGCGTTCGATCTGTTGCCGAGAGAGAAGCAGGAAATACGTGGGGAATACAGGAGTGCGAAGTTCGATATTAAATCAATCTGTTTGCGAGTCTTTTTTTTACTTCGCGATCATTCAAACAGACGAATTATCTAGAATCTAGACCTTGCGCTAATGCATTCTGAAAACTGTAACGACGCGTGGACGATTCGCTTTGCAATAAAAAAAAAAAAGAGAACAACGATTGCGGAACGTCGGATATGGAAATTATGGCGTCGTTGTATGTCCTGGGAAGAAAATGTTTGCCGCGTTCAAGAATAATTTTTTTCTAGTAGACGCCAGAGAATCGTGGATCAAAGGTCGAATGGCTCTTTTTTTCCCCTCTCTATGGAAAGAACTGTCCTGCAACGTGCGCGATCGTCCGTTTTCCAGCGCCATTTTTTCTTTCTACTTCGAATGAATTATGCGTCCTCGTTGCGCGTTTTATTCTCGACGGTGTACGATCGCGTTACGCGAGACGGAAAATCTCTGCGGACGAGAATTCGATAACCTGGATTCATTAAGTCTGTTACGTCGCTTCAAGATACATATTCCGTTTCAAGGATCTACCGTGGACAACGATGGCTGGCCTTTCGTTTTAATTTTGAATACGACTTTCGGACGAATTCGGTATCGAGAGGAAATAATGTGAAAGCGACGAACGAAAGGGATACGACGTGTTTTTTTTTTTTTTACGATTTAGAAACTATTCGCTACGGTAATTAGCCAAAGTATTAACGTACTGGTACTGGCGTACGAAGGTTTATTACGCGCAGACAGTTTTTCGTCTGAAAAGTTGCCCCACACTTTCGCCGAGAAACATTCTGATCGTTCGACGCGTTATTGTCTGCCCACGCAATACGTATCAATTTCGTGGCACTCAACTTACAATTCGGATCCTTTCGTTTTACGATTTCCTGCGTCATAAAAACCATCCAATTCGTCTGCGGGCCTAGTATCGTTAATTATTCCCGGTTAATTAACGGATTTCCAAGGTATTTCCATTCTCTGTGCAACGACCGCATTGTATATGGATCGCCGTGTCTTTTAAACAGTTATTCAATTGTTTGCGATAACTTGCGTTCAGGAAACTGTTGTTCCTGTCGAATCGTTAACGCGTAGACGATTTGTCTCTTCGTTTCCTTAAGACGACACGACGATTTCCATTTCAGCCGACGAGATTTGTTCGCGTTAAACGTGCAATTGAAAAAAAGGCGTTAACGTGCAATTCTCGGTGGAGAATTATAATAGTTTTCCGGGGCAGGCGTGTGAAACGGGTCTTCAATTAATTGCGTCGCGGCAGAGCAATTCATCGCCGTCCTCTGCTGCGTGGCCGTTCTTTGGAAACTTGAACGCGCGATAGAGCCGAGCAACCGGTGATTTCAACGACGGGTTCATTATACGTCGCGACAATGGCTCGCCAGCGTCGTCGAAACACGGAAGCACGCGTCCAATATCTTTCCTCTACGAAACGTTTGCTCATCGTTTATGCTCGTTCGAACAAATTTCTTGGACACCAGAAACAACGAGAGAGTGGACAGAGGCGAAGGTGAATAGTAGATGAAGAAATAAATAATCTGAACGGAGTTGTTTGATAAATACAATTTTTCTTCTCCATATATTTCCGTGCGAAAAATACGAAAAATAAAAATGGTAATACTATTGCAACGCAGCCGTTGGTAATTCGATACGAAATGATAGTTGAACACGGAAGTGCTTAATAATTTCTCTCCTAGTCGTCGTGCTTCTTGTTCTTATTATTTCTTTTTCAGCAGCTTTTTGATTAATCGTATTGCGCAAGACGCTTTTCTACTTAACGGTTCTCCACGCTTCTCGGTACACTTTCACCGTTCATTAAACTGTCGCAAAATGACGGCAAATTTTGCTACGAAAAGAATGCAGTTCTTGGATTCCCCGTTTCGTTTCACGTGAAATTGAGCAACGATATGTGCTTGTAGTATACAGGCGTGGAGGAAATACTGTGCGACAGAATATTGGAATAACTAACTCCAGCCTTTAGAATATTCATGGCCCTTCTTTGCCTCAAGGGAAAGTACCTGAAGATAACTCTGCCGGGCCCAATTAACATTTCACTGTGAATTGACACCGCGATTTTGAGAAACCACAGTTGGCCTTTGAGCACACCAATCAGTGGGTCACGGGTAACCCATGGCGCTTTCCAACAGTAAAACTTTCATCGAACGAACTCGATTCCCTTTTCCCCCGTTGCGAAATAAAATGAATACAAACACTTATGTAAAATCATCGAAATCACCCATTTCTAACCGTTTACTAAACTCGACTTCCCAGAGCGACTTAATTAACGTTCGGGAATAATTCGAAACGTCGCCGACAAAAACAAAAAAGTCCCAAATCTTTCCTCGAACAGTGGATGCAAAGAAAATCTTTGCGATCCGCGATAAATACAATGATGTATCGCTGAATCCCCTTTGAAAGCTACAAACTGCTCGAATGTAACGATTCAATGTTATGAGGTGGATCGTGATCGCAATTACCAGTGGAAAACATGATCGGCGCGCGGCGAGTAAACGAGATCGAACGAAAGGTGAAAAAGAAGAGCGACGGCAAGGTGGAAATTAATCGTACGTCGGGGCGGTTAACCTTGTTGGTCGGTTTCTAGATAATTTGCGCGAGCGAAAGTGACGCCGTAAAATGTTGCGACCTGGCGGTCTCGCAACGTGGAAACGTATCGGATGGAATCGGATTGGATTATTTCTGGCACGATGTTGTCGTATGCTAATTCGTCCTGCAGAACCGGAACTCTGAGGTTGCGATTCCGTTAATAGCACTTGACCGTGCTACGATATTTAAACTTTCGCGTTTCGTTCGATCCTGGATTCAATAAAAACCCGTTCAAATCGATTACACGGGTCTTTTGGGCGCATCATTAGAGTATAATTTCAACGGCGAATGTTGCGCGTTTCGATTGAAATTATATCTCGGGACATTCGTTTCGACTATTCGAACAGTTCGCGTTTGCTAGACGAGATTTATAATGTACGAATGCGGGTGAAATTTTGTCGCGTTTCTTTTACAAAATAATTCAAGCTTTTTTCATGAGATGGTGCAGAAATCTTAACTCTATGACGTTGCCAACACAACCAATAGTAGTATTCACGACCATTGCTAGGCTCGTCAACCCGAAATAACGAAATAAATGCTGTGCAAACTGTCGGCAGTAAAACTACGGGAAACCATGTGATCCAATTGATATTATTTGTGCTTTTGTCAGTGATTACCAAACTAAATATAGTGTACATAATAACTCTAGGTTTGTATATAAATAACAACCTATTTGTTTGCATTTCATTTTTCAATTTGTTACTGTTTTTGCAAATTTTATAGGCCGGTGTGATTTGAAAGTCACATAGTGAATATATCGCAATGAAATTGTTTAAACGCAAAAATTTGTTTCGATTTGCATATATAGGTTTATAATTTCTGACTTCTCGTTCCCACAATTTTTTTGGAGTTAAAACGAAAATTCGTCTCATAGAGGGTTAACACGATTGAATTGTTGCACTGTACTTTTGTTCGGTGCAATATACTTGAGCAAATGTGGTAACAGTAAAGCGAACATGTAATTGCATTTTGACTCACCGTACGCTGGTTCACCCGTCAAGATTCGCACCGTAGATTAAAAATCATGGCAATTTCTGAAACAAATTAAATTACGATCAATGAAATAGTTATGGTAATATTATTGAAAAATATCTAATAGCAATGTGTTTCATAGTAAATCGTCTAAATGTTCCTGGGCGAAAAGGAAGATATTTTTATTAATTTTTCTGTCGTATTGTTAATTGATATTTCAATAACGGAATATTCACTAGAATCGAGTTTCTCGTCACCGCTTGTTCAGTGTTACTAACTCGACCGATAGAACCGGAACTTCGAGTCCCTGCGTTTATCTATTCGCCGATAGACTTGACCGTGCAACGATATGTGACATTTCAAAAGGATCTACGTTTATAAATAGACAATTGAGCCTGGTACATTAACGTTCAACCGCTTGCCGGTTTGTTGCGCGTTTCGATACAGATTATTCATTACGGACCAAATCGAAGCAGGGAAGTTGTCGAAATTAATATGAAATAAGCGGCGTTAACTGTGTCTTATTAAAGTGCAATTGAAGTTTCCTGCTACGATCGTTTTCATACGCTTACCTGAACGCACCGTCTGATTATGTCATTAACGCGAAATTCTACACTGATCCGTCTCGTTGCAATCAGAATGATTATAAGAGTAATGTTTCAAAGAACGAACAACCAACTGTGCTCCCGATGAAAAGTATTCTTTAAGCGTAAGTATTCTCAAAGGTGCGACGTTGAACAATTCATTGTTCAATGAATGATAATTGTAAAAACGAATACAAAGCATTTCGAACTATTCAACGAAAATTTCCCCTTGATATGAAAAAAACGATAGAGACCAAAAGAAAAGCATAACGTCACCGCGATTGGAAAAGCATATTAATTGGAGAACAAAAATTTTGCAAAGGTCATCGAACACGTGGTGCATTCAAGTTCCGCAGGCGAGTAATTCTGTTGCACAGAGACAGGTAGACGAGCACCAATTGCGTGGGTGTACTTATTGTCTCGAGTGGAATGTAGAAAGTAAAGTATCTTGAGTAACACAGCTCCCCTTTCCTCTCTATGGGAGCAAGAGTATAGGTTGTCGACTGGTGAGGATGCGCCTAGCAAAGTCCAACACTATCATCATCATCATCATCATCGTGGTCGTCGTCGTCGTCGTCGTAGTCGTCGTACCGCTGTCGGTCGGCTTCGTGTGGTAGAAAGGTCATTCGAGACGGATGACTGCGAGCACGGTGTGCCACTACGGGTGCAATTCATTAGAAAATTGCATTTACTTAGGCTGATTTCCGAATTCGAAACTCGGAACACTCGTTCGATCGATAAGACTAATCTTTGTTGGGGAAAAAATAGCCCGATAATAGAATTGATTCGGAAAAGGAAGAACACTAAATAAATATTGGGGCAGAATTTAATTGAACGATTCTCGATGAAATTATAATTAATTGACATTTTATGGATCTCAATGGATACGTCGATGTTAATTTTACGGGACGTCATTCGAAACTGCCGATGTATTCTGGAGCACGTTGTATTATGAAGATGTGCAAGATCGAACTATATTGGAAAATTTTCTATACTAGGAACAGAATCATATATAAGAAACGGGATTATAATTGATTGGTGGTTCGCCAGTGGAAAGGATATCTGTGGCAGGATGCTTTGAAGTATTTAATGATGTCATTTGATAAATAATGGATCGGAGAATCGAGGGGTATGAGAAAATGGAAAAGTACCCGATCGGTTTTGAGGAAGAGCGAATCGAAGTGCTATTCAGTAACCGTCTGACATTTAGGAGATTCTAGAGAACATCGTTGCACAATTCATGCATCGACCAACTCAAAGAACATCATTCCGCTTTTTTCTTCCGTGACGTACAAGTTTACGCTCGCGCAAATGACTCTTTTACTTCGTCCCCCTTTTTCCAAAGTTTAGCCGGTGTCTGAAGTGTCATTGCGCATCGTTCACTTATTATTCATCGAACCTTTCATCGTTTACGTTATTTTTGTGTCGCTCAAAAATTAAAAATCCGATATTTTCGCCGACGTATTGTTCGACAAACATTTCAATCATTGGCCAAGGATTCGAAAAGTTTTCCAATAAAAAGCACGACTATGTTTTGCAGCTCCGTCGATTAATTATTAGTCGACCGTATTTTTCTCTATTTATTACGGAAAGCAAAGTCTTCAATAAACGTATCAACGCGCGAACCGAAACCGGTGGGACAGCTTTTATAATAAAAATCTCAATCCTCCGATTTAAAAATAAATTTGTCGAATAAAAAAATCTTTCGTCAGATCCGTTCGAATGGAAGAAGCGAAATATCGTCTCGAGTATACAAACAGGCGATATACGCCCAACGATAGGTATTCGTTTTTCGAACGAGGGAAGAGGCTGTTTAAGAATTGATTGCTGGTTCGTCCAAGCAGCTCGTTTAGCAACGATTACCGGCGCGTGTACGTGCAATTAAAAATACACGTCCGTCGGCACGGTTTTGACGCACAGCTCGAAAGTAACCCGCTTTCATTGTTATACCCGACGGGGGAATTATGCACAATGGGGTAGCTGTGCTATCGAGAACCATGAAATTGAATGGTTTACAACGGTTGTAATTAAGCATACAATAGTTTGTAACCGGTTGCCCGTTTGCTTTCGAGCCATTCTGAAGTTCTGCCCCCGAACAATACCTTTAATTACGGATCCCCAGAGATTTTCCTCCTTCGTCCGTTCCGCGGGATCCTCCAAAGGCGGATCGTTCCGTGGTTTTTTTTTCAAATTGTTTTACACCGTCCCCGATTCGGACGGTTGCCCCGATACAAGATAATGATTTCGGTGCCGCCAGACAGCAAAATATTTTTCGAACCGAAGGCGGAGCGGTATTTCGCAAAGTGCCAACGGAGGGGGCAACTGTCCTGCATTGTTCGCAGAAACATTTCGGGCGAAAGACGTCCGCGACGTTCAAAATTTTCCCGACGAAATTTGCCAAGCGACACTCGCCCCTCTCGCACGGTGGAAAATTAAGTTAAGTTACTCTTTTGTTTCATTTTCCGCGGCGACAACAATTCCGTAAATTCCCCGCCCGTCCCCGTTCCTCTCCCTCTTCGCTTTGCTGCTCGGTTCTCTGCGGGATTTGCACGAGACTCGGGCAAAAAAATCGCAAAGCGAAGCCGACGGAAGGCGACCGCGATTCCAACGGAGCGAAGCTGACGTTGAGACGCGCGGGGTTCCGCGATCGCCGGCGCGTTTTCCTCGCGAGGAACGCGGCCCCCTTCGCGCGGAATCCTCCTCGTTCGAGAGGAGGATATTATCTTACGAGAATCCATACGCCGGCGCCGGTATTATTAGACGAAGCCGGTGCCACAGAGAGTGACCATCAGAGAGACGTTGAAACTCGACTGCACGTACACGCCTATCCACCTTTTCCTGCTCGCCCGCCCACGACACCGTCTTCCCTCGATTCCACGGGACTTCTTACGACTGTTTCGCACGCAATTACGCCATCCACCTATTCGTACGGATAGGCCTCAAAGCGTTCGTTGTTTATTTGCTCGAACATTTTTCTTTGCTCGAAAAGCGGCGAGGCTCGTCCTTGCACCGTTTACAAGTAAATTAATTCGAGACGGTGACAGATTTTGTTCCGTGGACGCGGCGAACGTCGCCGGACACTGAGAACTATTGGGGAACCGGGCACGGTCGTTTCTCCGGGGACACACGGTGTACATTTGCGACTGAGAAAGTTGTCGGCAAATTGTTGCTACGACAATTCGAAAACTGAAAAACAGAAATAAGAATGCTCTGCCACGTTCGCTGTGTCCCTCGCAATTTACTCGCTTGAAACGGATAATTGTGTCAACTTGCGGTCAAGTGCGAACTGAAGCCGAATAAAATTGTTGTGAAAAATTCAACGACCGCTTCGTGAATGCAAGGCAACGCGTGCCACGCTTGTTGCAACAAGTTTTTATTTAAAAATAAAGCTCCCTTCCTGTCAAAGAAATCATAAGTTTGCAAATTGCAACTGGAAACATATACACTTATCCGCCCCGTGCAAAGTCATCCGGTGCGAATGAAAAATCCTGCACGCATTCAAACATCCTTCTCGCTGTACCTGTCCACCTTTTGTCGCGAGAACAACGTCGAACGGTAGCCGGGCATTTTTTAAACGCCGATCACACACAATAATCGCGATCGAGTCTCAACAGAGATTTAGATTGACAGATCGTTCGTCCGCTGGTCGTTATCGACGTTTAATCGACTCGCAATCATTCAACCGGGTTCAGGATCGCCTCTCTCTTTCCAACGTGCAATTGCACGGCGAAACAATGCGATCAGGCATTTTTGCACGCGCGACGCTTGAACGCCTTCGCGCTTTCCTTCGTCGCGATTATCGTTACGTCATTGTACCGTCGCTTAAAGTCGTTAGGATATCTCGCCTGCGAGGCGTGTCTCCTCGAAAATATTTCCTATCGTTTCTACGGTCGTGTAAGACTCGGGGGGGAAAAAGGCTGAAAAGAAGTGTACAGGCAGAACGAACGAGCCGAGAACCGGTCGAGGTGGAATTGCTAGAATTCATTTGTAGAAAGAAAACAGCCGATTCTGAGATGTCCTATTAAATAATATATATTTGTTGCTGTATAATTTGTCGATACAAACCAGTTATGCGTATATGCATTGTGCCAGCATGTTGCGTAATAAAGATCGTTCTTAAATGCCACATCTTTTCGAGATTCAGAGATTCATACATGTACTTAATTAATCGTTCGCAATTTATTCAGAGCAATATTCAATTTGAAAGTTCAACTTCTACATAGTACGTTAATACGTATTTTATCCTGTCTCGTAAACTCTACGTCGATAATAATACAGAGCGAACAACCTCGACGAGGTCTTTTTGTATCAATCACGAGCTGCGTAATATACGTATGCACATTCCTGTGACGCAACATTCCCTCGCGCTTGTCCAACAATCGTTAATTAACGCAACGGATATTCCAATTTAAATTGGAGCCGCCGCGGTGGCAATACGCTGACTCGATAATTAAGATAATTATTCGAATGCGGCGCCCATTAATTCGCGATGTCTGCGAATCAAATATTAAAACACCGAGTTTAAAAAAAATCTCACGTACGTCACGCAAGCAACGATCGATTCCAACGGCGAGGAGGAAAAGAAACAAAAAAAAAACCGTACAAAGGACATTGCATTGACCTAAAATTTAGTTCCAGCCGCCTATCGAAAATACATTACCCAGCGAGCTATCGCGTTCGCGAAATCCCAAGGCTCGATTCACCGGTCGCATTCACCCAAACACGCGATCCGTCCAAATCAAATATTCCACGTGGAAACCTTTCACGTACAACGATCACGAAACGCTCGGTCGATCGTCGTCGAGGACTGCGAAACCGCGCCAAGAAGGACAACGATCGAACGATCGCGACAGTCGAAAAAATACCGCAATCGAAAGAATAATCGTCCCGTCTCTCCCCCGGTACCTGGAACCGCTCGCGCGGCTCGATCGCAAGAAAATCGAGGAAAAAGGAAAAAGGACATTCCGCGGCAGGACAACCGGCCCGCGATTTACGAGGACCTCGCCGGCTGATAACGTTTCGCTCCGGCGAGCCGGTAGACTTTCACCTTGATCGCAATCGACAGGAAGCCTTGCGCAACATTTCTGCGCTATCTATGCGTAGCGGCCGTTCGACGGAAGCCGAAATTCGTCTGCTCGCGCGCTCCCCCCCCCCCCCCACCACTCCCTTCCGCTCGACGTAGCTCGTTCAATTTTCACGCGTCGCGAAAATTGACGGCCCGTCCCGACGGAGGGCCGATCGGTTCGCGCGAGGAATTCGCGAATCGCGCGCTCGGGCGTTGTTTTCGTTTCGTTTCGTTTCGTTTCGTTTCGTTTCCTCTCTTTTTTTCACTTTTTATAATAATCGTGCTCGGGTTTCGCGGGTCGCGAGGATCGAGGCGAGCCTTGCGAAACAGCGCGTTGACGAAACGGCGCGTATCGCGAATAAGCGTCGAGCTGGCTCGTCGGCGGGCGCGCGAGCAACGATCGCGCGTGTCGTTCGGTGCGATCGGGCAATCGAAGGGAAAGAGCGTCGACGGGAACGTTCGCGGCTTGTGCGACACCGCGGACAGGTTGATCCTTACCTGAACGCTGAAACGATGGTGGAAACAGACGGGACAGGAATTTCGGATAGGAGGTACTTTTCGGACGAATGACGCGGGGGTTGGTTGTTCGTGACTGTTCGTGTAAGGTATGGGCCCATAATTCACAGTATAATGTAGTAGAAGATTTTGGAATGATTTTGTTCAGCTTGTGAATACGCAGGCTTCTTTCATATTGGGCGAAGGTTAATCTTTGAATAATCTTTCACTCATTTAACGTCGGTTTCCTGGAAATTTCGTATTCATTGTCGAAGTTTCGTTAAATTACTTACGTTCAATTACTTTGAACACTAGTGGTGTTCCTGGGAATTCGGGGAACTTTGTTAAATGCATCGACTGTGTGATTCAATTTAGCAATCTCGAATTAACGTTCGAAATCACCTTCGAACAGCAATGACGGGTAAATGAAATAGATACCACCGGTCCATAAACGAAAATGAAGGAAATCGCGCGACACGGGTATAAGATTAACGAAACGTGCGAGTAAGCGATAATTAACACCAGACTCTGCACTCGTTGTCCAAACATACAAATCAAAATTAATATACAATCGCGTCGCGCGAAGTGAACCGCAATAAAATGCAGCAACGACAAATAATATCCCCGCCGCTGACCAAACGAAACCATGGACATCCGAAATCGTCCCGAAAGCTTCGAATCTATCAATAAATTCGGTATACCCGAACGTCCGCGGGATCTGTCCGATCCTTCGACCCGGTGTAACCGGCATCGTGACCCGTTGATCGCGTTACCAATTACGATTGAGCAGACGGTGAAATAAAAGGGAACATCGCTCGGGCCAACAGGATTATGTCACTCGCGGCGTGGAACGAAACGAACAAGAACGAAACCCGGTGGAGTCGACCTGGGTGAACGCTGAACGTGAGCTCTCCTCGAAGAACTTCGCTCTGGCCCCGGGGTGAATCAGTCCTTTGTGCTTGCCTCTCTCAGGGTCAACCGCTTTCGGTGCAGTATATGCCTGCAACGTTTACACGTACACGGGCGAACACGTCCGTCCGTCTGACCGTAGCTTATAGGGTGTCCTGGAAGTCCTGCCGGGACGATTAGGAGCAATATAGACAGGGGGGTGAACGGCGAGACGGTGTCCGTGGACGATCGGCGGACTATTCTACGGTGATTTCATTGGAGATCGTGGTTGGGGGTTACTTTAACGATCGAGGTCACGCTAGTCGGGTTAATTACGAAAATTTGGAAGGCTCGGTGAAAGAGAGGAGAGGAATTCCAGTGGCGTTAGAACGGCAGGAATGTCGGGAAAGAAGCGGCGCTTGTTAAAAACTATGAGGACGAGAAATGTAATTTCGAACTGCGAGAAGCGGATCCGATGAAACGTAAACGCGCGGCAAGAAAACGGCTTCGCGATGGAATTGGTGGAGAGTGATTTGTAATGTCGGAAGTGAAATCGAGCTTGTATTATAAAATTGAATACGAAAAATGAACGAGGCGAATGGCGAAAGCGGTACAATGCTGGAAATATTGACAGAGGATGACGACGCGAAGAATAAAATATACGGATGACAATGAAGCTTCAGTGGATTACCGAGGTGCCTCGGGTACGAGCTAATAATAATTGGGAAATTATGTTAAATAGAAATTTCGTTTCACCTGGCGTATTTAATTTTGAACTTCGCCCTATAGATCGAGGTTCCTTCGTGGTAAAGGTGATCCTACGCTTTCTTGTTGGATCCACAGCTTTCGATATCGAGACGGTGGTCTCTTAGTTCCGCGGCGGAACACGAGCCTTTCACCTAAAGGATGAAAGAGAAATTTCGGGCCCTCCGAGAGGTACTTACGTAAGCAGTATTTCAGAGGAGTGCACGTAATTTTCATCGACAATTATCGTGCCGAGCGAAATCTCGTATTAAAACGAATAATATCCTCGTCGATCTGTAACGATCACCCTGTAGATCCTAGGGGTGAAGGTTTTCTCATTCTTCCTTTATTGCTGCAGGAAGTACCAACGACGTAATATTTTTTTTCCTCCTCGAATAACTCAGAGAGCTTCAACGCCGCACAATCGGATTTAATCTGGTCAGCAAAGAATAAATCGAATGCAATTCCCCTAGCGTCGCAATATTTTTGCACTCGATCGATACACTATATGCACAAATAGTGCAGAAATTATTATTGGGACGAATTCGACCGAGGAATTTTCAATGAACAGCTTTCTTTTCGACGTTGATTTATTCAATTGTTGGAGCGGCAGGTTTCATTTTTGTTTATTCACGAACGGTCCTAATGAAGGGGTTTTCGACGGTAAACAGATCTCGCCGCACGAGAACGTCTCTCTAGGAACCGTAACTTACTCCGTTCCCTTTCTCGTCCGGGGTCTCTTTCTTGCCGCGATGTTTCAGCAAAATCGAAGGAGAAAAAAGGGCGAAGACCGTGACGACCGCTAAAGGGCGGCGAGAGTTTCACAGGAAACGAGGCAACGGAGAGGGGATACAAAGAGCTTAGAAGCAAACACAGCGCCCACGGAAGAATTGATAACAATTACTATGCGAAAAGTACAATCAAAGAATGGATACAAAAGCGACGCGAATAATTATTACCGCAAAAAACGCTCCGTTCAATCAAACAAATCGCATCGAGCAGATTCGTCGTTGATTGTAATGCAGAGAATTCCAAGTCCACGCGACGATTCATATGAGAAGGAAGAAATTGATTCAACGATAGATCACTGGCGACTGTCTTTTTCTCCTGTCGAACGATACTTCGAGATATCCAGCGGAAAGGAATGGAAAATATTATTCGGCGACGATTGTGAAAAATTCAGTTCGTTTAGCGGATAAGAGTATCGATAGTTCGGAGGGTGTGGACGGTAGATGTGGCAGACAGAACGTCTCGCGGTTCTCACGTCCGTCTCGCTCGTCTCGTGCGAAGTTTCAAAATTGCTTCTCCACTGACGTCATCAGCTGGAACTGACAATTACGCCCGAGGTGGAATCGCTTTATCGGCTACAATTCTCCGCGTCCGATCGTCGGGTAACCGCTGAAACTTCGAACAAAAATCCATGGCGAATCGCTGATTAAAAATGGGTAATTAATAGAAGCAGGAAGAAGATCGACTATGTTAATCGAATTATAGCGCGAACACCGTGGTCGATGTACGACGGTGTAATTAGCATCGCGGTCAGGCTAATAGAAGCCGTGGTTGCACACGTTTGATAATGACGAACGCAGTTCAACGATTCGTAATAGCGTGGCCAGCGATAACAGGCTATTATGTTCATCGAGAATGCAGATAATAAAATGTAGGATGGAAAATCGAATATTAATTTTAATATTCACGACACAGAGGGAACAGTAATTTCGATTTAACATTGCGATCTTTTTGTGTAACTTTGATATTCGTGATTCGAAGAACCCGTCGATATTTCTCAATACGAAAAGAAAGTATCGTGATATCGATTACCCCGGCTTAACAATCGAAACGTAACGTTTTCTACGCGCAGCTAGCGAACTGAATTTCGCCGGAAGAAAAATCGTATCGACTTACGTCCAGTTTCTCCGACGATAAATTTCATACCGTGATTGAAAATTGATCGCCGGCGAGAAGTTGGCTGTGAAGAAACGAAAGCGTCGAAATATGTTTTCGATACGGGCGGACTTATTCATTCCGGGATAGAATTACTGTCGGATAGTTGAAGCAAGAAAGGGAAACGATGGAAAAACTGAGGAGGCGAATGAGATTCGTGGAGACATTAATTTTTGGGAAGTAGGAATATTTTATATCAGAAATACGAATGAAAATTGTTCGATATGGCGTCGATATTTTGTTATATTTCTTTCGCAAATGTATTTCGTTTGTTGAGTTAACTGTCCTTCTATTTTTATACTCAATCGGGATTGTATTCCACGGTCTAGAATTAATTCTATTAACGTTAACTTGAACCTAACCAAATTGCGAGTCGTCCCGCACGCTCATCTTCCACCGCGTACACTTTGCTCTCTACTTTTCAAAACGGAACGCTCTACATCATTGCCAATCGTTAATCGGTGCTCCTTACATAACGCGATTTCTTTCCACGCATCATCAACGAGAGAAAGGACAAGAAGAGTCCACTTACTCTCGCGAAGTACATGTACTTCTGACACACGACACATGTTCGATCATTTCCTAATACTGGAATAACTGTAACGAAACAACAAAGAGCGAATAAAAATGCCCAAATGACGCTCTTCCTGCGTTAACCTAAAACAATAATAATAATAATCACCCGCGTACAAAATCCGAAGGGACAACTCTCCAGCATCCGCTCTCCGATATCTACACCTTTAACCTAAGAAATAACAACACTTAAGCCAAACACATTTTACAGCATTTAAATAAAAGAAATTCTCCTCCTCCGTGCCATCCTCAGCGTTTAATTATCTACCGTGACATTTCTTGTTTCTCATCCACGGACGAAACCTTTGTTTCTTACAGACTCGAGACGCATGAGAGTCGATACCGGCTGAACGTGATCAGGTGAGGGACCAGCAGTTTTCGGCGAGACGTACCGCAGCATGTCGAAGGCCGACGGTATGGACAATCCGGCGTTCGCCAGCGACGAGGAGTGCGCGACCGAGGCGAAGCTGGACGTTGGCCAGCAGCAGGCGACCCCGGACCAGGAACGGAAATCGGATGGCGGCCCCGTGGAGAACGGTCATCAGAGATCGCAGTTCGCGTCGCAACAGTACGGGGAGACCGGGGGAAACGGCCAGGACACGCGATACAAGACCGAGACGAAGATCGAGCTACCGGAGAGCAACGAGAAGAACGTCGTCGAGCCGAAAATGAACGGTGTTAACGGGAACGGGAATAATAACGACGCCAGTTTCTTGAATAACAGTGTCACCAGCGTGCAGATTAATGGTGAGATTGAGAATCCGTTTTTTTTCTTCCTTCGCCTGTGCGCGGAATTCTTTTGGAATTGTTAGACCGTCGGTTGACGGGATAATGGGAATAAGAACGATGATAATGAATGTTTGGATAAAGCTGGGGGAGAGAAATCGGGCAGCGACGAAGCAAAGAAACGTTTGTGGAAAGACGGGGAATTAAATGTAGTAAATTAACGGATAAATTAATCAATGCAGCGAGAACAAACTGGACAAATGCAAGAAGGGATGACGAATATAAAATAACGGATGCACTAAATCATGAAGGGATTCCACTGTCAGTCTGGGTGGAATTAAATTTCGATTTCGCGCAAGATCGCTCGCTAATTGCTGCGAAATTGATTGCAAAATAAATAAACTAGACAGAACTATGAGTAACGTAATGGATATTCAGTATTGTTTTAAAAAAAAAAAGGTAACCAACCATCGAAATAGCATTAAGCGACTGTTGCCGCGGCTCATTCGGTGCAATTTTTTCAATTTTGCAACGCGTTTCGAGCGTGATCGCTTAAGGATCTCAAAACGGGGGGAAAAAAGAAAAAAAAAGAAACGAAAAAGGAAGGGGTTTTACGTAAGCGGGCACCGCAGGCTTTTACCATCGAACGCGGTGAAAATTCTTCGCGACAAAAAAGCGAACGCGTGGCCGCCGGTTGCATTTTTCTTCCTCGTTTGACGTTACACGCTCAGGCAGTCGTGTGCAATTCGTATGACGTAAAGCGTAATTGCAATCGAGCTGCTTTCCTATCGCCGAGATTTGCCCACGTTTGGGACAAACGGTCATCGTGAATCGCGTTCGTTTCACCTGCACGTACCTCATGATTAATGTATCGCTTAATCGGCTCGAAACTTGAACCGTACTATATTATGCACGATTTATTATTTCATCCGGTCATCGTTAATTTTCAATTCCTCCATTCCATGTCAATAGGACAATTGCGAAGTTAATTATGAATTGCGGTAATTCGTGTGTTCCGCGTGTCGGTGTAATTCAATTCGTCGACGGGAACGACAAGAGGGACGATCCTTGTCAAATGTGGGAAATTTACGACAGCCGCAGAAGGTTTTGCTGCAATTTTTCTAGATTTGGAAAGGTAGCCCGATTTTCGATCTCGAATTGTTCGAATCGAAAGAGTTTTTTGTGCGTAGAATTCGAAAGTACAGAAAGGACTGTTACCGTTACTGAAATTATCGATCGCGCGATTTTACCAGATATGATCGGGACGAGCCGAACTTTCGATCGTTAATTACAACCACCGTCACGAACGCGTACGGTTCGCCGAGAAAAAGTCGTTCGAGGTCGGTGAAACGCTGAAGGGATACGAATGGTTTCCTGTACGATAACTTGGTGGAATAATACCATTGCGTTTCGCGCGATAATCGATGACAATGATGGTGTCAAACAATTGGATGCGCGAAACATCGTGCGTTATATCTGGTTGAAGCGTATTGTACAATGGAGCTTCCACGAATATTTGCTTAGAAAACTCCGACGCAGAATTCGAAAGTAATATTCGAAATTTAGAGAAGACACGTTTTCTACGGTGCTTGTAAAAATCTCTGAACGGTGCTGTTCGCGGGATGCGTTAACCATTTTCTATCCGTGTATAGAAACGCGTACCAGCGCGTTCACTTTAGCGCGCAAAGTTACGAGCTAAGTACTTACGTTACTCAATAACAGTACAACGACTTCTGAACTATGTCCAGGTAAACAGGCAATTAGCCAAGATTTTTTTTTTACGCCGGTTAACATCAATTTCGCAGCACGCGAGGCACCGCCCCATAAATAAATACTTTAATGTGACGTGGAGTTTCCACACCTGTGAATACGTAACATCCTATAGTACCCGTAACGCGCACACCGTTGTCCTTGTTGTTGATTAAAAAAAGAACATAGGAAAGAACCAAAAAATGGGGCTACTAAAAAATAAAGTACCAACGTCGACTGTATTTGCAATTACAGTGCCAATTATACTCAAAACTACCGGTCACACGGATTGCATAAGCAATTATTGTGTTTCTTTCCGCGGAGGAATGATCGTTCCGCAGCGTGTGCGTGCCTTTCTTTCTTAATTCTCTAAACGCGAAACGAATCAGTAAAACGGAGCTTTTAAGTTAACAAGCTGAAACAAATCCGACGGATCATTCGACTCAAACGGGTGGACAAAGAGACTAATTCAACCGAGGAAACCGGTAATCGAATTTTCCCCTTTTTTTTCCCCGTAGACACTGGAAAGAAGGAGCAGATCGAGGCAGTGAACTTAGAGTTGGTCTCGATGAGGCCTTACGCGGGCAACAATCTTCAAACGAAGGGTCAGGAAGCCTGCGAGGTTCCAGCTGATCCCTACGAGGAGTACTTCGTTCCGGTGAACGAGCACCGAAAGTACATCAGGTAACGAGCATGCAAAAATATTCATCTAATCTCCGTGTTCTCTTCCTGGCTACTGTCTAACATTCATCTGCGTTTACCAGTCCGGGGCGTTGTGAAATCGCTCGAATTTTCCGCTGAAAGGAAAAAACCCGAACAAAGGGCCACTGTACATCTACGAGATCCCAAATTATTTCCCCTATATATTTATCATACTTTCGATTGGACACACCTCCAACGATATTAAATTCAATATAGAACATAATTCGATAAGATCCAATCGAGCCTGCAGAATGGTAGCGATTGAATTGTCTATACGGAATTAAGAACCTGTTCCACGTTTCAGTCCCGTTTATATTTAATTCGCGCCACGTTTTACCTGCCTGCTAAAACGACCGATGTACCAGTTGAATACAGATCGAACGAACAGTATGTTGTCATCGGACTGAAAACTGGCCGGCGTTGATAAGAAAACGATTAATTCGTGCTTGAAGTTCGTCTTCGATTGAACCTTGAACCGGCATGAACGCGAATGGAGTAGAAGAAGACGAAATGGAAGTTCGCGTCTCTTCGGACAAGAAACGGATTGATGTGTCAATTTTCTGCAAACGATTCTCTGTCCGGCGTAAACTTAAGATCCCGTTCCGACGGACATTTTAATATTCATCGAGGACATCCTATTGCGTCCCCCGTTTATTCTCCCACCGGTTTACGCGTGCTAATTTATTCCTCGATCCAACGTATTTGCAATATGATAATTTCGCGGCGAAGGAGTCCGTGCCCTTTCTTGCGACGATTTTTTATTTCTCCGCTTCTTCTTCGTACCTCTCGCCAAAGAATAATTAATCTCGACCGCGTACAGATTTTCGAATGTCGCGAGACCTGCCGGTACTTACGTAAAACGGCACAAGCAGAAATCGCAAGGAATTGATTGAACGCGAATTCAACATGTCGGGAGATTGAGCTATCCAATTACGAATTTATTACTCCGCGCTATAATTACGCGGAATAATACGAACGAAATGAATACGTTGATAAATGGAGAACTTTCACCGAACGAACGTGATATATTTCAATAATTTCACCCGTTCCATTGAATCAAATGCCTGCAATATTCGTATGAAATAAAGGGAATAAAAGTAGGCTGTTGTAAAACAATTCGTACAGGTATCCACGATGGTAGTTCGTTTCCAGCTGACAGGTAACACGATTACGAGTGTCACACGAACGAAGAACATGCAAATGTGTTGGTTAAAAGAAATATATATATATATATATATATATATATATAGATAAAAATTGCTGATAGTTGCGGAACTTGTGAACGTCCTAAGACGTTGCGTTCACCGATGGAGGAGATTGCGAAACGATCGTGTCACAATGTTTCATAGGAAATCGCAGGAATGACCGCCTATTGCAAAAATGATCGTCCTTTGTCGAGTTGCGTACACGGGGCAGATACAGAACTTTGCAACAGCCTCGAATCGTTTTACAATCAGGAAAGACGAAAACGGTTCTCCTTTTCGCAGAGATCTGTCGTGTTTCAGTCTGCAACACCTGAGTAGTGTCGCGGTAATTGTTCCTTCCCCTTTCCATTCCACAGCCCGCCTCTCGTTCGATATTTAGATATCGAAACGATTCGAATGGGATTTTTCGGGGATTCTTCGTTTTAGCAGAAAAGTAGCAGGTTGATTGATCGCCGTTCGCCCATTTGGCGCGAGTACACGAGACGGGACCGCGTTCACGCGAATAAATGAATAGTTGCGCACGCAAGTGTGAAGTGCACGAACCTATCACACAGCTCGAATATTCGCGCGAAGCATGTACGTACACGGAACTCCTTATGAATTCCACGGTTTGCATCCAACATTGAAACAGACCGTCCAGCGAATGCGAACGCTCTTGTTGCCCGTTTGAAAAAGAGGCACAAAAGAATCTAGAAAATTTCTCATCTCCGTTTGTTCTCCATTGACCGGGATAACTCAAACTCGATCAATGCACCTTGATCGCGCGATGTTCCGTCGAAAATCGGTACGTAACTGCTCCCAGCGAATCTGTTCGAAGTCGCCAGCACAAAAATGTTAGAGCCATGGTGTACAGCTTCACCGCCGCTGCCCGCGAACACATAACCCACGCTCTATAGAGATACGCGTGTACGTACACACCGAATCACGTAGGAGAGGAGAGCAGAGCAGCCGAGTAGAGAGTTAGACGGTGTTTTCTGTTGTCACGAAACCTAGCAGGGGTCCCGAGGCCGAGGTTGAAACGACCGTGGCTGGAGTGCGTTTTGATTTGGGCCCCGGCGTTGGCCGTGAGGGACTCAGCCTGAGAGACCCTGCCGCCGGACTGGTCGACTATTCCCACTGGCTGACAGCCCTCAGGTACATTGAAGGATGCTTACGAGGATGAGGAACAAGGGGATAGGCTGCTGATCGATGAACGAATTGGTGGATGCGCACGAATCGCGAACTAACCCGCTTACACCCCGCTGCTGCCCCCCCCCTTTTTTTTGATTATTATTATCATCATTGTTTTGTTCCCCCGTCGCTGTTGTCGATTAGAGTGACCGCGGCAGACGATACTCGTACATGGAATGCCGCGATGCAATTCACCGATGCTCCCTTTTTGCAAATTGCACCGCAATAATGGTAATAGATAGGGTAGGGAAATATTGTCAGGTATACAGATGAAAGAGGACTCGGACGTTCGATGTTTATTTTCGATATTTTCGTAACCGATAGTGTGGCATGTATTGTGGAGAGAGACTTCGTTGATGCCTGGAGGATGAGTTTGTTTGTTACGGTAACGAAGGTATGGCGGAAATATTGGTAATAAATATTGAACCGCTGAGGAACCTTTGAATGGAACTCACGATTAATTCATCAATTCCATTTACTGTTATACAATACATTCCGAAGTCGAGGTAATGGTCGATTACTTGGCGGGTCCTTTTTTCTCTCTATCTCTGATAAGCTAGAGATTTCAGTTTGGATAGAAAGTTTGATTTTTCTTGGCGACGAACAATTGAATGTTTCTTTCTTGCAATGCAATTGACAGAGGAATCCACGATTATTCGTTGTTGCGCCTTAGAGTTGCATATTTTTATTATATCCATATCTTATAGTATAGCAAGTACACAGGAACATCAGCACCATTGAACAATAGACTCGATGTATAATATTATAATAGGCATTCACATGCAGAGAAACGATTACAACACTACGTCAGAAGCAGACTCCCCACATATGAACATCGATCATTTGAACACCGTGAAAACGGAGGTTTTTCATTTGGATGATTGAGACAAAAATCGTATCACTGAATGAAGTTTAGTTGCGGATTTAAATAGATGATCATAACGATTCGTTAAAACGTTAGACTATGGTATCTGTTCGTCTAGGAAAGCTTCTAATCCCATGGTCGCTGAAGAAGGTCTGGAAACACTGACAAGCACAGTGCTGTACAAAATACGCTTCTATTGGGTCTAGGATGAGGGTGAAACAAGAAATGTACCCGATGATTATCGTTAACCGAGGATAACTTTGTTACAGGGGCGAGAAACTATATGTAACGAAGGACAAACGCTCCAGGAGTACGTATTGGAGAAGGATGGCCTGTTGGGGATGCGGTTTACTAGTTTTATTGGTTGCAGTCGTTATCGCCATTTTGGCTGGAAGTAAGAATTTTTCTCTGAATTTTGCGAATCATTTGTTCTAGACTAAGGCAGATTGTTTATTTCAAACGAGACTCAAGAAACGGAATAATTTCCAAACGATTTTGGTACACGTATTTAATTCTCGACGAATAAATGAATGAATTTATTCTGTTATAGCTGGTGTGATTTTGACGCAAGAAGCCTCTGAGCCGCTGGAAAATCTTCAGCAGACAAACTCTCGACAGTTCGGCGACGTGCGAACAGCAGGAAGTCAAGAATACATGAAAAATCCACCAATGAGTCCTCCACCTGCAACTTCCACTTTCCCACCGTGGCCGTCGACCGACGAAACCCTCTACGGCACTGTTCCAAGTGCTTTGGACGGTGTACTAAAGCTCGACGAATTCCGTTGGAACAATGATCTGAGCGATCCCAAATCGAGGGTGTACAGGCAAGTCAGCACGGAAATAGAAGAGAGCTTGAAGAGTATGTTGCAACAACCAACGGCCAACGAGACGATCGTCAAAGTGTACGATATAAATAAAGACGGTGAAGTGAAATTTAGAATAAGCTATCCACCGAGATCGATGCCTGACGAAGCGCAACAGATGATCGAGGAAACATTGCAGAAAAGTGGGAACAAGATCGGACAGTATCACTTGAGTAGCTTAAAAATGAATCGATTGGTCGATCAATGTCAGAGCGGAGATCTTGGATGTTCAGAAGACTGCAAGTACGATTATTCGAAGGGTATGTTCGTTTGTTCCTGTGCATCTGGCAAAATGTTAGACAAAGATGGAAAGAGTTGCGTCGATGAAAACGATTTGAGCAACGTGAACATGGACGACGATGTTACGGAATCGAAGACAGAAGTGGCGCACGATTATGTTCAAGGAAGAAGTAGAGGACCTGGAACTGTATTCGAACCCAGGAGGCCTGATAATTGGGATCATTTAGATCTTAGTACAGAAGAAACGCCAAGGGAAGATGATATTCATGTCCAGTCACATTCGGAGCATGAATCTTCTTCGGAACCAAAGACTACCAACGGGGTCAAGGATGAATCTGATCCGACAGATTGCATGCACGATGATTCTGGGCACGATGGTCTCTGTGGACATGATCATTCGATGCACGATCACGCTGAACACGATCACTCTGGACATGATCACTCTGGACACGATCATTCGATGCACGATCACGCTGAACACGATGCCTCTGGACATGATCACTCTGGACATGATCACTCTGGACACGATCACTCTGGACATGATCACTCTGGACACGATCACTCTGGACACGATCATTCGATGCACGATCACGCTGAACACGATGACTCTGGACATGATCACTCTGGACATGATCACTCTGGACACGATCACTCTGGACATGATCACTCTGGACACGATCACTCTGGACACGATCATTCGATGCACGATCACGCTGAACACGATGACTCTGGACATGATCACTCTGGACACGATCACTCTGGACATGATCATTCGATGCACGATCATTCCATTCATTTTACTGCAGAACCAAAGTCTGAACCAGAGCCTACTTCTGAACCAGAACCCGCTGCAGAACCAGAACCCTCAGCAGAACCCGAGCCTTCAGCTGAACCAGAGCCTTCTGTTGAACCAGAGCCTTCTGTTGAATCAGAGCCTTCTGTTGAACCAGGGCCCACGGCTCAACCAGAACCTTCAGCTGAGCCTGAACCTGCTGCAGAGCCAGAGCCTTCTGCTGAACCAGCAGCTGCTGCAGTGCCAGAGCCCCCAGCACAACCAGAACCTTCAGCTGAACCAAAGCCCTCTGCAGAACCAGAGCCTTCTGCTGAACCAGAGCCCTCTGCAGAACCAGAACCTTCTGCTCAACCAGAGCCCTCTGCTGTACCAGAGCCTTCAGCTGAACCAGAGCCCTCTGCAGAACCTGAACCTTCTGCTGAACCAGAGCCCTCTGCAGAACCAGAACCTTCTGCTCAACCAGAGCCTTCTGCTGAACAAGAGCCTTCTGCTGAACCAGAGCCTTCTGCTGCACCAGAAGCAGCTGCAGTGCCAGAGCCCTCAGCACAACCAGAACCTTCAGCTGAACCAGAACCTTCAGCTGAACCAGCACCTTCAGCTGAACCAGAACCTTCAGCTGAACCAGCATCTTCAGCTGAACCAGCACCTTCAGCTGAACCAGAACCTTCGGCAGAACCAGAACCTTCGGCAGAACCAGAACCTTCAGCTGAACCAAAACCGTCTGACGAATCGCAGGTCTCCAATGACTCAAAGATTCGCTCTGAAATAGGACTCATTCATTCAGAGACCAGTACTGAATCCATTGTCCCTGCTGAACCACAGCCAACCGAATCAACTGTTCCTGACGAATTTAAATCCACTGCAGAGATTGAACCTTCTGCTGAACCCAAGCCATCCGCAGAATCGGAACCCTCCCCCGAACCAGTTACCGAATCAAAGTCTGCAATTGAATCAGAATCTTCCACGATGCCTCCAGAAACAACTGAACATCCCGAATTGCCACACCAGTCTGGCCTAACTATGAGACCCGATGTATCTGACGAAACAGAAACTTCTACAGAACCCGAATTATCAACGTCGCCGAATAACCTGGGCACTGGAGGTCATTCTACGGAAATGCAAGACCCTACGAAATCCAAAGATTCCACCGAACAAATGCCAACTGACAACACTGAAACGTCTACGGAATCCGTGACTATGAAAACAATGACTGAATTACCCGATACGGCGAAGACAGCGGAGTCTCCAAATGAGTCTTCCACAACAAAACCTGTGCACGAAAACGAAACCGTGAACGCAGATAACGTTGCTACTGATATGGACCAGGAATCTACAACACCAATGATACCCAAAGAGACTATACTTACAACTAATGAAAAATCTGACGGCGAAATGACGAATGACAATACTCCTCTGCCAGTAATACCTCTGATGACCGATTCGGACGACACAGTAGTCTCGAATCACTCATCACCCGAGGACCACTCAGAAGCAAGTGTGCCTCTAATGGATACAACAGTGACGGAAGAAAATAGCGGAATTACCGAAAGCAACGTTTCACACGACGAAGCAATTAGTTTTACTACAATGAACGTAATCGAAGAAGAGCCTACCGTCACGAATTCATCATCGGAATCTCCCGTCGCTCCATCCAGCACTGAATCCACTGTCCCCGAGGATGAATCCACCATAGTTCCAGAGACAACGCCTATTCCCGTAGAGGGTTCGTCGAAAAATACGACCGAATTAAATTCCATCGTGGAATCCGACAGTACAGAAACAAATACTGTGCCTGTGGAAGCCAAACAAGGGCCCAAGTCGCACAACATCTCGTCGTCGCCCAAGGAATCGACTCATATCCAACCGGAATCCATTGCAAACGAGAACAATGAAACAAACGTTATCGAACACATGCCGACCACGGTCTATCCCAAATTGCCAAAAAATATCGGGCATAACGTGGAACCTCTGATAGAACCCATTAAAAACGACACAGAGGAGGAGCACATCATGGTGATTCCGCAAGTCGAGCGCAAAGAGGTTCGCGATCCTCACGCAATTATTCCCCAATTAATTCCCGAACAAAGTATTCAGTCCGCGAATGGTTCGTCGACTTTAATTCGTGAAACAGACGGCTCTGCGGAGAAGAATAAAATTCAGTCTGCCTCGCAGAACGTCGAGACGTCTCGGAATCGTTCGACGATTCGTCCCGAAGAGAACATCGTTGCACTAGGCGATACGACGCGATACGAAGATAATTTGGATCATTCGACCAATCATCCTCTGCATCCAGCAGTGTTCCCCGAGAACACCGTGGAACAGACTACGGAGAAAATTAACGGCCCTTACGACAAACTCGCGGACGACATGTCTCCCTTCCTGCCGGATGTACAGAAGGAGAAGGAAGTGAAAAAGGCACCCAGGTTAGACAAGGACGAGCTGGACGTTCCCAATCCTCTCAACAGACACGTCGAGGACGTGATCACCGACATATCATTGCTAGTGACGACTTCCACGGAACGAAACGCGAACGAAACCGAGTCGAAGGACTCTCTGAACGATGTTCGACCCGAGGTGCATGACGGCGAATTGGTCGACGAACAGGTGAAGAATCTGGACGATGGAAATGAGATAGGTCGCGGTTTCAAGGGCGAAGTTAACGAGACGGAGAACGGAATTCAGAATGTGTCGCACGCTCACGACGTCGTCGATAATAATAATCAGACGGTCGACGAGAAAAACGACGAGGAAGACGAGGAAGCGCTGAAGGTGGTACCATTGGAGGAGCAGTTTAAAGAAATTGAGACGACCATGAAATACAATTTGGACAAAGGAAGATCGGACGCCACGACGGAATCTAGCATCGTTACGACGATTCCATCACAAGAAAAGGAAAGAGAGTCGAAGGAATCGTCGATCGAGAACAATGTCACAACTACGTCCGAGAAGCCAGAGGAGAATGCCGTGGAGGATCAGTACAATGACATAATTGACGATACCGTGCCCAAAGGGTATCGTCACGACGATTCGGAAGTTCGTAAGAAATTCATGGACGAGTCCAATAAATTGGTCGCTGGTAATTTGGATCTGATACAGGCCAACGACGGGAAATCAATGAAATCGACGGACGTTCCTCGTCGCATAAACGATCAAATGAACGACACGTCCGAAGTCACGACTGTCGCAAGCGTCTCGGACAAGCACGCAGAAGATGCGAAATTAACTACAGAAATACCAGTGCTGCCGATGGAGATCCAGCAAGATATGTCCACGACCGAGAAAGTCGAAAGTACCACGGTAACCGAGGAGACTACTCGAAAAGAAAATAGCACGGAGCATCTTAACGCAAATGTGCGTGCCAGTACAGAGGAAATAGCTACCACGCATGTAATTTCAATAGAAACGAAAACCACTGCTCAGGTACCGATATTACCCGAAGAATTGCAAACCACTGAAAGTGATCCACTTCTAACTACTTCGACTACGAAACCAGATAATGAATCGAAGGTTAATGGTGCGGAAAATATGCGTGCTGACGATACGCGAACTGAACAGAGAAATTCTGCGAAAACTGTCACCGAAAACGATGCGTCCGATGATAACAATAACAAAACTGGTGGCCTAGAAACTAGTACAGAACAGCGGGCAGACGTTCACAATAGCACCGTGGACGACACAACGGCGAGCTCGTTGGAGCGTACAGAAAATATAACTATTAACGCGGGTTCGGAACCGATTGCTCGAATGTTAAATAAAAACGGTTCGAGCGAGGAAAATGTCGCCCAGTCGGCGGAAACGAATTCCGAGGAAAATACGAAGGAGAACGGAACGGAAGATAGAACGTCCGCCGTTCCCGTTTCTTCCAATTCCAGCGCCGAGATTATGACCGCGGCGGAATCGAGCAAACAGATGACAGACAGTCCCAACACAACGGACGACGTCAGACCAGTTACCGAAATCTTGGAAGACGACACGCAGCCTATAGGCTTCGATTACAGGACCCATTTCATGACCACTACGCCAAAAATGACGTTACCCGATCTAGATATCGGGGAACTGTCCGAGGAGGACCTCAGGGTAATCCCGTTGGAACGTTCGTTGGAACTGAAGAAGAAATCGACGGACAAAAAATCGACGGACAAGTATAAACATAAGAAAGAGAAGGAACTAAATGTCGAGGGGAACGAGAACGGAGATGCGCCGACGGGGATTGTGGATCCAGCGAATGCATTATCAGTCGAGACGCCACAAACGAACGCGACTAAACAGAATGATACTAGTGCAATTCAGGCACAAGAAAATTCTGCGTCCGTGCCGCGATTGAAGATCATAGAAACCACCAATGGATCTAATCGGACGCAGGAAAATGTAACGGGCTCGGACACCACGAAGAGGTATCCCACCTTCATCCCCGTCTCGGAAGAGATAATAGAGCCGGAGCCGGTCACGGAACCCTTCATGGTCGTACGAAATTACACTCTACGGCGGCCATACATGGACTTTGTCACAGAGAATCCAACAATAATCAACGAATCGTCCGACGAGGTTCGAACGGACGCTGAGTCCAAGCAAACGACCGAAGAAGAGAAAACGAATCAGACAGATTCTCAGACTTCGATGCCTCCAACGGTTCGATCGATCGTTGCTTCGGCCACACCGGATGCTGACGCGAAACCGATTGCGAAAGTGCTGAACGTGGACACGACCGTTTCACCGACCACGCAAACCAAACTGCCGGATGCGACCGTGGAGAGCACCAGCCACATCGATGTATCATTCCTGAATTTGCCTCCGAATGTCGTCTTCTCGAAGTGCACGGCCGGTCAGTTCCAATGCGTGAACGGAACATCCAGGAACGGTGCATACTGCGTCCCGTTATCGGCGAAATGTGACTCCGAGAACGATTGTTCCGACGGCTCGGACGAATTGAACTGCGAGGAGGAAGGATGCCCCAGGAATTTCCAGTGCGCAAGCGGACAGTGTCTGAAACGGGACCTGGTCTGCAACAAAATCGTCGACTGCGACGACGGAAGCGACGAGAGGAATTGCGAGCAGTGGAAGTGCCATTTCGACGAGTTCAGGTGTCCAAACGGTGAGTGTTCTTGGCGTCGTTATGCGAGGAGTCGTTAGATGCAAATAGAATGGTAATTATTCTCGGTGGAAAAAAGTGAAAGGAAAAACTATGATAATCGAACGATCCGAGGGGCGCCTGTTGAATATTTAACGCGTGTGTTGATTTCGCAATGGGTTCGACGGGCGGACGTTCCTAGTAATCTACGTAGGTTTGGCAAGGTTTGAGGCGTGGGTTATCAGTGTTCATGCTTATCGTTTAAGTCAAATTGCTCAATCAGTGCACGTCCCTCGCGTGTCGTAAAATTTGCTTTAAAAGAAACGGCGTTGGAATAGTTAGTTGGGATATCGGTATTGTTCTAAAGAAGATGGCAATCATTTCCGTCACAAATTGAATATAAAACAGAAACTATAATGTAATGTGCCAATGACTACAAATATCAACATTGATTGAGGTGGGGAACGTGAGCTTCGATTGCGCAAAAATAGAATCACTATTGACCACCTTTCGCAATTAAAGGATTAATTAATTCTATCCCTTGTCCTTTTAACCAACTCGTGCTTTGTGATTGAAATACGCGGCTAATGTAAGAAACGAGACAATACGCGTAACCTATGTTCCTACAGCAATCGTTTATACATTGCAGGAAGATGCATCCCAGGCATCTGGCAATGCGATGGACGGCCAGATTGCGAGGACCATCGGGATGAATATTACTGCGCCGAGAGTTGCGGAAATGACGAATACTTTTGCCCGATAGAGAAATGGTGCATACCATTAACGTGGCACTGCAACGGAGTAAGCGAATGTGCCAACGGGGAGGACGAAAAATTGTGCGATTGCGCTGTTGATCAATTCAAGTGCCAAACCGGCGGCTGCGTTCCCGAGAGTCAGATTTGCGACGGTATAGAGCATTGTCCCGATCATTCGGACGAATGGGGTTGTTTATTAGCGAACGTGACCACCGGGGGAAACATTCCGGAAGACCGGAAAGAGGAGGAAGGCGCCGTCGCTCAGGAATTTGCTGATCGAAGCTCTTTATTAAAAATTAGGTCGGTTTAGTATTATGAAGGAAAATTACGTCATTCTTATTTCCCTTCTCTACACTCTGTTACACTTGAACTATTAAAAACCAACGATTATAAATAAACCTTCCGGTTTTGTATAAATTAAACTCGCGCATAGAAATGAATTTCAATTGACATTACGTGAATTTGTATTTCGCAGGCAATATAACGGCGAATATCGTCTTGTTTGCTCCGACGGCTGGAGCAAAGAGTTCAGCAACTCCTATTGCCAAGATCTCGGATTTTCCGGCTCGGAGAGCATGGAGCTTCAAACGTGGGACAAAAACCAAAAGATTCTCCGTTTGAAATCCAATCCGAATCACCGCATGCCGCTGGTCACAAATTTAGAGCAAGTGGAGTTCTGCGTATCCGACAAAGTTGTGCAAGTCACTTGCCAAGAATTTTCTTGCGGCTCGCACTATGGCGAAGGACCAACCGCTAGATTGGTTGGCGGTACCCCAGTTAGCGAGGGGCAATGGTCGAGCGTGGCTTTGCTAAAAGAACCGAAACACGGGGCCGCTTGCACGGCTAATGTGCTGGGACCTATGCACGTGCTTGTTAGTTACTCCTGTATTCACAGGTGAGTGAAAATCCTATCGAAAATACCTAATACAATTTACGAAGTTGCAATTACTTCGATTACATTTTAACACTGGCAACTGATTGGAGGGATGTAACGTATCGATCTTTTGCTGAACCCTTTCTTGCTTTCTTGCAGATTCAAGCAGAGCAACGGATGGCAGCTTTTCACCGGTGAGAATCTGTTGAAAGCGCATCCCGTGAAGAACATCATTCCCTATCCGCAAGTGAAATACAACCAATTTTTGTATAATAACGATATCGCGTTGGTGAAGCTCGAGGAGCCTCTAACATTCTCGAGAAACGTTAGCGCCGTTTGCCTTCCAAAATATCCCATTCAGGTTGGTATTATAAACTTTCCAATTGGACATGTACTTTGATAAATGGGTCTGTCCAAACTGACGGAAATTTCGGTTGAATTTTAGCCGAGGCAAATATGCGTAACCGTCGGCTGGGGATTCTCTGGAAACGGTGAGGTGGATTTGCAAAAATATCTGAACTTCCTGCCGCTACCGACATTCGATTCCGAAAAATGTAATGCGACCAGCCATTACGCAGGATTTATTACGAAGGACAATATATGCGCTGGATTCACTGACACGGATAAAGGACCTTGCTATGTAAGAGTCGCAGCCATTAATCAAAATTGTATAAATAATCTTACGGATATTTTGATGTCTGAAATTTTCTTTCAGAATGACGAAGGGGCGCCCCTGATGTGCGTCAGCGAATCTGGAGGTGGCTCAGCGAAATGGGAAATTCAGGGGCTTTTAAGCCACCATAGCAGATGCTCAAGGGGTCATCCGGCAATTTATTCCAGCTTGGAACCAGCGTTATCTTGGTTACGACATTCCGTACCCGCTTTGCAAACACAAAGCTAAAGTGTTATACCATGTTTTCGTTCTAATAACTAATGTTTGACGATCATTAGACGAATGTTTAATTCGCACGAATCGACTAGAACGAACACGCTAAAAGAACAGCGTCTCTAAAAACCACGAGAGAAATTCACCGTTGGAGAACCGTTTAATTGAACGTGGAAGTTCCTGTTGAAATTCACGAGACGAAAACGACGTACTTGATTTATATCCGTCTGTATTTCATACAGTATGTTCCTATTTAAATGCAAAGAACGCGTACGACGGATAAGAATAAATAGCGGCCATAATTCGTTCTGCATTAGAAAAGCACGTTTTGAAATGTAAATGATTCTTTCTTTTTCTGTTTTTTTTTTACTTTTTTTCCTGTCTCTACGATATCGATTAACGGATGACTGCAATATTTCGCAGCGAGCTTCGAGCTCGTGAAAAAAAAGAGGAAGGCGAAGATGTGACGGAGGTACATATAATTGGCGATACACGATACTTATTTACAATTAAGAAATTTGTAAATACTGTATAAAGCGACTGTTTAATATTCTTAACAATGTAATAGATTTTTTACAGGTTTAGCGAATTAGGTCTCCTAAGAGTTTTGTTTTATAAGTATGAGATGATACGGAACGCTTTGAGGCGATCATTTGTTTTATCGAATGCACAGCAGATTTCATGAATTAATTGCGACTAAAATAGTTTTGTGGAATGCACGCGAGAACCGTTTAAATTCAGTATGCTGGATAAAAATCAATAGCAAAGTGAAGGTATTTATTTTGAAATTGGAGACCGACACATTAATACATCGGATTACTCATTTAACGGTTTGTCTCAAAAATCCCAGAGAGAGGATTCTTGAAATGAACGATGGAGTAGGATAAATATTAGATAGGATAAATGTATATAATATATAAGTATTTTAATAAAATACATTGTTACGAAGAGATACATTAATAAAATATGTTCACGTATGCATAGTCACTAATGAATGAGTAAGTATTTTTATATGCTAAGGTAAAAAATAAACATATTCTAAATGAATCAAATGATCTGTTATTTTACATATAAACAATTGCATCCCTAAAATAATAAATTACTTTTCAATATGTTTCACAATATATACAATACATTCTCAATCCAATTGTTTCTTGGGCATCGCTGCAAGCTCGGCTTCCGTTACCACGGCATGGATGGCAATTAATGATCTAGAGATACTTGTTACTACTTCGTTATATTTAGAGAACACTTCATTTATATGCTCATTTAATCCTTGAATAGATTCGTATAACTTGAGGTATGTTAAATTTACATCGTTCAGCTTGTTTGTCAAATCCGGCACGTCTCTTAACGGTTCAGTTTCCAGTACAGGCATCAATTCCTGTACCAGTTTTAACTGGCCGTAGTTCTGCTTGATCTCTGGTGCCATAGCCATTAATAACTGATATTTGGCCTCTATAGGTATTTCCAAGGTTTCAGCCATCGGATCTAAGTAGCTGTTCAATTCTGCCAGACGTTTTATCACTGCGTTTGCTTTTTCTCTCCCCGACGTTGCAGACAAGATCAATGTATTTACATGCAAAAGATTATCAATCACTGGGCTTTCCGAGGACGTATCATTGTTGTCCTTTATTTTCATAAGTCCATATATTTGTTTCTCCATCGCAGCGATTCTATCCTCGAGCAATTCAATGGCTGTCATTCTAAACGTTTAGAAAAAAAAAATGGTATGACCATGTGCATGCGCATTTACTCGCGCTAATGAATTGTAATTTCACACACACGCGCGCATACGCACACACAGACACATATTCGGACACACACACATGTACGGACACACTTCACGCATGCTTCTTTGAACAAGTTTTATTATAGTTTCGTTTCTGTACAGCGCAAAGGCCAAAGTATTTATTAGTAAAATGTTAGAAAAATTTCATCTTTAAAAATGTTCTTACTATCTGTTCATTATAGTAATAACTGTTAACAATAAATGCATACACCATCAATAAGCATTTTATATGGTCTATACTATACGAAATGTCATCGTTAAAATAGTAAGAAATATTATAATTTTGCATGATAATACTTACTTGAGGAAATATCCGACTTCGGGAAATGAAACTTCAATTTACAAAACGAATATATATATACACATATAAATAACAATATATAAACGCACGTAGTTTCGAATTTAAATCCTACTTTTGACAGCTAGAATTTGGTTATGGTACACAACTACGGTGTGAAGCATGGCAAAGTTCGGTTGCCTTGCGATACGAATGAAATCGAAAATCGCGCCGGACTATCGATAATTTCGAAGTTGTCGCATTCAAACTTTATTGCGGCCGTAGGTTATGCAGATAAAAATAAATGCAATTACAAAAGCTTTGTAATAATTCATATGCTTTGTTATAATTCATAATTACTATATATGTATATATATATATTTTTATATATATTTTATATATATGACTCCTACGTTTCTTTGAACTAAAAGATTACAACGAGACCATCCACGTCAATTGAAATAGAAATCTCAAACGCTCCAAAACGTGTACGATAAGAAATTAAAATCTATATATGCATAAACATATACATTAAATACATCTAAATCGACAAGTTAAGTTTTTAAAAGGTAGAAAGACGATACTTCGAACATGCTGCGAAACTTACCCGCAGTCCCCGATGCAAAAAGACAAAAGGCATCGCTTTAAATAGACACCGCGTGGCAGCATGCACAAGTATGCAAATGCATATAGACGTTCACAGTCGCCGTACACAATCGCAAATTCGCACTCTTAAATAAACTCTCCCGTTCTCCCCCACCTCACTTTAAAGAAACTGTTACAGACGTACGCATACCACATAAATGTCCGTGGCGAGAACCGCGGCGGGCAAACGACTGTACGGACGAGGAACGGCGGTGGCGCATGGTAGGGATACGGAGTATCTGTCATGGCCGACGTTCGCTGGGAGCGTAGTTTTGATCAGGCCGTATCGGCGAGCGGTACGCGGTGCGTTACAGTGGTGAAATAGGGAGAAAAAAAATGGGGCAAGATAATGGGCAGACGGTTAAGCGAAGAAGGCGTTAGCGAATTGTCGGTCCTGATACAGGACGATTTATGCGACAGGTTCACGATGATGGATTCACGAGCACGGAGGACTCGGTTGCGCAGCGTTGTAGGGATATGCCTGTTTCTCGCGCTCACGAGTATCATTTATCTCGGTTACTTTTGCCCGGATCACGTATGCGCTCTGACGAGCCGCGAGATCAAAGAGTCCGTGAGACTGTCCGAGGGTCTGTCTGCTGGTCCTGGCACCGGTTTGTCTTCCGTCTCCGTTGAATTCGACAAAAATGGCCTGCTCTCGGTACATCCTGCCTTTAGGTTGCAGAGTATTCAGGGAAGCCTTGGTTACGACGACGTGTTTACCAATGATACCTTCCAGTTTGACATCAATGGTCACGATGTCATGGTTTTCTTGCACGTTCAGAAGACTGGTAAGTAACGTTTTCGGGATTGTTGTTTTGTTTTGTTCAATCGAATATTTCCAACACACTGGACCATGTGTCAGACCTAGCTTTTATTTTCGTCTCGCGGGATCATTTATCGGCGGCGATATTTGACGAACGTTTTACGTATAATCGGATAATTAATACGACTTGTTTATGTATCCTTTTCTTAATTTTACTCCTGTCATGATATAAATTTCGTTTTCCATGACAGCGAATTATATTTATATCAGCTTGATTGTCCGACAATTTATTGGGGTGAAAATTTTCACGATTCGAATTATACGAATGATACTAATGTGCTTGCATAAATATATATTTTTATTCAATTTTATACATACTTTGATTTCTTTGGGCCACTGCCAACCAATCCTACGGCTCAATAAAAACAATGCAACACCCCTTGTGACCATTGTACAACTGCATCTTTGCATTATTCATCAGGCACTGTGGAACCTCTGAGCCCTATCTTAGAAAGAGAAAGAACAATTCAGGGATGTCGCCTTGTTTAATATACAATGCATGCATATCCATGGTTTCCTTTTTGTTTTCTAAGTGTATGCTTCCCATAAACTTCTCTTTATCAAGATACATACTAATAGGATATGCATACATAAAAAGGAACTGTATTTGAATTTCCAATACGTATGCATAAGAGAAACATTCTTTGTACAATGGTAAATCATATATTTGTCAATGGTTAACTGAACTCTTTTGTTGTTGCAGGCGGTACATTATTTGGAAAGCATTTAGTCAGAGATCTGGATTTACAGAGACCTTGCTCTTGTCAAAGAAGGCGCAAGCGTTGCTTTTGTTTCCGTCCGAATCGCAATGAAAATTGGCTTTTCTCACGATATTCCACTGGTTGGAAATGCGGTCTGCACGCAGACTGGACTGAATTGACTAGCTGCGTTGATACAGAGTTGAATAAAATTGAAGGAGACGGGATTAAGCGTAGATACTTTTATATAACTATAATAAGGGATCCTGTCGCGCGTTACTTGTCCGAATTTAGACACGTACAAAGGGGTGCAACGTGGAGAGGGGCACGTCATTGGTGCGGAGGAACCCAGGCAAGCATACCGCAGTGTTACCCAGGACCTAGTTGGCAAGGTGTCTCCCTAGAACAGGTAATTATTATGGTATAAATTTCATCCAATTTACAAATTTTCATAGTGTAATACATTTATTTGGTCATTAGGAGGCATCTCTGTATTTCAGTATTTTCATAAATTCATAACAGTGACTTCTTCCAGGAGTAAAACGTTCAGTATGTTATCTAAAAGGCTTTCACATTTAGAAACACATTAAGATAAGAAATATTTCCCTTATCTCGAGACAGTGTTTTTTCCTCCTCGAAATAGATACAATATTACATCCCATATCTTCTCCTATGATAAATGCAATTACTTTTTTTCGCGTAAATAATTGTAACGCGTGAACATTAATTTTCTTTTTTTAATTAACACAGTATACGTAATTAAATAAACATTGCAATAGAAAACAAAAATATGAATCCAAATCTTCTTTACAAACGTTATTATTATTCGTGTAGTTTATGGCGTGCCCATATAATTTGGCCAGCAACCGTCAAACAAGAATGTTGGCCGATCTATCAATTGTTGGTTGTTACAATTCTACACTCAGCAGCTTGGAAAGAGATCGTCTCATGTTGGCTAGCGCTAAGCACAATTTGCAATTCATGCCTTTCTTCATGTTGACTGAATACCAAAAAGTAAGAACCAATTTTTTTCGATAGAGATATTCGAATGTGCATGTTTGTTCTATGTGCTTTGTATGGATCGTTTATCATTGCAAAAATCTCTATTATTTGCACGGCATATTTCAAATGTGCCGTAACACGTTAGTTTAATATATTACACGCCGTAGTAGTTTCCGTGTGCTTCACATTATTTATACGCTTTCCATGCGCCAGCTGTTCAAATTTCAAGAGAGATTATTTTGGCTTCGGAGTTGCTTGAATTGTTCGTATTAACAAGCCATTTCATGTTGTGTTAGAGAATCATCTGCTGGAAAGTAGCTCTTAAATGTAAATATTTGTCTTACCCACCGTACATGGACGATGAATACGCTTGTAAATATCCCGAGCCTACAGTCTTCGCGTTTACGAACATTTCTTTTCTGATTTAAAACGCATGAAAATAATTCGTACAGTTTATTTCATATATCTGTTGCTGCTAATATAAGGGATCGACGAAGAAACTAACAATCGGAACTAACGCAAGATAAAATCGAATCATTAGCATGGAGACTACGTGCATAAGTGTACTTGCGCAGAAATTGTTGTTTAAGTTTTTTCTTATACAAGTCAATGCTTTTTTCCCACGTTCTTGCGTCTGGTGGGGCACGTTTTTTGCTGCAACTTTGATCTTTTCCCACATAGATCGTAGATTGACGTGTTTGTTATCCTTGATACATTATTGCATGGACAGAAAATTAATATGCTCGTCAGCACGGTGCATCCGAATGATTTTGCATTAACTCCGATTTATCATTCAACGAAGGAAATGTTTTACATTATGAATCGTTACTCGATACCGTTTTAATAAAATGCGATCGAATTTGCGGTGCGGCCAGAAAAGCGGTATATCCTTGCGAAAAGTAAATGAAACGAAAAACGCGAAAAGTATAGCAGTCGACGTTAAAAGGAAAATTGGAACAGCTTACGATAATTGCTAAAATAGCAATTAAATAGTAAAGCGAAATAACCGATGGAAAATTCGATGGTAAAGTTTCAATTCATATGCGTGCATGCGTGTCCATCTAAATTAATTTTTCGAAAGCGGAGCTGCGTCCGCAAAATATTTTTCCTCGAATTTCCCAGCGATTTTCATGCGCGAATGAAATTGCGCGAATGAAAAAACCCTTCTTCGGTTCCGCCGCGAATTCACTCGCGTATTATAAACAATACAAAGTTCGTTTGCACGAACGCGAGATCCTGCCCCGCTATAAGATAAGCAAACATTACAAAATTAACTTGAATCGGCTAGGTGGGACAATATTCTTTCGAGGAAACGTTTGGAATGAGATTTGCTGTTGCGTTCGAGCAGCATAACGCGACACTGAGCGCCGCTACAATGGCCACTCTAAGTCCGGAACAATTAGAAGCTGTACGTAAACTAAATAAACTAGACCTGGAATTGTACGATTTCGCGAAGAATCTTGCGTTTCAAAGGTTCAAACGGCTCAGAGACCGCGATCCATATTTCGTACAACGATTTCAACACCTCGGAGAATTACCATCTAGGCAAAGCGCGACGGAATTCAATTGGGATTCCGTTATCGAAGATACCACAGATGTTGAATGATATGTAAGTATGTTATTAATATTGTAGATACTATTTGATGCTTTGCATACGTGGCGAAGCGAGATTGAAAAACAGCCGCTCTGAGAGCCGGGGCATCTCAGGGAAGTGATCCTTGATGAAAAAAAAGATGTTTTACATAGAATTATTGTGTGCAGTTATCTACCTGCGCGAGACTTACCAAAAGTGTTTATAGAAATTAATATGGATAAGACCAAAGAGAGCTCGGAAGATCTTGGTGCAGATCCTGGCACCCTTTTTATTTTCAGTAGCTATATTATAAAAGGTATATTAGAGGAAATAATTGCATCATTTTCTGTATGATTTTTATTGCTTTCCAATGACCCCAAATTCTTCTTACGGAGTTATTTCAGTCAACGCGAGTTTGCTTATAAAGCTACGTGCTCGGGCTTGAATTTTGTTGACACTTTTATTTTTTGTAAAATTCTAATTGGCAAGATTTTGTTATTTCTATTGAAAAGTTATTGGAAAAACGAGAATCCACGTTTCTAAATGCACACACACACGCACGCGCGCGCGCGCGATAAAATTTAATCGTTTAAAAGTAATGTGTTAGTATTTCGTATGATACTCAATATTTTTAGTAAAACTGCTTTTATTAATCGGTGATAAAAATTAGTTACTTATTTTTCTTTTTAAAATTACGATTGCGATTTAAAAATCACGATCTAATTACATTCATTTCGTTTCTACATTTTGGTGAATACATTCATATCTCATACTCTAAAAAAAAAAAGTAAATTTTACTTTTGATATATCGTATAAGATGTAAAAATTATGCTAGCAATATTTTTAGTCATTCTATTGCAAATTAAAATTGTCGTTCGGAAACTATTAAGTATAGCTACTTATGTTTAAACAAATTTTAGCAGGGGGGATATTGTTTGCTTTAAAACTATATCAAAGGTTACGGATTAGAACACAAATTATATTCCTAATTAGCACGTGAACGAGATAATAAAAATCGTCATAACATACAGCCTGTATAAAAATCTCTATTTATAGTGGTTTTCAATGGAAGGATAAATATTGCGAGTTAATTTTGTAAATATATCTAAAAGTCTATATTTTTTAATAGAATCATTTGCAGTGTTATTTGAATGATGTGGTATTAGGTTTAATGAAAGCGATCTGTATAGTTTAAGCGATCAAATGTTCGTGTGAATGTTGGACTGAATGGTTATTGGATAAACGTGCTTAATGTTAGATACTGGTTATTTAACAATGTAACTGGTCACTGAGGTCATTTTATTTTAGCATATATTTCTTTATTAATAAATATTCTATTCTAATTCATTATTGATACGTAGAAATAACGAAAGAAGAAAGATCAAATTCACGATCGAAATTAATAATTGTTACATTGAAAATCAAATGATTTTGTGTTAAGTTGAAATGATCGTATAGTTTAATGTGTTAGAATTGCATGTGCAATAAAACTCAATGGGTTACCATTATATATATTTCATATCATTCAGTCATTAAATAAATGTAATATATCCTATATACATATATATATATATAGTGGATATTTCTAGCTGAATAGCATCAAATCATTATCAAACAAAACGCAAATGCTCTCTTTAATGTATTATTGGTCTTCTGTGTGATTGCCATGTTTATATTATAAGCTGAGTTATAAAAGTGAGTGCCATGAACCATATAAAACAAATTGATCTGTTTTTAGCTTTGTTATTACAAATGATTTATGTTACATAGAAAAGCATATCATCTTTTTTAAGAATTGTTCGTGAACTTTTGGCTTTCGATGGCCTATGTTGAATGTTCTTTTCTTACTTTTACCTGTATGTGATATTGGTATCGGTTTAATTCTAAGAAAGGAAAGTATAATGATGTTTAAACATTATTCGATGCTGAATCGAGCAATTAATTTGATACTGGTATCATTTACATGTGGACAATTTGTGAGCGATATATTTATAAATATTATACATATATAAATATAATATTAGATGCGTAATATTATTAACAATAATGATCATTTATAAGTAACATTAAGGACCAAAGATTTAATAAGTTTTTACGAAAAATGCAGAGAGCTTGTTACAAGCAATTGTAAAAAGGAAACTTTTTATATGTTCTTAAACGAAGGTGATCATTATAATTGCAATAAGTGAAAAGATATGTGTACACCGAAATCTTTCCACTTGATACATAGGTACAATAATTAGAAGTATTTCCTCGGATCAGACGCATATGATCTTTCACGAAATTGAAGCACAGAAACAGATTTCTAGCAATATATCGCTATTTTCGCTATTTGCCATTACTTATAACGCTAAATATCCTCCGATCATGATTAGGAAATAATCGAACTCAAATCGCACAGGGTGTGCAGTATTTTAAAACGAATGTAAAATATATTTAGGAAGATCATCCACTGTTTTATCAATTTTTTTACGTTTCACTGATTACATATATATCTCTGCCATTTTTTATCATACGTATTGAAAGTGTTTAGGTAACTGTGCGTGCAAATGAATGCTTGTGGACTGCTTAGTCAACAATTATTGGGTTGTTAATTACTTGAGTATTTGCATTATTATCATCATTGTAAAAAATGAGCATGTACTCGTCGAATTGGTATGAATGAACGACTAGCTTTAATCGCGTAACATGAATTTTCTTTATCGTGAAATTAAGTTCGTACCAAAAAAAAAACAGAAAAAATGAGGACAAGCCATGACAGTAGCATAATAAAATAAAGTATAGGCCTAAGCCAATGGTACCTTATGTAAGCCAGTGTACATACCATACCATTAAATCATTAAGGAACAATAAATTGTTGTGTACACAATATTATATACAATCTTATACAGACATAAAATACATAAATATATATATATATTATATAAAAATTATTATATGTAAGTTGTACACACATTTAAAATTATGTTATTTCATTATTAAACAATTATACAAAAGGAAGGAGGATGTAGTTATTTTAAAAGGTGTAACAAATTCACGCGAGAATTGGTCCCCACTGTGTTAAGCTCGATTCTTTTAAGCATTGTTTCAAAGCGTTACGATAAAGAGAACGGAATAGACAAGGCAGGATACAAATTAAAATGTTTATTTTGCAATTGTTAATTAAATATATTTGTACATTATATATTATTAAGAGAAATATTTCTTATCCGTTTAGTTATGTTTGAAGTATTTCTTTCTAAATCAGAACAATGCTTGATTCTGTATTTCAATGTTGGACAAATATAGGATGGACATAAAATACTTTGAACGTGTCAAGCTGTAAAGAATTTGACACCAATGTAGAAATATTTTCTGCTAGAGCAAAGACTGCTCTAGCATTATTTTCTCAAAACCGGTCGGTGAAGAGTGCACAAAGTTATCCAAAATTAAGTCTAAGATGGCCCCGTCGTCCACTGAAAGAAAAAAACATGAATTGACGTTATCTGTTCAGACATCGTTACATCGTTCTCTGCTTCCTCTTTCCCGAAATAATTACCGTAAAGCACTGGATATACAGTTCCCTTGATGCCCATCACAGGTGCATCCATTAATTTGCCGTTCAAGTAGAAATTCAGTTCTATATGGTCATAAGACACCCCCTGAGAAAAATAGAACGTTTTAATTCATGAACTTACATTCCCAAATAATCTATACCTACTATAATATCTCCTTCATGGACTTGACTTTGAATCTTCTGTATTTCCTGTTGATTATGCCTCATAATGCCATCAGAATTCAAAGCCCAACTCTCCCCGTCGTTTCCCCCAATTGTAACATTAAGATCTGTAGTCCTTGTCGCCAATCCGATAGCCCATATACCCTCCTGTTGTATTTTAACTTCGAAATAACTTTTACTCTGTGCAAGGGGAGCATTCGTTAAGGCACCACCGCGTCCGCACACCCTTAGACCATTTTTTACTATCACAACTTCGTGTCCTGCAACAATTCGATATTATTTTCCTCCAGCGCCGTGATATTACGTATATCTTATCGTTAATGTAAAATGTGTAAAAACATCATGCTCATCGTAATGGAGTAATGGGTAATAAATTATCGACGACACTAAACGTAGAACGTGTTATCTCGCGAACGAATGACACCGTACGTAATGTGCAATTTAACTGCAAACACAGCGATACGTAGTTCGATTAAATAACTTAAGCCATTGTTATTAAATGTTATTTCAATCGGTATGGAAAATATTACCCATGTACGATGTGTCTAATGCTATGGGATTCGGTTCTCTCTTCGGTGCTTGTGTTGCGGCAAAGCCGAGGCCGTCAAAACAGTTTCTCAAACAGCAAAACATCATCCTCGTTCCGTTCTTTGTACGGTCTGTTTATTAGATGAACGAACACTGCATCGTGACGTTGTTGGGAGAAAAAAAATCTCTCCTCCGTCAGTAGAACACACTGAGAGCTTAACGATATTTACTTTTGACGCACTGAAAACGTTAAACACCACCATACAACACCTAGGTACGATTGTAGTTAGTAGTGTCTGCGCATACATATTTCAGTGTGTAGGTAAGTTGGACTATGCGTAGCTGACAGAAAATGGCTTCCTTTCGAAACTATTCAATCGATAATAAATATTTTGTTTACCTTGTGTAGATACGATCTAATTCATTGTTGTATCTATTACTCATCAATTATGCCGTTTTATATATTACTAAACGATATTGTACTTATCGATTATGGGGAGTAATATATTTTTTATACGAATTTCGAGGTTACCTAGCACATAACCTAATGTATATTCACACGCGAACGAGTGTTTGGTGGTACGTGGTAAATTCGACAAGGATTACATTTTATTCCCGCGCGAAATAACTCATTAAATGTTTATCCTCTTTCTAATAAAGTAGAATAAAAAAAAAGTTATAAACGTAAGTGACAAGGAATGATTAAAAGGACTTTGTGTTTAGTACCAAAGCGGTATTTATTTGTTTATTTTATACAAGAACAATTTTTTATATCCGACTGGGATACAACATCTGTAATAAAAGAAAAATAATGTGAAATTGATGCTTGTGTATGATGTATATAATAAGAGTAACAAAAAACTTACAATCCTGATACGGTGACCCATAGCTTTTGCTGGTAAATTCCTCTTAAATTTAGCCCGAACCGAACCGCTGGTTCCATGTGGTCGGGTCACCTTACCCCAAATAGCCCTAACTTTCGTTTTTCTACCTTTCTTGCCAGGAACGGGTGTCTTATTCTTTGCCTGTGAAAGATGAATGTACATTGATGGTGAATAATTATACCATGAATATGAGTAAAATAATTTTTTTTTAGGATTTTTAAATAATATCATTTACCTTATATACATAAACACAGCGTTTTCCTACATAGAAATCTGAATCGCCTTTTACTCTAGCTCCTTCAACTTTCAAGAGTGCTGTGTGTTCATGTTGATTACGGAGGCCACGTTTGTAACCAGTGAACGTAGCTTTAGCATACAAACGCCCATGCCTTTTAAACGGCCTCTTTTTTAGAGGAGGTGGCTCGGTTGCCTTCTCCTTAGGCTTTTTGGTAGCTTTCGTTTTCGCTTTCGGTTCAGCTGGTGCGTCTGCCATTTCTAACAGACAAAATCACGTTCACACACGTATACTTTTGTATATGGAATAATATTGCTAAATATGTTAAAGATTTGAGATGGTCTCCTTGATTAACGTTTAGTTAAAATTATAGTAAAAAAATGGACGAATTAGATTCAATGTAAACGAAACGTTTATAGGTTACATTACAGTAGTGTTCAAATTAAAGGGAAAAACGAAACAAAATATTACATTAACAGTAAAACTAGATATTTTGAATACAGTTGTTCCGTTGGAAACACGAAAAGATGTATCATTAAGTTAGTCAGATTTTATAACAATATACACGTTTTTGTTGCTATACGGCTACGAATGCCGTTGAAAGAGAGGCTCTTGTAATCCATCGAGATCGATGAAAAAAGCGTAAAATTCGTCAACGAAAATAATTACGTAATGTCGGGGAACAATAAACAGCAACTTGGAATTATTATTACTCAATGAGTTCAATTAATTTAACATATATTAAACAATAAGTACGGGAGTCTGACACTATGGAACGTACCGGATGTATATCACGAACTAAAAGAAACAGGAAACTGCAGCCCCCTTACGATAGAAGTGCGAATCGATTTGGTCGATAATGTAGTATTTCATACTGCCGCTAAAGTATTATCTTGGTTCGAATCTTGGAATTTTAAGGACAGCATTGCCATTTCCACATCATTTCCCGGCAAGCTAGAAAAACGATCAAATAACATAAAATAAGGTTAATAGGCCTAGACTACAATCTCCAATAGGCGTTAAGAATATTCTGTAAGAGTTCAACTTTTATAAACAGTTAAACAATTAAAATTGTTACAACGGCCACCTGCATATAATTACAACAACGCGGTATTTTTTTAAATGTATCTTACTCGTTTCCCCTTATTTTGAGATATCGTTGATTAAAATCGGCCCAGCAGAAGCCGAGATAATAATTTTAAAATATTTTCTCGGCAACGATATATCGAAAACGGCACAAGTGGCGCCATCTCGCGTTTGCGGCCTTTTTTGCAGTTTTCCGCACCGCCAAAACCGAATTCCTGGATTACATCGTTAATTTAAACAATTGCGTTTTTCTCGGCTTCTAGTTGGTATTTTTACACCGAACTTGTCTTAAATTAGGACTACGGATCATAGCTATCTCCTCCAACAGTGCCAACAATATGGCATTTATTATTTAAAAGTTATTACCAATTGAAAAATCGGCAAAAATGCACTCCGGGTCACTGCAATTATCTCGGCTTCTGGAGGCGTTAAATTAATGATCGGGTGCTTAAAATGATGGTAAAGGATGCCGCTACACGGCAATAAGCGGTTTATAATTGCTGCATTCGTAGTTTATTTTGTATAAACAATTTAACAATTCGTTTGAGAATTGCACCGAAACTATACATGACGGCCGATCTAATTGTATATCAGATTGTCTCTTGACCCAAGAGCTTCACTTTGAGATGTCGCTGATTAAAATCGGTCCGGCAGAAGCCGAGATAATTGAATTTGTTTAACGAAATTATAAACAAATGCGATTATTTCGGCCCCTAGACGAGTGACATCAACGATCACAGGACGTAAATTAAAGCTAGCAGCATCTGCTACCATCTACGATAGCTAGTAACATTATTCCATATGCAGTTTATTTGTTATAAACAATTCAATAATTGAAATTGTTATTACGGCCAATTGCGTACAGTTACTGCAACAGGGTATTTTTTATCCTGTAGCTTATTCGTTTCCCTTTCTTTTGAGGTGTCGTTGATTGAAATGCGCCCAGCAGAAGCCGAGTTAATTGCATGGCCCGGAGTGCATTTTTGCCGATTTTTCAATTGTTAATAACTTTTAAACCACAAATGCCATATTATTGTCACTGCTGGAGGAGATAACTATGCTCCGTAGCTTTAATTTAAGACAAGTCCGGTGTAAAAATACCAACTGGAAGCCGAGAAAAACGCAATTGTTTAAATTAACGATGTAATCCAGGAATTCGGTTTTGGCGGTGCGGAAAACTGTAAAAAAGGCCGCAAACGCGAGATGGCGCCACTTGTACCGTTTTCGATATATCGTTGCCGAGAAAATATTTAAAAATTATTATCTCGGCTGCTGCTGGGCCGATTTTAATCAACGATATCTCAAAACAAAGGGAAACGAATAAGCTACAGGACATAAAATACCCCGATGCTGTGACTGTGTGCAGTTGGTCGCAATAATAATTTTAATTGTTTAATTGTTTATAACAAATGAACTTCACATGGAATCATGTTGTCACCTATTGGAGATGGTAGCTGATATTTTAAGGTTTAATTAATTTTTGCTGATCATTGATGTAGCTCGTCGGAAAATCGAGATATTCGCATTTGTTTATAATTTGTTTAAACAAATTCAATTATCTCGGCTTCTGCCGGGCAGATTTTAATCAACGACGTCTCAAATGAAAGGGAAGAGAATCAGCTACACGAGAAAAACTGTTTCCCACAAGATTTTAAACAAAAACCTTCCTTGGACAGCGCTGATCTAATTATACTCGTGCATGGTATCGTTTTAAGTATAAATGATATATTTCCATTAAAAACATTCATTTATTTTTTTAACATCAATTTTCGCCGGGATATCTCTTAGCAGTTGGTTTCTAATAAAATCCACACGCGTTCTCGGTACCTGAAGTACTTTCTTCCTCTCGTCCTTTCTGTGGCGACGATCTGAACCCTTCCTCGGATATAATATTTTAGGATAAAAGTTAGCCAAGGGAAGGAGCAAAATCGTGGTCGACGGATTTATGTCGCCTCGCGGTGGTCAAGAACAAGATTTACGATCGAAGCCTTCCGTACCCGAGATCTCGTGGATGACATTCAGAATAGCGCGAGAATTATTTGCAAGAGTGTTCGCCGTTCCCCAAGTTCCCCTAAACGTCTGTAAAATATCTATAAAAAAAAAAAATTGAACCCGTCTGTACAATCTGTTTTCTGCGAATCACGCGCGAATTTGCGTACGCGTTTGCCGACTTCGAACCCAGAAAATAAATGCTAAACAGACGACGGAATCGTACTCCCCGTTACAATTAAACAATACGAATCGATCGTTCTCCACCTCCTTCAAGGGTGGGCCTTCAATTTCACGCGTCGAACGCGTCAACGCTCCGATCGATCAATACGATCGCTGTGATCTCGTTTCATCGGAAGCCCGCGTCATCGTTTGCCTGAACGGTTTCTCATTCATCGCCGCAGATAGACACAGAGAGATGGAAAGGTACGAGGGACCTGCATCAAGACGCGGATGCATACGTATCAGATTCGGCGCTCGTTTTATGCGTTCCACAGTGGCGAATAATCGGAGCGGAAATTCAGCAGGCATTGTTCCTGCAGGCGGAGTTCACTCGACGCCGCAGACTCTGTCATTCGAGTCGTTCGTACCTGCACGTCATCGTCATTATCATTGTTATCATTCCCCGGTTGTCGTAGAACGTCTGCAGCCCGCTAGACACGCGAGAAATGACGATTCGACTGTGGGCGAGGGAGTGAAGAAAAAAAGAAAAAAAAAAAGAAAAGGAAGAGCAGAGTACAGCGTGTTTTATTTTCAGCGACCTGGTTGTAAACCTTCGTACCTCGTCGTTCCAGCGCCGTTGACTTTTCTTGCGGTCCTTTATTTTCTTCTCCACATGATCGTTCTTTCTTTGTTTTTTTTTATGGCGTGATTAGCACATCCTATTTCACCTCTTTTTACTACGGAACCGTCGAGGGTTGTAGATTCGCTCGTTATTCAATATCGAGGTAAAAATTGTTTACCGAGTACCCACGATATATTCGTGATACTTATTCAATTATAAATACCGAGACAAACGATCTTCCGCTGTCTTACATCTAATTCAGCAGGAGATACAACGTATACCGTCATAATTAATTCAGACAATTCCGAATGACTACCTCCTGTCTTCCAATCTCCACAATTTGCACAGCCCTTCACCCCTTGTTCCCTGCCATGAATGTACGTATCTCGTTGTCCGCTGCAACGGCAAACAATTGCCAACGTTCTCCAGCCACGTTCGTACCCTCCTCGCCGAAATAGAAACGTCGTTACCAAACTGAACATCGGCGACCCCTGAAATTTTATTTTCCCACCCCGTCGTCCCCGCGAACGTCGACCCACCCCCTTTTCAATCCGAAGAACCGTTCACTGTTGCGTGGCGATTGTTGCCCCTCCGTTGAAACCCTTTCGTGTCCCAGTGTTCCTTCGCCAAACCTCTCGTGGGACAACGAGGACGCAACGTCGTCTATCTTCCGCTGCGTCGCGGCGAAATTACCAGTACTAACGCGACGTCATATCGTCGGCCAACATCCGGCGGCATTCGCATACGTCGACGGCCGAAACCGGTCTGGATGACACTTGCTTATCCGCGTGTCTTCCATCGTTTCAGCTTTCGCGGAAGCATCGCGGCGCGAGGATCTTGCCGTCTTGGTGTGACGTGGGGAACGGCCCGAGGACGTGGTTCTTTTCTTTCGACGCGGGTAATGCGATTCTGGAGCGATTGTTCGGGATGATCCAGCTGTGATTTATGGCGGTTGATTTAGGCGCGTGATAGAGAGGAGTTGGGGGTGAATCGATGGAGAATCGCGCTTGATTAGCTGCGCGAAATTAGAATTGTGGAATTATTCGAATTCCTTACATCGTTCCTTTTTTATTGATTTCTGTGCGACTCTTATTAGTCATTCCTTTGATATCGAGATGCATTTGAATGTTTTTGCTGCGATTTAGCGTATCTCCGCGGTATCTGTTAGAATCGAAGCACGAATGGCTGTCTAGGATTCTTGAATTACGTTTTAGAATTTTTCTGAAGTTCTTTGATTAATCATTTTCGAGCGTCCAAAGATTTAGCGGCCATAACAATAACGAAGATAATAATGCTAGCCACGCGCAATGGACCGAAGCAATTGTAAATGTACTAATGAAATGATTATAAATTATAAACAAGATCGGTACACGTTAATTTAAATCACTCTTCGATCGCGCCAAACATTTCTTCGCGACAAAAAGTTGATGGCGCAATCGTTCGGTCGCCTCTTCGAAATTTATCGCGATCGCCAGCGCCCCGTTGTTGTTTACCAAGCGGCGCGACCGTGCATGTTCGCAATTTTATCCTTACGGGCGCTTTTGCTCGTCTTAAAAGCATCCAGGAAGAAGTTGGCGAAAGCGATGCGCGCAAAGTTTCGCCGGGATAATGGCCGCGATACGACTTTATTACGAAGCGGTTGCGTTACTTCGAAATTCTTATATCGCGGACAAATGTTTTTCAGCATCGGCCCCGGGGGCTGGCGCGCTCTCGATCGTCGCCGTGCCGCGCGAGGAAAACTCGCCGACGGGCGCGCCCGTAATCGCTCAGACGCCGTGTGCCGTTGCGACGCCGCGCGTTCGTTAAGTTTTAATTTATTGCCCGCGAAGATTTTATCGGGTCGTAAACGAGTTGAATAATAAGTGTCGAAGGAAGGGAGCCGGTGTTTTACGACGGACTGGAAATTATTATGAAGCGCGGGCGTTCTGAAACTTCGCCACCAGCTGTCCGAGGTGTATAGTCGAGAATAATCATTGTTTATGGGTTATTTTATACAGGACTTTAATTCGCGCGGTAGCTTCGCGTTTTACAGTGGTCGCCTTAATTTTAGTGTTCGCGGAACCGCTTCGCGAAGAGCTGCCCGAGCGGATTTCGAAAATTCATCATTTTGCACACGTTCGCGGCGTGACGAAAAAAAGGGTTCTGCCTGAATGTATTGCAGATAGAAACATTCTAATCAAACGATTCTTCTATAAACGTTTCGAAACTTTGAAACCACTGCAACATCGAACCATTCCTATATAATCGTTCCGGTAAAATCGATTCCCGAAAAACAGGCGAACTCGTCTGCCCAAAAACGTTTCCCAAGGACACTTTAATCGAATTAAATCGTCGTCCCATGCGTCTGCCCGGCCGGACGGAAAACGAATCGCCAGAAAGTTTGCCACGCGACGGAGGCCTCCGTCGAAAGATTCGTGCGTGTGTCGCGCGCGTGTGCGCGCACGCTCGCGGCTCGTTCAGGTGCGAGAAGAAGGCGCTTGCAAGGGGTGAAGGGAGGGACGCGTAGAAAGGGGTGGATTTCCGTGGAAAGTTTGAGCGTAAGGATCTCTTACCGGCGCTAAGGGGTGAAATATTGAATCTCTCGGGGCCAGAGAAAGAAATGTAACTCGCATTTTCTTTCTCGAGCTTTAGCCGAGGCTCGCGGCGGTTCGCCTCCACTTCCGCCTGTACTTCCGCGACGTCTGGCACGTAGAGAGACGAAGTATGGCCGCGTACGGATCGCGATGGCCCTCGTCATACGTGCCCGACATACTCTTACCGAGTTTATGACAGCTCGTTCGTGTATCTGCGGATGGTTTATCGATCGTGACCGCGATCCAGCCGATAAAATTCGTGGGAAGACGACGGCGCGCCGGTCGAGACCGGGAACTTTACTGGCGGAACTTACCCTTTTCCGTGTGTTACGCGCGGGGAACAGCTTCTCGGATGTTCGTCGGAATTTTGTTGAAACCTTTTAGCGGGGCGGCCTTTTTCTTCGAATATTCGTAACGGCGTTCACTTGTCGAACAATATTTTTGGAATCATCCGTATATTTACCAATTATAGGTACGCAGACGGTCGTTTTCAAATTTCTCGCTTCCACCCGCCGTGTGCAATGAAAATCGCTGTTCCCAAAGTTCACGAGCTTGAGCGTTCACCGCGATTACACCGAGTGCACTAAAGCATCACCTACGTCGCGCCCCTGAATCAATTTTTGTCGGATATTTACGAAACCTTTTAACGGAGGTGGTTCTTTCTCGTTTAACATCCATTAATATATTTACCAATTGCATACGAACGGTCGATTTTAAACACTCCCCCTTTACACCCACTGTGCGCGACGAAAATTACAGTTTCTAAGGTTCACGAGCTCAAATGTTCTCCGCGATTACGCCGAGTGCATCGAAGTATCAACCTGCGTCGCATGGTTCCCACGTCAACGTACCGCGTTGATTTATCGGCACGCGTGGCTCGAAAACGCGATTAAGCCGGCATTGAATTGGTCCACGGCAGCAAGAAACGATTTCCACTGTACACGGAAACGGATGAACTCCGTGGCTCATATTCCGGGCTCGTGCAGCCGTTTAACGTTCTTACTGCAAGGGGTGCAGCTGCAGCCTGCAGTTTGCTTATTCGACCGGGAATTATGGGAATTTCGCCGTGTTTCGTCCCGCTATTCATTTGCAGTCGGTCCATTGGCCGGGGGCTTTACACGGCGAGCCGCGGGCTGAAATTAATTGCGGTTCGTTGTTAAAGAAATAAGCGCGGTGTAAATTCTGGACCCTTCGCCGTTTCGGTGATGGGGTTCGAGTGACTTGTCACTTTCTCGCATAACGGATCTTCCACGATGAAGACGGTTTTCGAACGGGGCAGAAAAATGTCGACAATTTGCAATGCGCTTGATAAGCAAGATTTGCCGTGTCTTGCGCGATTATTATGCCAGCGCGTTTGCGAATAATGAGCGACGTTAGTTTATTGGAAAGGTAATTGTCTGGATGCAAATGTTCGACGGCTACGATTTGTGGAACGTCTTGTTTCAGAGCTGGAAGAATTCTAATAATTTTTCAAACAGTGTCGCAGTACGAGTCGTGCCGAATTTCGTTCGCCCGTTTATTCTTTCAAATAAATGCACGCGGCGATTGCGGGCGAATTGTGCAAAGTATTATACCGAATGAACGAAACTTTACAACAGAATGTAGTGTCGCTATTTTTGTTTCCAGAACGGGAGAAGATCTTGGCAAACGGTGCGATCGCGGAGGAAACAAGTGTCAGGCACAGGTGGTGTCGAGGAGAACGGTGGTCGGACGGTCGCCGGATGCATCAAATAGTAAAGGACGATAAAATACTGGCGAAATAAGCAGGCGAGTCGTCTACTTGACATACATCGATTATTAACGGTACGCCAATTTAATGATAACCGCGGAAAATGTATTTCGCTGCGTCGCGTCGCCGCATTTTCGCGTATCTCGCACAATCGACGAGTCAAGGTGTAAAGAAACGGTCGTAACAGGTAGGCATAATAATATCGGAACGCGATGCATCGACGGGAACGGGGGCAACTTCCGCCGCGAGCTGTGTTAGATAACAATGAACCACTCCGCGGCGTAATTAGAGCAGTAATAATAGTAATTAAAATCCGGCCTAAAGAGCAGGCATTCGCTATTTCCCCCCCCCCTGCTCCCCTCCGCACCGACGTTCGGTTGCATCTGTTTTTTCGTTTTTCAACGAAATTTTTATTCCTACCCTATGATCACTGCGCGGAACGCGGAAACGGGGACTGGATTAATTAATTAATTTAACGAATTATGTCCCGTTTGCGAACAAACGTGAACGAGCACGGGTAGGGATTTCGTTTTTACGCGTAATCCCGGGAACGATGTCCAAAATAAATGTGACTGCTTGCTGGCGTTCATTCGAATTCTACAATTGTTAGGAAAAGCAGCGGGACGCACGTTTCTAACGGCAGAAAGCATTTTCGTGCAATTCGACATAGAAAGTTCGTTAATATCCGGGCAATTGTGATTCAGTTGTTTCGGGGAGCCGTATTGCAATTTGTCGTAAAATTTCTGCCCCCAAACGATTTATCAATAATATGCGAGGCGTACGAAATTGAAATATTATGAAAAATGAAACGTCGCGCAAGATCGGTAACATCAAATCTAATTAACAATTGGTTGTTAAACTGGCATTTCAAAATTCAATTCCGCCAATGGTATCAGGAACGGGGAGACAAGTATTTCCAAGGAGCGAGAGGATTTATTAACGCCGCGATATTTTGTCACCTTTGCCCTCGTTTTCTTTACTCGCACGCTGTCCCGCGTTGTTCGTACCTCTGTCTGTTACTTTTTGCCCCCCCCCCCCCGGCTTTTCCGCCGTTTCTTTTTCGTCCGTCCATTGAAACGGCTGGGCACAGATGACCGCGGAATAAAGGTAAATGGTTGGCAATTTACGACGGCCCTTCTGCGACACTTTACGCCCGCAATATCGCACGCTCTTCCCTTCTATTTATAAAGCGAGTATCGTGCATCACGATTTCTTCAATTACCGCGTGGATTTTTACGGCCGCGACTCCGCTATGCGACGACTCGAACTACCGGGTGTTCGTGCGGCTTTCATCGTCACGCGAACATCCACGACGCATAAATACTGGTGTCTCTTTTAGACTTCCTTTATGTATTCCAGTCCCGCTACACACCGTGTGAAACGACTCGACAAGACTCAGTTTTTAGTCGCCCTTTCGCTTCTATCCCTTCAATATTTCCATTCAAATATCCCGGGTCCTCTGTTGAATAATATTGACCGACAAACGACAAGGAAATGTCCCTCTATAAGAACAATTCATTCTCGTTTCCCAATCTTTCCAACATCGTCCCCCCGACACCTCAACAATTCCTCCCCGCGTATTTCTTTTTTTCTTATCACTGTTCCCTTCTCCGTTCCATTCGCGGACGTCAGTGTTACTACGATTCGAACGATTCTCCGCGCGGCAACGAAACATCTCGCGGTACTCGAAACTCTCGGACAAAACACGATTACGGTCGGCGAAATGATTTCGTCGCGCATTGTTTAGTGTCTTGCCGCGGTCGACGAGCGAATTTGTTCCGGGGGGCCGTCAGAATCACGCGTCGAGCGAAGCCCCATAAAATTGTTCCGCGCGATTATCATTGTTCGCAGCTACGGGCGACGGGATATTTTGCATACGCGGCCGGAGCACGTTTTGCGACGCGGGGTCGAATTACGTCTGACGATCCGTCTTCCGGTGTACACCGACGGGCGACGTCGTCCTGACGTTCCTCTAACGGGAGGACGTGTTTGCGCGTCGCGACGTCAACGCGTAGCGGCCGTTCCGCGTTGGCAAGTTGTTCCGAGAGGAGAACGGTCGAGCTGTTAGCTCTCGGGATTAGCGTCGTTAAGTATCTTTTGCGGTGCTCGTGGCCCGATACTTAATATAATGCAGCGTTTTCACGAACGACGCCGGGGGTCGTGGGAAATGGACGAGTACATTCAATTGCTCGCACTTAATTATTGTTTAATTATAGATTTAATTTAATTATAGCGTCGCGATGCGTTGCGCACCTAAACGTTGCGACAGTTTCTTTTTTTAATTCTCCGTTTCGATTCATGCACAAACTGTATTTACTGGCACGATGCGACAATAATTCGAAGCCTCCACGTTTCGCCTGTTCACGGGATAAGAACGGTCGAACGCGCGGCGACATTCACGTATATGGAAAGATCGTAATGGATAAACGAACGGGTCCTCGGTTATTCTTCTTATCCGCCCTTCGAGGGGAGATCCAGCCTTCGAATTTCGTTTTCGGCACTGGGGAACGGGGCGATATCGTTCAGACGCTCGATGAAACTAATCGTCGTTGTCCTTTTTTCGACTTTGATTTTTCACGTTTCCTCCGACTATCGACTTTCCCGAGGGGCGGTCGTTCATTCCTAACCGATCACGTTGTGGATTAACAAGACGAACGTGATGAATGGAGAGCTTTATTCGTTACCGGTGGCGAAACTTCTTTTTTTTTTTTTTTTTTGTTACCCGGCACCGATCGATTTGTCGAGCAGCACAGCCATCGTCACCGCGGAACTAGATTTATTGCAGCTTTCCGACGTCGCGTTTCTCTCTTTTTTTTTTGTTTTTTGCCCGTTTCTCCTTTTTTTCTTTTTCTCCCTCTTTTTTAATAACCTCTCGCCGTCGCCCTTCGCCGGGGGAAAATGTCGTTTGAGAGCGACGGGCACACCCCCGTCTCGTTTCGACGGCTAAACGCTTTTAAATTGCGGCTCGTCCGATTCGGATCGCATATTTATTACGCTCGTATTTGTGGAACTTACAAGATGGCGCACCGGTATCGCCGAATTACCGATTCCGCGCATTTACAGACAGCAAACTCTTTGGAAAGACAAGGAGAGCTCCGAGATCACCGGGTAAGGAACGATCGAGCAGTCCTCCATTTCCGCGAATAATTGGAAAATCATTTTCAAACGACCAGGTTTGCGCAATTTATGGAAATTGCGCTTCGCCGCCGTTGAAAATCGCTACGATTGATCTCTGTTCATCGAGCAGTCGATATCTCGCCAAGGACATGTTTCTTCTCGGGTGGAAATTCGCCGGATTCGAAGGGTCCGCCGATTTTCCAAGCGAAACGTTTTGTTAGCGAAATTCGGAGGATCGTCGCGCGGCTCGGTGTCGGCCGAAAAATCGGCTCGTCGACGGGGCGAGAGAAATGTCACGCGGCGGAGGCACGGAAAATATCGTAACAAATGGACAGGGGGTAACAAATTGTCCTCTGGAGCAACAATCATGACGGTCACTCGCGACCCCTTCCACCCTGCGCAACGATAACTCAACGGGGGAAAAATGGTGGACAACTGTAGCTCGCGACACACTTGTCCGCTTCCCTCGCCGCCGAATGATTTTTATTTATACCGATGCACGCGCGTTTCGTTTCTTTCCGATTCGACGCGCGGCGAGATGAAGTTTGAAGGAGCCGTTGCTTCGATCATTCTTTCTTTTACTGGATCCGTACGGAAGATTTTATAGCTTCTTCATCCGTTCCAGGTCGTTCGACTTACACCGAACGAACTTTCCCCATAAGGTGTAAAAGGAAAATGATTAATACGTTTTCTTGAAACAAAAATCCTATCGTTACTGGCACATACATTGATTGGGCTGTATAAAATAATTTAAACGCTGCTTAATACTAAAATACATAATTGCCAAAGCAATTGGATGAAACGAAATTAAATTTCATTTTAACACACTTTAATTTTCCCTATTCTGTCCCTTTTACCTAGTCGAACCTGCTCGAGGATCGACGTCTACCTTGACGGACGGAAAAATATTTTCGCCTCCGAACCGAACGTATATCGAAGTTGGACTCATCCCAAAGCGGACGTACACCGCAAGTTCCACTGTACTTCAATCGACATCGAATCGTGTTCGTCGCGGGTGCGTAACAATCGCCCGATTGCACGCGAACAACGCGTTGCAACTTTCCTTAATCGTATTTTTCATATTGTATACACCGCGCTACGCGTGTCAACTCATATAAAGAGTGATAAAGAACAGACGAGCAAGGAGCCATTGATGCTAACGTTCTTGGGCGAACTATCAGTTCGTTGCAACGCGTCCGTGACGTGTTCCGATCGAACGAGAAGAACCGTTCGTTACGGCGTTCGTTCGTCCTGGGAAATCGTATCTGCATGCCCGCTCGAATGCAAGCTCTCTCGTACGGTCGCGAAACATCGTCGCGACCGCGTGTCCCCGCCCCGACAGAGATGAATATCGCCGTCTTATCGTCGCGCCCGGACACGTGTATCATCCCTCACGGGCGCGCTCGAAACCCTCGCGACGACCCGTAGATGGCCCGTGACGATAAGTGACCCTCGCGTCGCCAGACCCGGCCACTTATTCCGCCCCGCGAAAAGGTGCACGACCCGCCGCGCGGCTGAGCGCGACGGCAGTGCGGGTAAAACGGAGAACGGGCGTCGGCGCGACGGAGGAGCGTCCGCGGGAAAAACGGGGAAAGCGGCGAACGCACAGAGAGAGAGAAAGAGGGAGAGAGGGGGGGGGTGGGGTGAAAGAAGAAAAAAGAAAAGAGGCGCACCGATGTTTCCGTGCGAATGGAAACGGGCACGCGATAGAAATGGCCGGGACTCTTCAATTTGCCGAGAGCACTCCATCTCTCCTCGACGCGTCTCTCTTTCCCTGCGCCCTTTTTGTCCCATCCCCGTCGTTTCCTTCCGCGGTTCTTTCCGCCGTTGCTTCCGCACCGTTCCACGTTTTCCCATCGGTCGTGCGCTTTGCTCGCGATTCGACCGCTTCGCTGTCTTATTGCGCCCGTTGTCGCGTACCCGCTTTCAAGTAGAATCGGCTCGGCTCGCCACACGACGCGACCGCGGCGACGAGGTAGACGAGGTCGCGGTGACACCCGGTAATGACGGTGTTTGCGCGGCTGGAGTTATCCGTGTCGAGGTACGAGACGGATATCGGGCGAACGGTGTGGCGTTAGCTCGAACAGCAATTTCTGTTATCGGAATACTTGAATGAACTTCGGCGCTGATTCTTCCGTGGGATTTGTTTCAATTGCGGGTGAATTTTAGCGGCGATTTATTGTGGAGCGCGGTGGCGTACAAAATTACCCGGGTTTTATTGGCAATGGTGTGTTAAATAAAATAACTATTATATTTTTCTCGATCAATGTATTTAAAATAGGTCAGAAGGAATGTCCTTTCGCTACGAAATATTCTCTCGGATCGAATGAAACCACCCAGAAGAACTGGTGTCCACTTGTACCTACGAACGCGCACCGTCTCATTTTACAACCCGGGCCCTTTTTGACCCCCCCGAGTAGAGAGCCATCTGGTTCTCTTACGATCTTTATTAGTAAGCCGTTTCTAAGAACGTTGAGACAATTTTGCCACAGCGTGATATTTTCTATTTACTATCGATACCAAATATAAATATAAGTAATTTGCAACAGTATGAACGTGAATATGAAATGTTCGATTTCGAGGCCGGAACGATCCGCGAATTATTTTTCACTGCTAAACGGGAACGCGTTTGTGAAACGGCGATAGCCAATAGATAGATACTCGTTGCGTTAACAATTTTTTATTAAGGGCCGCGCGTTCACTTTGCTCCCCTCGATTTCTGTTCCGTCTATCGCGCCCTCTTCTGTTGCCGACCCACCTGGCAAATGAAATACTCCGCCGTTAATGACGGCGCTTCTCTGTTCGAAAGCTCCTACGGTGAAACTGTTTCGTCGAACGTGATCCCTAATAGAAGTAGTATCTTGAGGATGAGGCGAGAGGGATCGAGAGCAATTAGTTGCCGGAGTTTACTCCTTGATGGATCCGACGGTCGGCGTTAGGGAATTGTTTGGCTGCCGGTTAAAGTCTTTTGCGTCGGCGGAGCCCTGTATGGGGACTATTCACGCGAGTATTTGTTAAACGGTTCCGAGCATTGTTGGAAGAGTTTTGTTCCTATTTTAACACAAATTATATCGGGGAAATGTATCGTGCTCCGTTTCGTTTCGCTAGCGTTTCGTTCGCGAATTTAATTAACATTCATTGATACAATTGCGGAACGTTCTGCTTCGCAACGGAACAAATAATTTTATTAATTGATCGAGCGTGTCAAGAATTTATTCCATCCGCACGACTCTCTAGGGTTTTCTTTTCGACTGAGATTCAACTAATGAGTGAGACACAGCCACCGTCCGCGCTTCGTACAATAAAGTTTAAAGTCGTCCAGGTGTTGACAGGGATTAAATTACTCTCGAATCGCTTGAACTGCTGAATTGCGCCCCGCGAAGTGTGCAACGAAGACCGTGAGAATCTAATTTCCCTTCGATGGACCGAATTGTTTCATTCGCGGTGGACTGACGACACTCGAGATTAGTCGAACGATAACGGCGTCGTTTGTCCATTTTAAAGCTTCCATCGTCTGTCGTATGGCGAAGCCAACAGAAACCAACGTCAATTTGCCGACAAGTTTTACTCGATCCAGATTCGATCTTTCATTTACTCCAATATCCCACGTGGCTGTCCCCAGATCACGAAACACGAAACCGGGAAACCGTAAACGGGCAAATCCAATTCCCGAAGGTTAGGGGGAAAGAAGTGGAGCTGTTAAGGTTTATCGAGGTAAGATTCGATACTTCTGTCTGTCGTTTATCGGGCCATTCTACTTACCCCGGATCGTTACCGTTGTTTTCGCCCGTCCAAAATTTCGTTTCCCAATTTTTCTACATTACGTGTGCAGAACGCATTTTTCCAGCAAGGATTAACCGTCAACAAAGTTCACTTACCCGAACGAATTTCTTCGCTAAGAAACATAACAATTTTGCTACCTGAACCCGTCGTTCATAATAAGTTTACCAACCCAGTTTTGACGGTGATTTACATTTCTCGAATGCGTTCGACAAATGTATCGTGGGTCGATGAACAGAAATATGCTGTATCGAACATTTCTTCGTACTTTTGAAGCGTGGCTTGCGCTTAGCCTGCGCAAACATTGCGGCAAAATTAGTGATCGACTGTTCGAGGGTCGGTCCCTTGGTAGAAGCGTGCTCCATAGGTGTCGCGGGCCAATTACAACGGTGCTCACTTGAAACGCGTTCCTGGGGATGGTCGTACGGTCGCGAAAAGATGTCGACGTTCGACAGAAGTTTCCGTAAAAGCCACTCGAGCGACCGGTTGCGAAGCAAGCTAAGCGATGTTTCCCCGCGATTCTCCAATTCTCCCCTTGTTTCTTATCGAGTGCCCTCCGGGCGACGCGGCACCCTGGTTGGAATGAAGTTCCGTTTTCGAATCGATCGATCGATTCGACTCGACGCGCGATTGACAAAATTTTTACCATTTACGTCGCGCAGGTTGCGCTGCGATACCGTTGGACTGGGATTCGATAATTCGCGGCGAAGTTTTTTCGCCGCGGTGGAGGAGGGGTCACGTTCGACCCCCCGTTTAGGTAGCTTTTAACGAGACGCAGTAATGAAATCAGACGGGGAAGAGTTCGGTACGAGCAGAGGTAAAAATCGATTAGTAAATCGGGGGCGATAAAGCGTAATGCATTGACACGAAACTTTCGCGTGCGGCGGGGTTCGTTTCCATGCACATTTTCATTTATCTTTATTGCGGATATAAATTCGTTTTTTCGTTTAATAAACCCCGCGAGAGCTCGACTATCTGGGCGGTTTTTGAAAACCGCGAAAATTACGAGGAGCGACGAGAACGTTTCTCGAACGCATTGTTTCGTTTCGAACGAACTGAACCAGCGTTCGATAATGTTCATAAAATACTAATACGTGTATTTGAAATACTGATAGAATCGTGCATAGTCTAAGAACGGAAAGCGTCGACGCGAGGAAATTAGACGAATGCAGTAAAACCCTATTTTACTAGAAATAATGATCCAGATGTTCGATTTCTTCTCAAAAACATCAAAGAAACGCTTCGTCTCGAGCTCTTCTAATCCTCGGGGCGTTACCTCGCGCTGCCTGCCCTTATTTAAAAGCTCTCGCCAGCCGGAATCCTTTCTCCGGCGGTATCCTTATCCCATTCGGTTTTTTTCTCTCGACCTGGCCCGTTCCCCTCGTCGGACGGACGAGTTAATTTGTAAATCTTCGCTAAGTGCACGATCCAATGGCGCCGTTCAGTCGCCGGGATTTAACGTCGAAAACGATCGTCTCGTCTACCTTTTGAGAGTGGACAGAGGCCCCGGTGCCTTGACTCGACCGTATCAATAGGCAGTAACTACGAAGTTCGTCCTTTGAGCACCAACTACTGTCCTTTGGGGACGAAGCTCGGGCGGGTCAAGTGACTCGTGTCGGGAAATGCTTGGGAAATGCTTGGGAAAAGTGACGTGCCTTCCTCGAAATTCACTTAGACTTACGTAATATCGGTTTCCTGGTCGGTCTTCCGTTTACGAGACGTTCGTTTCATTCACGAGTAGATCTTTCTGAGACGACGCAAGAACATTATTTTCTATTATTAATTATTATTAGCAGGTTGAAAAAATTGTCGACGGGTGATCTCGTGTCGCAGAAATAATGAATAAGCCTGAAGTTATTGTACTCTCGAGAATCGAACTTATCGGAAAAGCTTTTGTTCAAGAATGATTTTACATGGAAGGTTCCCTCCGCAGAAGCGTAGAGGACGACGTCGAACGGATATTTTCGTATGGGCAGGTTGCGAAACGATTATCGTTAGGGGTTCAAAGGTTACGTTTCTCGTTTTTCTTGGCTATTCATTTGCCCGGCTTCAAAGCGGCGAGACGACTCCTTGCGACGGGAAAGAGCGTTTCGAACGTTTACAATGGAAATTACAGGGACGACCTTAAAGTCCAATTACCGGGAAACACTTTCGACGAAGCGAAACTTTCATTTGTATTTTCACGAGAAAAATGTTCCTGCGCGTGGCACATATATCGCAATATATTGATCCCAGTACGTATCGAGCTTTCAAATCAATTATCATGGGTGAATGGTGAATTACAAATGAATTTCAAGTAAATTACAAATAAAAATGCCCGGGCCGGTGGCGCGGTTCGGAACCGAATAAACTTTTATATTTATTTCTTGCGCTCGGGTATATGTACAAATTAAACAGCAATCGAAACGTGAATTACATTCATCCGAATTTATTACCCCGCTTGATTCATTCCGTACACTATACGCACCATCCATTTCGAATACTCACCATCACCACCACCACCACCACCACCATCGCCAACAGCGTTTCCCGGATCAAGCGGAAACTTCACTGATGCCGCGTAAGAAGCCGTACATCATCCTGACACATAATTGACCCTTCACCCGGAGAATTATAGCTCGATGCCCGCGAATCGAGGAATGGTTTACCGTTAAAAAAGAAAAAGAACAAAAATATCTAAACGCGGGGACGGGCAGCTTAAAAAGGAATCATAATACATCACGGTGAAACTTGCCGGTATATAACTCGCGATACTACCGCGCCCGTTAAAAAATCTACGATCGCGTTACGATCATTATCGCGTATAATATTAATATCAATTATTATCGACAGCTTAATCAACGGCGTCCGTTCGTCGACAGATAACCGTCCATACGAATTTCATCGCATTCAACCGACAACTATCCCACAACGAAATAATTACACCGCGTCGTAATACAATCGACACCGTCACTCCCTACCCTCCGCGAAATACCATTCGCTCGTCGAATTCCCTGGGAACGTTCCCGATAGATGCTCGCGGAACCCGGGCATCGCCGAAAAAAAAAAAACGTCGAGATTCAAACGAACCGCGGCAGATCGATATTGTTGTCGTACCCGTCGTGATTTTTTCGCCACCTCCCTCTTCGCCAACCCTGTCCCCGGTAACGAATGCAACGACCGTCCTATCCGCCCGTTCGTAGCGGAGGACAAACTAGAAACAGGATCCGCGAGTGGCGGTAGTTGGAAGAAAATTGAGAACGACGCGATGCCCTCGTGGAAGATGGCCGGTCGCATCGTCTGCATACGCTTACGGCTGGTTACGCTGTGTTTACTCGAGCCGGTGTTCCCACGGGAATACAGGATATGAGGAGTCGCACAGGTTCAGCCTGGCAACGATTTCCGTATCGATCTCTACCCCCCTTGGCGATACGTACGCCGTTCTGCTCGCGTTCCGGCAAGAAACGGCGGGGAGGGTGGTTTGCACGTAGATGCTGAGGGGGCGAAAGGTGCGTCGCCTGGAGTGGAAAGTCTGGGAATTCCTGGAATGATATATTTTTTTACTGGAATTACTGTATAGTAATTCGCGATCGCGTTGGATCTGCTCGCTGTTCGCGATTGAATGTTCCTGTTGGGGTTTTTTTTTTTAATTTTATTGTAAATTGAGGGTTACCTGATTGGTGGTCGGAGGCTGCAAATTGTAGAACTCAATCAATTTTTCGAACGCTTTGCGCCGTAATCGCGACTTTACTGCGTATCGGTTCTCCATTAATTCGATATTGTCGCACTCGACATACACTCATCGGCCTCCCGAACAGATCGAACGAGGCATTCGGCAAATCCTTGCACCTTCGCCGCGCGGAACGCCAGCTTGAGCAGACGGATTTCTGGCTGCATCCGTCGTTAGCAGAGTCACTGCAATATTGGTCAGCGGATTCGTACAATATTTGTCCACAAACACTGACCCGTTCATCTGATAGAGTGCACGATTATTTATGAATAACCACTCCGTCGTTCCCTCTCTCTCTCTCTCTCTCTCTCTCTCTCTCTCACGTTTAAAATCAACACGGGATTACCAGCAACCGGCGGCAATTAATGGAAGACGGACGAGCGTTCAACAAGAACACCGCATCGTTCCCATTAAATTATACAACGCATTGCGATAAACACCGAGATCAATGATCAATTAAACTCGCAACGGCGCCAAAACCGGCGCTCAATCGCCGGCAAACAGGGAACAAACAAAATTGTTAAAAAAAAATCAAGCAAACAAATGGAACCAACCCCCGTAAGACCGCGCGGATCGAAACGAATTAAATTGAAAAATCACCGCCTCGGGGTTGACTCGCTTTGTCAAGTCAGATTACGCGGCCGCCCGGTCTAGATTATTCCCGCGATTCGGCGGGTTGGAAACTCGGCGCAAGATCGAGAAATAGAGGGGCGCGGGGGGCTGACATGGAGAGAGAGAGAGAGACAGAAAGAGAGGGAGAGAGAGATTGCGAGGGTCTCTCGGCCACGAAGAACGAGCCAAGCTCGATTAAGAAAACCGGAACGGGATTGCACTCTTCCGATGCAACGTCCTGAAGTGGATCGTCGAGCTGACGCGGTGAAGTGGCTTCCCCCAGGAGTGGAGAAAGAAGAAAAAAAAAAAGAAGAGAGAAAAGAAGGTCAGGTTTTATCTTCCCGTGAAATTCCATCGCCTCGTCGCCCTCCTTTCGTTCGAATTCCCGTTTGCGCGTAGGCGAACGCTCTTCCCGCGACGAAATTCGGCCAGCGTTTGCAATCTCGAATTTGCATCTCGTTCCGTCTTCGATGGGATCGCGAATCGACGGGTTGGGTGGTGTGGGGTGAAGTGCGACCCTTTTCTCCCCTTCGATTCGCGACAGGCTACTGGATAGGGGGTGCGAGGTTGAACGGAGGCAAGGGGCTCGGGGATTAGAATGAGCGAGGCGCAACCGTGCTTGGATCGAATCGTGCAGGGAGCTCGGCTTATCGCGGAAACAGAAAGAGAGCGAGGAAATTTCGTTGCCGCGTGGACGTTCGGAAACTTGGTTAATTAATTCGTAGGTGACGATTCTTTAGAGCGCAAGTTTGCAGTCGCGGCTGGGATACAGTGGAATTATCTGTTCAGACGGACGACTGAAGAGAGGCTCGATAATTTTAAGCGAAACGCTTTCGAACGAAGTTGGGCGTGCCGGTTACGGAATGGACTGCGAAGCGCGTGAAAATTCGTTCACCGCGGTGAAAGTAACGGCGCGCAAGAATCTATTACTCGAGCGTCTGAAATGCGTGTAGTCGTCAGGACTGTATAATTCAGAGGGCTGAGCCGATACTTTGTCATGCACTTTTGAGGCTTATTACGAGCCCGGGTGATAAAACGAGGCTTCGCTTGATTAATACGAGGATCGCAAGTTTATTAAGCTTGCAAATCCACGGAGAAACACTTTTGCAAATTGTCGTTCATTTCTTCCTCTAAGCCGCGCGCGTGTAATCGCCATTCGATTTACAAGGAAATACCTGACGCGCGCGAATTACTTGCAGTCGACTAACATTGACTAACAATTAAATTCAACTTGCCATTCACAAATCCACGTCACTTTCTTCCCTCCGCTCGAACAAACGGGAACGTACAACATTCGCAAACTTAAATCTAAGCTTGGCACAAAATTTCGCCCAAATTTAATTTAAAGATAGAATAAACAATTTTTGTTTCTGTGCGTACAAATTACCGAAATAATCGCGATCGATTACGAGCCCCCCGTATTTCGCTCGATAAACCGTTCGATGCTCAGTGGAAACGGAGGTTCCACCGGTTCTCGTCGAACAAGAATTTTCCGCGGCCGATCGATGAGCGCGCGCGCCCTGTTATTCACAACGGAACGCGGAATGATACCGCCGCCCCGAAAATATTTCGAACTATGCGAAACATTTCTCAATAACTGGCCGCCTTTGCCGGAACGCGAGTCGCGGCGTTCTCGCGTGTCGACGCTCTGCTTTATCGTACGACAGCCCCGTGGCGTTGAGCAGCGGGGAAACGCGACGTCTGTTCTCTGCGACGTCACTCGGGCGCATCCCTAACGAGGAAATACTTCTGTCTACAACGTTTTTCAAGGAATAATGAACCGCGACGTGCGAGCAATAAATTTCGGGCGTTTTACGTTAATTCGAGGAAAAAGAACATTTCGTGGGAAACAACGAATGGTAAATACGTATTATATCGTCGGGATACGTATTTATTGTTTCTATTCGTATATTTTCTGGGACTCGATGTACATATTGACGAGGCCTTTCGGTAGTCCGAAAATAATTTGATCACAATTTAAATCGATATCGATCGAAGCGAAACCATTCGAGAATCGAAACCGTTTCTATTCAATAAAATGGTTCGATGCAGAAATTACCCCGACAAGTGCGTGAGCTTAAGGGGGTACGTGCGATCCCGTTGGGGCACGCCTAGTTACAGGTACACCAATCAAGAATCTGTGAATTCTGATCCAACTGAAACGCAACCCGGGCTCATCTAAACAGAAATCTAAGCCTGGTTTAATTCGAGCGTAATTCTAATCGCGATCCGAATCAAGAGTTTAACAGGGCTTCGGTTTCGGCCAAGATCAAATTGAGGCGCGGCTCCAATTTTGTCCAATCGAATTTGATTAAACGATTAAGTGTGAACGTATTGCGACACGAACGAAATGTGACACTGAACGAAACGAATTTTCTATTTTTATGCACTATAATGGAAGTATAATTTTCTTCTTTTCTTTTTCAATGTCTTATTCGTTTCCGATCTGTCTCGTGTTCAGTATTAAGTATCTTCGTTCGATACAAGAATGTTTCCCGTGGCGTCTCGTCGGGGTTGCTTCTCAATGCAGCTTATTCGCGGAATGTTTGCCTCTCATCTTGTTCTTACCGCGGCGAAGCAGGATCTTTTAACGGGAAATTAATCCGCGTCCCAGTATCGATTCCGCATCGTCAACATTTTAACGGTGCTGCACACTTCGTAGTTTATCGTGCAAGCATATTTGTCGAATTTCTCGAGCGCCTTTCAACGAAACAAGTTCTTGTCCCCGTCGTTGTTCACGTTGTTCAAGATTTACGCAGAACTCTCCACGACGGTAATATGTTTTTCACAAGTCTCGATAGGTCGCGGATATTATGGCGAAAAGCCGCGCCGCTGAAATCGAAATTAATTAACGAAATCGAAACGATCCGCGGGGCGATACAATTAAATTTAATTAATCCCGCGTCGAACGTTATAATTATTTCGAATTACTATTCGATTTGGAAATATCTAGTAACTGCCAAGTTATCGCTTATCGGCCATGAAATCGTTTAAAGCAATTTCAATAAATGGACATTGACGCGAACGCCGCGCAGCCTGCGTTTATGCCCTTTGGTTAACCAGAAATGAGGGGGTGGTTTTTTTTTGTTGTTTCGAACACCTTAACCCCCCGATAATTGGACGGGCAATTCAATACATTCCCGCGGTTGCTCTAAAAATTGGAATAACTTTGACGAGGATATATGTAACAGTCCATACTTCAATATCGTTTTCGTCAAAAATGTTAATGGTAATAAAAAAACCCACAAAAGACCCCGTTCGAAGCTTGTCATGGGGTCCTCGGTGTCCCACGAATTCGGGGAAAGAATAAAATACATGCATGGATTTCAACTGTTGTCCCGCTCGGAGCCAAAGCGTCCATCGACACTGTTCCAAACGATTGATTAGCAATATTTGAAACTGTGCGAAACAAAGACAGAGTGGCGATTTCGTAATACATTCAGACCGATCACAGACACGACGGTGTGGCTCGATGATAATTAGCCCCCGTTACTCCCGTTCGCGTCGAATGATCGCATCAACGAGCAAACCGGATAAAATCGACGCGGCGATCCTTTTGATTCGGAGACGCCGGTTCAACTCGACCGATCGTCGAGTTCGCTGTCCATGCAAAACTAAAGTGTTTGCATCGGTCGGTCGGAAATATTACGACGACGGAGGCGCAGACAGTGCGATCGCGGCAATTGGAAATAATTTTGTCGCAATAAATGTCTCGCGAACTGGGAACGAAGTTTTCCGAATACGGGCGCGCTACTATTTTTCGTCGGAAGCGAAACGAAGTTGCCCGTCGCAATCGCAATGACTTCGTGCATTTTTGTATTTAAATGGAAATGGTAAAATTCGTCTCGCTTGAACGATCGCCGTTTCATTTTCTTATTACCGTTTGGTCATTGCGATTGCATTCTCGATTCGCGTTCCGACTTTTCCCGATTCGTGCGGAAATCGCCTATGCTGTAGATTTTTTTGTTATTTAATACCAGATATTTTGATCAGTTTTTTTTCGTCCGCATTTTAGGGGTATCTTTTTGGAGGGTGTTCGAATTATTCTCGCGTTGCCCAACGGCGTTTGCGTCGCCAGATACCTGTTCCCGATTAAAATCTCTGTTTCGTTTAATCGGCGCAGGCTGTTATTTATCTGCTGGCCTCTGCGCGATCTCCGTTTTCGATATCGTTCCCCGACATCGACGACGCTCTTGTATCTTCGTTCGCCGCAGCTTTCCAACGATGCTCGATCTGCGTTACTTGGAACAATCTGATGCAAATCGTTCGTGGCACGGCGGCGTCGAAAAGCACGCTGAACGTCGCGCGGCGAGAAAACGATTCTGCACTCGACAGAAATGCAATTCTACTTCTCCTAGGAGAAGTAAATCAACTGAACCCGCGCGGCGGTTCAACATTACTAAACAACGCGATGGACCCCGAATCGATGAATCGCCGAATTTGAAAGCGCCGTTCCATTATTGACCCGTATCCAGCGAAAGTCACGCGTGCACGGTCGACGTGTGCGCATGCACCCGTCGAGGGAACGGGATCTATATCGAACTTTCCGCAACGTGACGGCAACGCGTAACGAGACCCGACGTAACGTGACGACGGCGACGACCGCGACGACCCTGTGACGACGACGCGCAAAGTGGATTGTCCGTGATTCATGCATCGATGATTGGCGCAATTGTCATGTCAACGAGCGGCCACGGGGCCGCTTTGATTCACTCGTCGCCGACCGTTCTATGGGAAACTACGGAATTCCATTAACGGCGATGCTTGTCATCCTTTCGTCACGGCCAGCCGCGACCCACTCGAAACGGCCCGACCACTTGTTTCACGCCACTGCAAAACTGTCGCGCGGCGGTCCGGATCGTTCGTCGAACGACGAGAACGATTTTTATTTTACGCGTTTGGGGTAAGGTTGAATCCGTCGACGGTTAAGAAAACGCGAGAACGACTCGGTTTGTCGCAGTAACCCGGGAAGATACGAATAGCTGGGCACGCGTGAATTCTTGTGGAAATTTCGAGGACTCGATGGAACGAATGGTTCGTAAGTTGAAAGGTCCAACGAGGACGCGTCATCGATTTTTACGAAACTCATTAGACGAAAGTAAACATATTTTTTGACGAATGCACGATTTTTAATCATTTCGTTTTCCGCGAATTTTTCTGAGATCATTTTCGAGCAGTTTTGTAAATGGAATTAAAAGATGCAACAAGTTTTGCTTATACTTTTTTTTTAAATATCTGTTAACGTTCTTGAGATATTACGCGAAATAGAACATTCTTTATTTTTTTTTTCAAGGGGTTATTTCACTCTCCAAACTTGCGATTGGGCAGCGATAAAGAAATACGTGTCCCTTATCTTCGCCTTCTTAATATATCCACCAGGTTTCATCAAAATCGCAGCCGGTCAATTCGCCAATTTTACTTCAGTTTTTCCATCTACCTCCTCCTCTAATAACTTCAATTTCCAGTTTCGCTCGAACTCCGCATCAAATACCAAACGCACCCGCGTTGATTTCCCATTTATTACCCAACGTGTACAACAATGTTCTCTGTCCCCGATCAATTCCCCCACGAATCCCGTTCAAAGACCCCCGTCACTCATTGTCCCCTCCGATTGAAACGAAGCGCCCCAAGAAATATTTACGCCACCCCTGCAAATATCATCGCGCACGCCGTTCCTTCGTCCTCCCTCTCGAAGTACCCTGCCTCCAAACAACCGCAATTCCGACGAAAATCACCTTCCGCCGTTGAATCCCCAGCCATCCGATCGCTGCGGCTCGAATGCAGCTCGCGTAATCGCATTCGCCTAGCTCTTAGGGCGACCGGCTCGTTCCATCCATGATCCTCGTCTTCCTCGAGCCTCGTCATCCGCCACGAAAGTCCTAATAGGTTTTCCCCTGTTCATCGGCTCGTTCGCGGGATCGCTCGAATCTTTCTGCGACGCGCGACGATCCTGCCGGACGTTTCCGTCCACGATTCTGCGATCGTCGGGAAAACGGCGCGCAACGGGCCACGTTCCCGTCGTTCTTGCCTCGTCCTGACCGACGGACGAGTCCCCCGGTTGTCCCGTTGCCCGGATTAAATTGTTTCGCGCGGGGAACGAAGCGTCCACCGGTCGGTACGCTCGTATCGTATCGCGTCGCGTTGGTCGATAGCGACTCGGACACCGGGTCGAACGACGAAACGGTTGCAGTTTGCAGCGGCTCGCTCGTTTGGCGGACAAGGATTCAGGACGCGGACTTTCATGGGAATTTTTAACGACGGTGTTGATAAACGTGCAGCGACTGACTGGACGTTCGGGTATATATTACGTTCATTGGTATCGCTCATATTTTCATTAGTCGGCGAGTAATAAATGTAATATTTCGGAATTATTGGCAATCGACGATGGAAGGGGATATATTCGAATAATATTATTGCGTTGCCATAATGGCTGAACATATTGGTGCGGTTTGCCTCTGTCCAAGATATTATATCGCTCGATTAATACCTGCGTGTACAATGGATCGTTCGAGGTGGCTGACGAACGAGGAGGTAATTCTCCAAATGATCTCACAGAGTGACGATGCACGATAACCAGGGGACAAAGAAACTGTGTAATTGTCGTTGAACGTAACGATGTTGTGCCCCCCGATATCGCAGTATCGTGATATTATAGCATTGTAGCATTGTGCCGTTAGAGCATTGTAACAGTATTGCAGCATTATAGCATTATGGCATTGTACCGTTGTGCCATTATAGCTTGTAGGCTTTCTGAGTAATCCTTATATTACTAGCTCCAGACCGGAGTCCAGGGATCCTGCTGCGCCCGTAAATCCACCTACCAACGTGGTTTCTAACGATCGATGAACGTTTAAAGTCGTGAAACAATGGATCGGTAAAATTGGGGAGAACGAACGAAGCTTTATGACACGTAATCGTCACATTTTCATTTTGATTCTCGCGCGTCGATTCTATTTTTCCGTTTATTTTACCTATCCAATTTACCGCGCCGAACAAACATGCAAAAATAAAGGCAGCAATCGATACATTTTTCAGCAACGTATCTGTATAATGGTAACGCGACGCTGTTTCATGCACAATGCCGGGGGTTCGAATAAACACGAACAGTACACTGGGCCGCGGATATCGTTATTCCTTCGTGCTGGGAAACGGGCGTACTCCATTTGTCTTCGCGTACGTGAGCTACCTACAAACTTTCGATGTACATCGAGCGTATTGTGTATCGCGGAATCGATCGTCGCGGTTCACCTGCGAACGGTCAGCCGATAGATTCAGAGATTCTTTTGCATCTGTCGAATATTTAATGACACCTTTGTTCGCCGTTAAACACATTTTCCAACGTAAGCTACACGATCGCGGACAATCTTCTCGATGCTTTCAACGGTTCAGCTTTCTGGATACACGGCGATCCTTTCTTTTGTTGTCGGTTTTCGGTATTTTTCGCGAAAGCGTTTTGAACGAAACAGGACTGCGGGGAGGATTATTGCGTGGCCATGTATCCGGGGGATTTAATAGTCCGTTATCGCTGTTAATTACTCTTATCGGTTTGACAGAATAATTTACAGCGGTCTCGGTATAATCCCCGCTTCCTGACAGATGGCCGCGTATCTGTCTTTGCATTAAGATATACCGGGCGAAAGCGGGGTCCTTTTGTGATTTGTGAAGCGACGGTGCATGATGCATTGTTTGTTTTGTCACTGAATTCGCGACGAAAAAGCGTCGATATTCGAACTACCGTAACTCGGCGGACAAAAATTTCAGCACAATTTTTCTATCGTCGTTTCAAAGGGGTGACTCAAATCTTTGAACGTACGTCGATTTCATTCGTCAGAAAAATTTCTCTCGGTCCGTACAGACGTTTCGAATTTGCGCAATTCTCGGAAAACAAGTGCCTTCACTTCTCCGTCCGCCGCGTCATATAAAAAAATAGCAACAAACGTAAACGATAACTCATCGAAGTAGATATGTCACGCTTTAAAATGAGCTCAGATTAATCTGTTTTTTCCCACCAAGTTACAGCATTGCAAGCATCGACAATTTAGCGATCCTACAAGCTACACGCATTCATTAAAAACATTTCTCTTATTCCGCACAAAAGGCATACGCATACATATTCCAAACTTTCCTTTCGTACAAATTGCACCGTGCAAAGAATCATTCGTTAACACCTTGCCGTTGAATCTGCCTCCTCCCATGTCCGTATACACAAATACCATCGAATCGCCGCGGAAGTATCCAGCGGTATCGCCGACCAATTTCTCCCTCACGCCCTACCGTCGCGCTCGAAAAAAAAAAACGATTAATCGCGACGAGGAGGCACCCTTCCCGGGTCTCGTCGATCAAACGAACGACGCGATAATCGAGCGTCGACCGGGCCCCAGTACAGATCGGCGTGGCAGCTTGATCGGTCCTCGCGAATCGGCGGGATCACGATAATTTACGCCGCGCGGCCACGTTTAATCCCGCCGACACGTATCCGCTTCCTGGTTCGCGCTCTCCGACGTCCTCGAGGGGCCGGTCCGCACCCCCTCCCCCTCGTGTCACTTACAAATTACGGGCTGCTTTTACACGGCCGCCGCTAGAAACTTCCTGGCGGATTAACGCGAACGTGTAAACCGGCTGGCCACGTCCGACAGATTAACGGATCAAGCTGAATTTCGCTACAATGATGCGCAATTACTGGCCGTGTCGTTAAATCTATACGTGTGCCGTGTACGTCGCCGCGAGTTGCGTTACCCGAACTGGTCGTGGGATTTTTTTCTCTTCCGTTCCTCATTCGTTCGAAGAGAAATCGCGATCGGATCGACGGGGGTTGAAATTTTGCTGGATCTTTGCTTCGTTTCCCTCTTTCGCGTTTAAATTATATTCGTGGTACTGGTGGAGGAGTACAGTGAAGCGGATCGGAAGATTTTTCGCGCGCATCGGATGGCAACGAACTCGTTCGAACGATTTTCAACGATATCCCTGTTTCGACAGTAGCGCCGTCGTTACTAACAATTGCAAGTTGCCTAGACTGCGCTTCCAGAGGGCAAATTACTGGCGGCGAGAACTTTTAGGCGATTAGAGAGCCCTTGAAGAACTGTAACCGCAGTAGCTCCTAATCGATGCGATATACTTTATCGAGAACTACAGCTCGGTTATCAGTAGATAGACAACGGTGTTATGGCTAGGTACGACTGTTTCTTACGCTGGTTAATGGTAAACTAAACTGAAGGCTCGTCATGCTCTACAAGGTGGACACCGAGTGGATGGAGTTCTATATGTTTTTTAAAACACAGATACTTTATTGGTGCAATCCGGCATAGCTCCCACCAAGGGTGCCAAGTAAGACCTTCCCCCTAATAATTAGGGAAAGGGAAAAACTCGCCGTGGAAAGCCCTACGACGCGGGCGGCCAACGTCGCCGCTGTACCGCTTATTCTGTCATCGGGCCTCACAGGCCCCTATCGCCTGAGTACCAAGAGGCCCTTGACTGCGACTTGTACGCCAGGAAAACTGGCGCCTCGACAATGAAAAGTCTCGCCATACTTCAGAATCCTGGCCCCTTGAAATAAATACAAATTCCGTCCAAGGACGGAACAATCCCTGTTGCCATTTGACGAACTACGGTCTATGGTATCAAGTCGACCATGCTTTTGTTCCAATGTTAATTCGTTTTTTTAGGTAGAATTCGAGGAGCGCGTGGCGGAAGAGAGTCCGCGAGTTTATTGGATCGGCCGATAATCTTGCCGGTGGATCTGGAAGACGCGGCTTCCGGTTTGGCGGGGTTCCCGTGATTTCCTCGTGGAAGCTGTTACCCGAATTATCTTAGCCATCCCGTCGTCGTGCTTTCGCCATGAAATCCTTGGCCGCTTGTAGTAACAAGAGGGACGCGACCGCTCGAGGGGAACTATTCGAAGGGATCGAACATCCCTTAATCGATTTCCCATTCGTTTCTTTTCGTATTTCGAGCAGGTTTTAAGTGGCCGACGACGCTTCCCGGAGACGTGGAAAATTCACGGGAAGCCGGCGTGGATCCACTTAACCTAATTGGGAAAATCGTCGAGCGATGGAATAATTGAAGAGATTGCTGTATCTAAGTAAGAGGATTTCTTAATGATTTCTGGTTGCCTCGTCGAAGAAAGTTCGCGAGATGCTTATGAACCGCTGTCGATATTGACTTCGTTAGACGCCGGAAGTGGCCGGTAATTTTTTTAAGAACAAGTCCAGGTCCGGGGAGAGAAAATTGACGGAGGTGAAGAGGTTTTTTTTTTGATACGGAAAGAACGTTCCTTCGGCGCGCTTCTTCCTTTCCTTTTAATTACTCAACGATTCGCAAGGGAATAATTCGAAATTGATTTTATCGATACTTCCTTTTCGCAGGGATTTCGGTCTATTTTATTCTAAGGAACAAAGTTCTCCCGTCCCCGTAGAAGCTCCTTTGAAACTCTGCGCCCAAGTTTTCTGTTTTAAATTGTCACCTGAAATAATCTTACATCTCCTTCCCCTTTCATCCGCCCGCTGTGTAATAACGTTATTTCATCTTTAACGAGATACCAGTCTCCTATAAATCTTTTGCTATTCATGGAACATTGGCATTTCTGTCGATTTTCTCCGCTCGATATCGACACGTCCGCCCTAAGCAGCGCCTCACGCGACACGAAAATCGCGACTCGATACCTCCATCTCGACGCAGAAGATTTCTCACCCGGAGAAATACATATGAAATCAAACGAGAGACAGCAAAAATTGTTCGAAAGCCGCTCGAGCTTAACGCGAAACCACCGAATGTGGAAAAATGGCACACGCGTCGGAAGACAAACGAAAACGAAGGAAAGGAAGATACAGACGAAAGGACAGTGTCGGTGTCGCGGCAAACAAATTCAGCCAAAGCTGCGGAATCCGCGCGGCTCGATCCTCGCTCGAACGTTTCCAACGCGGAATCCTCCCCAAACCGCCGCTCAACCCGGTTCTTCGTCACCACCGGTCTCAACTACTTCCGGCTCTACACGTGTACACGCGGGGGCGGCGCGACGAAGTTGACCATCGACGACGACGACGAAGTTAAACGGGAAGCGCCGAAAGTTTACGAGACGTCCGCGTATCTGTCGAGGGACTCGAGCTTTCTCCCCCCTCCCCTACCCGGCAAGACAGGTTAAACCGAGAGGTCAGAATCCGACCTGTGCCGTCTCCGCCGGAAGTTGTCCTGTTCCCGTGGGGTTGACACGGTAACTACCGTCGAATCGTACCCTCCCGATGATCGACCGGTCGAACTCGTAACGTTCAGCCTCTGTGTGCAATACGGTCGGTGGCGAAACCGTCTTCGTCCTGGTGGCACGAGTATCGTTAATGCACCTGCCACGGCGAACGTGCGACCGTAGGAACGCGTGCACTCTGTTTGCCTCGCGGTGGTGTCGGTGCACGGGTCGGTGCCCGGGTCGGTGCCTGGATCGGACCGGCTGAGTAATGCCCGCTGGCCATTGGTGACGAATTTATGGGTCCGTGCGATGATGGAATTTGTAGCACGCGAATTTGATGGATCGCGCATGTCCTGCGGTTTATTGTTGTCTGTTTTGCGGGGAGCTTTGAATTTTCCATTGCAACGAGCGCGCGCGCGGATGGTTGCTGTTTTTTCGGGTGCCTGGCGAATCGCGAGTAATTAGGTTCTGTCTTTGTAAGCAGGTAAATGAGAACCGTGAGATTATGGGCGATCAGAGTAACGATTGGAAGAAAAGGATGACAGTTGTTGCTGTGAGTTCTGTCGCTGTTGCGAACGGCTTTGTGCAACGGTGTGAATTTGGTAAAGGTGCTTTTTATTCGTATTGGAACGCGAGAATAAGGAAATTATTGCTGCGGTTAAAGGTTTACTTTACATATTGGTTGGAGATAATGTTTTGGCGACGGGCAATTGTGATTAGCTTTTTGCCAAACGATGGACCGATTCTGGAGTTTTTATAACGATTCCATTCGGTACCGCACCTTTCTCTTTAGTTTCGACGTTTTCCCCGGGGCTAATGGAACTGCGGGAATACAAGGATTTGTCGTCCGGCCAGAAGAAATCTTCGAGTCAGCGTGCTTTAATATTTCGCTCAATTATCGCAAATGGAGAGTTCCAGTATACCGATCCATTTCCCACCGATTAATCATTGTCAACCGCGATTCGTTTCCTGTCCCCGCCCAGCTCACTAAATTCGAACCAGACACTGTCAATGAAAAGCAAATTGACGACCGCGGTATAACTTTGACTCTCGCCCGGCCTGCTCAGGATTAATGGGTCACTGGCTTCATTTTCAGATTCGTCGAATAAACTGTCTGTTTGCTCGAACGCTGCCGCTCTTTATCGCCACCCAAAATTCCGTTCGATGAACGTCGAACTTGTTTTATCTTCGAATCAACAAATTCGACGTTAATTCTGCGCTGTTTTTTTCCACATTGTTTTACAGTCTTACAGCGGCTCTGAAAGTTAATTTTCTTTGATACTGATCCTTGGAGATTGTTAGTAACACGCGTCACGTTAAAATGGAAAATTAGAAAAATTCCGGGGAACGGTACAAAAGGTGTCGTCGCGCGACCGGCTTGTTCGCAATTTAAAAACGAAGAAAATTTTCCGGCTTGCCTGGAAATTTGCATTTTAACAATGCACGAATTTTTGGGCGAAAACAGGAGAACAGATTGGAAATAATTTCCACGGTACGATTGGTCCGATTTTAACAAATGTTACGAAGAATTTCGGCGAAAAATCTCGGTTAACAAAACGTAAATGCAAATGAAATCGATACGGAAGTCCGTATCGAGCTGCGGCGAATCCACAAAAGCATTCGGCGAACTTTCCACTTCGCGTTACTACGAATTTCATTTGGCGAACACTTTTTTCCGTCGCCGGCCAGGGGAATTGGATCGAAGTTATATCCGGTTAATTGTCGCACATTTGTGGAAAAATTATCAGAGAAACGAGAAAGATAATTCTCTCACGAAGTAATATTCATTTTGCGGTGGTGTTTCTGTGATAGAGAAAGATCGACGCAAAATTGCAATTCACATCGAAACCTAAATTTTAATATTGTAATAAGGTTCGAAGTGTCCCGGGTTAATTTTTCTTTATCGTAAATTGGAAACTTCTGTGATTCATTATAATTTACAACGAAGTCTGCAAAATATTGGAACCGAGAAATTGTACTGTTTCGATATTATCGCGTGCTTTGTAATATCGAATGAACATCGAAATTTAATGCGTCAGTGTCTCGAAATGTTTTCATTTCATAATGCATCGGAATCACGTTGAAATTTCTGATATTATGTTCGAATAACGTGGAATCAAATTTCTTTCCATTATGTTCGGTTAATTGCCACTAGATACTGCAACATAGTGCAAAGTACGAAAACTAATAATAATATATACATAATATAATAACGCCAAGTTGAATCGCGCAGAAATTAAATTACCCTTTACACAAAATTACAACGCGAAGCTTCGTCGCGACGTCACGGTCCCTTCCATCGACTTTGAGGATAAGCAATTTACCCCCTGCCAGGGTCGCACAATTTCCACCACTCAAAGACGTATTATTTATAGCCTAACGTTTCCCGTAAGAACTGAACGATCGTTGCAAAAGATAAACTGTCGCAGTCACGCGTTCAACTTTCCAACGGAATAAGTATGCTCGATACCTTAAACGACTTTGCCTTCGAACTGAGCGGCACCCGAATTTGCAGGAATTGAAACCAAAGGTACGAATAAGTCGTCGTTAATTCGACCTGTGCATTTCGACGAACGCGGAAGCGAATAAAACACAGTTTACAAGAATCCGAAAGAAGCGTCGTATGCAACGTTCAGTCTATTATGCAACAGCGACGGAGTATTTTTATTCGACGTTATTCGACAGAAATAGCGGCAGAATGCCGACGAACGAGATACGCGTTCGCCGGCCGGGTGTAGAGCTAATAATAAATATGTATTTTCACGCTGTCCCGTATTATTGTTCTATATTGTTCGAACGACAACGGCCAATGACTGTCGATATCCATTGCAGTTTCGAAATTCGTGCGACAGACATGGGCGAAAAATAAAGAAATTTTTCACCGGTGCAATTAACGAGGTGCCGCCCATGTGCGTTCTTTCTTTCTTTTTTTTTTGTCATTGCGTTTGATGCAACCTACTGCGTTTTAACGTAAAGGCCACGATTACACTTGTCGAACGGTTAATAATTCTCTACGATCAATCGAACCTCGTGACGCGATGGACGGAGATATTTTTGGCAAATTTTTCAATGGAAACCCATGGAATCCGTGCGCAGAGCTTACGAAAATTCGATCCCATGATATGGCACGGTTTCGAGCCAGTGAATAAGTTCGCATGCAAACGGTTTATTAATGCATATCGGTACGCACGTTCGAACGAATGTACCCGAATTAATTTCGCGGAACACGCAGCGTCGCGCCGAATATTCGTGTTTTATTTTTCCCGTTTCCTCGCCGCGAGATTCCATTGTCTCGTTGCTCTACGGACGGAACTTTCGGCAATATTGTTTCTTTTCCTCGAATCCGGGAAATGTGTTCTTCGGCCAAGCGTTCGCGTTGCACGCTCCACGCAAAACTCCCGTGCGACGCGTCTGACCATAATCGCGCTTATCTACTGGCCGCGGTCGGGTGCTCAATCGCGCGCCGATCGTCGTTCCCCTTAACCGATTCACCACGTGCGATTGTATTTTTCCGCGACGAAAGCGGACTCGCCACGGGGCGAAATAGAACGGGCCGGAGGCCGTCCAGCTCCTGTTGGCGAATTATCGGCCGGCTTGTTTGCTTTTAATACGGCCGGCCGGCTATTTTGGGGCCGGATTAGCCGACTTAATAAAATCGAGTTAACGAAGGCCGTTAACGGGGCAGACACTGGCCGGCCGGATGAACCGGCGCCACTCCGGTCCAGCGCGACACACTCGCACCTGATAATTACTTAACACACCTGCTCCCGCCCGTCGTGCGACCCTTTATCGCCTAGCTTATCCGGTGTCGATCGATTAATCCGGCCGCCCGGTGCACCCCGTCGAGCGTGATATTTTCTTCGGCCGTCGCGAAAGTTCCGCTCGCGGCACCCGCGGTCTTGGCGGAAAGTTAGCCCCGCTCCAATTATAATTATGAACTTCGAGGGGGCGAAGTTTCGCGGCGAACCGATCGCTGGAATCAATGATTTCCCGGATACCCGAAACCGTATTACAGTTTATGTATGCATTAGATATTGCCGCTTCGCGCGGAAAGTTTGCTGGCCGACTAGGGGGATTATATCATTGTGTACGGGCGCGGTGATTAAACGGCGTTTCGCGATCGGCGTCGTGATTTCGGCGCCTCGGATGGCCGATCTCGTCGATGGAAATTCATTCTCGGCACTCGTTTCGTGGGCGTGGATTTTTCGTTCATTTAATTCGCTTTCTTCCTTAATTAGTCGCGTACTTTTGCTTCCGACGAGCCGTTTCGTGTGTTCGATGCTGGCAGTTAAATAATTATAACGATTGAACAAATCTTGCGGGATCGTCGTTTTTTTTCGCTTTGGAAAGTTTTGTCACAATAGCTAGGTGGGAACATATTCGATAACAGTGATAATTATCGGTGAAATTAACGGCGGAAAACGCGATCGATGGTGTGCGCGTTGAATTTCGGTCAAGTATGACGAACAGCGATGCGTCGCAGAAACGTTTGAATTGGGTGGATCGCGTCGATGCTACCGGGAGAAAGGGACGGTCGATAGCATTCCTGTTAATAGCGTAACCGGTTAATCAATTAAACGGTTGACCAGGTAACACTAAATGGTCACAGCCGGCCAATGCTCCTCGTTGCTCGGACTGTTTGATGTTTAAAACCGCTGTGAATTTGTTGACATGAATTTGCGTCGGCCGCGCTATAACGGCATTATCGATGTTCCCGCCGTAACGCGATTTTAGTTGCGAACAGTTTGACGAAGTGTCAAGGGTGAAAGAATATCGCGCGTCTTATTGAGCAGGAAATTTTATTTTCTCCCCAACGAAATTGTAAATACTTTTTTCAAGGGGTCCAGCAGTGTCCACTCGACTTGTATAAATAGAATACAATGTTTCGTAATAGTACCTTCGCAGTAATCGCAAATTAAGCAGAATTAAATGATTGAGTGCGGTGAACTCGATGTTATCATTATTCGTTTCGCGTGAATATCGATGGATCGCCGGTGGGCGTGCTCGTATCGACTTGAAATGAACACAAATGAACAAATGGCCCTGGAAGGCTGTTCCAATTTCCATTACCCCGAAGATCTTCCACGAGCTTCGTCCAACAGATATCCTCGATACACCTGGACGTACCTTTGCATGCAAACACGCGCAGTCGATCTGGCACAGGCTGCGCAGATCAAACTTTGATTAACTCGAACATAACCAGGATTCCCTGGAACCCCATGCCTCGCCGCACCTTGTTGACACTGCTCCTTGTATCCACATTTACCAGAACTTCGATCACACATTTTACTACAATTTATCCACGCAGTAGCGTCCACTATCCAATTCGGTACACAATAAATGTTCACGGAGCTCGCCGGTGCGCGTGGATATCAGTTGAACTACGCGGATCGTATTTGCGAAACTGAAACGGACGAATTGTCGTCGACGATACGAATGAAAATCGATCTATTTCCGCGCGATTCCGCGCATTTCTATCTACGAATACTTCGATTGCGAGATAAAACGATCCAAGAAAATTCGTTCCGCCACGAAGGCGTAGCGCGGGCTCCCTGTCCCAGAACGAAATCGTTGAAAAACCGACGTCACGGGGCGAACAGGCTCGTCAACGCGGACAATTCCCGGGAACGTATCAATTCCGCGATGCGATAATAATAGGCTGAATATGAAATATCGACAGGCGTCGCGGTTCGTCGACCTTCAACCTCAATTTTCCAACAAGTTGATCCCTCTTTCCACGACGACGCGGCACACCGGTCGGCGACGTTCCATCCGCGTTCCTGCGAGGGGGGAAACCCGACGCCCCCGGGACCGGTCGGGACAACCGCCGAGAAGGCTGATCACATTGGAAAACTATTTTCCCGATCGTCGACGGTATTAGCCGCGTCGGGCCGCGTTTGCATTCGACGGAGGGCCGTGAACGCGAAGAGGGCCGACGGGTTTTCCGCCGGTGAGCTGACCAACCGTTCCTGGAACAGGAACAGTAATCCCCTCGACGTTTCGCCGACATCGTTTTCCCGGCGTACGCTCGACGTGTTACGCCGTAGCGAGCGGGTATCCGTTCGATAGGCTTGAACGAGACTCGAGTTTCGAGCACGGGGGATGCCTCGAAACTCGCGTTGATCGCTCTCGCGAGCAAGTGGACGAAGTTTTATTCGATTCGTACCGGATTATCGGGACGGTAAATGAGGGCAAAGCGATGCAAATGATGATTGGATCGACGGCGAAGTTCGTGCGCGGTTAACGATTGCGTTTGGCAACCGAAGTGGTCAATAAATTTGATGCTTGGTCGTTCGAGATTTTCGTTTATCATTTGAGATTGTAGGAGAGAATGTTTGGTAGTGAAGAGAAGAATTTGTTTAGCTCGAACGCTTTGGGGGAAAAGTTCTTCCATTTCGTGTTGCGTAGAGCCTCGTAGAATTGAGGTAAAACAGAAAATAATGTATTTTTATTGTTTTCGTGGAATTACGCTCTAGTTGTATGTAAATTTGTAAAAAGTTTGATTTTCCGGAACAGTTACACGAGTGTCCCCCATTAAAGGGAATATAGAAATTGGTACCCGGTTGCTGACGTAAGGGTAAGGGTTAACTACGAAGAACGAAACGGGAAAACTTGTGGCGAATAATAGTATTTCGCGAATATTATATTCGATACAATAATATCGGTGGCTTTGCATTTTTCATTTCGTCAGGAATCGGAGGTTCGTATTATTTAAGTAATTTTCTACCCGCTGATTTCCTCTCTCACTTACTAAATTTGTTCTAACATTATCGACTTCGTTATCCCCTGACATTTACGCCGTACGTAGCACAGCTGACTTACGAATCGTCGTTCGCGAAACGATACTCTACACTGTACGCCCGTCACCCAGCAAGTTTGCGAAAGTGGGCGGAGAATTTGCGCAGAACAAAGGCCGAGATTTCGATGGTATTTCACTGAAACAAGACGCGGGTTTCATATTTTCGAAGTATGCAATCATAAGCCCCGCTATGTCCGCGTCGTGTACGCGCTTTTAGTATTCATGTATGCGCAAAGACGATCACGTAAACGAGTTGGTAGTTCGCGAACGTTGAAGTTCAGTTAGGCAACTTGCTCGTAAATCTCTGTTCGCTCAGAACTCGGGATTACCTTGGAGGACTCATTAGAGTCGGAATTGCTTCCTTATTTCGGATCATCCTTCTTCGCGTGAAACTGTTGACACGCGACTCTCTCCAACGTATCGCAATGAAAATCTTCCTAACGAGCGAGAATTGTAGGCAATTACGTTCGACGGGCAAATATTAAATCCATGAATCGCAATGAAAATCGTTCTCTTCCTCGAAGACACAGATTTTTTTTATCTGAACTGTGAATAATCGCAGTATCCCGAAAAAGAGGGATGAAATGTAGATTCGATTTTCTTTACGAGAATAGAAATAATGGAGAGGGCCAGCCGAGGATAATTGTTTCATTTCTTCGAAACGATTTTCAATTCGGTGGCTTCGAATGGCAGTCGTTATTTTGGGAACTTAATGAAGGAACGGCGAACAGAAGTTTAAGTTGGAAAGAATTATCGAACTTCGAGCGGCGGAATCGCGGAACTAATTGTGAGCGCATAATTTTCCAGGGTAAGTCTATAAGCGGGAAAAGCGAGAGTATAATTTTCGATTCTTTTCATTACCTCGACCGAAGTACCGTAATTAAGGAACATTCGTTAAGTAAATCGGAGACGTTTAACTCGCGCGGTACACCGGCTTCGCACGAATCAACATTATATCAAACTTGGACTTAATTCAGTCTGCAGCTAGGTTTACCTTAGATCGATGCTAGACTGGGTCCTGTCTAATTGTGCAACTAATTTAGATTTAATACAACTTGGGCGAAACACAATTTAGATCTAATCCCTCTTGGTCCGGTCTACGTATCTAACCGCGTTAAGCGAACCCTTCATAGAGCGGTCAGAGAACGTATACAAATCTGATCGCACGATAAATACAACTAACTCCTCTTATTACAATATTCTTATATACGGATGGCATATTTTTCGAAATCGATAAATCCTCGTCCTATCGTGACGTTACCCGATTGATTATCAAAAATCTACAAATATACAATTTATTTATGTATCTTTGAATATTAATATTAACTTTTTGTTGTCGGGAGGAAGAAAATAAATCGTCAAAGGGGAACTTCGCCGAAGCTCGGGAAGATCTCTCATCCACTAAAGTCTCGAGAATTTCTTCGCTCTAATGCTGAAATTGTCGACCGTAGACATCGGTTCAAGTTATCCCTCGAAGAAACCAAGATTTCCGATCTTCCATCTCGTCCGGACCCTCCTGTTCATCTACTTTCGCCAACCTTTATTTCCCTCCTCCGTTGTCCCTCTTTCTTCTGCCTCGAAGAAGTTTCTGCTCGACGTTGATTCGTGACGTTTACGATTCTGTCACGATATCACGGAATGAAGAATCCAACGGACGTCCACGAGATAGTCCTCCGAGAGCAGTTGGTGGATTTGGTCGGGAAATCGAGGACAATGTTGAAGGTACGGTGATGTACGTGTAATAACATCGGCCAACTCGATTCGTCATCTTTCTTTCGTTTCGATCCCTCTGCTCGAGGGATCGACGTATATGATGCTAAGGCGAAATGGTGCAGCAATTGAACGTTATTTTTTTTTATCGTTCTTTCGTTTTATTCTCCATTCGACGTGTTTCGAATCAGGTGTTCAGGCGAAGCGTCGTTCTTTTAAAATTTATTTGTTTGTTTAAGGAAATTCAGTTTATTGGTTACACTGCGTACAATAGAAAACCATTCTTCGTAAAATTCGATTTTTATGCCAGGCATAATAACAGGATATTTATGTATTTATCAAAGAAAAATTGATCCAAATCAGGCTATCATCCTATTCGCGATATAATTGGGATAATGTTGTAAACAGTGCCCGCGTGAATTTCTTTTCTTCGCAGGAATAACAATGCAAGAATGAAACACCGCGCCACAAAACAATTACGGGCACAGAGTTTAATCATCTTAACATACGGTGGAACACGCAATAAGGACGAGAAATTATGCAATAGCGGTATCGCGATGCGGCCGCACTCATTGTGTTCCCAGCGACTACGCGAAGTTTTAATTGTTTCTAATCTTAACGCAGATCACGGCTTTTGTAGCGGACTTAATTTTCTGGTTGCGCGTAACGAATGAAAACGGCGAGCCATTCCAGCAAATTCCCCGGAATAATTCCTGTTCAAGGAACAACCCCTTCCTTAATCACGTTCACGATTCTATGTATATATCGTTGAACCGCGAGTTCCTGCTGCTTTCCGGCTGGATATTTCGAATCACCGATTCGTCGACATTCACTTGTATTTATAGGGAAATTGAGACGCGCCTTGTCGCCAGTTTCGATATTTCGCGATATTTCGAGCCGCCAATTTTCTAAATAATCCTGCAGTCCACATTGCATCCACGTTTTAACTATTTGCCGATTTGCTGCGCATTTTACATTCGCTGAATAAACGATGTCCACGCGCGTTTCGCGATACATTATGGTATTTTGAATAACTCATTGCGCTCTGCGCGTGTCACAGTTTAACAAGAAAAAAGGACTGCGCTTACCTACGAATGACTCTCGAATAATAGATTACTCTGTATATTTTTGAACATCCCAATTTTCCGTTCATTTAAGCACCACAGTTTCCGCGAAACGAAACAATGGAGCACCGTTGTTCCTCTAACAACAAAATCGTGAAACTGAATTGCATCTGCTAATGTATCTCGTTTGTATTCCGCGCGCCGGTAAATTCGAACAACTTCGATCCGTCTGAGAAGGAGCGTTTCAACGTTCTTCGTGTTCCATCCAACGATATCTCCATAAATCGCGTGCTCGTATTTTTCTTTATCGTCCAATGGACGCGAGGTTTCGCCTGAAAATACGCGGCCCCGCGATACAACAGAAGCGTGCCGGATTTTTATGACGCCGATGGACCGGAATAAATCCAACGAAGGTTTTTCCCGTCGTTTCGCGTAAATTTCTGGAAACCCGAACGATTCCCTTTCAAGTAAATAGCCCGCGTCTAATCGTTCCGGTCGAATTGCGGCTCAACGTTGAATATTTATACATTTCCATTGTTGAAGCGCGAAACATTTTTCATTCTGTTTCGTTTACATCGTGTGTTTATGCAACGGCGTATTATCAGTACTGTACAATCTCGTTCGTCCATTATTCTTTACTTTTCAGCAAGCTCCAGCCTTCGAGAGCTTTCTCGGTCGTCTCCGTGTTGCTCGAGGTATTTTTTAAACCTCCATTTCCCAGGCCTCCTTGCCCGATTTAATCCCGCGCCTATTCCCTAAGCTCCGATCTCGTTGAAAGATATTTATCTTTCCCCTAACTAAAAAGTGTCAACCCCGAATTAAACACCTTTTACCTCTTCAATCCTCTAAACGACACAGGTATCCATACTTAACAAGAAATGTTAAAAAAAATCCTACAATCGAAACGTATCCAACCACGAATTAAATCCGTTCACTATAAAATAACAAATCATTCGCATCAATTCTTCCGTTCGCCTTATCAATTCCAACCCTTCCACTCGCCACCGACGCGAACCAAATAACAAACGAACTCCCCCCGCCCCCTCACAACCCTTTACTCAACGATCGCTTCCGCTCCGCTTCACCAAACTTTAAAATCACCACCGAATCACACGATCGCCGTCTCCAACCTCGTAAATCGTCCCCGAAATAGGGAACGCGCCCACCCCCCTTGGGGGGCTAGTCGTCTTTTTCGAGGCGTAACCGCCGGTCGACGGTGAATCTCTTAAACGCGCCGCGATACGCGCACACCTCGGCGCATTAGAGGGTTGCACGTTCGCCGGGCCGAGTTCGGCGGCGGCGGTGCAGCGGGCAAGAAACAGACGTTGGACGAGAAAGGCGGCGATAAAAACGGTTGGGGGGTGGGGACGAAAGGGGTACGATGAACAGCAGACTCACCTATCTCTTCTTTCAATAAGATTCCGCGTGAACGGCGGCTCACGGCAGACGCGATGTCACGCCGGCATATTGAGAATTCGAGCCGGGCCCGCTCCGTCCATTTCGCCACGTTTCTCCGTCGTTCCCGTCGTCGCGGCTGCTTTTCTGGTTCGCCCCGTATTGCCCGACGACAGGCGGAGGGACCGCCACGGCGATCCTTGTCGATTTGCCAAAACGGCACAGCTGGCCTAACGTTCACGCGTGCCGTGGAACACCGCGGGCGGAATTGATCGCATCGGGCATCGGCGTCTTCGTTTTTGGGGAAAGGATGCTTCGTGTTTGGACGTGATTTATCGCGGATACCGGAGGATTTCTTGCGCGCGCCGCGCCGCGCGATCAAACGGCCGACGTAATAACTTTTGAGGGGTTGGATCGTGGCGTAAAGTGGCGTCGCGACGGGGCCTGTGAATGATGGCTCGGGAGAGACCTGCGGGGTAGGACTTTTTCTTTTGTTTCGGATCGTTGGCAGAATGTTTTTTTTGGGTAGGTGGGAAAGGATAGAGGGAGGCGAGAGGGTGGCGAGGGGGTGGATGATCGAGCAGGGAGGAAAGCTTTGGGTTTATAGATTTGCGTCGTTGAAAATTTATATAAAAGTCCGTGGCGATGGATGGTTAGTTTTATTTTGCGGAGGTTTAACGATTTTTAACACCCGTGTTGAAAAGTGGGGATGCAGAGAACGGGGGTGGAATATATTTTTTGTTTGTTCGTTTATGTGGTTCATTTATTGAGTCTGTGAGTTTTTGGATATTGAAGAAGAAACGAAAAATGCATAATTGAGACGTTTTGTGGGAATGGTTTATAATTGATGCAGATACAACTTTTGAAACAGTGTAACGTCTGATTTTCACTGACTAATACAAGTACATTTTTCAAATTGCTTCCCGGTCGCGCCAGCCTCCTCGTTGAATCTTGAAACCAATTTTGATCGTGTTTCATTCTCTCTCGCATGGCTGCGACCACCTTTGATTAACGACACTGCATCTGTCGGCTTTCATTTCGAATCTTGCTTATTGACGTCTGCTTGCTGCGCCTCCTGGAACCGTAGTAGTAAGAAGACCTTCGATTCCGTTCAAACACCCCGGGACTGTAATTCCGAAGGAGAATATTTTTTCGTTGAAAAGTTTGCCGGTAAACTGGCCAATAATAATTTTTTATTATTCGACTTTCAAGTAACACGCGGCGACAAAAATTGTTGCGCGAAAAATATAAGTGTCGAGCGAGTGAAAAAATTATTTCCCCATTTCAAATGATAGTGAAAATCATAATAATAATAAATCTTCAATTTTCCAACCGAATTCCTCGAAAGCACTTAACTATTTCTTAACGCCGCGCGAAACCGTCGAGAAATCCTCTTCAAGGATTTATTATCCTGTTCAGAAAACTACTACCGATTTATCTACCGCATTTACCTTCTCGGAATACAATCCGACCATCGAACGCAACAGAACCATCACGCGCAAACTTCCACCTTTGTTCTCCGACTTGACGTCCAACTCACAATCCCGATCGATTCACCCCTGGTTACGTTTGTCGATAATCTCCTTTCAGCGGGGACACAATGGCGAGCCCTATCGCGTCGCCCCGTTCTATCGCGATCCAGATCGCTCTGATCTCGATCGCTTCGCCAGAAATATCGCGAAGATCGATCCACCCTTTCAGAAACTTAGCCGCAAGGTTCTCTTGCGCGTGAATGCATCGCGAACGATGGGGGCTGCATTGTTCGCGCACGAAACACGCGTGTCATTCACGTCGAATGACCAGCCGCGACGCGTTACAAATTCGTCGACGAACACGCGTCGTCTTCGGTGATTTGGCGACAAAATTCAATATCTTCGAGCGGTGCTCGCGATCCATCAAACCGCGTGTCGCACCCTCGCGTTTTCCATAGAAATATTTCCGCTGTCGACGCGACCTTGTCAATGGCGCGTTATTAATAAACGTCGGAAAGAAACAACCGTGGAAATATTACTCTGTGCATTGGCAGCACGTGTTGGATGCATCCTTCTCCAAACTTGGAGGCCTCGTTCGACGGTTGTCTTGCGTGGAAAGGAGAACGGTTGACGGTGAATATTTATTTGCAACGATTTATTTGTAACGAATTTATTTGTAATTTATTTACTCGATACGATGATTCTTCGTAGTTTTTAATTCAATTAATCAGCTGCGAGACGACTCGCCTCGACTTTCAGCGGACAGTCAATTTTAATCGGGTAACTATTGATACGTTAGAACGATTGAATCACGGATTTAATAATTTTAACACGGTTCATCTCGCTGTGCTTCGAACCAATTTTTTTACACCGACGCAATGTACACACGAGCTTCGATAAAAACGATACCGGGTGCTTGCTGTTAACGGAGAGTGAATGTATCATTGACAAACAACGTCCTGAGTGCCGTCAGTTTCGTCTGACGCTGGTGCGCCGTCCGTGGTAAGCGTGCTGCAAACAGATAATGTCGAGGAAATTAGCTATCGGTACACCTGACCGATCCTTTACGTCGTACAGGATCACCGTAATTCCGTTGAATCCCTCTACAACACGTCAACGTACAATCTCACGGCGAACGAGCCAGTCGTGAGCTGGAAGTCAGATAAGAACGTGAACGATCGCCGAATAATGCCCGGGACCATAAGTTTTACGATGTCGACCATGGGAGGTAGGGACACCTCGATACAGAAGCTCCCCTTTGCGGTTGCACCGAATGAATTTCGTATTAATTCTTCGGTGTTTCGATCTCGCATTAGATCCCCCCCGGGGCTTTGTCCGTATTGCTTCTTCTCGTTTGATTCGCGATACGGGTAGCGAATTTTTAGGGGGACAAATTTTTTAGGTGGAAATACGTGGCGAAGGATTTGGTACTTTAGGAGACAGAAGCTGTACGCTCGAAGATTTCTTACTTTTCGTGGTGCATCTATTCTCGTGCGTTCGTAATGTCTTGCATTTTATTTGGAATATCTGGAAACTTGCAGAATACTGTATACATGTATGTATAACGTACGCGTAGTTATTGTACTTGATGCTGAATTTTCATGTGCGTTTAAATGTCACGCAGGCATTCGTTAAAGAATAGTACGAAACAACCGTCGCGAATGAAACGAACGTTCGAACCTGAATTCGTTTATCGTCTAATCCACAATTTCGCGAGGATCCAAGCCGAAAGTTTCAGGTCCCGTGGAAACGTTTGCTCGCGCCGCGCGATAAAAATTCGAGCGAAACTTTTAATTTGCAACTTCCGAAAGGGACAACACAGGCTTTTCTGAACTTCTCAACTCGAACTTCTCAACTTCGTTCTCTCCTTTCGTTTTCTCCTCTGTTCCCGACGTGTATACCGCGCATTTTTCACCAGACACGCTACAGTGTTTCTTCGGTGTGAAATTTTTGTTCTCTAAGCCAAGATGAAAGCGAAGACGAGGACGAAGATGAAAAGCTTCCTCGTGTGTAAACGAAATTTTAAGTAGGAACTTTAAATGAGATTCCCTTGTTATGGCGTCCGCAGCCTGAGTTCCTTTTCGGAACAACTGTTCCGCCGATTTAGTGGATCGTCCAATTTCCCGTTTCCCCTGATTCGCATTCCAAATTTCACGAAACTTTGGCCCGAAGAGGCTGCTTGATTGTAAGTCAACTCTTGATAAGGGAGACACGCAGCGATGATTCGACTTCGTGGTCATGTTGGTCTTAAGGCATGCTTCGTTATCGTCTACGTGCAAATAAAACCTCCTGAAGCACATTCCATTTTCGCGTACCAAACTAATACCAAGCATAGATTCGTAAAGACAGAGCGTTCGGGTGAAAGGGATTATAGTCGAGGGCTCTAGCTTTAATTTAAGACATCGATCGTCGCTCTAGCTCGTCTGGAAGACGAAATAAGCGCATTTGTTTATAACACCATTAAACAATTTCAATTATCTCGGCTTGCACTGGACCGATTTTAATCAACGACCTCTCAAATTAAAGCTCCCGTTTCGAGGAACAATCACTATTTAGTATGAAATGGCCCGCGTGCACAGTTGCTGTGTAATTCGCAAACGAATATTTAAATTGTTTATCAAAACTAAACCGCGCATGCAGCACTTATCAATAGTACATTGGCGTGTAGCGGCATCCTTTACCTTCGTTTTGAGCATTCGATCATTAATCTAGCGTGTCCAGAAGCCGAGATAAGTGCAGTGACCCCGAGTGCATATTTGCCATTTTTCAATTGTTAATAACTTTTAAACCACTAATGCGATATGGTTGCAACTGTTGGAGGAGATAGCTATGGTCCGTGGCTTTATTTTAAGACAAGTCCGGTTAAAAAATACGCACTAGAAGCCGAGAAAAACGCTATTGTTTAAATTAACGATGTAATCCAGATATTTGGTTTTGACGGCGCGGCAAACTGCGAAAAAGGCCGCAAACGCGAGATGGCGCCACATGTCTTTTTGGGTAACAAAATTATAATAAATTAAAAAATTCGTATCTCGGCTCCGGATGATTGGATTTCAATCGGCAAGGTCTCAAATGAAAGGGAAGAAAATAAGCTATATATAAAAAAATACCTCGTTGCTGTAACTATATGCAGTTAGCTGCAATAAGAAATTTAATTGTTTAATTGTTTATAACAAATGAACTTCGCGAGGAATATTGTTCACACCTATTGGAGATGGTAGCCTATGCCTCTGGCTTTAATTTATGTTCTCTGGTCATGGATGTTGCTCGACGGCAAGTCTATTCAATCGTATTTGTTTATAATTTCTTTAAACAAATTCAATTGTCTCGGTTTCTGATGGGCAGATGTTAACGAACGACGTCTCACATTAAACCCCTTGGTTCAAGGAACAATCTCTGTATGAGGTGTCAAATGTAATTATCTGGTTGCTGTAACTGTACCCCGTTTCACGTAATTATTATTGTTGCACCGCGAAAGCGAAGCAACATGGTATTGTATGCAACAATACTCGGATAAAATAAAAAGGAAGGAAAATGAAAGGGGGATCAAATGGAGTTAAATGAAAAAGAATTGATACTTACGCCAATGGAAAACCGGAGGCAATCGCGATTAATTTGGCCTTACGACAATGCGTCTTCGCAGCCTTGCAAGGACGTTCCCACGGGTGGCGCCTACCCGGCAGTAGTAATAGCGTAAAAATTTTTACGCATTTCTAGGAATTTATATGGGCCAATGGCGCGGTCTTCATTCATTGTTTGACGAAACTTTAAACGACTGTAACTCGGCTCAGAATGATCGCATCGAGCTCGGGAAAAAAGCAAATTAATCAGCGCGATCTCCTCTACAATATACGAGTACATAGAATCAATTCTGCAAAGCGTCTACAATATGTATTCTATTGGAAGTAATCTTATCCTGCCTTCCTAAAAAAAAAAAAACAAATCAACAAATTCGCGACTTGCGGTTTCGGACTTTAGTTATTTTTAATTTGATTAATTTACTTACTTTCAATCGCACGTAAATCATTATATACAAACAATAATATATATATATATATAATCTGAGAACCATACGAACTACAATAACGACATAAAGCTATTTATCATACTTTACTGAATTTCAATCGTATTTACATCGTACGATAAAAATTTGTTGAAACTGGCAAGTTCGCCCCACAATTTTTGACCCGAGGCTGCAGGTAGCACGACTCGGTGCCAAGTGTAATACGAACAGGAAGTCGGCAACATCGAATCAAAGTACCGGAGCGTGTATCAGGGTAAACTGGTGTTTCGTATCCCTTTCACAGGTGTTCTTATACGTGGGCCACGGAGGCAACGTTTGAATACACGGTAATTCTAAACGCTTGTCACCGTGCTGATTACATATTCGCCCCCGTTTCGAATGGCAGAAGTATCGGCAATTCCGGTCTGCGCGCCGCCTAATGGCGGCCTTTGCAGCCTGCCAGAATATTATCAATCGACACGACGCCCTTCCTAATACGCGGCGAACACGGCCGGCGAGTTAATCGAACACAGCCGTTCCTGGAAATTGATTGTGCGGCAAAAGTGGCCCGCGGAAATATATATCGCTCGTCGAACGTCCACGTTTCCGGATGTTGCAGGTGCGTTTGTTTAGCAATTGAATTTTACCGAATGGATTTCGCGTTGGTCTGCCCTCGCGGTGATCGTTGACGCGGCATCGACGTTTCAATATTTTTATTTAACGCGACAAACAAACGAGGGCTGTATTATTAATCATTTAACTATTGGTTTCATTCAATTCAGTACTAATACGAATTTATCTCAACGAATAATTTCCTCCCTAAAATTTGTTTCGAGTACACCCCATTGGGACACACGGTTGTCCCCAGTATTAATTTCCAATATAACCAAAATTCGATTGCGTCCCGCTATGTGCTCGCATAATATTAAATTTGTCTCCGGGATAAACGATCGACGGTGTTTATATTTCGAGCACGAGTCAATCGAACGAAATTGATCGCTCAATTATTATACCAATGTCCCGCTGCATTTTGAACGCCCTATAGAAAATATGTATATTTACAATCACCTGTTTCTCACGTGTACCTTTCGTTATTCACGTTCGCCCGTTGAAGCCGTGGGTGATAAAGCCTGCGACAGCCCGCGACGTCAATATTTGCAAAACCGGCCGAACATTCTGATCGATCATCGTATCGATGTATCTCGCAGGCTTTCATCCGGACGCGGGACCGATATTATTCGATGAAAAGCAACGCGACGACGATATCTTCGCATCGAAGAATAATACGAAGAGACAGACAAAAAAAAGAAAACGTGATCGGGGAGGATGAAAAATTATTAGTCAGAATTATTAGAACGTAACGCGATATTAGTCAGCCATCGTTGCGATAGTCATCGAGACATTTTATTAACAGTCTCGCGAACGCCGGATACGATGGTGGGAAAAAAATAAAGGGATAAACAGATTCATCTCGTACAATTTTATCCGCCAGATGCGCTATCAGACACGATGACACGTCGGTTGCAATTTAATCAATCCTGGCGTTATTTGTACTACGATTGTCGGACGCATGATTGAACGGGAACGTAAAACTGTTTGGTTTGTATGAAGTCGTTCGCGGTCGAACATTTCCATTGACAATTGACGGGACGGTAATTTTACGGTACTTTCGTCCGGCTGTAAATTCCCATTGGCGAACGATTCAACTCGCAATTCATTTGGACGAACGGAATTACAATTAATTGCACCCCATGGAATTGCGAGATAAGGACCAGTTTATGCTTAAATATCGTTTGACAGTTGCACGGGTGCGACTGGAAAGACGGGCGTCGTTAAAAATTACGTTAATCTTGCCAATCAATCTGCCCCGTTTGATACCGAAATAAACTGCTCGCGATCGATCGCCCGGCCGTCGTTCACGGCCAAACTCGAACTTCTCCCCGCGTTTCACACCTGGATATTCTCGTTAAACATGCTTTCACGGCGTCGAAGTAGCAGCAGCGTGTGAATAGAACGCTCGCAAGGTTCAATTTAAAATTCAATGTCCATTTAAATACACTTCATTAAATCCCGCGTCAAAGGAGTCGATGTTAATCTCGAGGACCTGTTCCGCGCATGCGTCGCCACGGAAAATTATGGAATTTTCACGTGAAACGACGTCGACGATTTTTCTGTTACGTTGCTCGGTTGATCAGCCTTTCGAATCGCATCGGGACTAAATACAGGAGTAAATATAAATATGTAGACTCTATTAAGAATAAGTCTAAATCGTTTGCATTTCTCGATGGCAAGTATATTTGAACAAATAAAACCGGTATCGTTAGAACCGAAGAAAATTGAAAAGGCTTTTAAACATTTTAAATAACGGAGTTATTTAGATTAAAATTTCAATTAAGTTATATTCTCATTTCTTCGAGAAAGCGTTGCGACGAGTTTTTAATGTCTCGAAGATTAAATTGTTTCGCGTTTTCCTGTTTTAATCTTTCGACGGATCTCGTTTCCGACAGCCACAGCTTATCATAATTTTCCACGGAAAATTGAATTTTTTTTTTTCTCCAATAGCGAGCAGCGGAAAATTCGACAGAACAATGGACGCGTAGCGTGACAGTTGCCATCGCAATATACAGTTATCAAAATTTATACAGTAAGGCGACGCGTAATTAATGTACGACAAACGTTTTGCGTGATCTAGGGTCAACAGTAAACTTGAACCGCTACCCTAGCGTTATGTAATTAACAGTGCATTCAAATTTACGCTATTATTGTGCGATTAATTTGCACATTGGCAGACGTTTGTTCACGATAAACAGCGCTCCCAGTAATTAAACGTGCGACATCGCTTAGCGCGTCTGATCGACATCTGTATGAACAGCAGTACTTGTCAGTTGGTTTAGAAATTCTGAGAACACCGTACTTGTGAACTTTTGTGAAACAATCGCGTAAATAATTTTTATAATCGTTAAAGAATTCAATCAAGAAAATAAAGGAGAGGGTGCGGGGATTAAAAGAGATAGACTTTGCGGGTTGCTAGTGAAAAAATTCAATGATTAATAAAAATGTACAATTCTTTGGCAATTATCATAAAATTACAGTATTTCTACAGTATCACAAAATTAAAAAATCTTACACAACTCCTTCCAAAAATAATTCCCGAATCTTTGGTTCGAGTCATGAAATGTCCACAACCCTTCTGTACTCAGAAATAACAAATTTGATTTCATTCCGTTCAACTATAACACAGTCACGCGTAATCACAATCTACCTTCTGCAACTTCAACACAGGCGAACCGGTGAAATTTTATCCTCGTTCAAAAATCACCGTCGACGGTTTCGCGAAACCGTGTGAACGTCGATGATCCCCCCCGAAGTTAATCGAAATTTCTGCAATTTCCACGATACTTCCGGAAAATTACGACGACAATGGAATCGCGTCTGAGAGAAATACCGTCGCGCATGGCAGAGCGTCGCAACAGTTAATGTTCGCGATTTAATACCGGTGCATACCGGAAACATTATTAAAAATGTAAAATCGTGACGCCGCCGGAGTTTCGCGAGGAACACGACGAAACGCGGGCAACTATTAGCTTTGTTCTGTTCTCGAAGCAAGGGTAATTTCGTAGGGGAATCTCGTGGAACTCGGTGTACTGTATGGTAAGATTTTGGGGAAAATTGCAGAACGTTACGAAAATATTTATCAGTGAACGTGTACACATTATGAACGTTCATTTTAACACAGGGCTGACGCATAAAAACGAAATAAGTTAATTTTAAATTAAATTAACAAATAAGTCAATGGGGTGTACAAGAAAAAAACAACCTGGTAAATTCGAGTTCTGGAAAGATAAATTAATCACCGCGATTGTGGACACATTGAACGAGCGTAACGCGTATCTTTGTTCGTTCGGTCGGGCACGTTTGCCGTGCGATTTAAAACCTCCGGCGTGTCGTGTTCGCCAGTTGGAACAAGTATGATTAGAGGCACGATAACGACCCGAGCCACGTGACGCTCTCCCTTGACCGAAGACCGATTTTATAATCGACGATAGACAAAATACGACTCCGCGAGTAACTGAAATTACGAGATTGTCGTCAGGCTGTTCGTTACATTAACGATTAACGATCATTTATGATCGCGGCAGCCATATCGAAACGGATGGATCATTGTTGCCCTCGCGAGCACATTATGATAATCGGCGGGGGCTGGCTGGTGCGCTGTATGCTAAATAACTGCTCGAGCCGATAAACGTCCCTTCGCGCTAATCCATGATCGATACATCCGGTTTATTTCGCTCATCGATAATCCTGATCGAGAATTAAGTTGCAAGTTTCATTTGGATTAATATTATCATTTCGGTATGCGCTGTCGGTTTAGCATAATTGGAATCTACGATCGTAATCTGTAATCTGTTTATTGGATTTTACGATTTATAATCGGCGATTCTTTTTCATTCGATTCAATGATTAGAAGCTTTGATTATTCGTGCTTACGGAGAGAATTCGTTAATCGGGCGAGATTAGGGAAGCGTGCGTACTATTATTTATGTGTATAGTTTGATATATTTTGAGACATGGATAATGCAGGATTTTTAATTATATTTAATTAAGGAACGACGACGGTGAGTCGACAAGTGTTTTGCCATTGCAATGGACGAATCTGTGACGACTTCTTTTTTCTTATTCAAACGATTTATTATTATTGTATTACAAATTGCAATGTAATATACCATCAAACAACTGTCCCCATAACATCGGCAACGCTTCGAATTTATTTTCCAAACGCAACGGTGCTGGATTAGCGGCCGTATCGAAAGCTTCACGTCCAGATTTCCTAGTATAAAAGGTGTCGCCTCGTTTGTGGTCATTTCAGCCGCCGCTTCAGAGATATTGATTCCCATTCGCAGTTCAACAGACGCTGCGGCGCGTCGCTAATGCTATTTGCGGTTGTTTCAGCTCGCTGTACCTCCTCGAAGATATGCTTCTGCATTTATCTAAATTACCGCCGCGTCGCGCCGGAAATGTTGCTGGAACAATTTAAAAAAACAAGACGAACCTCTAAAGTCAGAAGGGGCTCGTCGATCTATTCCGTCGAAAAGTGAACTCAACAAATTTCTTTAATTTCCCTCGGTTCAAGAAACGCAATATTTCGTCCACTAATAATCGATGTCGCTCCGCGCTCAAAAGAAAAGAGCCTCGCCAAGAACAATTTCATCCCGAACCGACGTAACGAAACGAACCCACGGGATTAATCGATAAATATCATTCCCGTCCTTCATCGAACCGTTCGAAATTCTTCGTGATCAACGTTTTGCGTAGCACCGAAACTACCCGTAGACAGCCGGAACGCCGTCGAATCGAACGACGAACGAACGTTAATCTATTCGCGGCCGTCGCTAGACGAGGTTTGTATGTAAATCCGTTTGTCAACAGAAACGAATTTGAATATTGATTCGTTCGGGCCGACCCGATTGACTCGATCAGCACAGTCTGGGGCCGTTAATGCGATTTGTAGCGGAGGCGTTTTGTTGCGGGGCCGTTATTTGCACAACAATGTTGCCCCAATTACGGCTGACCCAGCATCGCTGAATCTACTTCGACCCGATCTCGCGCGACGCTCGATCGATCGAACGGACCAGGTACGCGGGTGGCGGGGGCGAAAAAGAATAAGGGCGGAAGAAAGCTCATTGTTTGCCGAAGAATACGAGGTCCGTTTGTTCCGTCGTGGAAGCCTTTCACGCGAAAGAGAACTCCACGGATAAACAATCGACGTGTATTTGCTTCTGAATTCCCCCCGCGAGTCGCGATTAATACGCTCGACTTTGTCGGGCGCATGGTTTGAAGAGCGTAGAACCGAGCGAGCCTCTTCGTAACGTCTGTTCTCTATTGGGGAAGGAATACAAATTTTCCGTTTCATTTTTGTCCCCTTTCTCGCCAAGTACAATCGTGGAAGTCGATGACGAAAGAAAATCCGCCCGGTTGTCTGTCGTGTTAGGAGTAGTTTGTAATTTTTGAACGAGGGTATTGGGGAGGAAACGGCGAGGGTGTAATACCTTCGTGACGTCGGTTTTGATTTTCGATACCGAGCGTACGAAATTATCGGGGTCGAAACGCGAAATATGGAAAATTATGCGCGTGCTTGAGAAGGGCCGCGAATTAATTATTTGTCGGGTTTCGAATGGTGAAACAGGTGCAAATTAATGGTGATTTAATTGGCGGTCGAATCTATCGATCATTCATCGTTCCGATTTGTTACTGTCGAAAGGCAACGTAACAAATAATTCCCGTCGAATAATATTCCACGCGGAAATAGAGAAATTTCATATCTAAACGATACGTGTCGTGTACTTCACGATTTATTATCCGTTTCTGCCGATTCTTTCGCGGGTGAATAAAAATTCGACGAGTCTCGCTCGGAACGGTCTAAATTCGTTTGCATTGCCGAGTTTCAATTTAATCTGTATCCTGGCGGAGATAAATTAGTCTTCGGTAGTGGTTGCGCCAGGAATTTCTCTAATGAACATCTGGATAAAATTCGAGCGATTTGCATTGGCCACACTTAAAACGAATACCACGGCGAAACTTTCTGGATTATAATTCGATTCATTACTCGATGGTTCTAGTTGCTCGACCGTTTAATTTCCCGCCGCGCTATTATATTAATTCGCGTAATTCCTAAGGAAAGTCTACAAATTAAAAAAATTTTACAGAATATTTCGCTGAATTTTCTGATATAAATTACAATCGAAACTCTTATATCACTGTTCATTTCGAATAGTTCACAATATTCTTTGCGATGAAATTTATGTATAGCATATAAATATATACAGGACGAGCCACGAAGCGTGACCGACTTATATATATATAATATAAACTATAAATTATGAATTGTATATATAAATAATTTACAGATATATATGTTATGTACACGGAACCAGAGAGTATATACATGCAAGTGAGTGTAGCGGAAAATAACTTTGTCGAAAGTCCTGTCGTATGTATCGACGTTGAACGCGATCGAGTTAAGGAAAGTTCCGCCGACGCGATATTTAAGGTGAACGTCGAAGTTAACGAGCCGGAAAGACGGATCTGTCTTCGAAGACAATGGACACGAAGCTTTTGAACGTGCATCCAGAAAACGAGTTCCGGTAAGTGTTCCTTGTTCAGAATTTCCAGGGAAATATAGAGGCAAGGGTGGGAGCATAAAAGTGTATCGTGGGGCACGGGGCTCCCTCTTTATATTTCTCGAGCAGATTTCAAAATTCTAGCGATTTATTGATCTTCACCAGAATGTACTATACACATATGTATGTACATCTATTCGTTTGTGATGGCATGCAATTTTATTTTTAATGGTTTTTCACTTATTTGGTTATTATAATGAACTGCATTGTAATCCAGTTGCCTATTTCAATCTCGATAGTGTACATATCCATACGTATATACAGAAATTGAAATTAGATAACAGCACCGTGTTATGTTGCAGCTTAACGTTAATCAAATTGCACAATTTGTAATTACATTAATGTCGCGTGATGTTATATTGGTACATGCAAGAGAACTATACCGCGGTGCGGAATTTTTTTTACTCCTTTCCGTGCAGAAATATTTCTGCGGGAAAATCGTATTCGATGGTGGATCAAAAAATTGTGAATTGTTTCCATTTGGAAAAGGCGATGCGTCGTCGAAACTGCGGATTGTAGATTTTCGTGGAATAAAATTATATTAGCTTGGATAGGGAAAATTGTTTGGCGAACTTTGGTATTTCTGGTTGTGAAATTTTCCGAGCATAAAATATGCGTGAAGAATGCTGCGAACGTTTAGAAACTATTTTCACTGCTAGACAACTCTGTGAATAATATTTGTACGGCTTTTTCGAAATAATAGCCGCGAGTGGGAAATTCGCGGGGAAACGGTTCGAATGCAAAATATTTCCAAACAGCGCGGAAAATATTCGTAGAATATTTTACAGGTCCCTTCTAACTATGCTAAATAAAAGCGAAAATATTCAAATTCGTTTCGCTGGTTAATCGTCAACACTGCGTAATAAACAGATTTAACATAGATATTACAGAGGGGTAAAGCAAATTAAATATTGTATAAAAAAAAAACTGATATTCATACGCTGCGTGAAATAGTTGATATTTTCTACAGTTTTTAATTATTTGAAATCGGCCTGTTAATGAAACAGATTTGCATTAGCACAGAGCTCTCTTACATGGACTGCAAATTAATGGGTATTTGATTTTGGTTAATTTTCATCGCAATTTGGTAGAATTGAAATTCTAATGATTACCAGGCCCCGGACATACATTCTGCGTTACTGCATACGCTCATTATTTGTTATTGCTATTATCAATATTAAACATTGCAGCTGCATAAACTTATTACTAACGGTTTCACGTGTAAACGACAACATATCATTAAATGCAAAGACAGAATCCCTTTCGCATTTATTGTTAATTTACTGTTTTTCATGTTTTCATTAACGGACAGATAGGCGCCATTAAATAATAAAACACGATGACGTCGGTATCGATCCGTGTACGGTTCTGCGAAGTTTTCAATCGTGACTTTAATTTAACAGCGAGACGATATATTTTCAGACAGCGAACCATCAAAACACTAATATCGCCCGTTGTTTGTTACCCCATTTACATACCATTGTCGACAGTAACGTTCGATTATTCCCTCAAAATTACGCCAATTTTCATACAGAAATGCGAAATGAAATTTCCGCGGCGCAGTCGTCGCTATACGTCAACGAAGCATCGTAACAATAATAATTTCCATTCGATACGTCGCTCGTTGGAAACCGCGTCACACAATTTCCGAATCGAAATTGCATAATTTCTGCGAGGCTGTTCAATTAACTTTATAATGCGCGCAAGCAACGTTCGATGGCCCCTTCGAAGGGAGCGCGATTCGCTTCGAAAAATTTACGTTGAAACAGCGGGCACGTCTTTCGTTGCGCGAACTTCTCGAAGCAGTTCAATAATCTTGCTAATAGCCACGGGATAATAACCATTTCCACTCCGGGGAACTTATTCCAACGAAGCGAAGTTCTCCTCTTTCATCGCGTGTATCGGCGGTGTCGCGAATAACGCCGGCCAAGCGAAACAATTCTTTATTGTAGAACGAACGGGACGAAGGAAATTACTCGTGGGATTTCTTGCTGAAAGATTTAGCAAAATGGAAAGAAAAAAAATACTTTCCCCGAGCGTGTCATTCGTTGTACGGGCAACGATGAAGCGATTACGGTGTAAAATAATTGTGGAAAGAAAAGCTTCGCGATAAGAAGAACATTTGACATTAATTACAATTATTTTCTTTAACGCGTGCGTACATCGTTTGGAAGATATCCGCGATTTATCTGAGGATAGAATATCTTACATTCTGCGATTTATATCACTTTATAATTTGCCAGATCCGTTTTGAAATTGCGCTCGCAGGGGAATAGATCTTAAATTCAATTTTAAATCACCGGTATCAAATTTCTCGTGAGCGTTACATTACGTTACGTCGCCTCTTGTGCGTTGTTACTCGGTTTTTAAGTCGCGGCGAAATTTTTGCTTTTAAATGGACCGGCTGCAGATCTGTGAGGTGTGAACAAAAAAAAAGAAAAAGAACGGTGAGAAACGGGCGCAGATTTGGCGCAACGGAGACAATTTAACGCAGGGAGAGGTAAAATAGAAAGCGGAGATGGAGGATACAGGTGGATAAATAAACGTCTTTATTGGACGAAGATGAGATAGTAATGCGTTTCGCCCGTACGTTTTCGAGACGAGAAAAATATTTCTCCGGATATATCTCGGTAGCATCGCTCGACTGTGCAGTCTGCTTACTTGGAAACAGCCTTAAACGCGGAGAAATTTATTTCCCGAACGTTACGTATACAGAGACATCGTTCGATCTGTATTCCACGTCCAAATATATATATTTGTGGAAAAAATATCGTTTTTGTCAAACGACTTGCGAATTAATTGTTATTTCCGCGCGGTGCATTTCATAAGCAAAAAACGAATGGAAATTAAATTAATGCGGACCATGTCAGGAGAAATTGATCGATCGATTGATTTATCATATAAATCCGATTAATATAGACACGGCTGGCGATATTACTTTCACCAAGAAACGTCGTTATTTGTTATGGAATTTGAATAAATAAAAAAAAACGAATGCGATTCCCACTCTTCGTGATCGAATCAATGAAGTATCCAATGCTCTCCCACTAACTCGGACAAAACTGATCGTGCATTGCTCGCGAAGGAAGCACGACGAATAAAATATATTCCCAGCATGATAATAATAAAATTCCACGGAAAATATCTGCGTCGCAAATCGTGACGCGTCACGATAATTTCCCTGGGAAAAATGTTTGAAGTTTCTCTCTTCTCGTTTACTCCCCCCACGTTTCAATTTCTCGATGCTTACGATTTTCCCCTGGAAATGAATCGACGCGTGTACCCACCGAGGCTCGAGATCAGCTGGTCAATGGTGTCTCGAACGAACGAGTCGTCTCGTACCGAAAACGGCAGTTCGATCGCGCCACTTCCGATTACGATTTATTTACCCAGGTAAACGCTGTCCCGTCCGCGGATTCTTCGCCGTCCCCGTGTCATCCTGTTTTTCCCGGTGCGTCGGTCACCAGAACCTCGTCCATCCCGTCGTTTACGCTCGAAACCACTCCGCCCCCCCCCCATAGTTGCATTTTTATCGTTAGAGCGGGATTCGCAGGCGACGAGTTTTCGTTACCTTTCTTTTCCCGTTTCTTTTTTCGCGCTCGTCCATTACTAAGAGATTTGTTCCAGAAGGGCAATTAGAAACGGGAAACATCGTTCCGCCGGACTATTAAGCGTTTCCACGTTCAAACACGGACGGCTTTAATTAAGCTACCGAGGAATACGCGGCTCGGTAGCAATTTACGCACGCGCAAGACCGTTCGGCCTTCCTCTTCCGGATTCGAAATGTTTCATTTGAAATTCATATATATATATATAGAGAGAGAGAGAGAGTGGTGCCCGTAGAAATTTACGGCAGGCTCGAGTCGTCGTTCGGACGAATCGAAAATAAATTCGTCCGTTCCGCAATTATCCGCCAAATTTTATTTCCCGCTGCACACTTCCAAATGTTATCCGAGACAACGAGAAAATCGATCCGAGATTCGTGTAACTGGCGCGATCTTGAAATCCGCAGCCACGCACTTCCAAGAGAAATGAAAACCTCGTCGTCCCGAGTGAAAGACGTTCGCTGTGTTCGCCGTTTACGCTTATCCCGGCGCAATTTCCGGCGTGTTTCGAAGGCGCGCGGAAAACAAACGGGGAGAACAGCGCGCGAAACGTAGGCGCGATGAAGATATAAATTGGCCGGACCAGGGACACGCTCGACTAACGTTATTATGCAACCGCTGGCAGGAACGCAGGAACGGCAACTTTCGCCATTAATCCTGCGCCAGAACGCTCGTCGTCCGCTAGCCGCGACTAATTAATAATTACTGAATCATATCGTCGCCATTCTTCACGCAGCCGGGAGTCGACAAATGGTCGGGACTCGTTCCGCTTTCGTTCCTTTCGCGAATGGAAAGAATGTTGCCCGGGGACGAATTATATTTCGGACGGCTTGTTACAGCGGGGAGAGGGCGGTGCCGGTGTGATTTTCATGAAAGAACCGGGGATGATCTTCGTGGCGTTCACTGGACAATATTTTTGTGAAGTTATTTATAATAATTATTTGTATAATAAAATATATAAGAATTAGTTATTATTCTTGGGTCGCGTTGAAGCTCTTTGGCTGATTATTTTGGACGTCGATGGATCTAAGGTTATTAATCGGAGTTTAAAGAGTTGTCGTCAAATTATTAGTTTATTCTTAAAGGTTTCGGATTGTTGTGCGAGCAATTTATCGAGGCATTCAGTTACAGGTAATTAACGTCGCTGTAATAAAATCGTAACGATAAACTAATGTACAGTTTCGCTAGCGAAACACATTGAAAAACCACGAATAATAGTAGAGCAGCGTAGTGATGGATAAATGACGCTGTAAAATATTCTCGTACGATTGATACAGCGTCGAACCGCGGGTAAAAGTAATCAAAAGCAAAATTGCATTTTCCATTAGGACCCGTTGCGCAATCGATGCTCATTACAACGCAAATTGAAATCCCCCTCGTATATCGGAAAGACAGTGAATTCGTTAAGCTAATTGCTGGATGTAACGCAATTTCTCCGCGCTATCCAACAGATTCATGCTCTTTATTATGAAAATTACGTCGCCCCGCTTTCGATAAATCCGAATCAAGTGGCGGGGCGATCGCGTGGCGCGAGAGGGACGGAACGATGGCCGATTTCGTTCGTAGTATCGCGGCGAACGAAGGGATTTTCCATCGTTAACAAGTGATGTGCGTATTTGCGAAAGTATCGATGCCTAGCTGTGCTAATTGGCCTATTAGATCGACATGAAATCGCGAACGACTGAAGGATTTTGGGCAACACGCGAATCGATTGGCATTGCCGACACGAATGGACGAACGAATCTCTCTTACGGTGTATTCGTTAACCCTTGCCCGACGTGGCTGGCCGCGAATTAGGCGAGAATTTAAGAGAGACACTCGAAGCGAATCGTTCTGAATTTATTCAGTAGGTGTTGATCGAGAGGACCAATTTTCTCGACTGCGATTGCATTTCGCTTTGGTGGGGGGAACTTCGATGCTTCGGATATTTGTGTATCGTAATTTTTTGTCGCGGAAAATGAGAATAGTATCATGACTTTAGTGACTTGACTTATGGTCGAAAGGGAACTCGTATGATTTTCTTTGATTCGTTTCCACGCTGTTGTTAGCAAAATTAGCGAGCTCGAGTCAAGCTATAATCATAATAGTGACAACAATGTTGAAACGCTGACGTGCTTCCATTTAAAGGGTTACTATTGCACGATTGAACGTCATTATGCAAATTTGTTAACTGCAAATTACAAGCTGTCTATTGCGACCAGAGGCCGCCCCCTAATTGATTCGATTAAACAGTAATCAATTAACAATGCCCCTATAGGTATTGTAATTGATTCGCGTTTAATAAGAAAACCGAGGTACGTGACATAAGACGCGAAGGCTAATTGCTTTATTTCGAACGTGTCGCAATTAATTAAATTCTCGCTGTAAATAAATATACGCGGCAGAATGATAAAACAACGATGCATACAAATTGTAAACGACGGGAAATATTTCGTTTCGAAAGCACCGGCAATAAATGTTAACAATAAACATTTTACGAACCAATTTGAATTCGCAACTGTTCACCCTTGTTCCGTACCAATGCGCGTTGCGCTTCATTATTATTCCCTTCGTCTAATAACTTACGTTGAATCATTTCCCCGCAGTACAACCCAATCGATCCAAAGCAGTAAACGACGAGAATCTTTGCGCACGATATTTGCATCGTTTCGTCATTCATATGCGAACGTTAAGCCGTCTATTAGTAACCATCGCCACTTTTTAAGAGATTATTCGACAAAGGTCCGGCGTTATCACGGGATTGTACAGCAATCAGAAAGTAGGAGATTTAGTGTTCTACTCGAACGGTGGTTTCCACGCCGATGAATTCAATCGGCGAAAGCGCGGCCGTCGTTGGGAAATAATAGCCGGTGCCTTGTACAAGAGGATAGTGACATTAAATCCGCTTTCGTCCGGTCGGGAATAAAAATTTGATAAACCGTGCGGATCCGCGCGACGAAAACCCAGATTCCCCGATTGCATCGGTCTACCCGTGCCCTTTCGCCGTTTGTCGTCTTGAAAAATGGCCCGGACGATCCACGTGGAAGTACGCCCGGTCCGAATAATTCGTAATATTAATACAGGATCGTCGATGCGAGTCCAATTGGCACGGGTAATTGGGATAATGGTGCGCGGAGGCGAGGAAATTGTCGCTCATGATGGACATTTAATATTCGATTGCGCGATTTTCCACGGTACACTCTGTTCCCGTTCCTTTCTCCCCTTCTCGCAAGGAATACTGAAGTAGAATATTTCTACCGGGCGATTCAAATCGTCCGCAGACGTGGACGATTGAAACGTTTCTCGTTGCATTAGAAAATCAAATTTCGACTGCGCCGATTTCGAACCACGGGATAAAAGAGTTTCGCTATCATTTCGACGAAAATCGATACTTCTCGTTCGTCGACAAATGAAACGTTATAAATCATCCGGTAACGTCCAATGCGTCGCAGTCAATTGCTCTGAATAATAGAATAGAATTACAGAAGAATGTAATCCGAATTCGCTATCCAGTTATTTCTTTCTTTCGATATCAACCACTTCACTCCGTCCCTCGATCCATCTACGTTAGTCTCGCTCCTCTTCATTTCCTCTGCGATACGATACTATCGTTCGTTCCTTCCCACGACCACGTTCGATCCTTTCGCAACGGTGCCCGCGACACGCACTGCACATTCGACTAAATGGAACGCAACGGTGCACGGCGAGGAGAAGAAAGTGCATTCCTCGGCGTACTTTCCTCGCGAGGAAAAGTTTCGCTGACGTCCGGCCGCGGGGCTGCGGTTTCGTGAATCGCTTCGACGATGATTCGGCGAGTTTCGCGTCCGCGAAGTTCCTCACCTGGTCGGCGTATCGCGCGATTTTAATTTACGCCGCCTGTCCGGCTTTACCCTGATCCGTACGGTGTTTTAACGACGCGGTTAACCTCGGCTCCGTGATGTTACTCTCGTCCTGTCATACCGTCGACTGATCTTAAACAGCCCAGGGATCGCGTCGATGCGAACAGCAGCGATGGAGAATAGTTTCGGGATTCGAAAGGAAGAATTTATTCTGCTTTTCCTTCAATCGTGTGCTAAATGAAATTTAATTCGTTTTCGTCGTACTTCTTTTCATTTCATACGAGGAGTGTGGTTTATTATTTTATTGCGAAGCGATAGTTTCGAAGGAAAATCGAAAGATTCTCGATGTCCGTTTTTTTTAAAATCACAAATACCTTTTTGGACAGTTGAATATAATCGTAAAATCATTTCGCGGATCGAATGGGCGCAAACGATAAATGCTCCCCGGCGTAATTACGCGAATCGTCGTCGTCGAGACAATTGGCGAAGACGCCTCGCGATCGCGATTCGTTTCAACGATCGCGAAGCTATTCCCAGCCATCGGAAATAACCGATTCACGTCCGTATCCATTCTAACAATATCCGCCTAACAAGTTTCGCCAACAATGGCGCGGCGAATCTCTCATTCACCGGGGCGGATTAAATTCTTTTTAATCATCCTTCGTTACACCGGCCTTCCCGGCCCGCGAAACTCTTGCCCCCTGAATCTCAACAGCTAATACGGGGAATCCGGCTCGAAATTTAATGACCGGCCAAACGAGAGGCAAAAGGATAAGTAGACGGGAGAAAAGCGAACGGAATAATCCGTGAAATTCTCTTTTGAAACTATTCCGCGAAATTTGCTCCTCGATCGCGGCGCGAAAGATATCACGTTCGATCGCGCCTCTTCGTTTCGGTTTTTTCGAATAAATAGCACCGTTCGTATTCAAATCTAACCCGGAGATTTTCGCGACGTCGAATGTTTTATTTACGAGACGAAGAATTTGGGAATCGGTGTTGGCGACTGGACAAGGGTCCGTCGTTGATGTCGGTGCGGGCGAATAACTTTTCACGGTTAGGGGTGAACGTAACCCTTCGACGGCACGATTATGAGGGATGATAGGTGGCGAAGGGCACGCTTCCTTAGGCACGATCGGTGTCCCTCCCGGCGGAACCATTATTGTTAGCGGTGGGGTCGTTTTCATGGAAGGGTGGGCTGAATCTTCACGGTCAGATTTTTTTCGGAGCTTTCGGGAAACGTATCGATTGGTGACGGAAAAGGGGGAACGGTTTCAATGGGGTGTAAGGACGGTTCTACTAGGCTGTTGCGAACGTTTGGAAAATGGACAAGGGCGTTTATGATAGTGGCTCGATGAAGAACGACGAGAAAATAGTGCTGTCAGTAAAATCGGCGTCGCTCTCATTCAACATTAATGACTGTTCGTTCCGAGAACGCTTGTAATGCCTTTCAAACCCGCCGATTATTTCAACCGTACAGTATTATCTGTGAATTGTTCGGCTATTATTTCGCGAAGAGCAGCTTGCGCAGAGAAGTTCGGGAACAGTGTAACGCTGTTAAGCTGTGTGTAGAAACCTCTCGCAACGAACACTTGCTATAAATTCTCTGTACAAACTCTCTTTCTTGTCGCTCACCGTGTACTGCTGATCCTTAAGAGGATTCACTCTAGCGCATACGCGCGTACACCAATACAGGTGTGCCCGTGGATGCAAAGCCCACAGTTTACAAACTAATCTGTCGTTCCAGACGAAACCGATATAGCTAATTCATCGATGTGACCGAAAAAACGTTAAATTTACAGCTCCGTACATTTCGTGTGCGAAAAATTAAAAACGCGTCGCTCGTTCGGCGTGCTTGTAATTTTTATGATTAACGGTAAGCTTTTCGTTTGCCACGCTGATACCTTTTTTTTAAACATTTTCCATCGCGTTACATTAGTTGAAAACGTTTTCACGAATCCGTAAGCAGTTGAGAACACGTTGTCGACCAATACTCCCGTCGATTATTCCTTCGTTCGCCGTCTATACACCGGTCGCTTCGTGGGTTTCGATTTAATCGGTTTACTTCGATCCCGATTAGCCGGCTTAATCGAGGCTCCTTCGCGTTATCGTGAAAAGTTTCCCCGAGAAAACACTGCACCCATCGACTTCCGGATGACGAGCTCGATTCCGCTCCCGTAACTTTCACTTCGTCGCTGAATCGTTCGTTCACGTTCGAGAGCGCCTCTGACCTGTAACCTTAATGCTCCAATATAATAAAGAACCTATAAAAAGATCTTTCAGCCCTTAATATCACTTGGCTATTTTCATTGTTATTATTATACTTATTATTCTATTTTTATTGTTATTATTATACTTATTATTCTATTTTTATTGTTATCATTATACATATTATTCTCGCTACGATTTTGTTGTTTCCCCGTTGTTATTTTTGTATCGCAATCAACGCGGAACATTGTATACATGGCGATTAAATTGTTTACTAAATTTTCTCAGTAATAACCAAGACCAGAGACGTAATGAAAATTAGATGTTTTAGATATTTAATCCATGTACGATAGGTGCGAAGAAAATTATGCCAGGAGTCGTCTTGGCACACATTGCCAATAATAATTTCACAAAAATCATCGAGTATCGTACGATACAAAAATCTTCTAAAAATAATACAATTCCTCGAACGTTCTCGTTTAATTCAAATTGCCCACCGCGAACGATTATCACGGCGCCGTGAAATAAAGTTGCCGAAAGATCTGGGAAATCTATCGAGGCCCGTGCGACCGCTTTCGTCCACTGTCCAACAACCGGCGGCGATGATAAAACGAGCACAAACAACAATCTCCCACTTCGAAAACCAAGCACCGACAAAACACTCCGCGCACCGCGCGTCCCCTTGACCAGCGGCCATTGGACGGCAAACATTTATCATTCCGAAAAGTTAATTGCCGGCGTCGGTAAACAGTGACGGCCCGGCGTTAATGAACGATCCACGTCGATCGCCTGACGAATAATCGTGTCCAGGAGTAAACGCTCTGCCATCCCGTCCGTTTTCCACGCGCCGGTTTGATTCGCGTTTTACGAGGAGAACGAAGCCGACAATTCGAGGCTGCTTTATTCGCGCGTTGCGTTCGCTGTTACCTTGCGCGACGTTCCCGATTTTGTTGTCTGAAAAATAGGGGCGGCACGTTAGTAACGATTTGAACGGTGCACCGCTGGCAGAGGGATGAAAAAACGAAGGTGCACTGAAGGGGGTAATGAAAGGTGGATGTGGAATGCTCGCTGGGTTAATTGGAGCATCGAAAGACTATTCATACGCAGCGGATTCTATTATATTCGGTTCGTTTGTTGCTGTTTCATAGGTGCCTCCGAGTTGGTCGAAGGCTACGTTTTTCCCTTTTCAATTATTCCATTTTATTTTACGTGGGCAACGCGTTGTGAAACTGATGGGAGATATGAAAGAATGATTACATACGTCGAGATAAAATATCTCTGTGTCTGTTATACGAGCAAAGTTTAACATAATTTAATTTAGTATTTCGGAAAATGAATTTATGATTTTTCGCGTGAAAACGCTCGATTTCAGAATTATCTTATTTACATACGTGGAACGAGTAAAATATTGTTCGCGATACATTTCTGGAAGGAATTCGATGGACGGATTTCGATCAGTTTGGAATCGGAAATATTCGAACAGAGGCATCTGGCAACGAGCAATCGTTCGCGGAATCTCGATGAAATTATTAAAGCGTTCCGCTTAAAAGAAAGCAAGGAATGGGGACGCTTTATAGCAGCTTATTTTCAGAAAATCGACGAATATCGCCACGTTGATGGCGCGTGATCAACGATAAGCTCCTCGGGTAAAGAAAAACGGACAGGAAATTTCTGGAGGAAAGTAGCTGGAATTGTTCTACAGATACTTGGAGCCGATTGAAGTCTTGCCGCAGCGATTGAAATATGCTTTACGACTATTTACCGCATCGGCTGAAACAGAAACGTTCGTTCTTTTAATATTCTCACCTCGCGATTCAATTTTTATATGGTCCCATCGAGTGAGAAGTATTTCGCACATATCGTCTATTAATTAAAAACATAAATATTGCATTTCGTTTGGAACGACGGATAATTAATTTTCATATTCAAGCGGAAAGTAAAATTTGTTTAAAACACTGGATTTGGAAAAATCAAGAATTTAAAAGTAATTAGACGATATACTAATTCGTGAAATGATAGAAGAAGAAGCGTTTGACCAATCGCGAGAAATATTTATATCGTTATCTCTATTCTTCCACGATTTTCCTTAATTTCCTCCAAAAAACAAAAAATCTTTCACAATTCTCCACCCGAACCTCTCCATTGATTCTCTTCACCCGACTATTCGTTTCGAATGAAAGGTTGGAAACCGACTGATACAGCGGTGAAGTTTCCAGACAAAGGTTACGACTATCTTGAACGGAATTTCCGTCTGGGAAAGATTCGGAAAGGGAACAGTAATAACCGGCGTTATCTCTTAACACTCGCGCGAATATACATAGCGGTATCTCTCGAAGCTTTTATCGTTCGACGCGGGACTCGAAATTTCACGACTCGCAGTTGGAATTTAAATTAAAATGGGCCCGCGCTAATGGCGTCTGTATGCCGGGGCCACGGGCAAGACGTCATCATTCGAACGTGGGAAAAGCTTCGGTAGTATCTGGAAAGTTTCGCGATAAGATGGAAGCGGTACGAAAATGTTACAAGAATAATACCAGAAGCCTTCTCTCGCTTTCTTATCTAAATTTGGAAAATGTTTCCAGATGGATCGTGGCGATTTCACATGGAAGACGTACGAAAGCGACACGCGATTAAAACGATTGAAAAACCACTGAAACAATTTCCCTTTCGTTTGAATTGAACCGCAAATTAATCAAATTGCGTGTACCGTAGGACGGTCATAATCAACTTAAATGATTTCAAAAATAATATAAATACCATCGTCCCAATCCGTATCAATGAAACGAGAACTGCCCCGTATATCGACACCGCCGGAAAAACCACGAATCCAACATATTACCCAGCGACAGGCTCATCCACAGAGCCAATCGAAAGCGTCGCGTCGCGTCGTCTAAATCTCGCGGTCGTCGTTCAGCGTTGGCGTCGCGCGAACCTAATTTCGAGGGTATTGAGGCTCAATCGAGGGGAAGATTTCTCCGGGTCGTTTCGATTCTCCGGGAAATAAAGGACGCGTCGGAGTCAGGAAACGTTCGGATATAGTGTGAACGACTGTTTTTGTTACGTAGCACGACGTAGCGAACGTCGTTCCCGTTTCGATATCGAGCCTATCGCTCATCCACGACGCTGGTAGACGGGGTTAATTATACCGCGGATTGAACAAAAGCGTCCGGCTGGCATTTATTTTCATAGCGCTGTCGCTCTGATTACAGCTGTTCGCTCGTCCTAGGACAACGTTGAATCGCGACGCTGAGACGTAGTATTGAAGGCAGTATTGAAGGGGGCCGTCTTATGGTTATAATAGCAGCGGGTTTTCGGGAAACAATGGTGTCTGCTGGAGTGGTCCCATAGGTTCTCTTCGTTTCGCGGACATCGATTTCTTCTCGTTACGAACGTATCGGGGTCGGCGAATTTGGAAGAATTTTATTGGGTTTACACGTTGGTGGAATGGTATTTTCGATTGTCTGTGGCGTACACGTGTTAGATCTTCGTGTTTCTTCGAAGTTTCGTTGGAATTGAAATGTTTCTAATACAGATTTACAGATGTAGAATACGTTGAGAAAAAATAATAGGAAAGACGCGAAGATGAAGGTAACAATGATTATTGACATGCGACAAAGTAAAGATATTTGTTTTGTCTACAATTGGGCAATTTTTAATTTTCAAGCACTGATCACTGAAACTCCAATTGCACGTGGTATCTGTAGAAAATAATTCGTGATATCGCGTTTAATGTCCGATGCGTTATCAATTTTTTTGCGACAGAATAAATTACAACGTTCCGCGCTACAGTTTACTCGCGACGGTTCCTTTCTTGTATAAAGTTCATTCTCTCTATTATTGGAACGGAATGTCTTTCGTTTCGGCCGAACCAGTTTATTATCAGCTAACCCTGCGGACGTCTAACGCGCCAGTAGAATCAGACGTTCACTCTCAGACGGGTTGAATTACGGAATTTAATAAGCACTCGGGCACGTAGTAGGCGTTTATTTCGCCGAATACCGATCGTCGTGAATGGAACAACACGAAGCGTAAATTTCCTGTTGAGTATCGTATTTGAGAAAATATTATAACGTTATCATTTTGCAATAATTCAGATATTCGCTTCAGAATGCTTTTAATTATTTGACCATTATAATGGAATAGGCAGAGCGCGTTCACGAAAAGTATTATGGACGATTGTTTGGCGAATCCCAAAGTTTGTCGAAATAAAAGAAATAGTGATTAGTAGTAGTGCCTCGCGACGCTTAAGTCGAAAAGAACGTTGGAAAAAAAGGTTCGGTGGCGGGATGGAGGAAGGCTTGTCATTCATGAGAGAATATTTAAGTTCGCTGCCGCGAGAGTATGAATGTTTAATGCCAACGGCCACGCGAGAACCGGAGGGAGGAGAGAAAAATGCCGGAGATCGCGGGAGCAATGCAATTTTTCTTCCAACTGTCCTTACTTGTGTAACTCGGCCGTCCGACGATTTGCATAATCCGAACGAGAATTTATACGCACAATGTAGAATCATTGGGAAGCCGGAAACGCTCGTCATTCGTCAGGTCGTTTGTTCGAATTAAAATTCTCCCGAGGATAATTTGATAAAACTACGCCCCTCTAATTCTTCCTTCAGGCAACCGAATACATTACAGGAATCGCGCTGAAAAATATCCTCCGATTAAGACACCTCTCTATTAAAATCAGGCGTCGAAACGTGTTTCCCTCCCTAACAATTTGCCCAGCGCACAATAATTTCGCAGGACATAAATTAAAAAACAAAGAACCCCAAAGAATTCAAAGTTACGATGTATTAATCAATTGCAAGGGTTTGTTCGATCAACCGAGAAATTTATAAAGCAACAAATCAATCGTTTCCCCACGAAGTTCGAAACGTTATCCTTTAACCGAAATCAAGAATGAAGAATAAAAAAAAATCTCTCCAGCGATTCCTTGCGGGCGAATTCAAATTGAAATCCGTCCCGTCCACTTTCGTTGAAAGTTTAATAATTTCAAGACGAGCTCGGGCGTCGGCAGGAACGTTAATTTGCAATTAAACGAGGCCATCGGTTGCTTCGGTTCACGAAGGACGAAGGACCGGCGGAGGGTATCCTCCGACGACTGGGCGCATGCATTTCGCGGAGCCATTAAGTTGTTGGTATTCGCGGCCCAGCCGTGTTGCGAGGATCGCGGAAAATAATTAATCGAGATGTCTGGCCTCCGTGGAAGGGTTCGATCGAGGCCGAGGAATTTACGAAACGCGGCCGCCCCGGGGGAATGGATTTATTCGGCGTGAAATTAATCGGTTCAACAGGCCGGGAAAAAAAGCAGGATTTATTTAGCGTCCGTTCGATTCGTTTGGAGACTCTGGCGAGGGTCGAGAAACGCGGCAAAGAAAAAGAAAAGAAAGGGGAATAAAAGAAGCGGTGAAAAAAAGGATTGTTTTCCATAACAGAGGTAAAAGTACAGATCAATGGAAGCGCTATGGCTTTTCGACCAAGGGGGAAAAAGAAAAGGAGAAACGGCGATGCTGTTTTTAATTCGTGGAGTAATTTCAATCGGTGCTTGCGTACTTCCCGTTTTCGCCGGGGAAGTTATTTTCCGTAGAAGAAACGGAATATCCTCTCCTTTGTTCAAGTCCCTTGTAGAGATACGGATACAACGCGGCGAGAGATAAAATTTCGCTAATTACCTTCAGTCTGTTTGCCGGAAAGAGCAACGTGGTTCGATTGGGTTGCTACTAACTTCTTCTTAATTACACGCAACGCTAATTTGCGAGGCGACTTAATTAAGTCCATCTGCCGTTTCGGGTTGCATCGTTTCCACCCTACCACGCCTGTACAAGATTAATTTCGGTATATTAATCTGTGCCCGTGACGTTACGCCATATTCCGAAAATCATTTCTCCCATTTCAAGCCGATTGATATTTTCCTGCGACTCGTGCCAAGAAACGGATAACAGTAATCCCCTTTTGCAACAATAAAATGGCCCTGTGCTTAAACTTTCGACGTTTCAATTTACTTTGGGTCTATCTAACAATCGGATAATTTAACTCGTTACGAGTCGAAAACGAGAAACGAATAATTCCCCTCGCAGTACAAATTGCGTCGCAATGATAACGGAACAAAAGATCGCTGCAACAGATGGGACACAGAATTTTGGGGAAATTTCGTTGACGGAAAGGGAAATGGGGGAACGTTGAACAGCTAATTGTAACCATTGGAAAGGGTTCGAACATTTTTCACCTCCGCGGGAGTTCACTTGGTTCGCTCGTTGGGAAAGAATCGCGAGATTTTCGCTTGGCTCTTGAATGGCAGAAAGAATTTTACGACGGAACCGGGATATAATTTCCTCTGTGTTATCGCGATAACGAGGGCCCTAAGGAGTCAGTAACGAAGTCGGGAATCAGGAATCGGTCGATGTTGAAACCGTTGCAGTTCAAATAAGATTACGTTCTCGTGGAGGACTTGTTCTAATTCGCTCGGTTGCTGTTCAGCTCGCTTGCAAATGACGAAGAAAATCCCGTTAAAAGAATGGAAATACTTCGGGAGCCAATTCACGCAGTTATTATAAAGCGATGATAACTTTAATTCCCTTAACAGGAGTGCCTAATTTCTATTATCTACTTGTTATGCGTTTCTGAACATTCCTCCCGCTTCTAGGTAAACTTCTTTAATTCTTTTATTTTGAATTTATAAAAAACAAAATATATATATATATAAATAATGTACCTATTAAGAGTGTAAAACGTTTCCCCGGATTTTCATTGAAATTATTTCGTTATATCTTAAATTTCAATCTGTCTAATATTAATACCTTATTCTGTTCCAATGTTAATCAAATTTATTAAACGCTTCACTCGTCTTAAAACGACTGAAACGTCTCGAATGATTAAACAAAAATGTACGAGCGGTCGATCCCGTCGCGAGTTAAACTGCTCGCGTAATTTCGCGGATCATTTTTTCGCTCAACTCGTCCTCGATGGTCGAAAGGGTTAGCGGAGCTCGCAAACTATGCAACGCAGCACCCGCCGTCCGTAAAATTAATCGGATTCGCGTGTCGTACAAAAGTTGCCGGTACGTTTCCGTCGAGAGTTTAGCCGCGTGTTAAACGCGTGTCGCGTAACCCGATTTCATCCCCCATACAAATTTCTTGCCTCCGTATCAATGCAGCGTGGCAAGATTCGAATCGCGTTAGCACGGCGATTTTCCATTGAGACGCATTCGCTTAATCCGTATGCAATGTCGAGGAAACAGGGCGACGTTAGATAAAAACCGCAAATCTAAATCAACGAGAACTGTCAAAGAAATCTTTCGATTATTCGAAAGAATCCCCCGGGAAGTAACGAAAATTCAATCTTCCAAATTGTATTGTCCAGAGACAGTCACAGTTCTTCGAAGAAAATACTAATTAATGTAGGATTATTTTTCAGGGGAAATTATGATTGCCTTTTCGTTCACGTAAAATTTCTGTATTACTCGATATCTCGCAATTATTCTCTTTCACGACTCAATATACCTTTTCTCAACAATACTCTCACAACAATCCTCACTCGACTCCGCTTCAACTCTGCCTCAATTCTGCCTCTCGCACGCATCGTCCACTCCGTATATTCTTTCACGCAATTTCCCCTCCTATTCTATTCGTCATCCGTTCTCACTCATTAGGACCCACGCCGACACACGCACTCTTACCACGTGTCACAGTTCGACCACGGGTCACCATGCATCGAGATAAACATTCACTCGGTCCGCATTCCACGTTTCGATTAACGCTCTTCATTCACACTTCGCGCAACACTCGATACTTCCCTTCACACGATTCGCACGAAACCCTCTCGTACCATTTCCACGAATTCTTCCATCCCACGTTAATTGCAACGCACATGGAATCCAATCTCTCTGCACTCGGACATTCCAACCCGAAAAACCTCCTTCGAGGATACGTCGATCGCAGGTTTGTGTCGCGCACGAAAAACAGTGCGATTCGTGCGCCCGAAGACGCGTTTCGTCCCGTTTCGATATCCAAATCCGTTACGGGGACACGGCCGTTCGAATGGAAGCGCGTCCGCAGCCCGAAGGGTTGCTGAATGAGTGAATTCCAGGTGAGCACCGTGACCTGCTTTTTCCCCCCGCGAATCGCGTACGTCGTAGTAGCAGTGGGGTAAAAAATGCTGACTCGGTGGCTGTCAGTGACCAGCACGGTTAAGGTAGGTCGGTGAACGCACGTCGGAGCGAAAAGCTCGAGGGTGCGACAAGAACAAGGGGGACGGAGGGAGGGTTGAAAATCGTGCCCGCCCTTCCGCGACGATATCTCGCGAACGGACGATCGTATCGGGGCAAACTGGAAGTCATTTTAAAGGGGAAAGTGTAACGCTTCGAATGGCCGCAATCTTTTCCTGCCCACGATTCGAGGAAGTACCGTATTTTTTAACGGAAGAGGAAGAATTTCTTTTCCGCGCGTTGACTGACGACGAATGTTAGCGAAACGGTGCTAGTTGATAGTGTTAATGAAATGTTCATTGCAATTGGAGTTTGTTACTTATCCGAGAATATATGTCATTTTTATTGTGTGCACATTGTAATTATTATTACAGGGACCGTGTTCGAATTGTGCATAGCATGGTGTAATTATTAATAATGACTTTCAGCCGACGTACCGCGAATTTGTTATTGGTGGTATTGCGCCGTTCCCAGTTTTCCTGCCACTTTCCACCCTAATTTATCGCATTGGTTTATTGTTGCACGCGTTCTACACCCGTGTGATGAGGCTTGTTTGATTTCCACGCGGCGCCATCACTTGGAGTGCTCGGTGTACGCTGTTAAACCGAACTGCTCCATCGTGAAACGGTTGATACGGTCTGTAAACGAATGACACTCGCCGCGACAATGCGATGCTTCGCACGCGTAGTTTGTTCGTACAAGGCTGGTATTCAAATATGAACGACATTACTTCAACAACAGTTTCGTTGCTGGGAAAATCGAACGTGCGAGACAATTGTTAATTCAAATATAATGTCAACGTTCTCTCAATTCTACATCGCATTCGCCATTCGACAGAAATCATTTTGGACGTTGAATGAGTAATTTCAATAATTATCGAACGGGAACGAAGAAAAATATCTTCGCGTTGCCAAAAGAATAAGAAACGCCCGATGAGGGGCGAAACGTCGATAGAGGACGGCAGCCGCGACGAAACACGATGCAAATCGCAGAGAAATATATATTTTCGTTCCTGGTATCCTCTCTCGCCTCGTTTCTATTCATCGTGCCTTACTTTGTCCATTGTTCCGCGTTCCGCGTGTCTGATTGAAAGAACGTCTCTGGAAATTGATAAGGAAAAGTCAAATATCGGCCTCTTTACGTACCCGTCGTCGAGGGTCTCCTCGACGAAACATTCGCTGGCTGACTTTTCACGGGATCAAGTTCAATATGTACCCTGGAATCTGAATCGATTCTATCCTGCTTTCCCTTTATCCAACGTTGTTTTGCTGGGATCGAGCGATACCGGTGAAACGCGGACATCTTGTTTGATGTATCTGTTGAAAAGCTTCGACGAATGCCGCGCGGAATCTCGGACTAGACCTTTCTCCTGGTGATGATAAAATAGTGGGAAAGTTCGGTTTGCCCGGGGAAGAAACAGAATCGCGAGATTTTCTTCGCCCGAATGGAAATTGAATCTGACAAGTTTGTTAGTCAAATTAAACGGGGGTATTGGATTTCCTTGTCTTGTTCGTTTGGGAAGTAATTCGATGTTGAAAGTTGACTTGTACAATAAAACGGGTTGCTTCTCTGGTTGCTCGAATAACTAAATTGGATTAAGGACGACGGATTTGCGCAATTGAATAGTTTAACGTGGAATAATATAGAAAAATAGGAAGAATTTGATTACAAAATGAAATGCGTAACGATTAACGGCGCCACAGATGTTTTAATGGATTTTAGTTAAGATCGATTCGTTCGACATTTAATTGAATTGCACTTGCGCTTCGAGATTCTTGCGAGATTCTTGTTTTCGATTCGAGTTTGATGCGCGAGTAGTGGAGACGTTTCTTATACTTGATTTTTCTATAGCAATTTACGAGCATACTCTATTCCTGTTTCTATTTCAAGCCACCATTTCTTTCCCTTTTACGCGGCCCTTGTTACACGATTCTTTTATTTTCGTCACGGCCACGCTACTTTTGTTCGAGCCGTCTTCCTCGCCCACCCTACAGCAGCCGCATTCGATTCTTATCTTCTCAATTCTTTTCAGATGTACTCTACACCCCCCTCTATTCGCAGATCGTGTTGGACCTGTGTGCGTTATCGTAACCCGTTTAACAGTTTAAGCCACTGCTCTTTCAGTTTATCAGTCAACGTTATTCCGCAGCCATTGTTTCACCAGAACGCGACGCGAACCGGAGTACTCCACGCTTTCGAAATACGCTTCTCATATTTGCGATGAATAGGAACCAGCGTTCGAAAATGAATTGAAGAATACCAAAGATTTCTTTAACGCCAGACATCCATGTGAAACATTTTCGTTTCCTAAATTTAAACAATATCGCAGAGTTCCGCGGAGAACGATCTAAAATTCTGCAACTATCGCGATCGATCTCCCTAATCGTTGAATAAATGCCGCGAAAAATCCCCCATTGATCTGCGACAAATATAATCAGGGTAACACCGTCCGGACACGACTTAAAATTTGCCCAGCATCCCGTGCAACCCATCCGCTAACAATTTCAAACTGAACGACCATCCATGCCAACCCCAGACCCATGACCCGTGCCTCGCCCCACAGCCGCCCCCAAACAATGTTAACACAAAAACTCAGGCGAAGATCCGAAGTCTGTCAAACCTCCGGGGGCAACGGCGTCGCCGCCGAACGTTCAAAAAGGAACTCGAATTCGAGTTCGAGCGTGGCCGACGTCGACACGCGCTACCAGATTACACGGGCCCGCTCTCCGTGCTCTCGCGACAAATTCGCTGGAAATCCCAAGCGCCCAACCCTTTTGCACCCATCGCTCTGCACACATCGCCGCTGGCGAAACGTCCGTATGAAACGCAGGAACATGCCAAGCATGCAAAACGTCAGGAACCATCAATATGCATAACCTGGAGAACGACCAAGCGTACGCGGACGATATCGAGAGTTCTCTCTGCAACAAACTCGAGGGGCGCGAACGAGAGAGAGAGAGAGAGAGAGAGAGAAGCAGAATTTCCGCGTTCGTTGTCAAGGTAACGCGTTCTGCATTCCCTTTGACCCTCGAATTTGGCAACCAGCAACTTTCACGACGCGGTCGAAAGTGTTTCACGTCACAGTCACGTCCCTTTCACGTGAATTTCTTTCGTTTACCACCCTCTGAGGGTGCTCGTTTGCGCGTGTGATCTACTTACCCGCCCCCCCCCCCTTGCCCCACGTTGACGATCGAACGAGGGCGAAATTACGGGATTCCGATCAGCTTTCGATAACTCGGCGCCCGTAGACGAGGGAACGCCGCTGTAAGATCTTTCTTTTACGTCAGGCCGATGGAAATCGAGGTTTTTACGCGGAGCAGCAAAAGTGCATGACGGGGTCTTCGGCTCCCGAGGAGAGAACGTATTTTGAGACTAATGGGGGGGGGGGCAACTGTGACAGCGAGATTTGGATAAATATTTATTCGCGCGCAGATGTCCGACGAAATTCTGCCGGAGACTTAATTATTCGCGAATATTGATTCTTTTTAAGCAATAAAATATCCTTCGCACAATGTTTCATTTATTAGTAATTAAACGCGGAACCGTTGCAATACAAATATTAAACGCTAAAGTCCCAGTAAAGGGTGTACAAATTGAAATTTGATCGAATTCAAGTTTATACAAAAATTTGAAGACTCCGCAATTGACGCGGGCGCGACATTAACGATCAATAATCTGCGCCGTGCAATTAAATATTCTCGAGGAACGAAATATCCCGTTCAACTCCGACGGATCATTTCGATACATCGCTGATCGATACGGACGCGTATCGCAATGAAGATGTAAATTGAGTGGCACGAAAATCCGATTGAGAAGCGTTGCACAATAATATCAGCGATATCGGCGCGCGAAACGCGCGGAACGTAAATCGTGCACAAATTACACGGTTCTTGCGGAAACGATAACCGCGGAATGCATTTATTCGCGGATGACAGTCCGGCGTAATTGCATCGACGGCCTTACATGAATTTTAGCCACGCTTTCCTCAAGGGTGCCTTTCATTAATCACGCCGTTCCCTTATCTCCGTTTCCCGGTTATATGTTAAAAGCGTTCGCCCGATAATTTCATCCCCTAGCAATTACGTATCCAGCATTTCGTGCGGATAATACGTAACCGCGTTCCAACATGAAAAACGTCCCTGCCGTTCCCCGGTGAAACTTTGCTCCTCGTCCCCTCGAACGTGTACCCCTTTTTGCTGCGCCCCCCTCGAATTCAGATCGAATTCCGGTTTTCCGCGAGCAACAATTCCGCAATCGAGGGTTTCACAGAGATAACGCGACATCGTTTTCGACGTTCTTCGGTTGACGTTCACCTATCCGGTTCGCCCGAGCCGTTCACCTTTTCCCAAGTAGTCTATCGGCATTCATTTCCGCGTCAAATTACCAGGTCGCGCAGGTACGCTCGCGGCTGTGCAACGAAACGTTATTAACTTGTAAGCAAGTTCACGGTAACGTTAATAGAAGGCGATCAGAAATAATGGAACGAAGTTCGACCCTCTAAATTGTTAATCCGAACGGGGCTACGACCGGCACAAAATATCCGCTTAATAAATTCACTTGCACTCGGTGAAAGTCCAGTAAATTGGCTGGAAACGGGACTGCGCTGCGTTTACGAAATATGCGCCGCGGTTGTTCCAGGTGAAAAATGAATTGCAACGTCGTAAAGTGAGCTTGCGACGGATCCGTCTCGAATCACGTTGTGGGTCGCAATTTTTTTGTTAGGGATGCAACTTTTATGCTTCAGCTGGACACCATTGGGGAACACTTCCAGCGACGTGTAAAAAATATTTAAGTACATCAGTGTAAAAAGAAATTTTTGTCCACGGGATATTTAGGACGTATAGATAACTGTTTGCATTCTGTTTGTACTCGATATTTCAGAAAAATTGATTGCCCAGAGCATTTTTTGTTACAATAATATAGCTCTGTGTGTTTACGTGTAATTAATATAATTTAGACGATTATTGTGCATACGAAAAATAATAAAATATCGAGTACCTTTGCTATATTTGAAATGAACGTTCAGTAATTACGAAAAGAATTCCAATTCTGATTCCAGGCGATTTAATCGAGTTACCCTTTCGTCGCTATACCTTGTGGAGCAACAAGTGCCATTTTTACGGTATCCGGTGAAATCGTTGCGCGAGGTCGATCGTTACCCAGAAAATTAATCAAGCCCATCTAGCACAGACGCAGGGCTCGCGGTAATCCTAGAATTTAACGAGGCGAAACTTCATTAGCTACAAGGCGTGAAGCTCAAGATTCGCGGTATCAAAGCCTCGTGACATTTCCATGCTGTAATAATGACACTGCCCCGCTGAATCGTGGCTGAGAGCAGTCGAGGAAATAAAATTGCCATCCGGATTTCACAAATTCGACTACTTTTAAATAAAAGAAAAAGCAATGAGGTCGGGGCCAATGAATTTTCGAATAAATTAAATTCGACAGAAATTCTTTATTTTTGTCTTTTCAGGTATTTAGCACATACAAGCTTGACATTAAATTGTACGTACTGTTCAATCGTACATTAAAGGGTTCGCAATAAACTCCCCCAAAAAGCTTCCGCATAAAATACGAAAGAACAGGTTACAAAAAATTATAGATCAGCTATCATTGAATAAAAACATTAACGCAAACCTTCTTATACTATTTCAAATAAAACTGAAAGATTCAGATACAAATAAACGATATTAAAAAAAGCTGTGATATTAATAATCGTGATTGTACTATGTACTATACTATATCTCTCGTATTTATTTCTAAATCTATTCAAACTGAACTTCCATCGGGTTCGCGAACAATCTGTGCAGAATCTCCGAATCAGATCCCCAGAAATTGTCAGACAATCTTACGTGCAAGCCAGTTTGAAACAGAAGCGTGTGCAGGGTATCCATTTAGACAGAATGTCGAACGAACCCCGAAGATATTTGGATGAGATTCCTATTAAAGCGACGTATCCTTAACCATCGCTGCTTTTGAGGCCCGTCAAAGTGGAGTGTAATAATTTGTGTGCAGGGAACAGCTGCATATACTGCTACCAGCCTGCTATATGCGATACATATGTACGCCACGATGTTCATGGCATATTACAGAAGCTCGAGTGTACGCGTATTACTAATACAGTGCGTACCGTCAATGTATACATACATGAACCTTTAAGGGTTACGATTAACCCCTTCAATCAGAAACGCGAGACGTTGAACAAGCCGTTTCGTTTCCCCGGTAGAGCTTGCGTAAAATGGAGACCCGAAGGCTCCTGTAAAATAGAAACCTTCTCTTTGTTTTTAATTAGCGTTTTATTCGTAAACGATTTTTATAAAACTTACCAAATATTTTCATTTCAATGCTTCAATGTTAATATACCAAGGGATCGATAAAAATTGAAACGCAATATATTATATTACATTAAAAGGGTTGAATAGCATTTTTATCGTATGATACCATATTATAAAATAACCCAAGCAAATAAATAAGAGTATCCCATTTCCGCGCAACAATTTAAACAAATATGAAATATCGGTATCGCGAGGAGTGGTATGTAATTACAATAAATCAATTTAACTCCTTAAGTAGCCTAACGAGGAAACATTAGACAGTGCAATAAAGAACAAATACAAATAGTGCCGAAAGACGAGGCTCACTTTCGCGAAACGATTCCCTTTCAAAAGAACCACGCTCCCTTCACTTTGGTATCGCCACTCGCCTCTTCCCGTACACTTCACGCTTTTCACGTACAACAATTTACAATTTTTCGCGACGTTCAGGCCGTGAACGAAGTGCACTCGTCTTCCAGCCGGTTAGCGTGGTAAGCACGAGACGAAAGACGCCCGATGCGTGGCGTCGGAAACATCGAACGGAGAATGAGCGTCGCGTCGTCCGACCACGGGCTGATGTTCCTTTACGCGGTGCAACAGTCGAGTGCATTCGACTTTTTAGTGGTGGGTGAACACGTGTACAGGTGGCTGGCGAAAGGGTTGAGATCAGCGAACGACAGTTCGACGATTGCTGGTAACATCCTCGCGAATTGTCGTTTTCGAATATTTAGGTTCATTCTGAATGTGCGAATCCTAGGAGCGCAAGGGGGTTCGCGTGGTGCACCGTTGTGGGGTTCGCTGGAATATTTTCGAGTGTTTCAATTCGAGGGGAAATTGTCCGTTTTTCGCAGACGAGAATTGATTTGGAATATTTTTCAATATTTCAGTCAGGAAGTTTCACAGAACACCGTGGAACCCGAGGAAGTTTTTGGAACAATTTTTATTCGCAGCCAATATTGAAGTACCGCGAGGGTAAGAAATTCTGAGTATGAGCATGTGATGCTAGAGGTGTACAAGCCCCGCTGTGTCTTTGTAGCTCGCGCAAGAGAATTCGTAAAATTCGCCAATAGAAATTGGGGAAATTCTGCTGGAATTATTTTCATATTTTCGGACGTTTTTGAATAAACAATTTGGTACGGACGCGTTCGCCAGAAAATATTTTTAACGTCCACGCCACCGGGAAATCTCTGTCGCCATATTTTCGTATTTTGCGCGAAGAGGCGCGAAGGGGTTCTCAAGTCGCGGAGTGCAACTTTCGTCCAATTATAACTTTCTCCCAATAAATGGTGACGAAAGTTGACGCACGGATAACCATTCGCTTCGCAGTCAATAATTTTCGGTATCATAATTTGATGGTGTCGCCGTTCACCGTGCCCTCAGTGAACTGTGGACCGGTCTCGAAATAAATTCACCGTCGATTAAAGGCTCCTCGTAGCTGGCAGCTACGCGGGACATAGTAACTTCCTTAAAATTATCTCGGGTCTACCCGGAAGCCCACCATTGTACAACTTCCGGGCTCATTAAACGCGGGAACTTCCCCGCGCAATTTAAGATACACGGGCCACTTCCTTTCCAGGATCCCGAAGGATTTAATTTGAAAAGTCCCGCCGCGCGTCCCGGCGATTTTGATTTAATTCGCGGACTTTCGCCCAACTATTGCCGAATCGGCGAACTTTCGTCGTCTTATGAAATAATTTCCGACTGAAAGTCGTCGCTAACATCAAAGAACATTGTCGCTCTTGTCCGGGCAATGTACAGACCGTGGGGGGTAATTTGCACGGGGGCCAAGAAATTTCATAGTCAAAGTGGGATTTGACGAAGTGTCAACGATAGCGTATGCATGAAAAATGCCTGTGAAATCAGATTCTTTGTAGAAAGGGGTGGGCAGGTATGCGAGTGATGCTTTGCCCGTGATATATGACGTGCAAAGCATATTGTGCGCCCTTTGAAACAGTATCGTCACTGACCACGTGGTTTTTTAATATCAGAATGTGTTCACAGAACGAAATTGTTAAATGTAAAGATAATGATAACAACGGCGGTGTGGTATGTTTTAAGAACGATTACGAATGTCGTTACATTTTCATTATTAGCTTCGACGAAACGATTCGATCAGGTTTCTTTTTGGAGATGAGAGATACGGCGTGGGGGTTTGGTTAGAAAAAGGTCTGGATGATAATAAAGTTGTCCCGATAATACAAAGGATCTGCTTTTTGAAGAGTAATGGCTCTGTGATCGGCCGTCCATGGTATTACTTTGGTTATCGTAAGTGGATGTCGACCGTAAACCGTGTACCAGTATCAGTCTCATTCTTAGATCCCTGATCAAGTTTACTGTGCCACCGCTATATTGCTATGCGAAGAAAAGATCGCGCAGCCCGAAGATAGTATTACATTACTAGGTATCGATCCTTCATTCTTTGTACGGAATATTTTGTACGTATAACGAGCGAGAATAATGAGAGTCCCTTGCTTTGTTTGTAACGTTACCCCATTTTGGAAAACGAAGTCGTATGGGAAACTTGGCTGAAGTAAATTACAAAGTTCCACCTTTCCCCCTATTTATATAATATATCGTGTACAGAGATTTCCTGCTCATCGATTTTCTTCCAGCATTGAAAAACAACTAATCGTATAATACGATATTCAGCGGCAGAATTACACATTCGGTTGACGCGAGAAGTAATCTCAATTTTCCTTCGCGGAAAAAACTTTCCGCCGCACAACGTGCGAATCAAAACATTCCCGACGTTAAACCGAGAAATATTATTATCACAATGCTTCGTTCCAGAACAACATAAAGCGAAAGAACGATTTTCTATGTCGCACGCCACCCCGCCGCTTAATTTGATAAAAGAACTACCCTCCCTTACCATCCTTTTATCCCATTCACCCGTTTCGTTCTCGTTAGAAAAATTATTCACGGCTCGAAGTGGCCGACCTCCCCGTAAGGAAAGGCTGAAATTAGCATATGCGCGCGGCAGAGATAGTCACGCACTCTGCACTAAATCCAAGATAACTTCAGCCGAGAACTCCGAAGCACTCGGCTGTTACACGCGTGCCACTTCGGGTCCCCAGGCGCGTGTTGAATTCGCGTTTCCGCTGCGTAAGTACACCACGTCCATGCGCACAATTTATACACACGCGTGGATGTACTAATCTGGCGGTTTCTCGACGGCAAGTTCGAATCCTGCCGCGAACTCGCAATTTCAGCCCGGCCGCGAGTTCTGCACGCGCTTCCGGATGCAACCGTTTCCGTTTTGATATCGCCGGGTTCGCCCCATTGTCGCCTTCCTTCATTCTTCCTTAACCCTTTGTGCACTGGTGTTACTTCGAAGCCACATACTCGACACGCATATATTTCTCCCAATCTAAATATACGTGTATCTATTGTCTTGATTTTTTTAAATAATTTACCAAAGTATTTTATAATTCTGTTACCTCGTCGGGACCGATGCGTTCGTTGTTACCCGTCCACGCGTTGCAAATATATCGTCGCGGCTGTTTGCTTCCGAATAAATCGTTTAAAATTGTTCTCGAGGAACGTTGGGATTAAAATTGTCTTTGGCGCAGCGCTTGATGCTTCGGTTTATGTAGAATGACTTCTCGGTTGGAGGGAAACCGCGGGGATTCAAATTCGGTAAGCAAATTATGGATGGCGATACGATTGGCGAAGCTACACCGTTGTTGCACTTGTCGGGATAATTTTAAGCCCAGTCCAGACCTTGAACCTGATTCGGCTGGGTACAATTTATTTACCCCGTCTGCGCCGGGGCGAAGTGCACAAAGCGCCAAGGTAAAGCAGGGTAAAGTCAAACAAAGGGGCGCAAGCTTATTTACGCGTCGTCCTGTTCGTATATTCGTCGGCATTATCGCGAACAAAGCTCGCAGAAATCGAAACGGGCCTGGAAAATAACTTCGATCCAAAGACACTTCTGAAACTACTCTGTCAATGATTAACGCGCGGGCACAACGAACCCTCCGCGCGCATAGAACTCGACCATGTTCGAGCATAATTGTATTCGGATGAAAGTTTCGTAAAAAAAGAAAAAAGTAGGGCCCGAGAAACGAAGCAGACCTGCCCAAATTTCCTCGCCCCGTCGCTTAAGCACCATCGAAAGCGCGCACCACGCAGGCTCACCCCGACCAGTACCATCTTTTCTCTCCCCGACGATCCACCAGCACCCACAATCCACCTACCTATCTCCTCGTTCTCCTCTCATAACCAGCGATTCCTCTGGTCCCTCGTCGCGTGTACACGCGAGCATAAGCCGCGTAGCCTGCGACCTCGGCGTGCAAACGTACAGACGGACATCGGATCGATCCGGAGGCAGAGGGGCAGCGCAAAGCCACCCCTCCCTTCGTCGTCTCGTCGAAGGGATGCGGACCGCGGGGAGGGCGGCCAGGTCGCTGAAGGGGGACGGAGATCCTTGCGGCTGTTGCGCCGTCGCAACACCAGGACCGTCATCATCGGGACCAGACGATGCGACCCGGGTGGGGGATCGCTTCGTGCTCCGTCCCGTTTCCACCCGTGAGCCACCCCTACTGGAACCTGGCTAAACTGTGTTTCTCCCTGTCGCGTTGCACGGCCAGTTCATTCTTTCCCGTCCACCCGACAACCCCTCCGTCGTTCAACCGTTCACCTGTCTCCCCACCCGGGTTCATCCTTCCCTTCGTCCACCCTCGCCTTTCCTCCCCTGTTATCATCCCCTCCCTTCCTCGTTCTCTCTCTCTCTCTCTCTCTCTCTCTCTCTCTCTCTTACTCCGGTTTCCCCTATTCCGCCAGAAGCAACGCGTCCTCGTCGCGCCGACGTCTCGCCGATATCTGTCCGTCTCCCCGTTCAACGTTCACCGTTCTCTCGGTCTCGCCTGAGAATCTCGATCTCGGTTCGTTTCACGTGTCTCGAAACTCGCCCCCTCCCCGTACCGTTCGCCCACCCCCGTTCTATCTCGCTCGATCATCCCCCCACCGTACGGCGTCTCGCTCGCCCCGACTCTCTGGCAGCCCTGCAAAAACAAGCATACGGCGATCCCCAGTAGCACCCTGGTACACAGACCGGGCCAGAGCGTCACGCCGGGCGGCACTGGCAGCAGGTGTAACGTGGACGTTCTACGGACGCGTCACCCACGTCACACACGGTCCGCGTTGTGTCACGTGCTTGCCACGCGACACAGGTCGCACACCGGTGCGGTGGCCCAGGTGGACGCGGTTCCATCGGACGGCAGGTGGAGTCGCGTGGATTTTCGGCGTAGCCGAGACGCGGTTTCGATAGGCCGGACCGTACGATCGCGCCGTGCCACGGCGATGGTTCGGGGTGCGGGGTACTTTAAGCTCGCCGTTGGATCGTGATCGACGGGCGACGTACTCCGTGGATCGCACGGATTGAACGATCGACGCTGACGATCTTGGTGCTGGGAATGTCACCTGGATCGGTAATTGATGTACGGTGTCGTGTACGCGCGTGAGGGACTTGTGACCGGGATTTCGTAGTGTTCGAAGGATCTTGGGGATATTTCACGGGCCGATCGACGCGATTTCGATCTCGCTTCGTCGATCGCGCGTACGGGGCGACACTGGACACTGAGTGGACGGTGAGTTCTGTTTTCTTGGTTCGATGGGCGGAGGTAAGGCTCGGGGTATTATCGCGAAGAGAGGAGATATTGTTGTCTGACCGATTGGAGAGGCGATTGTGCAGTGCGCGGTTCGAAGTAGAAATTTTGTAGAATCGGTGGAAACGGCAGATTCGTTCTGATCGATCGAGACACCGGCCCGTCGTTTGGGAACCGTTAACAGTCGCATCGAGAAGCATTAAATCAAGAAGCGACGAGACTCAGCACCGATCTGTTCACCTCGTGACAATCGTAACGGTCGCTTTTTAACCGTGACACCTGAGAGTAGGACCAACTTCGAGATCATTTTCACCGTTCGTGTATTCGACGTCGGTGTAATTTGCCGGGAGCGCAGCCCCGTGGAAAAAGCGAACGAATTAAACCGACACTCTTCCTATTGACAAATCGTTCAAGCCAAACGATACGATTCGACCGGACAGCCACTCGAGCAACAATTGCAAACGCAATAAAAGGTGCTGTTTGCGCAGCATCCAATTTTCGCGATTAACTTCAATATGGTAATTGCTCGAATTGAAAGCGATTTGCATTAAATAAATTTCATCCGAACGACAGCGTAGAAGCAAACAGGGGCAGGCACGCGTCCGTATTAAATTTACGTTAATTTCACGCCTCGAAAAAAAAAAACAAACGTTGCAAAAACCAAAATCCTCCGTATCGCTGCAGCGCGTACACGTGTTCGTCGTACATAATTGACGCGTCTCGATCGAGCCGCAACGACGCACACGAAAAACTCACGGAAAGTCACTGCGCACGTGTCCCGCGACAATTTGTATTTATAAATTCGGCCAAGGTATGCAACGAAAGTCGACGGGAATCGAGGGGGGTCGTTCAGTCGATCGACGCGCGTCTCGATGAACGGTTCTCGAAAGGGACGATATAGTGTGTGCGCGTGTGTGTACGCGCGTGCTGGTGAGATTTGTTTAACCGGGGCCAGTGGTGACGGGAAGTGGCGGTGTTTGTCACGTTTCCGGAAGTGAATGGGAACCGGTCTCGTTTCGGCCGACAGATTATTCCAAGCGCGAGGGAGGGATACAGGGTGCAACGACGATTCCCCTAGCAATAGTCGACGGTGGTAAGTGCACTGTTTTGTAATTTAACCCTTCGCGGAGGTCGAATTCGGGTTCGCTTAAATATACAAGCTGGGTCTAAATTGTTTATAATACGGAATTTAATGTAGCGGGGGAATTGCGTTCTTATTTTTTTAGTACCAGGCACGTTCTACCTCTCGCCGCAACGAGAATAACCACTGATGCGACGGCAATGAAATGAAAGGTGTTAAGAAAATAACCCTCTCGCGTTTAATTTAACAGGGGACCGAGGATCGTGATTTCTTAGTCAATTCGATAATTCGTTCGGATTAAGCGGAACGAGTTTATGCATCGGGAAGGTAAATAAAATAAAAGAAAATAAAAATAACGAGACGCGTACGACTAGAAAAGATATCTTCTATTTCGTCTGAAGAAAATCGTCGTGAACGAGGTGGCGAGTGAATTTTTGGGGGAATTTCGCTGACTCTTTCATCAGACCTTCGGCGATGATATTTCAGTGAATCGAAGTCCACGTGGATTTGAAAACGAAAATGCCACGGGGTCGGGGGAAGGGTGGGTGGAATCTTGTTTACCAGCCGAGTCGACTGCATGCGCCCCTTTCAATATCGACAAATACTTTTCCACTGTCTTCAATTTTCTCCCCCATTTCCACTGGCCTCGTCCCGAAGTTTTCTTGGTCGCGAGACCGACCCGTTTCGCGATTGATCGAGAGAGGAGTGCTTCTTACCGCGGCGTACAATAAAGGAAGCCCACGTTCCCCTATTATTCTTTCAACGCGGACGGGCAACCACGGGAAAAGCGGAGATCGCGTCGACGTTAATCGAGGCGGAGGTCCTTCGCGCGATACGTCGTCTGCACCGTGTGCCCGCAGAGGATTTGAAGAAAAAAGAATTGAACGGGACAGAAATTCCTGTCGTTCCATCGAATCGAATTTAATATCCAGACGGACGACGAACGTTCCACAATTTCCGCGGTTGCTTATCGCGCGTACCGGTTTGCCGCTCGCTTTTGTTCCGTTCGACGCGCGTGAACCGGTATTACGCGTCGCGCACGCCGATATGGAATTATCGCGGCTCGAAGCTCAGGTGGTCTTAATGAATCTGCTTGAGAAACGTTCGCAATCGCGCGCACGTTGAATCGGGAGTAACCGCGGTATCGATTTATCGCTGCCAGTTGATATTCAGAGCTAATGGAACGGAAACGTTTACCGAGGAAATCCATTTATGTTCTTTCTCATTTTTTCCGTCGCGATCGATATAACAATTTGAGCGTTCGATCTTAATTAAAGGCCATTCGACCGTTCGCTTTATACTGTCTCGAATCGTTGAATTTCCAGTTAAACAAAATCCAATTGAAACCGTCGATAGCGTCGACGAGTGCAATTATAATTATCTTCGAAGACACTTTCGGCGTCGATTGGCTCGAGACGTTCTCGAACGTTGAAAATGCTCGTTTCGCAACGGTTAAGTAGCAACGTTTGTTCGAGCGGCCACGTGGCGCACTCGGCTGGCGCGGAACGACGAAGATCACGGTATCGGGCCGGGTTAATTAGGGAACACTCGATTCCACGATGAAGCAGTTGACGTCTGCGCCGCGATAATGAAAAGCAGGCTGGAGGCGGCGTTATCAGCGCCGGGTTTCAGCCTCGACGAGATCGTGGCTCGTTCGTCAGCCCGGGATCGCCGGGAAATTGGCCGCGAACTTCACGCTGTAGCTCGTTGAACTTTCCCTTTGCCGATCGACGACACCTGCCAGCCTCCTTTGCCACAGATTGTCGGCTCTGACAATTTTGTTACGCTGGATGGAAATTCTGTAAATTTTTTTTTTTTAGAAAGAGAGCATAGGGCTTCGTCCCGAGGAAAGAATTGCGTTCAGATATTTTTATTACAATTTCTTCTTCTTTCTGTTCTTTTTTCTGTTTTGATTTTTTTAGGTAGATTTTAGGTAGATTTAATATCGTTGCGTTTCGCCCGCGTCGAACTCGAAACGAAATCATCGTTATGCATCATCGTCTGAATCGAATCAGACGTGGATCGAGATTAAATATCGCGTCGCTTGCGCGCACTCGGTGCCCGCTATTTGTATATGTACTTACAGATGTGTGTTTGCGCGCTTGATCCAACGGACATGCCGATCGAACGGAGAAACAATAAACCGCCGGTATGCCGATTTAATTACCATAATTGTTGATTTGATTATGCAGCACGAAGATTTGATTTATTGTGTACGAATTGGCCCCTTTGTCGCCGGCCAAATACAAATGAGCAAATTAATTGTGTCGGTCAACGAGAAACGTCGGCGTTCCTTCGATGAAACGTATTTAGCTAATTTTGTAATTACGCGTATTTTCTGCCTGACGGTTGCGCAAAATATCTACAGTCGCGTCGTGCTCAATATTTCCACAAAAATAGTACGGTGCAAGGTCCCGCGAATCCAGAACCCATCGCGTATTTATTTACATCGTATTAATTATATCCGTCGATTTAAATTTATTACAAATTTGCGTTCTCGCTTTCTGCGAGCATGTGAGCCCGAACCGAACGTCTCTTTGTTCGCGGCGCATTAATAAATTTCGTAACAAGGGTTCAACGTCCATGCAAACGTCTCTATAGAAATGATGTACGTGTAGCACTTTCGTCAGGGTTCGACAAAAATGGGGGGATGAAAGTGGGGATTGCAAATTGCTGCCACGTCTGCCGGATGGGTTCACCACGTTCAAGAGATGGAAGGGAAATTGATTTTTTATCGCTGAGTGAATAGCCGCGTTTCCGCGGAATTCTGGTGTTGTGGGTTTTTGGCGAAACAGAGAACAGGTATTGTTGCCCTTTTCCAAGGAGGGGATTGGTCCGGAGGAAATTGTGTGAGGGGATATTTCGGAGCCGCGAAAGGGGCGATTAAGTGTAGGATATCGTAGCGAAATATTTATGATTATTCTTCGTCGAGTTATACCTGTGTCGATGATTCTCTATATTGCTTCTGTATTTCTCGCACTTGCCGAATTATGTCCGCAGTGTAACGTATACCAATTTCTGCATCGCAGTTTTAATAATGCTCGAGTTGAAACGAACGAAAAATAATTGGATCTAAATTCCACGTTATTATGAGCTAGCCCCTTTTAATGATAAAACACGAGCTAAAACATGTTCCGAAGCGTTCGTCGCACTTGACGAAAATTTCTGTCGCTTTGGTAAATATCGCGGAAATCGACGTCTCGACAGTTAAGCCCTTAGTTGCTCGTTAAACGAGTCTTTTTTTTTTTTTACCTTCTTTTTCGCGGCTCCAATTAAGGTCACAGTTCCACGCGATGTTCGCACTTAATCTCGCGTTTCCTCAAGGTAACCAAGAGGGAAAGCTTTCAAGTATTAATCGGGCAGATTACGGATGCGAGACTGATTTCTTTCAATTAACAATGCGACCGGGCCAGGCGCGTTTATTTATTTTGCATGCAACTGAACCAAATCTTGTTTACTGCGACGAAAAGATTCATTTGACCGAGCAAATGAATTTTTTTAACGTGCCCATTTTAATGGTTAATATGGAGGTATAACAAGGTATAGGTGTTACAGAAATTTAATTTACATCTGATCTTGTAAAATAAAAAAAAGTTTTAAATGTTTCGAAACTCCTCGAAATACCTTTGAAAACCAGACAGTGCAGCGCTGAACGTTGAGCCCTTGAATCTTCTGAATTCGTAAACCCTGTGATACAAAACCCTGTAATTCGAGGCTCTGCGACTCTTGATGGCTGTAACTTTAAACCGTGTAACTGTGAATTTCGTAACTCCTAACTGAATAACCCTGAACCCTGTAATTTGCACCGTGAGTCTGAACTTTGTAACTGTTTAGCGTGTAACTCTAAACTGTGTAACACTGAATTTTGCAACCTTCGAACTTCGAGCTTCCTGTGCTCTATGCTCACAAACATCTGACTAAACCGTCTCTATGTACGTTATGCGAGCCTTCAATTATTCTTGAACATTCGTCAACGATTCTTCACATTCTTTTAAACATCCGGATAACGTCTTTCGTTCTCGCTCCACTTTTATTCAAGTCGTTTGCTCGCACGCGAATAGTAGCGAAGGCCACAGGTACAGGTGAAAATCGGGCGCAATTCGTTAAAGTCGACCGCGTTCGAACGAAAAAAACTTGCTTCGCTCCGCCATGGAATTGCTCAAAAACTTGCGAAAGTATTTTATAATGACAACTTGCGGGGTTGCGTGCTGCAATATTCAAGCCGCAATTTCAGTAAGAGCTGCAGCACACGATATCGCGTTACTTCGCGATAGCGATCGTGTTGGCCCAGCCTGTCCGATGGTGTTTCATTATCGAATTTCATGTAGAGCGCTGTTTCCAAGACATTATAATCAGAAATTAAGAGCGGCCGTCCCCCGACTCTGCAATCCTTCCTTTATTTCGTTCGAAGGATTTCTTTCTATTCCCACAGAGTGCGGCCGCTTCAAATGGGATCTTCGCAAATTATTTTATTCTCGCATCCGTTTGGCAAAAGATATCAGCATCAAATATACTGTAAACGTTCTTATTTGCCGCCAACGCATTGCCAAATTAAACAATCGTCTTCCCAAGCAACGTTGCCAAAGCGCTAGATAAACTGGCCGACGCAAAGCCGTTAACAAGAAATCTGAGACGACGCTCGACGATTCGTCGATCCGCGAAAGGGAACAAAATCATCGCGACACCTTCGAAAAGTCATCGGGGCTCCCTTTAACGGCCACCGTATCGCGAGTGTATCAACCTCAACCGCACCGCACTCGACACTAATCCGCCCTGACAAGAGGAGAGACGTGTCCATGGGACAGGTGTCTTTCGGGGCGCGTAAAAACCCTGAACAGCGAGTTACGAAGATAGCATCGGCGCCGGGAATATAATTGAACGCCGTCCGTGAAGGGTTTCACGTTCGCGAAAGGGACGTCGACGAAATAGGGTGGAACGGGGAAAGGGAGCAAAAAGAAAAAAAGGGGAAACAGAAGAGAGGGTGGAAAAGAGCGGGCGGAGAGATTCGTCTTTCAAAAGGGGCACGAAAACGACGTCTCGTTCCTCTCTCTCTCTCACTCTCCCTCTCCAAAAAAAAAATAGAAAATAAAAAAGAAGCCGAGCGAGTGGCAACCTCGACGACGACGATAATGATTTATTAATAAGGCTGGGATGGCCGGGACAAGTATAAGATCTCAAAGGGAGGAAAAAAAAGCCTGTCTTCTCGTCTCCCTCTCTGTCCCACCCCGCCGTCCCACTTCCCTCAACCATGTCCGCCTGTCCTCCTCCATCCTTCTCCGCTCGAGGGAAGCGAAGTTGTCTTTGTGCTCGGTCGCTGGCACGTTTCCTTCCCCTTTTTGCCGCGACGACACGGAGCACTGGGTCGACCGAGCGGGACGTCGCGGCGGATGATAGAGGACGAGAGACGCCTCGGGCCCTCTGATTCCCTGCTGCAACCCCGACAGACGTCTTACACACCCTCGCCGACGGTTAACTTCATATTTGTTGACGGCACGGACGGATAATGCGAACGGTCCGCGCCACCGACCCCTGGGATACTTGGCGGGATGAGTGCAGCTTTTTTTTTTCTTTTTTAGCGTTTCTTGATTGTGCTGCTGAGACACGGCAGATTAGAGGTCGACCTCGGTTGGAGGTAGAGTAATCGGTGGAGTTCTCGAGGCGGGCCGAAAGTGTGTACGTTCGCGTTATATTTTTCTTAACATCGTCGATGTTAAGGGACTTTGAATAACGGCGACGCGTTGCGCGAGACGCAGCTTGTATAACAGATCGTGGAGTGGAACTCGTTGGCGATGGTAATCGATGTCGAGACCGCGATACGTACGGTTGATCCTTTATTCAACCTAATTCTGCAAAAGGAACGCGGCTTTGTTGCGCACGTAACGAAGGTAGAAGAAGACGCAAACGAAGGGAGAAGTTGAGGCGAATAACAGCGACTCGCATAAAAGCCGCCGCTTATTAAAGTATAAACTAGCGTTGTTTAATGCAAACCGACGGTTAAGTGTTTTTGCGAAAATGTTTATTCGTTTTCGTTGAGGAGTCGTATCAAAATTACTGTTCGGCCGGAAAATCAATTATTGTTATTTATTAGGACGATTAATATGTAATTCATTCTCCGTATTGATTTGTATTTCAATTTATCGTTGCAAATTCCATTGAAAGCAATATCGCCGGCTAGTAAGGGCGTTCGAGTAACAGTTGCACTTTCCCTATAGGCAAACGAATCCGCTCGTGTTATCTATATTTAGTTCAGAATCGATTAACGGTAGCTAAATTTTCTCAGTATCAAAGAGTGTCTAAATTTACCTTTCCACACCCCAATGCTGAGCACAGGAGCCACGTCGTCCCTCCGTTCCAAACAATTGATTAATCCGAACGGGAAACCACATTGAACTTTAACAACAATCTCCTGTAAATATAATAAACCGAGGATAATTACAATTATTTGTCTAATCGTTCGAAAGTGCATGGTTTTAATCGCAAAGAAAAGGGTAGAAATGCGAGCCAATTAGTTCCGAAAAACGAGACTGTCTTGTTCAAAGAGGACAGCTTCTGACGCGCACCTTTTAGTTAACAATTCGCTTGCTGCGTCGCAGTGACGACGGTCGGCCACCTTTAAGCTTCAATGTACATTTCAATGTATATTTCGAAGCATGGAAATTCCGTGTCGCGAAAACCCGATTGAAATCGTGTCGCGAGAATGAAACGTCGAACCGTGAATACGTGATTTTCCGTCGCGTAATTTTGTTGATTGAAAGCGTGGATGATGGTTCTTTTAGCTGTTGCCGCGGCCGAATTTAAAATTCGCCAGCGAATTTGTTGGTCGGTCGGGAGATTCGTGCAAAATTAATGGCGATTGCTTGATCGAGTTGTTGCAAATACTTCGGTAAGTTGATTCCGCGTGCCGCAAACAATTGTGTCGCGTCGACGGAAATCCTGAACAAATTTTTCTTGGGGACCAAACGTTTCATTTTGGATCGCATTGAACATTGGCAATAAACTTATTCAATGATAATAATATTCGATAGGATGTGAGCGAGTCCTAATAGAATTTTCGCGAGACTGTTTTTTTATTCTTATTTACTACATAACGGACAGCGTACGAGTAAACGGAAAACATTGAAAGCATAGTTTATTTTTATGGATCGCAATGAAGACTTTTAAACAAGGGAGAAAGCTTTCCGTTTTGATGGCATATTTTCGATTTCATATCTCGAAACGACAAACAGTTTCGCACGGATTTAACGCGGCGTGTGTTTGCGAGATTCGCGAAAGTTGATGCTCAGAAGATGGCATCTTAGGGAACATTGTTCTCCGAGAGACGAGAAGTGTCCGTCGAGTTTGTCTTATTCCACTTCCATCTCGTCCAACTTGCACGTCGAGTCGATTTCGCGGCGAATCTTACGACTTTTCCGATCGATTCCATCTGGAACAAACTTGGATGGGTGGCATGGAAACTTGGGGAAAATTTACCGAAATTTTTAGCTCTCGATAAATTTGAAGACAGCCTGCTAAAGAAACTAATATCGTCCTTCGAGATACGAGAAATTTCTCTGAATATTTATTAAGAGAATGGATATATCTTACATGAAAGTTTTCTGATTTTAAATACACCGGCGTACAAAACTAAAGGATCACCAAATGATCGATACAAAATTGTGGACATTTGAATTGCTAATGTTACTAATATTATTCAGTTCAGCGTGCAATATGTCGCAAGGGTGTCTCGATTCTTTTCTTCTTTCTCAGATGCTAATCTTGGTTTTATTTATTGGCGTCGATAGAGAGGCGAATAATTACCAGAGATTTCGCGATTTCTTGACGCTGTCCGTTCGAAAGAAACGAAGAACGGGCGATGGAACAAAAGAAACGTACGGTCGGGATAAGGAAGGCTACTTTAATTTGCCTGCCAGAGAATATGCAAAGGGGCGCGGCGGGGGTTCGCGGTGAATAAAAGCGCGGTGTTTCTTGAACAAACGGCAATTAATTAGCAAAAATACACGGCGAGCAACGCGGCAGGAATATCAAACGAACGAAGCTGCGGAACCACGATAACGTTGCCCGGCCTTGATGCGCAATTAAATCACATGCATGAGAATAAATTTAACTACTCGTATTACGGCCGGCCCGTAATTAATCGCATCATCGACGGAGAAAGACACCGGCTGTGTGCGCGTCGCGAGTCGAATCGATCGAGATGGAGTCGCGTTTTTTCCCTGACGTAGTCGCGAAATAAAATATGCCATTGATTTCTTGCTGGAATTATTTGCTCTGCTTAAGTTTAAAATTGATAGTCACTCTGTTCATAGAGTGCACCTATCAATATTATCTTCCTTCTTTCTTTTGTCCTCCTCGTTACAATGATATTATTAGACGCAGCGGATATTCCGCTTTAAAGCGTACAATTTATTTCAACGAATACGGGTTAATTCAAACGCTGTTGAAGCTCGCTTATTTGTTTATTCATCAATCGAGCATACCAGGGGAGAATTTTATATACCGACATTATATACTTCGTCTGTCCCTAGAAAAGTGTCTCCCACTAGAATCGTTCGATTAAACGAATCCCTGACGAGTCGTCCCTATCTACATTACTTACCTCAATCTTCTCATAAGCCAAAGAAGAATCTCGAAACACAGAAAGCGATCGAACGAGCACTATCCGAGGCGCGAAAAGCAGCACTCCGTCGTCTCCGTTTCCAGCTGATCCTCTCCGCGAGCCGAGTGTACTCATCGAGCGCAATTAGCATAATAAACGAAGCCGCGGATAAAAGCGGGGTTCGCGGTCAACGACGTGGTCGGTCCCGTGATTAGGACAACAAAGAGGGGGACGGTAGCAGGCTTATCCGGAGGGGTGAAACGTCAATTAAACGCGGGGTCAGCGGGCGGTTGATGCGTCGGCCGACGGGGTAGAAACGCCGGTTCGCCGGTGCCAGGAAGCTTCGAAGCCACGCCACGTTCCGCTTTTTTACGAGCGTTCGTTAGCTACCCCGGCTCGCTACGGACCGTTCCATCTCCATCCCCTCGTCCTTTTTTTTTTCGTCGCCCGAGCAGAACTGCTCGGAAATTAGCTTAACTTCGTCCCCCACAACCCCCTGTCACCGGCTTCGACGGACGGGAACGGCCAAGTTTATTCTGAGGAACTGGGTCGCGAACTCGCGGTCGCCGCGAAGAGGGGACACGCCTCGGAATTGTTTCCGAAAAACGCCGGAAACCGTGGACGAAGAATCGCGAGCCACAGGTAGTTTGACGCGGAAGTTATTATCGCGTTGCAACGAAATTGCAACGAAATAGTTCGCGAGGCTAGTCGAGGGGACGTTGGCGGAAAGTTTGGATGCGAATTGAGGGGCGAGATTGCGGCGGAGACTTTTTCTTCAAATAGTTGCGACAGTATTCGAATGATTTTAGGATATTATGGAGAAACGGAATCTTATTTGCGACGCGGAGCTTCGAGATGACAATTTAAAAGAAGAGAAAAGTAGAGGGCGGCAAGAATTTTCGTACGTGACAATTTGTATCATGTGCGCGACTGAACGTTTACCTTTGCGCGCGAGCTCGGTGCCAAAGGGCAGTTGTTCCAAAGAAGAGACGTATTTGATGTACTTCATTAATTAGAGTACTCATTTGCTTGAAACTTTGCGAACTCCAGTTTCCAGTCCATCGGTGCACCTCCTTGATGTGGCGGCGCACCCTCGCGGTCGCCACCGAAGGTCTTCCGTCTAAAATTCCTGTTACAGTTCACTGCGAACTGCAGTTACTTATCTCGTCGCAGGTACACGCATCTCCGCATACACGGGGCGTATCACTTTGACCGACGAGTATCTGCTGCGATATCAATCGAAAAATTAATTCCCGACTGTTCGCCTCGCGGGCACCGCAATATATTTCGTTCATTAGTTCGCCAACGAGAAACGCGTAGAACAGTGTTCGACGATTAGTCGAACACGTTCAGGTTCATCTGTATTTACGTTTCCGTGGCTCGATTACGCCGTTGCGCTCGCCGCGCCAGTTTCAACGTTAATCACGCCCTTAATGTACCACTTAAAGTATTATTCGAGACATTTTCAGTTGCCTCCGGGGCGAACCATTTACCGGGCCGCGAGGCGAGCCGGATCCGGCGAAGATAAGAAAATTCGTATTAATTTCAACGGAGGCTGGCAACAGTGGGTGGTGGTGGGGGGGGGGGGGGGGTCAGCTTCGAGGCGTTCCCCCGCAATAAAATAATTTTAATTGCAAATGCGGGGACGCGGTCGCGTCGTATGAAATTTAAAATAGGACAATTAGACCGCGTGGCGTGGTCGTTTCTTTTTCTTCGCGATACAGGTACGCTTCTTCTCACCTCGGAATACGCGTCCCCGCGACGAATGTTGCCGCATTAATTATTCATATCGGTTGCACGCCCGTGAATAACACTTTGCTCGTTCCTTTTTTTTCAATTCCCCTTCTTCTGCTTGCTTCGCGCGACCCCTCCCCCCCGGTATGTACCAACAGTGTTTCAATTTTCGGTCCGACCGGACGTATTTTTTAAACAGTCTTGCACTCGAGTATTTATGGCCGCGCAAACCCGGCGAATGATTTGTGTTTGAATGGCGAGACGGGTCTGAAGTCGTCCGAACGGATGCCACTGCCGTTTCGAGGGGATAATTTTCGAGGTAGAATGGTTCGTCGGTCGGGGATGTTCGAACGCACGAATATTTATTCGTTTTTCCAGTAATGGGTATATGAATTTGATTAATTAACACGGGCACGCAATCATTTATTTATTTATTATTGCCGCGCGACGGCCGTGCGTATATTCGCACCGAACTGCGGCCACGAAAACGTTAAATTAGCCGAGTCGAAAGTAAAATCGGATGGATCCTCGTCCAGTCGTTATTAAATTCTGTATGAAAGAAGGAAATTAGAATATAATTGGAGCTCGATGAAAGGATTCCACCCTGTGAAATTTCCAACGATCTGCAGCCGCGTAAGGGAGAAGCGGACGATATTGGGTTTACAAGAGTTTTATTAAACGGTATCAGCCACTGCCACAGGGAGAAATATGAGACACGTTAAAGAAGAGCCCAACGGGGCATCCATCGACTTTTAATTGCACAGTTCAAAGGGTATCCGTCTAATTTCGCGCTACTTACGTCCGAAGAACGCTCGATATGGAAGCAATAAGAAGCTTACGGGTCCGCGAGCCCGCGGTTACCAAAGCCATATCGATCATACGAAGGAAATAGCAAGAATGGGCCATCCATTTTTCAAAAGCGAATAGATCTTCAGCGGTCAAGTGTTTTCTGGTCGAGCGATACATTACGGAAGCCTTTTGTCACGCGAAATTAACCGCCCGATAAAAATGATTCGTTTCTAAAGAAATTCAGCGCCAATCCGTTCGACCGATAGAAAAAAAGCAGCTGGACAATCGTTTAAAATTTCTATATCCGATTACGATCTCGCCACGTCAATGAAAATTTGCGAAACGATAAACGGGAAATAAGGACAGATCCTTCCTCGTCGATTTCCCAATCAGGTGTCACGTCGAATTCCAATCGGAACTCAACCCTTTAATCTCCAAGGGTGCAAACCGTGGCTTCGATCGCGAGGGCGATCCCTTCCACGCCCCCCACCGCCAAAACCCCTTTCTCGCCCCGTTTCTTATCTTCTGTGCGTTTACCAGCAGCCCGAACTTTTCCTCGAGGATCGTTTCTTAGTCGCCTCGACCGGCTCCTCTGAGCCGGCCAACGAGACGCTTTTGCCACCGCGAAAGAAGATATCCTGCTGCCCCCCCGCACCCGCCACCTTTAGTAAGGCTTCTTTGGCCCAGAATCATACTCGTGTCCCTCCATCGTGGACCTTTCTCGCCTCTCTGGGCCGAAGTCGTTTTTCTCCCTTTGAAAGGGCCGTCCCAAAGGCGGGCGTCGCCCTCGGCTGCTTTTCGTTGGCCACCCCCTAATTGACCCAGTTCGCGGCGCAAGTATCTGACCGTACAGTCGACGGGGAAACTTGACTTTTCGGGGCACTGCTGTTTCCTTCGCGCGAAGAAGTTTCTTTTCGCCGCGCGGTCTGACGGGACGGGACGAGAGCCCAGAGGGAACAGATTGAATTAGTCGGGGTAGAAATTGTCGGGGCTGGTCGGAGGTAGAAAAATAAGGTGTCGATTTTGAGGGAAATTAGTGTTGCTCGATGTTTCACTCCGGGACGTGTTCATCGTTGCTCGCGACGACCGCGTTCGACGAAATTATTGTCGTTTGTCTACTCGAGGTTTCTTTGTGTGGACGGAGAATATTTGTCGGGCTGGATACTCTTTTTACATCCGTGGCACTTTTATTGGGTACTCGCGACGGAGGTTGTTCCTTTACCTGCAGCAACGCTCTCTTCGGTGTTTATGACCGCTATTACGTTTCGGCTGGATAATTTTTTTTTTCTTCATCCAGGATATTCGCGACGGAGTTCGTCGCTTATTTTCCGTAACTTCGTCGAATTTATTCGCCGAACCGTGCCCGGCTTTCTACGGACCGGACTTTTACTTCCTCGGTACCGGTATTTCTTTCAGTACACTTGATCAAAGAAATGTTTGAAGTCCATGGGAGATTACTTCGCGGACTTTCGCATTTTATCAGAGTCTCACAGCGGCCCGAAGTTTAGTACATCCAAAATGGTCTCCAAAGGGCAACCCGAGCAAACATAACCGGCCAGGCTGATAAACACGCGGCCCCATTGGCACAAAGTGTACATAAAGACAGTTTGAGATAGCCAGTTTAGTCCGGCCAGGCCAACCCCAATTTCATCAGAGTCAACGGAAGTTCAAGTTCCCCTCAGCTAGTGTACACCGAACGCGATTGTTCGGTCTTGCTCGAACGTAGTCGATTCGGGGCGAGTGTTCGAAGAATTTCTGTTTAAATAAATATTAATCGTCGAAAATAGTCGAAGCACTTGCTCGGCCATTCGTAGGAACTTTTCAATACATAGTTCTACTAAGATCGCGAATTTATTTCGTTTGTAATATTGTTAAGAAATCAAGAATCCGAAATCTCTTAGCAAATTTTAGTCCATTACTAAACATTTCCTCCGCGCTTCAAGTTTCAATCACATTGTTCACCTATTACCACGGCTGCCCGACGAGTATTTGCAGGCTGAACGAACCGCCTATCGTTAAATACTTCAAATCGCAGTATTTAATAAAGAAGCGTATAATCGAGAATTCAATTTAGCACGTAACGCTATCTCAGCGCTGGCCATTGTTTTCGCGTAGCCGTTAACATTTGCAATTCCTTTCATAATTCACCCTCGAAAATTCATCCCCCGAGCGACAACGCGACTCCCGCGATTGTCCGTGTAATCTCGAACGTGGAATAATAAAGCGTGGCCGGCGAATCGGGCCGAGTATTTCGGTACGATAATTACCGTTGAAACACCGTACGCGCAGAGAGATGTGCGTAGAACCGGGAAGTAGAATAATTCGTTCGCTTTGAAACGAACGTGGCTTCTGGCCGTGACTCGATGGTAACGAAGGGTTAAGTAAAGTAGCAACGGAGTGATCGTTTAACACACGATGTACCGGCGCACGGGGGTGGAAGAAAAGACAAATAAAAACGGAAAACCGGCGCAGGATACGAGGCATCTCAATTTCAATTTTAATTCGAGGAGGAAACGCGAGTCCAACGAGGTAAATCATGCTCCGGGAATTACGGTGCAAATTAACGAGGACGCATAGCTGGGAGTTTAAATCGAATCTTTGCTTGCGTTTGTTGTGATATTATAGAATTGTCTTGTATTGTTGCTTTGACAGCGACTGGATTAAGGTAATTCGATACGCGAGCGGGGTGAAACGATTTCTGGATCTTTGTGCATTCTGATTCTCTCGAGGTTCATTCGTTTAGTTTTGTTAAGTCGAGTCGGGATTGATGCCGTTAATATTTCAGGCATTTATGAAACTCTCGAGATGTTTATATTTTTTTGGGGAATATTTATTAATCGATTAATAACGATGTTATTAATTTGATCTTCCGTTTCTTCATGAATCAAAAATTCGTGATTGTAAGCTCTGTCTAAGTGCGACAACCTTTCTATCAAATTCTTGAACTTTGTCCACGATTCAAAATACACTGGAAACTCGCAGGAACCAAGGTTCAAGAGAACGTGACTACATGCGTTGTTCGTTTCTCCGGGTTTCATCTAATTTAGTGAAATTAATGGGCGGCGCGTTATCTAAACGAGTGCGGACAAAAACTCGCGGAAGCTGGGTGCCGCGAAGAATTCCAGCGGCCGCAATTCAGCTGCTTGCCTCAATAAAAGAAACGCCAGGAGGCTACGTTCCTTTATCCGAACGTCGGATAAAGTCGTGCTCGACGGCGGATGAACAAAACGAAGACCGCCGTCGACTTGTTTGGGAAACAGAACCGGTTGCGTCGCCGGGACACCCGATACATCCGTCGATTTTTCCAACGAAGCTTCGGTCGCGAACAGACAAACAGTAATCTCATATCAAACGTTTCTCTCGAGGTCGATGGATCCGGCAAAGATTGCATCTGGTCCGTCGAGAGACGACGAAAACGAGAATCTCTGGCGGAAAAGACAAAAACGAAAGTAGAGGACGGTGGAATAAACGGTCGAATAAAGAAACGGGGGTATGGGGGGTGTTGGGTATTTACGGTGGTCGCGCGAACGATCGATCGATCGAATATTCCACCCTCGTCACGCGAAATACCCGAGTTAATGTTCGAACCCGTCCCATTCGGTTCGGTCCTTCCGTTTCGTAGTTGGTCGTCGAGCTCTCACGTGTGTGTGTGTGTCCGGGTGACAAAGGCTCGTGGACCGCCGTTCTTCTCTCGCAGTCGAGCTTTCAATTACCCGGCAATTCCCGACGACGTCCGTTTAATTTCTCTTCTCGCAGCCAGCCGCGTCGTCTTCGTTCCGCGCGAACCGTCCGCCTGTTCCCGTCCTCTGCCCGCCCGCCGCGGCGGCGAACGATAAATTTTCGAACATCAAACTCGAGCTCGATCCTCGCGCGTACCTCCTTCGACGGGCGATTTTACGGTGCACGGACGGTCGGTGAAATATTTTTGTTCGGACGAATCGTTGTTCGTAAGAACAGGGACATTCGTGTGCGGTGAATCATTCTTCATCAACTGTCCGATTGGGTCGAGATTTTACATCTCGAGGAATTAAAGAGTGGCAAGCGCGCTGAAGTTACAAGTATCCGCGTTTATGTTTGATGCAGAGAAGGGGGAGAATAAAAATGAGAGCGAAACGGGGACCGCGACGCGAGTAGTATAGGGGCGTGCGCGGTCAGACGCGACAGTTGCAAGAGCCTTGTCCACATTGATTACGCATAAAACACACGGTGGCCGGTATAAAGACTGGGCAGCGAAATATCAATCGAAAGTTCGCCAATAAACGTCGTTCTGCGTGACGTTTGTTGCTCGAAATTCGTCGGGAAATCAATTTGTCCGGACTGCGAGGTACAAAATGCTTCGCGCTCGACGGGTCTAACGGTGCGCAACCGTTCACCGGGAACTATTAAAATGCGAAATCTAGAAAAGTTGGAGCGTAATGAAACTAAAATCTGACGAGCCTTTCCAAATTTTTCCTTCACGATATTAATTTCAAATTGTAGACTAACGTAATTAATTTATATTATAGAATAATATAATTAATATATATTAAACAATAATATAATTAATTCGTCTACGTTCTATCCTCGTCTTATCTGAAAGAAAAATGTCCGAATAAAGGGACAGACCAAATTCATGACAGGAACGAAGCATTGGTGTGAAAAAGGAATATGTGCGTATATTTAAATAATGCCAAGTCTAAGAAACATCAGCGATTAAAATGCATACAAAAACGGGACGGAATATAACAATCTCCCTCGGCCATGTATTGTACCAACGCGATTCCAATTACCTCGGTTTCGCCGAATCATCCCAACTACCATAAAGACAATGGGATCCTCCGTGGCGGGTTCTCAAAAACAGGGGAACATTCCCGTATCATAAACTCGGTCCACCACGGCGTGCCCCCGACAAAAACATCGTTTGCAGGGACGCGACGTCGTGGCAATAAAATAGCCCGTCTCCGAACACGCTCGCGTACCTAAAATAATTCAGAGATACGAAACGCTTGGCGGATTGGGATAAAAGGGTGAAATAGATAGGGCTCGCGGGGCGGGGGGGTGGGCGCGCACGTAAATAAGGGGAAACGCGGAGATTTAAACGCGCGCCCGTAAATATTTCCAGCCGAGCGTGCGCATGCAGAAATCCTTAACGACTGGCGGGCAAGCAACGGAGGCGTTTTCCGTCGACGCGACGCTTCTCGTCGATGCGAAATATCGAGACGATTTTCTCCGCCGTGTTGCTCCGAGGGTCGGACGGCTCGAAGACATCAATTTACCTGTCGAACGAATTAATAAAGAAACGAGGAGAACCGACGGAAGAAGGATATTGGTAATCGGTTGGATTTTATCCCCTTGTTGGCGGTACTTGTTTATAAATTTCGGGCAACGCTTGATCGTCGTAGCCTGTCGAAGTTTCTCGTGGTTCGCGTCGGGCGAAATTAAAAGGGAACGAGGGAAGTGAAACGAAGTGAAGACGAATCGTGCGCGCATGTGTGTATACACATGCACAATGTGTATACGCGTGTACAGAAGCGTCGAACTCGACGGAAACGAAATAACGTTGCAGGGGTTATTGTGATGCGAACGAACGTCGACGAGAACCGTCATCGACGGTTCCCTTTCAAAGGTAGAAATAGTTGACACGGGGGTTCAGAGACGGTTCAAGGAACGATGCTCGTTTTTCGACGGCTGTCGTCTGGCGGCGGCCATAGTTAAAACTCGGCGAACTCTGGGACACGCCGGGGACAAAGGTGAAAGGAAAAAAACGAGGGATGAAAGAGCGTATCGGAATGGTGGTCGAATGAACGAAACACGGGGCTCGCCTTTGGCACAGTTTCCAGTGATCCTCGACGAGATAAACGGAACATTGAAGTGAGAGGAAAAGTGCGGGGGTGGGGTCGACACAAGTCGCGGAATCGATAGAACTGTGCGTGCAGGGGGGTTTTCTGCAGTCGTAAAAGTGAATTTATTTTGAACACCCGTGCCCGGGCGGTACAGCCGTTCCGTCTGTTATTTTTGTTGATCTTTCTTCTCGACTGGATGCACAATTGGTCAGAATGGTAAAAAAAAACAGATAGTAATTCATTTTCAGCAAGTGTTTAACAATTGATTTCAGTACTGTCACGAAAAGATTAATCTTGAGGCTGCGATGGCAGCAATATTTCCATTTGTTTGTTCACCCTGCGAATATTCGATTTCCTTGTTTCATTTCACTTTGCTTCTTCGCTTCCTTCCGTCTTAAAACTTGCTTCGCGCGTGATTAGTGACAGCGTCGTCAATCGTAGCGACAATGTATAATTAGGTTTCAGAGGTTCTTCCTTTTTTTGTTGTTTTTGTTTTCGTTAGACAATTCTGTCGCCGTTAGATCGGGTCGTTTCAGCGCGATCTATCGAACAATCGAAACGTTGTTTACCACGCGGAAACGGCTGCATCGAGTTTCTTTGAATAACGCGACTGGAGCGGCGTCGTTCACGTTTCCCTCTTCCTTTCGCCATTGTCACACATGTGCCCATTGTTTCCGCTTATGGAAATGCTGTTCGACGATCCAATCGCCGTTAGCGGTCATAAAATCCTGGAAAAACGCCGCTTCTTTGTCCCGGATATTTTTTTTTCTTCCCCACCACGCCTGTTTGTTTCGCCTGGACGCCGCGAGAATTGCAAACCGAGGCTTCCACGCGAGCCAGCGGAACGATTTTCGAAAATTCTACCGCTGGGGGAAAATTGGAAAACTTTCGCTAGGGTGCATAGATCGGTTTATGCATATTCAAGGTAAGTGTCTCGAAGTGTATCAAATGCTGTGCGAATGAAATGCAAAATTCGAAGGGAAGTGAAACAAGGAAAAAGAGAAAAATGTAACAGAAAGTGGTAATTATTGCGAGCAACATTTTAGAACTTCGCTTTCCACTTCGCTGAAATTCATCCTGCAAGAATTCATTATTCATTTTCCGATCTTTGCTGTTGCCTGCTCATTTCGCATAAAAATCTCCCCGAATAATAGAAAAGAGCACACTGAAACTATGAAACCATCCCTCCAGATGAAAATTTTCTTCCAGTAACGTTGTCTCGCGCTCGCCGGCGTGCGATGCACAATGTCCGCGAGAAGAGCAAAGCAAAACGTCGAAACGTTCATTCGAATGGGAACGCATACCGTTCCCGGCCACCCTTTGAGCTGCTTAAAACGCAATTACGCGGCATCAGCATCTAATTGAGCGCGGTTCTGTCAGAACCAAGTTGAATTTTCTCGCCGCGAAAAGGGGACAATGCCACGAACGCGTTTGCGGTCGCTGCACGTGTTGCTCGTCGCATTTGTGCACGGCGTCGCTGCGTTTAAAGAATTCTCGCGATTAAAGCAGCTGGCAGTTTCTGGCCACGGTAATCGTTGCAGACGACAATACGGGACGTTCGACGATCTCCAGGGTGTCCCACAGCGATTAGACGGTATCTATTCGAGGACCGATTAAAAATAATTCGCAAATTTTGACGGAGGGAAAAGGGGGCGCGATATTTTCTAAAAGTTCGACAATAATATCGTGGAAATAGCTGTTTCATTTGAATAAAAATGGGTGGGTTCGAGATTATTAGACGCGATATTAACTTTATAACGTTGAACAATATTCGGGGGACTTTGTAAAGGCAGTTCACGTCTGTAGAAAAAATTTATTACACTTCTCCGATTAATTCAACTTCATCGAGAGCCTATTATCGTAGCATTAAACATCGCTATTAATGCAACTCGGAATCAATTATTGCGATTGCTTCGTCGATTTCCTTTCAATTGTGTTTTCAATCGAAATCAGAACTTCGGTGGGACTTGTAAAAAATCACGGGTGATAGCTTGGAAAGGGTTCAACGTTTCCCAGTCACGACAACGTATCGACAATCGAATGAACGCCGCCAACGCAACGCGGTACAACCGATTGAATTATTTCCCGCTTTTCGATGACGTTTTTCGCGTTCGGCCGGAATGAAATTCAATCAAATATAAAATAGCTCGCAAATCAGAAACACCAATACCTCTCGTTAAACTCGATTTGTATGTACATACAGATAAAGAAGAAAAAAAATGCCACGCGCAGAGGGTGAAACAGAAATTTTACTCGCGTACCCGCGCCGATTATTGTTCCACGCGCTGTTTTAGTCTAATTCAATTTACGAATTAAACAACAGATCCGCCGGGCCACCAACCACGGCATTTGTTTTCCCTCTACATCCCGCGAACCCACGATTATAATTATCATTACCAAACCGAACATTTCGTAATCCATCGTGACCCGTTATCTGCGCGGACAGTTCCACGTATTTTCGACTTCAACCGAAATCGCTACGAAATCGGAGATACAAAAATCTAAACGATTACGCGTGTGACAGCAACGCAGATTGCGAAGCAAAGTAAGCGAAACGGGCACAAAAATATTTCACAAAATTGAACAAATCTCGAGCATGCTAATCTCTAACACGATAACCAATCCGTCAATGTCCTTCCAAACAAAACAATTCCCTTCCTCGTCCACGGTTCAATTCGTACTCGTCGCACAATTTAAACAATATATCGTCGCCACCCTTTCCGCCAATCTCTTCGTTACTATCGCGTCCGGCGTCGCGACGAATGGGAAACAAGAAAATGGAATCGCGCGCGTAGGAATTAGCGCGGCCGTCAATTTTTTAACGATGCGCCAAGGGACGCGGCGAAAATTCATCGACGTCCGAACGTTGGCGCCCCGAGCCGGTTTGCCCGCGGCAGAAAAGAGAATACGAAATTGTCCCGGGTTCGGCATCGGCGCGCAAATTGCAGAAATTAAAGTGGCTGCGGGGGTTATCGGTACGCCCGCGACCTACATTCCTTTGCCCGCGTTTACTCGCCGCGTTTCTGTTATCGATTATCGCGCCGTCGAACATTCGGGCCGAATTCTCGCGTCGCCGGAACGCGATCTTCCCTTCGACCCGGTTGCCGGACGCGTATCCTGGTTTGGCGTCGTTTAAACGCCGCTACCGGGATGCCGGCGTTCGTTTCTCGTTGGAACGAAATTTTCGTTCTTGATCGTTCGACGATCGCGTTCCTCGTCCCTCCTTAATTTTTACGCCAGAATATCGCGGGGATTCGTGTAACTTTGATTTGGACCGCGACGAGAGCGACGAACGAAATATTTAAATTCGCGTAGCGAAATACTGAAGCGTTCGTTCGTTTCTTGTTTTTGGTTTTCGTATTTTCGTAACGACAGAAGCAGAAAGGGACGGACGCTAAAATTGGTGCGATCGTCGATTTCTTTTCGACGCGGAAAACTATATTTCGAGGCATGAAGTGCGTTACAGTTATTGCAAACGCAATTTTAATTGCACACTGCGTTCGCGAATAAATAACACGAAGAATGATAGTCGCGTGTCGTGGTGCACGCGTCTATTTAACGTTCCCGAATGCGGACTTCGTTCTCCTGGTAGGTGTACAGGTTTCAAAGCACATTCTGCATAAAATAAGAAGCGCGATCGTTGCGCATCGCTCGCCCGGCGTTACTTCTACTTATCTGCGACAAGATCTGCGGGCAGTCTGCAGGTAACGACCCGGCGAAGGCGACTCCATCGTTCTGTCCTTTTGAAAAAACACTTTCAATGCGAGGTGAGACACTCGTCGCGGTAGAATACCACGCGAGTAGTCTCTTTAACGAATTTCTTCCTCCTTTCTTTCTCACGTTTTTCAACCCCGCCAGACAGAAAGTGTCACCTCCGTTTGCGAACGATCGAGTTCGACTTGAAATTCACCGTCCGTCGAAATGGAGATTTGACGATTCGGGAAATACATTTTCAATGGATAGCTATTGAACTTTTCCGGACAGGTGAAGTTGCTGCATTCGTGTCCACCGAATTATCAACGATAACCGGGTAAAGTAAAATAATTATTTCGTGCAATAGCAGTACAATAAATCGCTGGAAATTTGTACATATTCACCAAGCAACCTCGACGATCGCCACGCGTCGCAATTAATTAATTCGTTACACGAGGAGTGCCACCCCTCGTTGCCATCTCTATTCAGCCGTCGAACTTCGCCTCTTGCTTGACATTCTTCGCGTGCTCGGCCCAAAGGACGATAGAAGTTGGCCCGGGAAGGAAAACCGAGATCCCGATCCCCGTAAAGTTTCCGTCGGATCTACGGTGCTGATTCTCCGGTAAAAGGGGTGAATTCCACTCGCGTCCAATTACCATCGCTGACGAACGGGCCGGTCTACGTGTCTGTAACGCGGGGGCAATCATTGTTCTCGCCGCGGTGAATGGTCGTTCTGTCCCATCGATGGAACAATGTCGACGAAGGAGGCGGACGGTGAATGCAGAACGCCGGGTCATTCTGTCTGCGTCAATAACGACGCAAGTGGAGAAGGAAGAATGCCTGTGCAGGAACTTGACCGCATTTCGGAGCGAAATTAGAGTCGTTTCGAATTCGAGGCGACGCGAGACACGATCAGCGGACGGGGTTCGGAACGATTGAAGTTGGCGAATCGTCGATCGGTATATGTCTGCGATCGCGGCGTCGATTCGGGCCGACCGATTGAAATTCGACGGACGAAAATTTCGCCGAGGGATTAAACGGTGGATTGAAAGTAATTCGTTGAATTGTTTTCGCGGGATGCCGGGTGGGGAAGGAAAATTAATGAAAATCGAGCGAAGCGAAACGGGACGAGTCGTTTCAACTGGTGACGCGGGAGACGAAATAGAGAAGTGAAGTAAGGGAATAAAATTTATTTACATTTCGTGTATGGATCTTAATCCTGATTGGTTAGCCGTGGATTCCTGTTTAATTAACTGCGGGACTGTGTTTGGCTTTCTGCTGAAACACCTTGTTTTACTTGGCGCTCTTCAGCTGTCCTCGGTCCATTTCTGACTCCTCCAACATTCTCTGTCGCCCTCCTCCGGGTTCGATTTCTTTCGCTCTAACTCTGTTTAGCTTCGCTCTCACTAGTCACGCTTGTTTTTCGTGGCAGTGTGGCTAAAAATAGCGAGGTTCGAGAAACGAATAAAAGCTAGCGTTACGAAAAATTGTTGCTTCGGATAATAATAAAACAAAGGGTATAACGTTCGTAAGTTCCAAAAGGTAATTGCATAATACGAAATGAATGTTTATTACCGTTTCGAAACAATCGTGCCCGAGCGAGAAGGAAGACGAACACAAAATTGCCGCGAACGAAAGTGTAGCAAACAAAACGCAACAGTCGAAACAATTATGTTAGAAAGAAGTGAGAGGGGGATGAATGGAATAAAGAACAAAGCAAAAGCAGCAGTCTGAACAGCTCGTGTCTGCTGCATGCCAACGATGTAGAATCTATCACAAATTTCACAATTAACATGAATCGCGAGACGCGGGCGCAATTCAACGAGTAGCAATTCGCGTAATTATATCCAGCCGTGTTTAACGATTCACAATTATTCTAATTACAATCAACGCTGCCAATTATTTATTTTGATACGCGAACCTGCCATCGACGAATCTGTTCACGAAACCGGCAACACTACGAACAGTATCGCTTCGCGGATCGATAATATCGACGGATGCAGACTCCCTTGAAACAATGTTTCCGACAATTTGAAGAAACCGTCCGATGTGCACGATAACCCTAGATATCGACACGGTTTATACATATACATATATATATATCTCTCTCGGTGGAAATCGTTGCGCAGAGAATCCCACTTAAATTCAATCGAACGGGCCGTATACCCCCCGGGAACTGGAAAAGAATAATACTTCTGAGGGAAAGTGCATTTGTATTCCGCGTGCTACTTTCAAAAAGTTCGAAAGGGGAGGCAAGGCACGTATCGCGCAATCGAAGAAGTTTCGCCATGAAATTTTGACCGAACTTGGAAACCACTGTGTGAATAACTCCGATGATGGAAAAGCAGATAGAAGTGAAAATGTAAAAGGAAGCATGGAAATGCAATAAATTTAAGGGGCCGGTGTATCGATTTATTTCGTTTCAATTCTTTCAGCAGAATTCCAATTTATGGATTTTTTTATAATTCCTTTATAATGGTATTACTGTATATATGATATTATATGAATGGAGAAAAATATAGGGGAACGCAGCAATGAAATATATAACAATGCTTGCTTGTATAACTTGGAGTCTAGACAAACGTATATTTTCTATTTTGTTTTAAAGTGACGGAATTTTAATGAACTCCTTGCGCATCCCTTTTATTTTATCTAGCTCGAATCGTTTCAATTTCTTTCAGCTTTTCCGCAAAGTCTGTACGAACATTTAGACCGTACTTTTTTTTTTAATCCTTCCACTTGGCACTGTCTCCCTTTAACTCTTCCTCGTTCGTGTACTTTTTCTTTTACCCTTCACCCATCCTTGTGCGTAGGGACTCGTATCTCCGCGACTTTTCATAGCTCTCTAAAAACCATTCCCTATGGGAAAATGTCCATGTCTTTTCCTTGGACTTTTTAACTCTGTAATTTTATTTAACCTCTCTCTTATTACTGCTTTCTCCGTTTTCTTTCGCATTTCCCTGCTTCCTCCTTACATTCTGTGTCTTCTCCTGGCTTTATTCGTATTTCCAGTTGCATCGCTAAATTTTCGCTCTCATTTTTTACCACCAATTCTGGTCCACCTTCTCTGGCTCTCTGTGTCTTTGTATCTCTCCTGCTTCTCATCGGTCCTATTCGATCCACCCTGGTTCTAGCTCTCCTCAGGTTTATCTAACCTCGTCTGGATCTTCCTCTTCCTCCTTGCCCATCGTCAGGTCTCCTCCATCCACCTAAGCTGATCTAAGATCCTTCTAATATTTCATATTTTCTCCAGCTATAATTTCGTCTCTCTCACTTTCTCCTCTATCACTTGTAGATAGATGTTGAAGCCACGTTTAACGTTTTCCACAGTTCAAAATGTTCCTTGCATATATATATATATATATATATATATATATAGCCGTGAAACAAGTGCATATTGCGTTCGTATTGTCTTAATTCGTGACAGTAGCGTCGGCTTAATGGGAAGATTAATTGAACCAACCACTCAGATCGTATTAACGGTCGTAATTATGAAAGTTTCGCAGCGCAAATAGATACAGGAATTGAACGAGGATCGCCCGGTGTGACGTTGGATTCCCGGTTAAACTCAATCGAAACGGAAACGTGGCGAGCTCCCCGTCCCATCCTCGCTGTTATCTCTGCTTCTCTGTGATCGCGCGAACCGAAGATCTGCTCGGGCGGCAACGAAAATTCGACAAAATAAACCCCTATTTAATATCTATTAAATATCTAGAACGAAAATATTCTACACCCCGTATCGTTAATCTTTCAATTATATTTATCCAACGCGAATCGTTCGTCGCCTCGGGCCGATAGCAACGACGTTACATCGTTTCCCACGAAAAACAACCGAAACGACGAGGCCATTAAATATTTTAAGCACACCTTAGGACGAACCGCCGAATTAACCGAGCAAACAATAAAATTCAATTAACAAGCGTCCCCTCGGCCAACAATTTCACCCCCGCAGCGCTCGAGGCACATCGAGCACCGCCGAGTACCGCGGCGGCCAAATCACAAGAAACCGCCCTCCATGAAAATACTGATTAAACCCTGCAACCCTTCGCGTGCAACGGCGCGATGATTCAAAGAACGCGGGCACAGAGGAGCGAGGCACAAAAGCGTCGAAGGTGTAAGGGGATCGAAGGAGAAGCTCGCTGGAAAACGGGCGAAACGCGCGGAAAACGAAGCAAGCAAGCGAACCGGCGACGGGAGGAAAGGAATTCACGGGGGCGAGAAAGGAAGAGCGACACCGGAGCGGTGGATAGAAAGAAGAAGAAAGAAAAGGACGCGAGAAAGAAAAAGAACGAAGGGTATAGAAGGGGTTAGAGAAAGGGGTTAGGGAGAAAAGAGGGCGTCGCGGACGACGTGTTCCAACGATTCCCTTCGCTTGACACTTTCGTGCCCCGGTTGAAAGAGCTAGTTCGGCCCGGCGCCGCTGGCACAAGGCACCGCCACGGAGAAGCTTTGCCGATGGCAACGTGGCGAGAAATTACGTTTCCGCAGCTGGCACCGCAGACATTCCTCGACTCGTTTCTCGCCACGTCTTTCGACGTCGCGACGACGGAGCTACCCCGCCGGCCGCAGGAATCCACGGGCGACGCGCCCCGAGCGTCGTCGCATTTTCGTATCTTTCACCGCATTCTGGGGAGTACTGTGGTCCTAGTTTCAACCCTCGTTCAACGGCCCCAACCCCGAACCCCCACGCCGTTTCGCAGGTACTCCCCGCGGCGAGATTTCGTAGCGCGTTCAGCGGCTAATTTGGACGATTGTGCAAAGCATGGATTGTAATTCGGAACAGAAGAGCGATTGATAATGGTTATTGCGATGCGTGTAATTTAATGGCAGGCTGAGTTCCTTTTTTTTTTTGTTTAGCTTTGGACGTTGAGCGATTCTTTCTTGGCGAGGGGTAAGTTTTGGTTTCAAATTGTATTCCGCGTTCTACAGTGTTTCCTGTCGTTTTATATTTCCCTGCCCCGATAAGATTTATTTTGTTAGTTTTCTAGAGTTGGATTAATTTGGCGTAAAACTGCGAAGTGATGTTAGGTTCGGATTTGTTACTCGATTTATCGTCTTCGAGGGTAATTTTGTATTAATTTTTGTATTTATACATGGTGACGTTAACATTGTACGATTATATTCGAAGTTCAATCCACGCATTCTGAGCGTCGGGTAAAATCAATTAGGTGATTAATTCGAATAACTTCGCGCCGAAGGTTTTTTAAACGCCTTTGTTTAATTCATCGCAACGGCCGGGAAGGTAGAATATGAGTAAAGTTCCAGGAATTTTTCATTCTACAAACGTGCACGATGATCGTTATTCCAGAAGAATATCCCGATGATAGAAATGAAATTGCATATTCCAAGTTTGTAATTACGCGAAATCGCAGATTAGCCAAGCATCGATTGTCTTGGCGCCGATTATTCGGACTGTCGATTAAGCGGAAATTGATTCGCGCATTATCGATTACCCGAACATGTACACCGAGAGTTGCTTAGAACTTTGGTCTATGTCATACTATTAGCGTTGGAACCGCCATAATGGACAGGAAGGTTCTCTTATACATTTGCTCGTTGATAATTCTATTTATAAATATGCATATTTATTAACTATACGTTACTCGAACTCGCTATCTATAAAGAATCGATCGAAGAAACAGGAAAAAGCGACGCACAAATGTGACACACGATAAAATAATAAATTTCACCAAATAAAAAATAATTGATACGGACGAGAAAATATATAATTACATATAATATAAAAGAATTACGAAGCTAAAAAAATGCCGCACGAAAATTTACACAAATTTACACGAGCATTTCGTTGCTCCATATTGTTTCGTTTTCTTTATAGAGAAAAATCGCTTTACAAATATATTCCTTCCGTCTCTTTTATTTGCCAGCCCCTAATTCTCGTTTCTCCTTCTCCATCGTCGTTCCATTCGATCAAATTGCTGACGACCTCGCCGTCGGAAACAAAGGAGAACGTCCACAGACGATTGTTCAATCTTTCGTGAAACATTTCGCGTTACAGCAAGGAACGGCACACGATCTTCGATCACCGTAGAACGCAGACGTGGCTCAGGTAATTGGCGTCGTTTATTTATCGAACTCGGTTCGGCCAACCGTCGCGAAACGATGCGATTATTGTTCATCCGCGTGGGCGGACCAAGTTTACAGCAAATAGTGGAGTGCTGTTTGCTTTCCATTAGGGAGAATTCGGTTTTACGGGAAGCTGGCGGTATGTTAAAAGGTCAGTGAAGAGTTTCGCTCGATCGATCGTAATTAGACGAGGACGTACGACTTGGTATTTATTAATTGTATTATAGATCGAATGGTAAATGGAATGATGTTGCGGTGAATTCGATGAAAGTTTTTGTCTATTGCTTGAAATTCTGACGCACGTAACGGGTTCATTGTGCTTTCGATTTGATCATTGGAGACTTGCGCTGAAATTACTAAGAATAAGTCTCTTTTTGTTGTAATTAAATTGTCCGAATCAGTCGCACTCATATGGATCGCAATTCTATTTCGATTATTCACACGCGCTTGCAATCAGAATCTGACCATTTTAAATCCCTGAATTTCCAATTTCACAGAATTTTTTACAGAAAATTTTACATTGCTGTCGAGTCCCTATAATTATTCCGATGATTATTTAATATCGTAGTTCCCCCAGAAGTAATATAAATCGGTTGAAACCAAATTTACGAAATTCAATTATTATCCAAATACCAATTATTCATATTCGTTAATCTGGAAACCAGAGGCGGGTCCCATATAAACAGGTGGAAGCTGAACGAGCGTGGAAATAAGTCGTTCTCTGGAAGATCGAAGAGATACACGTGATGCATACTCCGTAGAGCATTGACGAATTTCACGCATACGAAAAGCTTTCCAGCGTTTGATAAATAGGGCCGGTAGGTGGTGGTTGCAGGTGCGAGGTAATGGATATATCGGTTCTCCAGCGTTGCACGATTAATCAACGGGAACGACGCCTGGCGAGCACTTTTGGGCTGCTTAGAAAAAATTGCTCGCTGTAAATCGCGTTGTTCCGTTGTTCCCCCGTATTCGCATTCTAATTTATTCAGTCGTCCCCATGAAAACGGAAACGTTGGTTCGCGCGAAACTTTCGGCATGCAGGCACTAAAATTCCGAATACCACTGTTACCGGTGTCGATATTAAAATTCTGCGGCGCGTCGAGGTAACAACCGATCCACATTCATCCCTCGACACTAACGATTCGCCTTGTTTCTTGTAACGCGCGGAATCGCGATGGAAAATAATTTCGTGGCGACGCGGAATGTTCGACGCGTTGAAACTTAATTAAATCCCGTCGAGCCGGGTACGATACGATTTTTAATCGTCGCAATTGATACTAAGCGGCCGGTTTCTCGCGCGGGTCGAGAATCGATACTGGGACTCGTCTCGTTCCTCGAGAAATATCGCGACGCAATTTAGAAAGCACCGCCGGAGACAAATCGTCGCGGTGGCAATTTTTCTACGGGGTGGTGCGGGGTGGCCAACGGAAGCAACTACGAGAAGCGTTTGATTAATTCAAGGGGGAAGATTTATTGCTTCTGAATGAAACACCGTGGTACGTATTAAAGGGCGAGCCCGAGAGGATCTTCGCGCATTTTAAAGCTAAGGAATTCGTGGTATCAATTGCGTGGCAAACGGTGGAAGAACGGGAGGAGAGAATTTGGCCGACGATTGGGATTTCGTGCTAATATTGGGAACGTTTGGTTATTTACGGGGATCAATGGATTCGTTGGTAAGGGTGGATTTTATTTGCAATTTTTTTTATTATTTTTTCGTGGCTCGTTGATGATGGTTTTTTGTCTTTTCTTTGAATTCAAGATTTATTTAGCTCAAGATTTGCAATGGTTTAAGAGATTCTTATCTTCTGTATTTTGATTGCATTTCAATATTATATTACTGGCACCACTGCTATTACTACCGTGATTACTTTTGCTCGTGTTTCTATTTTATAGACTGGTTTGCTAAATAACTGTACGTCGAATTTTATACATTTCCGTGAGAATGTCTATGGAAGGTTTACTCATTCGTTTTTTTTTTTTTTTTTTTTTAAAGAACCGTATCTATAACAATTTAATGAACTCAGTTCTACATCAGTGTGTATATGTATTCCAAGGTTTCAATTACGCTGCATCCTTTTTTCTATAAACACCGGCTTAATTATCAGACGATTCGTAACAATAGAAACCGTGAATTCATTGAAATAAATGGAAACCGCTATATAGAACGTTATTATCGCTCGGCGATCGCGGTATAAACGATTCTGTAATTAAAACCTGATCACCCGTAAAATGGCGCCGCCGGATTTTCTACAGGGTGCTCTTATAAAACAACCCCGGCCGATCGTGCATCGACCACAAACCTCGAACAGTTCTCGAAAATCACAACACCGGTGCTCTCAACGAACCGCGCGCGTTCAAAACACGATAACAAATTTTCCGATCGGACGATCGCGTTGAAAATGGTGGCGACGATTCGGACATATCTGCAGTCGGTCGGCGGCAGAAGTATTTCGGTCTCGTTGTTTAAAAAAAAAAAGGAAACAAAATGAAAAAAGAACACAGCCGACGCAACGAGACCTCGGTTACCGTGCATAATGTAGCAACGCGTACACACGTACGTAACGGTACGTGCACGGAGGTACACAGGGAGCAGAGAGGAGGACTCAAAACGAGTATTGCGACTCTTCTTGTAATCTCCGCCGTGGCAAAGGGGGGCGGGGAAATTTGCATCGCGAGACAATAGGGATGCTAGAAGTTCCCGTGTACTTTCCGTTTGCGTACACGGCCAAAAAAGTAGGCCGCCCAGGGAAAAAATGAATAGTTCCTTTGTCATTTAAATGCGATCGTTTCCATTTCCCCATTTTTCTCGTTTCTTTTTTTTTTCCATCGTTCGGGTCCTGCGCGCGAGATCGCTCGAAAAAATCGTTTTTAAAGAGAGAGAGAGAAAAAAAAGAGGAAATATTCGACGAAGGATTTTTGTTCCCGCACCGGCGTGAAATCGGATTTTGGGAACCTTTTTTTTTTTGGTTTTGTTTGGAAAATGTTCTTCGCAGCTTGGCGCAAAATATTCCTGTTTAATTCGGCGGATGTAAATTTTAGATTTCGCGGCGCGAACTTTACACGCACCTGTGCGGCATCGGGCAGGTATACATGTTTCGCGGAATGCTTTTAAACGTACGACGATTCTAAACGGAGAACGTACGTTTTTGGGAAAAAATTTCTGACCGCACCGAATAATCTTTATGCGACTAATTTCTTTCCTCGATTATTGCTAAGCACGGATGGATCGTTCCCAGATGTACGGTATAATCTTTGCAACAGTTTTTTTGAAACAAGGAAACGTGCATATTATTTCGTAATATTCGACAGAACAATTTCTTTCCACCGTATTACGTCGAAAAGTTCGGACCGCGAATTTAGAACGACTCACCCTGTATGCTAGATAAATATAATTATCCGTGTTCAGTGAACTGCTTTGCCCAGTGGGTTAGCCAATTTATTCGGGCCAGTCGTTCGTGAAATTTACGCATTCGCGTTTCCACGAACGTTAGAACTATCCAGCCCCGAGTTATCCCCTTATTCTCTGAACGCACTTCTCCTCGTTCCTTCTGTGCTCCTCGTCCTTCCGCAGGATAATTAAATCGCAATATGAAACGCCGGATGATTATTTCTCAATACCATTCCCGTCAATAAATGAATGGAACCGAAGAACGTTTTCACACGGTGTCCGCGTGCGGCCGAGCGACGCCGTCACGATTATTTCGCCCCGTCGCCAAGGGGCACGCGGGTTAACATTGACCAACGTATCCTAGGGGAAAATTTACGCGTTTTCTGGCCAGGGGAAATTAAATGTCGATAGAAGTGCCGATTCACTCTGCGAAAGGTTTTCAACGGTCGCAACGCGAAGCCGCGGCTGTACCGTGTCAGATAACCGGAATTCAACGTTCGTTCGACCGGCGAATCGAAAACTTTCGACGTGGACCTCGATCACTCGTTCCGAAGGAGGCCGCCTACCGGAAGTGGGCATCGCCGAATCGAAGCTGCGTCAATATCCAGATAATTTCCTTCGCGAAATGACGTTCGAACGCGTTCGAGCGCTAAGAAATTTTCCGCGGAATGTTTAATTCGTACGGCCAATACCTTTCGTTCTCCCGTTGATCCCAGAAACGATATTGATCAAATCGAGGGCTCTATACTGTTCATCACTCATTGATTTAATTGAACACATTTTTCGTCCCGGCATATACGACCGTCCTTCGACAATATCGCAAGAACTCTTTAGTATCGCAGAAGCGAAACAGCACGCCAGGAGAACTGCAATATACAAACGAATGAACAAATAATAAAATACGTCGCCTGCTTCTTATTCTCAACGAAATATCCCCCGAATTTCTCGCTCGACGATATCAATAACGACCTCGTCTCGCGCTTGGCCCGACAAATATTTAATCGAAGATAAAGCGGCGTATTAAAATACCGTGGAAAGCGATCGTTTCTATCCGCGTGCCGTTCGACGATCGACCATCGAACAGCGATAGCGGGGAGGCGGAACCGGCTAAAAGTGAAAAGGGATGCATCGATTTGGCGGATCCATTAGTAGAAATTAGCATACGCTCGGGGTGAGTGGCGGGCCATCCCCGCGCAATGGCGCGGAAGCGGGAATTATTTTCTCTAATCCAATTAGGGGCCACGATAAAAGCTCACGCCCCAGTTACTGTCCGGTTCGGCGATCGGTCTTCATTATCCGGGCCAACTTTTCCTCGAGCTTAGCTCGAAATTAAGCCCGCGTGCTCCGCGCTAATCGCGCGATAACGAATCGCTTTGGAAACGGGATCCGGCTCCGGGTACCAGCCATCGAAAATCGTTTTTGTTGATGCCGCCGGTGCTTCCCGTTAATCCACGGCACGTTCGGACGAAGTTGGAATAGGGTGCACGGGGATTTTCGTAGTGTCGGGGTTGGTTAAGTTGATGCGGCGTTGTTGAATGGAGAACGGCCGCGGTTTCGGGTGCTCCACGGTAAGTAGACGCGCGTGTATCTCCGATGGCGTGGACAAGCGAAAGGTTTATTCGTGGTCGGATGACAATTGAAAGAGATTCGCCGAGAGGGCGATGAATTAAGGAACGGGGTAAGGGTTGAATATCGGACGTTCCATAATTTTGGTGACAGAAATGGTTCGGAGGAGGCGAATTTTTGTAATTCAATGTTTCTTTCGTTTCGAACGATGGAAACATCGTTGCGGCTGTGCAATTGACGTTCTTGCACGGTCGAAGTTAATTTGCAATCGTGTTGAGGCTAGATTGAAGAATTGTGAGGGCTGCGCGACGTGTTGGTAATGTCGTAATTGGTGAAACGAATTAATTTCTCGAGGCTGAAAGTACGGAATACTTTTTATTGCCGGGCTTTCTTTCCATGTGTGTGTGTTTCCGAGAAATTAATTTGTTAATAGGTAATCTTGAAGGGGATGCCGTTATCCAATTTCTGTAATTTCCGTATAATCGTGCCGTAAACATTTCTAAGTGCGTTCTGTACACTCAAGAATAATCGTCCCATGAACTCGAAGAACGTGAAATTAACGGAGCGAGATAATACCAGGTTTAAAGCGAAAAATGCTTGTTTGCCTGCGCCACGACATCCAAGTCCTACCCCATAACCGCTTCTGTAGGACCGCCCAAGGTGTTCTATTTCGCAATTCAATAAATTTTCACGACGCTCGCTGAGCGCATAATTTTTCGACGAATTTATCGCGACGAAATCATGGACGTGCGACGAATAGACGTAAAATAATAGGGACCGGATGAAAGGATCAAATTAAAAATGATATAACGCATAGAATTCTTTTTTATCGTTGCTATTATTGTAACAATGACTATCATAAATGAAACAAGGGAGAAAATGGTTTCCGAGCGTTGAAATTAAAGTATAAAACTGCCGCTTATAAATTGTGTGTCCTTTTAATGCAAGGAAAGTGTAAACCTAAAAGGTGAGGCAAAATGTTTGCTATAGCGATAACGTCGACCTGCTATGGGAACAGAATTTATGGTGTATCCGTTCAGTATACTTTGAACCTTTGACGCGGAAGGACGTGTTTGGAAAGTAAACGAAAACCTCATTACCCGAAAGTGAAAAGTTTCAACCATCTGTTCCAGAAGCGTTGAATTCCATAGCGAACGTTATTTAGCAAAAGCTTTATGATATTGATAAATCGCGTGTTAGCTAATTGAATTATTCCAATATCGAGTAAATTTGCCGCCCATATAAATTTCATAACATAATACACAACGACGAATATATTCTGCACGCAATGAAACTGCAATTGAATAAAATCGTTCGAATTCCAAATACCGCGACAACTCGCATATTTCGTTTCCTTTTCGGACAAACGTCATGCCGAAAAGTAGCGCTGCACTTTCATTGCCGTAACAGTGCAGGAAGAAAAGAAACGAGACGCAGAAGTCGGGCAGAAAATGCAAATGTGATTAAGTCGTAGCAACAACAATCCCGTAAACTTTGTTAATAAAGTCTGTTAGTATTTCATACTGATTCTTTTATTTCTCTCGGCTTTTAGGAAGCTACTTTCTCTCCGCCCCGAGCTGGGAGATTTGCAGCATAGCTTGTGAACTTGTTGAATCGGGGAAACGAAGGGACGATCGAACCTTGGGGGTGGAATAGAAGCCTGGATTTCTTAAAGTGATTTATTTCGTGCTGCGGGACGCTCACTTCGGAACTCTTTTGCCGCTTTGGTAAGTCTTACGGCGAGTACGAGGGTTTTTGTCGCGGAAAATTTCAAGGGCGAAGGTATTGATTAACGTGCACAATTTTCTCAAAGTAATCTGTTGATAGGGAATAGGCAGGGAGAGAGAACGTCTTTAAACTTTTAATAGGATCTTGGATAATTTTGTATTCTTTCTAAATTAAAAAAGGGACGCACCGAAAAATCTCGACGCCATCAAAATATTGTGATATCTACCAAAATTTTTACGAACTCGTTTACAAACCTGTTGCATGTTATTTATAAAATCCATCGGATAAATTTATAAATTAAAACTTTATTGTTTGATGAACTATAAATTTCAAATTAGGCTTAATTAAATTATTAATTACATTGTTGGTAATTTCATCTTCACGAGGTACCTGCAAATAAAGTCGTTTCCTACGTGTTCCCCGCAGAAAGGCCCGCGTTTACAACGATTCTTATACGTTTCGCTGGAAATTTATTCGAGCATCGTCGAGCTCAACAATACAGTTGCAATTAAGTCGCGACACCCTTTACGTTGTTTACTGCACGTTTAACGGCTCGGTAAATGTCCAGACGTTTTTATTGCGAACGATAAAAACGAGTTCGGCTGCAACGAACTTTGGCCGACGTTCTCGCACTTAATTTATAATAGCCCCATGAATTCTTACAGTTCCACGCGATACGATTGTAAAAGTTCGCGAATTAACTCGTTCATTTGAATCACCTCGTAAACGACAATCGAGGGGTGGATTTCGTTCGGGGGGTCGGTCTTCGTTAAAAATTCTGACGAACTTCGATAACCCACAGCGATCATTTTTATACGAAAAAACCAGAAACGTACACAAAAAACAGTTATTAAAAATTGAAACATAAAATGAAATTACTTTGCCGCCGGTCATAACACAGAATGACAGGTTACGTTTACGTTTCCAGCGACCCTCTGCCCAGGCAATTAACAAACAGCCCGACAACAATAATAATGAATTCATGGATTCAATCGTGTGCGCAATCGCGCTTAATTGTAAGTGACAATTCGAAACAACTGAACAACATACTTTCTGCCAATATCCATCCACGAACGAACCGTTGATCCAGCAATAAATCGAACCTTAATTTTCCCATTTGCCCGTCCCAATGCACCCTCTCCCCCTTTCAACAAAGTTTCAACCAAATTTCACCCCCTTTCCATTCCAAGCCCCCACGTAGTCCGTCGCTCCTTCTCGATAAGACATCGTCCAGATAAATTTGATAGATTCCCGACGTTGCAGCGCGACGTGAAATCGAGGGGCGCATCCCTCTCGCAATTTCTCACGAGCCTCCGCCGTCCGCGGGGACGCGTTCGAATTCCGAGCATGCATTTCAATTACAACGACCCCTCCGTGACGTAATCTTCGCGGGCTGTGGAACCCGACAAAACGGGGCGGGGCAAGGAAAAAAAAGCTGGCCATCGCTTACCGTCGGTCTCCCACGGCGATTCCGCATCCTGAATGCTTAAAAGGGCTCGCGGGGAACCCTCTTTGAATTGTAAAGCGAAACCAAAGCGATACCGCCGAGGACCGTCCCTTTCGTCCACCGTCGCGTTTTCTCCGTTCCACCCAGCTCCGGCGTGTCAGGGCACCGGTACGTGGTATACTCCACGGGAGAATAAAAATCTCTGCTCGGATTTTAATGGTCCTCGCGGCGGACCGGGACGCAAGATGGGTCCGCGTGATATCGACGTCTCTCGATCGTGGAACATTTTGTACTCGGTACCGGTTGGGGGGGCTCGCGGGTTGTGTGGGTTTCTGTTGATCTTGCTGCAGTTGGATGTACCTTATTGTCGGCGTGGAGCTTCCCGTCTTTGGATCCGCGGATGGTACGAAGCCGGATAGTCTGTTCTGCGATACTGGTGCCGAAAGTTTATAATGGTTGTGGATGAACTCGGAACGGCGGTTAAGGGATTCGTGGGATATCGGGCGGTTCTTGGCTGAATTGATTTAAGAAACGGCCTCGCGGGCGTAATTTGTATGGGAGCGCGGTGATAGCCGCGATCAAACTTTCGCGAAGTTAGGAAATTTCGTAACGGACTATAAGTTGCGGGTCGTTTAATATGTTGGATAATTTGTACCTCGAATGTTTGTTGCGATTGTGCATGTTCTTTTATTGTTTAGCGGGACGGGTAATATTTAGTGACGGTACTGTCTCGAATATTTCTTAGATTGGCAATTCAGTGTGGTTAAACATTCGTTTATGGGGATTTATTGCTTTTTGGATGAAACATATTTAATTGAAGGGGAAGACAATTTTAAGTAATGTTTATTCGAGAAGTAGCGATAGTTTGGTGCAGATTGATACGAACTCTGTTTCGTATTTTCCACGTTCGTATTAATCGAAAGTCGCGATTTCGAAAGGGGTGCGGTCGAGTGAGGAGATAAGGGAAAGGGGTGCACGGACTACGGAGACATTAATCTTTGGTACAATATATTATGCTTCAAACGCAATATTTCTCGTCGTCCAGAAGAAAGTACGGTCGTGCGGTCGGCCTTGTCTCGCGGGAAATAAACTGTCCATCGGTTTTCTGCAACCACAAGTGTTTCGACGTTTTACATAAAATGGACATCATAAATGTTATTTATTACTTTCTCCGGGAAAATGTTTAAAATGAATCACGTCCGAGATCGTAACTGCTGGTTGAATGCCCAACTTTACATATTATTCTAATTGTTACTATTTAAAAAGAATTTGGGAGACTTCTAATAATTAACCAAGGCAGATATTTCACTTTCCGATTTGACGAAATGCATGATTCTACAGCAGAGCTTTAAACGTTTATTCATAAAACCTTTCACATCGATATTTTAGAGTGCCCAATTTCTTCAGCAGTATTCCCAATGATCCATTCTCCAGGATCCTCAATTTTTTTTATTACAATTCTCCGCCCCCAATTCTGCACCGTTGTTCTAATTTTCAATTTTCCATTGTTCTACGAACGAAATTCAAAATTTCCACACAATTCTCAATTTCATAACCGAGTATTCCCAGTTCTTGTCACGTTCCAAAAGATTCACAATTACCCTTAATTAATTCCCAACTCGAGCACAGCTCGAGAAAAGTACAATTTAAAAGTTCAACACTTCAACATACTACATTTCCGCAGTAGCCAGACACTTGCCAGAATCCCAATTACCGGCATGTTTCATTTACGAGAAACGAGGTGAACATGTTCTTTCGAAACCACTATACTATTATTACATTGCCAATATACATGTATTTAGATCTGTGCCGTCCAACGGAAGATTTATTTAAAATCATAGCCGAGATAATTGAATTTGTTTAAAGGAATTATAAACAAATGCGATTACGTCGACTTGCTGGTCAGCTACGTCAATGGTCTGAGGATATAAATTAAAGCTGGAAGCATAAGCCACGATATCCAATAGCTGTAGACAATATTCCATGTAAGGTTAATTTGTTATAAACAAATATAATGTTTAAACAATTATTACGCGTAAGGTGATGAAGTCACAGCAACGGGATATTTTTTTCTGTGTAGATTGTTCTCTTCCCTTTCATTTGAGAGCAAGCGGATTAAAATCCAATCATCAGGAGCCGAGATATAAATTTTTAAATTTTTTATTAATTTGTTACCAAAAACGGCATATGTGGCGCCATCTCGGGTTTGCGGCCTTTTTCGCAGTTTGCCGCGCCGTCAAAACCAAATATATGGATTACATCGTTAATTTAAACAATTGCGTTTTTCTCGGCTTCTAGTGCGTATTTTTCAACCGGGTTTGTCTTAAATTAAAGCTGCGGACCATAGCTATCTCCTCCATGGAGTGCATTTTCGTCGATTTTTCAATTGTTAATAACTTTTAAACAACAAATGCCATATTGTTACAACTCCTGGAAGAGATAGATATGGTTCGTAGCTTTAATTTAAGACCAGCCCGGTTGAACAATACGCACTAGAAGCCGAGAAAAACGCAATTGTTTAAATGAACGATGTAATCCAGAAATTTGGTTTTGACGGCGCGGCAAACTGCGAAAAAGGCCGCAAACGCGAGATGGCGCCACATATGCCGTTTTTGATAACAAATTAATAAAAAATTAAAAAATTCATATCTCGGCTCCTGCTGATTGGATTTTAATCTGCTTGATCTCAAATGAAAGGGAAGAGAACAATCTATACAGAAAAAAATATACCGTTGCTGTGACTTCATCACCTTACCCGTAATAATTGTTTAAACATTATATTTGTTTATACCAAATTAACCTTACATGGAATATTGTCTACAGTTATTGAAAATCGTAGCTTATGCTTCTAGCTTTAATTTATGTCCTTAGATCATTGACGTAGCTGGCGGGCAAGTCGATATAATCGCATTTGTTTATAATTTCTTCAAACAAATTCAATTACCTCGCCTAAGAATTTAAAGAAAACTTTCGTTCCGCATCTATATAAACTACTATATTATAAATCTATTCACTAGAGCTAGCCTATACTTGCACACTAATATACAAATATTATTCCATTCATAACACGAGCCACTATACGAATAGTAATTTATTATCACTATATACAGCCTCGTTCCTTACTAACAAACCATTGTCACGTGCCTTGGATTCGCGTGGGCCGACATGCATTAACGGAAATTCCAATTTAATGCGGGCCGCGGTTACCAAAGTAATTTCAATTTAACTTTTTAATTATAAGTCGACACTCGGAGATAGGTCGTCGCGGGCTTGTACATTTTGTTGCCGACGGCATGACGACGTCCTGTAATTTACCGCGAACCAAATTTAATACCGGAAAGCCATCTGTTCGTGATTTCAGTGTACCCTGGTTTACGGCGGAAGGATGGCAGGGGGTTGTTTCGTTCTCGTTATTCGCCACGGAATACGGGAAATTTGAAAAATTCTAATCTTCCATGCTGGTTATTCGCGTAGCGAGAGAATCTATATAAACTAAATGTAAGGTTTCTCCTTAAGTCGTTTCTACTTGTTTCCTGCTACCGTTATTTTCTTTACTAATTTTCTTTTTCATCTTAAAAATGATTTTTAACATTACCCGAAATTGTGAACGAAAAAGAAAGAGCAAAATTTTGTATTATTATATTATTGTTATATAATATATTATAAATTATGATGCCCTTGTTTATCGCATGGTTTACGCTAAAAAATTCAGTTTTGACACTGTCGTATGCAGGGACAAAAATATCTCTCGCAATTCAAATAGCAATCGCAGAGGAGCTGCGTTCAAGTAGAAACTGTCGATATTGGTCAGACGTACAGTATATTCTGCGCAGGAATAGCGTACCTCGACCGCTTTAATCATTTGAATGCCAGCATTTTACAGGATTTTACCATTAACTCTAACGAAGAAATTACCTGCTAGAACTTCACCAAATAATCAGTGAATAAAATCAAGGAAGATTCAGAATTTCAGTAGTACGAATCGATAATACGTCAGAACCAGGAAGAACAACGTTTCAACAACTGCATTGCCTTGCTGCCTAATCATTTTACAATCAAACCCTTCGGGATTTAACCATCCTGCAACTAATTCTACCATCTTGGAGCATCATTTGAAATAAACAAATTTGAAAAATGCACGAAGCCTTTCTTTCCGCGACAAAATCTTTAGTATTTTTCGACAGTCGAAAAAGAGAACCGAATCGAAATCTATGGACCGTTCTAGAAGATACAATGTTTCAAAAAGGAAACAAAATCGAAATACCACAAGGCCAGCGTATTCCTCCGTGGAAAATATTTCTCCACGCATCGAGATAAAAATTGCTGTTCACGCGAACTCTCAGGAGAGAACGAGGGAGAGGGAGGCGCCATGCAGTGTCCGCGAAAAATTTGCTTCGCCGTTTTAACGCGTCGCTCGAAAGGGTTGAATGTACGAGACGGTGTGAATGGGGGACGCAGTTCTGAAAGGACACGGTGTAACACGTCTGCGAATGGGCAATATTTTTCCGCGGTCAAGCAACGCGTACCGCCGCGTAACATTATTCCAACCGCGTTGTTTTACGCGTGTCTCGCTGCTGTTTGGAAAGCGTCGCAATTACGAAATTGTGACTCCTTCGTGCGTGGAACGTGCGACCCTTTTCTCTCCATTCGGACGATTGCGATGATCGCTGCGCCCTTCGGATGAATTTATCTACAGTGGATCATTTTTGTCCTTGAATTATCCTGATATAGCGTTGCGATTAATTAGATAAGAGTAGATAAGAAGGAATCTTGATACGGCAATTTTTAAATTACGACTGCTTTTGATGTTTTCTTTTTTACCAGGCTTTTTTATTCAGCTTTTTATTTTCATTGGATATGGAAGTTAGTATCATTTTGAAAACAGAGTTTGTAATAGATTTGAAAGAACTATTGATTGGTGCCCTTCGAATTTTGTACGTATTTAGAGGAATGAAAAAAAAGCGTTCTCGTTGACATGATACGCCGATCAGGCATCGAACAATGAAGAGAAAAGGGGGAAAAGTTGTGGGGGAACGGTTGGCGGGGTCAATTGTCCGTGACGAACGCGAAAAAGCGTAAAACGTAATGGCGTCGATACAGCCGAAATAACGTTTCGACATCGTAACTGAAAATTGTTCGCTGGACGAGCGCCGTTTCATAACCGTCCTTTCCTCTGGCCATGCTGGCATTTTTCACGCAATTGTCCGTGCACTTTTTTCACGGAAAACACGTCTAATGCCTTCCCCGTAAACAATTGGGACGACGTATTTAATATCTGAATAAAATTTTCTGACCGAAACTACAAACTTGCAAACTAATTTTTCAATACAACACACTATAATCGTTACCCTCGAGTTCTCTACTTTCTATTTGACTATTTATCGAGCGAAGAACATTGTCTCCGCAAATTACCAATCGGCCCAATATTTAATTGTCCGCGTTCGTACCGAAACTTGTACACGAAATAACTGTTATGTTTCAGTACGAATATCAGCTCGACGATATTTCCCGGTGCATGCCTTCAATCTTGAACGGATCCACTCGTTCGATCGACAAAGTTCACCGCGCGTCTCTCTACAAAATTTCGTCCTTGCGAATCCAGCGTCTGTCGAGTCCGGTGTGTCCCGTCCATCGTATCACAGAACGCTGAACAATCGTACTTTCGTTCGCGATTCACCAAGTGGCCGCCGCTTCAATATTTGCCACGGTTCGTTGAATAAATAGCTGCTCCGAAGCGGCCCCAGCCCGCTCGTGTTTTATCCGCGTCTTGCATCGAGCCTGCTAAACGGCTCCCGCATCTCGGGAGCGTAAGAACATAGCGCGGTCGTGAGTAACGCGAATGTGCAGCTCATGTGTTACCTCGCGCACGTTGAATAGTACGCGATCAGAATCGAGTCTGAGAGTGTAATATATACACACGTATGGCGCGCTGTTGACAGGGTTAATTGCGTAGCTTGTGCGTAAACGTTTATACGAGGCTGTGACGGCATCAGCTGTTTTGACAACATGAATGGTTTAAGTGCTTCTCCCGTGCGAGCATAAAGTGTCCGCTATAGGTAACAGGAGTTTCGGGGAATATTTGCCACGCATTTGATTCTGCGTAGCCGAATGGAACAGTTTGCCATGGATTTGACGAAGGCGTGAACATTCCTTTGCGCAGGAAATAACTTCGACGAAGCCGATATCGCCCGAATGGAAATTAAACGGTTCGTGCGATTAATTCAGGCTTGGACAGCGTGTCGCTGATGTTGTCCAAAATAATCTACATCTGTGCCACCAATTATCCTGAAAGTGAGAAAAGTTATGATAATTATTGCCAAACCAATAACTGTCAACGATGTCAACTAAAACGTCGAACAGCGAACGGAAGAAGAACTTTTCTCTCTTAATAAGAATCTTATTTATCGTCTGTCGTGGACCACAAAACGATCCACGTGTCGTGAAGCGCGTTAATTGACGAATTTATCGCTCTGAATAGAATTCAGTTGGTCGACAAGCAAACAGGCCCTCCGTTTGTCTAGCGATAGAATAAATTCAGGGACAAGCAGGTTGATGTTGCAGGGGATGAAGCTACGAAAATTGAGATTGTCGAGGGGCTTGGTTCCACCCCGTCTGAAACGGTTTTCCCGGGGAAGTGATTGGAATAAAAGGGAAATTGCGCGACATCCGGCGCTCCCCCAGAATTTTTATAACCGATACCCCGTCGGTTTCTTTACGTTGCTCGTAAAATGCTGCGGGGAATGTTTAATAGCACGCGAGGTGAACGCATCCTAAGAATGTTAAGTGCGACGCCGCTCGTGGAACGGTTTAATTGAACAGAAGCTCTTGTCGGTACTTGTGCCGCGTAGAAAAGTACGGGTCTAGTTAATTCGAGCACAGAATTTGAATTCTGCGCTGTCCACGTTCGCGACAACAGCATTCTGCGGCATTATGCGAAAGTTTACGGTGATCTCGGCGACCGTTTAATTCGCCTTTTCCTTTAGATTTCGCGAGACAGTTCAAGAGAATGTTATACATTTTCCTAAATGGGAAGATCTGGTGGAGCTTTTATTAGAATTTTTAATTGAGCATGGCGCGAAGTGTGGTGTTAATAAAAATTAATTTTTTATAGTCAACGTGTGTAAAACGAATGTTTCATTCAAAAAGTTTAATTCCCGATAATTAATGTCTACTAGCTCTTGTTATGAAATATATCCAAATTGGTCACGCTGTCTTTGCATAACTCTCATTCTACAATGTTTTTATTGTTCTTATGAATCTTATAAAATACGCAACGAAGTTACCGTACTCGACGTTATCGTTCATCGAACAGGGAACCAAGTTTTTCGCCGTCAATTAGAGAACAGAACGTTATTCCTTAAAAGATTGAAACGGTAAATTTGCGTTCTAATCAATTATTCACTTGGCGAGGTGTAATATTTCGAAGGTCTCAAGAGTTGCACACATTCTAACAGGAACACGTCCGAACGCCATGATCGATATTAGGAATCGACCTGTTAAACCGTCGAAATGGCTAAAGTTTGCCGGTTCCATTGGCAATCTCGTATCGCCGTGAAAACTTTCAAGACTTTCGGGGCCTAATTTGAATTTCTCTATTTTCGAGGGTTCACGCGCAGCTAAGCATGAACTGCTAGTTTTTAAAAATAAAAATTGAATAAAATGGGAAAGAAAAAACGAACGTCGACACGCACAATTATTTTGCCTGTATTCCGTTCTTTCCCTTTCCATCTCTTTTCTTACTTTTCTTAATTTCAAGGGGTTAAGGTGTAGCCAAGCATGGACTGCCAGTTTTATTAAATAAAATGGGAAAACGAAGGGAACATTTGCTGTACAAATTTGAATTTTTATTTATATCTTTTCCTTTATATCTATTTCCAGTGTTCTGTTTCATTTTATTTACGATGATAACAGTTGCGAGACAGGAATTTCATCAGCGTCGAAAAAGGGAGTACACTGGAAAACGAACTATTCAACGTTCGTGCGTTCGGTTTGGTCGATTTTGTGCCATTGTTCCATGCTCGGGCTGCAAGATGTTACAGAAACGGGAGGGCCAATCGGGATGCTTCTGTGTCCTCTGTTAATTTACACCGCGACGGCGTGTTTCAACGACGGCATTAGCAAATAATTCAACGGACCGAAACGCCATTCGTTACAATGTAAATCAAGCTAACCGAAAGAACAGAAGACACAGCCGCGTGTCGAATAATTTCAAGGCCAGCAGATGATTAAATAGTATCGCGTATCGAATAGTATCGACGCGTTTAAACCGCCGTCGACTAAAATCTTCGTTACGCTCGAGCACGCCGACAAAGAACCTCGGGGCGGCAATCACAATTGCCCCGATTGAAAAGCGCAAAAGGCGTTTCAGTGACCGTGGCCGTCCGCTGAAAGGCGCGGGGTGATATTCACCCCGACCGGAACGCGGACTACGGTCGCGCGAATGAAAACCACCCCCCTCGCGCGAGATGAACGCGCCACGGCTAAACGCGGTTTCTCCTTTGAATTCGCTCGATTGCGCGTGGATTAACGTTAGTCGCGGGCGCCGAGGAACGAAAAGGAAACGCGTTGCCGCGGGATAATGTGAATATCGACGGGACGGCGAGGGAGCACCGCGAGCGAGAGCGGAGGGAAGAAAAGGAAAAGACGGAGGAGGAACGAATCAAGGGGGGGGTGGAAAAACGACGAGGAAAAACGAGACGCGGGGCGAGAGTGAATAATTCTCGCGTTTCACGGCGCGTCCCGGCCGCGAGGAGCGTATCCCCGAGCTGGCTGCTCCTCGTCGGTGCTCGCTGCTCCTTCCGAGCGAAATCGTTTAAGCGGCTTAATTCCCAATAAGCTTCAAAGTCGATCCCCGCTGAACTCGTCGTCCTCGCGTACCTCGGAGTCAGCTCTGATATTATTGCCGGCTGGGCCGGTTTTTCTATTCTTTGTTTCTCATCTATGATTTACCGGGAAACGCGGGCGCAACGATGGCGGATCCTCGTTTGGAAGCTGTGCGACCTGATTTTTTTTTAAATACGTTCATTCGGATTGGGCGAGGGTCATTGAAGTTGCAGCAGAGGGGAGGAAAGTGTTTCGTTGAAAAATTGAAGGGCGCGTTTAAAGAGATATTCGTTTTCTGAAGAATTTGATTTAATTCAGGAACGATAACGATTTGATAATTGGACCAAATGAATACCGCTCATATTTCGAAGCTTAAAATTTTTCACTCATTCTTGCATACGTATATGGAAGTTCATACTTACGCATAATTTTCTGAATATTATAACTGAATGAAAAACTGTTCGACGAAGCGTCGAACGAATAGGAGCCCGACTTGGACCATTATCGTACCAGAATCGATACGTTGAACCCTAAAAGTATCTGCACTTCCACTCGGAACGGCCAGCACTCGAACATTATCTGAAAACAGACGCGTTTGCCAAGAAACTTGCCAAGGAACAAAACACGAAAGATATCTCAAGCCTCGTCTCTTTCCCTTCCCCTCGCCCCATAAACATTCCAAACATTCCCCGCTGCGCTTTGTCTTCGATTCGTAGCCGCGAACGGAAAATAATATACCACGAAAAAGAAAAAAAAGGAAACTTAGACAGAAAAAAAATGAAGTCACGAAACGAAACGCGAACAAAAGTTTTGTCCCTCCCCCCATTTAAATTCCAGCCTGCCTGCAACATTTTAAGACTAATAAAAGGGCGGATCGGTGGCCTGGCTTCGAGCCCACATTATTTTCCATTCGATATAGAACAGACACTGCGAACCACCACGTTATTACTTATGCAGCATGATGAAGCAGCACGTCTTTTTATATTCGAAACGGTGAATCGATAAACGTGCTCTCATGCTCCGCCAGGAGCGAAATTCTTTTGCTGCGCCCTTTTGCAAATGGTAGTTTATGTTTTTTCTTTTCTCGGCGAAGATCCAAATTTCACTTCATTTTCTGGAAAAATTATTCAAACTAATTTCGTCCTTATATTAATATCAATAACACTATTGTCGCATCGTAAATTGTCGTTAAAAATCATATCCCTTATCCACCTTTCAGACCATTTAAAATTCCATTTAAAAAAGAAAACCCGGGAGGGAGTAGAAGCGTTCGAATGATCGTTTGAAACGTCACAAAAATATCCCACCTGCAATCAAAGAGAGGCACGACAATCCGGCCGCCGTTTAACGTCGAGAGTAATGGTCTGTACGAAAAGGACGAAATATCGCCCACAGCGATTATCAAAGCATGCCGAAAGGAAATGAAACAATGAAACGAATACAAAGTGTGTTTCGTGGTTTCTCGCGTGATCGTGGAAGTTGTTTCATTGACTGCCACCGTAAAAAGAAAAAGAAAAAGGGATGAAACGGCCCGGCGCGGTTTTTCAAACGGACCTCGAGGGTAATTGACTTGCCAAGAACTCGAAATCTCGTCGCGAAGTTTCGCGGCGCTCCTTTCTGGCCGCCCGACCGAGGTTTCTTAAACAGTTGAAGGTATTATGACGCTGCTCGGGATAAAAGTTATGAAGTTCCCCTTGTATCCGGCTAGTCGGTGTTCCCGAACTTCTTTAGAACGTTCGAAGGCGTGCGAGAGGGCCGGCGAGGTAACGGTGAAAGGATTGCGCATTTCTAAAAGAGGAAGCAGGAAGCACATGGGGCAGCGAGTTAACGAAGACAATGCGATTGTGAAAAGTTGCTGAAAGGATGGATGACTCGATTAACGGGAGGGAGCGATTGAATCACGTTGGTATAGTTGAACGAGGCTTGTCTCACCCCGTAATCGTGGTGTTAACAATTTTAAACAGCTTTCTTTCTTCTTTCTTTTAATGGGAAGTCCTTATTGTACTTAATTACAGTCTTCTAGTTGTGAACACTCGAGCATTATAGTACATAGATTATAATTGTATCGTTGTTACCTGGCGTACTGTAATGTTTCTATTGAAATAATACTGGCTGGATTTGATTGAAAATCCTCTACGTTTATTAATAATAGTATTCTGGTTGTATGTTTAATAGATATACAGAAATTGTAATATGATATTATAGATAATTCATTTTACATTTATTATAGATTTATTTATGATAGATAATATTATAGATAATAATAATGATAATTTTGCCATTACTATGATCTAATTATACTCTATTCTCAAGCACCGCATTCTAATCCCTATCCGAGGATACATTAATTATTAATATTCAAATAGGGTGTTTTAATTATCAATTCGTTTTACAGCTGAGACTTTCCAATACACATTTACATATGCATAATACAATCCTCTAAAGAATCCGACACTCCGAATTTGCTACCCGAACCAACGCCGTGCCGCGACAAATTTTCCCTGGCATATTTCATCGTCGCAAAGAAAAATCCGGAAAATGCCGGCTGACTGGCAAGGGCCGACGCGGTTGGCAAATTCGATAAGGGAAGCTTCAGCTCGAACGTGGTTGGAATAATTTTTCAGTACCCACGAACGCCCCCACCCCCCAAAAAAAGAAGAGAAAGAAAAACGGAATAGCAAAATGGTAGAAGGAAAAACATTCCGGAAAATATGTTTGATACAGTCGCGACCGAGCGTGCTGTAATCTCTAGACAGTTTCCGTCGCAGCTACAATAAATAAAGGCGATACATTGAGACACAAAACAAAAAGTATTACCATTGATAGTTAGAGACTCTGCAACGAGTTAAATCGCGTCGCGAACGAACATAGCTGCACGCGTAACTACTATAACGTAAAATCTAAAATAAAACAAGCTTCTCTTCGTCAACCATGTTCCAATAAAAAAGCAAGTCCAACTTGCGCATTCCAAATCCTGCGCATAATATGTCTCTCAATGTATCATTCCAAAACGTTATTAAAACTCGATTAAACAGTTCCCTAAACAAACGACAATTATATATCCGCAAGCGCGCACAGATATCGGTTACAGACACAAATTCAGGGAAAAGAGGAGAAATCCGAAATGTCGAAAAATTATGCGAAGAACGAAACGGCGCGCGTGAAACCGTTCGCGGAAGTTATCGTCGATGCGGACATAAACGCGAGCATCCTGTAATCTCCGGAGATTTTCGCGGCAAGCACGGTTTGAGCCCGACGCACGTGTACGCGCGCGTGTTATGCATGTCTCCGGATATGCATACGGCGACCGAAGGGGATGCATATGTAATCTCGCGCGAACACGCGACGCAACGCGTTTAGCGGCGCGGCAAGAAGTGCCGAATTCGTCGCGATGATACATTTTTGCGATAATCTCGGCCGCGGCGCTTGATCGCGACATTAAATTTCCGCCGTCCGCCCCGGGGTATGCAAACGCCGCGTGAATTTCGAAGCTGCCGCGACACAGCTTGGGGAACGTTTTTCAACAGAGCCCTTCGTCTTTTCCAGAGATGCACCCCGACGATCGCGGACGCGTCATTCTCGCGAATCGGGGACGGGATCGACGGCGCGGATCACGATCGTTCCGTCAACGGAATTGTTCGTTACCGTGGAATCGATGCGGCCTCGCGAGCGGCTCGCGTTATTAATTCCTCGGCCGACGCGAGGATTTTTCACCCGAGGAGTTCTCATTGAATCGGAACGGGGGTAATTGAGAGGGCTGCGATTTGTCAACGGTTTACCGGGCCGCGTTACGTCGGAATCGTTTCGATGATTCAACCTCGGGTGTTCGGAAACGTTGATTCGTTTCCTTCTCGGCCGGGGAATCGCGATGTTTGCAATTGTCGCGCGGGATAATTGACACGAGAGCCGCGGAGAATTGTTCAGCTTTTCGTCGTTTGTTCGCCGGATGATTTGGCGAGTTTTATTTACGAAATATTGACGCGTTCAGTGTTGTTAAATGGACGAAGCGGGCGGAGCAAGTAACAATGAATGCATAGTTCAAGAGTGATACAAATTGTGCAATTATTGGCGAAGGAAATTAATAGTCGGCGTCGACTTTCAGTTTAACGATAAATACGAAATCTGTTTGCATTCCATTCGACATTCCGTTTCGTTCCCTCCCATGCAGAAATCTGTCGCAAGCGAATGGAAGTTCCGAGCAAAGAATTACGCTGAACGCAGCAAGACGATTGGTAAATTTATTGAATCTCGGATCGTGCCGGCAATTAATGGCGACGGGGTGCGTGCAATTTTAACGCGTTCCGGAAGACCCCGGTAACGGTGCGAGAATTTTCCGGAATTTACGGCGCTCTTTTATGGCCCCATTCTTGCGCGCGCTGCATCCATCGTGCGGCTGCATCCGCGACGGAACCTTTTCTCTCGGAAAGTGCATCAAAGGGACGTTTGCCCCCTTTGCCACCATCCCCGCGAAAGGTTCAACAGGAATTCGTGGCTGTTCGTGGAATCTCGCGATCTCGTCGGGATACTTTCGCGTTTGATTTTCGTTTCTCCCCCGCGTGTTTGCTTACTCCTTTTATGTACTGTTATGTACTGCGAATTTTATCATAGAAGTTGATAAAGGGATAGGCAAATAATTTTGTAACGCTGTCTCGCTGGATTTCGGTCGAGGCGACGGTTCCTCTTTGGAAGTGAAATTACCTTGCCATATGTTTCTGTGCGGAATCGAAATCTCGCGGCGGTATTCACTTTCGACACGATGGGAAATAAATTGCAGATTATCTGTAATGTTGTGCTTCGGTCAGTCATCGCGGTAAATGTCGTTCAATTGTATTATCTTCGATGCCCGGTAAATTGTCCAACGATATTTTCTCCGAAAAATGTCAACGAACGTCACAGTTTCTTCTTCAATTTTCTTCTCGTCCTGTTCCGTTGCGACTGAAGTCCACGCGGTTTCGTGTCTCGTTAGGAGAATGCACCGCACTTTGGACACGCATGCACGGAGATATTCACGGCGAGATACTCTTTCAGAGGCGCGGATGATTAATGCGGGAGGATATTAAGCGTAATAATGGCGCGGTGTTGCGTGCAGAATTTATTCATTAGAATCAAAGGAAACTGGGGTCGGCCCCTGATTAGAAACGTGGTCTACACTTTGTTACAAGGTTCTTGTATAATACGTAGAAGGAGTCGCGTAGAAATCGGACGATAAAGTGTCCTTGTTCTTCGCCGACGACAGGCAGAATGAATTATTCGATAAGGGGGTCAATTTCGTAAACGGCACCGCGCTGGCCGCCTCGATTTTTGTTCATTATTAGTTACTGCTGCGCTGTATGATACTTGAAACGCGATGCTGCAATTAGCAAGGATCGCCAGAATAGGGTGGGAACCATTCGCGCTTCTCATTCTGTAATTTGCGAATATTAAAAAAATGATAACTATTTATAGAATGATCTGTTTCAAGCTCACATTCGTGTATAATTATATTTCAGATATTTAATTATTTCTTGCATGAAAAGTACCGTAAGTACTGCACAAATTATTCATCGAATTATTCGCGAGTCTCTGGACTTCGTGCATACAAAATAAGTGAACAAAACTTTGCTGCAATATCGATAATAATTGCTTAATTACTCAAAATCCCCAGAAATACTTCCAAACCCTTCCACAGATTAATCCATCACAGTTCGTACAATTTACCCGGACGCAACATAATCAACCCCCTTGCACGGAAATTCGCCCCGCCGTACACCCCTTGCAAACCGCTCGAGCGCCTCCCTCGTTTCGCGATATATTTTCTCCCGAACAGATCCGCCGTGCTCGCAAATTATTTTCGCCCCGGTCCGGTGAATTTTTCCCGGTGGAAAGCTCGCGGGGTCGCTCGCTCGTCGTGCTAACTCGCGGCTCGCGTGCGAGCGAATGCAAAGCAACGGTTTATCGGCAACGCGCATATATCCAGCGCGCTAACAAGCCACCTGCACGTTCGAACGACCGTTTGATAACGCGTGTGTAACGACTAATTGAACGATAACGGAGGGGGCGGATCGTATTTGGGACATTTTCGCGACTCCGATCGAGGCGGCTAATCGTCGGCTTCGAGAGACACAACCGGTTGTTTCGACGAGAATCGCGGCGTCGGGCGAAACGCGACGAACAAGGGTGCGCCGATTCGAGTTCGCCCTTTTGCTGCGAATCGTCCATGGCTAAATCTTGTTGCTCGATGCAAACGAAAGAAGGCGGATCGCCTCGGTTCGAAGTTCGGGACGAAGTTGATGAGTTAGCGTAGTGAACAACGGGGCCGAAAGAGTCGACGAAGATGCAGCGTTCAACAGATGCAATTTCACTCCGAACGGTACGAGGTGGAGCATGAAGAATGAAGTTTGCGCCGCGAGGAGATTTCGTATCAATAATTAACGATTACCCGCTCGGCGCTATCGCTCAGATTTGATGAATTCATTCTCGTTCGGCGTGTCGTGAGAGCGTAAGGTTCGCCGTCGCTTTCTGGGCTCATTAAATTGTAAGTCAAGTCGAAGAGTGATCGGAAATTCGACGTTAATTATAGAACCGCTTAAGAACGTTAAACAATTTCGAAGAAATGAAGAGAGCCGTTGGCATATCTCAAATTACAATATTTATTCGTTAAAAGAAACAGTTGGCCGAATCGACACAGCCTCGATGTATCGAGTATCAATTTTATTTGCTGGGCTCGATTAACATTAAGTAGTACTGCCCGTCGCTGGTCAGACAAACCTTCCGCAAATCATTAGTAGAATCGCTTAATGTCCGTCGTGTGCCACGGTGTAATTATAGAGTCGCGACCTATTCGAACTATATTCACCAGTTTCTGCGCAACACTTTTGCCCGCTTCCCAGCCAGAAATTTGTTAATTACCTCCTGCTTGGCGAATCCTTCGTGAAAGGGCCGCTATATCGTTGCAATCGATAGCCCGCTGTGACTGGAGTGTTCCGTGCCGATCCTTCAAAAGTTTCGTGGCACGAAATTGAGAAATTAACCTGACAGGATCGTGAGGATGGTTTATGGGCACGCTAGAGGGGTGGATCAAGGATCCACGATATCATGGATACATCGTGGGTAATTTATCTCGATAGCGACGATTTGAATCGCAAATTGCTGGAGATAAGGACAAGGTTGTATAGGCGTGCGAACGAAGACGTTTTCGAGTCGGTAAACGAGCGTGTGAAATTCAAGACAATATTTAATGGGTGAAAATGAATTATTGCGATTGAATTTCGTATACGTTCGAACGGTGTCAGAGGAATAGAAAGTTACGATTTTAAGCACAGAATTGAGGAAGAGTTTTATTCCGTCGAAGATAATTTTATTCTTCCTCCTATTATTAAGTTAATTTTAATATTCAGTAACGTCGCAATGGAATGAAGGGAATAGTGGAATATAGATATTGTATTACGAACGTGCTTTAATTCTTTCAATGATTTCAATGGAAATTTAACTACGAATGAAATAAAGGAAATAGAAAATGTGTAATATGGGACTGGGACCATTTTTAAGTTTTCTGAAATTATGAATACGATATGTCATTAAGGTGTGACGAATAAAAGGTGGAACAATGATTCGATAAGGTACGCGCATTGTGTGACGATTAATGAATGCTGGAATTTAAAATTTCGTCTCGTGTATTATTACACAATGTATTCAAAATAATTTTGCAATGTTGTGAATATTCATCTACGTGTTGAGCGATGTTAATCATTCGCGGACGTGGTACGCGCTAGAGACGGCTGAGCAATTGCCGCGAATATTAATTGAAAAAACTATTTACCCGACGGGTGGACAATTAAACTTGATTAATGCACCGAACGTAACGCGTATCACCGAAAATTTATCGTCTCTGTCGTAACGCGGGCCGTACAATCGCTGCGATAATCACATTATAATTGCACCGAAAATCAGCCGTTTAACATACGCAAAAAATAAGCAAACTTTCCACCACGCGTACTCATTCTTCGTCACCCTGGACGCGGTTGTCAAATACAATATATTTTATCGCATTGTAATCCTGCGTCCACGTGCCGCTTGCGCATTGATTAAATCTCGAGATTAAATTAAATTGAGGCTAAATTAACAGGTCGAACAAAAGTTCACGAAATACCCCGCCTCTCTCGACGAAATTACAGTGAACCGATGGTTTTCAATGAGCCCGCGCAAGAGCCGCGAAAAAATCAACGAAACGCCGCCCTTCGGTACACGAAACGCAAACGTTTCAGCGAAAGGGTTGAATCAAAGGGATCGACGCAATGACACTCGCGTCGCAATGGCACGGGGATTGAAAGGGTTGAAACTGTCGGTCGAAACGGCGCGGAAAGACGCGATACAACGAACGAAACGGACGTCTCGCGGACGCTCGAACCATTCGAAATACAGCGGGTGTATTGCGAAGCGTCAATATACTGGCTCGAGTTCAATCTGCTTTACGACTGGAAGGGCTTAACGGCCAATATGCAGCCAATAATGGCGATAACGATGCCGTTAAAAGTCGCCCTGCCCGTCCGGCAACGGTAGCACGCCGTTAAAAGTGAATTTGAATCGCGACCACGACGGAAGTTCCTGGTTGGAACCGGCACGATTACCAGATAAATACTTCAAGGATCTGTTGGTACACCGATGCCGGTCTCTCGAATAGGTTTTCGTTGCGGCGCGATTGTGGAACGGTCTGGTGAACCGCGTTGTCGAATACTTCATGTGGATGTTAAATCAGCTGCCTGGTAGAAAAGCATTATTTAGCGCGTCGTCACGTGGTCGAAACGATTTCGTAAAATTGCTCGGCGCGACTGTGTCCAACTGTTTCCCCTTCGCTTTCTGTGTAACCCGCTGAAAAAAGACATTTTCGATTACTGAGGGCATAATAACGAACAGACATTGTATTAATGTACAATAATGTGACGTATTATTAATTTATTAAAACGATCGTTAGAATTGACATCGATAAATAATTCTGACCGAGTAATCCTACTAGATGAAATATTTGAGAAACCAAACGAACGAAAATGATTCTTCGAGTTCACGTGGACAACAAAGAACAGAGGCGATACGACGTGTATGGGAATGGGGGATAAGGTTCAAACGATGGTGTGAACATCGTTTCGAGGATCTGACGGGTTAAAATCGTCGAGAGGGACAGGAACGATTGTATTTCGAACGGAAATCGATCGAAATCGGCCGAATCGCCGAAGTGAGAAGGAAATTCGATTTGAATTTGGCCGAGTTCAGATTTACCCGGCCTAAACTGGCGATAACGAGGGCGTCGAATCTGGAAGGCACTCGGTGCCATAGACTATACTTTCGATGGAAAATCGATATGCTTGTGAAACAACCGGCCGGAGAGGACTCTCGAGTTTATAATACAGGCTGTTTCAGCCGTTGTGAGCACCGGTTTAACGAGAGCCACGTTAAGAAACGTTTTATTCGTTCCTTTGCTGTAAATCGATGGGCGTTGACAATTTTTGGAACGCAGCGAAAAAAGCAAAGTCGATCGTAACATGCACGTTAATTTCCCTTTTCCGCGTTACTATTCATCCGAGCAATCTATCAGCACGCAGCAGGAACGTAGATTAATAATAATAATAGTATTCTGTTCGTATATTAAAATTTTTTTTGACTATTATTAGAAACAGGAATTTTCGTTTCGGTGGAATCTCGCGTACATCAAGGAAACGTTTGATGGATTATATTCGTTAACAGACCTTTGCAAATTAGATTGTTCCCTGATATCTGACTGTCTCGATTCACTATTGGAAAGGCACATAGTCGTATCGGATTACTGTGTCACAGAGGCACGCTGGAATCCCTACTGAAGCGAATCTGTTTCGCGTGCAGCGGCTTCCGTTTCTGTATAATCACAGGAAGGTGAAATTGACAGGTGTTGGACGAGCTGACTTGGAATTTCACTTTGTACCCACTCCCTACGCGGAGTGATTAAAACGACGAAGAAGTAACACACCGTGGATAAATAAATGGGCACGGGCAATGCTTCTCCAGTTTTGCAAGCAGAATTGCGTATAAAACGTACAGAAAATTGATTAACAATTGATCGCATAAATAATCGCCCAACCAAATAACCGACGAAAAGTTACAATTCGACAAATCTAATAATGTTTGAGAGATTTCGCCCTTCGATCTCGAAGGGTTGGAAATCGTCTCCCTTTGTTTGCTGGATTTTGCTGTATAATTAACGCTCTCCTCCGTCTCGGTCCAAGTAGTCTTTATTTCGCGTTTTCAATGATACTGGGCAACTAAGGAGCTAAGTTAATAAGAAGTCTCAAATGTCAATGCAACGATTACAGTTTCCCGTGACTCGATCAACACCTCGATGATATTGAACCATCTTATCATCGAATTAATAAATTTAAAAAAATCCACCTTCCACCACAGGCGACGACTGCATCTCGACCTTTGCGACATTTTAATTCACCAAACGTCCCTTTCTTATCCAAACGTGGATCCGCGTAATGTCTGGCGTAAACGGGGGGCAAGGAATTCGCGTCCCATTTCAAAAGGACTATTTCTCGTGGACGACGGCGTTGTACCAGAAAGGGAGCCGACCCTAAGAACGCAGTTGCCGCTCTATAGTTAAACGGGATCCCGCGAAAGGAGCCGCATTCATCAAGATTCTTTTCTCCGCCGGTTATGTGAGAACGGCTGAACAAAAGGCTGGGGATATTAATTTAATGCCGGGCCGAAAATTATGCACGGTAGTAAATCAGTTGTTCTCCCTGTCCTATTGTCCGAAAGGGGTATCTTCTGGACGTGTCGTCGCCTTTTTTTGCTGGTAAACCAGCCGGCGAATATTTTGCCGGATCTTTCGCGTGACTAATTAACAACCAGGACAAATCCTTTGAAAAAAGAAAGAGAAGAAAAAAAGAATATATATATATATATATATTCGACGGCGAGGATATTAGTTCTGTCCACGAAAGATATTTTAACGCGACTTGTTATCCCAGATTTAGAGAAACGAATAAAATAATTATTGACCCGGAATAAATACGCGAATGGTGAAAATTGGATTCTATATTTCAATTAGGTTGAAATTATCGTAATTAAAAATCCTCTCAACGCCAGTATTTTCTACGAAGGAATGTGCAGACTGTTTAACAAAATCTGACATAATACCCGAAAAAGTAACAGTAACAATGGTAAACAGTAAAGCTTAATAATAGTATCCTTGTCGCGAAGAGGTGCACGCAAGTTTTTCGTTGAATAACAGTCAGCTCGAAAAGGAATTACTTCCCTTTAACAATGGAATCTTCTTTCGCAAACGTCTACGTGTAGAGGTATGCTTCAACGCGCGCGACAAAACATGATAAATATCGCCGTTTCGACGTCGAAGCACGCTCGTAACGAGAGATACAACGTCGCGGCAGTTAACGGAGACGGCTTTATCATACACAGACGTGTTATGGAACCGACGGTCTTTCGTCGCCACTTTTAATTTATCTATGGGAATCGTCAGTGCGATATTTGCTGGCAGACGCGGGTACAGGAATAAAGGAAGAATGCAAGAGAAGGAGGAGAAAAAAAAGAAAGAAATGGTCGACTCGTTGTCTAGCCCGAAGTCGCGTCTGGTCTCGTTAGCCGGCATAGCAATCCGTTTCTTATTTACTTCCAGAGCATAATTTAAATCCACTCGCAATAAAACGCGGCCGAACCTTTTAGTCCCGATATTCAGCGGCTGAAACGCGTCGTTCAATCCGAGGCCGGACAAAAGAGGAACGTGTTTATAAATTTTCCAGCGCGACGCGTAAACGTGTACAATACGTTCGTTCACCGTCAACCCTTTTCATTCGGATTTATTGTACGATCCAGATAGTTTTCGCCCGTGATTTCTCGCATTCCTGAAACACTTCGCGCCGTTTGATTCACCCCGTTTTTGTTTAAACAGTTTCACGTCGCATATTTTCTTTAGTGTGCCGTTTTTCCTTTTCTTTTCGGGAAAAAAAAAGGGAAAGCCACTCCATTTTTATTTTGACACTCGGAGATTGAGATCGTAATTAACATTCCATTCTCTTAACTGTTTATTTCAGCTGCTTGTGAAACAGCGTCGCATTTTAATTGACGTCGACGAAAGTGCTGTCGTCCGGATTATCATAACGGAATTACGCTTCAATTTAAATTTCATTGATTCCATGATCGCGAGATTTAAATTGAATATATCGCGAAATATTTGTTACAAAAGGAAATCAATGCAAAAATCGTTCTATCTACGTTAAAAGAATATTGTTATGCTTAGTTTTAGAATAAATATCGAACTTGCGGAACGTACCGCTTTTTTTTAATAATAATTTAGAAGTCTCTATATCGAGAAACCCTTTGAATTTTAATTAAAGTCGGAGCACGTTACACGCACGATTCCCATATATGTAGAAACGGAGGTCGTGGATGGAACTTCTGCCGGTTCCACATTCGCAAGCTCTTAAGAATACCTTACAGAAGTCAAATTTCCAAATCGGGATCAGACCGAGCGGAAACTTTGCTCCTATAATCGAAAACCCGATATCGAGGCAAAAGTTCGCACGTGTCGAGCATACTTGCAAAGTTCCCGGCGAAGTTAACTCGTTTCGGGCAAATTAGATCGTTACTAAAACATTCTGTACTAATATCTTGTATTTTTAGGTGCTGCTTGTAAAGCACTTCGTGCCCTCTTAAACACGGCCATTGCTTTTATTTAATTGAAAAGGACGGTATATTAAAATGAAATATAATAATTTATTCTTTCGTGATTATTCGTAACATGTTGCAAATTATTTGGAGATTGAACTAGACCTTAATCCTGTCGTTATCAAACACAAGATAGATATAGCATCTCTTAATTTTAAAGGGGAAGAAGAATCAAATAATTGAAATCCCAGCCTGCATATGCCTAATGGTTGAAAGAAACTGGAATCTCTGCAAAGTAAAAGTTTGAAGGGAATATTACCGACAGCGTCGTATATCATACTTTTTTGTGCCTCTTATACTTTGCTTCCTTATTTTACTGTTCGTCGTAAATTAGTAACGACACTCGTACGTATTTGCATAAAAGATTACGGTTTAGAGGGACGGGGCGAAAATTCTAATTAAGTCGCTGGAACTGGGTTAAGGTATTTTTCTTCTCTTTTTTATTTCTTTCTTCCGCCGCTTTATGCAGCAACATACAAAGTTCCCCACTCGGTGTGCCCCCTAAGTTTAATTACAAAATAGATCTTGGCAGCCGACCGGCGACGGTCCCCAGGAACTTATATACCCGCCTGACCCGATAATTATATAAGTTTCAACGTTCATTAGACAAGTTTAAACGTACACATGTACGATTCATTATGTTATAACTAATTATCAAACTGATAATTAGTTTCAGTATTGCAACTTGTCGACCGATAATTTGATCACGCGATGTTTGTTGCAGCTGTGTCGTCGAAACGAATGTTAAACAATATATCTCAAAGAGATATATTATTTCCAGTATAAACAATGCCAGCAAACAAATATTATTATTAAAAAAACAGAAGGAAACATGTTTAGAGGATCGACGTCGAAGTAACCAGGATTATTTCAAAATTTATGGAATATCAGTGGTACAGATTTAAGTAGTATAGGCCGGTGTACAGTCGAACGAGCTTCGGATAAATATTAAATTGTCCCCGACCGATATCAATTAGTTATCATTTGCTGCGTGCGTTACGCGATATTAATTATCCAGCTAATTTTCTACTCAGCCGGCTAACTGGGAGCTCTCAAAGTGGTTACAAATTAAATTCAAGGTATACAGCAGCTCGTGCCGCAAACAAACTAATTCTAGACTGGATGCTGGCCACCGGTCGAAAACTTCGTGCCAGATCGATCGAGATGTTGAATATGCTAGTACCGGACGCACAGAGTCGAAGCAAATATTACGATATCCGAGATAGTTGCTGGCTCTGGTGTTTTCGTGTTCCGGAAGTACCGCGTATAGCGGGGCGGTACAGTTCCATAATGGGCACATTGACAGGTCGGGCCAGACGAACGAACGATTAATCATATCACGGAGCTGGAAAATGTCGGATAACTTTGATACCCTTTGAACATGCCTGATTTACCGCGTGACTGATACGTGTCGATACAGTTCTGACGGGCCGTATAATTCTTCCGCGATTCATCGCAGAAACTGTTGCAAAATCTGTGGGAAAAACTGTTTAGGGGAAGACGGTGGGCGTTGAGTTAAACGTGCTTTCGGATAAGTTTGTCTTCGATTGGAAGAGGATACGGACAGTGACAAATTACATATTTAGGAACAAGTACTTATGACGAATAATAATAATTAACAAGTAATAATGACGAATGGTGTTGAATAGTTGAAGAATTTCTTATTTCTTGCGAAATTATGAAATCAGTCGAATAATTACAGAAATCTATTGTACGCGCGTGAATTTTTAGTTTTCAGTGAAATGAGACATTACATATGTTTTCACTCATTTCCTGTGGTATTATTGTTTTACATTAATATCTCATAATATTTGTTTTCTCCCATTTTTATCACGTGTCTGTTACGTAGATACAAGTGCCGTAATCTAATATTCTACTAAAATTCTCGATTTCACCGTGCTGGCAAAAACACACCATGGATGAGCCAGTCTGGCAATCTACGGTCGTTCTCCTATTAGACCGGTTACACGCGAATCCATTCTACTTGGCACGCCGCGTAGCGTCTCCATTCTACTTGCATGGATGCATATACCAAAGTCTGATCAAACACCGCATGCAATCTACTTGCCGGGCCACATACTATCTACGATCCCACAGTCTAGTTACATACGCTGTTATAATCTACTTGTCTGACCAGTCACCGAGATGCACTACTAGCAACAAAGCTCAATGCGCTTCTGTCACTCTGAACACGGACACGCATACACTATTCATCCGATTCTGCACCTGCTTTCGTTTTATTGTATTCCCCTTTACCACGCATTGCCCTCTATAATATTATTTGTCATAAATGTTCACTACACAGAACGATTAAATTCCGTTTAACAAGCCAAACGTGAACGTAGAATCATCGGGATGAAAGTAATTGTCAAGAAAGAAATGATCACGAAGCAGCATTATTTATAAAGTATCCGGTTCAACCTTAACAACACGAATATACAAGAAATAAACTGACGATAACGCTCCGACTATTATTTCTCTGAATGAATCGCGAGATTATCAAACAATTTTTACAAATGCAACATTTTCAACGCCCGCAGGATTAAAACAGAAATAGCTTTTGATGAATGCAAACCTGTTGGGAAAGCAATTGTCCGTACACATACCGCGGTCCGTCTGGTGTGTTTCTGAAAATTATAAATTCCTTCTCGTACTTTTTCCACGGGGGATGAAATGTCGTGCAGACGCATCTGGCGTGAACGGTCGAGTTCCGCAGTGGTAAAGGGCGCAATTTGTCGGACGGCGGGGTTCCGCGCGCCGGGTCGCTGAAATTTTTAATTCCTTGCCAGGAGACCCGGAGAAAAGCCAGGACTCATTTGTTCCGAGGCAATTATGTTTGTGCAATACAGCTTGAAGCACGCGTAAGGGCGCGTAAAAGCGGAAATAAATACTCTCAGACGGCGCAAGGGCGTTTGCATCGAGACGACGATTCTCATTGTTTTCGGGTTATGAATTCTACCGAAAGGTTAATAAATGTAATTTCGCATAGGTACGTCAGCGTTTCGGTCGGGAATTAAAGGTTCAAGACTGCAGGGGTTTATGGGAAAGGATTTTTGAGCCGGGGACCGGTCGGAGATTAAAAATTAATTTTTTCCGCCCGGTAGAATTAATGCAAATGCTCGGATCTCTCGCTGATTAGAGCTTCTTTTCTTTTTATTTATACAAGAATGTTTGGAACTGTTTTCTGCAGTTCTAAAATTATTTCGAGCTGCGTTATAATTTACCCACGACGTCGACTAGAACTGCCGAAAAAGATATTTTGTCGTTTTCTTTTCGTAACTTTCATGGATCAAGTTATGATCATCAATCTCTCTCGAAATCAGAAAATAAAAAGATTTTTATTATCGACACCACTCTGATATTATATATCCTTCTGTTACAGGACGGGGTCGTAAGAATTCGACAGAAGATGGAAAGGAAAATATCTTTTGCTGCAGTTCGAGTTCGGTAAGTTCCAATATCAGTTCTCGATCGTTTCGAAAATGAATTAAGGAATCGAATCTCGGCTATGTTACGCTCGTCGACAAAAATAATGAGAAACTTCTTTATTACAATTCTCGTATATGGGGAATAAAATTCGAGTGGGGAAAGCTTCAGAGAAATACGTAACAGAAAAATACGACTACGAGGAACGATACACGGAACGGCGCAGAATACGAAACTACCCGTTCGTACAAATATAAAAGTTTCGAAGCGCAAACAATAATATAGAGTGCTGAATAAAAGCCTACTAAATTCCGTATCTCAAATCGAACATCGTTCGCATAGATCCCAAAAAATTAACCCAGTACGCGAACGCCAATCGTGACGTTTATATTTATATGGCAAACTGCGAATAGTGTCGCGCACCGACCGATCCGATCGTGTCCAAAATCCGCAGGATCCACGAACAGCAGGGAAGGGGCAGATCTTATAATTGAACGGAGCCCCGATGCATGTTCGATAGCCAAGATTTTCTCAGCCGGCTATCTAACTCAATGCAAATCGATGTCTCGGGTCGAATTCGACGCTAGGAGGCTGGCATAATCCTAGAAACAGGTTGCAGTGCATTTCAGACACTCCTACCTGCTTGCCACTAACAGATTGCCCGTGTTCTCGGATTCGGCGCGTTTAGCTTAGGATTATTTAGATTCGGGATTGAACGCTGATTTGGCGCAATGGTATCGGCGTTCCACGTTAGGTTCACTGTGCGAAGTAACCGTGTATCCAATCCCATGCGACAAGAGAAGATGCTTCGCCTATAATTGAAGCCTATATTCGCAGAGGTATTAATTTTGCGTGTAGCAAGAGTGAGGTGAAACGACGCAGGTGTATTTAGAATTATCGGAATTATCTTTCCGCTTCGATGTAGGTCGAAGTGGACGGAATCGAAGATAACGAGTGGACGACAAAGAGATAAAAGTGAAAATCAAAATTTGATGTGAAATAAGAACAGGAAGACGTTAGTGTTTTAGTGTATCAGATTGGTGAGACTTTGAAAGCAACCGGTACTTTGTTTTTTATGTAAATATGAAACTTTTATTTTTATATTGCTGTGTTGATTGATTGACGGATTTCATTTATGGTTTTTGTCTTTTGACCGTTTCGCGGGATGGATAATTATTATTAAGCGAATTCACAGTGATTTGAAAAATAACTCTTTTTATTTATGATAGCAATTATAGGCGGTTTTGGAAAATAAATGACGATTATATTTTTGGAGGTTTCAGCGTTTGAAACGGTACGAGCGAGTTCATTTTAACAATGCCAGAGGTGAATCGCGCGTGTTTACTCGTGGAAATTTTCAGCCCCGGCGAAATGTAACGCAATCCACGCGTTAAAATGAGCGCTCACGTTTCGCATAAATCCAGCCAATTTTTCTGGGATCACGAGCGCAATAAACATTGATCAGGCACGTTCCTCAACACGCGCCCCTGTAAAATACCATCGTATCGAATCCAAAAGTCAATCGTGGAATCGATACCCTGTTGTACTCGATCCCCGGTAGCCGTGGCTTCGAGACGCGTTCGCGTTGCGAGCGCACATGGTTTCTGGAATTTATATTTCAGACGAATTCTGCAATAAGCGAGTGAAACGCCGCTAAATAAATATCTGCTGCGAAAACTAAACTCCAAAGAAACAAATAGACGAATACTTTTCAATCTCCGCGGGCCGCAATGTTCGGACAATTCAAGTTCTCTAAAAAGTGCTCGCATTGAACAGGTTGTGGCCGCTGCAAAACAGAGTTTATGCATTTCGACGGTTACTGTATTTGACAGACACAACTTTGAACGTCACCAAAAGGTCGCGCCAAAGCGGTCTGGTAGCCAGTGAAACGTTAACTTCTCCCTCGAATTATGTAATCTTTGCGTCTGACTCGCGCGATACTATACTACTTGCTCGCTTCGAGGTAAACATAGTTTTCTCCGCTTGGCGATCAGCTTCGGCCCTTGAACCAGAACTCTTACAATTCCCAGCTCGAGCAGCACAATGCATACAGAGAATGGAAACTACTTTATGCGCAGTACCAGGTCTGCGGCGAAATTGCATTTATAGTGGCACAGAGACTACACGTATGCCCCTGTTGCGGACCGTATATTGTAATTGTTTGATTTATATGAAAATTGGAAACGCCCTGCACTGACCCTCTTCTGTGCACGACATAATAAATTTTCTTCGTCGAATGTAGATTTTGCGAAAGCTGAAAATAGAACCAAATTAGTAATAATAATAATAATAATATATACAATTTACAATTTAATATATATACAATTTCTAGTCCCATATACAATAAGTATATACATATATATATTATAAATATCAGTAGGACATTTTCTATCTGAACCATAAACATTCTAAAGCGTTACATTTCGATCGGCGAAAGAAATTATTCGAACGGTTCCAATTTTTATTCAATTCTTAGCCTGTCACTTAATTATCGTTTGTCCCGCCTGTAAGAAGTCTCCGTTCCTAATTATTACACCTGCTTCAATATTCACCTTCTCACGGCAGCTCTTTTATGGCGAACTGCAATATTAACGGACTCTCAAAGACGCATTGCAATGGCGATCGTTCGGAATCGCGAGAGATCCGGCCGTTCGATCCTCGATAGGTGAAAGCGACCGATTTCCACCATGCACGGTTCTTCGTGGCAGCAAATCATTGTGGGGAAACGTTGGACAGAGTGCAATTACATCAAGCTTTACTGAACCAAGCCGTGACTGGTCGGACGATTGGAAATCCCGGCCAGGTACATACATACGTGGCGCGGACCACCTACGTACAATTAGGTGCTCACCTAGCTGGATCGTGCACACGCGATTTAGTCGGACGTTGTAGATAAATTTCTGCAGACTCTCGCCCGTTCCCCGAGTGCCTGTAATCCCTCGATTACACGATGAAATCGGCGGCGATATAAAAAGCGAGTGCCCCTTCTACGCCTTTAATCAGTTACCGTAACGAGAGATCGCTTCTCGATTCGTACGGAATTTTCGCGCGAGCCGTTCGATTCTCGTTTCGAACGCAGATAAACGCTTCTGCGCGCTCCGATATTACGATAATCTATCTTGATATTTAACGAGCAACAATTCTTCAATTCGATCGAATGAACCTCGTCTGCGAAGGGACGACAAATTGAAGTCCGAAGCCAAGGAGAACTTTGGACAAGAACATTTGTTTCAACCGGCTTCAAAGAAACGTGAAGGACCCGCGTGCACATTGCCATTGCATACTTAACTAATATATCTACGCGCACCTGTTATCGCGCTCAATTAAACGTCCACGCTGATTCACATTCGCCCGTCGACGATACCGCTCTGTTGGACAATTGAAACAGACGGCTCCGCGTTTTCAACGCCGGTGAACGTCGACAATGAGCACGCGTACGACGGCATAAAAACGCGATTAAGCCGGGGCGTCGCAGTGCCCGTAATCGCGCGTCGTAAATAAAATTTCATCACGCGTAATATCTGCTCGTACAGATCGTCGGCCGTGACTAATGCGACGCCTCGTTAGACGCGGCGCGCCGCGGCGACCCGTTCGCGGATTACTCCCGTTTTTAGCTGCGACGCCGCGCGACGAGAGGGGAAACAGAAACAAACGAACAGAAAATGAGAGAAACGGATAAACAGAGGCGGAATACGGGAAAAGAACCGTCGGTCAAGTTAGGCCCATGTCGTTAGGCGTTGAAAGACACAGAGCACAAAGACAACAACAGATACACAAGATGTTCAACCCCTCTGTCGCGGCAACGCGAAAAATCGTTCGATTCGCTACAAATTACCGAATAATGAGGCCCCGAAATATTTGCACGACCCCCTCTAAAAATGAAGCTAAGCGAACAATCGTGCACACCTCTGTCTCGCAACGCATTATCCCGAAGCGATGCAAAAGGGGAACACCAAACAATACAGTACAATTATTCTCCGCCCCTTGGCGAGATCTTGGAGAGACAAGGGTGGCCCGACGAGGGCAGCGGGGGTTGGTCCGCCGAATACGTGACTAAAGACAGAAATTCAGTGCTTCCCCGCAGCCTGTCCAATTTCCCGTTGGTTTACAACGGAAGTTCCGCGACTCGTCTCCCCCCCCCCCCCAGGCGCAATCTTCGCCGGAGGATGGAAACGGAAACGCTGCACCCTCGTGAGATACTCGGCCGCGGGCGATATTCGAGCGGGAGGTTCAAATTTATGTGGAAAACGGGTCGAGCGGTTGTTGCGTCGCTACGTCGGGGCCACGATCGCCACCCTGCGTTGGCTAATTGGATCGACTCTGAAGAAACTTCCGTCGCGACAATATTGCCCCTCGTTAGCGAGGAATCAACGTCGGTTAAGCATCGTCGTTCAAGTCGGTTCAGGCGAACCGTTCGCCGTTTCGATGCGACGTCGCGATCGCGGACGTGGACATTCGTTTGCCTCGATAGGGTTGAGGGTGGTTTCGGTCGGTTTGAAACGACTTGTTGCTCGCGAAGCACGGTTCGCGATGGTGCAGGAGAAACGCCGCGGAGTTTTGAGGGTAGTTGGACGCGTCTCTGGCTTCGCTTGTCCCTTGGATGATCGCGGAAAGTTATTGGTTATCGAGGGAACCGTTTTGGGGAGGAATGCTAGTTATTCTGTCAACGAGAGACTATCGTTACGCAACGAGAAATTTGATTCGGTCGATTACACGCTTGGGCGATTCGTTTGGAATTTTTGACGCGACTCGGGGGTCGCGTATAATTTCGCGAATTTTGGAACACCGTGCGCGCCCCCGGGCTTCGTTCATTGTCGGTATAGCGTGTCGGTGCGTAGACGATATTAGGACGGAAGCTCGCTTGACGAATTTATCCCTACAGTGTTACGTTATTAGGTAAGAGCGGCGGAATCTTGATAAGTGACGTTCAGCCTGCAGCGTTACGCGTCCGGGAACGAACATTTAATCTCGGCTCGTTCCACGGAAATTAGGGAACAGGGGGATGCAATTGGATCACTTGGAAAAACATCCCCCATACGGTCGAGGCGAATGTAATAATAACTAGCACGGAAAGGGGGAGCGTCGCGACTTTGGAATAAATTAATTGAAATCAACGGTGCCGAAACGTGAAATGTACGAAGTGGAATAAGAATAGCGAATAATAACACCCGACCAAAATGAAACGGTACAGATGAGGGAATGAAAATGAAATATTTCAGACAGGATTGAAAATAATTCGTACCGTTTTTGAACGTACACTCGACGCCGAACAGAACTGGCTATTAGCGCGAGTTTCGAATGGACGAGAAAATACAAAAACCGAAGCGTTATTTACGATGACAGAATGTTATGGAAGGCGACAGCCGAAGGCATTCGTCATATCGTCGGTGGAACTGTTGATTGACGAGAAAAGTCACTTCTAACGGCGTATTTTCTCGGATGCATTTCAATCTATCCGGCTTTCCCGGCTGTCCATTATTCCGCATAGAAGGAATCGTTCAGCAGTAAATGGATGGTATAAGTCTCGTTCGAGGGGAGGCCCCGCGGATAAAAGCGGCCACGGGGCTAAAAAGTGGTTGGCCGTGTGCAAGTTATCGAGGAAAAGTTTCCGATAATCTCGCTGTACCCCACCCCCTTGCATTGTGGAAGTTATTTTTACAACGCGCTTTTTTTCCCCACCCGTTTCCACCAACGCGAAGGCACCTGAACTTTCGACGTGAGCTTGACACGCATAACCTCGCCACAAAATTGCAAACGGTTCCAAGTAGGCACGGCGTTAATTATTTCACCGGCAATTGCATTATTGTTGTACTAACAATGTAGTTGTTGAAATAACCCGATTAGAATCGGACGAGTCATAAGTAATTTCAGATTAGGAAAGGTCGAGTACGATGTTTCACAGAAATATGTAGCGCGAATAGGACAACATGTTTCGTTCGATCTTCTCGCTTCTTTTTGTCTCCGCGATTTTACACGATTTCTACACGAAGTACGAGGAGGATTGAACGTCGGATAGGCACATGCTCGGTGAGCATTACGCGCTACGTGCAGTATTAACTGCTGGCTTCCGATAACTTCATGCCCGTCCGCATGACTAACGTCATTACACCGTGGATGAGCAACGAAGACCCGATCAAAAGAGATAACGCTCGTGGAGCTCGATCCCAGTGGAAGATTTTGTCGTTGCGATAAACCGCGACCGATCCAGTCTGCCCGTGCATGCCGGTAATGCTGCTAATGCTGCGCACACGGTGTCCCGTTTTAGTCCATAAATAGATATGCACCGTTGTTGGGTAGCTATCCGGCGTGAAACGTCATTCTAAACTGTGGAGGGGTTGAAGCGAAATGGGAAGAAAAATATATTTGCTAGGTACGCGATGAACAATTCGCGAATGAAACGGAATGACAGTGATATGTAACGATAATCCTGAAATGTCGATTCATATTTAATCAGAGTGTTAAGATTTCGGCGGAATTGAGGATATTAATATTCTGGCGAAAATTATTTGACTGATCTCACTACGATATTACACATTAATAGTAATAATGCAACGGTACGGATGATCTGCATTTCATCGAACTCACGGTTAGATTAATTTACAATTCACCTGACTCTCCCTAGTTTGATATTTCTTCTTTCGATAATTTTCTGCTTAATACTTGCGGACATTCTATACGCACATTGCCCTCAAATTAGATTTGGAATAATCGTCGATCAACAATTGCTACACTCTAATTATTATACCGTACTATTGTACTCGTTTCGAATACACGTATAATGCTTTTTTATTTCGCAATAGGCATCTTATCCGACAAAAGCGTCCCACGAAAATTGGCGAACAAAAGTGCGAAACGGCGATTGCTATTCCATTTTACCATGACCATTCCGTTCCTCCGCACTCGATTCCACGTGAAAACGCGAACGCGGTATGCGGTGCGCGCGTTTAATGCGTAACGTTGTAGCTGGTTGATACAAAGCGCGGCCGGGTTAACAACGCGTGGCCAAATTGAACATCGAAAAGAAATTTTATGGGTGGAAATTCGCGTTTCCGTAAATCGTGCCCGCCGTAACCATTATTAAACGGAGGGCCCTGATAAATTGATACACTTGCGTTAACGAAATCAGGTCGCGGAGCCAGGATTACGTCGAACAATGGATTTCCACGATCAATGCGATTCCAGCGAACCCGCCGTTATTATTAATTGCACGCTGCACAGCTTCGACGGCGCGCACGGTGTAAAGATTTCTGGGGTTTTCGATTCGTCAACGAAATTCGCACGAATTGTCGCGAAACCTGCAGAATACCATTAACGTTGGAGTAACGTCAACGTTGCCGACAGAACGAACCGATTGAACTAAATTAAACTATCCCCTTTGGAACTGTTTCAATTGAACGGTCAATTCCCTCAAAGACGTCTAACTAAACGGACAAACAATATCGTTGCTCTCAATAACGAAAGAATGGTGTCTCGCGTCGAACGCAAGGGCGAACGTACCCCGATTTTTCCCGTTCATGGTGAAAAAATTACCACAAAATCGACGCATAATAACCAGCTCGCCAGCTCCACCCCTCGGGACCAATCCAAGCACTCCGCGTTCATTCGAAACTCTAACAAGTCTCGCAGGCTCTGCACGTAACGCGTAATTCACTGGTACCTTCCTTCGTGGGTGAGGAACCACGAGGCTCGTCCCAACGCACGGACCGTTTCCCATTGTCCTCGTTCCTTCGTCGATGATCTCACCCCCAACCCTCCCTTATCTTTTAACGGTGAAACTTCCTCGGCCGTTTATCAGCGCAACAACGCCGACGATATTGGCCAGCGAATGCGTTCCCATAAGTTTGCAACGCGCGATATTAAGCAGAGACTTCCGGCGAATTTATTCCCCGTTGGTTAACAGGCGCGTGAAGCACACGTGACCGCTAACGGAAACTTCGTTCACGCTTCCTTCCAGGTGTTAACGTTTATTATCATCGTGGCAGAGGCGCCGAGACGATTATTCGAAATGGACGGTCGTTAGCGATAAGAAACGGGAAGCTTTCGAGAGGATGAAAGTGTTGATGGATATTGTTCTTATTCGAGGCGTTCTCATTCTCGTTTTTCTTGTTCCCTTATTTCGCGAGAAGATGCTTCACCGGTGTATTATTTCTGGGAAGCGTGTAGAAAAGGTGGACTGTATTACATGCATGCGTTAGGATTCATTTTTGGCGTCGGGATTGTTGTTGGAGGAATTTCCTTTTTGCCATTCGATACTGAAACGTTGGAGAGCTCGAGGAATTGGAGTTTGGCGAATCATTGCGATTTAAATGATACGTTAAACGGTGGGAGTTGTTCTCGTGACAGATGTTAGGGATACGATGGTAGAAAGTGTTAGAATAAAATGAAATATATTACTGATATATCTTGACATATATTTTATTTAAAAACGGTATCGCGCTCGTAATTTTTTTAATCGACGATCCTTAATAGCCCGGCAGGGAACAATTATTTTAAAATTTTCTGTTTCATACATCTGTAATCAATATTTTACAATGAAACGATATATTGTTGAGATCGACGGGCACACAATTCTGGCAATTTGCAGGAAAACAAGTAACGCGAATGTAAAAAAAAACAAAACACCATGAACTTTTCATTGAAAAACGTATTTCAACGATGCACTACGGATCGCAATTTTATTGACAATTAAATGTCACAGGAATATATCATCTCCAAAAATAATTTCAACGCGGAAGGAGGGGGGGGGGACCGCACAAAGAGCTGAAAGTTGTCGCAATAATCCCGCCGTTTCGCCCGAATAGGCATCAATTTTTAATGTCGGTCCCTCGCAGAGTTCCCAACAATATATTCCCAAAAGTGCATTCCGCTGCGAACGGAAGTTCCGGTACGAAAAACGCGCAACCGTCGAATTTATTACCCGATGCAATTAACGTTTCCACTTATCACATTATTTTTATCGGTATATCGAGTGCACGAAAATTCGATATAATTAAAACAAACCAGAATCGCCCAGCGGGGCGATGAAATATCACGCCGAAAACTGTCCCACTATTGAAACAGGTAAACATTACACCCCGTAAATTGCGCGAAATACAAATTGAGTTTTATACGAAATTAAATTTTTCGCCCACCGTGACACCGTGCTATCTCGACACCGTGAAATATGATGAAGCATCGATGCAACCAAATTTTTCATATCATTATTAACTATGCGTGATGAAATTTTCGACCCTCGTAACGCTGGTTTCGGGGAACAAAATATTCCCACGATTATTATTATCTTTCCCCTTTCAAAATGAACGGAAAATACCTGGCGCCTCTACAATTTTATGGAGCGTCATTTTTACCGAACTCTGGCACTACGGCTTGCACGGCGTGTAAACGTCGCGCAATTGCAAACGGTTATCAGGAATACTTAACGAAGTCGAGGCACGGTTTCGTTCGTTTCAGATCAATTATCGTTTCGCGACGCCTGCCTCGATCGCGGAAACGTGAGAATCGAGGGACTAGCATGGAGACGGCGGGTGAGTGCATGTTTTCGTAAATTGCTTCCTCTTATGAGGTATTAGGCGGGAGCTTCCGGTGAATTTCAGGGGATCCCGATGAACTGAATCTTGATTACGCTCACAATTTCGATCGTTCCGTCGTCGCCGCAGTCGCGGAATACTTCGTCGTCGAATGAGCTCGTTACCCGCGAATCACGATACCGGAGGAACTCCAGGTATCCTGTACTGGATATTATAGAACGCTCTAGGGGAAGCGTTTGAAGAAATATGCCGCTTCTCTAAAAATTCCAATTGATTTCTAGTGGAAGTCAATATGATCGGAGGATGGTTAAAGTTTTTTTTATTAATAGTTCTGAAAAAAATGTTAAGACGATTGTAATATTTCTGTTGGTAAAAATAATTGCGATTAGGCGTTTGATAAATCGATCGTCGGAACATTCGAGGCGGAAACAGAATTCGTCTGGAAAATTATTAACTGCTAAATGTTGCAAGAAATGCAGAATTTCGTAAATATTCCGATATTGAAGATTACGCGTTTCTAACCTTCGTTCTGCGAAGGAAAAATAGATATAAAGTAAATGAAATCCTTCAAACAATTGTTCATCCATACCTGTGTATGCAAAATTTCGGTTCTCCAGTTTCGATAACACAGTCCGTACGCTTGAAATGAAAATATGAACGGCGAGTAGTAAGTTCTGACGGAAAAGCGGGCGAACAGCTAATTTCCAAATAAATGAGCGAGTCAGCTTACCAAGCGAGCGCACTAACAGCTAAACAGGGGAGAATAGTCCGCAGCCGTTCAATTTTATCGAAACGTTGATCAGGAAAATTGTTTACCCCTCAAGCTCGCGATTTCCATTAAAACGACGGATTAATTTCGCCAGGCGCCCGAGGCGTTCGCAACGAGGAGTCTCGAATAAAGAGAGAACGGGAGGAAGAAATTTTCTCGATTCCCGGTGAAATACTCGCCGGTTAGGCGGATGTTTCTCGCGTTACGCCTAACGATCGTGTCTCCTTTATTTCGTGGTTCTTCCAGCGATCGCTGTTCCCCTGAAATTCGCGCCAGTGGAACGACCCCTAAAAAACAAAATCCCAACATCGTTACGAAATTACGGCGGTGACGAGAAAGCTCGAAAAAGCTTTGAAAAAGCTCCGCGCTGTCGGGTCGTATTTGTTTAATTCAAACCGCGCTTACGAAAGTTCCTCGACGCGACGAAACCGAAATGACATGAATCGAAAGAGAGTCGAAGAAATACTACGAAGAGTTTGATGAAGATTTCCAGCTGCGAAATTCTAATTTTAATGGACCGTAAGGTGTAGGGAAGTTTTTTCAGTAGAAACGGATCTTGTAGTCGGACATGAAATCGCACGTACTGATATAACTAACAGAAATTCCCTTTCAAAGACACTTTTTATTACGGTGTACATGGAAAAATTGTCTTGATATAAGTAGATGCATTATGAATTCGCCGCTAACTTTGATTACAGAATATTGTGCGAACGATATTCATTCTAATTACTTTAGAAGAGAATAGGAATACAACGTTTCAACAGGCTGTACAGCCCGTTCGGTCTGCTCGAATTTCGATTCGAAGTAACACCGTCGATTCTCGTCGGGCAAAGATAGAAATAAAACACCAGGAATATTGGGAGCCTGAATACAGAATCTGCATCGGGGACGACCCGAAGAGTTACGTAAATTCTGCGGGAAAGAAGGCATCTCCACGTTGTGGCGCGTCAGCGCGTTATCTGCCCCCGATTCCTACGTAACCGCATTTATAGCTACACGTTTTTCGTGCGAAACAAAACGGGAACAAAACAATTCGCGAGAAAAAGATAGCAAATTCACACACGGAGAACCGCGCTGGAATATCTCACCATTTGTTTTATTATCGACGGAATAAAATTCGACCGCGCGAGAGGTTTCCCCTGTGCAGAGATCATCGTGGAAATCGTGACAGAATGGGGACCATCTGAATCCAACGGAACTGTTTACCCGCGGGCGGAATTAAACGGGAACTTTGTTTCTCGATTTATTATGCTTGCATGTTTAACGCAGCTGCACCGCGGTGCAACAACAAATTCGCGGCTACGTCAGGATGCCGGTTGAAATGTTTACAATATTTCGTGTATTCGTGATTTCGTAGTGGTGAAGGCGTGTGTGTCTCATTTTCGCAGCAACGTCGAGTTTACGCAGGTAGCTTTGTTATCGCGCGGCTACGCGAAATCTTTTATCTCGTTCACTTTTCGAAAGGAGCGGTTCGATTATTTGTATCGGTGTAATGAACATCAGCGTTCGGATGTAATAGGGTTTTTCTTTGTTCCCTTTTCCTAGCAAAACGTTGCGGAATAGTTGGTGATTTGGTTTCGTATTTTTGTCGGGAATTTCTATGCAAAATTTGAATGGTTTCCGATGGTTTTATTATACGTGAGTTTTGTTTGACGGAGTCGCATATGTTTTTATGTATTAGGTTCGGATGACACAGCGGTTCGGTGTTGGAGGAAAAATATTGTGAAATATTTCACTTCGACTGGTATTTTACACCTGTCGACGTACATACGCGATAAATGTTAACAAACTTGACCCGATTTCAGGTGAAATCATTTCTATTCGATTACTGAATGATCAAACGCGAATTCTTCATCACTGGTTGAACGTGTGCACGTCATATATACTCGAAAAAGTTTAGAAACCCTTTAAAAATCACGAAATAAAACACACAGAATGTCACACCGTAAAGTGTCGTAACTTTTCATTATCATTCCTGCCAACTACACGTTAATTAATCGCGCAAATTCCTTACGTCTTTTTCACATGAACGTCGCAAAAGAATTCTGACTTCTGTAAACTATTTCTTAACATCGACGGTATCATAACGAGAGCGCGATGGAAATATTCTATTGACGTTTAGGAATTTCACGTGCAAAGAATGTCACAAAGAAATAATAATATTCGATTGCTCCACTTCGTCCATTCTCTGTCACGGTATTCCACATGAACGATAAAGTAACGACAGAACGCCGGATTTCCCGAGTGCCGGCGAATCGATATGAGAAATCTGCGAGCACGCTGGGCATTCAGAAACGTATCGTACTCGATTCTGGACGGCACGGAATTCAGCCAGGTCGAAAAAAAAGAAACGCAGCAGCCTTCAAAGAATTTAATACGAGAGCCGAACCATCAAGCGATGGGAGGGGACCATCGTTTCTCAACTTTCTCAGTGCTCCCTTGGTGGATTTTTGATAGCGTGGCGAGTGCACTTCAGTTTCCGGGGGGAAAGGAAGATATTTCGTTCGATTTTCTGGCAGGACCCTGATATCGGATAACTCGATCGCAGTTAGAAATAGAGACACGATTTAACCCGTTGAAAGGGACTTTCTCGCGATACGAGATCGCCTACCGGCACAATGCGTCGGGAGGAATGGCGATAGACACGACAAGTGTGTAAACAGGCTAATACAATTTGTCAGATTGGGGTACCTTCCGTGTTTTATTTGTTCGAAAAAATAATTAGCCAGATTTTTCTAATCCCACAATATTTCGTTTCGATTAATATCCTTGACCCTAACGTTGCGTTATTTTTTTCAAATGTATTTATTCGCTATTTTGCAGTTTCAGTATTGGTTTCACATTAAAAAAGATAGCGACTATTTCGAGAATGATAATCTCACCTATGATTGCGCACGATAATCGTTTATAAGAAAGACAGCCAATTTTTGGATGAATTAGAAATGGACGACTATTAAAGAGGTTCCAAAGGTGCCTAACGAAAGCTCGAAAAGATTCGCGAAATGATCGACAGGCTTACAGGGGCGTAAAAAACACGTTGAAAAATTCATACGTCGCCGTGCCGGCCGCTCGAAAATGGCGTTACAAATTGGTGCTTGACGAGGTGCGGGTTAATTTTTTTCCGGACAAGTCCCCGGGGGGGGGGGCAGAATTATTAACTGACCACGGTATATTGATGCGACCGTGTGTTGCTTCGTTTCGCGAAACGCGATTTCTGTTTCGAAAAACTAATTTCGCGTCGGGCCGCTGAGCGGCGTGATGAACAGCGAGGACTTCATGCCGAGCGATAAATTTACCTGGGACGGGTAGTTTGTGACAGGGGGATCTTCCACTTCCGGTCACCGTATCCGGGAACGCTTTCACCGGGCATCGGGGTGAATTAACGAAAAGAATGAAACGTGTTTCAATTCGCCTGGAGGCATTTGGCGGACAATGTGATAATCTTTTCCAAAGGAAATAATTTTTGATGGTATTTCGCTGTTTCATTATTAACGTGTTACCAAATATGCGTAAAATGATGTACATCAAAGTAACAGTAAGTAACGCAGAAGGGAGATAAAGCAGTCACCATTGCGAAGTACAGTAGATCTCTAAGTAGAACAAGCCGCCCATAGTCAGACTCGGCGTTCATATGTATGTACGTTATACGTATCGCCAATAATTTCCGACAAAAATTTTCCCTGGCCAATGTTTACAAAATACCTGAAAACGCTCGATGCACGTATCAACCGTGCCCTCAAAAAATTGTTATCAACAAATACTCGGCGAATTAAGAGTGAAACTCTGCAAAACGAAGAATTTCTATAACATCTACGAATCACTTGCAGCCCGATTTAACATTTCTTTCGCAACGACATCACTAAAACCGGTCTCGCGATCCGCATTATTGTGTTCTTCCCACTTGTCCTGACCCCGGGCTAGTGCATCACGAAGACATGAATCCTAATTAGTCAAAACAATAGGCCCGAGGACATAATTAACGTGCAAATTATCCCGACCGCCGTGAGCCCCGGTGTTCCGGGGCAATCTGTTAACCGGCTGGGACTTAATTTAATGGACACCCAGCGCTGTCACAGTTTCCACGCTTGATATTTCCTAACGAGCTGACACGGAACCGAACTCGTTGCCCGGCGTTGATACGTTTGTGAAGTCGGGAACGTCCAGTCGTGTAATGTCGCGAGCCGTTCCGATGTCTGAAGGCATGTTCGCCGTCCACGGGACGAAATTCCACCGGTGGAATCGTGCACCGGTGGCTCTTAAATTTCCAGGGGAACGGTGTGTAATACCATGGTAATCCTCGGGGAAAGTGTGACGACCGATTGGAACACGGATCGGTCGAAGTTACCCCCCCCCCCCCGGGTTCGACCGCGATAATTTCGTGATTTGTCTTCGACAGTGGACGCCTTCAAATTGGTAACAATGCTACATTGCCGTGCAATGAAAAATTTACAACGGTGGAACTGTCGCGAAAATGAATTCGTGGTGGCAGCAATTGGGACACTCGTTGTATAACGAATGGAAGAGAATTCATTGGTGAAATATAATTGCTTTCTTTGACAAGTAAAAAGGAATAGTAGAAACGAAGAGCGAGAAATTTATAAGAACGTGTCGAGTGACAATTACGTGGAACATTCGAAACTTACGTATGGAAGAGGAGGGAATTTTCGTCAACGTTTCTGGATCGAAGAGAAAAGTGTGCCCAGTATTGGAAACATTGGAAAGTGTTGAAGATCAAACGTTTCGCGTTGCGCACCTCGTGCGCGATAACTGGCGGGGGACGTCGGCTGCCAAGGTAAAATGCCAAACCGAAGGTGAACGTAACAAAGGGGGGGTCGGAAGTTTACAGAAGTTCGCGAACTAGTCCCCATTTACAGATCCATCTTCCGGTCGTAGTTTGTTCCCAGAGCAAATGTTCATTTAAACTGGCAAGCAGTCCCGCCAGTTTTCCTACATTTCGATGTCAGTTTAAACGAGCACAAGTCCTGGAACAATGTTAAACGCGCGCTACATAATTTATCTTGCAGCTGCCTTACGCGTTCCCCCCCCAATAGGTTCTCGCGTCTTCCTTTAAGTAGCGCGATTTATTTATCCTTTTTTTTTCTTCAACACCGCGCAGAGAAATTTCATTGCGGCAGAATTACCGCCGAGAGAAAGAAAATTATTAACCGCAATTAATTGTGAAGTTCGGAGTAGTTGGTTTCGGTTTGACGAGTTCAAGTTTCAACCCTCACCGGACATACCGGTCGTTCGGTTTAAAAGAAATATCGCGACGACGGAAGATTACGGTAAATTGAAGAAGCTTCAAAGAGAAGAGATGTTTTTTTTTATACATTTTGATGACCAACTAGATTTCCCGCTTGGTGAAATTATAATGAACGGTCAGCAGCAAAGACCGCGAATCCTCTAATCTACGCGTCTGTACATTATTCAACAGCTTGTCGAAGTGTTCTTCATTTTCTATTAAAACCACTTAGTGCCGCGTCTGGCTTTACCTGAGACCGAGTACACCAGATTAAATATAATCGTCAGAACATCCCATTACATGAATAAATCGACGCGCTGAATAACTTGAATGGGAACGTTTTGAAGGTAAAGCTCGTTGAACTCTGTGGTGTAACGGTGTTTAATAGAAGGATCAGCCGGTGAAAAATGTGCGGCAACTTTTGTCCCGTTCATTTTATGTTTACAATTTCGTTTTGTTCCGCGTGAAACACATCGCCGCGCACGATTCGGCGCGGGGATTAATTAATCGAAGAAGAAGTCGACGAAAAATAGTAGAAGAAAGGAGACAACACGAAAATTCATTTTCTACCTTCATACAATTAACCATGATGCACAAACATCAATTTTAACAAATTTAGATCCACAAATTTCTGTTCAAATTTCTCCGCGTTCGTTTCGCCCAAAGCCGCAGAAACATCCTCGAAGCGACTTATCGCGACGAAATTTTCCCAATCCGACCGGAAATTTAATTAACAGACATTCCCAATTACTTTTTCGCCCCGACGCAAACACAACGCGCCCACGATTATTCGCCCCAGCTCTAACGTAGTCCGTTCGTCTGTGAAACACTGGCAAACTGTCGGTGAACCTGTAACCGGCCAGAGATAAGCCTGTTGGCACCGACGCGTTTCCACTTTGCTCCAAGTGCAAAGCGGTGGGGGTATTTAACCGGTTTGAAACGGGGATCGGGCGAAAACAGGCCGAAAACTTGGAGCCTCTGTTCGAAAGAAAAATGAGTGGGTGCGAAGAAGGGCGGAACGAACGGGGACAAAGGGCCTCGGGGCGCAACGGCGGTCTCGAGGGTTTCGTAAACCGCTTTCCCGCGAGCTATATTAACGGGTGGCTGGCGTGTGGCAGAATTTATAGCGTTAAAGCAGCCGGCCCCGCAGGCCTCCGTTAATACCAAAGACAAACTCGTGCCGCGCGAGCCGAGCGTTCTCTTGGAACTCGGCGAACGCAGGTAGTTCTTAGTCCCGGGGTCAACCGGATTCGCGTATTTGCGCGTAACCAGACCATGGCCCCGTTCGAATCGCGCGGAAGTTCGTGGCAGACGCCCCGGCGCTAACGGGGAAAATATTGAATCAGTTTTGGACAGGCTGTTATTGCGTTTGGGGTTGCGGGAGGGGGTTGCAATGTCTCGGGGCGATAGGGTCGGAGTAATCTCGCGGACTATAGGAACGTTCGATCGTTGGTTTAACGGGAGGGAGGATCGTTGTGAAAGCAATTGACGGAGAATTATTACGAATATAATAATTCGAGTAATTGAAGCGATTATCCGAGGAAGAGAAAAATCGCATGTAAATTTGTTGCGAGTAACGGTTTGCAAGGAAAATGTGGAGGGGGAATGAAACTCTAGTTTCGTGGACGAGGGGGATGTTTGATTTGTCGAGTTATTGGAAACGCGATTGCCCGATCGGCTCGGGGTAAATTGAGCTATTTTATGGGACAAAGAGCGGTATTTATAGCCTACTTGCCAGATAAGCAAGTCATACGGCCGACGGGCACGATTGGGCTCATAATTAAATTCCAAACAGAAAATCCAATACAAGTCCCTCGTGGCATCGTGGACCGATATCGTCATTAATATCGCGAGTAGAAACGGCCCGGCTCGAACGGTTATTTTATCCTCCGCCCTGATGAATTAATCGGTATCGACGCGGACGCGTCTTTCCACCCTTAAAAATTCCATCCGCTGGATCCCCGCCCCCCGTTCCATTTCGATGTATCAATCACTCTGTAGCCGATATTTCATTATTTACGATAACACCGGCCCGTATACATGCTGCAAAAGTCAGTTTTAAATATTCATTCGATTGACCTGGATCCATCCGTTACTCGATGTAATCACGGGGCTAATCCGGGTCCGGATTATTTTAACCGCGGTGAATTTTTCAGACGCTCGAGTCGTTAGATGGTGTTGGTAGTAGCGACTGGTTGATTAACGCGTCGTTAATTGACAGGTGCGTCACGGGCGAAACGATAGAAAACTTCGACCCTTGATATTATTTGTAGCGTTTTAATTATTATCCAGACGAACGGGTCAGATAGAAAGGGGTGCTACTTCGTAATGCTTTATGCACACTAGATCGAGGTTTCTGTTAGCACCTGTGCAACGACGACACCTGTTCCCGTATAAGCAAGGGGTCTTATAAACGAAATCTCACATAAATAAAACAGCCAGCCTGTTTTGTCTTGGACTTCACAAATCTCATTTGATGGTATTAATTGTATGGCATTCCTTCGAAGCCTTAATATCGGAATTAAAGGCGCATCACCGGCATACCCAATCTCTGAAACAATCATTATTTGATCGTTAGCGTTGAGGGGTGGATGGTACTATCAGAAAACAATCCTAAACGAGCTTACACCATCTGACGGTGTCTCATCATCGATCGCCGTCTCGCCGGCTTATTCGTTCTCACATGTTGGAAGAAAGTTAAGCGTACACTTGCAACTTTTGTTTCAATCCAACTTTCCCAAACAGCAGACGTGGCTGCCGCCGTTCTCCGAGGGAGGAAGCATTATTAAAAAGAACAAATCGACAAAGTCCGAGGTAGACACACTATTTACAGAATCTTCGAGGGAACCGTTTCCCAAATGAAAGTATACAGAAATCGATTTGAACGCGATTCAGAAATCGTCCCCTCCTGTCAAACGTTTCGCGATACAAACAAATATCTCGTTGAATAATTTCATTGAATTTATCGGACTTTTCGTTGCATAACTAATAAGCGTAATATTTGCAATGCAACAATAATTCCACAGCTACCACTTTATTCCATTCTGTGCAATTAATAACAATAATATTTATTATTACCCGGTAATTATGCCCATATTAATATGTACGACGCATTCTGTCAATTGTATTAATAATAATGTATTTTCGGTGCGCCCGATCTGTTACCAAATAATTATTGATCCGATTCAATTGAAGTGCTGTTCCTTCAAACGCGCGTCAAGTACGTTGCAAGGTATGCGCAGCGCGCGCCTAACCGATGAACGATCGCTAATCAGTAACGAGTCTCGATGTTTCGAACTCGGCGCTCGTTGTCAGAAGAAACCGCGTTATACACGGAACGACACAATATTTCCAACGAACCGGACGCAACTATCACACCGTACGATTTTCCCGTATTCACGGTACGTGCAAGCGCGTGGGAATCGTGCAAACATTCATCTTCGTCGAAATTCGAACGATAATCAAGCTGCAACGAGGCGATGTTATAAAATCTTCCGCGGACGCCGGGCGATCGGTCGTTTCGCTGACAAATTTGTCTGGCCGCGAGCATCATCGAGGTGAAACGATAGTGTGTACACGCGTAATTAGTCGGCGAGCGGCCGCGCCGACCGGGCGAACCGAAATACCCGGTGAAATATGTTAAAACGCGGACGTATCGATCCGCCGGGGCTAATTAAAGGCATCGCGAAAAATGTACACCCCGATGAATCATCGACCCATCGACGTCACGGTTCGCTAATGGGGATTAAAATATCCGATTTTCGCGGCAATCGCTTTCTTCGATAAATGTCGATTTTCCGTTTAAACGCCCGGCGTTCGTCGATTGTCGTTTAATCCGGTTTCGACTCGCTGAATTCTCGCGCCGATTCTACTCGACGGACACCTTCCGGGGCATATTTGTGTCCCGTTGAAACGTTGTTCGCAGCCCGTTCGAATAAACAGTACAATTTTCTGCGCGTTTCGTTTGAAAGAGACGTTGCAATAAGTTGCCAAGAAAGAAGAAGCGAATTCAGTGTTTCGCTGTCATCGTTCGTCGCGGTAATTAAACGGGACCATAGGCGACGAACGAAACGGACAAACAGTTCAGAACGATGTGCCCGTCGTTACGGCTATTCGGATCGTGCGCAAATTGAACATTACGAATAATGAAGCGCCGCGTATACGAGCCGGTATCTCTGGACACGCAATGTTCCATCAAAATTCAGCCGCATTTGATTCGCAACAACAACGGGGCCCCGGCGATAACGTGACCGGCCCTAATTACAGTCTTACCGGTGAATCCGCTATAAACGTGTGCCTGCATCGCGGCCACTCGTCATCCCTCGACGTTCTACACGTCGCGAATCATTAATAATTCCCCCGGCCATTAGCCGAGGCTTTAAGCTGTTTAATCGTGCGGCACGGCGGCCTTTCCACGATGTCCCTTAGCGTGAATTAATTAAGACGCCGGTCGGCTGTATAATAATTGAAGTTTTCACGGGGAACCAGGGGACACGGCGCGAACGTGGAACGAACGGGTTGAGGCGAAGAAGGGCGAGCTGTCGGGTCGAGAGGCCGACAGGTGTTACGCAAGGGCGAGAAAAAATGAAAAAAAAAAAATGAATAAATAAAACAAGACAGAGTCGAAGAGAAACCACCGACCATTATTCATTCTCCATTGCACGAGAATAATAGATCACGCGAAATCACTGCTGAAATCCGGGGGGACAGGTACGTGATGCAGGGTGAATGTCGGTGAGAAATATTTGAAGCGAATAGCGCGATTTGTTTCGTCAGTTTTAAATAGCGCGTGATATTCCTTTTCGCCGGCTAATAGTCGTGCGTACGATAAACGAAGAGACCGGAGTGTTTCTTGTGTGAACGATGTTGATTCTGTTAGCGATACTTTTTCCTAAGAAAGATATTCAACTTCGTTCGTCCGGTATATTTGAACAAAGTTTCTCGGTTTTTCACGCGACTCGTTCGTTCGTTCTCCAATTCTTTTGTCTCATTCTTTCCGTCTGTTTGAACGCGCTCGATGCCACCGCGCGTGATGGCGTCCATTATATCCTGCGAAAGTGAAGGTGGATACTCGTGTACTTCACGTGGTAAGAGATGTGGGCGTAGGAGGGGTCATAAAGAAAGGAAGAAGCTTTTAGGATTTTCGAAACGACCAAACTTCTTTTAGGGGATCCGCGTGATTAATTATCCACAAAGTTTCATTAACCTACAGAATATACAGTTGATCACGCTATTCTCAACCACGCGACCTTCCCACGGTAAAGTGTTTAATGAAATGGGGAAACTTGAAGTTCTAATTAAGCGTCGGACGCAGGAGGATGTATGTATCTCGTTGTCCCGTTCGTCCTTCTTTTTCTCTTCATCTAATAACAGTGAAGCAACGTTGCGTTGCAATTCGCTTTTGTTTTCAGCAAAAAAGAAAGTCTGAATTGTCTCGATTGATGCACGATTCACGTACACTATTTATCGTGGACAGGCGACATTTTTCGTTTCTCCTTTTGTATTGAGTTAACCGTTGAACGTCGGCAGCTGAATTGAACGATAAGGAAATACGAAATAGAAACGATACCGAACAATAAACAAGACCGCTCGATAATTATGCGGCAGCTTTATTTTTCGACCAATTATAATCGATTGCACACGGTTATCGTTCGTCATATATATCTGACAGGTTATTAAATGCCACGAGCAAATAAATTTAGATAATAAATCAACATCGGTCGAATAATTTGAGAAACTGAAACTCGTCCGGATAATATTTAATTACGTCTTCATTGCTCGTTCAATGAAATCGTTCCCCTGCTTAATCAGTACGTCCCGACGATAATGAGGGAAACGCGTGCGAGGAAAATTCTCGTCGGTACACTTCGAAAGAACGGCGCGCGTGCGGGCCGAAAATTTATTTACACGCGAATCGATTCATAGTCGGGAACGGTGATTAAACTGCAATTTAAATTACGCCCAGTTTCTCACGAGCTACCGGCTTCCATTTCTCGTTACATACATCGACGGATAAATTATTCTGCAACACTTTTGAGTAATAAACGTCGCGCGTGTAATTCCGCATGCACCGTCTCTGTGCAAGAAAATAATGATTATAAATTCCCCATTCGATCAAACGACGATTAAGCTCTTATTTGCAGCAAATTCTATCCATATTTACTATGCCGCAATTTATCAGACGTACGCGTTTATTAATTAAATGTGTACTTAAACGTACGAATTTCTATTAATTCTCTCCCTTGAAATAAATAAATACGCCACTTTTTTTTTATTATGCCTTTATTATATAATTATTCGAAATAATTCACACCTGCTAAAGAAGCAAAATATCAATTGATATTCAGGAAAATATTGCGTCCTGTATCGAGCTACTCACTAAAGGAAACAAATGAAAATGCAACATCGAGTGCAGCTTCTCTTATTACCTGGTTAGAATCGCGTATGCCTAAGTTCTTTGTGAGCATTAGACACTCGATGAACGTAACGAGAGCAATTTATCGGAATGGACGAGGGGCTCAATTTCTTCTCCCATACTATCCATCTCTCGGTGCATGCTCGAATGGACGAAGCGTCACGGGACTCTCCGAACAAATTAATTGCAATTGGATTTCGTCGATGGATCGGGCGCCGGCCGGAAAGACGCCTCGAAAATTTTCCGCCCTGATTAACAATTACAATCGCGACCGCGGAGAATCCGACGCCCGTGATTAGGCGAAAGGATCATCGAGCACCGTCTCGAACTCGACCCTCGTTGGAAACGAGCCTTTCGATCGACGAAGACGTTCCTCGAATTTTACAGCAATCCCGAGTGTCATATAAAATGATTAGATTGGCAGGCAAATAGCGAGCAATTGAAATGTGCTTGGACGAAACGGTTACCGTCGCTGTACATCCTGTTTAGCAATAGTTCACCGTCAGATAAATTACGGGAACGATTCGCGACCACAAGTCCGTCAATAATTTCTGACGAATTCTCAATTGTCCCTTGAACAGGGACCCCGGTGGACGAAAAATCTTTACGGGTCGAACATTTATCAAAAATTAAATGCGTGTACAAAGGATGTACGACCTCAAACGTTTCGGGTTCGTCGAATTAATAGAACACAAAAAACATCCCGGTCGATTGAAAAGGTGTGTTGGGGGGGGGGGGGGGAGAGACAGCAATAAATCTCTGGCAGCCAGTCCAAACAGACAACCCTTTTTTTTCCACCGGAAAATAAATGCGGACGACCAATTCGAACGCATGGTCGGGCGCGCGACAAGCAGATTGCGCGGACAAGATTTTAATTGCGTTCCCGGCGCAATTGGCGCGGATCTAATTACGACAATTATCGCGTGTATAGGCATGCGGGGTACGTGGAGAGAGAGATAGAGATAGAGAGGAGAGAGGAGAGAGGGGAGAAAGAGATAGAGGGTGGACACAGAGAGCGAGTTGGAGAAGTCGCGTTCGATCGCAAAAAATACTCTGTTATTTAAATTATACACGGCCGTTGGTTCACTCTGTACGCGAACGATCGATAAACCGTTTCACCCACGTCACCGTGCTATCGGCCGTTTAGCCGAGAACTTTATTGCAATGGTGATAAAAACGACGCCGACGATAAACCGCTAATCAGTGCGGCTGTGTGCCGTCGTGTACGCGGTGTTTCCAAGGTAATTATTTCCAAAGGATGTCGTCACTTTTCGAATGCCGGAGAAGTGCTCGTTTCGGTCGATAATGTAACAGGTTGATTTTATTCTGGCTCGTTCTGATATGCGTTACATGTGACGTACTACTATTTATTACTGTCCACGGAGTAAGCGTTACTTATTAATGCAGTACAATAATGATCGCCGGGCGACTAATTCAGTGCACTTTGAAACCTTTTACCCTCGCCCTTACTGTTACTAAATTGGTCTAATAAATAGGCTATGCAAATATATTAAAAAATCTAAGAACTGCCACTGCGTTATTAAATAAGCAAAATGATATTAATAATTGACCGAAAAATAGTGTAACCAAGAATAGATCTACATTGAAGTAAACCTTTATTTCCAACTTATAGATTTTCCATAACTCTTTGTACACGTAGGAAGAAAAGGTAGGCACTGATCTAGCGCGACGCCGTACCGCGACAGGTATTATTCGTTCGATTGTGCAACAGCGAACGGATTAAATCGGCTATTCGATGCCAGCCGAATCGTTCTTTAATATACCCCTGGCTAGTTCGTTTCGTTTCTGTTGGTCTCTTTTCTGCGGCTACGAAGAGAAACGACCGTCTACAGTGTTTGCACAATGGATTACATACCGGAGTAATATTGGATTGCTACGGGGGGCATAGGAATTTTTACACGGCACAGTGATTCAATTAATGCTTCTTCCAGCGAGTGTGTCCATTATTTTTTGTTTTTCGCCGACAAAGAATTGCCGCACGCTTGTTTGTTCGCGGCATTATCGGCGACAGGGTCGGGGATTTTTGGACGTTTCGGGGCACAATGGTTTCGAACAGCGTCGCTTTCCCATCAAATGCTTGTTCGCACGCAGGGCGCACGCTTTTTCCCCGTTTCCCTATGGGACAGAATTGCGTATTAATTCGAAAGATATCGCAGGGGTATCTTTGAAACGGCGTACTCCGGGGTACGTAACTTTTACTGTTTTACTTAGCCCAACAATGAAATACGAGATAATGATGATTTCCCTTTGAATTAAGGCGAACATAGTTTTCTCATGCAAATTATTATTACTAATTAATTGTTCGTCGTTACAAATATTATTCCTCCCAGAACGATCCGTCTGATTCGTCGCAATTTAACAACCCGCGTTTTTACAGAACGGCGTGAGAAATGGTTAAATTGTTTACCGCCTAACGAAGTAGAAACGAATCTGCATCGACTGTATACCACTTTCCCTCGACTTTCATTAATTTCATCGAGTTCGGCCCGATTGCTTAACGAATGCGCATATTCCAGGGGCTTTGGGAAACGAACGACAAGAAGAAGTTCCGATGGAAAGTACTCGTTAGATCGCCGGTAACAACGGTTCCTCGAGTGCAACGAGTTTTCGGCCGCGAGCTTCGACCCGGCCGGTTGATTGAATTCTTCCGCGACTAAATAAAATATCAGGCAGGCTTCTTGGCTCGCTGGCTGCGCAGGAAATGCAGATTAAGCCAGCGACCGATGCTGCTCGCCCCGCTATTGGAAATTGAACGAACGATTCCTCCTCGGCCGATTCGTTTATCCGGTTAAACCGGTGCGCGGCCAACGAGGGGGAAAGAAAAAAAAAAACGGTATATACGTACGTACGTATATTACGTATGTATGTACGTACGTATATATGTATATTCGTGCATTTATTCGACGAACGCTTCATCGGGGAATATGTATCGACGTTGGCCCGCCCGGCACGAATTAATCAAAGTCTCGAGGCTGCGTTGCCGAACGAGTAACACGACGACGATCGGGGATGATTTTTAAGGGGTGGAAATAGCGAAAAGAATGCTTGCCAAGTATCACGACAGCTATTCTATACGCGGCAATGGATACGCGGGACCGTTATATATAATTAATAACAAACGATTCTTCTATCGCGGCGAGCAACATTTTGAACGTCACGCGATACTCATCATCTGTCCACATCGTTTACTTTCATTTCACGCTCTCCTTCTTCTCGTCCTCCGTCGAGTGTTCGTTCCACCCTGCTTTAACTAACCCCCCGGAGGCGTTTACACAAAATCCCGAATAATTTTTCGATCCTAACGCGCACTGGACAAAACGAATCACGAACGCCAAATGTTAAACGCTGCGCCGAAAGCGAACGGTCCAATTTCGCAAGCCACTCATGTCCATCGAAGACGAATCGACGACGCTCGAAAATTAGACACGAGCCTGAGAATCGTCGAGCTTTTCGGTGTTCGCTTCCGGTCGCATTACCGCAACCGAGCAACATCCCCCCGGGATTACACGAACCGCCGGTGCTGGCAGATTGCTCGGCAAATAGGATTGTGCAGCCAAACAACTAGCAGCAGTTACGAGAGAGAGAGATTGGTATCGCGAGAACGAGCCGGGGGTGTACGCGGGCCAAGCGGCGCGGGGGTCTGTAGTGGCTAAATCGACCCCGGTTTTTGCCGTATTTGCGTTCGCCTCGAATCGACGGCGAAAAGAGATCCGTCGGAGCGAGCAACGAGCCGTCGGCGGCGCGGATAACTTCCTCCTGGGGTTAGCTGCCTTCGCGGAATCACTCCGCCATCCTGGTCAATCGTTCGCGATGCCGCGGTTCGCGTTCGTTCGCGAGCTCGCGCATTATTTTCCTCGGGGTGGTACAAAGCGGGCAGGAGTCTCTTTGTTTCTTGTGCAGGCGCGTGCATTGTCTCGGTTGGCGATTGACGATCGCGTGGTGCTTCGTTGGGACAGTTGTATGTAAAGGCGCGAACCGAATTGGAAATTGCATGGGTAACTGAGACTGTTCGAATGAATTGGTGGAACGTTTCCTCGGATGCGTTTTGGGTTCGTCGGAATAGTCGCGAAGGAAGACTTTGGAAAAGGGGCGATGGTATTTGAGTTAACGCGACGTTCAGTATTTTTAATTATACGCGGGGAACGGATACGGCTTGGAATTTTTTTCAGGGGAAGTAGATGCACGCTTTGGAAGAGCTTTTAATATGGCCGGTAATTTTTAATGAATTTCAGCCGAGAGACTCGCGCATGTTAATGAAAGGTTGTTTTAATTGAGTTCAAAGTGCATTTTACAAACGACGATATACTATATAAAGCACTTCCGCTGAATGTCCCGGGGAAAATTGCGCGCGGGATATTTCGAAGTGTCCCCTTTTTCGCCGTTTTACGAAAAGTGCGGCTCGAAAACTCTTTGAGGACGGTAAATAAATTTCGAGCGTTTTGTTTCCCCCTTGGAGCGCGAAAAATTGCTCGCCGTCGCGTCAGAATTCTAATTTTGTTTCCCTTTCGACGGGAGAAACATAAATCTTTGCGCCGTGATAATCTGTCGGGCGCAAAGAGTAGCGGGGGAGAACAAAAAAAAATACCGTTTCTTATTTCACTTTGCTCGTCGTTCGTTCATTCTTTGTCCACGGTGAAAACAGCGGCCGCCTGGATGGAAAGTGCTCGTTAAAAGCGTCGCGGGCGTGATGTATTTTTAAAAATTGCGTTGCATTTCGCGGAACAGCACGGACGCTGGGCGCAGGAACGCGTGCGTCCCCCTTTTACCCGCGTGATTTTTCTTAATTCTAATTTTCCTAGGCACGGACGGTATCCGGCCTTATCGCCCGGCGAAACGGAACGTAATGGCCGCCATAACTTACGGCAGCATTCGTTCCAATGATCAACAACGGAGAAAAGAAGACAAAGCTTCCCCCGCAAAGGGATCTCATTTCCGCGCGCATCTAGAGAAACGTGATGCATGTCGCGCGTTGCAAACTCGGGCAATTTAATAAATCCCGAACGACCGTACTCGCGTGTACAGGAACTCGCTAAATTATCGTAGGATAGATGCAGCCGTAACGAAACTTAGAATTTACATTTTTGGCATCGCGCCACGTGTACGCTTAATTAGACGCGGGGCGCACTGGCGTCTCGCGCGCGTCGTTTAAATATCTGCGCTTGACGAAATTCCAGCTGGCAAAACTGCAATTAAAAATGTCGAATCGCCAGATTTCTATTAATTCCTAAATGCAACTACGAATACATTTATGCAAGTGCAAATATCAATCCCTGAGAGAAGTTGAAAAAATTCCTGTCTGCGCTATAATCGCCTATACTACTGTGCACGAATGACCGTCCTCTGTACTCATCTTTCGAGGCGTCTTTCTTAATCCAATCGTCGAGAACAAACGAGATACCAGATAACGGAACAAAGAATCAAGCATTTATCCAGATAACGAACTTCGCGTCAATGATGTTCGAATGATAAAGTAACCGTCTCGACTGAACGATTTCTATTGAATCGCCACTACGCACGAGACCCGCGATATCTCGCACGGCATAGACCCTCCCCTCGACAAAGCAAACGCAAGGAAACCCCGAAACGAATCGGTTTCGAAGCATCCCCGAATCGCGCTACGCCAAGCGCTAAATCCACCCAGTCCAATTATTAGCCCCCGTCTATTCATCACGGTGTACCGCGCCGTCGTCGCGACGGTCAACTGGCGTAACGCGGCCCAAAGGCTTGCCCCGTTCTCGTCTATATTCATAGCTCGCGACGAGACGTCCCATAACGTCTGAGAACGTTAATCTTCGTGCCGACGAGGGCCGTAACCGTTGATCAGATAGCCTCGTTTCGCGAAGGCACGGGGACAAGGTGGACGGATATCCACCGTCCGCGAGAAGTCACCGCCGTTCTCCAGCACCTTACCGAAAAATCCACTGAACCGTCGCCTCTCGACGTATCCACGATGGGACGTGGCCACGGGGATACGACCGTAACGCATAAGATCCGTCGGTGGACAGCGACGTCGCGACGCGTAGCGTCGGCGTTGGACGTGCTGGTCGCGTGTAACCGAATGCTGGCTGGCAGGCCGCGCCGAGGCAGGAAGGAACTATCGATCGATTCGTGCCCACTTGCTTCCGGTGTTCTGGACGATGCTTCCGGACGGGCTCGTCGGGAAATGTGCAGTGTGAAATGCGGCCACCGTCTGGCCCGGACGCATGGGTTTCACGGGACCGGAATCATGGTGTCGTTTAGGCAAATGCTTGCCTCGATGGGATAGCCGTGGTGCCCCCCCCCCCCTGTTTTCGGTTAACATCGCGAGGGGGGATGTCCTTCGCCAGGGGAGATTTAGATATCGACGATGAGCTCGTCGGATCTTTGGTGTGAAGGTGTCCGTCGGTGACGAGCAAGGGAAATTGCAGCGGGCTGTGCCGATGGGTGCGTCGAACGCGAGGTTCATTTTCGTAATTAACAACCGAAAGGGCTATCCGATGCTGCGAAATTAATTTATACTTCGCCCTGTACGTATATATGAGAAATACACGCGCCGTTAAATGATTTTATTCCAGAATGACGGAGCTGCGTTGCGCAACGCGTATTGTTCGATTCAATTGTTCTGCATAACGCGGCAAGTGTGCTGCGTCGCGAGCATAATGCAACCGTCGATTAGATCAAACTGGGAGGGGTGATACCGAAATCAGTACCACGGCCAAGGGTGGAGCGGTTGTTAAATGGAAATACTCGTAATGGCCGACGTCCGAGGCGCGGGCGTAATCTTTAGATAAATTGTACGCCGGCGGAGTCAGGGTAGTAACTTCGAAATGACCAGGATAGACAGCGTTTATGTGTTCGCGTTACTGCAAATTGCGGCCAGTGCGTTTATTTGATACCGCTGCGACTGCTACCGTTGCCGGCTAAGTGCATCGAAAGCAGACCGTGGAATACTGCCGGGGAATAGTGGCAGTGATAGCAATTTTGACGCCGTTTCCTGTAGTCCGTTCTAATTTCCTTCGAGGCCCGCGGTGTGGCGTACGAGGAACTCGTAACACCTTCAAGTGCGTCTCTTTACGACGCGTCGTAACGCTGAGTTCCCGTTGCTGCTCGCCTCGTCGACCATCTTCCTCGTTTTATAAGAGGGTCACGGGGATATCTTGGACGGTTACTGTAGATTTCGACAAATAATTGCCCGGGTACAATTGGGTTCCTTTAATGCCAATGCTGTTCAGGTGTTCCGTTGGCAGAGTTCGTTTAGAGTACGGTGAACAACGTTTGATGTAAAAAGGGGATAATGTATTGGAGCTTGCGCGAAAATTGTGGAACAATATGTACCGCGTTCCTTGTACTAATTGTACGAAACGTTGTTTGGAAATCGTCGTTGATTTCAATTTTTCGAAATATTATTCGGGTACTGTATTTGAGTACCGATGATTTTAATGAAACCCGCGAACGATACAGACATCGGTTTCCACTTTACCGTTCTTCCTTCGACGAATCGAGCTTCGTAATTTCACCCGGGTTCCGGCGACGTGGCGCAAAGCGAAAGAAAGGCTTTCCGTGTAATTCGTGGCGCAACAAGGGGGCGTTTTCGCGCGAAATATCTCGGCGGGCCCGCGACGCATGCAATTTTAACGGGTTCAACGAGAAAATTCGTCGGCGTGACTGGTGTTGCCAGGCCGTCGTCACTCTTACACCGTCGCGTCGTCGCGTCCCGACGACAGAAACGAAATGCCCCGCCCGAAAGTTCAGCCGACGACAAAGGAGCCGGCCACTCGCCGGAATCGGAACGCGCTTATAATGGGAATTCGGAAACAATGCCACCCGTTATCGAACCGGCTGCATTCATGCACCGGGTGCTCGACAAGTTCGATCCAAGTTTAATATTCCGATTACGCGTCGGACTAGCGATAAATACTGCCAAGAAGTTTCGAGCGGATACACGGTTTTGTGGAAAATGATTCGCCGTTTCGTTTAAACGAAACATGTACGCAAATAAATCGTAATCAATGAATACGGAGAAGGGATGCATATTTCGTACGATTGTTGGAAATGGAATCCGTACGAACTGTTTACACAAAAATTTCACGAATTTCAGCGCTCATTCTGCTTATTCATCTGCGAGTAATATGGGCTTGCTGTAAATTCCGTTTGGAATACTTTTATTATTTCGCTGTTTAATACGACGAAACGCGCGAAATAATCCCAGGCTCCCCTCTAAATATACTATTCCAATGTTATCTTTTAGCAAATTCCGTTAATAAAAATACCTGGACGCACACGAGGTTTCGCGGAATAATGTCCACGATAAAATCGAAAATATCGACGTCTATCGTACTACCGTGTATCTATTTCAACGTACCAGTCGCGACGTCGAAACGACATTATTTCTCATAAATACAGTTCTAGATTTTATCGCAAAAAAAAAACAAAACAACACGCACACAAATTCAAAAAGAAAACGGGAATAAAGAACGCGGTACCACGATCGCGCACGTACCTATCTATCCACCTATTGCAAGTATTTCGGATTCAATTTCCTGCCACACAAATTACCTCGAAAATTTCCGGCGAAAGCAACGAACAGGCCATTTCTTCCCGCGGATCGAAACGAAACGAATCTCCGCGCTGAAAGTTCTGTCGTCGATCCAAACAATTTCTAAACCCGGCTGTCGGCATCCGATAATCCGGAATCCCGTTCCCCGGACCGTTCTAACGTAGACGAAGACCCCCTGAAAGCGGAAGTTCTCGCGCCAATAATCCGCGCGTAACGCGAACCCGCGAGGATCCGCACGTTTCACAGTCTTCGTGCACACTATAAAGGAAGCTTATGCAGCATGAAACTTTCCGAGGACGGCCGATATCAATTTGCTTAACGACTACCAAGTTTTCGAGGCACGGGTGAATCGACCGGAGAGAAATGTACGTGCTTGGCTTTCACGGCGGGGAAAAAAATTGCCGCCGCAAAAATGGTTTGTCTGTTTCGTCTGTATTTTTTCTTCTTTGTAACGCAGATACGACGGCAGAAAATTATGAGGAAAATTGGATCGACAGATTGTCGCTGCGTTTCGAACAACATGTTAAATATCTTAGACAGGATGTTACTTAGAACGAAGTTTCTCCATTGACAAGAAAATCATTTTCCGTTGCTTCACGCACGAGAATAATTTTCACGCCGGAAGACGTTTTCAATAATGCATTGAAAATCGCACCACGTTGTCTCATAGATCAATACGTTAATTGAACTTTTATAAACGTTTTTTTATTTGATTTGATCTGAGAAAAAATGTTAGACGAGCAAAATAATTCTTTTTTTTTGTTTTTTTTTTGGTAATAATATCAAGTGCATCGTAGGGGGAAGATGATGGATAGCGGTCTCGCAGTTTCGAGCAGTTGGATTGTTTTCGAGGAAGTTTGCGTTGGAGGGCAACGCGAAGATCCTCGAAGTGATTCAGGAGCCTCGCAAAATTCGATGCTCACCGGCTGGTCGGTTCTATCGTGGCCGCGAACGCGGGACACGAGAGTTTATGCTCGCCTCGAACTCGATATTTTATCATTTTCGTTTTATTCGCGAAGTTACGCGCGAGAGAAATCTGCTGCGCGACTATGTCGGCCGTATGCAGTACGTGCGCCGAGTTGTACGTACATACAATAAATTTGCACCGTGTGCCGTGGGCGATTTGCGACGTTTCCGATTCAAACTATGCTTTTCATCAGCGGACAGCAGAATCTCGAACGACAAAAATTATCCTTCGTCTGTATTTTTCTAAATTTCAATCGGACTGACGATAACAAGAATAGGAACAACTGTGTTGCCCGAAGATTTTGTTAAGTGTTCTATTTTATAGACTATCTTTTTAGAATGAACTTTCGTCTGTCATATATTTTTGTGTATTAGTAACAACAATGTTAGTAACGACGGTTGATTTAATTCGAAATTACCCGCGGGGTTATAAAAAATGATTGCACCATTATTATGTTACCCGGGGGAAAAGGGGGCAGTTACTCAAAGCTAGATGAAATTTTCTGCAAGTTACGACAGCATTTTGGGTCACCATATCTATGCAATTCTGCATACTTCCGCTGGTACGTATGCGCGGAGCATGGGTACGCGCATGAACGTAACCAAATATATAGAGAGCAAACGTATGCATCTACTTATACATGCAGGCGCAAACATGAACGCCGGCTACGACATTGTTGCGAGCACTCCTGTATGAGTTACCAACATTTGTATGCGCAAACAGGCTGCATTGTTACAGAGGCAATTGCTAGAATTGCAGAAGTCTACTTCAAAGGGATTGAAACGGTCCACGTACGTTCCACCGCGAAAGTGGACATAAAATTTGTAACTGATGAAAGTATAATATAACAGGGATGTCGGTGCGCAAAGAGAAGAATAACCCATCGATTTCTAAACATTTCGCCAGTTGCTCGGGGGGCACAGAGCACCGCGCGAAAAAGGCGCAGCCCTACGGACAAATTGATTTCAGAACGGCCGAACGAACAATTGCGTGCGGAATTTGAATATTCTTGTTCGATATAAATTTCGACGGCGTCTTCTTTAAACTCTTCGGACGGTTTACGAGCGCCTAAACGAACACGAGAACGGGAATATTGGAAAATAGTAAATAATGCACGCAATGCTTTATCGATCTTCCAAAATAAACGCAGCGTTGGAATTAAGTGAATCGTTTTCGAAGAGTCCTGTATGCGCACGCGAACTTCCACTGAGATAGCCGCTGCATTTTCACGTAAACCCAGAATGTAATTCATGCACGCGCGCATTCACATCGACGTACAGTAACCGCGTGATTTATCGTCCAGCGTTTCAGCGCGAACACTCGGTCCATTTCTATCATCGGTTTTCCTTGATCGCAACCTCAACCATTTCGTACCTACTACGGCGTGGTTCGCATCGACGACTGTCTCCAAATTCGACTAAAATTATCTCAACAAAGTGCAGCGAGCGTGATTCGACGGAGTGTTCCAAATGATTTGTTTGTTTTCATTATCCCCAACGAGCGAATCAATCCGAATAAAATTCCTCTAAATTAAATTCTATCCAATAATTGAACGAAATAGTTCAAGAGCAATTATTCGTACACTCGATGTAACGACTATAAATCATCACATCCCGATTGAACAAACAATTATTCCCAACTGAGGCAATTCAGTTCTTCGGCCTGAACAAAAGCTCCGCACCCCCCCATAAATTCGAACAACGAACAACGCGTATCGCCAACATCACAACATTCTCGCGAACCCTTTCGCAGGCAGTGTATTTTCGAATATCTTTCATTGCATGGCCGACGACGCGGCCCAATGTGAACTCACGGATCAGCCAAGAGGGAGATTCTGACCACGTTTTACGGCCTCGCTTTTACGTCTTCAACCCCCGCCCTCGACCGCTGTTTCGCCCGGCCCTTTCTCGTTTTCGCGCAGCGACCTGAAATTTCGAAGTCCTGCCCGGCCAGCCTTTTCATTTAGAATTTAATGTTTCAGGCGTTTCTCTACGGTTCCCGGCCGATGCGATGTTTCAGCCCGCGGGTTCTACGAACCCTTGGCGGGAAACGAGGTCGTGGTATAAAAGATATTGTAGAAGAACAAAAGGGGAGATGGAAAAGACGTGAAGTAGAAGGCAGGGCTGAAAAGAGTCGTTGAGAAAAGTTTTTATCGGGCCGAACGAATGAACGTGCTCGTGATCGATTTTACCGATCGATGAACCGACCACCCCTACCGACCCCCGACCCCCGCTGTTTTGCCACTGTCCCCGACGATGCTGTGTCCTTTCAACGGCGATCGACTTGTCTGATATTTTACTTTATTGATAAAGCGTTCGACGGATCACGATCGTCTTCTCCGCTTTATTTTTCGGCCGGGTCTCGTCTTTCTGGGCGAAGAAATCTATGAACGGGCCTTTGCGGGACGATAACGGCACGGCGAAGTTGTCGAAATTATCGCGCCAGAGTTCCTGGGGGGGGGAATTCGTCGGCACGGGCTTCGACAAATATTTATTCGCGGTGGAATATTAGTATTCTGCAATTAAACCTGCAATTGTCTCGATGTACAGAAATGAGAGATTTGTAGAAATATGTTGTTTATATGGCTGGTATAGGAATCACTGTGTTCGTGATGAAACTGGTGATTGTTTAAATATAACGCTGGTGAAATAAGGTTGCACGTGTTAATTTAAATTTGTGATTGTTACTCGAGCAATTATTGTTGGTATACCGAGGTACAATAAATGAAGATATGAATTTAATCGGGAATAGAAATAAAATAAAACAATGACGAATAATATCGATACTCCTATTGGTAGTTGTTTAAACTCGATTTATAACCGTTCTTAGCATACCAGGGTTTATTTAATTTTTTAAATTCTATTTTAATTAATCACAGCCCTTCGTCGAAACTATCGAAATACCAAGTGGAGGCTGTCGAAAGCGCGAGTGGGGTATAATTATATCGATTACCGTCGAATCTCGAGGAAGCAGCCGTCCGTACACGATCAGATACGGAATCGATACGATAATAATTGGCTCGTGTAATAGAATCGGTAGTCTAGCCAACGGCTTGGCGGTACATAGAAATTTTGGTTGCAGACCATAATAACTGGTAGACACTTGCAAAAGCTGAATGGATCCGCGGTAGCTCTCGCGATAAAGGTATACCAATAATCGTACCTTTTATTTAACTGAAATGGCTCGTCCTCGACGAACACGCTGATTTCGCACAGGGAAACGACACTTCGATATGGTTATCAGCAGGATTCTCGTATACACCACTATGAAATTCGATAGGAATTTCACGCAGCTTGCATCTCCTTTATTGGGACAGAAATGTCATAAAATTGGAAATTGAACGAGACAAATAAGCGCGGAGTAGAAAATCCACAAGGGTCGAAATTTACTCAGGTAAATGAGAGTAGAATAATTTAAGTCTTAATTAAAATTATAAATGTTATGAAATGTGTGTAGAAAATAATTCATTATATCATAAATGTGAATCATAAAATTCTGTCACAGGGTTTTTTTTTTTAAAACAGGAGAATTTTTTACATTCTTTCTATTAATTATTATTTCAATTTAAGCGAGATAACACGAATCGATATTATGTGTAAAAGGTGTACGATTATTATGGTACAATGCTTTAATATTCCCTCGTCTTAAGATTAAAGGGGGAGCAGTTGATCAATATCTTCCTTTCTCTAGTGCCAAGAACGACACTTGAAGCTTTTATTCCTGGCCATAAAGCAAGCTTAACATGTCACTTGGCGCGATACAAGGCTGGATAGAACGCGTCGAATGAATTGTAGCCTGATCCAACGTCAATATTGATTAAGTACATAACGGGGGAAAAGTGTAACTTTCCTCTCGAGGTAACACCGTACGATACCTGGCACGTAATGCCTCGGATTAAATCCGAAGTGTCTTCGCTTGTATCCGGCGATACCGGGGCCGAGAAATCGCGCAGGATATTATTTACCAAGCTGTACTAAACAACATGCACTGTGCCCACGTGATATCGAAGGTTTAATTAATTCACTCAGCCCTGTCTAATCTAGCCTAATCAAAAGAAAAATTTCTCACTCGATGTCGCCGAGAACGGCGAATAAATCCTCCCTTTTCGAAACGAGCGCAAAGCGACCCGCAATCTACTTGACCCGTCGAAATTGAAATCAAAATCGAAATAGGAATAAAAATCCCTAATAAAAAATCGGTGTAGATGAAACGCGACAGCAAATGCCTCCTCGCCGAGTCGGACAAACCCCGTCGCAGTCTCGGTTCGCCCGAGCTAACAGGCCTGTTTCATCTCTGTTTCAGCGGTGACACGCCTCGCGCCTCGGCCCGCGTCGGCTAGATAACGAAAGGACATTTAATTCCAAGCTTGCACGTAACAGGAAACTGGCGTGCAAGGCAGGCCAGAAAGCGAAGGGAAATCCACGGATTATTTCTCATGTCTGGCACGTCTGGCACCGCCGGATGGACACTCGGAGGGCTTTATGAATCGGCCGCGACGCTGGTAAGTGAAGCGTTTATTTCACTCTTAATCGCTCCGTTTGTCTTTGGTGATAAACCACCCCGTTGGTTGCCTCGTCTTTTCCCGCAAGCTTACACCCACCCCTCCTATCCAGACAAGTGTCCATTTATTCCGGAGAGGCGAAATGAGTCGCGCTGTAAATTTCCTTCCCCGCGTCCCCATTGCACCTTGTTCTGGACGACGCGTCGTGCGATTCTCCTCGTGGGTCGTGAAACCTGTGCCTCAGGGGCTCGGAGGATCGTGGAAAATTGCGATTCCCGGGGACAGAAACGCGCGATGGACGGTTTCTGCGCGATATTCGGCCGTTTACAGGCGAATCTTCGTGGGGGATCGTTTTCGTTTGACGCCGTCCTTGTTTCTCCACGGGACAGAATGTTTGTCAGTATTCCTGTTGGGGAATGTGGAATTATTTCTTTTAGTTTTTTTTTTTGTTTGGATTGCGGACCGTTTCTTGATTCAGTTTTTAGGAAGAAAAATGGGGAACAATGCAAATAACGTTGTCCCGAAGTTTCATGAACAATCTCCGACAATTTTAATCTCGAGGATCGACCGTGTACGCAAGTAGATACAGACGCCGTGGGTCAGACGCCACTCTGAAACATTGTAACAATTTTTCTTCAAGCGAGAATTACAAATTCCTCCCCGCCGCTTCTCGCAGTAACTACGCGAACAATACTATCAGCATAAAAGCACGGTGAATCTGTAGCAAAGTGTAGCAAGCTTAATGGCGAGAGCAGTTTGTAGCGCTTCAACGCGAACGACCGTCCGACTTATGCTGCGCATTTCTACTTATAGCGTTACGCTGCTATCTATTGTCACCGCGTACACGGAAACACATTTAGACCGTTCTCTATTATCTCTGGCCGGCACAAACTTTCCATTATTTATTGCATCTCACCGCGGACGAAGTTTACAGCCGATAGAGTTAGCACTTGTAGTTTGCGCCTGCGGCCGACTTATCCTATGCACCTCTACTGATACCGCCTGCGATTATCTACGATCGCATACTAAAATACGCGGAGCAACGCGAACCATTTGTTCCCTTTCTTCGCGCGATAGAAACATCCGCTTAAACCATTTCGATACTGAGACTCAATTGTTGTACGATTTAATTAAGCCCTGTTTGATCCTATTCGGGTGAAACGTTTTAAGAAGTTGATTTAATTTACAAATTATTTAACCTGGGCAAAATCTTAACGATTGTCCGGGTTTTATTGCTTTAATTCGTACTTCGAAATGTATTGTAGGAATATAATGGAAACGCCATGGAAATATTATGAGCATTTGAGACAGATCCGCAAGTGTAGCTCCAGGCGACCGTACAATGTCGCGGTAAAATATTTGCAAGTTTCGCGGTGTTCCATAGAACTTCGAACATCATTTGTTTGTCCACCTGAACAAATTGAAAGTAAAAGCGGCGTACTAATTTAAAGAGAAATTTAGATAGACATCGAAGAGCCCCGTGAATCTTTTGTATTTAATCCTTCGACTGTGTTTAGTTTCCCTCGTCCTTTTCCTTCCAATCAGTTCGTGGAGAAAAATTGGGAAAAAAGATTATCGATAACGAATACAAAGATGAGCGCAACAGTGAGAGATTCGGAACAAAAAGCTTTTGCGTTGCTTGATGAAAGCGCGAGTGTTCCTGCAGTTTTCAATCAAAGCCATTAAACCGTCGGGCCGAAAGCCGCGCCTATCCCTTAAAACCGTGAAACAAGGATTACTCCCCTCCCGCTCGATAAACCGAACAGCAAGGGCCCGACAATGAAACTCGGCCGCGTTTATTAAAACGAAGTTGAATCCAGTAATAATAGATCGACGAGGGCAATCGAAAACAAACCGGACGGTCAATTTTCGTTATCTCCCCGTCTCCTTGGAAATCCTCCCTTCATGCCCATGGGGGAATCCTTCGCGAGCTTGCCGGTAGAGAACTCGAATGGGAAATTACGTCTGCGATATTACCTGTTACGGACTATTGGCCCTTATTCCGGTTCGAACGGCGACTTCGATTCAGTCGAAAATATCGCTCGCCAAAGGAAATGTGAACGGTCCCTCGGAACATTAGACGTCTTTCCTATTATTTTCAATAACTCTGTCGTGCCTCCGAAAACATTTATTTGCGGGAGCCCCGACAAACATCTTTTCGTAGTATCGATAAATCGTGTATCATAGAAATATCGAAATCGATCAGCAATAAATGTTACGGTATTTATTAATTTGTGTACGAACATTGACGCCTGTTTTCTTCGGGGAGATCGATTCGATAAAGGCAACCTTTGGGACTCGTGCGTCATAAGTTCGATCGTTCTCAATAAGGTGTTAATAAATTCGTGCCGAGGGAGGCAAAAATAATAAGAAATGTGCGAAACAAACTGGCGTTCGCATTCCTATATGCCGAAACGTGAAGCACAAACAGATTGGATGTACGATGGGAAAATACGAAGATGTGTTAGAGGATTTCCTTTAGCTCGTATCTCTTATAGAAGGTTCCAAGACGACGCGTGGATCGGAGGATCCACGTTAGGATATGGTATATTAATATTTAATAATCGAAAAAGAGGAAAGCCCGGCCAGGTACGTTTCGCAGCGCATGCATATTGAACGTGCAAAGACGAGCAGGAAGGAGAGAGAGGTATACAAATAGCTGGGAACGTGATGGAACAGCTGAAGAGATGAACCTTTTATTCGAATGGAGTGGAAGGTGGATCGAAATATTATATTACTTCCCTGAATTAGTCATACGACCTGTCTTCCAAGAAAGTACGGCGCGTTTCATGCGAAGACAGATGTGTCGAAATAATTGCAATTACCTTCAGGATAATTGAACGAATACGGCTTGATGAACTTCCTACGGCCAGTAATTATTATATCCTTTCTAAATTTCAATTAATTCGTGGAAATAGAAACCCACAGAACGAGCTTGCTCCATGCAAAATCGAAAATATATTCAATCGGTCGACGCGCTCAAGAAAGACGAACCGAGTGGTCCATCCCGACGCAAACGTTATCGTAAATTCGTCGAGCATCGAACAGTAACTAGAAAAAAAAAAACAGACGACGAAATCTAGACCGGTCCGCACCCTCCGGTCTGACAATCAATCTCCACCCCATCCGCCCCCTTCAGTGCAGGCCGAATGCTCGAGAAGTTCGCGAGTGGACAATGAATACTTCTTTCGTCGGGTGGCGCAAGAGGGTCGGTTGAAAAAAGAAGAGGGAAAAAGAAGAGGAGCGTATAAAGAGGCGACGGAGGAGTTCTCGTTGAAAATAAAAGAAACTCGAACCGCACCGGCCGAGCCTCGGCACCGGCATTATTTACCCCCGTCTCGTTGACAAACCCTTCCGTCGAATCGACGCGACCCTTTTTTTTCCACCCGAATCAAACGAATCGGTATTCGAGAAAAGAGATCGACGACGGTTCGGACGAGGCGAGAAGAATGATTCGACGCGCGAAAGACGTTTTTCCGCGATCAAACGAATTTTATGGCCTCGAGATCGTCGTGGCGCGTTCACAATCGGAACACGGTGTCGCGTTAACTATCACCGTCTCGTGTAATCGACGTTCTTTGTACCCCCCCCCCCCCACTTTCTCCGCCACCTTGGCGGAGGTGAAATTCGAAACTAAATTGAGATTCCGCCCGATTCGTGTCTCACTTGGAACGCTTTCACCCTCCACCACCCCCGCACTCCGTACTCTGTACGAAGCGAATAGATTCTCATGCGCATCTTCGGAAGCGTGCACAGGGGATAATGAGCGGGAGGAAATTCATACGAGCATTGATTTCGCGAGGGGTGAGCGAAGCTGCGCGAGACGAGCCGCGAGAGCGTTTTGTGCGAAAGTGTTACCTATGTTTGGATACCGCGAGGTGTAAGTTGAAGAAGTAAGGGTAATTGTACATCGAGGAGCGTTGATGTACCTTTTAGTTATATTGTTACCCGTACGATATTTGATTTTGGTACAATTTATTGCAAGACGAATATTTAAATACGCTGGCGCGCGGAAATTTGAACGATCGCCGAAGTTTCTACGGAGAATTGTCGACATTCGGACCGCCGTAACTTCGTGGCGAAAATTTCGCGAGTCAATTTTTCTGCGCTCGTTGCACGGGCGAAATATCACGCATCGGGTTCGCGTTGATTTCGGCCGTGAAAAAAAAATTTCTCAAAGTCTGCCGCGGACGTAAAATTTGCAAAGTTGCCGAAAGAAATGTACCATCACTTTTCCAACTGGTGGCAGCATGTAAAAAAAAGGTCTTGAAAGAAATGAACTCCGGGCTGTCAAAGTGGAGAGTTTACGCTTTGAAATCAACCGTGCTGGATTGCTGTGCCACTTTATTTTTTCACGAAATTACAGCAGTTCGTGTATCCACGGTTTTTATATGAATAAAATATGCAAGTGCGTAAATAAAGGTGCAAATATTATTTTTAATTTTTACAATGCCTTATTAGTCTTAACGAAATTCCGAATATTATATTTTTTTAACTCGAGTCAAGTCACGTTGTTCTTTTTCGAGTTCCACAAAGAACCGAAAATTGTTGAGACAAATTTTAATTGTTTCGCCTGCTGCAACTGTCAGGAACTGCACGAATCGTTCCTCGTTGATTTCATCCACGAGATATTAGAGGGAGTATTATAAGTCGTAAACGAGCCCTTATGACAGGACCGAAGATCGAGAGAGTATGAAGTTTTTCCCTTCCCGTGATAGACAGAGCTAATTAACGATACTTTCGAGCACCTCGTCCTTTCTTCTTCTCCCGAGCAAGAGGAGCGAGACTTGTACCGCGATTTTAATGAGATTTACCTCGCCCGGCACGGCTACGAAGCTAAAATCTTTAACCTGCTTCTGTGTTAGAAGCACAGTCGGGAAAGGCCAACACTGAATCCTTTGAACACGGGAATCTTTGTTCCGTTCGTTTCCACGAAACTTGCACAATCTTTCGGGTGGAAGAAAAACAAAAATTATGACGCCTTCGAACGGCAACCTCGTCAGACAGATATAATGATTTGAGTACTTCAAGCCGTTGGTACTTCTGTTTATCGATGGTTTGCTAAGGATTCAAGGAAAATTTTAATGGAGGCAAATATCCGACAAGCCGATGCAGAAGAGATAGAATTTATTGATGTTAATTAATCTTTATATAAATTTCCTTTTATACCGCTTCGGTGACAGTTTCTCAAGTAACGAACTACGGTCGCCACATGTAATCATAGCAATTGCAACTTGATTCACGTATTCTGGTAAATATAAAATGCTCTACGCTTCAATCAAATTGTCAATCTGATCCAAACAGGAAAATTCCTGTGAAATTTCGAGAAATCTTGTGTAAAAATTGCGACTAAAGTAACAATATTTCAAACTTGAACATCGCAAGGAATTAAGCGGCGAACAAATTATAATAATTATAAACAAATGGATAGGGCAACGAATGCACTTTCGTTAACGAAATCCCCCCCTAGCGGTAAAACGGATTACAGCCGAAGCACGCGAAACTCAATTAGCATTTCAGCTCAAAGGACATCGTCCCCTCTACAGAAAATTCTGCTCATTTTCCATCGGCCAGAAGGGAATAGAAGTAGACGTATTAATATAATCAAAAGGATGGAGAATCGTGAAAATGTGTTTTGCCATGAACCCGTGAATTTACATAAGATTATGTACGTAACTCGTTCCGAAAGAATTTGTAAAGTGTCCCTGGCTGAATAATAATAATTAATAATTTCTTCTCCTGGATCGAAAATCATTTAACGAGAATTCATTATTTCCCCTTTCACAATTAATCCATCGAGCACTCTACAACACTGTCGTCGCACGCGTACAAATTATACAGAGCTAACGTTCCCCATTTAATCTTAGAACAGTTCCAACACTCTTTTCATATCGTATCAATGCGTCGTGGAAATTTCTCGGGTAATTGCAAAACGAGACTGCAATAACGAATACCCCGCCACGGAATGCTACACGCGTTATAAACAACAACGCAACCCCTTCGACGTTTCGATCGACATACTCGGGATTAAAAGTGTTTCCAAGTGAAAAAGAACTATTCGAGATACGGAACAACGGTTATTTAGCCCCAGCCTCCTCCTCTCCATCGCCGATGGTTATTTAGAAAATCGAACGACGGATATTGGCGACGTGACACACCAGATACCTTTCTTCGATCGACGTGAAACGTTATTAATGTCGCGTTGCATTCGATGCCACATGGAAAGCATTCGCGACACTGCCTGGAAATGGAGATCTCTCGTCTGCGAGTACAATCCCGTTCGTCCGTCGATATTAAAAGAAGAGAGAGAACAAAAAAGAGAGACGCGTACCTCCTCGAAATTATTGGAAGCGACCGGGATGGATGCATGGACGCGTATGGTTGTGAGCGAAAACGTTATCAAAGAAGGGAAACTGTCGGTACACGGGAATCAAAGAATATTCATTTGGGTGCATCGTATTAAATATATTGAGCTTGTGCTCGCGAAGATTGTATCCAATTTCTGTTATCGGAATTGTATGGGGGAACGATTCGCTTCGTTGTGGCTCGATTTTTCTCGGTCCGTTTAATTACGAGGTCGTAATTACACGCGGCGGGGAAAATTATTTTCTTTATAATAAACATCAATCAACGCGACGTACCAGCTGGTTGCTTCGCGAAGTTTATTAAAATATGTACGGGGTGCTTGCGGTGAGATTAATCAGAATTTGGTATCGTAAAAATTGGTCTTAGTTAGCCTACCAAAATTCTTCGACTGTGAATATTCTGCAATTGTTGGATGCTAAAGCACGTACACGAATCTCCAAATATTAAAGTTTATGCATTTACAATTAATTGAATATTTATTCATATTTATTTACCAGTTCTCCGTTACTTCATTCCTTTCCCCTCTGTTTTCTTGATTTTCTTAAATATACAATGCTTCGCGACATGCGGAGATCAAAGCTTCCTTTTCCCCTGTGAACCACCCTCGTTCCTTATACACTTTACCCTGCATCATTGGAGATTCTAGAATAAATTACTTAAGCGTTCCACTTCTAGCGACACACCCTATGTATATATAGTTTATAGCATCGAGTTCCGATAAAAACCCTGGAATTAAAGGCACGCGTTTTTCCTCGTTTGCTTGTAATAAAAAGCGTACCCGCGGTGATATTTCTCTTGCGCCCCTATTTATCCAGTTCCTTCCTTCTTTTTTTTTCTACTCTCGTTTCCCTTTAATTACAAGGAACGATCGAAAAAGCATAGACAGCATGAACGCTTCCTTGGGAATATTTGTTGCTTGCCATTTTAAAGCCCGACGTTTCCCCTCGATGTCGCAAAATTGCTGCGGAAGACGGTGATTCGAGTTGACGTCTTAATAACGCAATCTTCTAGACGCGTCGCGTCGCTTCAAAATAAGCGGCGTAAAATCGTTCCCGTCAACGCGAGTGGCAACCATTAAAATGTCTCCGCCGACAGGACAGAGAGAATTAACGTAAGCAAAACACCGGCGGCAAAATATAAAAATCGAGTCGCGTCCCGAAGTTTTTGTTGCATCGTTCGCGTGCCAATCTACTTGCAAAAAGAATTAATACGCTGTTAGCACAATAAGCCACAAGAAAATGTTCGACGAGCGTGTACGGCGGAACAATAGAAAGGAAATAATTACTCCCTCGAAAGTTCTTTAATACTTCAATGGAAACGACGTACGTCGATCTATAATAAATATAGTTCCTGGATTTTTCAAGCGACAGATTCTCAAGTAACGAACTACGGTCGCCACGTTCACCACGCGTTATAATGTTTCGAGATTGTTTTAAAGCAAACCTTATATGGCATCAATGGAACTACAAGAAGCAATTATTAATTTTTTATTATTTACATTTTTCATCGAGATATAAAGATCGCCTTGAACCTCCTCAATGGAATGCACAATTTACTGTCGATTTCGTCCTGCGCTTGGAAGGAGGATCAAAGGCCGACCAAACAAACAAATAAATAAACCAACGAAAATTTCGCGACGCACGATGGGAACGATTGTCAGTGTTACATTTCCACTACCGAATCAACGTGCATTCCTTAAATACGACAAAACGTGCGCCGCGCTTCGCCGCAGGTGTCAAAGGCCCCGAATGGCGCGGGCGATGCCAGCAATGATTCGTAACTAAATGCAAATGCGTGTGGGCACTGCAGTAAATGCAAATCCAAAGAGACGCAGTCGACGTCGTCTCGACTTTAAGCTGAGCTAATGCATTCAAGTGCAACGAAAGCAACGCGGTTCGTCGACCCTCGGGCTTGGTAAGCTGCAACCTTCGTGCAAAGTCCCGGCTACGTCACTCTATTTAATTACCGCCGCTTCCGAGTGCCTCCGATAATACGTTTAAGAGGCGTATTTTCTCTCGTAAAACTTTGCCGAAGATCACGGGTACGCTGTTGCGATACGTCGATGGAGGACCAACGCTTCTGATCGCGAGCTCGCGCCTTCCGAAAATGTTTGCACGCGGCCGCTGACGTCAGCGGACGTTTTCGATAGAAATGTAGAAGAGTGGAAAACTAACGGAACAATTTTCCCTGTCGATCGGCGGCGAATAATTTCGTTCCCCCCCCCCTTCCACACTTCTCGCACGAGGGGGAAAAAAAAAAATAGACGGCGACGTGATTAATTGTCGCGTCAATGGAATACTGACGGTTATTAGCGAATTTAGTGCAAGCTCGATCCCCGCCGCAATTCCCGTGTTTAACGTGGACCGACACATTATTCGAGCGTAGGTAATTTGTCGACGTTTACACGCATGCAAATATACAGGGACACGTACATACATACATGCATGCATACGTACATACATAGCGAGCCGACGCTGCATTTATCTGAAGTTCGATTATCTGACAGCGTTCCTGTAATAACTAACCTGGCCTGGATGGAATTTCCACTAATCGACCGTGACGGTAATGGAAATAAATGAATCCCTTCACTAACATTGCAACCTTTATTAGTTACGCGACGCGACGTTTTCCAGTATGGGCGAAACTCGTGCACGTTTATTCATTTGTTTGTTCGGTCCGTAGACAAATGCGATATTAAGGAAGACTATTTTTCTGTACCATTTGTCCCGTTTGTACCAATAACGTAAATAGAACATTATTGAGTGATCGCGTCGATATCGACTGCAAGTTGTGTGCGCGATTAATCTATTCTTTAATCCAAGGTGTTGAAACAAAAATTGGCAAATCTTTTTATCAGAGGGGGTCAAGAAATCCTCCTAATCGAATCCGTCAGAAAACTTGCAATGCCTGTCGTTTGTCCTTACAAAGTGTTACGACAACGGACGTCGATCGGTCGCCGCGACGATAGAAATTATTATTATCGGCGCGCCTAATTCGCGCTATCGCCGTGTCCGCTAGGCGTCGCGCGTTTATTTCCATAACGCGTCGCGACGCCGGCAATCGACGTCGTCGTTGCGTTGGCCGTGCGTTCCCTCCGCTGCAACGCGGCCACACCACCGCGCATTTGCATACGCCGCGATACTCGAATGCATTAACCCCGTGAGCTTAACGTCGAAGGGCCACCGACGTCTCCGAACTGCTCTCTATTTGCATTTCCCGATGCCCGTGGGCGGCGTCGCGTCGGCGAAACGAGCCAACGTAATGAGCATTCCGTGTTTCTTCCCGGATGAAATTTCTTTCCACGTGCGCCCCCGCCTTTGGGCAATTTTTCGAACGAACCGAAACGTTGAACGGAGCTGTTTCCGATCGGCGCATTCGAGAATCCGTCGGGTAGATTTTACGAAAGTTTGAAATGTAGAACAAACGTGGGAACGGGAAACGTTTCCGTTTCACAAGTGCAGGCACGTAAGCGCATTTCCACGGAAAGTTGAACAACGTGGACGCAATGAACTGTGCGTCGAAAATCATTACCAACATTTGTTTCCCCAAAATCGTCGCGCCAACGCCGCCAAACGCAAAATTCTATTCGCCTCTGAAACAGGCCGGCCTCCTGAGCTTGAACGAATCACGGGAAACAACGCGACAACGCGAATCTATTTACCCTGAACGTGAAACGCGAACCGCACACCGGAGAGTTCGCGACGCGACGCGACCGGTTCCACTCTGCGCTCAATGCTCGAGCATTTTAATAACCCTGAATGGAAAACAATTTTCGCCGCTGTCGTAGCGGCGAGACGAAAGGCGAGAGGGAATCGCAAGTAACATTGACGATCCGCGTATTAAAGGTGGAAATGGGGAACGGTAAAACGGGTCCCCCGGCGATACCGTTGCGACGTCGCGGACCGTCATTGTGCAACGTTCTCGTTCCCGAATGTAATATAAATACCACAAAGCGCTACCTATTAATAATTCCTGCCGTTCCCTTGCTAATGAGAATACTGTGAACGGTACGGGAAGTAACAAGCCGGGCATCTTATTGTCGCCCCTGCGCTTCGCGGAGAAACGAAAGAACGTCGACCAAAATACCATTTTCGTGGTAAAATTGAAACGTTCAAATTGAAGCGAACCGCGTGCACATCGCGGAACGAAAATTCCACGCAATTGTTCAACCCTTGAACGCTTCACTTCTCTGAAGCATCGCCAGAAGGAAGATCCCCCTCGAGAGAGAGACAGAGAGCGTGAGAAGGAACAAAGTATATCGCCGCAGTGACATTTGCAGCTAAGTTAACACTTGTGTCTATTACCAAGTTGCTTCGTTCGAAGTGTAAACGCCTTCCTTCGAGGCGTTGTCTGAGTTTCTTTTTATCTGAGACCCAAGCCGAACTCCGAACTACCCCGAAAATCACAAACGACCTCGCGCGGTGGAAAAACTGTCTGGTTATCCGTACTCCGGGTAAATCTCGAGGGACTCCGTGGGAATCCCCGAATTAAGCGGTTCACTGTGACGGATGCGTTCGAGATTATTTCGTAGGTAGAGAGGCTCACGGAGGAAAAACGAAGCGGCACCGAAAGGCATCGATCCGGCACGGTGGTACAGGGGGTTGGAAGCAACTCGTAGATCGAGAACGTAATTTGCAATCAGATGTCGAAGTCACCCCTCGGCTCCAAGGGGGTTGATGGCGCAAACAAGGAAACCCTATTGGCTGGAAGCCAGTGACGAATCTCGCGGTCTTCCTAAAGGGGTGGCTTTTTGTCACCGTTGTCAGCCCGTGAAACGGACAGGAGATTGTCCGTGGCGGATACTTGACCATTTCGCTACGAAGGGCGTATATATACGTCGTGAAACATTCGACAAGCGTTTGGATAGAAATTGACGCAAACGTTCGGCACAACGGTGTGCTATTTCATTTGTGCGTCTGTTCATGCAAATTGAACCTTGGACAATTGAGCGGAGCACGTAATTGTAGGCGTTAACGCATATTACGTTACAACCCCTCGGTATTAATGAAATCTGTACTATTTTGTGTATCGAGGACACCTCCATTTTTTATACCACCATAGATTACAAGACCCGGATGGAATAATCCCACGAAATTGCCACCATGTTCAACAACACTGTGTCGAAAGAATAAATGCAAAGTTTCAGATGCGCAGTCCGATCCGAGCCGCGAAAATGGCCGCAATATTTTTGCGGCACGAAATATTTCATGCAAAGTCTCCTAGACACGTCCCTGGATATCGTCTCCGTTAAGCCGCCGAGGCGTATGCAACCCTTCAACATTCGTGCAACTAGAATTCCCTTATTCTTCGCCCACCCACTTTATCTTTCTCGCTTTTTCCACCGGAAGATCGCCGAAGGATAAATCACGGCGTTGCTCGCGATTTGCGGCCTCGCCTTTTCCCAAATGACTCTGGTAAATGCTGGGTTTTTTTCCCGGGGAATCCGGGTAATTCGGGAATCTCGTTCCGAGGCGAGGCCACCGCTCGCTTTTCTTCGGTTTTACACGGCCACCACGGTTGCATTGCCTCTCGAGCCCGACCCCATCGATCGATAACGAGCTAGAGAATTTTCCCGTGTCGTTCGCATACATTTTTAGCCGGCTCTCTCCTTCCGGAGAGGATTTGAACCGTAACTGGAGATTGCGAGTGGTTTCCCTTTATTTTTTTGCCCGGGAGAGAAAAGGAACTGCTGTTCCATTTTTCTTCCTTTTTTTTTTTCTTTCTTTGTTTGTTTTAAGTAGCTTGTAGCCGGATTGTGCTCGGTCGGGGAACATCGTGCAATCGTGTATTATCGTTTCAAAGGCAACATTGACGTTCTGGTCGGTGAAGTTGGCGACGCGCAGGTATCCGTTGGTTCGGTTTGTTTCAATAATTTCGTTTACGATAATAGAAGTGTTAATATATACTGTACATATATGTATATTCTGTAGACTACTTTAGGTGTACCAATTTTTGAGTGCGTTCAGTGAATGAAATGCTGCATAATTAACTGTACTAAAAGCAGAATTTAGTTAATTGTAATTTTTATTACGATACGGGAATATTTTTATATCGAAGCGTTGCAGCACGGAACAATATTAAACCCACAATAATTCCGCCAGTAAAAAAGGGGAAGATAAAGCACGAATGACGGGACCTCGAAGCTAAATTCTCTCCCAGGCGAAATGCTGCCGGAATAAGTCCCAGGGAGGCATCGAAGAAGAAACGCGGACAAAACGGTGTACATCAGCACGCGTCGCGATAAAATACAGGCACAGGTCTGAGGCGACCCGTTCACACGGTTAATTACAAGCGAAAAACGACGTCGTTGGGTGGCGGCGTACAGAGATTCAACAAAAACTGCAACTTCCGCAGGATCTCGGCTGTAATCGAGTGGCAGAAAATTAGGGAGTTCGTTTCTTTGGCCGCGTTCGCTCCCGCTGTACCGAAAGGGCCCATTTTCTCGGTGGAAAGGGCTCGTTCTATATTTCTTTTCTTTTTTCCCTTTTTTTTTCTGAGCACTTCCAAGGCGGTCGTCCCGTTTCATTCTCCGAACGAGGCCACCCAGCGAATTTTTTTTTCTTCTTCTTCTTCTTCTTTCGCCTTCCTTTTTTTTCTTTATTTTTGTCTTTTTTCGACCGGTACCCGTAATTCAGCCTGCATCTCCGTAACGAGGAAAACCGCGGGCTCGCGTTTCCCTACGATTTTACACGCCCAGGCACGCATGTATAAACTCCTTTCACGCTGTGTTTCAGCCGGCGCCGTTTCAAACTTGAACGTATGCATGCACACTTTTATTTATCACGGCAACCGTGGCGTACGTGTTCCTCGAGGAACGTACCGCGGAAAACGAACGTCCCTTAATTTACGCGCTGTCTGACTGGCACCACGCTTTGGTCGCGAGCGCGCCGAATGTTTCGTCGCTCTTGGATCGCGTTATCAAAGCACCTTTGGCGTACGCGCGACGCGGGTGCCTTTGAACGTTTCGAAGCGTGGGGGGGTGACAATTTGTCGCGGAATTTACGTTATTTTTGAAAAACCGGGATGAATCTTTTGCAAAAGACCGCTTGGCTTTCGCGGAGGGGCGCGTTGAAATCGCAACGCGCCGCCATTAATCACCGGCTGTTTCGCGAGGCTGACTTAACGCGCTATCTGAGAGTCTAAAATGACGGGGGCGTAACGACGGGGCGAATTTTCTGCGAAACGGTGGCGGAATGGGGATAACCGCGACGGTTAAATGCGGGGCGTGGAAAGGGGGAAAAATGGGCTCGGGGTTATTAAAGGAAAAAGTTTACACGACGGCGAAACATTGTTTCCGTTTGGAAAGTGAGAAGAAGAACGGCGATGCGACGGTGAAGTTTGTTTTTTAAACTTCACCTGTCTCGAGTATGTTGCTGCGGGTACATTTTTCGGGGGGCGGTCTTCTATTAGCGAATGAAAGACGCAAAACGAAATACTTTCTATTTAAGCATTCGAAATTTCCAACAGCGAAATCCGACGAATAATCGATTCTGAAATAACGTGTCTTACAGCGAACGAAATGCATAGTTTGCGAACCTCGCAATCTTGATTGCAATTACGATCCGCGACAGTTCCATTAATATTTATCGGAGCTTTGTCAATATACTCGCCGTTCGTCGGGACATAAAAATTCTGTTCGCATCGGTCCAGCCGTAATCGTAACCGAACTCGCCGGAAAGTAAATGAACCGCGCCGGATCCAGCGATAGATCTGACGCTCGTCAAGGCTCGCGAGACGTCTGTCACTCGTCACTTATCTCGCGTCTAGCGCACCCCACTTCCGCCGGAAACGGACGACTTTTGGGATTCATAAGCAGAGTACCTCCAGGCCTGTAACTTCGCGCCAACACTTCGTACACGCGGTGCATAAACTTGGCTCGAATTACAAATGGCAAACTCCTCCGGAACGTATTTCCGCGAATGTACACCAGGCAACGCGAAAGTTATACCCGGCTTTTACGATTCATATTTCTGTAATTCAATGGATTCCACGGAATTTAAACGGCGTCGTTCGACGCGCTTCCTCTACAATTACCCGAAGTGAAACGAACCCTCGAACTGTTCCGCTAAATTTACCTCGGATGATAGCCGTCGCTGATTTACAGCCGACTCGTCCGTACAAGGACACCGTAAGAACTTCATTATTACTCAATTATTAATTAAGTATCAAACTTATTTCCACCGATCTGCATTGGTATTTGTATGCAGATTGATTTATCATCCGCGCGAATCTTATATCGAATTTGCTTGCGTCACGTGTAATAACGCAGTCTGATACGATTGATCATTCGCTCCTCCGGTATTTATAATATTTTCCGTGCGGTGCGTTTTCGTCAATCGTTCGTCCATTTGTCCATTCAAATAACGGGCTGTCCACCGGCAGAATAATCGTCCGTTCAAGTCGAGCATAGAAAAATCGGGCCGAAAGAATGATGTACACGCGCAACAATGTACACGAATCGAACGAAAAATTGCAACCCGGACCCACCTCGGTGGAAAAAGCCGTCCCGCAGATCGGCGGCCCCCTCAAACTTCAACCGCCAACGTGTCGGATGATTCGCGGCCCACCATAAAGTATCCCCCCGTATCGGTTACGCGATCGCGCGACGCCTCTCGATCACAGTAACGCCACCGTCCAAATCTCCGTTCGCACGCAACTTTCCTCTCGATCCCCCGGAGGAACGAAACATCCCCCCGCTCTTTTCTCACCCGTGCACGCTCTAAGTCGCATTTTTATTCGTCCCCCCGGCGTATCCGGTCGGGCTGACAGCCGCTATATATTTCCACGGTGAAGTTTTAATATCCTGCGGCGAAGGAGACTAGACGTCTGGCGGGGTAGGCGGTGGGGGGAGGGTTGGATCTCGCGACAGGATCGCGCGGCGGGATCTCGGATGCAACTTTAAAACGGCCTCGGCCAGAATTTCTCGAATCCCACGGCGATGCCGGTCGATCGTGAGGCGAGATGCTCCCCGAGACGTGTGCACGGAATCCCCGTAGGTTTTACGCGAGTTCCGCGTACCTCGTGAGAGACAGAGACCGTCGTCGCTTTCGTGCCTGATTTCCTCGGTGAATTTGCTTTTTCTATTAACGAAATTCGGCCGGGATGCGGACAGGTAGGTATATTTCTGGGATCGATCGATCGATCGGGGATGGGGCGAGGGGTGGCTACGAGTCAGCGATCAAAGGGGAGATTACGGTTGCTTAATTTGGGGATGATCCCTCCGTCGTGTCGGGTATGATAATAGAGTGGGACTTGGTGGTTCGATTGGAGTTTAGGTGGATTTTACGGGGTGTGTGCTTTTGAGGATTATTATCGTTTTTGTCATTACGTTGCGCGTTCTTCGTAGCGCCGGTGATTCGTAAACCTTTCCGTGTCGAACCTCGCTTTCGTTTTGCGAGCAACATCGCTCGGGTCGTGAAACTAACGAATGTAATTTTCGTGCAAAATTATCGAGTACATATTATTGTGACAGCATGGAGGAAAGCATTGATTCGGAAAAATATATCGCACAGATACGATTACGATAATTTTGCTTCGAAACGATGAAGAAAACGTTGGCCCTTTTATTCTCGATTATAGTTTCGTTTTGAAGGATTAACCAGTTCATTAGAAATGTTGCTTTCGGTCGGCTGTATCGTCGAAAGTAGTGGCGTTACGTAGAGTTGCCCGGAATTATGTACACCGGGGTAGAACTTCCAAAATGAATAACGGTTTCGTGAAACAGAAACGAGTTATTACGTTATGGGGAACAAATTTTCCACGATTTAAACCCTCACAAAGGAATCCAATTTAAAACGTACATCCGGCGTGCCGTTCGTCCAAAGCGTATTCAATTTTCCTAACAGTTGTAGTAATTTGGAAAATAAAATGCGTTCCCCCTGGGCGTTAATTCAAACGCACAACCGACAGCCGTATTTCACGTTAACAAAAAATTATTGTACTGGCTCAGATACAAATACTGTGTAACCCCCTCCCCCTCTGGGGGGGGGGGCAGGTACATTTCCCAGTATTCACGGAGGGGAAACGATACTTTAAAAATGTTATCGTGGCTCGCAGTGGGATACAAATAAATCCGAATTTCAACGAAACGAATTTCGTTGAACGCGAGCGAAACAAGAACGAGCCGAATAAATCAGGAAATGGAATGCTTTGATATTTGTAAGTACCTGCCTCCACACGATTTCAGTAGAATCTTTACGAAATCGTAACGCTCAATGTTCCCAGAAGGGCGAACGGCGTAACGTTGCTTTCGAATGCAGGGTCCAAGCGAATCCGCAAGCATGCAAATGAAACAATTTCGCGAAACTGCGCTTCGATTGAAAAAAGCGAAGAAAAAGAAGGAAAGAAAAAAAATGAAAGAGTCGAGGAACTCATTTCGCTCCGATAATTTGCCGCCCTTAATGGATTCCAGATTGCTCGCGAGCTTTGTATCCTTTCGCCGAAACCTTTTCCCGTGCACGTTATAAACATCGAGCAGCAAAGCAATCGCGCCTCTCGAACGTAAATTTAAATCCCTACACCCCGTCGGGGATAAATTACTTTCGGTTTCGTTAATTACACCTGCCGTACCGAAATATCCTCAACCCCCTTCGTTATATATCCCGTTCGATGAATCGAACGTTTACGGACCGTGCAATCGGTGAACGGTCGGGATAACAAATTTCTCAGTGCCCGATAAATAACTTTATCCTTCTGGCACAATAAAAGAATTTATTATATGGATCTTCCAAGCGTCCCTCCACGATTCGATAAGCTGAAAATTGCTACTGCCCGCGGGGACTTTACGGAGGATACATTGGCCTTTATTGATCAGATCTCAGCCTCGAAGACTGTAACACGTATACACAACGACAGGTTTGAACTGGTATGTCGGTGTATTTGAAGGTATATATATATATATATATATATATATATATATATATATATATATGGAAGCATCCCCATCGGCGAGAATTTCGGATAAATGCATTACCGTAAATACCCCATGGGGCGGTGGCCGATGCCGCGAATTGATACACATAAATTTCAAATGCAAAGTGGCGAAAAAAGGTGGAAAAGGATAAAACCGACGTGACCATGGAATATCTAATCTAATGTATTGCGCTGTCCGCGAATTATATTTGGGCAGGAGGGTTGGCCTGGCGCGAGACGTTGGAGAAATATATCGGGATGCAATGTAGAATTATCGAGTGGCTTTGGAATTTATCATCAGACACGTAAATGAGTTCCAGTATCGTGAACCGAGACGCTAAGTTAACGTTGCGCGTAATCATTAATTGCAAGCGAAGCCTTTCAATTATAATAATATTTAGATGTGTATAAGGCATCGACTTACGCGAACGCGATGGTAAAAATTTAATGAAATTCCAGCCTCTCATTTGTTTCCCGTCAAACGAATTATTTCACGCAAGGTTGGTCTAACGCGAACGGCATCAAAATTATTCACAAATTTATTATCGAAGCACGATAACCGGGTCTTCTTATCAGTTGCACGCACGCGTGTATGCACCATTACAGACACTCTGCAATTCCAAGCGCGATGAACCGAGGTGAAAATGGAAAAGAAAAATCACGTACAACCCCTCGAAATCTTCCCCAAACAAATATATTTAAAAATAGCACCCCTTGCGAGAACATTGCAGAATAGCCTGACCGGAACACCCTCGATGCTCCCGCTTTTCAGCCACTTCCGATACGCCTGTGCACTTTACCGCGGCACAATGCGTTTCAAAATTCCTTGCAGGGCCAGCAATTTCCATGGAAATTATTATTACGCGCCGGTGTTCCGCGCTGTGGAAATTTGCATAGCTTCACTGTATCATGGTCCCGCGAATAAAAAGGTCCCCGGCGCGTTTTCAGTCTAATCGGGTTTCCGTGTCTACCGTTGAAATATTTACCGGTCTTTCGAGATCGACCGGAATATATTCTCGCGATCTTTCACTTCCTGATTTCCTCGAATGCTGCGGAACGCTCTTTTCACAAGATCCGTATGTTACAAGTTTCGCTCTTAAGACCTATTTATAGGTAACTGGAGAAGAGATTGCGACGGTCGGGATACAGAAAAACGCACAGGTAGTTTCTATTAAAAATTTAATACATCCGTTGTATGTTTTAAGTTGCTAATACATCGTTTACAATAGTAACAGTATTATTATCCATTGTCATATTGATATACATTGGTAGTTCTGGTGTAACGCTATCCGAGCTTGGCTTATTAGAGAAAAAGTCTATTAATTCATTAACAATTCCATGAAAACGTTAATATACAACTGTTTTCAGTATATATACAATTCAGTGTTTTGCTTGTTTATACTGGATTATTTAATGGATATCGTAGTAACCCCCGCATATTGTGGATCCAATTTATAATATGTATATTTATATTATAGTTGTAACGTGATATCGAAAGAAATGTACGTTCAATAAATTAAATACTTTGCATCTTCGCGGGATTTATGATAACACGGAACATGTTTACTGGTTTACGCGAATCAAATACAGAGGAGTATTGAAACTGCGAGGAATAATAAAGTTGTAAAAATTCTGTGAAACTTCAATGATAAAAAATTGTCGCTCAATGCCGCAAACCGCTAGCTTTACGTTCTATGGACATCGATATTCGTATGGATCGCGATCGTTTGTGAAAATAGCTATAAAGTTGACTGTTAACGTTCGGAAGCATACTAAGCGTAGCAAACCGACTAGTTTCCACTTCTGTGTCAATTAACGTTCGTGTAACTTGTTAAAAATGTCTTTCATCTGCCGCTAATCGTATCTTTTCTCCCTTCGTTTAATTCGTCCTCAACTGATAGTCCCCGTTTTGCGTAATGTACCTCACCCATGGTAGCGCCTGGTATCCACTTTTCTCGATAATTTTCAAATAACGAACTTGTATGCCCGAAGTTGTGAAATAAGGAATTTCGAATTTCACTTGAATCGGCGGCTTTCCCTCGACATCCTCCCCGACAACGGATGGCAGGCCGAAGTGTGCCCTCATCAAGTATTCCTTTCCTCCGGGGAACGATTTAATGAACCAAGTTATTGCACTCTGCTCCGGTGAATATTTCACACTGCCAATAGTCGTTTTAAATTTGGGCGAGTCAGCGTCGTTGGGCACTGGGATCACTATCTCCACATTGTTGGCCGTGGAACGCCTCTTAAACTGCGATCTTGCTTTTATCATGTACTCCACTCTACTGTGAGCGTGCCGCTCGATTACAGACTCGATCCATATCAATGGTTTCACATGAGTGTTCAGTCTGTACGACATCAGTTCGAACTCTCCGTCGGGTGGAATGAATGAAATTGTTCTATCGTTTTCGAATCTAGACAATCTGACGCACTGGTGGAACTTCACGTCCTCCAGTTCCACGGATTTAGACTTTCCGCGTCCCGTGGATTCGAACAGCACTTTGTCGTTAAGGCCCAGTCTCAATTCTGGCATACCGGACAAATAGACTCTCATCTTTATGGCACCGACAATTTCAGAACTCAGTACATTTCCGTTGGCGTTCGCCAGTAGATTAACAGACTCTATCACATCGAGGAAAACTTCGTTCTTACGATACTTGATACCTTCGGACCTCCAGGACACTGCGTTGGTCACAGCCATAGGAATGCGAGGCTGAATTTCTAGTTTGTGCCCCTCCTGCGTAATATACTCTTGCAGAATCTTGCTGTCCGTGGTTTGGGGATACCCGAAATCTATCAATTCGTCCAACAGTTCGTAAATGACGACAAAATTGTCGCGTATGCTCTCCTCCTCCAATTCCTTGAAATATTCCTGCATCACTTGAACAAGTTTATGCAGAAACACGAATACCAGCGATATATTGGCATTCTTTCTTGTTGTCGACACGATATAGAGATTATTGTACTTTATGTACGCATATGTACATTCTGATGTTTGTATGATCGGAGTGAGGTTGCCCTCCTCCTCGCACTCCATTACGAGGGGCATGAATTTCTCTATGACACCTGTTTCGATATCCCCGCGATAATTTCGTGAGATCAAAACCTTGCCCTTCACGTCTAAAATATATATCGCAGATGTCGACATCTTGAGAATCTGTTTGACTGCAACGAAGAAAACCCTCTCGTTATCCTAACAAATCGATCGTCAACACAGAGTAGGACTTTGACAAGAGGAAAACGTTTAAAAACCAGGAATCGGACCGACACAATGTAGGTTATGTTATCAAAGAGGAAACTGTATATAAGAGGGCGTAGAAACGGATGAACAATTAAAAGCACACCCGAACGGACCGTGTACAGTAGGAATACACGTGGAAACGTAAAAGGAACGTGAGAAGACGAGTTCACAGAGAATACAACATGACACTCGAGGATACGTCAAGGAGACATAGCAAGTGGAATTTTTTTTTGTTTAAGGAGAAATCGATCAAATATTCGTGTACTCACGTGTCCTTCCGATTCCTCGAGGAATGTTAGCCCTTCGATTATTTACATCGAACAAAATTTCACTTGGAGACGTAAGAAACGAAGAGATTTTATTGACAAAAAGCCATCCCCTCCCAGCTGCCTGATTGCCACTGTGGACCTCCCTGAAGTTCGCCCGGGACCGAGCGCGCTCGAGGCGCATGCGTTGCTAACTTCGCTTCGGATATCGACCGCTACTATCTCTCTCTTCCGCGTCATTCAAACACTTTATAGGCGGCAATATTTAGCGGCGGGTATTCTTTTTTACTTTTTAATTTTTAGTACGCTCCACTGCCTCGACTTTATCGCCGCGATAAAAAGGAAAAACAGATAATTTCATAGTCAAATCTCGAATGGGAAACAGCGCAGCGACGCTGTTGATTCAGCGGAGCTTATAATAAGAATACACGGTGCCCCGATTCGAGTTACTAACTGTTTCGCTTTAATTTTCACGTTATCGCGTTGTTCTATTAAAAAAGAGGATTGCAATTTTACTTATAAAGGTATACTATACGTTGTAATTACGATTAGCGTAAATTTATTTGAGCGTCTTATCTTATCATCGGCCAAAGCCTTATCTTTGTGCGGCAGTAAAACATTCAAATAATAATAATAATAATAATATATTTAGAAAGTTGATTAGAAATTAAAGTGAATACTGGCGTGTTTTTAGACAAATGAAACCTTTACATTTGTCAAATCTATTTCCCCAATTTTATTGCATTTCCTGAACCGCAGCCCTTTGGACGCGCACAGTAGAAATAAATGCGAAACTTACGAGTACGACGCGTCGTTTAAAAAAGTAGTAAAATCTATCAAGGTTTACGAATTCCAACGTTAAGGCGGAACACAATAGCCAGCGGTGTTAGGTAATAGAATTGTAGTGTGCCGAAGTAGGCAATTGTTCGGCACAAAAGCGCATCGTTGGCTGTTCGCAGTGCAGTGCACCCGCTATATAATGTATAAAGGAACCGGGAAGGAGTGATCGAACGTCGTTTGAATGCACGAGCTTCGAAAAAGAAAAAAAAACACCAGGTAGAAGACGCCTCTATAACCGCAGATTGCTATCAACCCCCATTCACGTTCTTGCTTGAAACTCTGCATCGATGATCGGACCCTTTCAGTTTTAATTAAAACGTAATTTACAGATGTCGTTCTTTCGGCGAGGCGCAAAATTATGATTCTCGCGAGCTTGCGAGGGATGAATAAAATTCGCGAGACGATCGTTCCTTTCGTCAACTTATTAAAATTGGTTGCGGAGGAAATTGCGCGGAAGCAAAAAAAAAAGAAATGATGCCCCTCGTAAGGACGGCGGAGTTCTAAAAGCGGGGGAAAAAATGGTACGGGAAAGGAGGAACGTTAACTAAGCATAAATCTGTTGATATTAAAAAAAAGAAATCCCTCCCTGTAAGTTTCACGATAACGCAATTGCGATGACGTGGCACGGAGTGTTTTCATACGATAACCGATCCTTTGCTCCGCTTTATTTGAAAAAATAGAGAGAGATGATAGAGGGACGCGAGAGAAAGGGAATGCACCGGAAACGTGTGCAGCATCGGAAACTGCTGACCGAGGCTCATCAACCAAATCAGAGATTTCGAACAGGAACAGAGCCGGGCCAATCGAAAAACGTGCGAACGTATTTGCGCAATAGACAGACAAATATCCTCCCCCACCCCCCCACCCCCCTTCTCCACTAATCGTTAACTTCGAGATCGTTTTTCTCGTCGACTCTCGACGTCTAAATCCGGTGCTAGCCTGGTTACGAGGGAGGAATATTTACCCGGTCACGATCGACTCGTTTCGAATCGCGGCGCTGTTTGCGCGAAATTCCGTGAGAAATTCCATGGTAATTGAATGAGGCCGGCTCGATTATAAAGTCAAATCATCGATGTGAAAGGGGCGGCGAGCTGTTCCTCCTGCCGCGGGGAAATGCATTTTCTTTCCCGTTTCTTACCCCCTCGCCCTATATTCTCTTTATTCCACGGGAAACCTACCCTGTCCCTGTCCCTGGAACGATTCTCTTTCACTCTGGGGAACGGGTACTTGCTCGAGGCGCGAGACGTCTTGCGTAAGCGCTTCGACGCTTTGATTAAATGGCGTATGCATTCGTCCTCGGATTAGTCGCGAAATAGTAATCGCGTTTGCTTTTTAAACTTCGTTTGGTCTTGAACGTTTACAATCGCTTGACGCATCGACTTATAATTAAGGAATAATTGCTTCGAGCAACAACTTCTCCATAGCCCATCCATCGGTTTTATTCGTTCCAATCGCAAACGTGTTGCCCACACTCGCACAATGAAACGCTCGAGCAAATCGAACAGGTTCCACGGAATACACGGATCGCTATCAAAGAGCACAGTTTTTATTTTCTCTCTTCTTTTCTCAATCAAACAATTGCTGCCGCTGCAACTGAAATTAATCGCAGGTATCAAACTCGTACCTCGCGCAGACACGAGGCCAACCCGCGCCTCTGTACCGCCGGTATTCCCTGCCAGCCGCATTCCATCGCTCTTTCCGTCAAGGCGGCCACGAATTTCCCCGCAGAAACTGCAATCTTCCCGCTCACGTTCGCCTTTCTTCCGTTGTTTCCCCAGGCACCGGGCCGCTTTGTCGCTGTTTCTTTCGTCTTTATTCCCCGGCGTGTGCACGGCCGCAGCGCAATCCGGCCCGGTTCCCGGTCTGTCGATTCCCGCGGATGAAACGTCAATCCCGAGATAAAGTGGCGGAATACGAGGGGTTGGTCGGTGTTGCGCGCTCGAAACACCGGACGCTCGGGGAGGCGGAGGATTGAAAGTTAGTGCCACCCGGGGGAATCCGACGCGGCCGATAATTGAGAACGCGAAATTAAATTAGCGCGACTTCGATTCCAGGACCGTGTGCACGCCCCGCGGCGCGACTTGTCCGGAAACACGTCGTCTCTCGTTTCGATCGCGCCGTTAAGGGGGCCGTTTTCCATTTCTGACGGTCCGCGGACGCGCCGATCGGGCGTGGAATTAAATTGAACGGCCCCCCGATGATGGAAATGTTCTATTAAGGTCGTTCATTAGCTCGTCGAATAGTTGAATAAACGGGCGACGCGTTGGTCGTTAGAATGTGTTCGTAGAGGAGCATTGAGGGAAACCGTTCATTTGTCGCGGTGATCGACTCCGGAGAATTGAAACGAAGAGAAAAAATTGACGCACACTCGCGTGGGCACGAAATGGCGGCGCTAATTAATTCGGTCGAGGCAATTCTTTCTACGTAACAATTTACTTTGAAGCGGGTGAAACCGCGTTGTAGCCGCGGCACAACGCACTTACGTGTTTCCAGAATGAATGTCTTTAAACCCCGAAACATCGTCAAAGCTTTGAGCCGTGCGCATTTTATACACGGCCGTTCCGCGTATTTTTCAAGAAAATGAGTATCATTAACCTGATCCCACTGTGAAAGAGATTGTGTCCTCGTGCGTCAAAGGGACTTTTCTATTCTTTATGCAGACGGAGACACGGGGCCGGCGTTCCAGTGAAATATCCATTACGATTGTGTAACGGCCCCTTTGTCCAGCAACGTATCAGATTTGCGAACATTTACATGCGTTAAGCCCCGATCGTTTGCCGTTCGAATGAGAAATGGTTGAGGGGGTGATTAATTATGAATTCTGCGGGCGGATATCGCGCTCGAGGGGTGCGTTTAAATAACGCGCAGGAGACACGCGATATATATATATTTTTTTTTTATCGCGACAAGCCACTAGAAACATTATAGAATTCGCGCTGAGTTAAATTAACGATAAAGGTGACAAATCGTTTCGTTAACCCCGTGAATAACGGTTCTGAATCGTGTTCTGGAGGTTTCAGTCATTTCTTCTTTTATATACGAATCTCCATTGGGCACGCGACTACGACAAAATCGCAGCCAGAGAAGTTTCGGGTAAATTTACGGTCCGTATAAAATGTTTCTTGAATCGTCGAAAAATATATCGACGAAGTTACGCAGAAATTTCTCGTTTTTTCGAAATAATTGTATCGAGCCCCGCCCCCGTGGATTGGAACAGCGGTTCAATTGAAATTCGCTTCCCCGTTGAACCGCAATCGACGAAAACAATTATCCAATGTCTACCGCGTAACTGAACCTTCAATTTTCATTCGTTGTTGCGGAACTGAAGAATTAGGTAAGAGAGAATACAAGTTCATAATTGGAAGACAAATGATTTTGCGCGTGTTCAAGAAATTTTACGACGAAGAGAAAAATCAATAACATTAATTCCAATAAAATGGAACTGAATAAAAAAAAGAAATCAAGCTATCGCGTAAAAGTGTTGAAACAAATAACCATGTGATCTCGAGTCCGTCGAAAAATTTCGTTCACCAAACCAACAGACTTAAACCATTCGTCCAATCACAATTTTACTATTTCGCCCAAGGCTCGTCCAATCTCTTAGCCACGTATCTCTCCAGATTGTTCACCTCGAAGATTTATCTCGCCAATACGAAATACCTTTCCTACGCATACCTTGCCTACACATACTCCCCCCCCCCCCAAACGCTATTAAGCCCAAGTTCTTTCAGCCCGGAGCGCAGAATATCCGAGAATGATTACCAGAAATCGCGTTGCGAACCAGAGCACGCGTTATCCTCGGTACGAAATTGTCGAAAGAAGGAGGCTAGAAAGAAAAACAGAAACTAGAACGATAGAAGGAGGTGTATCGGTTGGTTCAGCCGTGGAAGGGTAGGTTGGGTAGTTCGAAAGGGTACGTGGCGAGCACTGATTGCTCTGAGAAAACTTTCCTCTCCTTGGGCGATCCCTCTGATCAACGTTCTCACCCCCTGTTCATCCCTGACTAGTGTTATCTACGTTCTTCTTTGCTTTATTGCAGCGTCTCCGTGGATCGGGCAACGTTAACTCGGTCAATGTATTCCCAATCGAGAAAAATCAGAAATCATGTATACAGTGTTTCAGGTGGATCAGTTAGAAGAATTGTTGTCCAATGATATTTACGAGAATACATCACGAAACATCTATTTTTGCAAGACGCGACGAAATATTTATATGAATTTTATACTAGCCGGAGGATATTTTGAAGTATTATCGTTTCCTTCGAAATATAACAAAACTGTACTACGAAAATATGAAAATATATCTTGTACATACATATGTATCGACGTCCATTAACTTCCGCATAAATTATTTTCCCTCGACATTTCAAAGGAAATGCACTCTCGCTGCTCGTGTTGCGCCCTTAATAATTCCCACCGCAGGCTGTTTGCGCAGAATAACTTAATTAATTAACTAAACTCTGCGCACACGCACACGCGGCCAACTGTGCATCTCGCTCGCGAAATAACCTAATTACCACTCGCTCGCCAGAAAAACGAACTACGTCTGACCTTTTTCTCTTTAATTTCAGATCGCCAGGTACCACCGATTCAGTAACAGCCACGTCGCTTCCAGTAAAAACTGACCAGCCCTAAGAAACGGCCACGCGCTCGTGGTAGCGGGCCCGGTTTATTCAGTCTGGCACCGTGTTACACCCGCCCTCCGTTCGGGGGATGTTTTGAGCGCAATTTCGCTCGCACGGGGCGAAACATCGGGCCGGAAAAGGAGGCCATACACACGGGAAAAGGAAGCCGGAGTGGTTGGATGGATCTCGGGGAAACGCGAACTGCAACCCCTCCTAGACGTTTCGCGTAACGAAGTCACGAAACGATTCGTCGGTACATCGCGGCGTATGAAAATATACGCCGCTTGAAAATACCTATCGAGCACAGCGTTACTTCCGGCGACAGTCGAAGGTACGCCAACCTGCGACAGTCGCGTGTTACGAAGCGCGCGATAAAACTCGTGCGTCAGGCGTTTTCGATTCCGAAAGGGGAGAATATTTTCTTCCGCCGACTCGAAGGATCATCTTGCGTATTTGTCAATGACGATACCCGACACCCGTTCGTGCTATCGCCGTTAAATATCTCCTACAGAAGCTCGTCTTGAACGAGCGGCGAACGTCGATCGATTACCGTGTCTATCGCGAAAGTATAATCGGGCTAGTTCGATACCTGGCACCGAATTCCAAACTTCCGAACGTCCAAACGTTTTGGTGCCCCTCGCTCCAGGACAACGCGCGGGTGTGAAGTTTCGACGGGTTCCCGGCAGACCTTCGAGGCCGTGGCTAAAGTCGCGTTCCACGGTTATGCTGCTGGCGTCGCTTCGAGTGGCCGCCAGCAAATGCTGTCATGCTCTTGCCATGCCAGCCGGCGGCCAAGAAGAGGCCGCTGGCCACGAGGTCCTTCAGCAGATCGAGCAGCCGCCTCCTCGTGCTGATTGCCTTCCTGGTGTCGCTCGGCTGCGAGGGATCGCGAGCTGCCACGCAGGTCCGCTACGCTTCGCGAATCGTCGAGACCAAGAGCGGACAGGTCCGTGGAATTCTTCAGGTACGTAGCATCTGTTTCGTCGATTCGTCTGGCCTGTCGTTGGATTCGGATGAATTGAATTTTGAGGACTGAACAACGCAATTGGGTATGCGTGTGAACGGAAAAGGAGTATGAATATTTTGCGACGGGATGAAATTTGGATAAATTTAGTAACGGTTTCTTTCTGGAGTAATTACGAAACTCGAGAGTGGTCAGCCGCGAAGTCGACGTAGCTTCGTTTCGTATGCTGAGACACGGGGGAGAGGAGAGAACATTGAGAAATATTTAATGTTCAGAGTGTTTGAAGATTCGCTTGCGCTTATGTTGTTGTGCAACGAAAGGGCGCTTTAATTCTGTGGATTTTAATTCGTTCGAAACCGTGCTTGCCAGTCGCACGAAGATGCATATTCGAGAGTCCTCGCCGCCGAGAGCTAGCCTGGTAGTAAAATGGTGAAAAGATAAAGGCGGTGGATAGTTCGGGGGAAGAATTCTTTCTGGAACTCTCAAGTTTTCAAAGTAAACCCGTGTCCTCGGCCAACCTTGTCGCGGCTAAGGTAAACGTGTTACTCCGTGGCCCGGAATTTTATCGCTATCGCTAAAAAGAAGGATAACAAATTTAATCTTGTTTTAAGCTCGGGTAAAAGAATATCTTAGACGAATATCTTAATCCCTAAAATATTCATTTTTCTCATAAGAGCTCCCTGGTATTTTTTTTTTTTTTATGAAGAATAACGAAAGTACTTCCTGTCTGCATTGCCACGTTAAATCCCCGATTTTATTATAAATTAAGTTGAATCTGCTTCGTGGGGAAAATTCAACGCCGTCCCTTCGATATACAAGGGAAATTGAACGTGTCCAAATCCTAAAGCTCGCCTTCGAACGGATAAATAATCCACGGGCACGATTAGTGTGGCGTTAAGTTAAGTTCGAAAATCCTTTCGCGGTATTCATGGAATATTCGAGCGGGTATATCGATTCACGGCATTTTAGCAGCTAGCTGAAGCACACTGGCCCGATGGCAGGGGAAACTATCGAACGAAAATGGTTGCAGGTATCGCGAGAGAATTTGGATATCCGATGCATTCGAAATACGAAACTGCGAACGCGAGGGAAGATCGGACGGAAAATTCCAAGGAAATCTCTCGCGCTTGAGCAATACAATTGTCATTTTATTCGACGTCCCTCTTCGAAGAATTTTTGTTCGTTCCATGGATTAAGATAAGACAGGGGATTAGACAGTCCGTAAATTGGAATGGAACGTTTGTCCGCAAGCCTGCATCGCGGAATTGTTGAAAGGGTAACTTCAAAATGCTTGTTCCAGAATCATCAATGTTCTGGTATTCGTCTTCGATTTTGGAACGCTTCAAACTGATAGCCGTTCTATACTTTAACTTCGATATTAACGAACGTTAAATCGACACCGCCACTAATAAATAAACTCGAGAATGCCAATATCGTGGCGCTATCTAAGAATAGCGAAAACACTACGAACGAGGCAGATGTCGGATAAACATTTTATTTCATTCGCCGAACGGCATCCGCGTAAATAAAAGAAAAGTTATTCGAGCCATTAAATGGTAAACGAAAGTCGTAAACATTTATCTGCGAGACAGCTAAATATTAATTACAGTAATCATAACCGTAGTGACACATGAATTATTTGCAACACTTTTCTACTAACAAACATTAAAGTCGAATTTCTCCGAATATCATTACTCTCGTCGCGTCACAATAATTCCTACGATTTTAATTAATTTAATTATTCTCTTGGTTCCTTGCTTCAACGACATTTTACCAAACACTACGCGATATCAGCGCGAACAAATTATACTGCGCCGATGTCTAAAGACTTTTTGTTACAAACATTTACGACGACGCGTCGTCGATTCAGAATCGAAATATCGCAGTCGAGTTGCCGCGTTGTCAATCAACCGGCAAAAAAACGAAACCGATCCGACGTTTACTGCGACAATCGCCAAATCGTATCGGCCGATAGACGCGAATTGCCTTTAATAGATATTCATATCGACGAGGGCGAAGGATCGATGGGCGTCGAATGATTTCACAGGCAAACGGGTATTGTGACGGAAGCGGACAAGCCAATTTCATCGGCACGAAAGTATTCATCGGGTCTACAGAAACTTTTGTTCGATCTTTTATACGGACCTCTGTTTTCCGAATATAATCCGCGCTTCCTGTTTCGTCCCTTATAATCGACGTGACGCGGACGGTTCGACACGCGACTGCGACTGACGCGTTAATTTCGATTTCAATGGAACGTCGCAAACGGCTCTATATACCGGGACGAGATTGTTAAGATGAACGCGAGTCGGTGTACAAAATATGAAACAAGATGTACGCAAAGAACGACGCAAGTATGCGGCTTAAAAGTTACATCGGTCGCGCGGTATCGTCCTCGTCCTAATCGCTAGTCCACGGATCCAGCGCGCAGATTCAGAGCATTTACGAATCGTGCGATCGGCATTGCGAGACGATTGACACCGCGACGCGACGTTTCCCTCTTGCACCGCTCAGTCGCGCGAAATGGAGCGAGGCGGACGTACGAGGGACGATGCGAGTTGCGACGCGCAATGTAAAGGCCAGCAGGCGGTGCCGAGCGAAAAACTTTTCTCGTTATCCATCCATCCAGGGGGACCGGCCAGGCTAAAAACGCCCGGTAAATTACCGTCCCCGCAGTTCAGCCGGAACGACTTCCGTTCTGCGCGAAATCACGCAAGATTTGACACCGTCCTCGTTCGGGTTCTTTGCCCGTGCTCCGGACGGTTATCCTTTATTTTTTTCGCTTTTTTCCCTTGCAGTTTTCTCGGACGAAATTTCGAGGCACGGAAACGGGGGAAATAGAATCGATCCTGCGTGGAAATTTTGAGCGAGCAACGCGTTCTCGGTTGGAACAGTTTTCTGTTGAAACTGCGGCGGCTCCGTTAAGTAACAGTGGTCGATGCTATAACAGTGGCTGACACTTCGAAACAGGTGGATGGGTAGTTTTTCATTCTTAATCGGACGGCCCGGTTTGAATACACTCTCCACTTTTCGGCCCGATCTATTTAGAGAGCGGTGAATTTTTTCGCGAACAGAGGGGTTGTATTTGGCCGGTAGAATTGTTCGAATTCCAGTCCGCGGGGCAGAAACTTTCGCCATGCGCCGCGGCGTTAATGAGAATTACGATCACGTCCGCACGGTGAATGATTTTCGAAGGGAAATTGCCACCCGCCAAAGGGGTGTTATAACGATTCAGAAATTGCACAGTCGTCTCACGTATGCCTCGGATTGCGTCTACCCTTTTTGACGGTGCTCGAGCGAACTGAAAGTGTAATGAATGTATGTTGTCGGGATCCTGATTCGACTGTGCTGCGGAGATGACGAGGGTGCGGGGAGACGCTTCGCGAAACGAGAACCGCGACTTACTCCTTGGGGTATACGGGCCCTCTCTATTCTTGGACGGATTATTTTCGATTTCTACGATCAGGAATTTTCAAATACTTTGCACAGTGGGGATCAATTTCAAAGAATCTTTCAATTTCTACCAATCCCAATGAATCTAAAGTTCTTTGCTAATAAGAAATATTGTCCAATATGAAAGTCGCAATATCGTCGAAACGAAAGTTACTGAATCATCTTCCTTATTATTATTCGCCAACCACTGTACATCATCCATCGCGTTATATTATTTTATCGTTATTTCCCTCGCGCAACAAAAGTCAGTGTTTTCATTCCTCGACGAAATTTCTCGTAACACCGCGCACAGAACACTTTTCATGCGGGCGATCGTATTACCCTAATCATGCAGTAATTACAGAGCAACATTAGTCCGTCGTGTCGGTCAAATGACCAAGTATGTGCCAGTAATGTGCACGCTCTTCGTGCGGCAATCTCGCAATAATAATGGCCGGTTGGTAATACCGGCATAATTACGGAACGATGGCATTACGTTGGCTGTTGAAACGATGGATATTGTACATACATACGGCCCGGCAGGTTGGTCGGAACCCTCCGACAATGGCGTCTAATAAAATGTTTAACAGTTTACATGCCAATTGTCGGCGACACGCGGCCAGCTGCGACAGCTGCCGCGTTACGCGGATTTCGCGATTAATAAACGGACAGACGGGCATGAGAATATCTCGACGAATTTTTTATCGCGCTGTTTAAAACCCGGCGCACCTTGTTCCTCCTTTCTTCCTCTTCAACGTTTATTTCGCGCACAGCTACGTGCATTACGAGGGAATTGAGAACGGAGATTATTTTCTGGCCCATTTGATTATTGAAAAGGACGAAGATGATGGAAGAGGGCCTGGTGAAAGGGTCGAGAAGTGTTTAGAAAGTCGATCTTCGTTAATTCAATGGAACGTTAAATTCTCGTGAATTCGTTTTACAATAAAATTGCTGGCATACTTTCGGAAGCAATGTAATTTCATGGCTACGGCCGTTCGCGCGATCTTTCTTTATTTCGAGGGAAGCATTAGCGGAAAATTGCCCCAGCAAAAGTGCAGCTTCTCCATAAACTAAGAGGGCACCGTCTCGGATTTTCTGGTCGATCTATTTATCGCCGTGGCCCAGATCCGCTCTTTAATTCTTAAGCACGACCGGTCGGGCATTCGTGCGTCAACGAATGCATTATGCAGCCCCGAGCTGCAGTAGATTCGCGGTATTTCTTGGGCCTCGGGGTTAATACGAGTTTTTAAGCTTACATTTTTCATCAAATTTGCTTGCGTCCACCTCCTTGCGAAGGAAAATGAAGTGTACTTCTTGCTACGAATCACGCGCGAATGTATTTTCAACAATTACTTTAAACCCCGGCAGAAGAAAGTGTCCGTTTGACTGAGAACCGGTTCGATGATATTTTTGTTCTTTCTTTGGAATTCAAATTGAAAATTTTTTTATCTCATCGGCGATATTCATGAAAGTTCGTATAAATAACAGCTTTAGAAATTTAGAAGACAGTTGAAAAGCGTAGAGAGTTGCGATTTTTATGCTGATTCCGGATCGCGACTGACAAGTGGCTGACTTATATCACTGAAAACCTATTACAAGAACTTCAATTTTATGTCTCACTGCAAACGTACGCATAATAAATTTAAATAACTTGTGAATATGGACGCAGAACGGAAATACTTTATTCAATATCTTCTGTCGTAAAGGAATAATACGAGCACATCCAGTAGCGCAGGTCAACCGTTTGTCAGGCATCTTCTATAAAACCTTCAGCGATACAATTACCGTTTAGAAAATTGATTCGTCGTGCGTCTTCGTAACGCGCTCCAGTGTTCACTTTTCCTCAATTATCTTGCCCGCGCAAGTGGCACGGCGGTCCAATTTCCAACTCCCGCAGGGAAAACAACGTTCAATCACGCGATCACACACGGCCGTTCACTTCGTTACAAACGTTAAAAATCAACGGGCGCGCACGAAAACGAAGAGAAACGAAAAGTGGGAAAGCAACGAAAAAGTATAGAGGGTGAAACGAAAAAGCAGGAAAGCCTGGTGAAAGTAGAGGAAAGGGGGGGAAGATAATTGCGAGTTGCGGCGGTCGAGGGCCAACGGAAATCAATCGGTCGACGACGAGGGAAATCAACGGCCACGCGGGAATAAATAACGCGTCGACAACGTTGCCTCGTAGGCATTTCCACGGGGGCGGTAACACTGACCGTCGACGTCGCGTCGCCAGGTGAAAGTCGTTTTCCAACGGACGCGAGAACACGAGAACGAACGGGATCGAGCGAGAATCGATCGATTCGGGTCGAGTCGCCGACGGGGTTGATTTTTCTTTTAAATATTTCCCCGACTCTTCCCCCCGAAATCGCGCAACCGTTTCCGGCGCGAATAGTTTGCTTTTTGTTCTCTCCTATTTTTCCTTTTTTTTCGTTCGAACAACAATGTCGTCGCACGAACTTAATGGATGCCGCGGCTTTTGATTTTTTTCTTTTTTTTTTTTTTAATTAATACCAAAATTCCAGTATTTTCGAACGGTGGTTCGCGGTGGCGCGTTTTTCCACGTCGAATGCCTGCGGTTTTTCCAAAAATGATTGTGAAACAATATTTTTATGTCGGTACGAAGTGATATATCGATGTGTCCGTTCCTGTTTGTAGTTTCGATTTGTAGTCGACCGCAAGTATTTGTAACACTTTGTATACACGAATTTCAATCCAATCGAGGCGATCACACTTTTAACGTCGACGAGAAACAGATATCGTAATGTTTACGATATTCTTGACTTTTTTCCCCCCGTGGAAGCATCACGACAGTCTCCGTTAATAGGAATCCGCGACTTTCTATTCGATACAGGCTCCATGATAGTTCTCAGCGGCGGCGAGAGCAAGGGGTGAAAAGAAGTGGACGCTTTCTCGTCTGGCAAACGGAGTTGCAATTAACGTCGACGCGCACCAAACGAGATTTATTAGCTCTTCTGGTATAATTGCTTCCAAGAAAGCCGACGAATGGCAATGTCTTCTGCCTGCAGCTCGCTCTTTTTCTTCGTCTTCTTTTTTTTTTTTTTTTGCCTGTGCAATTACGCCCGACGAAAGCAATTATCGAGTTTCGTTAGAGCCGACGCACAAACGGCTCGCGAGTTTGTGCTGCTCTTCGACACGATTGATTGGCAATAAAAATATATATATATATATATGAGTATGTTTATTTTCCCTGGAAATAAACCATATTAAATTAATAGAAGCCACAGAGAGAATGCTGCAATGGAACTTCAGCCGAACTTGAACGCGTCACAAAATGTTTCTATTTTCGAAACGCGTCCCAATAATTGGCGGTCTGATTTTCTGTCGCAGGACTTGAACAGCAGACACTTGGATCCCGTAGAAGTGTTTCGAGGCATCCCGTACGCGGCACCTCCTGTTGGAGACTTACGTTTTCGACCACCGATCTCCCCGATCCCCTGGGACGGTATCAAACTAGCAGATTCCTTCGGCGCAGTTTGCCCGCAGCACTTTCCGGACATCAGCAATGACACAGCCGCCTTGCTGCAAATGCCTCTGGGCAGATACCAACAGCTAAAGCACCTGTACATGTTCCTGATCAATCAGAACGAGGACTGCCTGTTTCTGAACTTGTACATACCCGGCAGTGGTGAGCCGAATAGAATTGTATTATCCTATCGTTCTCTTCCCTTTTTTTATTGTAATATTTCATACTTGTCCACTTTGTTCTTCGGTAAAATAATTCTAACATGAAGGTATCCTTGAAGGTATTTTTTTAATAGTAGTTAAAAAATGAGACTACTATATCGCAGAAAATAATAATTTAGTACTCGATCGATTATCTTATTATTTCTGCACGCTGTGACATGTAATTTCCTTCCTCATTAAATATCTTTCCCTTTATTTCTTGTATACATTCAATTATTTGCTTGTTTGAAAAAGCTGCGATACACTATTCGGATAAAATTTACAAAATCGTAAAAATGTATTGAGGCAATACGGAAAGAATAAAACGAAAAATGCTTCGTTGAGCTTCCATACGAGTGTTACATTCTTCTTTCGATTTCTTACTTTTGCTCGAGGAACTTGCGAAAGTTGTTAAATTTCGATTGCACACTGCTAATGCAACGTTAACCAATGTAAAAGGAACAAACGAATGACGGAAAACGCGCGCCGCGTATGTAGCATCTAATTAAACACACGAAACCGGCCTTCATATTCGCAAATGGACGAAGATGCCCGATGTAATGCTCGTAATTAATTAGCCCACGTTAATAACGTACGGCCGGGAAATTTTCAGCCCACCGCCTATCGTCTGTTTACGGAACAGCGGTGGGGTATTACGAAGCAAGTTACTTCGTGAAGTAATTAGTACCGGAGTAATTAGTTCCTTTATGCCAGGTATTATCGCGAAAGTAAGAGCCAGCCTCGTATATCATTCGATGAACGCTGTGGTCGAATGCACGAGGCGGGGTCGTTGTTAAAAATTCAACGCAACACCGCCGTGTACCTGTGTGCTATTTTCAAGTATCTTCGAACGTAAACTATCCCGCTTTGCGTATTACACTGTCGCGCGACGACGAGATACGTGGAAAAAGCGGCACGGAGAGATTAGAGAAATTCAGCGATAAAAGGGGCAAAAGTTCGCACAGATATTCGTTGGCCGGTCTGTATCGTTTCTCGATGTACGGCCAGGCGGAACGGTACACGTTTTGTTACATTTTGCAATAACGCGATCCAATAACGCGTAAAGTGAACGCGGAAACGTCACGTCGAACGGACGATACATACAATGGTAGTAAAATAAAAATTAGAGATAGGGCGAAATTGGTAATACGCGGAAATATTGGAAAACGAAACTCGTACCTGACAATGCTTGCGATGCTTTTTTTCTTTATTACTGCAACAGTGTTCGCCCGAACAGGCAGCGATAGTCCAACAAATTCGCGATTCAAGAAAGCCTCGATTAAACGTTTCGCTGACGAAGCGTCGGATTTTTGCGGGGTTCGTTCGTTTAAGGGGCAGATCGATTGAAAAGAAAATTTGCAAAAAAGCAGGAAGAACCCAGGCAAACCAGGAAATCGCTGAGGGAAGTTGGTATTATTGTTCGTCGCTTTCGATCAACTCGGCCGCCGGCAATTAAAACGGTCGAGCGGATTGTAACGCGATGGAGAAATTGAATTTTCGGCGAAACCAATAAAAGCATCGTCGCCCGCTAATCGGTTCGCGTCCGTTTCCGCTGCAGCCATCCGGTTAAAGAGCGATTTCGGCCGCGATTGGGACGCGATTAACGATACCCGGGCCGCGCGGTATCGCCCCCGACAGGTGAAGCAGGGCAAACACGGCCGATTAATCGTGCGGGTAATCGGCTTCGATCAATCTGTTTACCTGTTGCGATTTTCATAATGATATTCGTGAAAAGACGAAGAACGACCGGCTGTATTAATATTTCGCGGGGCGCGCGGTGAAATTCTAGCGACGCAACGATTACAGTAAATGAATCTAGTAAATGAATTTATGTAGAAATTGTAACTCAGGCAGAAGCATTAATTGAATGATCCTGCATGGTACCGTTTTCGAAACTGTTCAGGATCTCGAGGACTGGAAGCGCCATACGCGGTAATGGTGTACGTTCACGGTGAAAGTTTCGAATGGGGAACGGGGAACGTCTACGATGGCTCTGTTTTAGCGAGCGCTGGCCAGGTCATCGTCATCACCCTCAACTATCGCCTCGGTATCTTAGGTACGTACAATTACCCCGCAAAATAGCCAGTAACAAATCTCGATCCCAATTTTCCATGGATCACCCACGTGGAAATAATTCACCTTCCTCCTTTAACGTCTTGTTCCCTTTCAACTGAACTGACCCGCGGAAATTCGTGTAACGCAGTTTTCCTGCGCGTCACGGCGACGAGAACGGGCGACGCGCAACAGAAACGAAGAAAAACAGACGGCACCGCCGGACAACGTTAACAGAATAAGAAAACGCGAACAAAGTATGAATAAATAATTCCCTCCCTCCCCCCCAAGCGGTATAAATCCTTGTTCGGACCAAAAGCTTGCCCCGTTATTCATTCGCCGCGTTAAATTCCATCCGAACGTTGGGAACACGCGTAACACCGGACGCCCGGCGTACACTGTCGCATTATTTTACATTATAATTGCGCGCGTCCAAACGAACGCATAAATCCGTCCAATGGAGGATTAATATTTTACGGTCCCTTTAGCGTGTTCCACTTACGATAGATATTCGGTTTGAACGCGGAAACGAGTCCGCGGTTTTCGCCCCTACGTAATGGGGAACACGTGCGTAAAAATATTTCACCGGCCGATGGTAGGCGGATTTCACCTGTGCGACGAGCGCGTCTTAAATTCAGGAAATAAATTATTACGATTATTTAATACATTCAGTATGCAAGATACTTTTCGTCCAAAAATTTGGCGATCGTTCGTTTTCGCCGTTACATGCACGTACAGTGAATTCTTGTATCGCGCGAATCATACGTAATAAATCGTGCAAACCGAGTTGAGCTAAAATTGGGAAGGAATTAAAGATGAGACTGAAAGAAGGGAGGGATAGAGAATCGCGATTGAATAGAAAGGTGGTTCGAGTATTACGTTTGGCAGATTCCTTCGGGTGAAGGAAGGGCGAAGCAGATTGGAATAGTAAGAAGTGGCTGGCTGTGTTCCAGGTTTCCTCCGGACTCGACCGTATCCGGACAGAACTCCAGGATCTGGAGGGAATCTAGCGTTGAAGGATATCGTCATGGGTCTGCGTTGGGTGCGTGAAAATATTGCCGCCTTCGGCGGCGATCCGACGAAAATAACACTGATGGGCCACGATACCGGGGCTGCCCTGGTGAACCTCCTCCTCCTGGCACCTTACGGCAAAGGTAATTACGTCCGATTTTATTCCGCGGAACAGCGGCGACAACCGGTCCAAAGGGAAATTTCGAAAGAACGACGAAACTCCACGACGTGAATACGTAAATGTTGCTTCGACTTGAGGGGTTTGAATTAAATTCCGGAAATATTCCGCCACGTGCTCGTAGTTTAATCAGCGAAAAAGAAAACGGATCATTCGAATAAGACAGCGAAGCTCGATCGAACGTACCAAATCGTCGCGCGCATTAAACGCTCCTCGATAAACCCCGCTTATTACCCCGCGTCCGTAAATATAAATTGCCACGGTTCAGAAAAGCTATCCGCGATGACGAAGGACCGTGCAGTGGCGAGCGAAACCGATGAAAATCGATTTAGGATAGAGCAGAAATATCACTGACGGCTGCGATTAGAGGGATCCCGACCGCGCGACACTCGATAGATTAATCGGCGAGAGATTAGGCCGGCGAAATCGGTCAGCCGACAATCGAGAGAGAATGGAACTTCTCGCGAGGGCGGAAAAAAGGAAAATAGAAGAGAAAAGAAGGGGGGGGGGAGAAAATCGTGCGCATCGATCCCTGACAATGGACGGTGAAAAATAACGTGGCCCTATTTTATTCTTCGACTGCTGAAAATGTATTTTTTTATATATATACATTTTTTTTATTCGTCGTTGAACCATCACTATGCTACATTAAACATGTTTTCGTTTAGCCTTTTCATTTCTTTGATTGGCGAATTCGTTTGTGCATAGCGATGCATCTGTTTGTAATTTATTTCGATCGTGTGCATTTCATTTCCAGCAACACCTTAGTCTTTCTCCCGAACAATTAACGTCTAATTTTGTTACGCAAGATGTTTGATAGAACAACGAATGGCTAAGGCAACAGATACAACTGTGCTTGTGCAAGCTTATTAAATTCATTCTAACGAGCCCGGCACAAGGGGAATTTCCTGCCGGACTGAAAATGGATAATGCTTGTAAGAAAAATACGGGCGTAGCGGGGCTCGAGAGCAGCGTATATATTCGCGGCGTGTAATATTATTTCGAGGGCCGGTGCCACGCGTATATCCATTTAATTATACTTCGAAGCAGTGCCACTGTTGAGCGTAAAGTAAAGGAGGGATGATAATCAAGGAATAATTAGAACGAGCTCGACGGTTGCTCCAATTGTACGTCATCCCTCGAGGGCACCTTTCTGTCTCGCTAATATTCACACAAAACGGCGAGGTATCAATTTCATTCGTAATTTCTGCTCACCTTCAATGCCAAAGTACACCGGTCTCTACCGAAATTCAAATAACGATGAAGCAATATTAAATTTGATCGAGAAAACCCCTTCCCGTTAAACCTCGAGCCTAAACGGGACAATTAATTAATTAAACGCCCATTGAAATATTTGCAATATCGAACAGTCGACGATCTATTTTATTTCGAGCAAACGACACACCTTGACGAATCGTTAAATTGAATACCGCAAGCATGTCCATCACTGTCCGAGACGCACTTTCTTTCAAATCGATGTCTCAATTCAATTCCCTGGTTCACGGATAATTCGTTTCTTTCACTCGAACGAGACGACTTTAATCGTGCACGCTACATCTTGTCGAACTCGATCCTCCACTAAGATCGAGAAAACCTGAATATTTTCAAAGAACCACCAGGCAATAAATCGTGCCTCTCGCGAACCTCCCTGCAGCGAGTAATTTCCTTCGACTTCCTGCAAATCCGTCGACCGCGAATCGTTCAAGACCTCCCGGGGGAACCGGCAGCCAGAAAACAAATAAATAAATGAGCCCGCAACGTCCTGTTTCTAAAACGCCGCGCGAGTCGAATCCACTCTGGCTAAATTTCCGCGACACGTCGAACGAGCCCCTTTTAGGTTCCCTGCTCTCGCCAACCGGAAGTGGCTCCTTGCTACCGCGTGGTCGCGAAAAAAAAAAAACAGAAAAACAAAAAAGGCCCGAAGGATCTGGAAGTGGACGATGTTTCAGCCCGGAGAACGGTGGAGGAAAGCCGTTCTCCGCGTTTCCTGCGGTCTCAGCGAACGGAGACAGTTGCTCGAAACGCGAAGATGTAAACTGTTTGGTAGGGCTTCCGGTGGAAACGGAAGCGGCCTGAAGATGGCCAGACAGCGACTCGAATCTTGTTCAGACAGCGGCGAGCAGTCCAGGCAACCCTTGTCTGCGCACTGTCCGTTTGTTTTATTCATTTCTGGTCCCCGTCTGTTTCTCGTGACGCGGGGGCAGAACTGTTTCGCGCCGTCTGGAACTGAAACGTTGCCGGCTTCGTTTAGGCGAGTACAATGGACGTTGTTGCCCGCGGTTCAGGTTTCGAACGTTCCCCGTATATTCTAATCAACGTTTCGAAAGAAATTCTTGGGCGAATTAAGTTGACATCGAAGCGATAAGTGGCAAATAAAATATTAACAATGGTTAAATGATAGCACCATCGATTTAAAAAATGTTTTCGTTTGGAAGACCAAGACGATTAAATAATTGAATCCTCGATCTCGGTGTGCCGGTCGAAGAATGAAAAATTATATCGCGCGAGAGAATCGACGCTCTCGAAATGATTCTGTTCGCAAACGACAGGGACTACAATTACTATCCACCGTGGGACAATTTCGGAATCCCCGAATCGCCCTGAAAAGTCCCTCGAAAATCCGACCGCATCGCACGTTCGTGCCTCGAGTTCAAAACCGTGTGCCACCCCCATCCACAAACTTTGGAAAATGTTCGCCATCTATACCGGGCAAGAAAAGCGGTTCAAATGACGATCCGTACGAGGCCTCGAGCTCGTAAAACTTTCACAGGTACCCGGCGATTTGCATGCAGGATGCGACGTTTAATCGCGTCGACGGCCTCGAAAACGATAAGAAGGGAAGCTGCTCCGAAACGGGTCGAGCAGAGAGAGAGAGAGAGAGAGAGAGAGAGAGAGAGAGAGAAAGAGAGTGCAAGCAACGACGACGGAAATTCGCTGCCTTCAGACGACGCTGTAATATTCGGAATAACCCCGATAAATTAGATCTAACCGATACCTCGCCTTCTATCCTGTTCAAAACTTTGATTTACCTTCGATCTTGTCCGCGAAATTGCCAGATTCTTCGCGTCCCACGGTAATTGGACCGGGATGCTTTCATTATGAAACGGACCGGATAGTTTTTCGACCGGATCGAACGGTCGACGTAATCGTCTTGCGGTTCGTTCGGACAGGAAATAAACAGTAAAGTTATTTGATCGACGTTCGTACGAGATTCTTGTAAATAACGCAGAGGAGATTGTTTCATATAAATATTTTCCACCGTTAATAAACGCGATACTAAAATTTCTCTTTATATTTGCAAACTGTGTTATCGAGCAATATCGAAAACATATGAAAAATTTTTCGCGACCAAATGACAGGATGCCGAAATAATCGAACGTATAAAATATTACCGCGATAGAAATGCTCGACGGACATCAACTTCGTGCGCTTGCGGACGACCTAAATGTATCTGTCGCCCGAGTCCACAGAAATGAAAAAGATGTCGGACAATTTCCGCGCGAAAGTTTGCATGAGTAAGACCAGCATCGGTTCCCCAGTCTTTCCGTTTCTTTCAAAGTCACCAATCCGTCCTTTCGCCAAGAACGTCCGCCCACGCTCTCGCCAACAAAGTCATACAACTCGAAGAAAATGTTCCTTATTACCGTCACACGCCACGGTTTCTTGTTTACCTTTAATCTCTGCCGGGCTCGCTAACGAAAAGTATACAATTCTGGCATTCTCTGTTTTCCCACCCTTTCTTTTACACCTCTCGCTCGTCCCGCCTCGCGTTTAAACGAATCCTCCGCGCGACGATCCGCCCCGCAACCCTTCCTCGTTTTGTCCTTCCATCGACGATCATTTGTACAAGGAACGGGAAACTTGGGGGACCGAGAGTTCCGCGAGAACGTTCGGGAACGATTTCTCGAGTGCGATGGATATTTCCAAGAGCGATCGAGAAATATTTGTGGACCAAGTCGTCGCGCGATTCGGAGTCTTAATATTTTGAAAGATTGACGTTTCGTCGCCTCGTAAAAGGTTCTCAAGATTACTGACAAAATGTATTGATACGTTGACCCGCAATACTGCCGAGAGCCCAGCAAATATTTAACAGTAAACGATGGGAATAAATTTGGGAAAACTGAGCGACGAAAGTTATGTCATATGTACCATTTAGTGGCAACGCTCTTTTTTTCAAGTAACCGGGACGGACTATTGTCGACTGCTCTGTTTCTCAGTTACTGTCGACGAAAAAACGAGTGGTATTTTTTGACAGAAACCGAAGGCCTACTTCGTGCGAAACAATCTCTGCGTCGTCGAGGTGAACGAGTTCATTAAAACGCAATGGGTATCGATAAAAATGAGCCGGGCGTTCTTCATTGAAGTTCCAGCACTTTAGAATTAACGCTCGACCCATTGTAATTCATGAACCACCCTCGGGCTTAAACGGGACAGTTGTAAAGTAAGAAGTTCCGATATTTAGGGGTGGAGCGTGATTGAAATAATCGCTCTGGTTCTATGTCTCTGACTCGCGTGTCCGGGGAAAACGAGGGAATATCGAACGTTCGATATTCGAGGAGGAACTATGGCGCGGCTCCGCGTCGTTCAAGACGTATGCAAAAACAAATAAAAAAACCAAGCTTAAGGTTATCATTGCCGGTGGAATTGATTTTGTTTGTTTTTATTAACGTTGCATCAACATCGTTGCCAACACTCGCGACGTCAGCAACAATGCTGAAAAGAACGAAACGAAGGAAGGCACGAGTATCGTAAGATCGATACAAAATACGGTCGTTCGTATCGAAACGGAAATGTTTCAGGCAACGACGCGAGAGAAACGACACGTCGGTGCCGGGGTGAAAATATCGCGTTAAGATCCGCGTTCGTTCCGCGCGAATATCGTTTGCTCGAAAATTATAGCGATAGTTGCGCGGGTTCGGATACGGGGTCCAGCAGGAAATTGTAAAAGGCAAATATTTGCGTTCGACGAGGCGGACGGATATTTACATTGGACACGTATTGCGCCGTATTTCCCTTCGGTATCGCGCCGGGATTAATCCGAATACGCTTTCGCCGGCAACATTTCCGCGCAGAGTCACCGATGCTTTAAGGGACGTTTATTCGGATATTCCGACGGCTTACGATCTTTACGAGGAGGCTTCGCGAAGTCGCCTGGAACACAACGAAACGGTGACAGGGACGAACTGAGCTTCCACGCGAACTGAGCTTTCCACGCTTTTCCTGTTCCCCTTTCACGCACCCCCGCCACGTCCCCTTCGCTTCGTCTTTTTTTTTCTCCGCGCTGCTTTTATCGTTCCCTGGTTCTTCACGAAGTACTTTTTCCTGTTTGATTGTACGGCTCGAGAATGTATCATGAGCCGGATGGTTTTGTTTCGCCCTCGGAAAGGTGGCACGTCTAACGCCGCCTCCGGTATCGAGGTATTATTTTGCGGATAAAAATATCGCTGCCTCTTCTTCTCTTTTTCTTATTTAATTAAATTGAATCGTCTCTGGGGGTGAATGGATCGCGGCGATTGTAAGACACATTTTGATCCCGCGCGCAATTTAATTCGTCGGAGATATCGGGGTCGTTGTTTCAACGAAAAGCGAAGGAAAGTATCTTCGATACGCGATAGTTACAATTATCGTACAGCGGTGGATCCGACGGAAAGCAATATTCGTCAACGCGAGGCGAGCCATTCGAAGGAAAATATTCCTCTCGTAAAAGACGCGATAAATTGACGTACCATTCACCGTAGGTAGATTATGGCTTTACCTGTGTTCCAGATCGCCATAATTCGCCGTGGGGCCGACGTTTCAGTCTCCTTGAATATCTTTTATTATCGCGTAAATCTCTTTGAGCTATCGCGGATAACGACTTTCCCGTGTTGATGTTGTAATAACTTCGATATATCCGGCCCTCCTCTCCTTTACTCGGACTTTAATGCGTTCTTTCCTCTGAATAGTAGAACCGGCACGGCACTTAAGACGATCGACGGGGATGAATGCCGGGGCTATTTTCCTTTAATTTCGTAGTAATAAGCTGGCGAAGTGTCTTACCTTTAATACAACTGGAGCCCGGAGTCGAGCGTTATTTCAATGAAATTTTCCTCAAATAATTATCAACAGCGCTACTAATATTATTCAATCTTTTATTCTTAAGCATAACAAGTTTGTAACAAAACAGAGTTAAAGTTCCGACGAGTGCACAAGATATAAGGAGCAAACATATCTCAAGCGAAGCTGTTTCTGTAGTTTGGCTACCATTTAAGTAGTAACGGTCGATTTTGATCAGACGCCGCGCGCAGTACGTACGGTCGAAATGCTATCATTTCTTAATTGCATTTCGAACCTAACCCAAAACCGTTCATAATAATTAGATGTTCTTCTGTCTTAAATAACGTTTCTGCTAATTTGCACATCTGAAAAATTAATTCTTTAAATAATTTCGCTACGAATATTTGTCCATTCTTTTTGTAAAACCAGAATATTTCAACCATTCACGTCATATCTGCATTGTACGATCAAAATTTGTTGAATCTAGCAACTTGTTTTAGTCAGTTTTAACGACGGTTCTGTGTAACGTATAAATGGAAACGTTTAAATACACCTGATGCCTTACTTCTTCTCTTCATTCCGTTGCGCACATCGAAAACCATACTGTATTTGTTAACCGGCACTGTTCCCAGGTCTGTTCCATCGGGTGGTGTTATCAAGTGGGTCAGTTTTGAGCCCGTGGGCGTCTGTTCACGATCCGAACGACCTACGGTCGAAAGTTGCAGAGCAAATAGGATGTACCATGGAGAACGACGAAGATATTGCCGACTGTTTACGCGGCGTTCCCCTCCGCGAGCTCATGGCCGTTGAACTTCCGGAAATCCGGTAAGATAGTAACTCTTTACGATCTTGATTCGAGGCTGACCTAACATCCATGAACGGCCCGTCGTAAATTTGATGTAAAAGTTCCACGTGGATTACGAGCACGGGCCGGGGGAGCCGACGTTACAGATATTATTGCCCCCTTCGTAAAGGGGTCGAATAAAAATCGCTTGAGCTCGAATAAAATGAATCTTGAAAATCTGATCGGATATTTATGGGGCAGTTCTGTATCAAAACGGTACTAAATTCATCCGTGCGCGCGTCCTCGGCGTTCGTTCGACGGGAAACACACCGTGCCCGTTAATTCTCCACCGATCGATTCACTGAGATAATTCATTAATACAGAATTCATTATTTAAAAGAATTACCGATCCTTCTTCACCGAGACCGAACGATAATTTCATTCGCAATCGCGACCGCGACAAAACTCAACGGTACCAAACATCGTTCGAGCGGCGATCAAAAAAAAAACCCCCATAGAATCTCTATTCGCCCCGGAGAGAGAAAGAAATGTCCATTGCAGTCCATCCGAAATCCAATTGCATCGATTATCGTGACCCTCGAACCGTGACCACGGTCGTTCGCTCCGACCCCTCAAAGCTAATCGTTCGCCACGGTTAATTCACGACGCGAGGCTCGCTATTGCCGGTTTCCGTTTTACTCTGCCGGCCTTATTGATCAGAGTTCACGCCGGTACACCGCGTCGATTTATCGTCGCGCGATCATTGACCCGCGAGCTCGTATCGCATTGTTGTTACACAGATTCGTTCCGCGGATCGGACCGGGCCTGCCGGTGGACCAAAATAATCCGGATCCCGGATTGGACATGGAGAGGGCCAGCGACACTTTCATCAAGGTGCCCGTGATCCTCGGCGTCTCGACCACCGAGTCGAATCTCGATTTTAACGCGAACGATATTCAATACGGCTTCGAGGAGGACCACAGGAACCGTGTGCTAAGAACGTTCATTAGGAACGCGTACGTCTACCATTTGAACGAGATATTCTCCGCGGTGAGGAACGAGTACACGGACTGGGACAAGCCCGTTCTTCATCCCATTATTATCAGAGACTCGACGATGGAGGCACTGAGCGACGGTCACACCGTGGCACCTTTGATGAGGATCGCGTTTTATCACGCTAGAAGGGGAGCCAAAACGTACTTCTATCATTTCAGCCATCAGACAAAGGACAGTGGATACATGCAGGTTAGTGGCGGCTTTTTGGAGTTCTTTTTGGAGTTCTTTTTGGAGCCTGCCGTTTATTGTCGCTGTTCTAAAGTTATTTTTCACGCGGTCGCAAAGGATATCGTGCGTTCGATATTATCAGGGGACCCACACGTGGAGAACAGATTGTATTTCTGTAGTGATAGCCGGTGTTGATATCTTGTTAAGAAAATTCAATCATATTTCGCAAATGAATTATTTTTGTTCTATTATAAAACTTGTTCTTCTTAATCTTTCTTTGCTTACAAATAATCATCGTCGCAGCGTATCCTAACGCGGCACGCTTCAATAATTTCAATAAACGCATCTGTTGCGAACCGCGCCGGAGGATTAAAGATGCAAACGTTCGTTTCGCTCGTTCGATATCCTATTTTACGAATCGCGCTGCCAGTCCGGCCCGACTTCCATGGACGAGCGAACGTCAGAGGTAATTTCGCGCGGCAGCGTGTTCTTTAACGGGGAAACGGTCGCGCAAAGTGTCGACGGTAAACACGGCCCTTTTGAACCTATCCACGCGGTAAACTTGTTTCTCGCGAAGCCTTTTTATTTCGTCGGCGCCGTTTACCCGCGACTTCTTTGATTCTTCGTGGAATTTCTTAAGTACACACCGACGCTGATGTACCCTCCCGCCGCCACCGCCGCCGTTCTGAACACGACGAAACGCAACGTACTCCCGGCACTTTTCCGCGCGGCCACTCGCCTCGACTGAAAGCGAAAAGTGGAACGCGAGGGAGTGGCGGGACAGGGGCGAGGTAGAGAGAAGCTGCTTAACTCGAAGTTAATTTCGCATCAAATTATACGCGCGGTGAACTAGCCACCTGAAAGTGTCCTCGTTATATTTGGAGATGGAATAGTTTGAAGAAGCGTGGAACAGTTGAACAGTTACCCACCTGCCTACCTACCTACCTTCCCGCTTCCCGTTCCATTTCGAGGAGGTCGACCGAGCGCGCCAAGTAGTATAGGCCGCGCGCGTGGTCAGACACAAGTGTTGAAACAAGTGTTACGCCCAGGTAATATTCGCGAGCACCAGTGGACATGCGATCGGTGTTTATCAAATATCGACGAGCTGGCATCATTTTTATTCGATCGATATGTTTTTCTGTTTTTTTTTTTTTTTTGCAAATGTAATTCATCTTTTTGAATGTCCGTTTAATCGCATTGTCCTGTACTAATTGTGAGCGATCGAAGAGAGGAGGATTAACATATTTCACCGGGCACGATATTTCTTCTTCGTTCCTTTTCGCGAGTGCGATAATGCAACGAAAATTGAATAAATAATTGGATGATTGAGGAGGCACTGTAATTTGAGAAAGACCTGAGGGCCGATGTTTCTATCGAAACGTCCCTTGTAAAATACGCTCGATATCACGAACTTTCGAGATTCCAAAGACGGTGGCAAGTTCTACGATAACCGTACGCTTAATTTACGCCGACGGTGACTTCCGGGATAACGCGAACCCCGTCCCATCAGACTCTCCGGGCGGTTGATTAACTCGGCGGCTTCATCGTGAAATCATGGCCAGTGGATAATTGAGACGCGAACGCTCCCCTACTTAATAAACCCGCCAATATCAAGCGGGCGATGTTGCCGAAAAATAATGGAAAACCGCGAAAGGGAAAATATGTTCGCCTGAAAATAATATTGCAACTTTATAGTGTCGCGTCGTAATATACAGATCGTGATGAACAGATATTGCATATAATATTTCCGTTGACAGAAGAAAATGATATTTATTCGCAATAACGAAAACATATTTGCCGGGGGGTTAAACAACGAACTTGTAGGAATGATTAAAGTATACACGGATAGTTATTAATAAATATTAACATATTCGGTGGTTTGAATTCAACGAAGTGAAACACTTGTCGCGGGCTATGATACTCGATTTATTTATCCGGTTTCAAGTCGAACATTATGTTAATAGTAGACAAGTTTTTGTGCATTTGTGGTAAACCGAAATGTCCATAGTGTCCGCAGTTCGAGGGAGAGAGGGAGAACACCTTGGAGTTAACAAGTTTTACCCGTGGACCAGGGTTAATAGCGACTTAATGCGTTTGCTTGCTACAGTATGGTCAGCTGTGTACGCACAAAGCGAAATTTAATTAAACGTGGGTGAGGGGGACACACGCGAAAGGTAACCCCCTTTAATAAGATCCGGTGTCGCGGTTTCACATTTGGTACACGGTGATATTAGGATAATCAACACATCGAACACGTGTTCAGAAGCGAAAAAAGCAACGAGCCGAAGAGGAACTTCAATGAAAGGATGGACGTAAAAAGGGGGGAAGAACGAAACACAATGAACCAGAAAGATAAAGGACTTACGTGGAAAAGTGCAGCGCAGAGAACGAGTAATAAAGTCCCATGAATGCGGAGAATAAAAATTAATGTTCAGATCGATAGTCCGCGAAAGTTTGCTTTTTTTCCTAAAGCTGAATATAAGTCCACCCTTTAGTAACATTGATTTAAGTCGTACTTCAAATACTAAATGCGAGTCAATTTATAGCACGATGAAAAATAGACGCTTCACAACCGTCTTCTCTTAACTGAAATTTGAATTGGATTCATTAATTTGTTAATGTATTATACATACGTAGACGCGGAAAATTGTTTAAAAAAGAAAGAAGTGGTTGGAAGGCAACACATATAAATCCAGGCCAGTACAAATATTCTAGAAAACAACGCGAAAAATATGGACACTCTAAAACTAGCTTCCAAATCCATGTTTTTCTCGTCGAAAAAATGGAACGCAATACGGTTTGTCGAACAACTGCAGTACGTTCAACGGAACAAAAAGTGTGCGATTCATTTACTGAATTTAAAGCAGTGCGCCGAAAACCTTACTTCGCTTTATTTCTACTTCGTTTTATTTTATCTTGCGGGCAAGAGGAGTTTCTCAACTTCCCCCACCGCTTGCCCTCCCCTATGTACTTTCGTTAATTATACTGCAATAGAAGTTGCACGTTTTCACCCACTCGGTCGCCAATTCTGGTCAAACTTTTGCAACACACCGGTACTTCGGCTCGTATTTATTTCGTGCACAATCTGGTCCATTCTGTTACAATCATTTCCACGCTGAAATAAGATTTTTCGCGGATCGTGTCGTCGAAACGCCTTCTCGCATTCAATCTTCAGTACGCCTGACAAAAATGGCCGAACAAAGCGTACGTAAATTGTCATAAAGAAGAAGTTAATTTCATTCCAGCGTCTGGGCAGCATCCGCGGCGAAGATCTACCTTACATATTCGGGCTGCCGTTGGTCGCTGGCGGAACATTCTTCCCGCGAAACTATTCACGCCAGGATCAAGGAGTCGCCGAGGCGGTTCTCACGTTTTTCACGAATTTCGCGAAGACCGGGAACCCGAACGAGCCGCACAAAATCGAATCGGTGGATTACGGCACGCCCAAGGAGAAAACGCGATACCGCGGTCTCACCTGGGAACAATACGAGACTGGCACACAACAGTATCTAACAATCGGTCAGTTCATTCGTTTATTAAATTCGTTTCACCCTTCCACCGCGTTACATTCGACGGACACGTTTCACTAATCGACAAGTCAATCGTTATTGTGCGCCGTTTCGTTGTTCCAGCAATGAAGCCAAAAATGAAGAGCCACTACCGTGGCCATAAAATGGCTGTTTGGCTGAATCTGATACCGCAACTCCATCGACCCGGTGACGACGATGTTTCTATGCGCCATCATCACTTCCGGGAAAGGGGCGACCACTTTTATGCAGGTAAAATGCCGAGCAACATTCTTATTCCCAATCGTTTCACGCCCTTCCTAATAAAGAACGTAGCCACAGCATTAGAAACAATCGTACTTGACCGTTCCTTCGATTACTGCGATACTCCATTAACGATAACGCACTTTAATGAAACCCTCGTCGCACGTCCACTCTAATCCAAGTTATTCTCGATCGCCCCAGGACCAGTTCGGGACGAATGGTACACCCCGTTGCCCCTGGTAGGCACGACGAGAACCAGCGCCTCATCGACGACGGCATGCAGCACGTCAACCGGCGAGGACGTCGTCAACGAGGACATCAGCCCGATCCTCGACGACTCGGAGGACGACGCCGAATTGTTACAGAAGCTGGCCACCCGCCACTACTACAGCACCACCACGGCTCTGGCGATCACCGTGGGGGTCGGTTGCATCCTCCTCGTCCTCAACATGCTGATATTCGCCGGCATTTATTACCAAAGGGACCGGGACAAGAAACGGGCGGCGATGGACTGCACGCCGAACGGCCAGGAATCCCTCCCAATGACCACCAGGTCGTCCATGAAGAATCCCGACAGTCCAAGGACGACACAGGAACCGCCACCGTCCTACACGACCCTGGCGAGAAGCCCCTCCATTCAGGAACACCAACAGATGTCGCAGAACCAATCGACGGACGTCGACGACCAATCGAACGACGAGCAAAACACTGGGACAAGCAACGTCGTCCACAAGGACCCCGTGCCGCCGAAGCCGCCGACCAGGACCACCAGCTCCCTGAGCACCGCAGGCGGCACGAATACTATCAAGAAACGGGTGCAAATACAGGAGATCTCCGTATAGCATTAGGGGTTGCCCCCGGAGGGCAACGCGAGAGCCAAGAAGGTGACGTTCGTGGATCTCGAATTGACTGCCGAGTCGAAATTCTGAGAATATCGTCGACCCTGTGCGAAAACGAACGGTTTCCGTTGTCGCGAACTGTTCGTTTGGTGTATTGACATGGACTCGCTGGGAACAGAGCGACGTTCGTGATCGTCGGCACGATCCGTTAATGTCCGTCGATCTTCCGAGCGAACTGTACGAGGGTTGACTTCTCGATTGTCTGTCCGAGTGTTCCACGCTGGTGTGCGAAGCAGCGGCAACTGCCATGAACGTTATTGTCGTCGATAACGACGACGGTGCTTTCCTATCGCGGGGACTCGAGAGACCGCGAGTGTTCCTGAACCGTGTGCCAGAAAATTGATGACGATCCTTCGGCGGAGTTTATTTCGCTGGATCATTGTTGATCGCTGCGTGCCGCGGGAGGATGAATGTTCGGTGCGCGATTTCTTTCTGTAAAACGCTCGACCCGACGACCGCGACGAGCGCGTCCGTTGATTAAACGGGGGACGTTCCGTCGATGCTTTGTCGTCGATTTGATCCCCCCCCCCCCCCCCCGCGAAATACATTGGCGGACCGGTTCGATCGTTTCGTTCGACGGAATTGGTCTCTCGGCGGTGCGGCGACAAATTCGAAATGAACGCGTCTCTGAAACGTGAGGGATCGACAATGTATTTCGGGGGGGGATAAGATTGACACGGAGATTCGTGATCGAGTCACCGTTGACTGTCCCGCGATCAGTGTTCTATCAAAAGTGTTCTTCTCATATAGCTGGCGAACCGTGTTGGTGTATCAGTGGTCACCTGATTAGGGTAACTTCCGGTAAAGGCGACCATTCCCTCCCTCCCCCCGAGCTCACGAAAAGATTCCTACTAGCAAAGTCGTATCGCATCCGTTCTATTCCAACTATCTGAAGATCGTGCGACGAACTCGCACAGATAATCAATTAGATAATGTGTATGTAACACGATTCGTTGGAGAATCGCGTCGACGCGACGATCGTGAGAGCGATTTCCGAGATATAAAATGACGATGATTCTACTTCGTAGTCCGCTGTGAACGTGTTGAACGACGTGATACGTAATACTTTCAATTCGGAGCCAACGTTCCTGGACCCTCCGTAATTTTATTTTCAGTTTAAAATTGAGAAATATCATCTTTCCATGGATATCGATAGTTATTTTATTTATCGTTATATTAATCCTCTTTTTTTAGGAAATTCTAGGAAACGAGTTTTTCGTAAACTGTATATTAATCGAACTTTCTCCAAACAAGTATTACTTTATTTATTATATTTTCTTTTATCCTTTTATTGTATTTATATTTTATTAAATTTCTTCAAGATTATTGTTAATCAACCCAGCTGGCATCCCTATCCAAAACTAAATTTTACTACAACTCATTCTTCCCCGTTGACTATCCTCGTTGAAAATATATAAATTCGAATGAAAGTTGAGGAATTTTCAGTTGTCCCCGCCTCGTCTCGACGTCATCGTTTACTAATTGAAAGAAACGAATGAAAATTCCGTGAACACGTATATTTAGGCACGCGATATTGAACTGACCAGCTCTCATATTCATATTAAAAATTAACGCGAATACTGTGCTGCATGTTCGATGTTCAATGGAACAGGTTCGAGGCTCGATGATTAAACTTCGAACGGAGCTCGACGCACGGCGCTTCGAAAGCGAGAGACATCGAAAATTCTCTGGTCTCGACATGTGCTCAAAATGTAATCATAGAGTGGAACAGGATTTTCTTTCAATTAAATGAATACCTAGATCACCTCTTCGACCAAGTAAAATCTAAATACGAGATTACGACCGCGCTTATACAAATATCACTCGTCTTTGTAGAATTTTTCAAGGCTGACTCTAACGATCTTACGTATTAAACAATGAAAAGGAAGGAAATATAATTAATGAAATTGGATTTACGAAGCTCAATGTAAAGAATTTATTGGCTCTTTCATTCTGATCAAAGTCACTCACTTACAAATTGCATAAATTCAGATTGCTTATCATCAGGACTTATTAAACGTACAATGAAATGAGCCCTTCGCAATACCAAAGCGATTCCCCCAGTTTTCGAATGTTTCCTCATTTGACCGTCAAATGTAACTGATCGGGGCTAAATATTGTACATTTAAGACAAGTTTCCATGCAAATTACATTCACCACTGCTAAATGTCAAAATGTGTTGTATTGAATAAAGAAATTCTATTCGTAACATTGAAAGCTACATCTTGTACAACGATACATTCTACAATATACGTTTGAATATGCATATATACTTTATAACAGATGTTGAAACGCACTGTACACGAGCTTATAAATTTTCTCTACCGTTTCTTTGGCGGGGTGAATCATTTTGGCAAACCTTGGGCTCATAATTGCAATCGATCTGCCGAGGGGAGCGAATATTTCAGCGAAGGAAAAAACATGGAGAATTTAAGATAAAAAGACACTTCGACTGCCAATGTAAAGATATTGAAAAAAAAAAAAAAAAGGGCAATGCCTGTTTAATATAGTCGAGTTTACTTAATCGATTGTACGCATCTTCCGAGGCACATGAAATAATGAAAGCGTTATCGGTACGGTTAAGGATATAAAGATGTACTTTAGGTAGCCATCATAACTATGCACGGTGTCGCGTAAACTGTACTATCGATTTCGGTATTTTCAATACACCGTCACAGGAATGAAGAAAAAAAAAAAACAAAACAAATGGATAGAAACGAGAAAACACACTGGTATTATTGATTGCGAACGTTTCGAATCGCCGGCACATCGTGACTGCCCGTAATTAATTGTGTGAACGGGATTATCGAGCACGTAACAGTGAAATTTATGTAGCAATTTAGTCGAACGACCTTTGTAAATTTCACTGCAAAACAATAAAACGCTGATTTCTAAAATACATGTCCATTAACCAAATTTCTCTGCGAATCCACCTTGTTCCCCAATGTCCGACTATTTCCTTAACTGGCCACGTGGCCACCGACGAGGTGCAAGAATAGACCAGATGATTGACTCTGTTTCGGAATATATAAGCAAATACATTTATTTTGACGTCTTGCCTAGTTAGAATAATGAACCAGACCGTAAATTAAGGGTAGCAGCGGACGGTACGCTCCCCAATAGATAAATAATTTAAACATTTGTTTGAAAATTCCACCGAAACTATACACTAAGGCCGATCTACAAATGAAGCAGGTTGTTCCTTGCGCCGAGAGCTTCATTTTGAGAGGACATTGATCAAATCATTGATCGGCCCAGTGGAACACGATATAAATTAACTTGTCAATAGAAATTATAAACAAATGTTATTATATAGACCTGCAGGCAAGCTACATCAATAACCAGAGGACATAAATTGAAGCCCGAAATATAAGATACCATACGCAATAGGTGAGAACATTATTCCTGTGCAGTTCATTTCTTATAAACAATTAAACAATTAAAATTGTTATTACAGCCAACTGAAGAAAGTTACAGCAATGGGGTATTTTTTTGATCGTGTAGCTTATTCGTTTCCTGTTCATTTGACACCAAATTTATTCAAAACCAACCATCAGGGGCCGAGATAATAATTTTTCAAAATTTTGTCGGTAACGATATAACGAACACGGCACAAGTGGCGCCATCTCGCGTTTGCGGCCTTTTTGCAGTTTTTCGCACCGCCAAAACCGAATTCCTGGATTACATCGTTAATTTAAACAATTACATTTTTCTCGGCTTCTAGTGTATATTTGTTAACCGGACTTGTCTTAAATTAAATCTATGGATCATAGTTCTCTCCTCCAGCAGTTGCAACAATATGGCTGTTGTCATTTAAAAGTTATTAAAAATTGAAAAATGGGCAAATACGCACTCCGGGTCATTGCAATTATCTCGGCTTCTGCAGGACCGATTTCAATCAACGACGTCTGAAACGAAAGGGGAACGAATAAGCTACTAAGCTGTATTCGATGCTGTAACTTCATCTATTTACCCGTAATAATTGTTTAAATCAGGCCTTTGACAATAAAACTTTAAAAAGTTCAAAAAGGGGAGTTAGCCGATTTAGCTAACTTGCGGCTCATATACAGTTTGTGACGTGGGTATAAGAAATAATGAACAATTTATAAATATAAACAGTGTTGTATTTTTTATCATTTAAATAATACACACTGCTAAAGCGTAACAAAAAAATATTTGCTCAAAGTAGGTGACTACTTTAAAATACGTAGCAGTGTAACGTCTATCATTCGTATATTATACATTAGGTGTCCGTGTAATAAAAATATGATTAATATACACGTGTAGCGGAATAAGTAATAGAATAGTTTGGTTTGTCGAAGTTAAATTACAGTTACATTTAATTAGTCAATGGTAGGTTTTTTAGAAGGGGCCGAATCGTTACTATCACTGTTACGTCGCTTCCTTTGACCTCGTTGATTAATGCGACCTACAAAATAATTATTGCAAACTTAACACACGCGTTGACTAACAGCGGATACATTTCAAAGATTTTAATATATTCAGTATACTGAGATAGATTAACTCAACGAGATCCAAAAATTTGATCTCTCGGTATTAGCATGGCAAGGCATCATTAATTAATCATTCAAGAAGTATAAAGGGAACAAATTTTAATTATTGACGATATACTGACCTTTCTTGCCTTTTCTCCCTTTATTATACTTTTGCCTAGTATTTGCCATATCTTCTTTCGCCTTCGCGAGATATTTCTCTTCTTCTTCACCCTCAAGAATGCGGCAAACAACTTCTTTTCCCCGAATTAATACCTTCAACATTATTAATTCGTGAGATTAAAAACGATACAAAACTTGGCAAAAAGTTAAATGCTCACCTTGCCATCTTTCATTTTATCAAATACAGTTTTCGCTGCATTTTCTCCTTGCAGACGAACCCATCCCTCTTCATCGCCTATTTTGAAGTCAACAAATGCAACGCTAGCGTCTAGTTCACCTAGACGTTCTTTAATGTTCTCCCTTGTACATTCATCAGGTACATCAGAAAAGTGAATTACACAGCCTTTAGGCAATGAAGAGCTCTTCTCTGTTTCTTCTTCGTCACCACTCTCATCGTCCTCCTTTCCTTTCGTCTATAGAAATTTAAAATTCTTATAATTTGCAAAAATAATATACACATATTGTTAAATCTAGAGAATAGCTTCTTTATTATACGAACAGATTCAGTTTTCTTTGCTTTCATGTCGGATCTCTTTTGCCTTCGATCCTCTTTCTCCTTTGCCTTCTCCAAACTGTATTCGGATCTAAAATAACAGAATATTAAAACGAACCATCTCAATGAAACCTATTGCGAACAGGCTAGCAAAACTGTCGGCGACTTACGACCACTTCCGAATTAATTCTGTGTCCTCATATTTTACAGACTCTCTAGCCATAAAAGCTTTCGCATCCTCCAGATTTTTAAACTGTACAAAAACGGATCCTTTGAACTGGAACTTTTTCTCTTTATCCTGGTACTTCCTCATCTGTCGAACAAGAAAACGGTCTGAAAGTCTGAACATTTTTTTACCAAGCTTTCTTCGCCCTTAATTAAAATACGCTACTATCTCGAGCTACGAGCTACAAAATTCGAAATACGTGGACCTCCTATAACTTGAATTATTCATATACACCTTGCATACCCTTGAGCTTTGTATTACCAAGATTCAACTGTATTACTATTATACAGAAATTGAACACTTACAATGATATTCTCGAACGGTTCGAAAGCACCGAAATATGTTTTCAATTTCTCAATATTGATATCTTGTAAAGGAAATCCCTTTACGTACGCTGTCCGGGCTTCCTGAGCCTTCCTGTATTCCTCATTGTATTCCGGCAACGGATGACTCGTTGAGCGACGAATTTTCGTCTCATCTTCGGACACCTCTATCAGTTCGCTTTTCTCCAAGGCTCCTAATATGACGTCAACATCGTTAGTCATAGAGGCCAACATTTTGAAATTCAGCATGACCGACATAGGAACCCATCCATCGTCCAATTTTGTTTGTTCAATGAGAAACTTGTCTCTCTGCATGTTCACATCTCCGAAATAAAACTGAAAAGAAATTGATAATCTAACTTTACACGTCGCTACAGTACAATCGTACCATTGAGAAATATATCGTGTTAACTTCGTAATTCGTATTTTTACGAAATACGACCTGTACGATCTTCACTGTGTGTTATGTATATGCGTGTGCATGTGCGCGTCACTACCTCATAAAGTGGCCATTTTATATTGTTCAAATGATCAATCTATTTAGTAAAACAATTACCTCAATCTGATTTTTGATTTTCTCGAGAATCTCACGGAATGGTTCGTCGGTATTTTCCTCGACCTCAGAAACCGGCTTCTCATTTTTAACCTCGTCTACCTTGGCGGCGGCATCATTTGTTACAGTTTCAACTTTAGTTTCTCCTTTGCCGTTTTCCATTTTCGTTCCTTATTACTCGGTAAACGGGTTATGATATAATTCGACCCTCCTTTCGAGACTTCTTAAAGCGCAGATATATCCAAGTTCGTTACGACGATTGCGCTCAAAACAGCATGACGCACACGTGTCCTACTTTCACGGAAACCGGAAGTCAATTTTATTATAAATGGAAACGATCGTAACAAACCCCTCACACAATTTGAAAACACGGCGTGCATGGAAACGAGAAATTGAATATAATTTATTAATACGATTACAATGTGAAATAATTTCTTCTTCGTGTACCATTAATCCTTGATTAAAATAATACCAAATCTTTTTTATAGCGACGGTATACGAAATATAATACATCGACGAAATTACGATAAAGCCAAAAACTGACGCTACAAATTGTACTCAATATTAGTTAATTTGTAAATTAAAATATAAGCGAAGAATGAGGAATAATTTTATTGAAATATATGATAAAGTTAGACCGGAATTAGTTATAGATAACTAAAAGGAAGAATTTCAAGCGAACGCCATCTTTGTACCGTGTAATTTAGAATTCAGACCTTAACTTTATTTCGTATTTCAAGTGTATAAAATACTAATTAATGCGCACAAGTTTATTTTTAAGTTAGTTTTGTAATGTATCTGGCAATGAGTATTTAATTGTCATCAATAATAGGTGGAAATAGAATAAAATTGGATGAAACAATTTCTTTTCTCTAGGGTGGCTTTATACATAGATCGGAAATTATATATCTTATTTAATTCCCAACCCATGTTTCTACATTTTATTTAGTCAAATTAAATGATAGACACATTATTTTGTTTATTGTTCAATTAGTAACTCTCCATTATTATGATATTGTTCACGATGTACTACAGAACAAAAATACATCTATTGTTCTAGAATCAAAAAATATGCAAATAGAAAATCATTTATAAGTACATCTGCTGTCAGTTATTGTGAAACAATTGTTAAAATAATTAGTTCCATGGCTTTTGTTTTTAATATTCTTATATAGTAATTTTAGCTGCTTGTGTTGGTAGGAATGCAGATATCAGACGCCGCTTTGCGGCTGCATTTTTTAGTACTGCGCTCCCTTCCGGTCAGCTTGTTTGGGGTGCCTGAGTCTTCTTTAGTTTAGCTGTAATTCAATCTTTCTCCATCTTCCATCATGAAGATCTACAAGGATATTTTCACCGGTAAGTAAAATTGCAAGGACTTTTATCAACTTTTCTTATTAATATTTTTTCAATTTTATCTCATACTTCGAAATAAAACGTTATGCTTAGGCGGAGAAAGTTTTTTCAGTGACGTTTTCCATCACGAGGACCGTTGGTCCCCTAATAACTATTATAAATTTTCTGAATGCTATTACTTTAATAGTCCAACATTTACGAAGGCAAAGAAATAGAAACTTTTACATCGATTTGTATATTGCAAAAGGGCAGCTTGTTCTGAATACTTAATATTGTAGTTTATAACCTCTCCATATGTTCGAAATGAATCATTTTAATTATGCAATGACCGTGAGATTCTGTTTTATAAAAATTAAAGAGGAGAATATTCGTTAAAAGCGCGATGCCAGTTTTAAATTCAAAGATGTCCTTAGAAAGTAGTAGGAAATATTCTTGACTGACACGTCGATGGGGTAACTGTACAGTAGTTGACGATGCTAACTCTAAACGCCACGTACCTACGAAATATAGAGTTCAATTATCGAAATATATTGGAATAAAAATCAACAATAGTCTTAACATTCTTAGACACGATTTTTAAAAATTAAATTCTGCAGAAAAGTATAGAATCTGGATTTCAGTTTATTTTGCAACGATTCATAACTTGATACATGTACATATAACGAATTCTAACATAATACTTTTTTTACAGGTGATGAGATGTTCTCAGACACCTACAAAATAAAGCTGATCGATGACGTTCTGTACGAAGTATATGGCAAGGTATTTATTTAAATCATTTGAAAATTATACAAAATCATTTAAACTCGCGTTATTAACATTTTCGATTTATTTAATGTTTTACCGTATTTTCCGATTAGGTGGTTACACGTAAAGTTGGCGATATTGACATAGCTGGATTCAATCCATCTGCCGAAGAAGCAGACGAAGGAACAGACGAGGCAGTAGAATCTGGAGTTGACGTAGTTCTGAATCACCAGCTTAAAGAAACTTATGCATTTTCGGACAAAAAATCTTACACCTTGTACTTGAAGGATTACATGAAAAAGTGATTGTCATAAACAAGCTCTAGTATATTTTATAATCCATTGCCGAACAATATTACTATGAATAGAATCTTCTTCACAGGCTGGTAGCAAAATTAGAAGAGCAATCTCCCGATCAAGTGGACGTATTTAAAACAAACACGAACAAAGTAATGAAAGACATACTGAGCCGTTTTAAGGAGCTGCAATTTTTCACTGGTGAATCAATGGACATCGATGGCCTTGTTGGATTAATGGAATACCGTGAAATCGATGGTAACTCTGTGCCTGTACTCATGTTCTTCAAGCACGGTCTTGAAGAAGAAAAGTTCTAAATAATTTTAGGCATTCAACGAATTGTGGGAAAAATATTGTGAGTTCTATATTTAATATTCGTATTTTATCGATACAGAAAATGTTTCTCTGTAACTGTATTAATAATAATCACAGTCGAAAATCAAATACATATATATTCTAATGCACATGTTAATTCATGCCTTATACTTCAATTTCTTGTATTAGGCATTGCACGAACATGTAATATAAATGAGAGAAATGGTGATCAGATTCTCGCTGCGGTTAATCTGTTGACGTAGCGCCTATTTTAGCCGAACATACTAACGAAAAAGAAACATTGTCGATTAAACAATTCGAGATCTATGGGGAAAAAGTAAACATTCTGTATATGCTTCTTTTCAGATAAACTCGAATCAAGACTGTACACACGCTGGAAAAGCTGTGAAAATTTAGTTAAAGGAAAACACGATTCTACTTCCAATCTTAATTTCACGATGCAGTTAACTTTATTCGTTCGAACAACAATTGATGCCAGTCTCAAAGAAGTTAATGTAATTGTACATATATAGCGTAACTAAAGGGAAGATTAACACGATACAGGATAATCCCTTTGTTGTAATCTACTGTGTCTGATTTAACTATGGCGTTTGTAATATTGTTTTCTACTTAGTTTTTTTTTATTCGACACTTATCGGTCCATTTAATTTATCGTTCGAATTTGGAAGATGGGGAAAGAAGTTTGCAGCGACGAAAATATCAAAATATATATATATATATCTTAATTACTGTTAACATCAAGAAAGACCATGGATAACAAGTACATCTGGAGCATACTCTGTATAATATCCAAACACGAATAAAACGGTGTTTTCATAAGTACTGCTTACGACCAGTCGTCTTCATTTATCTTACCAACTGAATACCAATATCCGTGGATGGGCGTGGAATAAATCTAGACTGGTGCTGGTATTCGCTTCATAAAAATATTATATTTAGATAAGTCAGAATAGTCGATTCATCTCTTGGCGCAATACCGTTTACATTAGATTTCTTTTCATCAGGGATAGTTATTAACCATACTGTTTTAGAAGTACATTCATAATATGTCTTGTTTCGCGTCTCTTTCACTTAACAACCTCGTTTTCTTCATTCACATTCTCCCTTGCATTCTTTCTTTCCTACGTTTTATGTATGCAATTTATATACCCATCGTCAACATCATCGTCGTCAATTACGCATCCTTTCGTGAATATATTACTCTTACACGTTATAAAACAGTTACCGGTCCAATGTGATATCCTTCACATTCTTAATACGTCTTTACGTGCCATTACCTGGAAAAAGTGTTATATTTATCTATACATACAAAAGCGTATTTTAATAATGTGGCAATAACTTACGTATACAATATATACGTATGTACACAAAATGCATACATATACATGTACATACACGTACGTTTGTTAAATAAAATTTTCAAACGAACAGCAAGCGAACGGTCGCTTAGATAAATTCGAAAACGATAGTTACAGCTTGGAAAGCAGTAAATTGAACCGCAACATATACACATTATGCATACATGCTTCATGTGTTGTATGAACAATAATACAATATACATTCACGTGCGTACACGTGTGTGTTTAGTATGCGCAGAAATAGACATTGCTTTAATTATCGAGCACAACCATTATTGTTATTAATTAATTACTATGTAGTAAGATGTATCTGTTCAATTTTCTACAATCGTAATCGGTAATCGCGCGAAATAAAATTTAACGTGCCAGATTCGGGAAATAAATCAATACCCACAAATATCTTTCAAGCTGTTAATACAATAATTTTCGTTTCCTCAAAAATTCATAATTACATTAGAGAGCTATCCATGCGTTAATGATTACTTTCGAATATTAATAACGAGGTTTCTTGTTGATATATATTCTGCAAAATTGCAAGTCTTGCGCAACGGTGATCCATTGATTTACAACAAAATTATACAAAAATCCGCCGAATAAAATGGTACAACAATTTCATGAGAATTTTTCGTGAAGGAAGAAAGATGAAATACGAAATACCCGATCATGTTAATATACCAAAGAATAGTTTGTAAATCGTAATGGCAGTCGTGTGAGTTAATTTGTTATATAATATATATATATAGCATTCATTGATACATGAAGATTTATGACATTTATACACACAGAAAGGTATATATATATATATATTTTTTTTTTTAGTACTCTGGCTTTCTAGCTTATTTCGTTAAAGGTACAGTATTTTAGTAGGACACCTGCTACTGTTTAAGTGGGATATACCTTACAACGTTCGGTAAGGTAAAAAGATTATTTTTATTCGTTATTACTATTAATATTAAACTTATTTGTACTGATCTACATAGAATGGATGCGTGTGGAACCTTTTCGGTACTATGCCTTATAATTCTGACTCGATACCGTTGTCAAATTTCAACGATGAGAATAATAGTAACAATATTCGTTTTCACTTTGTCAAATGATAAAGATGTTAAAAAGGACAAAAAAAGTTAAATAAACCATTACATCTAAAATAGAACAGAAAAATAATAATTAACATTTTCATTTAGTACAAAAGATTTACAACGCACCGCATTCTCGTTCGTTCTAGGACATTGTTTGCTAAGTAAAACATCACTACATACAATTTGAGCATCGTACCATTTCTATGATAATTCAAAGAAGTATGGCAAAAGCATTAAGTTTACATTGATTACAATCGTGTACACAATCCTCATTGTTCTTTGTATATTATCGCCTCATTGCCGAAGCATACGGTTGTACGATAAACTATTCCAATTTATTCTCCCGCTTTCTTTCATTCTCTCTTTCTTTCCTCTTGTAATACATTCCAATATCTATTTCCTTGAATTTCTTACCTTAAACATATCTGTCTGATTCGTAGAACATTTCATTAATTCTGCTCTTAGCATTGTTACTCTACTGACCGCTACTGAGGTTCTCAAATTTATTATTCCGCGAAATAGTTCTGTTTATAATATTCATATATTATGTATGCATGTACGATAGATATTCACATTTTAACATTTATATATTTATATGAAACTTCATTCACAGGTAGCTTCATTCACGCCCGCCAATCATAATGGTCTTTCACTGTTTATTTCGTTTTACTATTATTATTAATATTAATATCAATATTATTATTATTATTATTAGCATTATATTATTACACGTACTGAGGAATTAGATGAGGTGATCGCGAAACGCGTTTCATTCAGAGGTAATTTTGGTCGAGAGAAGTATATTTCTTCAGTGTGGTTGTAAAAGAAAGAAGAACCATCGTTTGAAAGGTATATTTGAAAAAAGAAAATAAAAACAATAGTGGAAACCGCAGAAAATGTGTTTAACGATATTTCTATCGTCCTATACAACAAAATATGACGAATTGTACTTGATTTGAATTGATTTGTGAAATTATTTAGAACGATTCGAGATTCGATCGAAATTATTATTATTTAAAATGTTTATTCTGCGCTTATAGTGTCGTCGCTTGAGAGTACTATGGAAAATAATATATATGTATATACATTATATGTACCAGGCACCTGAAATGAATAGCAACTCCAGTAGTGTTACGAAAAAGAAAAGAAAAATCGGGAATTTAATAATGTGTTCTTTTTCTCATGGTATGCATAACATTAAAAACTCTCATCAAATAGATAACAATAACCAACAACTAACAATCGTAAGCATTCACGCAAAAATAGAAATATGCTTAATAATATTTTAATATTATCATAATTTATATTATCGAAGTAAGTATGATCATTCCTTACGATTTCTAGGGTACTATAGTTAATTTATTGTAGATGACTAAAACTGAAGGACACTGAGAAGATCAACGTTTTCCAATTATTTGCATTTTATTCCTTTTTTTCCGCCCTTTTTCTTCCTTTTTGGCAATCATTAAAACCTACAATACGAGATACGATCTAAAGAAAATAATCCTTACGAAATTCCTTAGAAAAGGAATATAAATAAAATACTTTTTTTTATACTTTTCGAACAATGCACCAAGAAGATGACTTCAAAGATATATGCATGTATATATATATTTTTTTGTTTGTTTAACTTACCATTAAAATTACGAAGATTAAAAGATATAAAAATTTCGCATTGCCCCGAATTCAGATCAACAATTATTCCGATAAAAATATCATAATCACAATTTAATGTTGCACTGACAATCTAAATGAAAATGCAACAACTTCTTTCGAATCCTAAAAAGTAAAATATCGAATAAATATATATATATATATACACATATATTTATCCCTTTTAAAAAATACTATTACTTCCTTACATCCTTCAGCTGAAATCATAAAAGAGAGTTGTGTAAGTTGCTAACAACGACGGTAAAGTTCTTATCTTAGTTCTGTCCTTGATCAGTTAATTCTTATACCTCTAGGTTTAAACAATGAACGTACATTGCAAACGTCGTATGTATCTCTTTGAAATAGTTCGTTTTAAAACGGTTCTCACATCTCGCGGCTCGTTCAGATTCAAGGGCAAAATGAAATTTGTGTTTTCTGTCGCGAGAAATTACAATCGAATCGAAAGGGGTACAAGAAAAAAGGAGGCAAACTGTTGGTACGAATAAAATATATAAAAAAATGGGGGTAAAATCGCATCGAATAAAAACCAAACAAATTATCCGCCTATTTACAATCATTTCAACAGTGCCCGTGCATCAGCGACACCCCGAATAGTGGAACATCATTTATCGTCTCATTTATTCTCCGTTCACAAAGCACAGTTACGTGTTACGGTTTCAGTATTCTTTTAATTATATTACAGACCCAAGCTGTATATAATATATACGTATAAAAAGAAAAAGAACTATTATAATATATTTAATTAATAATGAATTAGTAAGATTTATCTCTTTTCATCTATACTCTAAAATACAAAACAATAAATTATCGTATATAGTGCACACGTGTAAAACGCTTTCGTTTTATGCAAGTATATATATATTTATATATTATAATAATAATAATAGTAATAATAATGTATCTAGACTGCGATCGTGGCTCTTTCAAGTGACGATCCGAATCGAGGCAGCGTTGGAATGTAAAAATACCCGACGAATTATCATGCGATTGTGGATCGCACCCAAGTCAAGTACCGCGTGTTCATTGTAGAGACAGGTGGTAAGTTGGAGGGAGGGCGGGGGAGGCAGGATCGTCAGAGAATCATATACATATCTGTACAACTATACAATATTCTGAAAGACTCGTGAAGCAGAGTAACTGACTCGTCGACGGATGGGGATAAGGGTTACGGGGGTGCAAATGTAACAAACAAAAAAAAAAAGAAACACAAGACGAAACATCGTCTTAGGAACTTCCACGTGCACAAGGGGTGGGGGGTTGAGAACAGGTACGGTTCGACTTGAACGCAATCGGGGCAATATCCGGTAGGAAAATCGTCACACGTATACGTAATACGACTGCACCGCGTGCGTCCGTAGGCTGATAAGGGCAGAGAGATCATCGCGAAACGTCGAACAGCGACGGCCGACAAAAATTTCTTCGTTTCTCGCTCGAGCGACACGTATATATGGTTTCTTGTTTTTTTTTCGTTTCTTTTCCCGTTAAGAAGAATCAACCGCGAACGATCATGTTCCTCGTACCCGCTGAACCTGGGGCTCGGTGTGCGTCGTTGTGACTTCCGACATGCCCTCGATACGAATCGAAAGAAAGGGGACCGCGGGTTCATTGAACGTCGGGCACAATTGCGCTAACGAACAGGCATAAATAAAACGGCGAAGAAGAGAAACGTTAAGTATGCGAATTCATAATCTCGTTCGACGCGCGCTGGGGTGCGTATTGTTACATTCTTTTTTTTCCATTTTTCTTTTTCTGTTTTGCTTCCCTTTTCGTTACCTTCTTCCCCCGCCTTATCGTGAGGGGGGCGGGTTTGTTTGTGAGTGTGGGGGCGGCGCATTTGTGTATCCCGAAGTCACCGACGAGGAATTCTCGGTTCTCTTACGAACGCGTTCTTCATATGCTGTTTCACTTGCTTCACGATATATTACATATCTATGTGTACACAATATCCGCTGTCGTCTCTCTCGTTATTTTATAGATCGGTGTGCCCCAGAACGCGGCACACCTTCTGCTCCTAAGGATCTGACCGCGACTCGAGCATCTCGACGAGGAAATCATCGATGGGCACGTCGCCGATCATTTTGAAAAAGAACAGGTACTCCAGGCACTTCAGTCCGATCGATCGGATCGCCGGCAGGCGTAATAACAGTTTCGCGAATCTCCCGGCATCGTCCGGCCAGGCGACGCGACAGTAACCCTCCAGGGCTGCGTAGATCTTCTCGCGGAGCAGAGTGACTTCCTGGATGGATTTCAGCCCTCGAAGCTCCGGGTTGAAGAGTATGATGGATCTGCTCGCAATCACCGACTCCGTGAATAATGGCGTATAGCCGGGTTGAGAGGGTGGGGTGTTAATTGAGAAAAGAACCGAGCGGATAGCGGGAGCGCTGGGTAGATTAAGCGGGTATCGACAAATGGACAGTAAATGAAAATACGGATCGCGAGCAGGAATGAAAGCGAAATAATAGACAGCGGTTTTGGCAACCTCCGGCGTGTTTCATTTTGTCGAACGAGGAATCGGGTTGGGTTGATGCGGTTGTTCAAAAAATTATTTCTGCTGCTTATCAGAATTCCCAAATAACGAGCAGCTTCAGAATAATCGCCTGAATGAAAAGTCGTTTAACGATGCCCGTCGCTGGACACCAGTGACTTACTTAATACGCATGCAGACGGATGGGGTTTCGCGGTTCGGGATGTGCAGCTGCGCCGAGGATCCCGTAAGATTCGCAGACGGGCAAATTTCGTGCGAGTTAAAAGGGGGCCACGTGGTCGACGATAATCGCGAATGGTCAAAATCGATCGAAGCCGATCAACGACGGCCAATGATGACGAAGCGAAAGAAGGTCAATGGGAGAAGCTTCGTGCAGCGTCGTTCTACGAGATAAGAAATATGTTACCGACCTCAGGCAGCCAAGTTCGGTCCTGTCCATCTTCATCTCACGCATTTTCGACACAAGCTCGGAAAGCACTCGGTCGAATATCGTGCCCACGCCAGCCTGTTGCGCCGAGTTCCTGTGCACGGTGATCCCCGTTGCCAGCACGATGCCGTCCTTCACGTCGATGGAACGATGGGAGAAGGAGGCTATCAGCAGCTCGTTCCAACCGGCCCTGAGCAGAAGTACCTGATCCTCCAGTGGCAACGACGTAAAATGCGGGATGTGTTTCGCCCATGCTACCAGCTGGAACAGCTGTTTGTTCGTGGCGTTGCAAATGTGCGACACTGCATTCTGTGCATTGCAAGAGATGCCGAATTAATCGAAGGAGCGTTCCGTGGAACAGCCAATCGCGCCATCCCACGAAGATCGGATCACGACGCCGTCCTTTCGCCGCGAATTAAAGGGGCACCGTGTGATCTAGTTCGATTTGCCGGAAATGAGATTCGTCCGTCGAACGGACAGCGCGATTCCAATTGACGGGATTGAATTTATCTCGGTGAGAATTTTTCATCGTCGAGCTTGTTCTGCCGGAACGAGACACGGATGAGCTTCTGCGTTTTTGGAAAGTTGCATGAACATGCTGGGGAGACGTCGCATCACTTGACCGGAAATATATTTCGGTGTGCCGATTGATACGGAGCGCGACTGTTGATCATCATCAACGACGATAATTCGATCAATTCGGCCGGATCGTTTGTCAAAGTTACATAGGACTCTAACAGCCTTTTAATTCTTCGTTATGCGACCGAACGATCGTATATCAGATGGCCACTAAAGGACATCTCAAACGAGTTTAATTCAATCACTCGTCCGGGACCAATGATAAATAAATTGATTTCGTCCCCAGACACAGCTGTCCGTTGTCTGTCGTACCGGCGATCATGGCAAACCGACGAACTCTTTGTCCGGAACAATTATTGTTCATAATATAACGGAGGGCACGAAACAATATATCGAAGCGCTTCGTTTAATTGCTTCAATCGACGATGATAAAAGAGAAAGTAATCGAGCGAGTCGCGTATACGTACAGGGTATTGGAAACAAAGCAGCCTCTGACAACCCCTGCACAGAATTTGTACACGCGTCGCGGTTAAGAAATTTCAGATCAAAATGATTCAATCTCAATGCATTCTTAATCCAATCTTACTAATCATAATATTCGTAAGCCCGCGCAACAGTTCCGAGATAATTGAACTTTTCCGTCGGATTCTTGTCTCGAGCAGAACCAAATCTCCGTGCAAGGGTTAAAGCGAACAATCGACGTCGTGAACTGTGCCGATTGCACCATACCGGTCGCTTCTTTGCTACTCTCATTTCAATATTTACCTCGTAATTCCCCTGCTGCTCCATCTTGCACTCGACACGCTTCTCCGCTTCCAGGATACGCTCGATCGGCATGTCCGAGTGCAAACTGCTGGTACTCTCCACCTCGCTCTGATCCCTTTCCTTGGTACGTTGGCGTTCCTCTTGTACTGCCTCCCTCTTCATGCCCATCGCCAGGCATTTCTGATATCTGCAATACTGGCATCGATTTCTCTGCCGTTTGTCGATGATGCAGGATTTTTCCTCTCGACACGCGTACGACAGGTCCTTGCGCACGGTCCTCTTGAAAAATCCTTTGCACCCTTCGCAGCTGGAATGGAGAAAAAAAAATGAGAATGAATGTATGTTTTGATGTAAAATATATTTAGCGACTAACCGACTCGTCCTGGACGACGAAACCTTCGTAGCATTCATTATTATTATTATTATTCTTATCATTAATTAATTAATTAAGGGGAATTATGTAGATCACAGTACTGATATTTTTAACAATTCGGAATCTATAAATCCAAATTCTAGACGCCACAGATTATGCTTCTTTGTCCTCCACATCCAATGAAACAAATGATAAAATTAGCAATAATTCGACGGATTCACCGTCGAAATAGTAGTAATAGAATATCGGGTAATTAGCAAAGAATAAAAAAGAAATAAAAGGTATCCCCGAACGAACCTTCGTTACTGCAAAAAGGGTGAAATGCCGGCAAATACTTTTGGAATAAAATTTCCACGCGATCACGAACGATTCATGGTTGCGAACGTGCGAACAGTGAATCACGGAACACCCAGACGACACCAACTCGTATTTCGCAAAAGCGTTGGGGATTAGTTGGCACGCTTTATACGCCTCTTTCGCCTGGCTCCACTCGACTAATCCCAAGAATTCCTTGAATAAAGCACCGCGGGGTTTACGATATTCGCCCGCGTAATCCACCGTCTACGGAGGGGCAACTGTCGCCACGAGACAATCGAAAGTTTGCAACGGTCTCGTGTAACTCAGCCAGGAGAGACTAATGGAATTGTGTGTTTGGACTTCGGTGCAATGCAGTGTGATCATTATGATCCAATAATTTCCTTCGCGTCTTAATAAGGCGATTCGTTTTTTCGACGACGGAGAATTGACGATTTCGAACGAGGCGACAAGAAAACGTCGGGGACAACGGTCGTCAACGGGTTCGATTTACGAATGAATTGAAACATATTACAGGATGCGTTGGATACGACGATTATGAGGAATGCAGTTCAGAGGCATTTAAATCTCCCAAGATCGCAAACAAGCTTTCCACTTTCGATCGTCGTCAAGCCCCTCGATGATGGACCATCGTTTCGGGGGCACGTTTTTAAAATTGGAATCTCTCCAGAAATTCGAGCGACATTCCGCCAGGAATTTATTTTCGTTGGAGCAACGCGCAACTTCGTATTGCAGATGTGTTTTCGAGGCGGCTTAGCCTACCTTTCTCTTGTTTTCGTTCGCGACGACGACAAGTGGAATCCTTTTATAGCCACTTTGTCCCGTGGGACGCGTTGCTTTCATTCGAATCGCTGACTTTGACAATCGATGAGATATATTAATATAATCGAACAGGTCGGAGGCGGATATCGTAGAACGTAAATGCTGCGGAAAATATTTCGGTTTATCCGAAAACGGAAGTCGTGACAATCTTTTCGGGAAGTATCGCGTTAAAGACGACGGACACGAAACAGGAACGAGCAACTAAATTTAACCATTCAATGCAATAAATGAAAAATTCGTCCCACCTATGCACTATTATTAACCTCATTACAAACGACCTGAATTCGAAGTGGGCGCATCCACCTCGTTGACTCGAAACAGACGCAGAAGTCAAGTCGATGACAATCAATATCCGCGTCACAGTTCCCCGAATATCTGCAGAAATCGAATAAAAATTCCCCGCCATCTAACGTCGTAAAATGACCAAAAGAATGTATTTTCCTTTCGAGCGTCGCTAAAATCTATTCGAAAACGAAATTTCCCCGATCGACGATCTATCCGCCGAAAGGCACTTCGATTTCCATTCAATTCACGTCACTCGACCTTAAACAAAATTCTCAAGCAACCCGCTACTTTTTCGACGACACGCAATCAATTCGATGTTTCATTTCTGTCCTCTATTTCACGCTTTCCCCGCGATCGCAAGCGAGTCAAACTATCAACGCGTCGTGGCCCGACACGCGATGAAACCGATGGACCACCGTGCGAGTTGTTTGATCCCGCTTGAAGTTTACAGAAAAGACCAAACACGATTGGTCGGCGCGGCGAAGCTCGTTCCTCGAGTCCCCCCCCCCCCCCAAAAAGCTTTAGCATCGGAAACGCGAAAATGCCCCCGGTGTTCCGCCTACGAAATAACGTCGATAACGAACGGCGCCACGCGGCTTCCTTTGATCCGATCGCGTGCAACACATTTTTCTCTGTCCGGCAGATTGCGGGCCTTTGTCGGGGCGGGTAATTTTGTTCAAGTTCAATTTAAATCGCGTTACGACAATGAATAGCAATGGCCCTTTGACATGCTTTCCTGACGCATAAACAGGCTAACAAATAGCGTTGAATTCATTTCGAAGGTTTTATTCATTGTTTCTTATCGGGCCTTATTAAGGGGGTAATTAATTTTTCCTCGTTTTATCCTCTGGCGCAGGATTTCGACGTTCTGTTTGTTTTTTTATAGCGCGCGTTTGGGGGAAGATCAATTCGAATGGTTCTGATCGATAAACGCAGCGACATGTTCCTCTTTCGATTGAATTTCCTTAGGGCTGCATATTTCGTTCCGAAACATTTCCGCGAATTATTTCGAAGTGGGCCAAAGAGGAGGGGTTACTCGGTAATGATGAAAATGAAATTGGCTACAACGGCGGGACAGGAGAAATTGTTCTACTTGGATCGAAACGTTCGAAACGACCGAAGTGTTGAGAACATCCACTGGTAACTGTCGGGTATAATATCACGTTGAATTATACGGCACGGGTACCATTAGATCAGCCTAATTACCTCGCTCGTTATTGATCTACTTTAGATCCAGCAACGGATGACTTACACAGCGTAGGGGAAATAGAAATAATTGGATGTACCGAACCGAAGAAAGGGAAAAAAAGAGGAAATTACAGCTGATCAATCACAATTCAAGAACCAATCCGATTAGCCGGAACAACGAGAACATCCTAAATATAATAATTCAATTGTGACGGACGCACCGAAAGAAAATTCGACGATCAACTCGTGCAACGGGACGAAGAGCAAAGGGAGAATTCATATATGGCTCGATCAAATCCAACGAGGGAACAACGACTTTCCAATGCCACCGACGGAAGGGAGACAGTTGATTGTTCGCGATGCAACTGACACACAGGCCCTGATAATGGCCGTGATTCCTTAATTAGCTGTCACTGGAGCAAAGTGGCTGCACGAGCAACTGAAGACGACGCCTCCCTTCCCTTTCTTCCTTCGCCCCGTAGGAACTACGGCTGGCTAGTCGTCCTAACCTCACGAGCAAGTCCAAGGTTGCCCGTGGCTCTGATGCAACGTGCACGAGGCATCATCATCATCATCAACGGTCGCTGTTACACACGCTCGTTGAACGAAGTTGGTAATGAATAGAGACGGATAGATGAACGCAGTTCAGGCATTGTCGTGCGCTCTATTCATGTCCGGGGTCCGGAGTGAACTGTATATTGTGCAGCTGATGAAGAGCGAAGTTCTATGGACCGCTGACAGTGATCGTGGGCTGGGTTCAAGCCGGGAGAAATTTTGGAAACGGTATTAGAGAATGAGTGCGGGGGGAACACTGTCGTGACCACCAGAGAGCAGTCCGCTTCGATCTCAGAATTAATGTCGCTCGGTTCTGGGCAAGGAATATTTGGAAACCGGCGTCTCTATCACTTAATCGCGAAAACGAGGGACGCGGAAGGTTTCGCGTGGTTATGAAAAATTGGAAAGAAAATAGAGACTCTCGCGATTCCATCCGAGTCTCGTAAAGCGACGATACATTCGGAAAAAGTTCTGTCGCGTTCTATGAATATGATAGACGAAACAATCGGCGATAGACAATCGGAGGAGTGCAGCGGGAGATTAACATTCGAAATCGTTTTGTCACTGGTCTAAAAGGCGGTAAGTGATAATCTCGAGTTTTTTGTTCGAGCGGCTCAAGTGCAACGCATCGTATTTAATCGGTCGATGACGTCAATTACGTGGAAACATTGGCGTTAATCGATTAAGGCTCAGATATGGCAACGGGCACCCGGGGCAAAGTCTTGCGGAGATGATTGATGACACACGATAACCATCGCTGTACCGTTCCTTTCGATTCCAGAAACGATGCGTTCGTTGCAAGATACTGACTATGGTAACAATCGCGAGGATAATTGAAGATTTTGTTCCACGAGAAAATAGATTAAGCATACTCCCTACGGGTGGCTCGATGATATTCTCGTCCTTCGAAGACACCTTTTAGCTGAATGTTCGATCGTCTTCGCCGTGCTACAAACTCATCCAATTAAAACTTTCCATCGACTTCCTAATTTCGTGCGAATTCTGCACGGTTCGACGACGAACGACGGGAACGAATAACGAAGAGTGTTCGGGGACTTCTCGGGGGTGCATTTCACGAGCCATTTATTCGATGTCTTGTGGCCCGAACGGGGCTGTTTCTGTAATCGTGTGTGCGGCGCGATTGTAACTAATAGATAAACGGATAGACCTCGAGGGACGAAAAATTACAATACTCGAGAGTACACAGAAACAAACGTTGGAAAATATTATTTTACTCTGCTCTTCTCAAGGAAACGAGCTGTCGAGTGCATCGCGCCTGATTGAAAAACACGCTTACGATTTATTATTTACAGTCAGGATTCCGTTCGTTTTTTTTCTTCATTTGAGCAAATTTCTTCAGACCAAGAACTACTTGAAGGTGAAATAAAATTACCCGGTCAAGTGCGTCCCCTTTGTTACACATATTCCTGGCGATTGAAAAGCGTATCAACGATTTCAATTTATCCGTGTATCCGAGGATTTCGTTGTTTCGCCAATTACAACTCGTTCGTGCATCACTCTTCATCGATATCGAAGACCGTAGGGAAATCTTTCCCCAAGCAATACACTATTCGTTCGAGCCACGCTTTCTCGCTAGCGCATATTCAAGAAACTCAACTTCGCGCACCTGGCGCGTACACCTTGCGATCGGCGCACGCTCTCTTCGTAAACGTGGCGACGCATTATCGCAATTAAACAAACGATCGCAGCTGCATGTTCAATGGGGGAAAAGAGAAGACGATCCACGCTTGTGATAACGAAACATGGCACAGAAGAATTTATTCCCCCCCGGCCTCTGTTGTTTTCTTTCTTTCGACCGAGCTTAATAATAGACCGACGCGTATTACTTAGCGTTCGTCGACAATTTTATTGTTCATCCAGAGAAGTTCGACGGCACCGACAAACGATTATGTAATCGTTACATTCACGATCGTACTCGCGTTTCGTATGCACGTGACGTTCATGGTATTAGTCAACATTTGTGCACAGGCTTATGTCAAAGTTCAAGTTTTGACTCGCTTCCAACGGCGAAAGAATTGAAATACGGATATAATATATACGCAAGATGGTGGCGATACGTTAACGAATTGCAGTATTAGAAAAGTACTTTTTCTAGCACTTTTTCAGTATTAGAAAAGTTGGGATAATATCGAATTGGAAAAGTGAGGGGCCAGGGTGCGATATTTGAGAAGCGTTTTGAGAGGAAAATTGAAATACAAAAATAGAACGTGAGATCGGAGGACCGAGATATTAGAAAGGTAATTATTACCTGAAATACAGAATAATTATATAAATGTTTTCTTTGGAACCGTCGAGGGCTCAAATGTACAAACCTCGAGAGTATTTCAAGCCTGTACCACTCCGAAAGCTGATACGACGCACCACATACTTTTCAATATCGAACCAGAGATTAAAAGCTCCATCATCAAGGTCACTTCTAGCACAATTCTCTACAGAATTCTATTTTCTTCGTCCCAAGATTACCGCAATCTCTCCGAGTTCTGGTTTGTTCGACTCGAGATACGAAATGGAAGGAACGACGGGTCAAAGGTGGTGATAACTTAAAAAATAAACGTTTATCGTTGCAACCAAGTCGATGTTATCGTAACAGTCGCATTATAGGTGAAACGTAGGAGACGTTTATTAATACGTTCCGGAGGCGCAGTCTGCTCCTCAGGGGTCGGGATTATCGAATGTATCCGACGATCTTGAACCGGTCATTCCGACGATGGAAAAATCGTTGGATTTTCTCAGAAAGGAAAACGATACGAAAATAAAAATGAGGAAGCACTTCGGTGATTCGCTTCGCACACAATATGCCCCAGACGATCTATCCAGCCCTCGAATGCCAGTAGATTGAAAAACTATACGAAAGTGAAACAACGGATAATTGGTGGCATTCTCGGCTAACAATTGTAAGAAATAAACCGGGACTCGTATGACAAATGCATAGAAAACGATTTTCTAACAATGAAAACGCCCAAGTTAATACCACTACTACTAATAATAAATTAAAATAAATAATGATAATAATTAATAGGTGTAGTAGTAACGAATGATCAAGAGAGACGAGCAAATTTTTAACATCAAGCTCGTTATCGGTAAAATCGTACAAAATTCCGTTTAATTAATATTAACTCACCTATAGACGCCATAGTGTTTGCCACTGGCACGGTCACCACAGATCGAGCAGAGGTGTTTGCTTCCGGAAAGAGGGTGGTTCGGCGGATATGGGGCGACAGCTTTGTTCTGGCCACTCGGCGACGTACTCAGGAGGTTGCTGTGACAACCAGCGGTGAAGGATCTTACATGCAAAGAAGAGAATAACCAAAACTCGACCAACGTCACTACTGCCCCCCCGGTTCAAGCAAAATACCACAATGTTTCAGCGATACGTTCGTCCACGAATTTTACTATAACGTACTACTGTACAGATTTTAACGCGTAGGCACGGTACTCTTTGATTTACAATTACGGTGCACATTTTGTGCAGTACTTTACGAACGAAGAAAAGATAGGACTGTTTAAAAAAAAACAGCAAATCGACACTTGATGCCGGTCAAGTCAAGAAAAATTTGGGTAGGTATTTTGCCCGATAATTCCGTGAGCGTCACTACACTTATAGTACATCCCCCGTTTGCGTCGCCCATCAGGAAGATACTATTTCCCTTTTTTTTTTTTTAATTTCGACGCACTACACTTCAATCGTGTATCAATCGTACACATTCAGTTCCATCGATATAATTTCTTGTCAATCGTTCAATATAGAAAGCGCGACCTTAGTGAGTACGTTAACTCACCCTGGACTATTGGGACCAGAGGGGCTGAAGTTTCCAGGATTGATGAGGCTCGCTGTGTCGGGCTTCATGTCCAGTGGGCTCTGTGGGCCCACAGAGGACATGGACATATTACTGTTGTCCAGGCTCAGCCCTGAAACAACAAAATTATTTCGATATTATACGTACATGCATTTTGTGTAACACTTCAGCGAGTAACGGAGCCTGGTGTACGGATTATTTATCACGCGGATAAACAATAATTAGTCGGGTTTCAACACTGGCGAAAAACATTGCAATTAAATCAGCATTAAATAATATTGCTTTCTAACGCCTCATAGAATTGCACTTTCACCCCATTAATATTTACGACGCGTCGTTTCTTTTACTTTCAATCTTGGTCGACCGAGATTCGCGTCGCAGGAACGACGACGACGACGCAACTCAATCAACGTTGCGAGCTTGCAAAAAGTCATGAATTAACATGTACAGGTACTTCGTGCGTGACATTTCATTGGGAAACATCGGGGAATATTTTTTATTACACAAATTTGCACACCTCCGATTCATAGTAATAATAATTAAGAGCGGAGAACGTTTTGTACAAGTTGTCAACAAAATTATTCGTCGATTTTGGGGACCGAAACTGATTGACCAGAATTTTTCGAAAGACCAGAAGGGACTTGTTTAATTACAAAAATTAACGGCCACAACCTTATCGATAATTGATTAACAGAATGCAAACCGTTCAATGTATCGGAGAATAATTGTCTAACAAAATTTCACTACGCCGCCCGTAACTTTTATTTCGACCAAAAATCTCTCCTCGAATTCCAGATACGCCATACTCTGAGAAAGCTTCAGTTTATTACACCAAAGTGCACTTTTAGCTTTTCCCTAGTGATTCAACCTTCGCTAATCTTGCAACAGGTAATTTTCACGGGAGTTCTCTTACGTCACGATCGAGCACACGTTGCCCTTGACACACTAACCTGAACAGGCTCGGGGATACCAAAAATCGTCCCGCGAATTGAACATCTTTCTCCCCGACCACTATCAAAGACCTATCGCGACGATCCTTCGAATTAAAAAAAAAAAAGAAAAGAGCAATGGAAGTACAATGAATGTACAACCGCGAGTGCAGTCGTTGCAAATGAAAAACGTTCGTTTACAAAAGGCAATTCGTGTTTTGTTGTTTTTCCTTTTTAAATGCAGACAGGAAAATGGCTTTCGTTCAGACGTCTGTCGACGACCTTCGTTCACGTTTGCACGCTCGACGATTGCATAATTAAAGCAGCGGCGCAATGACGATTTATTAAACGTCGACGCCGAGAGACGCGCAATCGACGACCCTAACACTCGAAATAGACGTCGCGCGACAGTTACGACCTCGGATTAATTATATTTTTCGCGGAAACGCGCGGCCGATAGACGTGGTTCGACCGACGTCGGGCAACGAAGCGTTACTTAATCAATTAGCAATTCGAAATTGCGGAATGGAGTTTTCCGCGAATGTCTGATCGTCGGATAACTTTGCCACCTCGTGCAATTTTGTATTCGAAACAAAGTGGGGCACGCGCGATCACTGTCGACACGTCCGGTCGGTTATTAGAACAGAATGGAAACCGTCCACATGCGATCAGATTTTTAACACCCTGGATCTCCTTCGCCACTGAAAGGAATCATTATTTCGGGAGTGTATTGCGAAACTGCGTTCACCGTTCCAAGGAACAGAGAAGACCCAAGGAATTGCCGGGGTCAATCCTTTACCGATGTACGAAACGGTGAAATAAATTTTTATCGACCAACTGGCCATTCCACGGTGATAAATATAAACGAAATCGATGATATTGACAACGCGGTTCAATCACGCATGGATCGCATCCGAACGGCGCGTATCACCTGAAAATTTAAATAATCGAAGGAAGTTGTCACGGGGCTACGTTAGCAGAAGGTCAGGGGTCTATAGCCTCACATATGATCACCGTTGTCAATGGATCGAAACCGCAAGCAAAGGGCGACGCGAATCGAGTTGTGAACGTGGCTTTAACCGTATCAAAGAGGGCGGGAGACGAGGACACGAGAGTGGCTGCAAGGCCAAGTCCGGTGACGGTATATTATACCGCCAGTGTCAGGCACCTTGACCAGGCGCAAACAAGCTGGTGCAACGCTCGAAACCGTGTGCACACAGTTTCAGAACGATCGTGAACACTTGCTGAAATACTATTCGACCATTCTATACTGGGTAACATTCATTTTATCGTACGGCGAAATTTATATAGAAGGTCGTCGACCTTAAGTTGAGTTTGCAGGGGGTACCACTCTGTTGCCAGTAGAATATGCCTTCCTGGTCAGACACGCCCAGAGGCCATATTATACGTGTACCGGTTTAGTCCGCGACAGCGGTGTTATAATAAGATTATTATTACGAAAGAAATCATAGCGCTTACCTTGGCTGTAAAATATTATTTTCATGAAATATATAATTGTTGATGAAATTATACCGTAAAGGGGAAGAAGAACGATCATTTCTCGGTATGTTAACGGGAATTGTTGTTTTCTATTTTATTGGGATATTTTTGGAAATACTTTTACCGCAAGGAAAGTCGTTGTCAGAGGACGGACGACGATTTTCTTGCATTTCATTCTGCTCATTGTTTTGTCCGTGCTGAATTGAGCATCACGGGGAACCAGTTGGGCATTTGCATAACGCTGATTAAAGTATGTACAATTGAAATACGCAAAGCGACTCCTCGCGCCCGACCCGTTCAAAGTAAAGGAATAAATTAAACGGAGGCGCCAAGCGAGAGGTAGGAAGTAGACGGAAGGGGTAAAAGAAAAGGAAAACGTATTGACCTACGGCAACAACGACTCAAGTGCGTTGACTTTTAAAATATTTCAGCCGCAATACGCTTTTGCAACACCGCGTTCCCGGACAACGTTCGCCCACTTGTTTCGACAAACACCCGACGCGTATCGCGAGGTGTCGATAAAAACGCGTGCCCCTTTTAAAACAATCAATTCATCCGATTCAGGAAACGAGACAGGGCCAATTCAATTAATGCGATATTAACGGACGCTCGGTAATTCGTGCTTTGCCCGTTTCGAAACCGTGCAAATCGAACCGCGAGCAAGTATTCCGATTCTCAAGGGCGGCAGAAGCTGACGCGAAATTGGGAATGGTCATGTCTCTTGCGGTCGTCGAGTATCGATCGTGTTTTCTCGTCCTCGTTCACAGTACCCTCGGGGGTTTCGCCCGTTCCACTCGATCATCCTGAGGATCGTATCCAGGGGATGCGTTACTGCGTCTCGTTTTACAAACGGCTAACGCATACGGAGCACGAAAGGGGATAAAAGCGTTGTTACGACGACGGGCAGGCATACATTCGTAGGTTCGCGCAATTTTCCAACGCGAACGACAATTTTCGGTGGCTCGTGATATCCTTTATACCGTGCAGAATTCGTGTGCGGGCGGAATGAAAATACTTTGATTGCGAACGTTACTTTGTTATTGCTCGATAGAGAGCTTCCGATTGGAAGTTCGATATTCCGGGATTGAACACTTTCGAATAATTTATGGATCGTAAAATTGGGGGAAGGTTGCGAGGGAAGCATTCTGCTGGGAAGACGGTACGGTGAAAAAATCAATTCTGCGCGAGATTGAAGGGGATCATGAAGAGCTAATTAAAATGATCGGACAATTGTTTCATGAAAGGAGTGCAAATTTAGAAAATTCCGTTTGTCGAGTCAAATTCAACGATACGCGATTAAACAATAATCCGCGTTGTTAAAAGACGATATTTCGTGCGCGCATAATACGTGCGACACTCAAATTACTCGCGCTGATTTGGAAGCAACGATTCTAGGAGCGCGCACGAAAACGAAACGGAACGTAAGATCGGAGTCGTGGAGAATTCGCTTTCACAATCGTCGCGCGAACGTGATGCGCTCAGGAATCAGGAAATGCAAAACAATTCATGTATCCTCCACAGTGCCCGGTTCTGTGGAATCGAATCCTGTTACACGCCCACGGAACAATAATTATTATGAACGTTTCAACGCGATTGCGATATTGTGAAACTATCCTCGGATCATGAGGGAAGATGAATATTTATATTCCAAGAAGCGTCGGAAGCCTTGAAAACGGCAATAAACAGTTTCATTGCACCGTTTCGTTGCATTCCACGTTCCAGCGTGATGGAAACGCGAAGAAAAGCCAGTCACGATTAACTATAACGCGGTCTAGTTTCAATTATGTAGAGCTGTTTCACGTTTCGATTTCACAAAAACTAACGATTACACCTGGACTTACGAAACGATCGATTGTATTAAACTATAGGTACACAGTTGATTTCAATCTTTTCAAACAAATGATTTTCTAACACTCCGTGTTATCTATTTCGAAATTCGCGCCTATGATGTCAGCAAAATAATTGATCCTTTCTTACATTTACTAAGAGGCTTGGCATTTTTCTCCTTTTCTAAGAGGAAATCAAATAGTTTTTTACCGAGCGAACTTTTAGATGTATCGACTGTTTAATGAAACTCTTTCGAATTTCTTGAGGGATAAGAAATTAACGTTCCACCATTAAATCGAATTATTCAAAGGAAAGAAAGTACGTTCCGTACTTTTTTCCTCGAGTTCCGTGTCGAATTAACGAGGAATCAGCGTTTTCACAAAAAACTGCCATTAGCGGTCGTTCATTAAAGCCTGCAACTTTAACTGTTTCGATACGCCTTCTTTTTGAGTAATTAATTGGAAGCATTATGGCAGCAACGAATGCCATTGAAGCTTGTCCATTGCAGGCATGCACAGCCGAAAGAAACTAGTTACCCGAAGCAAGCGGTAAATCATGTATTTCCTTTAATCGCTCGTACCGATCTCGAAGTGCATAATACACCGTGCACAAGTGATACTGTGTATTATTGCAAAACGCGGACGAGGAAAATTCTGCGATATCTGAAATTAATTAGAACGAATCGGCATAGGCTCTCCTTCGAGACCCCGTTCGGTATATTACCGAGATACACCAATCCTATAAATACTCACGCACAACAAGAAAGAAAAAAGAAGAATGCCGCTTGGTACTTTCACGATAAATGGTTTATGTAACAGGCGACTGCGTAGAAATAGTTTTACCGAAGCGTTCATCGCGACGAACGGGGAGGAAAAAATGTCTGCGTTTCGCGATACTTTGATAGCTTATCGTGGCGGCGAGCTCTCGATTCTGCTTCGTGCTGCACTTTGTTGCTATTTTCGGTGCACTGTGTCGTCTAAACGTGTCCGAGCGTAATCTAATGCTAAAGATAACGCCAACGCAACGGCCCCTGTCGTGCACAGGGACAGACAAATTCGGACAATGGCGACGGACAAAAAGAAACGTGAGCACCCCAGGATTTCGTCCTGCCTCGCGTGTGTAATCGTGTATTTCGCGAATGAAAGGAAAATGTGGCGCGTTGGAACGGTGAAAGGTAATATCGTAGAGAGGAGCAAAAAGTTTCCCTACCTCGAAAACAAATAATTTACCCTCGCGATTGATCGCGGTTCGTATCAATGGCGGATAAATATATTCAGAGTTTAGAGTTCCGAGTCACCGCGATTATGGAAATGAAAAATACACGTGGTGGGGGTGCATTTTTCATCTCGCAGAGGTATCGATGCAATAAAGATCACGCAAAGATAATTTTTGCGAGCAAGCGAATCGCAATCTCTGATAGCAAGAAACTTCATTCTATAGATTCGGTGTGAATAATAAATAATGTCGAACTGTATTTTATTTAATGAAAGTGTCAGTGATAATTCGCAAACAAAAATTGAACTGCAGAATATTTTAAATAATCCTGCAGATCCTCGGTTCCCGTTTATCGAATATTAATCGGTCAATTTTAATATCTTGCCATTCAATATTAATTTTCGAACGGTCTAACCACGAGTCCCTTTAAAATAAGCGTCGAGCACGCGAGACAGCCCGAAACGAGTAACGCAAAAAGCAATTCTACCCGTGTTCGCTGGGTCGATGCTAACTTTAGAATCGTGCAAACGAACGTATAAGCGGCGAATTAAGCAAATAACTCGACACACGCGGTACACGTTAGATACGTATACACATATCATCTCTTTGTCAGCCTTTTCGCGTTCCTGTAACTCGTGATCGGCAACGTGCGTGCAGCATCATACCGCTATCGTCTATTTTCTCGCGTCCGCCGATGAGCAATTAAAAGTGAGCAGCCACGTGATTATTCCGATAACGGAAATTCCCAGAATACGTTGCACCGATGTAACGTTGAATTGCTACCCGTAAAACTGGTCACTGTCAATTATCGCTTTAAAAGGCAACGAAATAAATTTCAGGAAAGAACCGAATTAACAATGCAACGGATAAGATTCAAGTGGAATGAAATCTTCATTTCTCACATACGTCTTTCGTCCAACTATTATTTACGTTCTACTTTCAGGGCCGCAGATTGTCATGTTTAACGGTTAAATCGGTGTGCGTTACTTATCCTGAATGGACATAAGTTGGTTGCACTGTACTTTCCGCCGTGGCGAACAAAGAAACGCAAGACCTCGGCCAACGTAGGCCGATTTCGGTAATCGTACGAGAACCGGCGCTCCTCCGATTATCACGAAGTCATTGCATTTTATTTCGCGGCCTCGAACGACGGGCGCCCCGATGATCGTGGAGAATCGCCGTCTCCGAATATGGAGGTGGACTTTAATCGCGTGACGAATCGTGTTGCGTGCCGCGACGCACGTGAAAATGGTACTCTTTACACGGTACCGCTGTCCTTCGCAAACGCTACACAATAGTTAGTACGAAACCATACACCGGCTAGAAACGTACTAACGAAACGTTATTGAATGTTCTGAAGATAGTAGCGAAGTGCGAATATATTATATCAATATCCATCCAATGGATGTGCAACAGCGATACTCGTTACCATTATCACAGTTTCTTCTTTTTTCTTTTAAACAGCGCCGTACCGTATCGCCAATTACACTCGCGGTTATTTAACCCCTTAGACATCTGCCTACTGGATATTCGCGATCAATCGTCGTTATTACGTCGATCGCAAACGGAGCAGCGAGCGAGGACTCGCCGCGGAACGATTTTTCAGTCATTATTCTATAGAGAGGTTCGGCCTTTTATGAGGATGACGTCACCGTCTGACAATTTGAACGCTCTTCCGAAACTGAAAACCAGTTTCCCGCGGTGCAGACCTCTTCTGCAAAGCGCCTTGGGCGCGTCGAGGATGCCTGTGCATCTTTCGCGCTGCCTACGAACGAGATCGTAAATTCACTATAAATCCACCTCTTTGTTGGGTTCGGGTATGGTTGTTCCGTCGATGGCTGCCCGCGAACAACTGGTACCGGTTGCCGGATGGATCGGGGTAAACCGGAGGAACGATGTCGTTGTTGTTAACGGTACGAAATCTGCGAACGCCTGGCGCGCTCTGGCCGCTCCGGTATTCGCGCGGAACGATCATAACTTTGTTAATAACTTGAACGAGCGAAAAGTAACGTTCGATGGAAGAATATAGCAGCCTCGTCGCAGTCCGTCCTCAATCTCGGTACGTATTAAAAAATTGAACGCGGCCCGTGCATCAATCTAGCTCACCCTTCGTCGAGGAACAAGCGTTTGTATCGTCCGCGGGAAACCGAAGATCAACCGAAGGATAGATCGTCACTACCGGACGCGTGCCTCGATCCGAAATTGAACGTCCCCGAGTTGCCCCGTTTCCGGTGAACAGGAATACCATCGAATTAACGATCTCGATGAGATGCCAATGGGGACGGGCACGCGGAAAGTCTGTCGATTTCGCCGAACGAAAGGAATCAGAGAAAGGAGGAAGAAACAGAAGAAGAAGAATAGGAGAAAAAAAATGTGTTTTCTCGACGTAGTAGCACGCAAAGAGGGGGGAGGAGAAAGAGAGTTTTTAACAGTTTCCTGCACGCAGCTGCGACCGGATGCCGCTCCCACACCAGGATAGCGTTATGACGTTGCACATGCAACCCACGCGAATCTACATGTGCACGATCGTACCGAAAATAGTGCCGCTGCCTGTGGCGTTAGTCCTTGAACCCGTGAAAAAACTCGTTGGATTAATGACTCGACCGGGGCTGATTTATTTCGCAGAAGAGGACCGGCGTGAACGCTGAACTCATCGCGACAGAACCGCGAATTTCCCGTTATTTATTGCCTACGGGCCCGGCTATTTATGCGGTCGATCAGGGGCTGGTCGCGAACGAGGGGGCAGCGGAGCAGTTCGTTTTCCTGAGAACGATCGAAGTGAAAATTGTGGCCGGCGGGTTATTCGGTGTGGATTTCGAATGCAGCGCGCGTGCCTCCGGCACGGCAGCGAGAGGAATAAACCAGAAATAGAATGGAAATAAAACGGGGGATAATGTCGGGATTTCAATTATTTCATGAACAGATTTATTAGGGAGTTAAATATCGCGAAATCGAACAGAGAGAAATTGTACGAACTCGAGGGATATTTGTGCGTGATTAGATTGATAAGTTTTTTTTCGTTTTTGTTTTCTTGAGGAATGAAAGCAATTTATTGCAATGACAGAAATCAGTCCTAGCTGCACGGCGATTAATCTTGGCGCGAGTTTATTTTCCGTGCTGGAATGGGGAATAGAGCGCTCGAAATATTCTTTACCCGAACAAACGAGGCAAAGAGGAGCACAGAAATTCCATTGTACAGCGTACAAGAAACGCGCACGGTCGGCTTGAAACGTTCAAACACGCCTGGTGCGAACAAGAGGCGATAAGCTAGCGATTTCTTACTATCTGCACAAGGTCGCATCTGACTCGAATACGTAACTAGCTCGAAGGTTTAGGACCCACCTTCGTGCCCTTTCTCGATCGAGCAATTGCAATTTTAAAGAGGAACGATATTTTATAAATAGTATTTTATTCGTGCAAAAAAAATATCAACCCTTGACACAATTTTAGTATGTTACAGGTATACGGTGGAAAAATCGTGAAAGGAAAAAGGGTCGAATGGAGATGATGCGGACATACACAACCGCAGTTCTGTATTGTTAAAACTCGTTGAAAAATTCCTGCCAAGATGTCAACGTTAACCTCCTCTTTCGACCACTGTACCCACACGCGTTTCTGTACCGTTTCGTCCATCGTTCCCGAGTGAAATTCCAAGGCAAGGGGGCCAAACGAACAAGCGGTCCCGTTTTCTTTTATGCATGTAAAAGTTGCTGTAACGCCGTGCCGTCGTCGAACGTTTTCCATCGAACTTCGATATCGTGCGCGTGTCCCCGCCGTGTTTGACCAGCAATGAAAGTCAAAGAGCGATGCATCTGGAGCGATTCTGAATACGGATCGAGGCAGACCCGAGGAAAAACGCGGACACCGCATGGCTCATGCATAAGCGTTTCTTACTTGGAACGGTGTCGATACTGAACGAATAAAGGACGCGATATCTCGGTCGAAACGACGAATAATTCATCCAGTTGAGGTCTTCTTAAATCGCGTCAGCTCGAGCATATCGTCGAGGCATGAATTGTTTCCCCGACATAATTGTCACGCGACGATTTTCTTATGATTTTGGTCGAGCGTAACTCAAATGATTGAATTTCCGATTACATTCGACATTTGTTCGATATTTGTTGAATCGTTAACGTTACTGTTTGTACGATCACCTCTGGACACTATTTGGGAACGCAGCAAACAGATAATTGTAATTACCCTTCAACCGTGTCTGGGCATAGGTATTCGAAGCAATGCTTCATTGCGCCGTTAAAGCTGCTCGTCTGTGTTCGACTTAAACGGAGACACGGGGAAGAAGGAGATCGGTGTGAAATCTGTGAAACAGATATCCGATACGAGGATACCAATGAAGGAAGAAAAATATGAAGAGGAGCAAGATCTAGCGCCGCCGATTTTGATAATAAACATTCGCGAAAGATAGTACCATTTGTCTGGAATAAATGAAAAAATTCACGACTCGCAAAACAGTATCTCTTTTCATTTTCCTTATAAGAAAAATGCGATACCTCGTCTCTCTGAGAATATTACGGAATCGCGGAGAATCGAATAAACTATCAGCGATGTAACCACGAAATAAATAAGAAATAAGGAATTGTAAATCGCGGAAAAGCATCCCCCCTACCCCCAAAACATGTGGCAGTAGAATTTAAAAAAGTGCAATCGCATTCGACCCGCGATCGCACGGTGCACCTGCAGCGAATCACCGTCGCACGCCCACCAGTCTTTGAAATCCGTGCACCTAGGCTGATATCTCGACCCCGTGACCTTCTCCCGGTGACCCAGGTACCAAGTTGCCCTGCACGTGGCACACGATGCTATATAAAGTATGGCTGCATATAGATCGGTCGGCTGTGCACTCGCAGGAGCGTACTGAAAGACCTACGACCCCCGCGCAACCAGCTTCATCGATTTCGGTAACCTCGACCGTGTGTCTCCGCCCTTATTTCGCGCCATAAATCAAACCGATTTCGCCTCTTTCAACATTTCAGTCGCATACTAAATTTGTACGAGAGTGGAACACGTGATACGTTTTTTCTTTTTTCTTTTTTTTTTTAGGTACGACCCAACGAGCGTGATGTAACGTAACAATAAAATCGTAACATTTATGTTACCTTGACGTATTATTACAATGATTCGAGTGTTGCATATAGGTACGGTTATTTTCGAAATATTTATGATCATTCGGATAGCAATACTTTCCTACGAACAAGAAATCCGATTGCGAGATTTAAAGCTCTCGAACCGTGTGATGCGTATCGCTTCTCTAATCAGACAAATATTGTGATGTATTGTATCACGATTTTTTGATCGTGTCGAGGCGCGGATTATATACAAATGTTAACATCATCGTGAACATCGTGGGTCGAATTAATTTCCTCTTTTAGCAACATCGAAGATATTATATAAATCAGACGACTTCGAAGAAGGGGATCCATACATTATTCATATTGTACATGTCAGGTCAAGAGCTAAGAGAAGCTATAAACGATGTAGCCCGTGATTTCACACGCGGCGATGAACAAAAAAACGAATGAGAGAGGAATGAGAGGGTTTTCTCGTTCTCGAGTAATTCATCGTATCAGTCGAGCTGCTATCTGGCGAAGGAATCGAGCTCCCGCGTGTATACATCAACGGATAAGAGTATGTCGAGCTTGAATTGGCCTTGTACGCGAATACCATGGCGAAGGTCAGGGGTTCACGATTTCAAGCAGGTGAGCTAGCGTACACTTATGCGCCCGTGGAACCGCGTGTACACGCCTCGTTGTCACAGGTGCAACGAGGTGTGTCGCTCTTGCACGCTTCCACTCGCTTGCACCCTGCACGCCGCGCTGCTCGCGATAAAGAAATATATTTACAACCTGGTAACGCGTGGACCGTTCGAAACGAGACGGGCACACGTGTCGACGTGGATGCAGTGAAAACGAGACGGTACGCGCCGGGCATAGACGAACGTCTGATAAATTTCTGCGAAGAGGATTGTCGCAGTAATGTAGGAATTTGGCCTGATGAATATTCCGGTGCAATGTCGTCGAGTTCCCGTGGACAGAAAGTAAAAAAAAAAAAAAGAAAAAGTATTGCGTTAACGTCGACAGAAACTTCATTTCGCTCTGACAAACGTTTCACTGGAACGGAGCACAATATCGTCTAGCCCGGCGATTTCTCAACGCAAGTTAATTTCACGTGAATTGTCGTTCGACGTGCGCATATCGGGGAAAATAGTTGTTCCGTTGCCACTTTGGGGCGAGAAGCGGAAAAGCCTGTTACGTTATTGGTCGTTGAATAAAAAAAAAAAAGAAGAAAAAAAATTGAAAATCGCCGGCCCAGTCAATCGAGGCGGAATACATTTGAACTCTAATGTCGATCCGCGGGGGAATCAAACTGTGAACTGGAACGAACAGTCGGTTTCAAGGCTGTTTCCCTACCGTGAACAGAATCGGAGACAGGATTTCGTTCCTTCCTCGTCAGTTCGCCGGAACACGCTAACAAACTTAGTCAACGAACGTCAACGAGCTTACGTAACCACGGACGGACGCAGCCCGCTCGAAGGTAAGAAGGTCGTTAATCACGAGACTCCGATCCACGCTGACCTTTCGCTGTCGGAACAGCTAAGAACAGGGATTTCGATTGTTCCCCGAGGCGTCGATCGTTGCACCCTCGAGCATCCGCGGATTCCGCCATTCTGGGAATGGAAAGGAACCTCCGTGTTGAACGGATCTCTATTACAAATGATCTGTGAGCGACAACGAGTAAGACTGATTGTTGGCGCAAATGAACTATTCCCCTCCTTTTTAATACCTTTCGATGAAAATATCTGGAACGCGAATTCGAGCGTTTCACGCGCGTTCGTAGAAAGGAAAAGCGGCGGCGTATATACGCGGAGCGCAACGTGAAAATGTAGAAGGAAGAATTGAAACGTGGCAGTAACGTTTCCCGGGAAGATAAAAATCTCGTGCATAATAACGTGTTACGTGTCGTCTTAAAAAAAAAAAGACGAGAGAGACACTACTGGAACTACCAGTCGTCGAGAAGCCAAGCCCAGTTCGTTTCGTCCTTCCATTACAGTCACCTGCAATCATTCGATCGTACCGGGAGAACATTTTCCCTGATCGCCGGAGAATTTACAGTTCGAAGTCCGTGGCGGTGATTGTCGCCGGGGTTTCGTCGACGACACGAAGGGACTCGCCTCGAGGATTTCGTCGTTCGATAAGGACCCCGGGAACCGGATGTCTGGCGAATACGTAGATGAATCGCACGGGGATGAGTGAAGAAAAACGGGCCGACTTACGTCGAACGTGGTAAAAATAGCCGAGGATCCCGGGTGAAAGAGAGGATTATGAGAGAACAGAATAAATCTCTTCGGATGGACAAGGAGCAAGATTCGTATCGGCTCGCGATTTCCTGTGCGTGGTTCAGAAAGAAATGGACGAAACGGCATTTTTATTGGATCGAGAATTATCCAATGGAAAAGGAAACGATTTTCCTACAAGATCGTTAGATTTAGATAGCAGCCGATAAGAACGGGGTCGCAAGTTGCTAGCAAGGAGATTTCATTTTGCATCTTTGATAGAAAAAGCTGGAAAACAATGTAACTCTAACTTCCGGAAATAAAATAACCCACTCGGGGCGACCTGATCCAAAATCCAGATAGGAACATTCTTTCCTTGTTTTCAACGCGCCATTGAGACTATTCTGTTCGAGGGGAACAAATAAGTAATTTCGAAAAGTAATCACATTTCTCATTTCATGCTCGTATTTCTATGAATATGGGAAACAAAAATATTTCTACCTTCTTTCCAATTGATAAATTAAATCACGGCACTCGTACGCTTATAAATATTATCCGAAGAACAGAGCGAAATGGACAGAAAATTTAGTCACCGCTCCGAGCTTTAAAGAGCGAAGAACATCATGATCGAATGATCTGACTGGTACATCATCCTTCCTGTCTCCGGCGAGTATGTACGCGATACGGTTGCAACAGATGCACCATGAGAATAGCAATGGAAGCGTGCATCCCGTATGCCCGACTCGTGGCATCTCGTACGGGAATTTTCTGCACGTGTCACGGTGCAAAACGTGATCTTGCCCACGGCACGCCCTGCGACCGGCCGTCACAAACAAACGTGTACCATGTGCGCACACGAACAGCCGGAGCACGTGCTTGGATCCGAGATTTGACTCGCACTTTCCATGGTACATATACCGCGGTCAATTATTGTTTCGAATTGCTCCGAATGAAATTCGCTTCGACTCTGACCCCCCTGTAACAATTCGTCTAAATCCCTGAAAAACTTCTGTCTCCTCGGAAAAAAAGGAAAGAAAATAAATGTATCCCATCATTTCGGAACTTATGAAACGGACCGTCTGCGAAAGAAGAAGGCTCGACTGAAGAAATATTGCTCCTGATATTCGCGGGAGCAATAAAACAATGGGAATACCGCGAGAGACTTTTCACGGTGAAACCTGCTGGCGACACGAGGCCTACACGTTCGATATGATGCGGATACGTGCTCGAAACGCTTATTAGCGCCGCGATCGTTCCGCTACGATTGCGTATGCCGATGCGTCCACGTAATAGATACATCTAATCGGTCACTAGCCACGTCGCAATGCTTGGCAACGTGACTACAATGAACGATCGCTTCCTGCAACGATGCCTTCTTTGCCAATACCATCCCGCCCTAACGAGACCTCGACGAGATCTTCTACGACAGGTGGATAAGAAAAAGGAAGTTCGTCAGGTTCGCACGCAGTATCAGCGAATGCTAATTCGCACAACTATTTTTAACTCGCGTGCCGTCGAACACCTGTTAGCCACGAGCGATAGTCCAAGCAATTGGACACTTGGATGAAGAATTAATTCCCGTAGAGAGTTGGACAAAATTGTAATTTCGGATAATTTTCTGTCTTCGTAGATGGGTAAAGAAAAGAAAATGAAAAAAAGAGAGCGTACATCTTCGGTCTTCGTTCCAATTGACACTTTTTCCGCATCAACAACTATTATCGCAAGAACGGCTGCAAGAATTGCAATTTCCACGACGTTCGACGACAAGGAATAATTGTGCAAACAGCCGCGCGATCGTATGCATGAATCGATAATGCATGAACCGCGTGATTCACCGAGAATAGACTCATTAGACACGTCGTTACACATGTGTACCACTTCGTTTATCCGATGTTATTTTCGTCGCGCACGTCGCCGGGCGTAATATCGAATTCAAATTGAACGAACGAGCGGTGGAAATCCACGTGATATACATACGCCGCGCGCTCTGATCGCCAGATCGGATAACGCGGCTGCTCGGCAGCGCGGCGATTTCGAAACGCTGAATTTTCATTCGAAACGGCCGAGAGATCGCGATCGTTCGAAACGCCCGAGCGAGCTTCAATGATCTCATTGACGACGATTAATACCGAAGCAACGATAAAACGAGCCACCGTGTGTTGTCGTTTGGCTGGTTAATCGATTCTATAGCAGCCGCGCGCTCATCGGTTGTTCGGCGTGTTTGTAAATTTGCGTCCTCGTCGCTCGAACGCGTGGAAACAATCGTACGTCCGGAACGATTGAATTTCATGATTGTTCTCATTATGCGGTCCATTATGCGTCGGGACGAGCCGTCTGGAAAACAAACAGTCTAAAGCTGGAAAAATAGCGAACGATGCAACGTCTGCTGCAAACGGCTGCACGCCCCCCGCCCCCCGGGTCTTCCGTACATATTACAGAAGCGTTTCGCAACAATTTTCGAAGCGTGACCCAATACGTTTGCTCGCTACCCTGCGGCGACCGAAATGTTAATAACACCCAATTTCTACACTCCTCCGCGCTCTTCGCGTCAAGCGAATCCACGAAATAAGCGCGGTGTACGAGGAAGAACGAGCGCGTCAATAGAGATGTCGTTAGCCCGTTGGCCCGCGATATCCGTCGTTCGTAATAACGCGACCGTTCAAACGAGACCCGACGATCGGCCGGGGGTTTAAGCCGTGCACCGAGCCCCCGTTCAATTACTTCGATCATTAATTAAACCACCGTGGCGGGGATTGCGCAATGGCGAACAACGCCCGCGCAAGCCACGGCAAAGCACTGGGCAATATCGCGAATCAAATCCGTCGAGGGTGTTGGTGGTCGTGCACGTGTGCAGCCGCGACAGAGGTTGCACTTCACGGCTGGTTCGCATCGGTGCCAAGGTTGCGCTCGCGTTTGGTGCGTGGATTAATCGAACCAGCACGACCACCGCCGAGGCGTCCCCGTTGCCTCTTATCACTAGCTGTCGCGAGCGTGTGTCGCGCACCTACGATAAAGCGTGCGACGGGCACACTTTGCGCGCCGCTGGCTTGGTCCGAGGGTCTAGGCTAAGCAAATAGAGCCGCGGAAATTACGACGAGGAGGTGAAGTTCAATTTCTATGAGCGGCGTTTCGCTGAACGGCCACGGGGTGTCGAGGGGCTGGCGATATTTCAGGCAGAACCGCGCGGCGATTTTTTATGGTTGCACTTGGAGGGTGGAGCTGTTTCTTTTCTTCTTTTTCTTTTTTTTTTGGGAGAATATTTAAACGGAACGCAGTCGCGAAAGGGGGAATATGTGGCCAAAGTAACGGCGATTCGGAGCAGTACGCATCTGGTAACGTTTTCTGAGTCGCGACCCGTCTTTTATGATGGTCGAACGACTTTGCAATCGGCAGTAAGTCGTTTGTAGAATATGGTAATGTGACCGTGGTGAGATGAATATAAAGCCGGTGATCTGGAGCAGTTTTGTAATATATCAAGACGGGGGGCATAATGAATTTTGCACGTCAACGCGGAGAAACGGGTACCAGGTTACCTGAAAGAAGGGTTTGTTCGCATGCGCGCACGTTTCAGATAGAATAATAGTTACTTATGATTATCTCCGGGGGTTCTTTTTTTGTGAGAGTCGGTTTTGTAAGCAGGATGAGTAAACCGTGTGACGCGTGCGATTATTTAACGGCTCACGGGGGACGGGGGAATACGATTTACTGTAACAGCAAGACAATTGATTAAATAAGTATTGATTGCCGTAACAGGCAATCGACAAGCGGCGCGCTATGAAATATCGTTGCCATAAATTACAATTTAACAGAACGAACTCGATAAAAAGAGTGTTCGTACAGTTACAAGGCAGCGGGATTGCCTACACCAAGCAGTCCCCTTCCTTAAAACACTGCAACCCAGCGTTCGGACGCATTTAACGACAAATTAACACGTAACAACGTAAACTTGCTCACGTGCGCGAATCAATTAATAATAAGAAAAACGTCCGACACCAACGAGACCAAATTTTTTTACACAACAGCACATCGAATCGAAAAAGCATCGCCGTTGCGGTTCTACGTCCACCCGCAATCATCGTTTGTCCGGCGCGAATCTGCCGATGCAACGCCGATCCAGATACGGGAAAGGAAAGGGGAAGAAACAAACAGGAAAAGGAACAGCTGGGAAAATGGACGGAAAACGTGGATACCTGTAAAAGCTTGAAATGCGTCATTCTGCGTGTTGCTCGGCAATAGGGGCACGCGATAACGCTCGGAAAGCCTCATAAATTGCAGACAGGGGCGTAGATAACGAGGAGGCGCATTGGCGTGACCTTCTCGCGGCGAGCGTTTGCAGGCCGCTTTAAAGCCTCTTTTAAAGCCGCGGCTGATAACGACCTGTTCGCGAGACTACCGTGAACGCGCATACATACGTTTTCGCTCGCGAATTGCAACGCGCCATTCAAGTTTCAATAGCCGGCCTTCACCCTATGCGTTCGACGCCAGACTCGCGAGCGTTTAAACGCCTCGAGGAGCGAGTAGTGCATGCCTGGGTGGGGGAGGGATCTGTGTGAGTCACTTTGCTTCGAGATACGGACGCGACGCTTCGGTTATCCAGTGATAACACTTGCGAGCAGACCAGCGATCTTTAACTGCTGAGCGGTGTGAGGGGTCTCCGCGGGTGTGTCCACGATATGGATGATTTTTTAATGCCAGTTGAAACAGTGACCCGTGGACTAGACTGTGTAGAATAGCGGGGAAAAGGATCGATTTTATTATCAATTTGGGGCGACAGCGGAACGAATAGTTCTTTTTGCTCGAAATCGGTGAAAATTATTTCGTCGGATCGATGGAAAACGAATATAAAGTATTTGATAGAATGTTAATAATTTACGTACGCCCAACCTGTCCACTGATCTAACCTGTTCTGTGTGCACGTGTACGCATGTGTATCGGTAACGCAACGATAAATAAGTTTCGCGTGTCAAACTTCAAACGGAAGGAAGCTTCCGAACGACGGTCGCGTTGATCTTGAATGAATCTCGATCTCCCGATCGCTCCCTCGATCGAACGAATTTTCGGCTCCAATGCCCGAGACGTATGTAACGTAACACTTTCCCCATTTCACGATCTGTTTCTGTCGCGAATGCCACCGTGCTGTGTATTTGAAACACAGGATTCTTGAATGGACATTGCCTGAATGAGACTCGACACCCTAATTCCCACCCTTGGACGTATCGAATTTCCGCTCCTATATTCGAAACGCGTGTATTTTAAACGCTTCGACGATTTTACGATCCCGATGCGCCCATTCATATTTCCTACAGTGGTACAGACATCGAAATTTTCCGGCCGCGAGACATCTGATTCGGGATTACGTTTCGTGTGTATCGTATGGCATTCACAATACGACGCTTGCTGCATAGCGGGCGTTGTACAGGGCGATCCAAATGGAGTGTCACGTCGTCGAATTGAAATAAACAAGAGGGTAAACGGTATTGAAAGAATATCACAGTTCCTTAAAAGCGAAGAACGAAAATCAACGTTCATATCTCCAAGAAAAGTGAAGATGAAAAATTCCCGATTAATAAACGTTTCTTAATTTAATTTACGGCGACCACAGCTACACGCGGGACACCCTGTATTGCAGGTAAACTCACAGTAGAGTACTCGTTCGGAGAAAACTAATGCAATTCCCGTTGGTGCACGATACAATAATGCTCAAGTAAATGAGACACGGTTTAAGTAGATTGGTACGGTGCCCGGTCAGACAGCGCAGTAACGCCTATTGAAACACTGCGTCAAGTGAAGCAATTACTTTACTTGGATATCGTTTGCAATTGTGATGGCTGCTTCAATTCACTGACAGGCCGGATTACTAGAGGATTTATACTTAATATTTACATTTTTCCTACGACCGCTAAAACTTTCGCCAGTTTAAAACTTTTGCCAGTGAAACGATTGTAAGGTGGGATAACTTGGAGAGTAGATAAGAATGAACCTTGAGAACGGTGATAATTGATCGTCTACCAGCAGTATGCTAATTATCGTTCGCGCGTTTCAACAGGCGGTCTCGTTTAGGTACCATTAGAGCTTGAAGCTCACAACGCGAGGTGACGTCGTTTTTGATCAGCCAGAACCCCCGTGAAAGTTCTAATTGACGATGCATTCGCCAAAACGAACTTGTACACGTAGGCTGAAACGTGTACAGGCGCGAATCAGTGGGCCGCTTTGTTCGTTCCAATGGAAATCGAGGAAAACGATCGTGGAAGTTGATTAATGGCACTTTACCACTGCGATTAGTTCGCAGGGGACAGTGGTTGTCGCGAAGTTGCGGGGTATAAAATTAAATACAGAACAAAGAGAACTTTATGAGAGACAAATAGGCCTCACACAGGCGGCCAATTAACGGTGCAACGTAATCTTGCGAGAAGTCTTAATGGAACTTGGTGTTTTATCATCTTGGTCATATAATTCTTGTGAAATCCGGCGTAAAACTAATGTCACGAGAATGCACTAAATGGCACACGTCTGACGACACAAAGAATTGGGTCCCCCTTTGACGACTGCGGCCTATGGGACGGAAATGGAAAGTGTCGAATTCCACGTGCACGTACAGAGTGTACCATTTATAGAAAACTGCCCCCTGAATATTATTGGCCTCCGTTTATTTGAACCGCAATAGTCGTGTTTAATCGCACGCTCATTTCCAGCTACGATATAATAATACTCTGTTTATCGTCACCTCCATTTCGGGCTTTCTAAAAATCTGAAAAAAATTCTGCGGCACTTATCGAAGTCTCTAACTTTCGTATACAATCGTTTCATCGAGGGAAAAGTTTCACTCGAAACGTGTCCAGGAGGCTCGTGGACTGTTAATTTGTTCAAAATCGTTTTCGACCGTGACGTCGATAATGTCTGACGAATCGGTAACGTCGTGTAAAACAATTCGAACGCGCGGTCGTCAACGATTGAATTAGTATTTTGCTGTCAAGATATACATACAAGTGTTCCCGCGGGACCAATGCTGGGCCTGAGTCCCCTGGATGATGGCGGTCACCGACATCATCGGTTTCTCCTTCTTCATCATCTTGACCGTCCTCTTGTTCGTCCCGCTTCCACTCGACACTTTTAATTCGTTTACCGTGGACACCTCGCCGAACCGGGATCCAAGTTTCAAGCGATACCCGCGCGACACCCTGGTCGCGTCATCTCGAAAAACCAAAATCGTCCAGCCACCTGCTTCCTCCCTTAAATCGAGCTAACTGCCCCGTCCCTTTTGGTATCGATTTGGTTTCGTTCACTGCGCTGCTCTTTGGTTGTTTCACGCTCAACCGGTCAACCCTCGATCGTTCTACTATTAGGAACAGGCATGGATCTTACTGCTTAAACGGGAAATGTTCTCGAGTCGTTTCACAATTCGGTCCAAAGGAAAATTTATTAACGAAAGTGAAAGAATTGCGCTTCCTCGAAAATGTCAGATATTCAAACCGTCTGCGCGGAACTTGAGAAATTTTTTTCGCGACCGAAATCATCTCGGATACGAGGATTGATATCGTTCCTTTGCAAAGGACGACGCAAAAATTGATGTACGATTTTTTCTCTTAGTCATGGATCTAAGTGGAACTGTAATTTTTATCGTGGCCCGAATTGCGGAACGATTCGCCTCGCTGCGCTCTTCGCCAATCGTAATTCCTTATTCAAGAGGAAAGGACAAGAATGCCGGGAACACGGTTGAGGAGGAATAATGGTCGCAGAGAGATAAATAGAGCTGGCAAATCCAAACCAGATAGAGTTTCTGTCGGAACAAGCGCAAAGCTCTGCATACAACCTCCAAGCGGAGTAACGCGAACGGCAAGTTTGACTTGGCAAAAATGAACGCTCCCAACGACCGTCGTGTTCCGCCCAGAATTGAACTAACGGTAACCAAAAATTGGATACAGAAAGCCTGAACGTCTCTGTTGCGCCCGGTATGAAACGCGCGCGCGCGCACGAACCGAGAATAAACCAGCGAAATTCACGGAGAACGGCGGTAGAAGCGAAGGAAAATGAAAGTCGGAAAGCGACACCGGTTGAGATCAAAAGACTTCGGCAGACCGACCCGTCCCGGCCGACGATATTTCACGTTTCTTACAAGTTCGAGCGACTGGCAAAGGAAAACCGAGAGCCGTGTCCGAATCCACTGAAAAACCATCCGCAAAATCTATACCGCGTCCTAGTACGGGCACAAGCCACGCAATAATCGATAACATTCGTGAACCTGGCAAGCGGCTCCAATTTGTCGCAATTTTCTATATTCCCACAAAAATACGAAAATTACCGCGGAAGTCAGAAATTCGCGAAAAAGAAAAGAAATAAACGCCGAACGAGGTTTCGCGTTCCCCTGAATTCCGTGCAGGTGTGCACGGACTTAATTAATAGCGGCGGTGAAATCATACGAAGTCCATATCCAGTTGCCCGCGTTTCGCACCTTCGATCGACTGTCCCCGAGAAAATCGAGAGAATGTGACCCAACGAACTCCAGATATGCGTTAACGCGTGTCGCACTTCGACCGACGCGAATTGTACGGGCGACATACGAGAATCGGACACGTTTTTGCCTGGCCCTGCGCGGTTACGCGACCCGCCGTAACACGAAGATCGTCATACAAGGTGCAGTACTCTTCCTAGAGACCTCGACGTCGGTGCACAGACACCGGGGTAACTGGAATTCCATTCCTGCAGTCGTCGTTACGAGCGTCGACCTTGACCAACAGCATGCAGCCAGCAAAATGTGATTGCCTTGGGTATGGCAGCGCCGGCGACAATCGCCGCCACGGGGAAACAATGCTTACGTAACGCGCACCGGCAATTATGCGAAATGCAACGTATGTCCACGTGCGTGCAGAGGTGCATATTCTATTCTCTTGGCGTGCGGTACATCCGCCTGGCGACTTGGTACGCGTAACGTAGAACGATTATACTCGCGACACGGGGCCTGTCTCATCGTTACGCAAAACCTTTCCAAATCGTGTGAAGGAAACGAAGGATCGCGGAAGAAATACATAGGGGCAACGGGGGCCAACGAAGATAAAAGGGGTGTGCGTATCTTGATTTTGTTTTTATTGTTTTGTTCGGTCGATTTTTATTACGGCGATCGATCACGAACGAGGGTGGAAGAGGAGAACGAGAGGACGCACTTCTAATGGTAATCGCCGGAGTTGAGGTTGAAGTTCAAGGTTACCGACGAAGAGGCTACGTCAGACCCTGTCTACCGAGAAAGACGAATCGATATACACCGGGTGCTCCCTGAGTAAGGAAGTGCACCGCCTGAAGGCTATGGAAGAAACGGGGTTAGATTCGTACGAGAAAGATCGCTGCGGTATTCGGGTCAGTTGCGCTCGATCCGTCGCGATGGGAATAGTTCGGAAATGTATGTTTAAACGATGAAAGTGTTGGAAACCGTTGCGGTTAAAAGAAACACCGAATGCTCTTAAAATCCTGCTGGTCCGGCGATAATTTAATACGACGTCAATTGAAATGGGCGTAGCGAAAACGAGGAAGAAGACATTGAACACCCCTTTCACGGAAAGCGAAACGAGGAAAAGAAAACCGTGGATAGTCGGGGCATTTCGGAGCGATCCGACGTTGCTTCGGAGGATTCTTTAAAGCGGCGCCGACAACTGGAGCACAATATCGTCCATTTATCTTCGAAAACAACGCAACGGAGAACAAAGGAGGCCTCGACAGGCATGATTTATTTATTCCAGAGCTACTGAACACGGTATGTTATTGTCATTTGCAGCGCGAAAGTTAATCGATAACGCACGCTCCACCCGTTATTCATTTCTCACGTGTCGGACGTGCAGGCTGTTTCTACTGTGCCTCGACCGCTTCGCAGACGAAATTAATTTAACAATCCGTATAGCTGTTCACCTATGAGAGACATTTCCCATTCGCGGGCAAATATGTTCCCCGCTTTCCCGGCAACGCTTCCGAATCAACTTACGCCAGGGAATCTATTTAACTTGTCCCCGGTCTGCCCGCGACTCGCGCGGCCAAGCGATTACGAAATGCGATACCCGCGACTGTGCAGAACGCAAGGAAAATTAATTTTGATAGCTTTGCCCTGTCCAGCGAACACCAGGAAAAACAAGATCGATACCGTGTATCGAGCAGCGAGCTAAGTTGCACGAGCAGAAAGGGCGGCACAAACTTGTTTACGACGCGAGGAGGCGACGACGAAACAGGGAACTTGGTGTATGCAGCGTATTTGAAAGCTAACAAAAAGTTAATCGCTGCAATGGTGGCCGTCGCCATCAGAGGTCAGACGGGACCTTTAATGCTGCGTAGAAGATTCAAGAGTGAGAGAAGGGTGGGCTAAACTGCGCACTTTCGCAGTTAGGGGACGATGATTCACGAACGCATCAGCCAATGCACTCGTGCACAAGTATGCAAAACATAATAAATCCTATTAAATTACATATACCGTTCACAATCTTCCAATCAGACACGAAATTGATAACCGAAATGACTAATCGGCCACCGCGATATTATCCTTCCGCGACGAAAATCAATTGTAAATGTGAACAATAATTTGCGATACGAATTGTCGCAACGTGCAGCAACGTACTATTTTCGTTGTTCCCTTCGTTTTTATCGCGTTCGCGCAGTTGCACGTGAATTACTAAATGAACGAGCGCGAAACAAAACGTAGCAGCGAAAAGTAGCGATATAGTCCGAACCGCGAGCGAACGATTCCACAGAGAGACTTGATTTCCGCTGGCACAGCCCAAGGGAGAAAGAAAGAAGTCCGCGCGCAAGTCCATCCCGTTCGCCGAAAATATGCACGGCGGTGTTTTTCGACGGCACGAAGAGGGAACGTTACAGAATATGAGACGGCTTAACAAACGACCCGTATATATGTATGCAGCGGGTGGTTGCGCGGTGAATAACGCGGGCCGTCGTAAATTTTACATGGCTCGCTCGAAATGGTCGCGAGATTCGACGAATTTCGTGCGATCGAGGACAAAGATCGTTCGTTTCTCGCTTGGCACGTGCAACTACGACCGGGCGTAATGCTCGTAACACGCTTCCGCGGCGAAGTCGCCCCGGTACAAGTCACGTTTGATTACGACACGCCGCGATAATATGCATTGCACGATCGATAAATGTTCGTGGCATAAAGCTGACGGATTACGCCGCTGTCGTCGCGGTCTTTGGCATCGAGATGAAAAATGCGAAAGGTTCGACGCGTCGTTGGGGAATGCGTGAGGAGATACGTTTCTCCGTCGGGATTGTACGAAGGACCAGCGTCCAGATCGAATTCGCGGTCGACGATTTGACATCAACTGTGTGAAAAATGGTTCCGCCCGAAAGAAGGCGATCCGCGTGTTCGACGCTGTCTCTTTCATACGCATCTCTCGTTACAGTATCGTCAAACGAATCGCACGCGACGAAGAAGCACACATACACGCGGACATTCCCGTGCCTACGCGGCCAATCCGTCACACGGTCGTGTTGCATTGTTACGCAAACGTGGCGAATGCAGCGGACTGTAAGAAGACACGTTCTAGCGTGGAGGGACACGGTGCATTTTTTTTTTCGTCTTTGTTTTTTTGTTTCCGTGCGCCATTTACGTAACGTAGGATCAATGACGCTTGTCTAGGTATGCATTACGACAAACACGATTCCATGGAATACCCCGGTGAACTTCGTATTCGATGTCGAGCAGCCTTGGTATTGTAACACTTAAAAATTCCGCACGTAACCAGGACAAATATAAACAAACACGCGAACGTCCCGTTCTGCCATTGAACTTCACCGCGTTGCACAATTCGCGAGCATATCAATGCATAGCCAAACTTCTGTCCGATTGCGAGGAAAAAGGAAAACGAAACAAAAAAAAACAAAAGTGCAGAGGCAACCACGACGGTTCCTCCGACGTTCAGAATGCCAAGAGGCGACCATTTCCCCGCCGAGTGCGTGTACGGAATATACCACTGAAATTCGTTTCGTCACTGCTGCACACGCTGATCGAACCGAGGCGGCGAGAGTTCGCGAAGATTCCGCGACAATACACCAAACAACCTCGGACTCTACTAGAAAGAAAAAAAAGACCGAGCACAATCGTTCCACGATTCGTTACCAACGACCTACGAAACATTCTCGAGAACCATACATTCACACACGTGTCCAGCACGCTCCGTACGAAGAAACAAACTATCTCGGATTCAGCTCATTTCCAGGTAAACGCACGCGACGGTGACACGTTCCTCTCCGCGGCACACGTGCCGCGCAAACGAAGGAAACACGCCGCCACATTTATGTAGCTGGCAATCGACAGAGCCATAGAAAACCGCGAACGGAACCGTGCCGCCCGCGCGATAGGACCGGCAAAGAGCGCAGCGTGAAACGCAAGGCGGAAAGTAAGAGCGCGTAGAAACGGAATAAAGAATACAAGTAAACGAGTGTGTGATGGCTCAGGCGCGTAACCCGACTCACCGACTGACTGACTCAATGACTGACTGACTGACTGACTGACTCGGAGATGCACGGCGCTAAAAGCAACTGAGTACCAGCCGGCCGGTCTGGCTCGTTGCATGTGAGCGTGCAGCCGATGGAGTGGCAGAGGTGGGGGCAGGGAGGACGGAGCTAAAGTGCAGAAGGTGGGAGAGGTAAGGGGGGCACGTCGGTGGATCGTGAGGCGGTGAAGGACGAAGAGGAGGCGACGGAGGACGAAAAGGTGGCGGCGGTTTAGGTGGAACAGTGCAGTGGGGAGGGGAGAGAATGATCGAGGAGGAAGGAGAGCTAGCGGAGTCCCGCCTGACAAGCTACGTTCCATCTCTACTTGCACTTCTCTTCGAAAGCAAAATGTCGCGCGGAGATCTCGACTGACCGCCTCTCGATCATCGATATCGGCATGCATCTCGCGTCGTTTACATAATTCGCAATGGGTGTCGCTGAAAGTGTGCTTAACTTCTCTTTTTCTCTCTCTCTCTCTCTCTCTCGCTCTCTCGCTCTCTCTCAACCCGCGATTTTGTATACGTGTGCACGTATTTTACCGATTAGCCGGTTATCAACGATTGCGTAGAGGAATGTGGGTCAGTGGATGCGATAATTGGCGAGGTCGAGAGCGATCCTCGAACTTTCCTTACCCGATTCATCGTCCGATTGGGGAAACGCGAGCAGCGCGTCGCGGACACGCGTTGCGTTGCATCGTTACCTGCAAAGGTGTGTGATACAGGGCGATAGAAATGTAACCTTACCTCTCGAGGTCTCTGCGAGCGAGTTTAGCGCGATGCGACTGGAGGCGGGAGAAGGGATGGACGTTGGAGCGAGGGAGCGAGGGAGAGATGAACGACGGACGAGAATGAGAGCGGAGGAGAGATGAAAAGAGACGGACGCGGAGAGATAGAGCTTGCGCCGTCACTGTCGAGCTTAGGAGTCAAGTTCTAGTACACGGCCGAAACGGGAGAATCGACCTCCCCTCTTGGATCCCCACCACGCTAGCTGGCTAGTGTGGCTCGTCCAATGGCGCGGGCACGGTGGGGGAAATCGTGTAAAGCTCCGACGGAGGGGAAGAGGACGGGTTGCAATGTCGAGCGTGCGCGACGGCCGAACGCTCGCATGGGGATCCTTCTACCAGGTGACCGAAATATACACCTTCGCCACGCCGCGGTGCATGTAACCCGCGAATCTGATAAGGGAATAAGCCGCGGCTAGGTGCCTCTAACGAAGATTTACGTTAACCGCGTGTAACGAGCGACGACCAGAAGCTCAATCAGATACCAGCGTTTTCGTGAAGACGCGGGGGCTTTAAGCGTGAACCCTCGGCGGGAGGAGTCGCGAGGGTTTTATTGGACGCGGGGTTCGGGGGTACGAAACACCGTGGAATCCGCGTGGAAACGATTATAATTAACGATCGGTGGCTTTCTGCGTCGAGCGTAGCGCGGATCTGTCGGCAAGCGTGTATAAATTAACGAAGAGACCAGATCGCTGACAGAGATTGGAGAAGGGTTGCGAACGATCGTATCCCGTTTGTGTATCGCGAGTCGATAACGCCTGTTCGCCGCAGGCAAGTAGTGGCGTGGTACGTTCGCACGAATGCGCAGGTAGTTATGCGAGCTGAGGTGCGAGCAAACCAATGCCAATTCCGCGTAAAACATTTCTGCTCCGAGAGCGAACGGTTCGCCTCCGATCGTTTGGGGGGGTTGAAAAGTTACTTTCACGGATTCGAGTCGACGATCGGAGTCAAATATAGATACAAACGAAGATAACAAAGCACAGTCGAACCTGGAAAAAAGCTATCAGTCCACGCCGTTTTTCTTAAACACGTGCCACTTGTCGAATATTTTTAAAACGCTATCGTAACATCTTCAGAAATAACTCAGGTGAAATACGTGTCCACGTGTTTGTATCGACAACACGAATATATTCAACCCAGTGGCGTTCACTTGTCTCCATTTGACGGTTCCACCTTTTCTTTCCTTTTTACGTAAACCACGTTGCTTTTACAGAAATACAAAAAAAAAAAAATGATCCCCGCAGCGGCCTTTCCTGGAACGGAGGACGCACCTGTTCCAATACCATCCCGATCTCCATATGCACCGCAACGTCATACTAGACACACCCCGTTCTCTGTTGTCCACGCCGGGAGCAGCACGATTTTTCAGGAAGTTCCTCGACGCGTTCGTTTCTGTTTTTCTTTTTTCATATCGGCGGTCACCGTTTTTGGCGCATATGCCAGGCCAACCGACACCCTATAGCACAAGCACGGTAGTCACCTGTGCACACACATGCGTGCACAAAACACATGTATACACAAGGTGTAGCATCGTGTATACCAGGCAGCGTCTCCTGCCTGCTGCGTTCCTCTCGCTGCAAAACTCGCGCGTGCTTCATATGTCTCTCTGTGTTAGAGTGCGCCATAGCCGATTGTGTGCAAGTGGTCGTCAAGGTTAGCCACCTACTCGCTATCGCGAGCTCGTGCACTCTCCGCGGATGCATTTGAGTCGTCTCTTGCCAGCTTTAAACTTTATTACGTGCTCGCCCGCGCCGCAGCGAATCGAGGAAACGAATCTCCAGCCGCGATGGTTCAGCGTTTATGACGTTACACGCCTCCGAGCACGCATTACGGCACGGTTTCGTCGTTCATTTCTTGCATGTGCGTATTGCGATATTGTTCGCGACGACAGTTCCCCCGAGCTGATTTTATTTAGAGACACGACGGTCCGAAAGGAAGAGTTTCGAACGGGAACTGTTTGTTCTCGTTGCCACTTGGACCGGCCACGTTTTCAATTGAACGACGAGGATTATGTACCGCGGGGAGTAGCAGTATTTGCTGCGGCAGAGGTAGGGCACGGTGCAGCACGGTATCCTTGCTCGTTTTTGCGAACAGGTGAGCAGGACGAGAAAAGGTTAACAGGACTCGACGATATTCCGTTTACATTCTTCGCCCGGAACTGGTTTCTCCCTCGTTCGCCTGGTAGAGATGCTGCCGCGGTCCCTTATATATTTGGACCGTATAAAAGTAGCCAAACGTGTGAGAAAATCGATGACACTAATGCCCGGGGAATTTCGTTTGCGAACGTGCAAGACAGCCGCGACAGGAACGGAAAAGCTTGGCTCACTCTCGGGGAGTGTAATTCGCGCCGCTGTCGCCCGTTGTTGCTTCTGCAAGTAGCAATTGCTTTTAATAGCAACAGTGATATGCCGCACGCTCCCCCCCGCCCCGAAAGAATACAGTTTTACCGAGTGGCTAGCGATATTTTCGCATCGAACGTCGGCAACGCAGACGCGCAGAACCGATTCGATTAAGATACGACGGAAGCGTGGTTTGAATACGAAGGAAGTTGAGGCGAGCGGTAGCGGGGAAGGAAGAAAGAAGAAAAAAGTGTCGGACCGATGCAGGCCAGAAGAAAGCGACGCGGTGCAGCTGTTTCGCTGCTCGGTCCGGTTGCACAATGCAAAATTCGGGTTCTAATTCTAAAGCGAGCACCAATCAAACCCGGCCATTGTTCACCCATGAAAGCTCGCAATTTTTCGGGGTTAATCGGGTACCTTGAAACCTAATAAGCGTCGCGGCGACGCTGTCGGACGTCGTTCGATCGTCGAAAGAAAACAAATCTCTACGGCGAAGACGCGACGAAAACGTCGAGCGAAAAGTCCGTCCTCTCCGCTCGAACACCGCTTGGAATACGCTTCTGTCGGATCGGTTCGCGGTGTGTCGTTAATTGACCGTTGTATATACGATCAAAGAAAAATCTTTCTTCTTTTCTTATTTTTGTTTTTTGAATCGACGTGTGTATAGGGTCGATGCGAATTTTAGAATTGGGCCACTTTTGGTAAGCGCCGCTGTACGCAGAATATACAGTTATCGAGATAATTGGACAATAGTCGATCAGCGACAGCTGTCGTGCAATGTTACTAGTAACATAAAACTCTCGGGGAAACTGCTGTCATCCCCCTCGAACCGGATCAAACCCCGCGAATCACGAGCCGTCATGTAAGAAATGCATCCAAGTGGCCAACAGATCTCCCCCGGGTGTATCTGATCAGTTACACGCCGAGGCGGCAGCACTTACGTCCCGCTATAAATAATGCTCGTTCACGAGGAACGAGAGGAAGGATGATCAATCAGGTGTGGGTGGAAGGGACAGGCTGAAACGTGGCAGCAGCGAAAGAGATAGAACAGTCAAGGACAACGTACGTGACCACTGCATTGCGACGAAAGAATCAAGCGAGCTCCAAAAATTCGGTTTCCCTTTCGTTGGTGAACGAGCGAAAAAGTCGACTGTCCGTACACCTGGGTGAACGTATAAACAGTTCGTTCGAACGGTGTGCTCGAGGTCCGTCCAAAAACTTGCATATTCGTGAACAACGACGAGCTACAACTTCTTGGAACTGTCTGGCAATGAGACAGGGGGCCACGAACGACGGATGATTATCAAAGCGAACGAGGAAGCGTCAATAAATGTGTTCTCCGGGCAATTTCTGTTGAGTTACGTACGATTCAGCGCGTTGCTCGATCGACAAAGGTTCTTCGCCGATGCATCTTGCAACAGTTGCAGTTTTTCAAATGGACAAGTAGCTGGAACGATTTTTTCTCGAATTATTATTGCTCGACTACCGTCGATTCGATCGTACTTCCGAGTTTGTTAATGCAACTAAAACTGTCCATGGTAGTATTGTTTTTATTCAATTTTACGAACACCTACGCCCATGTGACACCTGTCCACTTAATTTTCCCGCTGACTGTATTCTGCGTTCCGCTTTAGGGAATACGTATGTCGTAAATTTGATGAGGTGCTGAATCTTATCATACGCGTAGAATGTTGGGAGAGTACAGTTGACGCGAATATGGTAGCAGAGAAAAAAAGGAATAGTTCAAACAGTCCTTTCTTTTTATGTCCTTCTTTTTTTAGTTTACACGTATATCCCCTCGTACGCTCCCTTTGGTCCATGAAACAAACCTTGACCAAGTTAAGGATAAACGCATTAAGGTTCCACTCGCTCGTGAGCCAATCAACCGAAGAAAGTGCTTAACGGAAAGCAAATTATTGTTTGTTCTTACGTTCAGCAAGTGTGACGATAGGGGTATAAAAATATAGAGCCGAGCCTTTCGTGCTCGTGTTACATTATGAGACGCGCGCTTAGCAAAATAGAGCACGCATTGTAAAAAATAATCGTTCTCTTGGAAATTATGAAACAGTAAATGAATAATTACTTACGTAACCCTGCCTGAAGGAAACACAGATTACACTATTGGAAAAGGAACGTCGCGCAACTCACCTGTAAAAACGAAAAACAACCAAATTTAGCACATTATTGTGCGCATTATATTATTCGCAATAAAAAGAGCCAAATAGCAACGAAGAAATTACGTCTCGCGTAATCGCGTACATTACAAGGATTGGAACACTCCGGAATGGACGTTCGATCGTTGCACGCGAGACTCTGTCGCCGACAAAATTTTTAGAACGACAGCTAGAAGTCGCAATTTTCCACAGCACTGTAATTACAATGACGAATTGTTTCTTGCCTCTTGATAATAGACGGCCGCCCTAACGAACCCAGTCCCCTGAATACGTAATGCGTTCTCCAAACCGAACGAAGTTAGAAGAATAGAACTTGCAATTAGTCTCGCGTCCGAACTATTCACCTGGTCGTGTATATACGTATACATACGTGAAAATATATACACGCTGTTCAAATAGGAAATTACATTTTTCAATGCGCCAATATTATTACGCTCCCTTTCAAACTTCTATAGCAAACAAAAGAATGGATAGAAGAAAAAAAACAGAAACCAGCATCCTTGGGTGAAAAATAATTAGTACATTCAATTACGTGAAAAATGTATCTGTCTCTGAATTTGCAATGGTTAATCCGAAGTTTGTTCTCACAGACAATCGCCCATAATTGTTTCCAACGATCTTGGGACTGCTTCTGCGTAAATTGTGATAGGTTCCCTAACTTGTTACGTCCCAAGCAACTCGTGGGACCAGTTGTTACTCACGGAATCGACGAAAGCGCGAACTTTACAATGACGTTCGCGAAAGCACCGGCTGCGTGATTTCCTGTTACAAGGCCCTCGGAAGCGCGTTTTACGTGACGCGCTTCCATTCGCCGGATCTCGCGGGAATGTCAAGGTTCCCGATGCAATTTCACGCTGAAACGCGATTCGTGCCGAGGAGGAGCTTTCCCCCTGGAAATCGTGGAAAACTTGGCGAGACCATCGGCTATCGAACGACCCGGGAAATTGGGTCAAGTGCGGATTTTCCGAAGGGACGCCAGTCGCGAAGAGAGGAAAAAGAGGTTACAGTTACGATTTATCTAAATTTTTTGACTTAAGGCGAATCGAGAAGTTTTTAATCTTTCGGCTCGCATTTGACGGAAATTTTTGGAAAACGTGGAATTCAATTGCGATTATTGAACTGGCACGAGTTTCGAATTTTTCGCGGTGGAAACGGTCGTGTAATTTTCAGAGAGTCAAGAAGGAATATGGGATTGAGAATAAATAACAATAATTAACATTTGTGAATTATTGCGGCACGCGGTCGATATTTAAAACAGAACAAAAAAAAAACAGATAAATGTCGGCAATATATGTTTCGCCGTGGAAAACGCATAAAATAGAACAATAAGCTGCGCGTGGCACTGGAAACAGAACGACAATAATAAAAGCATTCGCTGCTAAAAGCGAATATGGGTCAGCCAAATGAGCCAGGATTATGAAGGATGCTCTGTACACGGCACGTCTGAACGAAAGACTTCCCGTCCCATGCAAGCGTAACTTTTCGGTGGCCAGGATTTTCGCAAGACTTATTGTAGCAACATTCTGTGCCAGTCAACTGTAATAAAAAGAAAATTGTCTAATTGTACATCGGATAGATATTGCGCATGGTTCTTGATGATAAGACCTGGCAATGAGCGGCCTGTGAGTGCTATTCAAATGAAGAACGAAGGATCTTTGGGGAAAAAACTTGCAGAGATACCTGGAACTCGTTAATCAAAGAAATCTTCGAAGGTAAATGCAATTTGCTCTCACTCGCGCGTCACTGTCCGTTACCCGGCATATTTCATGAGTTGCGTGGGTGGTTAATTAAAAGTCGTCAACGTCAAGATCGCGCGAAATAATTGATGGATTTACATTATTTACGAAAACAAAAATTTAGATCACAACGATTACGCCGATCCTCAAAACTGAATTGTTTAATGCACTCGAGTTGCCTCGCGATCTTTTACAAAACGTCTCCGAAATAATTCTGAAAACTTCCGATCGATGTTACCATTGACAAAAACCAAACAGTGCCCAGCCAACAATAAAAATTACAAACTAAGAGAAAACACCCTTGAAGTAACCCCTTTCATTGCAAACGCGCGAACAAATATCGTACCGAGCTCGTGCCCGGTAATAAATACAAGCAATTGTTCAATTCCAATCCTCCGCATTCACGGTTGTTAACGAAATCCACCGTAAACGAAACAACGCACGACCCGCCCGCGAAGTAATCCGCGATATCTGGGGAAACCTGTTGGCCGGCATACGGAATCGCGTAATATAGGTCGGGCGTGGATTACATCGGGCGCAAGTGCGACAGGAATAGAAAGATATAGGGTAAAAAAGACGGGAGTCATTGCGAATCCAATGGGACACGTGGGTGTCCCGTATTCCGAATGGGGATAAAACGTTCACGTAGAAAATACGATACCCGGCGCACCTGTGTCTGGAATTGAGGGAGACCGGGAGGATAGGCGAGGCTGGTCAGAGTACGCAAAAGGAGGAGGCAAGTAGGTCAGTAGGTGAGTCGTGCTAAACAGCGTACAGGAGTGTCCCGACATTGACCTATATGTCTACTTTGCGTGTGCACTTGCCTTCCCCTACCGTGATCCCTCTTTTCACGCTCTCATCTCGCTCTCCCTTTCGCCGGGCTCTCTCTTTTCGCACAGCACAATCCCCTCCAGCGATGCACTTTCCAACCAATTGCATATAGGGTCTGGCTTGCACTTGGTTGGAGTGCACTTTCCCCACCATCGCGACGCCACCCCGGCGCCGGACCGTCCTTTGCCACCCTGGAAGCAGACGCGATCGATGGACCGACGAGAACGACCACCGGAACGAGCTTCGCGATTTATGCTGAATTATCCAATTTGGATGGGGGATAAGGTGGCGTTTTAGGCGGCTGGTTATTTCGACGGATCGATGATGAATTGGGGGATGTTTCTGGTAAAATGTGAGGGAGAACCAGACCCTTTGCACTACGTATAAGTTATTTTTAGAGATATGGCAGAAGTTGATTCACGAATGTTGGATAGAAAAGAAAGCTTTAGCTATCTGTATGTACCTGTAAGAAATTTCGTATTGAAACGATACAACTAGGGATACTGTGTACCCACTATTCTCTGTCGTTACAATCAATTTCTAGCTACTCCGCTGAATTGCGAATCGTTTTTAACTGCAATAGTGCATAGTGCGCGGTGTAGCATCCCCGGTACCTCGTAATCGATTAGATGTTACAATTTTAATTATTGGAAGAAAAATCGAAAATTATCCCTGTACGTTAAGGACAACGCAGAAGACGAACGAACACTTTCATTTAAACATGACGGCGATAATTGGCGATATAAAATTAAAGCATTCAACGAAACAGAGAAGATGTATTAACAGGTAGCGCGACTCCGTTCGGTTACCTTCGTTTTCCTCGAACGACGATTTTTCTCCCCTCGCCAGTCTTATCCGAAAAGTTCGTCTTATCCACAAAAATCGTAACGACCGCCTCGTCGAGGACAAATATCTTGATAAATCGTTTCGCAACGTACACGCATGCCTGAATGCGTGCTCGTAGCCTTGCGGAAATATAAATAGCGATCGCGATAGAAAAGGAGGGAAACTTGACCGAGTCAGTCACACTCCACGTGTTTTTCTCACGCCCGTGCTTGTCGAGCTTTAGCATTATACACCAAGAGGACGACGAAGACCCTGGTCTAGCCGGTGTGTTACGTAAAGTTCCGCGGCCCTCTGTGGGAATCCGTTCCCGGCTTGTTTTATCGCGAAAACGACCTGCCACTTTCGATTGTGTACGTACACCTACCCACTTCGCAATCGCAAATAAATAATCGGAGTTTTCCTCCGGGGAACGGAGGAAAACGGTTTGTCGTCCGTTCTGGTAGAATTAATCCGCTTTCCGCGAATGTTTTCACAGGTGCTCGAATGTTGATTCTAGGCGACGTTAAGAACGGAAAAGTGGTAGAGAATGGTGATGGTGTTGGGAATGAAGGGGGAGGAAAATTAATCGTTTTATTTTTCAAGTTGGCAGAGAAGGGACAAGTTAATTTGTTTCTGGAAATTTTGGACGATTCGGAGAGTCCTCAATATTGTTTTACCGATGATCGCGAAATTGTTTTCGTTATTTCTCCGTTTAAAAGTTTTGGAGCACCAATGGTACACTTTGTGACGAGGCAAATTCGTTTCGAATAACGAAAATTACTTAACTTTTTGGAAGTATTTACGTACATTTAATAAAAATAGATCCACGAGACGACCAACAATTATTTCTATCGCATTTCGATGTTACTTCAGAAAAGAAACTTCCTCGCTTTAAAGGATGCAATGTTTCAAACGAATGATTCTCTCTGATTCAATTATTCTGGAGTTACCAGCGACTGGAAGGAGACCTTGTAGCTGCTTTGTCGTCGACGAACGAAAATGAACGAAAACGAAAGAAATAGAAGCAAGAATCGAAGAAAGACAGAAGAAAGGCGGGCAGATAAAAAAATTTCCATCGAAAAACATTGCGTAGCCGAACGATGCCTTATCGTTAAAGTAGTATAATACAAGTTTTATCGTGCCCCGAGCATACTTAAAATTTGTTCTTCTCCCCGTTTTTCACGCTGCCGCACGCAGTCAGGCGTTGCGCTGGTCATGCACACAAATCGAGTCGAGCCGGGGACGAAAATTCGTCGTGGAATTTCGACACGGCCAATTTTCAATTTTTCTTCCGCAGAAGATTCAATCGAAACAGAGCGGTCTATTCGTGTCCACGCAGATCTATCGAAACAGGGGTAGATTTGTAGAATTTCTTTAAAGAAAATATGCGAAAATTACGCCATCAAGAATTCAATATTTATTTACCAAATTTCGCTCGGTGCATTTAAAATGATCACTGCCAATTCTGCTATGACATCCTTAACGAATTCTGCGAGTTCTTAAGCTAAAAAGTTTGAAAGATACCAAAAACAATGGAATGCCTCATTACATTCGAGCAACGGAAAATTTGCATAGTATGTACAAGAAATATTTCATAATAACCTCGTTCTGTCGATAATGTTTCTCGAATTCCTGCGCTCTTCTCGGGGCATTAATCAAAAATCAAATTTAGCCGTTTCCACACGCGAAATGAATCCACGCGTTCGGAAGTTATAAATTGCACGTCGACGACCACGCTTCTCGCAGAAGAAGAAGTCTCCAAGAAATGTCGCGGTGGTCATTAGTTCCGGTGACTTTAATGGCCACACAGGTTATATTCCCGCGAGAAACGAGAGCAAGAAACGATGAAATTTATCGCAAATGCGATACCAGTCGACCGTGCAACCCGATAAAATTACAACGATGATGTAACACCCGGGGGAAAAAAAAAAGACAAGAAAAAGTGGAACCGCCGGGCTTCATTGAGATCTGTAAATTTTTTTGCGCAAGGACACTTTGAAGGCTGCACCTTTTTTCGCAAAATTAATTTACTCGAAAACGTATCGCCCATTTCGACCGCGATATTCAATTGACTTTGAAAAACCTCATACCACAAAATTATTACAATTCACAATATATTTGTGCAGTGTTTCTTGGCCGTACAACTTCTGTTCACCGATTCAGAAGCAAGTTTTTCCAAACAATTATATATATCCAGACACGACGGCGTCCAATAGCGTTTCCTCCCACAATCACTACTGCGCTAAACGTTTAATGAAACGCGCCGTTCTCAAATAAAATCACCGAGAAACGGCCCAGAATTACCCAGAGCGATAATAAAAATTCGTATCGAAGGTCGATGCCTTTCTCGTGCGAAGACCAAGGAAAAAAGCAATTCCAACCACGTCGAACAATTTCGATCCTGAAAATAAGCATACGAGAGGATTCCCTTGGTACTTTACCATGCCAAGAGCAACAATTTCACCTTCACTTTCAAGTATCATTGACTCGGGGGAAGGCATTAATGCAACCAGTTCTCGAGCACGATCGGGACACGATTATCTCGATCGCTGTAACACCCCCATTAATTCGTTGCGCTGAACGCACGATGCTGAAGTTAAGACGCACGTGATTTCCACGGTTTCACGGAAACTCCGGATCCCAACGAAAAGCAACGATACCACATGACCTATCTTAATCGCTACCAGCATGCAGAGCAACCGATTTAATGGCGAACGAGGCTCTATATAAAGCGATTATCGATGCGTGTTTACGCGAACGAAAGCGCTGCCCTATCACAGAGTTTGCGAAAAATAGATCAAGCGAAATGGGTATTATTTGGTCGTGTAATTTTCCGCGATTATCCGGGGCTAATTGGTTTTAACGAGCAGCCGGTAGTTGTTCATGTTTCCGTTTAAGCGTCGATAAAAACCGTGCGGCGATGTTTATTGGTCTGCCGATTGGTAACACGGTTTTTCCTCTATCATTTATGCTAATACGCTTATTAACGACGCGATAACAGAGTGGATGGATAAATTCGATTCGATACATGGCAGTTCTCGGCTGGAAATTTTTGTTCAGATAGGAAACAAAAGGGTTTACACGTGGCGTGTAATTAAGAGATAACTTCTGACAGGATATCGGACGGAAGAAACTATCGAACGATTTCTATCGTTCAAGAAATTACTCGTGACGAAAGAACCTTTCGAACAATGCACACTACAGTGTCAACTTAATACTGGCTTGTCGTACTTCATTTTTCGGGGGGAATGAAAAATAAACGCCGTCTTTAAATGGCGAGTGATTGTTGGGGGGTGAACTGTGCGCTCGTGTACGCACACAGTGCACGTCGCCGAATCACGAAACAAGCATTTCTGCCCCCCAACGGGAACATTCGAATGGCGACGCAACGCGATAATTGCACACGCGGCTTACATAATCGCACTCTGCCGTTGCGAAACCTTGGATGCATCGCGATCAATAAACTCTTCGCAGTCAGCTGTCTATTTATATTTCCCGCGAACGCGGCTCTTGCATATTTATCGAAAATGTGTCGAAGGATGATCCACGCGAAACGAAGGACCGTAAAGCACACGGTGGCTCGATGTGTGCCGCATGCATCCGAACGGGCCTCTCGGCTCGGCGAGGGAATGGAATTCATTAAAATGCCCGAGACTTTTGCGGAATGCCTTTTTTCTTTCTCTCTCAGAGACGTCCTATCGTTGTTTGTGCCCCGACTTTTCGCGGAATAATCTTATCGTCTGTATCGGAGAGCAAACAAGCCGGGTCAAAAATCTTGTGCTTCTTTTTTAATATATATGTATATGCATCGGATCGGTATTGGCTGGTAGTAGCGTTCGATATTAATGAATGTATATCACCTCTGAATTGGAGTACGGGGGGGAAAAAATGGTAACGAACGGGTGCAGCGATGCACGTTGCTCGTTCAGTGCAACATTTCTATCTTTCGTTGCATCAAATCGATCGTTTTCGATAACTTTATCCGCGGCGAAAACTGTCGTAACATTTGTGAGCGGATAATTGTAGTTTAAATATTTGTCAGATCGCGTTCATCGTCGGAGACTGGTCGAGGCCGGGCGAAAAGATGTTCGCGTTTGATGTTTCCTCGCGTGAATGAATTTTCTTCGACAATTAATATCGTTGACCGTGCCCGTTCCATTCAATACCGAACTAACACCGGCTAAGGACGAATCCGTTCTCCATTGTCGTGCCAATTAACGAGATAGAATTTCAACGCGTGGGCGTAGGACATGCACGTTCACCGTTCGCAAGATAACACGGTCTCGCGTGTCGTATCGGATCAGTACGTCCTGCAGTTGGATGTCTCTTGAAACGTTCAATTTCAGAGTTCACTTTTACGGACAGGTTGTCCCCTCTACTGGATGCAACGAATATCGTATACTGCAGACAGGCAATAATCTGTTAGTCGATTGGGGAGAAAAAGGACCAGATAAAATATTAAAGTCAACCACGTTAAAAAGAAAAAAATGTTTCATTGTATCGGCGACAGAAGACAGTTGTATTAATAGAGAAACGAAATCGTACAATAAATGACGTATGAATTGGACGGCTGGCAGTAGGAAAATGAATTGTTAATTCTGACGAATTAACGCGCTGGATTCTCTTGATTGGGCAATATGCTGAAAATTATATTTTTCAGACGCACCCCGCATACTGTCACGCATACGGGTTACCAGTTAGAGCAAAAGGAAACTATACCAGCAGATGTTAGAACAGCTTGCTAATTGACTCATCCGACGAAGTTCAAATAATAAGAGTTAGCCAGACGATAGAGAAAATATAGCGCAATGAAACAAGGACGTCGGCGGATAAACAAACTAATTAATTGAAGTAGAATTTTTCGAATTCCACGCGAGATACCGTGAATGTACACCCCTCATTGTAAATATTTAATGCACAATTCTATCGACTGATTACAGATTATTATCAATAATCTCGTATTAGAATCGACGAGCCGCAGCTTATCAATAATTACAAGCCGTAACAAATGGTTGGCTGAACCTTAAACAGTTATTATTCAATAATGATGGTTAAATGCTTCATACGCGTAACAGTTAATATTCGCCATTACGCGTACTATCATTTATTAATTAAAGACCTTCTAATTACGGCACATTATCGTTCCCATGGTAACAATATGTATCCTTACGAGCTCGTCACAACTAATTACTATTTGCATACAGTATTGCAACCTCTGCAATGGATGCTCGATCAAACAATTATTCATTTAAAGGCATCTGTAGAAGAAATGATACAATCTTGTAAACGATAAAACTAAGGTGAGATATGGTTCTACGCTGCAGGAAGTATCGATTTCTCAGAAATCTTTGTATAATTGCAACAAAAGCTGGTTTCACTTTTGCTACCACCTCTGCAAACGATATCGCGCCAATTCGTATGAAACGTTCCAAAGATTACCATATTTCTAACCGCGAAAGTATTTACGAAATGAAACAAAATGAAACAAGATAATTGCGAAAAAGCCACGGCTTGATTCCCAATGTATCTGTGTAATTCACTCACGTGCGTCGAAGGGATTCGTGCAATCCCGTTCCACAGGGTTGCGAAATCATACGATGCCTGCTGGACGAGCATAATCTCGCCCAAGGTCATCGATCATCCATCTTCCTAGTCCGCGTGGAACATGATAAATCAATATTCACTAATTGCCACGAACGATAGCCCAATGAAACGCAAACGACACACGGATTTTCGCTTCTCTGGTTGTCGGTAACACGATTACATAACACAGCTTATTTTTAGCTACCTAGTTAATAATTCATGATGCCTCAATTATGCCCGGAATTACCGAAATAGCTGGGATATTCGCGGATAAAAATTCGTCCACGTCACTCGTACAGATTTTGGTCGCCGTGGAATGTTCCCTTTCCTACTTTTGTGAACGCTTGAGTTTCCCGCAGGAGAAATTTTCCGCTGTTTTCCCCACGAAACCGAAGTTATTAAAAATATGAGAGAAAGCTCCAATGATTATTATCTGCAGACGGGAAAGGTATAAAAATTATTAGCTGTACAAAATGAAATTTTACTCGAGAGGGTAGTAAGGCAAGAAGAAACTCAATTTGAAGGTGCTGTCTTCCAACGAGTTGGAGCTACATAGAGGACGCAAAAACTGACCCTTCAAAGGTTACATAACTTCTGTTAAACCGTGACCCTGTATCATCCCAAGGACACTATCTGCTGTACAAGTTCGGGGGAGCAGTTTCGCGTTCGCTTTTTCCACGCAGATACGTACGATTCGGACGCAAGATAAAAATTGTTGAAGATTCAGTAATTACTGTTATTATTCGTTTATTCTATAATGCAAAGGGTATTCAACTATTCATATAGAATTATAACAAAAATAAAAAGGATTCCATAATATATTTTAAAACTGATCGACTCCGTTTTATAAAATATTCAACCCTTCGTGCTTACCAGCAGTACGCTGGTATTAGTCATGCAAATCGATGTAGAATATTGAGAAGAGGAATAATAGAAAATGCATAAACATGCGGAGACCAGTGCAATAAAGCAACAGTACAGTGGGGCAAAGAATAGAAAAGAATGCTCGTAACAGGGATGGGAGAGGGAGCTGAAGAGGCCGGAAGAATAAAAAGAAGAAAAGAGAAAGAAGGACAACAGAACGCAGATTGGCAAGCGAAAGGGGAAAAGGCGGTGTTACTGGTAACAAGAGAGAGAAGATAGAAAGAAACGTTCGACGAAACAAAAAACGACAAGGACAGAGGGAGGGAGAGAAAGAGTGCAGTCGCGAAGTTCGTCCTTGGACTTATATAACAAGGAAGAGTCCGACAGAGAGAGAGAAGGATCTCCCAGAGAAAGAGTGAAATGCATAGGGTGAGAAAAGAGTAAATTAAAGATAAAGTAGGAAACTAAACACGTGGTTTTCTCCGCCAGTGATATAGGTAAATGGCTCCAGACATTTCAACAAAGTACTTTATTAAATATATCAATACGTAAAAATAATATAAACGAATCCTGTCAGTAGTTTACAAAATATATTTGTATCTGACACTATATAGTACGAGTCAATGTTGTATAAATTTTCTAAACTTAGTCAACATACGAATATAAGTGTAATCAAGGGATGAAACAAACGCTAATCTATTCTTTCGACGAATACTTTTGATAGATTACTGTGTGGCAACATTGCGACGTCAAATAGTTTAATTAAAACAATAAATTAAAAGCGAACTACTTTACACGCCCTACTCTATTACTCCAATGTGCACGTCTCTTGGTGTGCACTTGAAACTAGCCGCCTAATTAAATTAATATTCCTCCCTTTTTTCATTCGAGGAAATCAGTCTCATCAATTCGGTATAAATATTACTAATACGGTTTGTAATATTTATTAGCTGGTACCATATCTAATGGACAATATCTGTACACGCTCAACTTACTCCGCTTTCTGCGACTGCGCCGTGAAACGTGAGGGTTGAATGGCAAGAAACACGAAGAGGGTTAATTCGCACTAGCTTGAGGTAGGACGTGCACAAACGGTCGACAGGTGTCGCCACATTGCAACACATGCTGGACTCGGTCAAGCGATAATAATTCTCACGTGTCTCTCTGTTAAGCGGTATCGTGGCTTCAATACACTGTACGCGACAGATTATGTAGGTTAGAGACACACCGTTATATTATTGCGTAACAGAAAACGTACCCATCGCAACGATACGATATTCCCCGCTGTCTAATGGACAAACGTCAAAGAGATACACAAAATCTAGCCATCATTAATTGCTCGAAGCCAATCACACTTCTGACATCAACAAAGCGACAAACTGTACATGTTTGCTTAATCCTGAAGGAAATGTACGTTTACCAACGAATTCACTGTATATCTTTGGTCTACGTACGAGGCACGCATCAAAGATTGAGCCAAGAGAGAAGGGTACAGTCAAGATCAAAAGTGAGATGCGTGACATAGATTTGACCGAGACAGTAATTTTCACTGAAATATTGTACTAATGAGAAACGAGACATTCTTAGAGACATCGAGATAAATAGGAGATAGCTTCGGAAAGATATTCTCTGTTAATATCGCGGTCAAATGCCGCGAACGCGGTCACTGAACTAGTTCCGTTTCGACCCTGACACTGCCATTGCCCCCAGGTCGCGATTTGTGTCAGAGACCCAATATTGCCGTGATTTTATTTGTATTCACATATTACTCACCCCTTTCGCTAGACTCCATCCCGAAAATGCCTCGGACACCGTTCTGGATGTACTGTACACGACACAGGTATTCAGCAAGTACACGTGGAATATTTCTTGTTGGATTTCGGGTCGCTGGCTCAAAATTCACTACGGTATAAACATGGCCGGTCGCTCTCTTGTCACAATTACTGTGAGGTCGTTGAACCTTTCCGAAATCGGAATACAACTGCACAGAACACCGGAACTATCTATTCCTTTTTTTCGATGCACACGAAAAATAGTTAAGTACCGTGGCTTGGTGTGTGCCGCCTAAATATAGATCCTGAATTCGGCGATTGTTTTGACTAACAATGTAGTACGCAACCTACTCAGAGGTGGCGCTACGAATTGGACGTCGGATCCCATTGCGACATACGCAAAGGGAAAGGTGAATTTCATTATTACAACCCTGTGGGAAAGACATAACTGTATGATACGTGTAGCATAAATGTAAATGAAATTTAATCGATTATTCATATGGATTCAATAAAAAGTATAACCTTAGAAATCTATGTCAACTGTGCGTACAAAATTTGTAAAGTATGTACAAACGAATAATTTATGATTTGAAATCTTCAATTTTCCGCACTTCGCAATTTAAAGATGCTTGTTTCATTCTATGTAAATGATTGTCACTTGTACATGGGATAATTTAATGTGAAGAAATAATCAATTTTAATACATAAATGTTACATATTCATTACATTGGTTGGGCTACTCTATCGCAGCTTAAATTGAAAAAAAATTTCGTTTGATATTACCCGAACATCCTATATCCATTGTGTTATTTATAAGTAAGTAAAGGTACATAACTTGTACATAAATATACGAACCTTGTACGTGCCGAAGTTTTCATTCATGATTCATTTATCCTATTGCAAACAACTGGAGAATTTAAATAGTAAACTCGGAAAATGCTCCCCTTCTTCGCGCGTTTCTACTACCACTTTTGGCTGAATACTTATTAAATATAGTGGAAACTCGTACTGACGGGAGTGCACCAATCCATCAGAAATGCGTCGCTTTCATGAAAGCACGGCAATATAGTGTTAAAAGATGTGCTTAATGTTTCATTAAGCCGCTTGTCAGTGTGTATCGAGGATCGAGCTATTTCTTTTAAATGCATCTATATGTTATACACGCACGTATGCATTAATGGCAGGGAATGATATAAAGCAAAATTTACGAAAATTAGATTTTCCTTACTGCGCTAGAGAAGCATTATGCAGGATCGGTAAGACATTGATCCAAATTAGGTTAACTGCACTGAACAACATAATAATATATTTCACTACGGAACAATAATTTGTCGTTACCAATTAGAGATACTATGCGGCAGACCAGGAAAACAAATGGACTTGCAGCTAGATCTAATATCAGAATTTGTATTCGGCGAAATAGAAAGACGAAAGAAACGCAACATGACGATAGCTATACAAGAGTTGCAATTAATCGAAGTCCTAAGCGATTTCTTTCAAAGTCCCGGAGGTAGTGCCGCCGTTCGAAACGCAGTATTTTTATCCCTTTTCCCCGCAGATAGTCCAAGATATAAAATCTTAGGCAATTCAGTATCGTTGGCCATTGCTACGCAAAACAAGGCAGTGTTGAACGCAACCGGAATATGGATGCAACAGTTAGGCTCTACTTCGACACAGAGTGTAGGACTAGCAAGGCACGTACTTAATGACTATTTTGTCCTTACTCCAAAATCTATTGACAAGTTGAAGCAGCTTCCTGTTCTTGCACCACATTTCACTGCCAACTTACTAACGGCGATAGGTGAGGTATACGAAGACAAAGATCCGCCTACAGATTTGCTCAGATTAGTAGGCGAATGGATAGATGAAAACCCGAGTCTCCTATTGACTCCTTTGATGGATAATCCTGCTTTACCAAGCGGTGGGATACCGATGACACCGATAACCCCAATAGCAGGTTTATTCAGGTGCGAACGGAAAAAGATTTTTCGCAAATTTGATAGTGCATGATATATCAGTTTAATTCTTATTCGTTTAGGTGGTGCATTTTGTCTCCTATCCGTGCACACATCGCGGAAAACATGGAACATACTGAGGAACAAAAGAAGCTGTATTCTAAAATTCAACAGTTGCTTATGGACGCTGTACTGCGATTGAAAAACGGTGGAAATAACAAACATGCTATATCGGCACAACATTTCGCAGCTACCATTCGAACTTTGACTGCTATCTTACAATCTCACACGAATGTTCATTCGACGTCGCGTGATTTGGCTATGGAACGACTTGCACAAGCTGTTAGCGCAGCTATGTCGGCAAACTGCATTTATGGAAATAAACGTAGTTATCTTAATTTTTCGAGTGTTTATCGTTGCCTTGTTGTATACGAGAAATCGACTATTGAATTGTGTGTTTCTTTTTACAGAGGAATTACTGGCACTGTTGCAACCTCTATCGTATCAACACTTTCTAATTGAATGGACATTACAAACCTATGCGTCCAAAGCTGCTTAATTACATTGTACTAAATTTCTCACCTTTGGATCTGTATATAAACTCAAGTACAACAATATACATGACTGAATCATAGTTATAAATGTGAACAGAATTTTTGTGATATAATAAATATCTATTTCATGTTAACATAACGAACCTGATGCGTATACTTTTACTGCTACCATTCCCATGGTACTTTGATATCGTGCCAGAAATTGATGCCTCCCATTATTAAATTGATTTCGTTATTCATTACAGTAATCGAGTGAGACAAAATATCTGCATTTGTTATTACTATTCGTATACATACGTATCACAGGATCGCCCGGGAACTCTTGACCAGCTTTTAATGGGGGATTGCTGTTGTGACTCTGAACAACTTTTTCTTTTACCGACATGTTGGTTGAAACTTCGTATTTGAATTCTTAACGAATAACACTGGCCAATCAGCGGCCAAGCAAGCGTTTGAAAGCCACTTGGTTCAGCGGGCAATTCACGGGCGCTCTGATTGGTCAGTGTTTTTCGTTAATAATTCAAACACGAAGTTTCAACCAACATTTTGATAAAAGAGAAAGTTGTTCAGCCACCCCACAACGCCCCCATTAAAAGCTGGTCAAGAGTTCCCGGGCGACCCTGTATATTGCTATTTGATTAATATCCATACTCTAATATAAAACAACTAGAATAAAATATATTCGGTTCGACATGATATTCGAAAGACATCGGTCCTGAAGAAAGAAGCCCACTCCCCACGACCCAACCAGTCTCCAGCCAATTAGCGCAATCCTTTCAAAAATCTCACTCTTTCGCCCAAGGGATCTCGTAGTGAGTAGACGTGTTCAGAGCGCCCGTCAAATAAAGGTATGTGACATAGACTAATATATTCTTGAAGGCAAGAAATTATATACATTGTGTTCATTTCTCTGTCTTCCAAGTTTTCTGCAGTTTCTTTATTAATACTAATGAATATTTTGTAAGAAATTAAGGAAATTTTGGCGTGGCGTGAACGGTATGACACCGCGTGGCGTGCATTTTCAAATCGACTCGAGTATGCATATACGTATCGGCTTTTACGTATGCGTTAATTTCATTATCGCCCAATATACTCTGCAGTTTCAAGCAATATTATTATAATATTGGCGATTGTTAATACATTTATCTCCAATTTCAGTTCGATTCTGAATTGGCGGAAACGCGCCACTTTCGAACGGGAATGCGCAGGAGCAGAGTGACACGGCGCCATATTGTCAAATCATCTTCTCGCTGACAGGTAAGCGTTCTTCAAATTTCTGGTTGAAATAAGTAGAATATTAGCAATATAATTCATAACAGGTATAAAACTTCTATGATATACAGTCGCGTTGAAGATAGGTAGTAACACAATACAAGCAATTATTCGCGACTATTTTTTTATTGTTTCTGCCTGCGGTCAGGAAGCTTGTTTTTTCTCGAAAATCTCGTTAATTTATCGCGAGAAAATAAGATATTCTTATCAAGTAATGTATACGGTGAAATATTTATAGGAAACACAACCAATCGTTGATATAAATGGTCATTGTTTTTAATCGGGTGTCTAACACTGACACGTAATAGTTAATTCCAACCAAGGAGTATCTATGTAAGCATTTTAATTATATTTCCATATTGGTTTTATATGATCTGAGATTGTTACTAAATTGAAACAACAACAGTTAAAATACTTACAAAAACAATTCGATTTGCTATATTAATTACAATTGAGTTATTACAATTTGAAATGTTTTGTTAATTGTGATAACTAGACTTCGGGTGTGTATGCAAATGCAAATTTTTATAAAAAAAGATAGACCAGTAGGATTTTTGATTTTGCACTTTTTGCGCAATGCATATTTTTATGTTGTTTACTTAAAAACATATGCGAATAACTTATGGCATATGCTATTTTCCATGTACATATCTCTTTCTTGTGGTATATTTTCCTTGCATATTTCCATACTTTAATGTATGTTTCCATATTTTGAATGTATATTTCCATATTTTGAATGCATATTTCCATATTTTTAATGAATATTTCCATATTTTTAATGAATATTTCCATATTTTTAATGAAAATTTCCATATTTTTAATAAATATTTACATATTTTTCGTGCATGTTTATTGTGCATATAGAATGAACGTCTGAATGAACTCAATAGAATGAACGTGTTTACTTCCAGAAAATTTAGTGACCGCGCGCAATGCGGTCGGTAGAGTCAGTGTTTACATACTCCGCAGTTTTCTAGTATTTCCAGAGCAAGCGACTCTGCTTGAATTTTCGTTTGCACTTTAGATACCCGCGATTGTAGAGTCCGTGCATCACTGAAGGGAATGTCTTATGCGACACTGACAGAGTGAGGACCGTAAGTATGTTTTAAACAATTCTCAGTTTTACATGAAGAACTAAATTCAGTAGTTTTGACAGCAGATTTTAATGGCTCTGCGTTGTTGTTTAATTACAGTTTGCACACTTCCTGACGGTGGCATTCAGTTGAGCTGCCTCGGTGATGTTCCTGATGTCCTTCACGAGTACTTCCTTTGTCTCTGCAATCAACGAAGTAGTGAGTCGCATGTGTTTTGATTCCTCCAGTCCCCAATCATGCCGTAGGACGATTGGTCCGAACCGGCACGGGTGACTGGTTGTATTTTTTAATAGTTTGGCGAGTATAGTGACCGCGGGTATAGTTTTTATACCCGTCAGTTGTAACGTTATTTTCTTGTGTACTATTTCTTAGTTGAGGTTAGATCTGCCTTCTTGTACTTCGCGTAATTTAATATAAACAAAATTAAGTACCATAGAAATATCTATTACTCAAATAAATATTTGATCAAATAAGCACTGTTCATGTAGGTCCCTGTATTTCGATAAAATATATACGATAACATTAATAAATACATTGAGCAAATGTATATATATTCAGGATATCGAATATTAAATTTATAATTGCGTTTATAATCAACTGAAATTTGTTTTCACTGTTGAGCAGTGCAGAAGTCGGGTACCCCCCGACTTCGTTACTGCAGTGTTTCATGATTATATTAATCATGTATAAAAATAAATAAAATATTAATATTAATTTGCATATGCTACAGTCGAGTCCTTTTCGTAGGAAATTTATTTTATGTACAACAAGGCACTTTGTATACGGGCAGATTTTAAAATCGATGTAACTATCTTGAACAATTTACTTCGATTAAGGAATCACCTGAGGCTTTTTTAATATCTTGTCTAATTTTCAAGTAAGTTATTATAGTAAATTCAGTTTCAATGATAGCTATTTCCTTCAATAAATAAATTATTTATCAGACATTTTCAAGTTTTCATTAATATTTCATTAATTACAAAGTCGATTCACTTTTAAAAAGATTCAAATAAAATATACTATTGCAATTGTACGTATACTAATTATCTTTTTAGATCAGGATTTTCAGGTTTAACCCTTCCGTGTTCATTGTCAGGAACTCACTCACGTGCCCAGGTGCTACTTGGGTGAGTGAAAGGCAATGGGCACGATGATCATATTGTTTTTAAAAGTCTAACAATGTTTGGCGGCTGACATTTGCTAGTGGACCGTGGACGACGTATTTTCCACATTGAGTGTGTATGTGGTTAGGCCGTGGAATTGCGTCGGCTCGGGAATTTGATAATCACAAATTATAAACGTATTTATTCCAATACCGATACGATGATTTAATAAATAGTAATGTGTTTTACAATTGCAAATATACATTGAATATCATAACGAATGATAAAAATATGGCAAACAGACCAAGTATATTTAGTTGAAAGAAAATGTACCATATATTTTAATAATGAATATTTTAAATTTATTACGTATTTCAAGCATATACGTTTCCGCACATTTACGCAATGGTCGCTAGCCTTTGTCAGCCGATTTCAGAAATTGGTACGTACCCTTAGAGTGTGCATGATTGTATGCCAAGCTCGGGTGTCGGAGGCGTCCCGGGACGTCTCTCTAGTGTAGACCCTTGCACCCGGGTGTTTGAGTGAGAAACGTGGAATGCGGTGTGTTTGCGTGAATGCTTTGACATTTTTTAAATATAGGTCTAGGTAGGATAGGTAGTGTACCTTCTGGTGTGCCTGATGGATATAAGTAGGTAGGGCCGGGCAGGTTGACACAGTCTCTGATCGGGTAGGCACTATTTCGCGTGTTCAACCTGTTTCAGGAAATCTGATTTGAAAAGTCGACGGTGAAGCTGTGACGCGAACGGAAATGCGTTCGCCTCTGGCTTTGCCTATCAATTTTTCGAATCCTTCGCGGTCGCGATCGCGATTTGGTCTCGAAACGAACGTGCTACGTTATGCTCGAGACTACACGTGTGAACGAAGAACGATTAAAATTTTAATCGTACCCTTTGCGATTTTCCGTAATCACAATTTTTACGACTGTATTTCATCGTGATTCGTCCACGTGTGTTCCGTTTAGCTCCGCGGTTTAGTGTTTTATTTGATTTTATATGTTGTTTGCGAATAGAGTCTCGAGCCTAGGCTAAGTTTCAGCGGGCATTGCGCCCGAAGAAAAGAAAAAGCTAAATGCCGAAGAGGCCCGACAAACTGTCGCTCAAGAGGGCAACTACCAATGGCTCTGCATCCTTTGGATGGAGAGCCATTTTTTGTTATTATTTTGTCACTATGCTCGCTTTTGCATGCTGTAGTTCTAGTTTATTGTTTGGCCAGCAGCATTGTCTGGCTCACCGTCATCGTCATAATATATCGCGGTTTGAATTAGAGTTGCGATTATAATTTCCGTGTTCCTTTTCTACACAAGCTTTAATTAGCATTTACAGTGCTGCGATATTTTTCTATCGTGAATATTTTTCTTAGATTCCATATAGCGTAGCGATGATAAACGATCGCGATTTTGAAGTAGCGTTGCGACCACAATGAAATGCCCAAATTGGTTCCTGAATTACCAAAGGTAGCTATAAGGCTACGTCGTATTCGGCCGACTATGTAGTTTGCATTTCTATGATGCACGCCATATAAAATGGATTTGGCTAATTATTACTATTTTTGGGGCAATGTTTTATTAACAACCTTGTTAACAAATGAAAGATTAAAACGGGGAAATTCAACTTTTGCGTTTACGGTGTATAAGTTTTTTAATACACCTAAGCGTAATTTGACTGGCGTGATGATCGCATTTTGCTAAATGGACATGTTTAAAAACTGAATTGCAAGTATGATTCTGACACGTCATTACCTTCTTTAGTGCTCCTGGTCGGAGTAGACTAATTGAGCAGCTTCGGGTTTGCCAAACTGAAACTGTTGTTGTCATGCAATGATTGCAATTTTTGCTGAAAATACCTATTGGAATCTATGCAAACAGAAATTGCATTTATTCAACTTCATGTTGCACCCCATTATAATTGTTGAAAAGAGTTTTCAGTTGTACACTACAATTCACATCCACTATTATATTCTACAATGTATTTTTCAGTAAGTTCATTTTTCCCCTAGCCCATTATGATAGTTTCGTAACTTATGTACTGAATTTACAGGGTGAAGTTCCTACTAACTCCTTCTGGGTAATGAGTATTCGTGGATCGGCAAATACTACCCTACTGAAGTTCATTATTTTGGGTGCCCATAGTTATTTGTTTAAATTACATTATTTACTTAGTATACGGTTTGCATTCAATTAGTTTGCACTAAAAATTAGAGCCATGCATTAATTTCTGTAAGATGAAAAAATTTGCGAATAGGAACTGTTGTTTAACGAGCAAAGAGGTTGCTTCTTAAAGCGGTCTATACATTTTGTGCCCAGGTTCGCTTAATACCAGCCATAGCTTGCCAATTTTTTTATTTATACGAGGGCTTCCTAGTATTATATGTTTCATGCAATTGTCAACCCTATTGTAATTGCGCAGAGTTTTTTTCGATAAATCACGCTCGCACGCGAAGAAAGGTTTGCGCAAGGAAAATTGACGATTGGACGCGGTAATGATAATAATTGCAAGTTCTTGTATTTTGGTGTGAATGAAAAAAAATTGACACGCTATGAAGCATACTTGACCACAATGCATATGTACAGTCCGCTTGCAAACAAGCACTATGCTCATGATAATCTTTGTTTGCAGTGCATTGGCAACTATTTTCCACTATGGAAATTAATAAACCGTTCATTAGCACGACGATAATTTAGAACTATAAATTATTTTATTGCAAAATATGTAAGTAAGGAAACAATCATAGGCATCCAAAATCTATATCAGTAAATTTAGTGAGGCTTTCTGCAAACCCTCATCAGACCTTTCGATTCAGAATAAAGGGAAATTAGCAGGGACTTTTTTGCTGACTGTTTGTGCGTAATCATATGATAGAGTCAAGCACAATGTTTAAGTAATATCAGTTTCTCTCTTCTTCCCTTTTCTTCGTCTACTCTTTGAAACGTTGTCGCTTCAAAAGCAACTCTCCCCAGCACATTTCGTTGTTAGACAATCTATTAGACAATGCCGGCTGTTGATACGGCGAGAACGTATATTTTCCATTGCAAAAATGCGATTAAAATTGCATGTACAACGATCCAATGCTAATATGCACAGCTGTTATCTGTTTTTCCTTCATAAAGCCAAACTATCTTATATGTTTACGCACGGTACCAAGTTCCGCGGAAGATTTCGTCCCATGTTCGAGGTGAAACGTTTAGTTGTATCTATTCGAATATTTATACACCGTAAACGGAAGAATTTAATTTCCCCGTTCTCTTTAATTTTTTAACAAGATTGTTAATAAACTGTTGTCGCAAAAATAATAATAATTAGCCAATTCCACGTTCATTTTATACGGTGTGCATCATAGAAATGAGAACTACATAGTCGTCAGAATATGCAGCCTCTGAAAACGTAGCCTAAGGTAATCGTAGCTTCGATGGTAGTCCTGGATGCGATTACCATCTCTTCTCCGTTATTAGTGTTGCGAATTAAAAATGAAGGGTGCAATGAATAACTATTTTTTCTTTTCATATTTTTTGTAATATACGAAATACTATATTACGCATAATCCAATGTGTATTGTGTATGTATTTAACACTTCCTTCCAATGTTATTTTGCACAACGTTTGCGTATGAAGCGTGCTGCAAATATACATCAGAAAGAAGCAGCGTTCAATTTGTAAATAATCAATTTTGGATAGGGCCGCGGGGGTCTCCGTTCGCAGCAACCTCCCCGTGGTGAGACCCAGGCAATCGATATTATTTATCATACATTTACCAATTCTATTACTTATTCTGTTGTGATACAATTGTTAATTATATGTTAAAAGTGTCGAGCAAATTGGCTGCGATTTTTCACATTTCTCCTATGCGTAACATTACAATTTCGTTTGATCCACCTTACAAAGATGTAATTCGGGTCGAAAAAGTATATTCGTTGATTTTTCCATTCGTATGTCTCGTTTGCGGTAATACTCGCCGTAGATAAAGTCAATTACTATACCTGTGAAAGGATAGTTATTGATTGCACACATACTTACGAATTTTCTCTCTAGGGTGCGCTGCAAGCGACCAATAAAGTGGGGCAGAATTGTACGGATCGCATCTACGTATATACCAGGTTTCATAGATCCATTTGCAATAGAGTAGTTGTTTCGAAACATGTTCGGTTTCGTGTTATATTTCCTGTTGTGTTAGATTCATACATGAGTTTGCGTTCAGTGAGAAGGAGTACAAAGATTTACACTTCGGCGTGTTACAAGGACAAAAAGGCTACAGTCTGTGTGCGGCAAGTAGACAGAACTGTAAAATAATCAAGTACATACATATACGGATCTGTTTGTCAAGTCAGGTACATACATTCCACAACAATATTATCCATTGAAAGAATGTGTCGGTATTCATGGTGCGGTCTGATGAGAAGTAAGAGTAATCGAAAACCGAAAAACCAGGGATTGCAGGAGAAATCTGTACGCACATGATGAGAAAGTGAAGGCGCAACAAGCACTGCTACGATAACAGTATTTTAATTGCACGCTAAGAATGCTAAGTGACGCTTTCCCGCTATTTCTTGCTAATATACAGAGCGTCATGAAATACGTATCGCGATAAATTGTATTGTTACTTGTCGTCGATAAAAGTATTCATACGCATGGAAGTAAGATAAATATTAAACTCTAACTTATGAAAGTGCTTCTCCTATAATATACCGTTAAGAGTTGACCATATTTCGGCGTTCGGAATTGGTTACGGTTAGCGGTTAGTCCCTTAAAATATCGTCCCTTCGTGAAAACATGTATCCTTTGTGCTCATTATATTCCGTTCGTTTCTTCGAACAAATTTACTTCCGTTTCATGCATCTCTCCTTCGTTTATCACGCTTTACATATCCTCGACGCCCGATTATAAAGTTTCGACCGCGATAAAGTGCTGCACAATCAAATCCACCGCCCACATTCGTAACTCCACGTACGAACACAATGCTCATTGAAGCACGGCCACGCAGACTCGTTTTCCAGTGCATTGCTCATTAGATAGAAAGCTTGCCTGTCATTCGCTATTTCGAGGCGGGATGACTTCACGCGGTAGTACATATTAAATAATTCTTGTAGTATGCCATCAGTGGTTATATATATATGACATAATTCGTTGAAGTAGCTTCAATTCAGCATCAAATGCAACGCTTTAAAGTGTGTATCCACTTGTTGCGTACCCGCGTGTCATAACATACGAAATCATTGCACTGTGCCGGTGTCGAAAGCGTGCAGAACGCGTTCCACCCAAGGTGGCTCATCCGAATGTTATATGTATATGCGCGCGTTCGTTAAATGCGACGAAAAGATCAACAAGAGACGAATCTATTCCGTTGTGTGTATCTTCGTGTCAAGTTGTTACGCGTCACGCAGACACGATTCGAGTATACGCGGCATATCACATTTTTATACGCAACAATGCAATGCTTTCCCCCCCTATATACATACGCAATGATGATACGAGGGTACGCACGTTTGAAATTCTGCATTTTTTACGACGCAACGGGCCTACGCCTTTTGCACGATAGTTGGTAATCAATTCGGCGGGCCATTCCGCCTTTTTCGATCACACTGTTTCATTGATTCATTTTATATAATTGGAAAATTCATCCTTTTTCATCGATAAGGAAGTCGTGTGTACGCATATGTATGTAACGCGAGATCGTTACAAGGTTCTCCATAAACGAGATATATAACAGGTAGAGTTTTAATTATCGAGTTCTGCTTATTCTAGAATTACATCGCGTGCAAGTAATGGTGGTCTACACGATGTAAAAAAAAAAAAAAATCTAACTTTAGTGGCGATACCTTCATGGATCGACTGATGTATGTTCATAGTGTACAATGATATACCATTAATGAATTATAAAGTTGAATACAATTCCTCGATGACGTAATATCGAAATCGAAATTGATCCGCGGACGTTTCTGATAAGTTAAGAACGGAACTGTATTTAATCGCGTTGCGCTAGTGCCAAATTAATTATCGACGCGAATAAAATTCTTTATTAAGAGTTCGCTTTCAATTACCTGTACATACTTTCCTAACTTTTCGTATGATTTTTTTGTAGAATAATTAAGAAACAATGGATCAAGGATTTCCGGCACAGCATACTACCACAACGGTAACAACAACTACAACCACAACGCAACCAAATATTCGATTTGATTCGTCTTATGCAAGAACAGTACCTGGACTTCTGAAAATCGCTCAGGTGGTAAGTCAATCGCGATTGTTTTCGATCGATATCACCTTTGTTTTATGCCAATGTCCGTTTGATGGAGCACACCCGTAATTACACGTATGTATACATATAAGTCGGATAGATACATGAACGTTCTTTTATCTGCCTCTCAAAAACTTTATCGCGATTAAAAATGTGAATAGAATATTGCGATAAGAACGGAAATACGGAAATCAGTTTTTGTTCTTTCACGTAAATTAATTAGGAATAAAGAATGTCAGTGACCTACGGTGTTTCGTAAAAAAAAACACGGCCCCGCTAGTTATTTTAACATTTTATTTCTTTTATTCCTTAAGTGGAACAGTTGTTAATTTCGATTTCTTTTTTTAGGTCTTGAATCTCTTGGGATTCATATGCATAACGGTATCGAGCCAAAGTAATTCTAGCCGAGGAGGATGGTTCAATACTGTGGCCATGGCTGGCTTTTGGTTTACGGGGATATTACTGGTTTTTTATCTCTTTCATATCGTCGAGAAGTTTTCGAAAATTCCATGGTTGAAAATTGTGAGTTCGAGAAAGAAACTGTTTGTACGCATGTTTTATTCCCTTAGCCTCTGTGGTTTTATATCACGCTGTTAATAATACTCGTGGAAAAAGAAAATCGTTAAAATGTCAACGTGATGATCGCTTTTACACGAAGGTGAAATATCGATCTAAGTTGGAGTAACTAGGACATTCTAGTCCATAGCATGCTTCATACGACGTCGGCAATTCGTATTAATCGCGTTAATATTATGATTGCCCCTATTCGTGCTTCTTGGTATTTTCCCCTAATCATTTCTTTAAATCAGCTTATCGTGTCAAGTTCCAGAACTAACGTGACGTTGTATTTTCATCCACAGGAATTTATATTTTGCGTAATTTGGACTGCTTTCTATTTATTGGCTGCGGCGCTCGCAGCCGATTACGCTAAATACGTAGAAGCGTTTGGTGCTGCAGCAGTAAGTCGTTGACATTCTTAGTTATACACCATTAGAATAGATTTTTCATTAATTAGAATATGGTAGAACTTGGATTTGTAAGCTTGCGCATATAGATTGCCTGAAATCGATTTACTATTCAAGGTCGTCCAACAAGGAAAAAATTCTTTCTACCATATACCATTTGTTCTTTTTCCTTGACAAATTTATTCTATGAAATTAATCGGATGTATATTCTGGATCGAATGAAAATACATATGAAGATATTGCGATACGTATAAAAATGTTTGGAAAATGTTTCTTTGCAGTTTTTCGGATTTTGCGCTATGGTAGCTTATGGTTATGATGCCTGGTTGAAATTCCATGCATCGAGAAGCGGTGCCTTGGCTCAGGGACATCAAACGCAGAAGGAAATCTCTACAGTGACGAGCCCTGCGTATTAATTTCATCGCCTAAAATTGTTCAGCAGAACTACGCGAACGGACCATTTTCACGATATATCGTTGCCTTCGTATGAAGGATTTGACACGGCAAATCTAATTCGTGATTTTCACGCGTTCCTCGTTCTAACGCTTGAACGTCGATAGTTAACAACAATAGGGAACAGTGGATTCGTTTATTGCATTGGTTTGACTGTTTTCTTTTCTTTTTTTTATTATTATTTATAGTACATACGTACGTGTACACGTGCATGCATAGTATGTATTTTCACCGCGGTACAATCTTCAAGGGTATCATATCTTTGTACTATAAGAGATCGACGTACATATTATACAATATAACGCGTATTTTTTAATCTCTATATATAATAATTCTAATTGTACATTATGTCGTGAATTTTTTATGTCTGTTAACATTTGACATAATATTTTCGAACAGATAGTATATACATATACATACATATGTTTGTATACATGTACAAGAAATATATGTTTAATCAGTATTGTGTTCATGGTATATACGAATCGTTGATATATATATTTATACTCATTTTGTATTTAGTTTCGTACGATGACAATTTCATCGCATTCCTGATTAGGACGACAGATGGGCGGAAGGGTTATCTTAATTTATTTCCGATTAATCGTAGAGTGATAATGACGGAACGTGTTTATACAAGCAAACCAGATTATATCCACCAATTTTTGCTTGAGTTTCGCCGTTGTTAGCGTATAGTATTTAGAATTGTTAGGAGTTCTTAGGGATAAGAAAATTGTATATTATAATTTATTGACTTTTTTATCACGATATTACGTAGCGTATTGTGTGTATTTTTGTTATCTTTATTCGAACAAACTCGTACAGGTACCTCTACACTTATATGTACACAATATACATACATACTAAATAATTCTAATTACAAATTTCGAACAACACAGAAAACGCAACGACGGTAGTCACAATGAGACATGTATTACTAGATCGATACTTAATAACAAAATAAATCATTCAACGTTGTTTCCTCCACATTAGCCATTCTTTTCTCAGACATATTCTATTCGCGATAAATGATGTTACCATGCCTCCAGCTAATAAATTATAAAACATGTTACTATTAATAATTTTATATTAACACAACGTTTCGTGTCGCATATACTTTTCAATAAGTAAACTATCTGGTTTCAGCTTCGACGTTATAGAAATACTATTACCAAAAAAAAAAAAAAAAAACAATGTTAAAGTAACGAGAAAAATGTCTCGCAAATGTTTTCTTCTGCATTATCGTTTTGTTTGTATAACTAACAACTCTATTGCACGAATTGAAGAAACAGAAAGGAAGTACGTTAATGATATGTCCTAATTCTTGTGAACGAGGCGAGGCCTGCGACCCTGTTTCTTCCCCATAGTGGAAAGATCTATGGTTTTACCATCGGGGAGCACTATTTTATTTTCTTGATAGTCGACAAATCCGTTCTCTTCGTCTTCTTCTCGTTGTTCCTCGTCACATCTGATCCCAGTTTCGTACGTGTACTCTCGACGAATGCCATCAGGATCGATATAACCATATTTACCCCTGGTTACACAATCGACACCAATTATTTCCTCCTTGTACGAACCGTCGTCATTTTCGAAGCCCCAGGTGATCGATCCGTCCGGATTGTCGTTGCGATACCTTCTGATGATCTGTTGCAACAGACGAAAATATCTTCGAGTTAATAACAATTCAATCGAGCCAAGCGAAGTATTACTTCGTTTTGTGCTTTTTCCTATTCTCGTGTACCGTTTATATCAGTTTCACTCTCTTCTAATATTATGTAACTGCAACAAGCATTCACGTTCCATTTTATTTCGTTCGACTACTAAAGATAAGCGTTCGAGATATATTCGTTAGGGTACCGACACGTTCTCCAATTATATCATATTATTTAACCGCACCGATGAAAGGTGAAAGTCGAACATTATAGCAATAGTTTCCTTAAACACAAAGATTTCGTCCTCCGAAAAGTACGAACAGTCAAGTGTAGCTGAACATCGTGAACTTAAAACAGGTTCAATTGTTCAATGAATTGTACTTCCCAAGCTTCAATAATATTCCGATATTCGGCGTTCACGAAATTTCTTGAAATTACCCCAAAGTATCGTACCACGGGCAGTGCTGCCTACAAGCTACCCTCGTGTATAATTTCCGTTGGAACTCACCTGTGCGACTGGTTTCTTTCCACGTGTATCGTAGGACTGAGATGGTTTTACTGGTTTCGGTGGTGGTTTCACCTGTTGCTTAAAAGGTTCCTCCACCGGTTTTCTTGGTTTACTTTGTTTTGGCGCCGGTCGATATTGTACAGGCGCCGGCGACGGCGTCGTCGGCACTCCGTATCCTCTACCTGTTGGTATTCCCGACCCAGGAACCGGACGATATTGTACCGGTGGTTGCACCGTTGCGCCTACATTGGGGAAAGTTCTCGATATCGAGCCTGCATTTCCGAGATTCGCAATGGCGCGTGGAATGTTTTCCTCGCTTTCTTCCTGGCTATCCGTCAGTTCGTCGCTCAAATCAGCGTCCTCGCCTCGACTGTCAGGTTCTCGCGCTGGTTCACGGGCACGCACTTCCTCGTCCGGTTCTTCGTTCACTGGTTTGATTTGCGGTGAAAGTAGCGACGGTCCTGTGGGTAGATTCGGTCGTAACGGTTTGAACGAACCCGGTCCTGTTCCTAACGAATCGTCCGCCCCTTTGGGTCTAATTCAAATAAATATAGTATACTTATTAATATTTAATATTTACATTGCAACTCTTTTTTTTTATATATCTAGTAATAAAGTATATATCTGGCAGTATTGTTCGAGGTTCGTTGGTAGGGGTGAATTAAATTGGACAGAGTTTGCGGTAGGTAAGAATTCGTTCCGACGACATCGAAATGTTTAATCGAAAGTGTAAACCGATCTACCTACTTGAACGTAATCGGACGACGAAGTCGTTGATTCGCGAGTCCAGCTTGCGTTGGAATCGCCGGTCTGGCAGATGGCAGTCTCTGAAAACGAGCTGATCTTAGGGGCGTAGGTAATCCTCTCGGTGGTAAACCGTCATCGTGATTGAATTGGGCCGAAACCAGCGCAGTGACGCAGGCCAACAACTGCAAATAAATATTTTTATAGTTAATTCCTGGGCAAAATCGAACCAAACAACAAATCAGTATAAGCCGGACGAAGTTCCAAAGGAGGAGCAATTAAATATCAAAATAATACCGGTGGAAAGGCAAACTGGATCAGCTGACGCCCAGATGGAAAAATTCCACATCATTAAATGTGTGAAAGAAGTATTTCGTTTTCTAACGGATTACCAGTTCTCATAATTTATGTATGTAGACCAGTTGTGCTGACAACGAGTCGATCATTACGAACATTACGTTCTACACGCGGTCGTCCTTCCACGTATTCTCTTCGCCATCCGTACCCCGGGTACTCTCTCTCTCTCTCTTTTTCATTGTCATCGCGTTGGTCGTCACTTAAATGTCAAATAACAACAAGTTACGTGTGCATCGTACGAAACGCGTCGCGATCACTTTTAATCCGCACGGCTTTCTCTTCTATCCGGCGTCGTGCGTCGTAATTTTTCGCGCGACCGGTACACGACTAATTATTAACCGTGTACGGGGCGCAGCAATGCCCTTAGAAACGCGTAAACTAGAATGCCGGACCGGTTGGAAACCAGTCTGTCGACGGGAACCTGTTGCATCGAACGAATGCAAATGGAGAAACAAGAACAATCGAATTACGTTCGTGCGGGCAAATGGACGCGCGATTCGATGGACCGTCTGGGCCGATCGCAACCCCTTCTTAAAGCGCCTCGAAGAGTTTATGTGCCCATATGTGTATTCTGTATTGCCGGCAGGCCTCTGTTCGCCGCGTCGTATAGTTCTCGTTATGCAAGAATATGAAAATACCGGTCTTGGTAACGTAATCCCCCCATTTTTGCCTTTCCTATTATTTATTTTTCTACTTCGCGTTAGAGTAACGCTCGGATTATCTAACGGAAAGTGCGAACAGTTCAGATAAGACGATTGATAGGGGTAAGCGAGAGTACGTAAATTAGATCAATCTGAAGGTGGCCCGTTTGTGGGTGTTTATTTTACGGTCTGATGTAATAGCCGAGAATTTTATTGCTAGATTGTTGCTACGGTTGGATCGGCGAGTTTAATGATCGGAGGAAGTGAGAGTCAGGTTGTGCCGGAGAACTTGTCTTGGGTTTCTAATGAAACTGTAGCTTGTATATCGCAGCTGGCCAAGATTCTGTAACTCGGGCGACCGGGATTAGCGTTGCTTCGTGGAATATTTTGCGTGGTTCTTTTTTGATCGATTCGGCGACTACGAGCGAACGTGACCGGATCCCTATGGGCCTGTTAAATCATTTCCGTCGCATTTCCGCGGTCCAGAAAATTATTCAGGCAATTATGAATATAGCTTTATTAGCAAGGTAGTTTAATGTTCGATAATTCTGAATGCGAAAAATATTGCGAGACAGTCAATCCTTCCAAAAACTGTTCAATGCAGTATCGTCCTTCGAGGACGATAAAATGTCTGGAAATTTGGAAAGTTTACCCCAGAAACACGGAAAGCACAACGAAGTTGCTACAGGAAAGGAAGGAACACGTTGTAGCAATCACGTTGGCGAAGTGGAGCCAGTATTGGCCGGATCGCCATATCCTCCTCTACAGTTCCTCTAGTCCTCAGGAATGCACCGGTCTTGCCAGGGAGAAGGAATGAGGGACGGACAGAGAAAGGGACGGAATGAAGCAGATAAGTTAGAGACAGGCGAATCGAGTGAACATTTTTTACCAAATTGCACTTCGTTCCAACTGGCGGCACGCACTTACAGATACTTCTGTACAGTGTACTTACAATGAAAAATCGAATCGATTTTCTTGCCGGTGCACTTTCGCTCGGTTTACTTATTCCGCGATCGGCCTGTTAATTTTCGTCCTTCGTGGTCGTACATCGTTAAGAAATGCGGTTCAAGATCTTGCCACATTTCTCTCCCTCCAAATCACGGGGGGTTTTTTTTGTTTTTGTTTTGTTTGTTCCTCTCTCGCCGAGCTAGCCGGACACGTTCATTCACTCCCCCGTCGACACTTTCACTTTCTTTCTCTGACCGATCTCCTCTCTTTCTGCGCTTGTTGTTTTTCAATTTCACAATGGGCGTCACGTTTTGGAAAGGTGCTTATGATAATTTCGAACGGTCTGATTAAGATCAACGCGACGTGAGCTGTATGAAAATGTTTGGAAATTTGTGTCAGAAAGACGCTGTACGCTTGGGGGGGGGGGGCTGAGTTTTCTTTTATCGCACACGCGTATTGCAATAAATTGGAGTAAATTTATTCGTGCGGAAAAATTCATTGAATGCGGAATAATTTGATCTTTTATTTATTTCACGGGGCTGCGGATTTTTCCACGTGGCTGGTAAGTGTCAATTCGTTCTTTTTCGAGTCTCATTCACTACGAATGATTGCAAACGAGCATTGGAACACTACGCTGGTGTGGTTAAGAGATACATACAGTTCCGAGTTTCTTGCGTAATGATATGGTGATTACAAAGTGACCGGTCGAAACAGAAAGCTTTGCGACAGAAAACGCAGCAACGTGGACAGTTCAACGGGGCTGATCGAAAGGAATGTCAAGTATAAAGGAAACTCTATATGTAAGTCGATACAGTTTTTATATATTGTCTAAAAACCCGTCAGTCAACTCGGATTCTCCGGCTCAGCGCTATATCTCTCCTCTTCCCTTTGTTCTTCTCGTACGAATTTTATGTAAATATATTGTAATGAAATCGCTCGAAACATCAAATAAGGCCCCGTCTTTCCAGCAACTATGAATCCATTATCCTCGTAAAGAGTGTTTTTGTTTTGACAACTAATTATAGCATTAAAAATGCTATCTAGATTTCTAATTATATCTTTCCAACTTTTTCTTCGAACGATTAAAGATTATTTCTCGCTTCTATTTGATAATTTGTGCCCTGATTTTTCAGTAGTTTCTTACGCACCCATATTGGTTCAGTACTTACATTAGTGTACCCAATTTTATATCTTTTTAATGCCTCACATTTGGAGTCCTGAATTCGATGAATCATTGCGTTACAAGAATATTGCGATTAACTTTCAACGAAGCGATTAAATGAATCTTTCCATTTGGATTCGCCTCAAACGATTTCATATTTCGCGCTTCACCAGCGTCACTTCCTGAACCGCGAAGTACCGAACCGGATGTTACACGGCACTTCGTCTCGAACATCCTCTACGTTCGCATTCAAAATTATTGCGCCGTTCTCAATGAAATGACACGAACTAAAATCTGGAAAACGAAATTTTTTCACCCGTGTCCGATATGTCCGCGTATTTCAAAACAATTAAATCTGCTAAACGACGGACTAGTTTCTCTTGGCTCGAAATTAAAAGGCAACAAAATGAAACGAGCGTCAATTACGAAAATTTCTATTCACCACGATTTCTCCTACAATTTCATCGAGAGGCGAATCAATTTCTCGCCTCCGTCGAACTAAATGAAACGTGTATCCGCGATGGTTGGATAGTCGCAGAAAAGGAGCTAGGGGTGGGCCCCGCAAAATGGCGGACGACGAAGGGAGGGTGAAGGGTCTCTCGCTGGAACTTTAATGGGTTCATAAAAAGGGAGGAGAGAAAAAAGAAGGTAAATTCGGCTACTCACGATCACTGCGGTGTGCATGGCCGTGTCCTGTGTCCCCTGTCTCAATGGTGGTCACTCTGGGTGTGGTGCTGGAGCGTTTATGCCTCACACTACCGCGAATGACTCCCCGTCTCCGTGTTCTTATACCTATATCCCCGTTTAAATTCCTATGGTACGAGCAACACGCAGGCCAACTTTCCATCGGCCAGCAGGAATTGTGTTCGGCGCGAATACGAGAGCCCGAAACGATTTGGCACGCCACCGATGTACGCGGTTCTTTAAATCGTCCCACACGATAATACGATTTGTCGATCGGCGATGGACGATCGACTATTCCATCCGGAGACGAGGACGAGTCCGTTGGATTCGATTGTGCACTAATCGCACGAGTTATTTTCCAATCTTGCTTATATACCTACTGGTAGTACAGCAATTTCGCGATTCGCAATTGTTTCTTCGGGGATTGATTGAATTGCATATTACATTGCAAGGCTCGGCATGGAATACCGTCATTAGCAGAGCATGCTTGAAATTCAGGTCCCGAATGTACCAGAAGTTACTCTTGTCAGGAAATCGGGCAGCAGTGGCAAACTTGACTGTTCGCCCAAGTAATTCCGTGTGTCCAGTGAGAGTAGCCCTGTTAGTGTTACGCTGGTTAAACTCGTAGCAAACATGGTATTAAAAATAGACATTATGGACATCAGGAGTTACCTAAGTATTAACGTTCATCATGTTATCTGTAATAGCGCGGCAGTGTATTTAAATAACGTTCAATTAATAGCGTAGCTTTCCCTACTTTCTTTATAATAATCACTATAATTAATATTAAGTTAATTCGCAAATGCAAGGCAAACAACATGTGCACGTATATTGTATAATTAACACTATTTTCACTTCCATTCAATATCCGTATCCTCCGTACGATATTATTATCACGACGATTGTTATTACATTTCAGGTTCTCTGGAACGCGGAATGTTCGACAAATAAATATTTCATCTTGAGCAAAACGTTACAACGAACATGAATATTCATACGATCCATGTTCCTCGATTATTGATATTATTCGGACCATGGATACGATACATATAGTATAATAATCGACACCATGACGGTGGAAGAAAGTTTCGAGTTTAGATTTGGAGCGGTCCACAAACTGTATACTGCTCGCGCTTTCTTTCGTTAATGTCAGAAGACTCCGCCTCATGGATACCCAGAAGAACTTCCACGGAGAGATAGCGCTGGAGGCTGGGATCCAAGGTCAGTGTCGGGGCTGAAGCCGACTGTGTTAATCCTCGTAATACCATGGCAATGTATATACAATACCCGTGACGTTATGTAGCCGGGTATAATTTACTGTATATTATATTATACATACTTTCACGTGTATGCGCGAGCGCTATGCAGGCTGCAACATCGGGACAAAAAACGAGCGAACGGATTTTTCCGAAGAAAACCACTCAGAGATCGTTTTACTCAGGAGCGTGGTCCGCCTGGAGAACACTAAAGTTGGAATTAAGATTGGAATTTTTGTTTAAACCGCAAATTGCTGCTTGAACTTCGTCTTTAGTTTCATTTCTTCACGTGAGTAATTAATTGGATAATAATTAATCGTGTTATTACCATAATAATAATGGTGCGATTAAATGTTGAAGGAAACCTGTTATTATTATTATTATTATTATTAATATTTTTAATAGTAGTCGTAGTAGTAGTAATGTGATGTCAATATTTAATTCAAATTTTTCATTATGCGAATAATTTTCATTTGGGTTTCATTCCGGTATACATGATATTCGCTGATATTTGATAGTTGTAAAAGTTGTGAAACTTAATATTATAAACGTCGAAATTCCGTTACACAGTTTATATACCTGGCTAGACACATTCTGCGAAGGAAATTTGCCGACGCAAGAACAGAATTTTAAATATTCTTTTGCGACGTTTTACAAAATTTTGGGGACGAAAGGAAATCGTTTCTTTCCCTCGACAAATGTTGCACGAAGAAAAATTCTAATAAATGTGCGCATCAAATTTTCCACCAAAACGCCGGTAAACCAAGCGTTATAATTTTGCAGAAAATTATATCGGTGAAGACTATAGCATAAACGCAGACACGCGACGATCCGCCATTGCTCGTTTCTATGGACCGAGCGTGATCCAAAATGTCATTTCGATATCATCCCAACGCCTATTGTTGAAGTAAGGATTCTTAAAACACTAAACTGTATGCACGCGCACTAAATGCAAATGTTACCAGAACATTCTCCAGCATCTGAAACCAGTTTTCTCTTCGTGTCTTCTTCGTACCCCATAATACGTGGCGTACTTTGTCTTCGTGCTTCTTTTCGCTGCAATTTTTCAAGGTCAGCCGATAAAATACACCTTCAATCGCCGTTTTCTTTTTACTTTCTTTTCCAATGCACCGACACTTGTCGTTAATTCCTTTATACATTCGTTTTCAAGACGATTCGTGTCTCGATAGGCGAAGCGCGCTTGAATATTTGCGCAGGCGAACGTATTATTCGCCTACAATTGTTCCCCTTACATCGGATTACGGATCTCATCTTGCATTCTTCTGTTAACCCGAATAGATTAACAGATAAGACACACTTGTTCAAGCCTGACCGTAGAATTGAACGGAGTCAAGCATAATACTCCTCGCTTCGAGCACATCTCTAATACTCCGCATGGTTCACTTCTATTTTTTTGCTTATAAGACGCCGCTTCGGTACGGCAACGTGAAACAATAGAATTACAAGTATTTGTAAACACCGCGGAGCTTGTGCTCCTTTAAAATTCTGAAAATTACGGCCCGCCTTCGCAAAGTTATAGCGAAAGTCACGATGCTTAGAAAGGGTTGGTTATAATTCAAAACCAATCGAAACATTTCACGAAGCGCGATCTAGAAATCAACCCATTTCGAACTGTGAAGGAAAAGGGAAGGAAGGAAGGAGGTGCATGAAATAATTCACAGAGACCCCGTCACGGGTTCCCGTCATCGATTTACCCCGTGAGGAATGTCCAGTGGCCATTCGGTCAGGAATGCCGCGAGTTCGAACCCTTGAAGTCGAATCAGGTACGTTGGTCAGCAGGTCTTGGCTGACAGAGTGAGAGAAATGGAAGATTGGGGCGAAAGAAACAGGCAGATGGGTTTGTAGGTAGGTGGGTAGGTAGGTAGGTAGGTAGGTGGGTAGGTAGGTAGGTTGGTTGGTAGGTAGGTAGGTAGGTAGGTAGGTTGGTAGGTAGGTAGGTAGGTAGGTAGGTGGTGCACCGGAGCAAACGCTTTCGCGGGAGGCCAACACAGTGGAGGCAAGCAGAGTCGAACCGGCAAGCCAGACGGATCATTTTGTGGAGGCTGAAACCCCCATGAAACCGGTTCTTCCTTTGCGCGCGCTTCCATCCTCTTCTTTATTCCCTTTTTTTTTTTCCTTCTTTCCCCTGGCGACGTAGTCGCCGTGTAACCATCGGCTGGTACTACTGGCGATGCATACTCGCGTGTTACACGAGTATGGCCGCGGACACGCACGAACCACGGAATATATGGGTAGACTCGAAGGACAAGTTACATTATTTCGTATATCGAAACGCTGGGCGAACAGTTCCACTCGCAATTTTCATTCAGATAAACGGTGAGAAATGGCACCGGCAGCTTTGCAGCGAGAACGTTCCAAAGTGGATGGCTCGTCGGTTGGTTGTTTATTAATCCGCGGTTTATTAAGGCACACAGGATATTTTTATACTACTCGGTTGATTGTCAAAATTATTGAGAGTAATTGTATGTGTTATGGGGGATATGATTCTTTTTTGTTCAATTATTGAACGGTCATATTTTATACCCCCTATGTTAGACAATTAATTGCTACACGTTTCTGCAGCAACTGATTGACGATCCAGGCAAATGGATGCAATCAGTAACCACAGATGGCGGCTCGATGACTTCGAAAAGTCTGTTCACCGTGGCATTACGATGCGTTTCGTTTCAAAGCGCATTGGTAGCACACTTTTTTTCCGCCTGCATAGTCGCGACATCGTCTGGCGTTTCGTTTCGCTTTATCTCGATTCACCTCGCTACGCTGTCTGTTTCGTCACCTGTCACTCCCTCGAATCGCATAAATAAAGGCAACCCATGCGTACACAAGCGAATCGTAACGCATCGGCTTAGAATTCTTCGGCTTGTATCGCAAACCTGCATCTCGAACGTTGCATCTCATGCATTAGCCACTTTCCTATGAAGGAGGTTCTAAAAAAATATCTTTCCAGTCAAGCTAAATAACTTACACAAACAGTACAGTCTTATCGTATCAGCTTTAAACATTGCTTCTCCTATTAACGCATCTAGCTTAATAATTCATCGAGGCACAGCTTCGAAGTCTCTTTGGATGAATTTACCAATTTCCACCCCGTGCATTAGATCCATAAAATTAATACCACCGATTCCACAATAATTTCGGACATCGTCCTCCCCCCCCCCAATTTAATTACGCCAAAGTCGCGCATGCAAGCTACCTGACCGCGCATTCAAGTTCCAAAACCGCAATCGAGAAACTGCAAAGGAACAAGCGATCCAGCAGAATACTCGCTGGATATACTCGCAACCGTACCTTCCATCCAGATACTTTGAGATCGCGAAAAGCTTTTCTGTTACCGCAGTGAAATCGTCATTATTGCGTTTATTATTTTCTCCTTTTCCTTCTTTTTTCTTGTTTAAACCGGACAAACGCGACGATGGCAGCGTCATCAAGCTCCTCCGTCGACCGGCCGATTGAACGCGGCCCGCGATCGTGCCGATTCCTCTGATTGGCCGAGAGAACCCGGCGTTACTCACGGCGCAAGAAGACTCTTTGTCTGTTTTTCGTCCAGCCGACTAGCCGGCAACCGGCGCAGCGGAGCACAAGTTATACGTGCAGTCGGAGGTCCTTCAGCCGTCGCGCCGGCTGCAATTATTACGCTCGCCTTCGAATTCGATCTCGGCTGATTCTCGTATATACGTCGGGGAATCTTCCACGGGATTCGCTTGCGGACATACGCGCCGGCCACGAAACGGGATCACATACCGTGTACCGACGAAGAACCGAACCGGGTGGTGTGCAATTTGAGAAGTAGTTTTCGAAAAACGAACACCGAGGATATTACAGCGAAACGTCATCGATGGTTCGATTTAATCGAAGGTAAGCTAGCTATCTATGTACTCACCGTGGATCGAGCGATTTGTTGCAATAACTTGATTGACAGAGTATTTCTTCTCCTTTTTTCCCGCTCCGAGTGTCGCTTTCGTTTTGAAACACCGATTTATTGCCAATGCAGGTCTAGTTATTCTGTGATCGATGCATTATGTACCTTTTATTTGTTGCTACTATCGCTGTTTGCTGGAAACGATGGGGCCGGAAGGTTGCGCGTGAGAATGTCGAATGAAGTTTGGGGAACGGGTGTCTTTTTTCTTAATTTTGCATGGCTCCCGTTTTCCCCCGTTTCCCCCTGTCTTTATTACAAACGGGTGAGCGAAGTCGAAGAACGTGTAACTAGTTTTAGAGCTACCCGGTACATAGACGATTGTATTCGACCACGGATTCCAACTTCCTCCGGCGACCTTCATCGTTGTATCGTTAATCGTGTAAGAGCGTTGGCCAAGGTTGCCTTATAGCCAGTAGGGCTAAATTTTTTTTGTAAAAAGTTTCATTTTTTTTTATCAATTTCAAGAATTACAAAATTGTGATATAATGCTCACTTTAGAGAAAGATTGTTCATATTCGTTGCAAGATCTTGTTTTTTGTCGAAGAGTATGCCTTTCTTGAGGTACAAGAATGTGTAAAAATTGTACAGAGGGAGGTAGCGAGTGAGAACCCAGACAGACAAAGTTCCTTGAAGCGCTAGACGTACGTACGAACATTCATACGTACATGCACACGTATGCATGTGCTTCAGGCGCGGACACTGCTTCGGTCAAGGTCGTAGACTGCAAGTTAATGCTCTTTTTACACGTTCTCTTTCCTCGCCTGGACACGGTGTCCCGAAAAGGAGGCAATATCTGTCTGCCTGTGCGAAACAGTTTTAAACGATTATATCAGAATAAACCCATTGGCGATTTAAGTAATAAAATGGTTCTGTTTCTAAATATAACATTATATTTATTTGGAACGATTAATATTTTCTTCAATATAGGCCAGGGTGTCCCAGAATAAATTGTTCGTTCCGCGATTACGTATAATACAATAGTATTTGATGGCACTTTTTCTCGTTGAAATATTTACTTAACTTCCAAGTAAAAATTTGAACGAAATACTGTGTCGAGGATTGGTAACTCCACCACCGTTGGCGGAAGCTAATAGTCAATGGGGTACGAGTTTCCTTCCCTCGTCGCGAATTGCAGCCATACAAAGATCATTTAAATTTTGCCACGGTCTAATGTTTCACCGGAAGCCAGTCGATACCACCGTGTAAGTATCCCAGTAAGTATAACATTAAATCGTTTAACAAATGGCATACAATGTATGATTTAAGAATATATATCATTTTTAATTATACGACTGTAACATATTGGCTAGCAGCGCAATCCGATTTTTTCTGGTACTACTTAAAAAATTCGATATCGTTGTTGGGATAAAAGAATTATTTGAAATATCGATGCACTTCCTTTGTCTTTAGTCTTTAGAACGTAGCGTCACCTATGTATCGATGCATGAAGTACGTAAGTTGAACGGATGCAATGGTAAATACTTGACTTTCATAAACGAATATTTAAATATCTTCGATCGTATGGAAATACATTGTATGCTAGTGATTTATTCGATTAACTATCACATTTTATTGTTATGTATTTGATTTTCTGGAAAATTCATCGCTGGTCCTTGGGAACGCGATCGAACGTGGCGCTGCAGGCAGTGTGGTATTTAGATCCATTTTGATTCCAGCGATCGGGCCTCAGTAGCGGACAGTAGCGTTACAGGTTGCGGTGGTTCTGTTATCAGTAACTGTTTTGGTTTGTCGTTACATACGTCAGACATGAATAATGCTTTTGTATTGTTGGTTTTGTTCGTTACATTAGCAGATATTGCTTTCTGCACGCAAAGAACTGTAAGTATACTTCGGTGATGCAGCTATTCAATATAATATTAATCGGAATAATACGTTTTTGTTAGTTCAGTTAGCTATCTGGATCAATGTCTATTCGAATGAAAAACAAAGGTCGCGGGTAATGTGATTCATTGTCCGATTATTCTATCTTGCGGGTATTGTTGATTTAAAAAATATAGTCGTATCTCTGGACTGGTCGATGAATGACAATTCGATGGTAATTGGGTACAGAGCGTTACTTAATGAGGAACACGAGTTCCCATAACCCATTTATTAATTAACGTGAGAACCTTCATAGTCGAGCGATTAGCAACGATATATATAATGTATAGGAAATTGATGAATAAGCTTAATTAAACATCGGCGGTTGCTCCTAATTTATAAAACAAACAATTATTAAGCTTCCCTTGTTATATATTTCGCGGGGATATAACTAAGAACAACAAATAATAATTATATTTTCTTGTGTTAATAATTTAATAATCTATACCAATACGATTTAACTGTATTTTACTGTACTGTTATCAATCGTTGAGTTGTAAACAATACATTTACATTTTTTTATATAAAAGAATTTGCCTGGCACTAGTTACGATCATGGGTGAATCCTGGCTGTGATGCAATATGTGAAGGCAAAAATTTAACAACAGTTTATCTAAGAGCCGATGGTCCGAACGATACGCTGCATTATCTATGGGATTTCAACGGCAATCCGTCCGTGCTGTTAGCACTTACCTCCACCTCCGACTTTCTGAACATAAGTTGGGAGGAATTCCTCACGAATAAGGAGAACTCCATCAAATTCACAGAAGAACCAACTTACACATTTGGGGTAGTTTTAAATAAGGTCAGTATACAATTGCATGGAACATATTTATTGAATTTAAGGTATTAACGTTATTTTTATTAATTTTAGATCATAGAGTTTGATGATTTAAACGACACAGCATTAATCAATATTGCTAACACTTTAAATACAAATGTTTTACACCCGATGTTCTTTCAATGGGAACGTAAGACTTTAATTCGAAACGATGAGTTCATTTCTTTGAGCATGGCGGGCAACAATTATAACGACAGTGCTATGAATATCACCAGACAAGGAAGTGTAAAACTTTCGGTAGGATATCTTTTGCTATTATTAAAAGCTAAACATAGGCTGCATAAAGTTTCGTATCCTTAACCTTCTTCGTTGTTTCGCTCTTTAGTTGAGAGGCTTTTGTTCTCTCGATCATTCAGACGTTATGCCACACATGTTACACACCGAAAACTCCACGCAAATCGACATCATTCTCGACAATATACAAACCAATCAAAGTTTTACGCGCAGCAGATTCGCTATCGAGCTATTGGTAGTGGGCGAGGGGAATCCCGACATTCCCATGTTTGTGAATCCGAAAAAGAGTTTAGACGACGAACATACGCCTGGCATATTTGAGGTAACACCCGACTGTTGCATTTAAATATTTCCTGCTCTTATTCTCCTGCTAACGGACAACTTCTTGTCGCAGGTCGTCGAAGTCAGGACTCCGCCTTACAAAAGTATGGACAATTACGAGACCGAAGGAGCGTACTTGCAATGGAGACCGGTGTCTTACACGAATATAGCGCGAGACGTAACAAGTTCTACAGAAACAATACAATACCCACCAACGAAAGTATCGAATCATACAAGTGCAATTAGAAATTCTATGCTGTACTGCTACTTTGGCCACAAAGTGAATGATATGCTGACGCAAAGTATCATTATATCTTTGGGTACAAGAGGAGATGGTTTCTACACGAGAACCCAATATTCTACATGGTAACGAATTCCCTTTGACAAATATCCTGACTTTGATGCAACCTTTACGTTCCAAATAAATCGTAGCAATATCTGTTTCCAGGACATTTTTGATCGGCTATGGTACACCGCCGAACGAGCAATTCTCGAATTTGGTAATAATGATCATTTCTATCGGCCTCGGCCTTCCCCTACTCATTCTGGTAGCAACCGGTTTATACATTTGTACTAACAAAATGACGAAACGAAATAGCGAGATGTATTTAAGTCAATAATAATATTTATCGATACGTACAAAGTTGTCTAAGCGCGTGCTCTGTCTCATAGAGATCGAAGCACGTTTAGCCGCATCGTCCGCGTAACCAGCGTCAAACGTTTATAAAGAGATTTCGCCTATATTTATACATAGCACACATATATTTTTTACACGTATTTTCAAGTTTGGCACACGAAGCAGCCTGAATTACATATATTATAGCGCAACGCATACGAACTACCCTGTACAAATTTATACCCAGGTAAATAATAAAACTGTACAAACGTACGAAAGTGAATCCTAACATTATTATTCGTTTTTCACCGCGGGCAAATAACGATCGAGCGAATGGAGGAATATGTTGTTTGAACGCTGTACAAATGAATATTACAGGAACGCCACCGCGGCAACGACAACGGCGACGGTAAGATCCCATTACCGATCGTCGTGCCCGAATGGTCCCCGCGGTGCAACAATAAACCCCTAACGGACAAGTTCGTCGTAGGGACAAGCCTGGTGGCACCGAAAGACGGCGGGCGAATGTTTTCAGGCGAAGATAGTAAAGGTGGCGCGGCGTGGTACCGTCGTGTTTCTCGCTGTCACGGTGGGGGGTGGCGGGTAGAGGGTGCTGTCAGTGGAACAGTTCATTTTCATTGATCCGCTCGCGGCACGGAAGTGCGGGACAGGCGAATTTACCAATCCTAACCGTTATATCGACCACGGAGCGTAATTATTTCTCCGCGTAGTGAACGAAATCGATCAACGGCGTTACCCGTATTTTCGTCGCCGCTCGTCTCGTTCTCGCCCTGGAACGTCTCGCAACGACGGTGGATAGCATACGGATGGATCGGGTCGAAAAATCGCGAGACCTGTCCGACGGTGGGTTCCGCGCAGGTGAAACGTGTATACCGCAGCGGTGATTGGGCGAGCACGGGCTCGTAGTTGCGACAGTAACGCGCGCAGGTTGGCCGAGAACGCGGCGGGTGGACAGACAGAAGGGGGTGGCTCGCTTGGGGGTTGCGAATGGTGCCGAGTGACGTGGTGGGGGACGCCTCGAAACTAGTTCTCGTGGGGTCCGCTGCGCGAGACTGGCGCGTGGCGGTGCAATAACGTCCGCGTCGGGTTTTGTCTAATCGCGACAGTCCTCGAGAGAAGCTTTTTCGGCTGGTAAAACGGGGAAGAAGAATAACAAAAGGGAAAGTAAAGGCGAGAAGGATAGTGCGCGCCAAGGCTGGGGCAGTGGTGCTGTCAAGACTCGGGGCGGACTATCGTGGTGATTCGATCGGGGAACTGGTGAGAGAACGGTGGTGTAATTGCCGCGGACGGAAGGTTTTCCATTGGATATCGTAGGAAACTGAAGTAAAAAGAACGGGCGGACGGGTGAAGTATAATAAAAAAGGAGGGAGAACGTGGACAGACGGGTCAAAGCGTAGAGTTGAAACGATACAGCGGAGGGATACGAGGAGTGTGCTTAGTGGCGATCAAGTGAGGGAGATAGAGTATATGAGATTTTAGGGGCGGGAGGGGGTGTATTTAGCGGGCGAAATAAGAGTGAGAAAGAAAGTGGGTAGGTTTTGGTAGAGGTATTAAGAGTTCGGTAGAGAGGAACAGAGAAGGGGGTGAGAATTTGCGAGAAGGAGAGAGAGAGAGAGAGAGGGAGGGGTGGACGACAGAGATAGAGGGTAGTTAAAAAAAGAGCGAGGGAGAGAGAGAAGGGGCGCGCGCGCGCGCGCGCGTCTATGTGCCAGAAGGAACTGATAGACAAAGGAAGTGGAAAGGAAGGATCCAGTGGTTGGTCCTTCGGTTCGGAAAGTTAAGGGCACGAAGGAAAGGCAGTTTGGAACGTCGAGGAAAGACAGAAGGAAGGATCGTAGTCAGACGAAGCTACGTTACGGGGTTGATAGAGCGCGGGGTACGAGTGGTAAGAGAACGCGTCGGGTCTGTCCCCCAGGAAAGGGACCGTCGCGCGCAACGCGATCAATTTTCGTTGCGACGCGGGCGGCGAGACTGGAGGAAAGGAAGAAATGACGACTGCAGCGAGATACCGATAACCGGCCAGATAATGTTGTCGCAGAGCAAGTTTTACGCTCTCTTTATCCACTACACGTTTGTGTAGCGCGACACGGGGCGGGTCCTTGCCGCTGCGGTGAAGAACAGAGGTGTTGGAAGAGGTGGTGGAGGATCGTGGATAATAAAGGACAAGAAGAGTCGGAGGAGGAAGAAGAAGAGGAAGAAGCGGAAGAATAGAGAGAGAGAGAGAGTTGTCCGTGACGGAGGGGTGAAAGGAAGAGAAAACGGGACACACGAACGAGACATGTATATGCCCGTTTTGGACGGAGTCGATCTCGTCTGTGCACGATCGAGAAATTAAATGGAAAGGAAAGGGGGAAGCAGAGAAACGAGGATAACATAGAGAGGGAAAGAAATAGGCACGCACGGGACACACGCGCGTGTACAAAGAACAAAGAGAAGATAGAAAGAGAGAAGTTTTCTTTTGGTCTTCTTCGTACGGTGTGCACAGTTTACAAGTGTCGTTGTTGCTTGGTACTGTGCTATATCCTTGCCGAAGCTGAACAAGCAAGGCCCGCGGAGGTATCTCAGAACCCGCCCCTCCTCGACGTCGCAGTGCCTCTTCTCCATATCGCTACGTCGTGCTTTCTTTTCGTTCAAGCCGCGACTATCTCTACGCTACCGGAGAAACTCCCCGACCGTAAGTGGAATGAATAAATCAATCTTATTCTAATGCGGTATCCGTTTACTTTCGGATGGAATGATTTTATTTTGTCCCGGCCGCGTTAACACGGCCACGTCTATTGATCCCGTTCGTGTGCGATAGTTGAACCGAGGATTCGCATCTATTCGTGCTAGTGGAACGGGCAAGGGCTTAGGGTAAACAGCGTGTATGGTATTTCGTTGATTTTACTACTTGACGACCGCGTGTGTTTCCCCGGAGGAGGCGCTAATGGCGCTACCGTGCAGCTCGACCACGTAACGAATAATCGTAGCCGCGACATCCACCCTGTACATCCAACATTTTTCCATGCCCGTGTAAACGTCGAATAATATTCCTGCGCCCTCCTGCAATTTTGCCACGTATTCCGCTAGAAAAGATACAACAGACTGCAACGGTTTCTCGCCCGCTTACGTTGAATCCCTCCTCTGCATGCCCCTGCTGTTTCGCGCGATCAATTACCGTGACCAGTGTACAGTTTCGATTAGGTTGGACACGATAGCACGAATCGAATCGTATGGTGGCACACACATGCATGGACACGCATATGTATATGTATATATATATGTATATTCATACATATAATGCACACAGGTGACATATATCTATGTATAGCGTGACGCGCGACTGCTGTTCCATTCTCGATATATCGATCGACGGCCGCCTCGGTCAGGGATCAGTCAGGGGTTCACTCTCGCGATGACGATAAGCGCTTGCTCTTCTTCTTTGCTCTCTCTTCTCGAGATTAGTCGCACGTGAAATAGCTCCGGCTGCCTTTGTGTACGTGTACGACGAAGGTCGTATTCACCGGTGTACATATGCGCGCACACACACACGTACCATACACAGCGGTACACCAGAGGTCTTATACTCGCGTCGCCCTGTGTTCTTGTGTGTCTCGTGATGACCTTCCTCCGCGCGAAAATTGCCGGTCAATACGACGTGCACGATCCGCTTAAGAGTCGTGCGATGGTATCGATCACCGCCTCGTGCACGACCACCACACGCTCGCACGGGATTTGCCTTCGCGAGGAGAAAGAAACGCGTGAATCGCCGCCAGTCGGGATGCTTCGATCGCCGATCGGTTGACCTAGTGTAACTTCTGTTGGGCAAACGGAACCGGCACTTAACGATCGCGGTGATCTACCGTTTCGTTATTACATCGATGAGAAATGTTGCATTTACTAATTTCTTGCGAATTTGCAAACTACCGTTGCGAGATATATCGAGGGGTGGGTGAAATTTATCCGATTGTTTACTTTGGAACCACGTACCGGTAATAATTTGTCACCCATACTATTGGACCCTGCTGTATCGTGAATGGGAGCATACGATATTAGTTGGAGGGATGTTTATTGGAGGTATATAGTTGTTCCCATTTTTTGACGAGATAAGTGGCACTTTGATGCACATAGAGAATATTCACTTAGCTAGGTCAATTGTCAATTGATTTAGTATAGCGCAAGGATATTAATAAGATGGATTTGTGTATATTTGTGCCGTTGAATGCAAAACGATATATATGTATATATATTTTCATTGTTTCAAATTTGAACTGCTTAGCTGAATAAATAGTGGATCGATATTGTAGCGGTGTAATGTCAAAGGTCGTATCGAAGCTACATTGTCCGTGCTAAAAAGAAGCGTATTTTCCCGTTCATCCGTCGTGCGAGAAAACCGTGACGTCACACTCTTCGACTTAATCGTCCCCCGTTCTGGTGGAAGTCATCTGGTCCTTCCTCGCCTCGCGATATTTCTCGAAAGCTCTTTTTTCACTTGCCGGCAAATCGAATGCAACCGTTTCTCGATTTTATCGTTCGACTATTTTCCGTAACAGAAAAATACGATGAATATAACCGTGTCGTTGATAAATCTGTATTTCTAGTTCAGAGTTCGTTGCTTTTTCGGTGATAGAAAAATTGCAAGCCCCCGACGCTAGGAAGTTTCGAAGCAAAACTATCTCTCCTCTTCGGAAAAATCTCGCGTTCCGTAATTCTCTGTAATCCCTATTTCGTCGCCCGCTGCGGAATGTCCAACGATGACGTTTCAACTTTCCAAGGAACCACGATCGATAGAAACGAACGATAACCCAGGAGACCAATAGAATCCCTCGGTTCTTCATTTAACCGAGTTCATTATCCCCCCGGAGGCGCGTATGAAGGCCTCTCTATTTTGTCCGATCGAACCGTTGATTTCGTCGGGATTGCAACTGGGGGGTTCCGCGCAAGGAGAATTTCGAATAGCGATTTCGGGGATAGCTCCTTTCGGCGTGGATCCGTATCGTTTCGATCTCGAATGCGCCATGATAAGCAAGAGAGGCGCCCACGAAATCGCGCGGGCGCATTAGAAACGACGAGGGTGAAGGAAGGGAGGGGTGATTTTGCAGGGCAAACGTTGGGCGAGTGAACGCAACAGGTGCGATACGCCTCGCGCGACAATCTCAGTAGAATGGGCATGCTTCTTCTGCCCTGCTGCGAAGTTTATGACACGAACGTTGCAGCGTGCGTATGGGATTCGCCAGCCACCGTTATACCTACCCGCGTATTATTGCGCCCGGAATTTGGATTAAGAACGGTGGATGCGGGTCTTGTGCGGTTTGACACAGGTGAAGGCAGTTCGGTTGTGAGTAATTGATAGAATTGGACATTATATGTTTCGATCGGAAGTTGGTATGTATTTAGCGATGCAATTTTAATATCCATTTGCGTTCCGATTTCTCGTTGCTTTATAGACTTTCCGTTCAGTTTACTTGGACGTGAGTATCATTAGAGGAGTGATTATTGTTCTTGAAAACAGGTAACGATGCCCGTAAAATGGTACCGTTCTCGAGACGCAACCGGTTAATATTTTTAACGCGCCGTGGAATATAATTGAACGGTATGTCCTCGATGCCTAGTTTACCCATTTTACACAAACGATCAAACTTTGGCTCAAGTCCAGTAGCCGGACAATTAATAAGCCCTGTATCAAACTCTGTAACTCCTCATTTACATATCGGACACGCGTGTACAATTAAACGTATATCACACCGTACACGTACGTATGTATTACACTAGCACGTCAAGCGTTTAAAAGAAACGCCATTGTTATTTTCGTATCGCCTTTTCATTCCGATATATCGTCGTTTTACTGAATATTTCAACAGTTTACCTTCGTCAAGTTCTATAATAAGAAAAACGATAGGTTGATTCGCCTTTTTCGGTCGTTCTAATATTAGACCAGGCGCAGAGGGGGGCCGTGTGCGACCAGGAAGGGACCGACAGACTTCCTCCGCGTTGAAGATATTCAGGTATAGAGAAAATGATGCAGGGTTCAAGGTTCTATCGATTGATGTGAAAACAACACTTAATCGAGATCTCATCTCGACGTAGGCTGGGCTTCCAAGGCGAGTTACATAAATCGTAAGAGAAGTCAGGCGTAAGGCAGTCAGGCAGGCAGGCAGGCAGGCAGGCAGGCAGGCAAAGGGGCAATCGATCGATTGTCCTCGCAAGAACGCATGGCCCTGTTCTGCACTATACTTTAGCTTCAGATATACTTTGTCTTTTGTGGGTCGTGTCGGTGCAGCTGATGCCGGGAGAGCAACAATTTCTATTATGCATCCAATACTATTGTTAGCGTCGCAATCATGGTCTACATTATTCCGAACTGGTTAATTTATTAAATTCACGCAGCGACGTTTCATCTGACAGAAGGGTAATCTTCGGCAGTATAATTTTTATTAGGTACCCAATGGCATTGATAATAGTAATTTGTTTCATTGTGGGTAGCAGGCGATTTTGAGTTCAGTATCGTTAGGGAAGTCTCGTCGTACCAATTTTTGTGATGGATAGTATTGTCTCGAGATATTCAGCTTTGTCGCAATTGTTTAACGCGAAAGCAGTTGGCCGTTGTGCACACCGTTGATAATTATTTCCTCCGGCCCGTGATACGGCTATCCGAGCGATAACAATCTTTTTGGATGTCACGCTGAAACAGCAGGCGCGCCCGATAGTTATAGCCGTTATGCCGTCCTTCATCGGCGGCGCAAAGTAACTTTCTACTACAGCGTCCGCACTTTCAGCCCCTTGTACTACTTGCAACTAGTCCTCTCGTGCCTCGTACGACGGTGCCGCTTTCATGAATCTGTCCCATGTTAATGCAACTCCGCTCTATTGTTCTCAATGAAACACGTCCACTTGCGATGAAGTTATTCCGAACAATTCACCGATATTATTTCACAAATTTGTTCGAGGACCGTAAGATCGCTGTACATTTCACATTTCCAATTACACACGCCTCTGCGATATCCAGTGAATTACAAAACCGAAATCCAACGAACCCTTCGAAATACGCCGATTTCCCTGCCCCGAAAAAATTCGCATCTCAGAGATCAGCGGGGTGAAATTTTCATTTTCCCGTTTCTTCGATATTCAAATGAGCTACTCCCTTTCTTCATCCAGCTCGAATCCACCCTTCAATCCATAGCAATACGACCCATATACATACACGTACCACGAGTTCCAGTTCTTTACGATCGTTCGTACACCACGGACGACGAGTATCCGTATACGCGGAGGGTGTGGGGGTGGGGGGATTAAGAAAAATCGAATAACAGTAGCGACAGAAAAACAGATCGTTCTCGTACCCAACGTCCGGTGTTTTTTTTTTATCGTTTTCAATCCTTGGCATTGGTGGATGTGACTCGGGGGATCGTCGGATGGTGGTGGTAACGACGGTGCGGCGACGATAGCGTCAGCGCTCGTCGTCATGACAACGTTTTTCCGCAACGTACCCGGCCTGGTTTGTGACGTCACGCAACGTCGGCATCGGTGTCGGCGTCGGGTCGCTGCTGTGCCACACCACAACGTGGAGAAAGGGGTTTCCCGTTGTCGTTGCTTTCTGGTGGCGCTACTGTGCTCCCAACCCTCCATCAAGATGGCAACCGTGCAATTACAGGGAACACGGTGATCATCACCGATGCACGATTTTCTCGTTTGTTTCACGCGCGAGACAAATTTTCCGCATTGTCTGTCTATGTCGAACTTCCGTATCACGAGAAGTTGGTCGTTCCTTCTTTTTCTTTTTGAATTACTTTCTTCGTACGCGATTAACAGTTGTATAGAAACAAGGTGAGAATTCATTTCGGTATACAGACAGAGTTTATTACGGCGTGGCCTGTTTCGATTCGACGTTCACACGTGCCAGAATTGAGGTGGATCATGCTTTCGTTTGGTGGAACGCTATATGCATTGGGACTGTCTATTGATCGACGATTCGGGCTTTCGAAAGGGCCGTTTCAAGCTGTAATATTGGATTGTTCCGTGGAATGATATTGTGCAGAGGGGCATGTAACACGAATATCGACAGATTTGTATTTTATGGGTGGATATCCCGCGATAAGATGGATAGTCTGTATCTCTTTATATCGTTGGGGTGTACCCGCGTTGAGATGTTTCACGGAATTCGTTGGGCATTACCTTCATTGAATGTAACGTTCCACTGTTACTCGCGCTGATACCTCCAATGGTATTCTTATAGAATTGCGATTCTGGAGCGTCCTTGCAAATTCATATCCTGCACATACAAATAAAAAAAAAAGTACCGAGTGTTTAGTCTCTTTAACAGGGAGCTCTTGTAACGTCGAATGCTTTTGTTGATTCCTCGATGAAGGCTGATTTACCGTAGACATACCTGACCCCGTTTCTCTGCAGCCTGCGTGTTGGCAGAGTGCCGTTTTTATTGTAGTCATATATCCGCAGGATAAAAGCTGCAATAGACAATTAAATTGAGCTTCATCGCATTCCATATCGCCGATTATGTATCCATTTCAATAATGTTTATTGCTCGTTTCAACGGTGCATCCAATACGATGCATCTCCACCAACATATTTGATATATTCTTAGGGTTGACTTCCAGACAGTCGACGTTTATCCTCAATACCGGATTGACAATAATTATCGGTATAATAATTATTTATTTCAGCCTCAATATTCCTCAATAATTCTAAACGCACCGTAAAATGTCATCTTCGCATATACCTCACAACAACATTCAACGTTAACGCTCCAATGATTTCTGAATCGACAGAATTCAGTGAATTATTAGTAATCCATTACGGAAATATATCCTACAGAATTGCCTCCGGTATCGTATGCATTTTGCATAAATAATTCGGCCGACGAAACATAATAAACACACTTCGCTTAAGTGTACCCTTAGATGAATAAAATTCGTCGGATCCCCAGTGCCGTAATTAGCCTAATCAAATTAGAGGCAATTCCCGTCCCCAGGGTATTCCTAGTTTGCGGCCGTCCTTAAAATAACTCGGGAACCTTCGTCCTTTCTCGGCTGGCCGCTCGTGTCCGCCTGATCCTGCGTATACCCGCACCACTGGCAATCTTCCGTTCACTCTTACTTTTCCTGCTTTGCGTATGGGCGCGCGGGTGCGCGCGCGCGCGCGCGCCCTCGTCCACCCGTTGGCGCCGCGACGACGACACCGATGCATAAGCGCGTGACCGAGTTCCGGCGCAATATGATCGACCGCACGAAACTCGGTCAAAGACCACCGACACCCTTCTTCGAGCCACCCCTATATCGCATGCTCCGTGTAAATTTTTGTTGTCGTGAATGTGCGTGAACACGCCGCACTCTTTCACGAACGAACGAAACTAATGTAGACCCCTCGTTCGTCGAAAAGGTAGTTCGATTTCGAGACGACCGCGGTACGATTGATTGTCCGGAATATTCCGTTTGTTTATTTTTTTTTTTTGCTTCTTTCACGAGAACGAGGAACATGTGTGAGATGACGGTTTGTTCAAGGATTTGCTAAGACATTTCAACAAGGATTAATTGCAGCGTATATTTCACATTCTGTTGGCAGATAAGCATCGATCGACTCGAAGATCAGACTATGTTATTTCGAATAACGGATTGATCGCACCCGTCGCTTCATTCACACGTGAGTACAACATCGATTATTATGCGGAAAGTTCGGGACCGGATTTACAGAATTGATTGAGAAACGATTGGCAGGCTTGGCAGGTGGGAAACTGGTTTGGAGAGAAAAGTTTAGCATTCGTAATCGAACAGTTGCTTTGTATATTTGAGGAATAAGTAGAGTACTGATACTTTATGAAGTTTCTCCTATGTCTGGCCAGCAACGGCGCGCCGCTACTTGCGGGCGTGGAATTAAATTATTGATACCGAAACGTTCCCTTCTTCCCAGTTTGTTTACTGACAAAGCACTATCCAAATTGACGAAATGCAATTCTAATGTGGAATTAAGGTTCCTGACATGCCCGGCCAGTCGCTGGGCTAATCTACTGGCCCGCATAAATCATTTAACAGCGGAGGCACCATTACTTCTGACTCTGACAGTATAACCCTACGCGTACCCTAAAATTATACACGTCGATACAAAAACTTCCAGTTCCTTTGCGAGTCTGATTAGTGACGGCACAAATCTACTTGCGGCCCACATCAATGAATCAACCTACTCACCGCACTCCCACCGTCGCGTCAAATAAAACCACGCTCTTCGCAGCGACGCACCTCCCTTCGCACCCCATAAACTATTCCCATATATCTATTTATTCTACACAAATACTGTACTCGCCCTCTTGTCCTGTACCCTCTTGTCGCCATAAAAAATTCATATCCGAACGGCGTTTCGTGCGGGCCAATCCCTCAAAAGAACAACAGGAAGGAAAAACATCACGAATTAACCTTCCCTTAACGCATTAACGACGGGGGATATTTTGCGAAATGAGTTTCTGTGCGTACGACGGACAGCCCTTAATGATTCGACAGTACAACGGTATACAGGTACGCCGTCGTAGTATATTGCCATTTTATTACTCGGGGAAAATCGTATCACCACTGTATCGCAATAGACTTCAAACATTGCCAGCCCCGCGAAATCCGCAATAACACCTGCAAGCGAGACATCTCGTTTCCCTCCATCGTAAACGAAAGTTTCCGGAGAAACGAGATTTTTCGTCTCCGTCCAGCGACAAAAACGATGCGTACACCCATCAGCGAAATCGCATCCAACCAACGATTCCGTACGATTTCCAGGTCGGACATGAAAAATCTTGGTTCACGTTGGACGGTCCCCGACATAGCACGCACTGCCGCAGCGCGTTCGTCATTTCTCGTCGCCATTTCGTCGGAACGAGATTCAGATAGCAGCAGCAGCAGCAGCAGCAGCAGCAACAGCATCATCATCAACGATAGCAACGGAAGGAGCAGTATTAGCGTTAAACCGAGACGAAGCAACGTTAGAAGTAGCGGTAGTGGACGAGTCAGTGACGACAGTATCACGGGCAAAGGCGTCACGGAGATCGACAAGTACAAGAAGAGGGAAACGAAGGGAATCGATCGTACGGCAGTCGACGTGCTGCACGAGCCGTATTTATCCGTCCGATCGTACGTAACGGCGTCGTCAAATCGGATCGGCGGGACGACGCGTTCCGAATCGACGCCCAGGTACCGGCCTCTAGCCGGCAAGTCGCGCGGTTCCCAGGAACGGTCTCGTCCTCGTCAGCCGCAGCCGCAGCCGCAGCCACCGCAGCAGCCACTCTATTATCCCACCGCATCGTGGGACACGCGCACATTACACTTCAGGAACTGTTAGCACCGATCAAACGTGAGTATCCGCGCGGGACTTGATAATGGAAGGAGGGTGTTAGGGAAAGTTCTTGGGAGGAGGTCGGGAGGGGACGGGGTCGCCTGGAATTGGATTTGGGAAACGACGATATAACTTGGGCGAAAGATCGTGACGTTCAAGGTTGATCGTCCCTCCAGGCCGAGTTGGGACAGTGGATGGGCATCGTTTCCGTACGGTTTTTTTTTCTATTATTGATAGGTTCGCGATAAAGTGGTAACGAGGCGATCGTCGCGAGCAATTACGAGGACATTGAATTAGCTTGAGAGCCGACTGCTCGATATGATCATCGCGCATACGTAATGTACTTTCTATTTCTACTTACGACGAGTCTCGGGCGCCAGATATTAATCTGTATCCTATTTACGGATGGCCGTACGCGAGATTGAAACAGACCTCGCGGTGTCGCGGGTGAAATTAATTCGTAGGCGTTCAGAGTGACAATAGCGGTGTACAATTGCGACGATGGAAGTAGTTTTGGGAATGATTAAAGTAATTTAGATATGGCTCTGGCAGCGAGATTAATTCGTAATGTCGTTCATTGTAATAGTAATAATGCAGAAATCGTATGGAACAATTTTCAATCAATTCTACACGTATATAGTTGAAACGAACTATTGTTCGGTTCAATGCGGATTTGTAATTTTATACTTCCGATCGGATACTTGAATGACAAAGGGATTCAACTAGTGTCCGCGTTCCCTGTTCGTGTGATTTAAGCTTCATCTTTTCATTGTCCATAGCTTTTCGATAACACAATGTTTAATAATTACGTTGGCGTTGATCCGGCACCGGTGCTTCTCGTTCCGATGGAATAAAACTCGTATTGGCAACACTCCAATTTTCGAGTGCGGCAGACGAATCGGAATGTCGCGACAAAACCCAGGATAGGGGAGAATTAGAGCCGTTCATTGAAATATATCGATTCTTCGATCTGTCGAGCCTTTTTCTATAATAATCAAATATTTTGAACAAAATTGCACCTTTTGTATCCTCAAAGATTCGCCCAGCTGAAATAATTGACAAAGCTCACAATTTCATACTAAAAAAGATAGTGAGACGTTTACGTAAAGTTTTTCAAAGATTTTTATTTCATAAATTTCAATTTTACGAAAAACAATGGAGAGTTGACGATAATTAGGTTTCTCGTTATTCGAACTATGCAAGAGTTTGAACATGCTTTCCTCGAATCCATTATATTTCGGGCAATCTAACACGAAATTCAACGATATCGTAGAAACGTGAAGTTTATTACTAAGTGGTCTGAAAGGTAGACTCGAGAAAAGACGGTACGGAAGTGTGCCATACCGTTATAGAAATAAGTTCGGCCTACTATTTCCTTGGACTGAAGCAAGCCTTTAACTGCACGAATATCGTATTCGCTTTAAGCAAATATTTCCCAGTATCGGAGAATATTTTCCACTTAATTCGTAATTTTCTTGCCGTTTATTATTCGTCAGTGAAATTACGTCGAGGTTTCTCTGTTTCTTCTTTTGTCAGAAATAATCACGCTGTTACATTGGACGAATGTTAAGTGGACAGTACAAATCGTACTACCCATTGTAACAGTGTTTCACGTAATACAAAAACACCTGCCATTTATCGGCCGAGCATTCGCAAAATTAAAGCGCAACAACTTATTCTGTACAGGAAGGTGGCTCAGCTGTGTGCAGCTTAGACAATGTCCGAAGATTCTGACTCTCTATCAGAGGAAGAAAGAAGTTTGTTCCGTCCGTTCACGCGGGAGTCCCGGGCAGCGATCGAGGCTCGCATCGCCGAAGAACATGCCAAGCAGAAGGAGCTCGAGAAGAAAAGAGCGGAAAAGGAGGTAAGAACGCGGCCGTGTTTCCCTTCAACCTACATCTAGAATCGCGAGCATCGATTCGAATGGACCGTTGCTGGCGAAAATCTAGAAATCATCTTTCTTTTTTTTATTATCATTCCAGTTCTCGGTTACGACGCACGACGTATCTTTGTCATTCACACTTTTAATGCAATTGATAATCGATTTCAATCGACGAACGATCTGCACGAGCCTCGGCAGCGTAAAACTATTCGCGCCTGGTGAAAATCGAATCAATTACTTCGAGGAGATCGCGTCGAAGGCACGATTTACCCTCGCGCGACATCGTTCCCCGACAGCCTGGAATAATATTCGATAAAAGTTTCGGATTCGTTGAAATTTCGTGTCTCGTGTTTCCTCGTCGATTGATCCACGATTCTCGAGCAATTTATAATCCACCGAATCTCCCACAAAACCATACGTCCCCTTCATACGATACGCACGTGTTAGCCCACGTGTATGCGTTGTATATTGATAAGAATATACGCGGCCATTGACACTGTACACGAACGAAAATCCTGGCTCATTGAGAAGCGATTGAAATATATCGCTGGTTACTCGGTTGATTCGCGTTTCCAGTTAGACGAGTTCCAAGAAGACATCGACGATCGTTCCACGTAACGTGTTTATTAACACCGATACACAGGTTGTTCTACTTTGCATATCTCTATAGCGAGACCTCGAACAGTACAAGCATCGCTATTAAGTGCGTTACTAATGGTTCTTTTCACCAGTAATCACTTTTCTGCTTAAGAGCCGATTAATATTTTTCCATGGAAAGATAGAGAAAAGTCTGGAATAAAAAGGAAATGAAAAGGTTCTAGAAATGTATTGTACGATTGCATATAATTGTCATGTGTAAATACTTGTAAGAATGGAGACGTTCATAAATGGTGAAACAAAAAATTGATCGGCCTTGAGTGTGTAATTCAATTAAGGGGGCATTGCTCTGTGAACGTTACAAAATTTTCCACTTTTTAATGAAATTTTTTTGTACTTATGGTAATTCGTTGTTATGACTTTCTAAATAACAATTTTTCATATCATTTTAATTCATTGCCTCTTGCTTTACAAGTGCGTGCAAAATTGTACACTGAATAACTACCATCGTGAAAATTAATACATAATTCTAGTCTTTCGTTTGGACGAGCTGTATAGAAGCAGGTATAGGGTCACGACAAGCCCTGTACGGTCAGGGACTCGGTGCACTCATCACGAGGGCTGTACAAAAAGGGTTGGACAAGTCACAATACTTGAAATTTCTATTGCAAAACCTAACGGTGCATTCTCGAACATGTGTGCATTTTCGAAAAATGGAAGAAGAAGCAAAACCGCTGTTTTCAAGGTGTCACAGAGGAATGGCCCCTTAAATCACGGTGTTGCCCGTGACGCTCGATGAACGTTACAATTACTGTTGGTTCCTACTTCGTATTATTTTTTTGTTTTTTGGTCGTATCTTTTTGTTCTACTTTTCTTTTGCGTAGCTGCAGTGCCGTTCTTTGCGAGATCTGTTTCTTCATGTTCACAATACCATATCTGTCTATCTATATTATATATGATTAAACGTCAAGCTGCGGTGTTTCCACCTGTCCTGTTGTAAACAACCAAGACTGTCCGCTACTACCCGTCGCGTTGATTGTTTGCTTGATTTACTGCTGAACGTAGTGTGAAAATACATGCCTATCCTATCGACGACTTTTGTCTACATCTGTCTATATATATTATATATACATATATATGCAACACGACTGTCGTCGAGTAATGTATTGTTTCTGTGTTACCAAAGATATGTTCGCGTACGAGCTCGATGTCTGCAGTGTCACTATCTGTGCCTGTTTCTATACGTACATAAATATAACTGTGTCGTAGTTTCTCTCTCTCCCTCTGTGTATTCTTCGAGGTATTGTAGCATTCCACCCTCTTAAACCGTACACTCGTGTATGCACATAGTTATGAACGTAGGCGGTATAAATAGAGTGCAGGTGTTTCGCTAAGTTCATTGGCGAACAATCGTTTCATGTACAAATAATGTCGATGCCTACCGTTCTCTTCGATATTATCGTACCCGGGTGGACAGTGTGCTTAAACGTTAGTTCTTGAAGAATCCGTATAATTTAATGATCAATGTTCGTAGAAGCGACACGCACTTGCAGAACTTTTATCGTTCCATTAGTTCTTTTTGTTTCTCCGAAATAATCTTCTTTTATTTTTTAAATGTATAATTTTCAATTGGACAAACATGTTAAACAAAGTAGGAATAGATAAGCGCAGGAGTTGTGTCTCTAGTTACTATGCGTATACGTCGGGTTTAGGCGCGTCTGACCACATGCGGTCTGTTTCCACTTGCACTGTTCCACGCCTGCTCCGCGCCGCGCTCCAAGTAGTGCAGGTCAATAATAGCTAACCCTACGAATTGCATACAAAAGATACGCGTCTTTTGTGAAAGTTTTAAACCAAATCGAGTTCGGGATCTAGCAAATTAATTCGAACGGACCTCATTAATTAACCATATCTCTTTTCGCTGTCTCTTCGGTATCTCACCGTGGAGTTGAATTAGAGGGGGAAAGAGAGAGCCGAGATGGAATCAATTGATACGCTTCGTTCTCTATATCCTTCTTTCTATTCCATCTCACCAAATCCAGCGATCCTCTCGCTTTAAACATTTTCCCTATCGTGTATATATAACCAGATATATGTGTATATATAACCGGCGTATATAATTCCATATAATACGGACCAGCAACGTGTATATATATATATATATACATATATGTCTATTTTGTTTCCCTATATAAATATGTATGTAATTTCTTATTCGTTACTCCCACTATTTCTCTATTTGTATCTCTTTATCTGTACCTATCCTTCATCTGTTTCTCGATCTTTTCTATCTTCTCGAATCTCGATCCCAATTCCTTCACTACTACACAGTGAACTATTTACTTTGGTTTGTTTCCTTAGTAATCGTATATTAATAGAAATCTGTTTGAACCTTAATTCCCTAAACCCTTTTACTCTATCTTTCTACACTCGTATTCTGTGTTTTTTCTCTGTGTAACGACTGTTTCTTCGTTTATCCAATTTCAGGGAGGTTTTGGACGGAAGAAAAAGAAAAAAGAAGTAAGACGTTACGTCACGCTAAGTAATAATCAAACCACACGAACACACATGCACATGAACACTAGTACATACTCTTTTTCTCTCTCTCTCTCTCTCTCTCTCTCTCTCTCTCTCTGTCTCTCTTTATTCTCTCTGCCATCCAAATTTCTCTTACCTTCTTGATCATGATTACATTTACTGTACATAAGCACAGACACCAGCATTTTATCCACATTTATATGCTACGTCATATATATATATATATACACAAACACATAGAGACACACAATTAGACAACACACGTACACACGTTTCCCATTTTGCAATTGAACGAAAAATGGTTTATATACGATAATGTCGCTCGTTTGATCGATGATATCGAATTTTTCACGAGCGCCACGGTTTACGTTGGATTCTTGTTCTTCAATCGTTTTTGTTCTTTTTTAGAATATCGATACGTGATTTACTAATAATTACATGACGAAAACGACGACTCGTTGACTGAAGTCCCATTAGGATATATTTTCGTGCCGATTGTCTTATTTATGTACGTTTCTCGCTTTGTATTTTGTTGTCTTTTGGTAACGACACGATTTTACGCTCGAAAAGCGGCAGCTTTCTTTGGAAGTAGTGTCGATCATTGTCTGTTTCGTTTTGTGTTGGCACGTGTGATTGTTGCTGTGATAGTGATCGATCGTATCTGAAAAATTGTTCTTCGAAAAACATTTTTTTCCTCGTGCGTTTTTACTCGTAGTTTACTATAATCTCAACGATTTTTTACACGGGGGAAAATTTCAAATAATTTTCATCGATTTTCTACGCATCGAGGTGCGCAGTCGGTTGCAGTTGAAACAATTTTTCGTAACGGAAAGAATTGCAATTCGTTCTCCTTGGCGAAAGTCTTCAACTACAATCTCTAAGTTTCTATCTGTATCTGCCCGAAATTTTCCGCAAATTTTTTGAATAAAGATGAACTTGCTCTCACCGCAACACGAACACGTGTACACGCCTGTGTCTAGCCAAACTGTACAAACTTAAAAACGTGTTGTAATCGCTTGTTGCGTTGTTTTTCACGTAATTAAATCGTCATTGTGTTCACTCTACGGAATTCCATCGATCGATCGAATAGAAGAGAAACCTACTTGTATCGAAGATACATCGTGGTCATAGAAAAACACATCTATACACTCCTATATATATATATACGTACACCTATCAACGCGCTTGTTGTATACTGCTATTCTACACACTATTTTGCAAGTTACACTTGCAACGTCCAGCAACAACAAAACCGTAACGAGCCTTGCCTGTGCTTCGATTCTGTGGCGATCCTTTTTTTTTTTTTTAATTTCACGTCTCACCAAAGATATTCGAACCCACGTGAAAAGTATTCGTTACGCGGTAGCGTGAAAAACAAAGAGATAAGTAATAAGAAATGAAAGAAAGAAACGACATCTCGTTCAGTGTGCCAGGTAAATATGTGAGTTTCAGCGAAACGCTGATCGGATGGGATCGAATCGATCTATGATATTAGAGTAGATCAAAGCGATTCGTTCACGTTCGTACAGTGGCACGATTATGTACACACGCATTACGAACAGGCTTTCTGCTAACAAGAACTACGCATATTTATGCACGGTACTTGACGGAACAAGTTTGACGAGCTGTGAAATTTAAGTGCTTGCAATTAAATTGCTTGCGGGGAATAAAAAGGGACGACAATGATGCTTTGCTGGTGGAATTAAATGAAAAAATTGTCCAGCATAGCCGGAATAGTCTTGTTCAACTTAACGAAGTTCGTAAAATCGACGCAATTAGATTCCTTCTTATTTACTATTAAGAACGGCTGTATGATTAAAGATTGATTCAATCGGTGAGATGAAATATTTCGCCTCGAATTTTTGAAAGTACTTCCACACATTGAAGAAACAATCATCCTCATAGTTCCGCCTTTTAAATGATAAATAATTCGAGAAATATCGCGTAATGAAAAAGGCGTCGAAAAAAGTTTGGCCGTGGAAACGGGATTACAGGAACGAACGCGAACGTTGAAAGCTCGTAGGTCTTGTTTTTCGTCAAGTGCTGTACGTCTGGTTTAGAGCTCGCAGCCGCCTGGAAACGCTTCTATAGATCGTATGCCGTATCCGCAATGCTTGGAGCTGAGATTCTTTGTACATATCTTTTTTATTCATTAAATTGCGCGCCTTGGTAGCAGCAGCAGCGGCAGCAACAGCAGCAGCATCAGCATAAGCGTGCAAGCTACGCGAATCGCACATGATCGCAATGGCGTAGCCTTCTCTCTCCCGGGATCGTATTGATTTATATTCGGTACGTTGCAACACAGCCTTAAACGAAACGATACTCTTGTATCGTGGAGCATCGATCACGCGAACATTCGTCCGTAAAACTTTTCGCATCTCTTCGTTACGAAAACGAAATCTCCCACACCCCCTCTCTCTCTCTCTGTGTGCGGTACGCAATATTCTGTCGTATCGAGTGTCTCGGCGAATTGAAATTTTCTTGGGGGAAAAAATATCGCATCTACGATCCATACAATCGGCCGTGAAATCGCGAATTTCTTTTCCTTACGATAACAATGATCGTTACGAGGTAATTTGCTGAAACTTCACCCGAGAAGTTGATCGATCCTTCTTCCCCTCTTGCATAATTTTCATCATGTTATTCATATACTAGATTGATTCGAGCGAGAATTCATTAATAAATAGATCGCGGAAGCATTTACGGGAAGATTGATTTTGTTCGTGATGTTGAATTATGTTACGTAGATTAGTAGTTTGAATGAGTGGTATCTTTTTAGAACAGAGAATTCTCAGAGTTCACGGGGTATGAATATTTAATGGGCTTTCTCTAGGCTGATTGCCGCGTATCCGTTCAACTTCTCGGGCAGTATAAAGAAAGAAAAAAGAAAAGAAGATCGATGAGGAACGTGTGTCTTGCTGCGACGTGTATTCTGCTCTGGCCGTGAAGTTCAGCCTGAATATTCATCGACAGACACTTCCCGCTTGTGTTAATTAGATTTAGGTAGATCTTTATATATTATACCTAACGACCTTAGTATTATAGCCCGTTAATTAGGAGTAGGATGGTTCATGTATGTGCATCTATATAATAGTTTCGGTGGGCAGTGGTTACTTAATAGAATCGTAACAACGCTTCTAGATAATCCAGATAAGGGTGGGTCGTCGTTGCGCCTTGGAAACAAAACAGAAGTAATAATAATCGAGAAAAAGTGCTGTCGTTGAGAAATCCGAGGAAAAGGATATTAAAAGCGAAGGTGATTTAAAGAGGGTGTTAATATTTTTCACACGACGAATATATTTCTTTCAATTTTTGTTCCCCATGGTGCCCGTATTATTATCAGCGGCAGAGCGAACGTTTCACGCGACGATAGTTAAAGATACGAAAATGTAGAACGCTAAAAAGGCAGGTGGGCGTACCTCGAATTTCTAATAATCGCTCGGCAGAAAATTCGGTGAGAGGGAGCGGAAACGAGCAGATCACGTGGACCTTACTCAGGTTCGTATGTTCACGACCCGCTTTTAGCACCAATTTCGTACTGTACACACGTGTATATATATATATATATAAAACATGTATATATAGCGCCTTCTATACGACTAGTCGCCATAGCTGCTTTTCAGACTAGACGCGGAATAGATGCTCCCGATGCTTCCAAAGTAGGAAAAAAAAACCGAGAGAAATGTGGGCCAACGTCGTACTATCGGTAAAGTACACGTACACACGTTGCAAAACGGAAGCCCTGCCATCTTTCTAATGCTCGTCGCGATTTGCTCTTTGAATAATTCGTAACGCCTTGATTAAACTTCGAGAACTGTTTCAAAATTGTTTAGAAATCGACAACGGGTATAGATCGGCTCCATCTTCGCGCAGTAGTGTCGAACGTGGATAACAGGGGGGAATTAATTGCAACGTCAAAATGGAAACCAATGAAACTTGAAATTCTCGAGTGCTAAAACGATTCCAATAGCCATCGAGATTTTCGAGCGCGTCGCGGTATACAATTTCGTTCGAACAGCGACGCCAATAAACGTGTTATCGCTGCGACTATCTAATTTACACTTGCGACGAGTTTTATCGGGATGACAGAGGTGCTTCCGGTCGACGGAAGAAAATGGGGGAAAGTTCTATCCAGGGACGCCTGCCACGAAGCTCGGGACGTTGTCTTGCGATGCACAATACGCCGTGAAACGAATGCGAGCGCGTAGTGCTGATCTAGAAGCGGGTTATGAATAACACCGGTGCACACATAGCGAACAAATGATTAAAAAAGAAAAAAAGAAAAGAAAAAACGAATATTTCCAAGTATTATCGGCACGTAAGCGTTCTTCAATCTTTCTATCATAATATATAGGCTCTTTAATGATCACTCGTACTTACGTACAGAGACGATGAATCTCGCACAATCTTCCGCGACGTTGTTCCACGAATTATTTGGAAATATTTGTTTCACCTGTCGCTCTCGATGATCAATTCGTTGTTAATCTCGTTTTTTTTTTTTTACTTTTTTCTCATCTGATTCTCTATTCAAATTCTCGCGCGAACAACATGTACCTTTTTTCTTTATTTTTTTGTGTGTGTGTGTGTACATGTACATAATTTCTATAATGGCACGTCTAATAAAGATTACGATTGTAAGCGATTCGATGCAAGACTCGAAGCGAGTTCTCAGCGGTGAACGGAGATGTTTAGTAGTATTTGGTTCGCAGGTTCGGTATGACGACGAGGACGAGGACGAGGGTCCTCAACCGGACGCGATGCTCGAGCAAGGAGCACCGATCCCGGTCCGGCTACACAGCTCATTTCCACCCGAGTTGGCCTCCACACCTCTCGAGGATATCGATACCTTCTATCATAATCAAAGGGTATCAACATTTTATCACGAAAGTCGGGGGAAAGTTGGGAGAGAAATCACGAGTGTTCTTGTATATTTATATATCTTGATTTTTCTGTGCATCGACAGTGCGGTTGTAAATATTGTCATTCGCGATTTCTTTGAGAGCATTGAAAAGAATTAACCATTAGCTTACTCTTATTACTTTTCACGCTCAATATAGCATATAAGGATCTGCATTCGTTTTAGAATCTTTTGAATTGTACTTTAGATTGGACATTAGATTTCCCAAGAAGTTTTCGTCGCGTTGATAGTTGCAATATGGAATTCGGAGAATTGCTATGGTTCGAGGCCAATATGTAACCTGTTTCGTTTTTTGCTTTGTTTCGCCAGACCTTCGTCGTCATCAGCAAGGGAAAGGATATATTCAGGTTCTCATCGACAGATGCGATGTGGATCCTCGACCCGTTCAACCCAATACGACGCGTGGCCATTTACATATTGGTTCACCCACTGTTCTCCCTCTTCATTATCACTACAATATTGGTTAACTGCATACTCATGATCATGCCCACTACGCCCACCATCGAGTCTACGGAGTGAGTATCGTTCTACATATTCGCTCTCGATTTATCGGAACAAAGGCGAGACTACGATATACTCTTCGCCTGCGTCCTTTATTTACTGTTCACTCTTTCTCATTTGTTTCTCTCTTGTATACTAATATCGCTGCGCGTACGGACATCGATCTTCATGAAAAGTTTCACTTTTGTACCGTGTCGCGTTGGAAATAACGTATTCTGCTTCGGGAAAATTGAATCGTTTTGGGGCGTTCCTGGAAATTAAAGTCGATCTCTTTGGGGAAATTAAAATTACACTCCGCGCAGAAAATGAAGCTCGTTTACTCGTAGTAAAAAAAATAGACAATGTATTCGTGATTCAAAGTAGACAAATTTTCTTCTGAGAAAAAATTGGAATCCGTTTTTTCACTTGGAGATGAAAATATTTGCCTTGCAAAAATGATCATTGCGTTCTTTTCGCAGGAATTAAATCGAAATCGAAGTCACCACGGAAATAAACGTTTTTCCTTGCGGGAGAAAATTTTTAATTATCTTTCTCAAGAGAATTAAGGTGCGCCTATATAGTCAATTATACGCAGATAGTAAAATTCCTTTTTGCTTCGTAATAATTTTATGATTCGTCGGGCGCGATCGATATTCGTACGCCGGATATAAAGTTTTCCAAATGAAATGACAAATAATGTATGATTCTTGAATGGATGGAAGTGAATCAGTGAAAAAGAACTGACGCTGACCGAACGATTTTACTCCAACCCGTGCGTGGAACTGGGAAGATATCTACGATAATCAAACTACCTGGAAACAATTTCAGAAACAAATTAATACATCCAATATCAGTAACGGGATGCCAATTAAATGGCGCAATGTGTCCAGAAATAATAACCTACTTTTCCGTCAATTTTTTCTTTAAACTTTCTCAGTCGATTATACATATTTACGCTTGCTCTGCAGTGACCCGTGATACAGCGTAGCTTAGCGTGAATACGAGCCCAAGCTGGAGATGAATCGAGTCGATGTTAAATGTTTCCCAAGTAATCCGTTCGTTAACATTTATCTAATATAATACGCTCTTTTTATTTGCCAAACAAAGAATCATCGTCGAAGGCTTACGGCGAGTACACGTTGTTCGAAGTGTAGATATTATCAAGCAATGCTCTACGTGTTATAGCCATAAATATACGAGTAGACACTGTGATAAATTGTATAACCGTTGGTAAGTTTTGTTCTAGTCTCTCTAGAGGTAGCGTAGAAATATCAGCGAACTGTGCGAATAATGTCTGAGAAAATTGGGACAGCGAAATTGAACTTTCGATAGCGTCCTTTTCGTACTCGACATTATAGCTGACATGTCTAATGGCGATTCGTAATCGATCAGACACCGATACCTATCGGACATTATCGCCTAGTTCAGCGAAAGCGACCGCGCTCACTGGCAATGATTGCAAGACAACGTGAATTATTTCTCTGTGGCATGAATTGATTGAAATTATCGACTTTCCTTCAATTATCGTGTATATCGTGACGGATCCAACGAAATTATGTTCCATTAAAACTGTGGAATCCGGTGTAATACGTTTATTGTAATACCAGCAGAATTTTCTCGTACTCTGTGTCACGCGAGTGCGTCGCCGACGCGACTTGTCAGTGTGGTGTGTTAAAATACGCTAGGCAAAGTAGAGAGAAAGAGAGACTTACGCGATCGCGCGCGTATAAAGAAAAAATAAAGAAAAGATATTGCATTTTAAAAAGCTGAGTGGTGTGTTTGTTGTTTTCAGAGTGATATTTACGGGCATCTACACATTTGAGTCCGCCGTTAAGGTGATGGCGAGGGGTTTCATTCTGCAGCCTTTTACCTATCTTAGAGATGCATGGAATTGGCTCGACTTCGTAGTTATAGCTTTAGCGTGAGTAGTTAAAAACTTATTCTTTAACTAAAGGGAAGGAAAGAAAAGCGATGAGCAAAAACGTGACCGGGAGAAACGGTAACAGTTGTAGCGGAAAGGATAATAATTTGAAACAGAATGACCATAGAAACGGGGTAGAGTACAGCGTGTGACGAAAGAGAATGATAATTATGTCCGGTTACAATAATTGATCAAATTTTTGCGCGCCAGAAGTAACATTTTGCGTGCATAGACGCAAGGAGCAATAGGGAACTTGAAAATATTCTCACGACTATTCCTTTCAGATTAATACCTATACATACCATATACAGACGGTTTTCGATTAAAAGTAAGACGATAAGATTGAGCATAGACTATTCGCGTTGGATTAACGATTAAACGTCGAAACGAACCGAAGAAGAGAAAAGTATTAAATCGACACGTCGTGCGGTGGTAAGATCTGCTTGGTTTCGTAAAAGCGTGAGTTTCTTTCTTCCAATCTGTTCGATCTATCGGCGGAATTCTTTTCCCAAAATTGATCGAAGATATTCATTGTTCCGTCGACGAAAATCCAATTGAAATGCACCACGATTGAATCATTTAATAACGATTATAATCGGAATCGATCGAATTCACGCTTTTCCGCGAAGAATCATTCACGAATCTACCTAAACTGCTTGTCGATATCTCTGTCCGACTCTTTCCTAACGAAATCAATCGGATACGCAATGATTCATGTTGAATGAAGTTCGACCCGATGTATTTACACGTCGATTGATAAAGGAAAACAGTCGTCGGCTCCATCAGCCTTTAAGACACTTTGTTTCTCTTTTTCTTTTTTCTTTTTTTTTTTCTTTCTTCTACTGTTCCTTAGTTCCACGGGTAGATTCGTATGACGATGATGCAGACGACGATGTCGATGATCTTAGCCGTACCGCGCCGACAGGGAGCGATTTTCAATGAATCACGTCGACCTCCCGTACTTACGACCAGAGTTGGCGCAGAGAAGCGTTTATCCACGTGAACGCTAATTAGTATACGAGAATTAGAATGTGTTCAGGTTTATGGAACGTAGATCTATCTGTCTGTCTGTCCGTCTATACACATACAAATATAATTCGTTAGACAACCCCGAGTAACGCTAAATTGAGAATCTTTGTAGCAAACGAATTTCTGCTCCCCCGAGACTTTCTTTTTAAAGATCATACTGACACGATTGACACGCAACACGAACAGTATACACCGATATATTAACACGTATAGCAAAAACACAGATTATTAACAACTATATACACATAATAATAAATTAGGTAATATATAAATTAGTTTACTTAGATAGGGTTTAGAAATTCTTTGTCATTATTATTATTAATTTTACTATTATTATTATTATTGTTATTATTATTATCATTACAACTAGTTACCTCAGACAGAGAGTATCTTCTTTCTTTCTTCATTATTGCCATCGTAATTGTTGATTAGCATAGCGTATTATACACGTCGATTCTATTGAATCACTTATTACTAATTGTCGTAGATCTAGAATACTTTTATACGTACATATATATATACATATTTGTTAGAAATATATGTATATATAGATGTATTATGTACTCTATTAAGTAATTGTTGATAGATGGTCAAATACGTGTACCTTATATTATATTCGAGTGTAATTCAGTATACGTTTTCCGACTCGGCATCACGAGAACAATTCACAATCATACCCATATTCACCGTACTACTAATTAGAGATTACTTCAATTATATAAATTAATTAAAAACAAAGAAAAAGAAAACAGAAGAACGAAATGCAATACTTAAACGAGAAAGATCTAAAGGTCGATCGTAATAGTAGAATTTAGATTCCCGTGATACCGTGGTATATTATCAAGTGACATCGAATGCATGCAGTAATAGCTATCTTATAATATATCTATAATTATTATAATTATTATAATTATTATTATTATTATTATTATTATTATTATTATTATTATTATTATTATTATTATTATTATTATTATTTTTATCATTATCATTATTATACAAGCCATTTTAAAGCAGACGTTTTTTGGTAGGCCATAGAAAAAATCTGGTAGCGAGTAATCGTAATTGATTATTGCAATCTATTTCTTTTCTCTCTTAATTTCATTTCATTTTATTCCCCCCCCCCCACGATTCTTTCTCTAACCCTCCCCACCTTTCTATCTACCAATTTCTCCGCCTTTTTTTTTCTCGTTTTTTTTCTTCTTCTAAAACCGTCTTTTGTTTTTTTGTTTGTATCACTGTAATGTGTGTGATGTTCGGGTGTATTGCAGTTATGTGACGATGGGCATAGATCTAGGCAACCTTGCCGCTCTCAGGACATTTCGAGTCCTCCGAGCCTTGAAGACTGTCGCTATTGTACCAGGTATGCTTAGTGAAATAGATCAATTGGGTGTAGTCGCAGATTCTTAGAGAGTCATTATAGATGAAAACACATTTTTTATGTCGCGACTGTCGCTGTACACACACATTCTCTCGCATTATCACCGACAAAACGCCCCACCCCCACCCCTCTGCCTATCTCTTCTCTAAATCTGTCTGTCAAAACCGCTAAAAAAATGTTTCTCACTCTAATCTCCTCATCGTTGATCCCATTTCACTCGTTCTATTCCACCTGCGCCATTTGTTTCTATCTCTTTTCTTTTCTTAATCGAAGCTCGTCAGCCTTTCATCTTTCACTCGACCCATCGATCCGAAGATCATTCATCGAACTTGAATGTGCTTGAACACAGATCGTCGTATCAGCTGTCTGTCTGTCATGATCTTTCGATATCCGCATACTAATTTACTTTTCTCCCGCACAGCCGCCCAATCGCATTCATCGACGTTCCCACCTTTTAATCGAAATACACTCTCCCGATCCTGCCATACGTGTTCACAAGTTCAGCCAGCCCGTCATCCGTCTTTCTCTCTTTCCACACGCTGCAACGAAAGGCGGTGTCTTGTCTTTTTTTGTCACAAAAAAAAAAGAGCATTATGTATATTGTATATATATAAATATTTATATTAAGTATAATCGTCCACGCCCACCGCCGAGCGTCGTCTTCGTTCAAGTCTGCAATCGTTTAGTAACAAAATCCACTGGTCCCCTTCTCTGTTTCGTTCGACAGGTCTGAAAACCATTGTCGGCGCTGTGATAGAATCCGTGAAGAACCTGCGCGATGTGATAATCCTGACGATGTTCTCTCTTTCCGTCTTTGCGTTGATGGGCCTCCAGATTTACATGGGGGTGCTCACGCAAAAGTGTATAAAGAACTTTCCCGAGGACGGCTCCTGGGGTAATCTCACCGCTGAGAACTGGGATCGATTCTGTAGTAACGAAAGTATGTGGAACAACAATTATTACCGGGCGGACGTATCGCGGCAGAGAAAAATAACGGAATCGTCTAACGTTTCATGCGTTTGCTGGGTTATCGTAAATAATGTCCGCTGGGAATGTAAAAATACGTCTTAACAACCGTGAACCCCTTCAGACAACAGTTCCAAGTGAATAACGTCGTTTGTTTTATTCCACTTAGCAAATTGGTACGTCGACGAGGCGAAAAACATGCCCTTGTGCGGGAATTCATCTGGAGCAGGGTAATTATTGAAAATCGTTCATTCCGCTCGCGCGACAAATATATCTGTGCACGATTTTCTTTTAATCAGCGAATCATTCCTCGGTTTTACAGGCAGTGCCTTCCTGGCTACACGTGTTTACAAGGATACGGTGGCAATCCGAATTATGGTTACACCAGTTTCGACACCTTCGGCTGGGCCTTACTCTCCGCTTTCCGTTTGATGACGCAAGATTATTGGGAGAATCTGTATCAACTGGTATTAAGATCGGCCGGGCCATGGCACATGTTGTTCTTCATCGTGATTATTTTTCTTGGCTCGTTTTATCTCGTCAACTTGATTCTCGCCATTGTCGCCATGTCGTACGACGAGTTGCAGAAGAAGGCCGAAGAGGAGGAAGCTGCCGAGGAGGAAGCCATAAGGGTACGTAGTCCTATCTCTCTCTCTCTCTCTCTCTCGCAGACACTGCGAAACACGTAGCTGTACAATTACTTTTTCCATTCTATGAAACTAGATGAACTGTTCTCACGTCGGATTTCGGTTTGTCTCCTTAGTAAAGTAATTGGCAAAAAAGACTATCTTATAAATTTCGCGTAACACTAACGAAGTGGTCGATTTCCATTTCGAAAAAGGAATTACCTCGCAGCTATAGTTACAAATATATCACGGCCTTACCAATCACTCCCATCAGGATTAAAAAGCTAAAAATAAATCTGATCTGGAATTTCCGTTATAATAATCGACCGAAATTCGATTCCCACAAAAATACTCTTCGCCCCTTCGCCGCCCTAACTCTCCAGCTGCAACGAGATCCAACGAATTTACCGATTCTTCGTCCGTCTCTGAACGTCGACAGGAAGCCGAGGAGTTGGCCCTGATGAAGGAGAACAAGCACGCCGCACAAGCGGCGGCCCGCGAGGCCGCGGCTGCCGCGGCGGTGGCCGCCGCCGAGCAGATCGTCAAATCCCCGTCAGATTTCTCGTGTCACAGCTACGAGCTGTTCGTCGGCCAGGAGAAGGGCAACGACGACAACAACAAGGAGCGGATGAGCATACGTTCGATCGAGTCCGTCAGCGAGCAAAGGGTGAAACAGATCAACAATCACACCACCACCACGAAAGTGCGGAAAGTCAGCGCCGTGAGTGTCGAACTTGGCCGAATCTGTCTCTTAAAAACTCTTTTGTATACCATCGATTTGCCCTCCTTTGACGTAATGCAATTCTCTATTGCCTCCTGTTATCGAACTTGCCACCCCACACCCCTCGATCCATCCCCCCCCCCGCCACAAACCCCCCTACGCTCCCCCTTGACCTCGCTTCTACGAGAGCGATTCACGCGAGGCTGTTCGATCTCGACTCGACTCGTCGGTGAAACTTTTAAACCGGCAACTTCTTTTTTTCTTCTCCTTTTCATTCACTTGCCATTGGCCAATTTTTGGTATATTATCTCGCGGCCGGTATTAACTGCCCGCGGGAGAAGGGGCGATCCGGTTGGCTTCGTTCTGTCGGGTGTTTTTGTTGTATCGGTGATCGAGGATCGATCGACGCAGTAGAATGTGCTCGCGAGTGGTCAGACGCGAAATTTGTCCGGAACAGCGAGATGAAAATTACTCTTTCGGGATGTTATTCAATTTACGGCATCGCGAAACATACGACGCGTACAGTTTATTACATTTCCGTGCCACGGAAGGTGTTCTTCGAGGTAACACAAAAATTGCGTATTTGTTACTTGCCCCATTTTACGCCCGGGCGTACGATTTACTGTCGATTTTTCGTTCGAGTTATTCGACTGCTGGAGATGCGATCGCGTGAATGGTTCATATTTCGTACAATGATTGTCAATTAACAAGCTGGTTGCGTCGTGGCTAATTTACGAGGGTCGGGGATCGCGTTGCGTTCCACAGCTGGCGATGGTGAACCGTGCGGTGTAGACGAATTTATCCGTTCTACGGTGGATCGATTACGCTGATAAGAAATTAGGGGAACGGTGCGTTGGAGCGTCGGTAATCGAGGAAAGGTGGGATGGATTTCTCATTAGGGAACTGTCTGTTACGCTTCAGTTAACGTTGAAAGCGACGAGTCGAGCCCCTTCATTAAAGATCTATCGCTCTGTAGCATGCTTGTCGTTTACGTATGTACCGTAATCGATTGTTCGTAACGATACATTTGTTCGTACTTGGTTCGGGACGCTTAACGGGCTCCTTGCTTTCGTTGCGTTCAATTTTCTTCGTTGATTTTGCCTTGGTTTTCGTACGACGTGCGATCATATTCGACAGCGTGCAATACATACGTACGTTTTTGGTTTTCCATCGTCGAGCCGATTTACTTAAACGCGTGAAAAAAAAACGAAAAAACTGAAGAAAAGGGTCGGACGCATCGTTGAAGTAACGCGAGAAGTCTTTGGGGGAAACGAGAGCATCATTCTGTGCCGTCTGTGCATGGTAAAGCATGTGTGTAGTAGAGAAAGGAGATACGAATTTTCGGATTTACAATGGGCGGTCGCGACTGTTATTAATATCTGAAGTTAACGAGAACAATCGAAAAAGGGCACGGAGCGAGTCTATCAAGGAGGGGAACTTCTCAAGGAACTTACGTTCCGAACCAAATATATTTTATCTTCACAGATCTTCAAGAAATTCGACTGCAAAAAATTCCGCAGCGAAGTAAAACAATAAATAATCGATGCGGATCTTCGTGTCTCCCCATATCCATTTCTTACTACTGTAAGATTTTGTCGAACATCGTTTTACCCTGACATAGCGCGAAGAACAATAGTTATCGTATCATTATATACACGCAACATTTTGCTCTACATATTTCTCTTTCTCTCCCCCCCGCCCCCCATCTATCTATCTTATTATTTCCTTTCTGTGTATGTACCGCTTTTGCAAGTATTTATATAAACATATATATATATATATATATCCGTATCGAGTGCCTCCTTGGTGTACACATTAGACAACGTTACGAGCCGTTTGGTAGGAGGTATCTTTTCTTGTTTTTTTCTTAAGGTCTCTCGCGCCGCTAATGGCCAGTTTACTTATGCCTACCAGGAAAGCCTGCGGAAGGTATGTGTGTCACGAAGTGTCTGTCACCGTCGACCGTACGTACTAAATAGCTGTACAGGATCCATGATCCGAATCTCATATCGATACACCATCGATTTTGCGAGGGTCTCATTACGTCGGTTCTCTATATATCGAGGCGTCAGATTAGATCCCGTCGAGGTTACCATTAGCGCATAAAAAGAAAAACAGAAAAGGAAAACGGTTCGAACGAAACCTTCTAGTTGGCGTCGATTGTAAATTAGTCATTAACGCAATTGCAGTCCGACGATAAGGGGGAATAAATAAAATTAGTGCAAAGATAGGCTTTCAAGGAATCGGGAGAATCCCGCGGTCTCTAGAATCATGCGAATCAATTAGAACCATGCATACAACCATCGCCAGGAAATGATCAGAGCGCGAGCTTAAAAAATACCACGAACCAACGATCAGTCACGCGTAGCCACCAAGAATGAACAATACCACCACTCGCGTCACGCCCGACTAAACGGAATCCCTCGAAACCGCGACGTGTTTCGCGGGGGCGCTCGATGCGTCCCCGAGCCTCAACGATTCTCCATAGGGGTCGGGGAAAGTGGATTGCTCGACGAATTTCTGCGAGCATCCATTTAAATAGCTCCCGACAAAATTTGCACGACTCCGCCCGCTTCGATAGAAGCATTGGAGCAATGAAACGAAGGGAAGAATCAACCCCCGACCTCGTTGCGACACGCCCCTCTAAACGTTCTCCAAACGACCCCGAAGACGTTTCCCCTAAAAAAAAGAAAAAAACAAAACGTTCACATAAACGTCCACTTCACTGTCCGCTATCAAAACGCCCACGTTTCCTTGAAAAGGCTCGAGAACGGTGAGAGAGAAAAGCGGTGGTCCGCTTTGTTCTAATTACAGGCAAGCCTTAGCCTGCCCGGCTCGCCGTTCAATCTTCGCCGGAGCAGCCGCGGCAGCCATCAGTTCACGATCAGAAACGGCCGTAACCGTTTCGTGGGTCCGCCGGGCGGTGACCGGAAGCCGTTGGTGTTGTCGACGTTCCTCGACGCCCAGGAACATCTGCCGTACGCGGACGACTCGAACGCCGTCACGCCAATGTCCGAGGAGAACGGGACGATCGTTGTGCCGGTGTATTACGCGAATCTCGGATCGAGACACTCGTCGTACACGTCGCACGCATCCCGGCTTTCGTACACGTCCCACGGCGATCTGATCGGCGGTATCGCGAACGCTGGGAAACCGATGACCAAGGAGAGTCAGCTGAGAATTAGATCGGTCAGGCCACCGTCTGCCAACGGGCACTTCACGGACTCTAATCAGAAGTACCATTACGTGAGTACAGTGACTTGCCGGGGGGACGATTGCGGGTTCCTTTGATATGACGGAGTTTCTAGCGTGAACCGTTTCGGGCAAATCTTGACGGAAGGAAATGAAAGGTTGATTCTTGATTCAGGAGGGCGATCTGGAGGATCCCATGGGCAAGGCAAAGCAACAAGACAATCCGTTGATAGAGACTTCTCAACAACACGCTGTGGTCGACATGAATGGTAAATCCGTTTGACAAACATTCGGCCACTTGCTGTACAGTCCTGCTCATACTTTACACGCGGTCCTGTTTTTATCTCATTCTTGGCGAAGCCGGTTGTCGAATTGAAAATTGAAAAGCTGCGTCGGGCAATTAATGAAACGCGCTTTGCGCGATTTCTTTTTCAGACGTGATGGTGCTCAACGATATCATAGAACAAGCAGCTGGACGACAAAGCAGAACACCGGAACAAGGAGGTAATGTCGAGTGTCCAACCCCTCCGCTCATATTACTACTTTTCTTCCAGTTTTCTGTCACCCTCTATCACAGATGTGTATCTATTGTGCGATGAGCATCCTGTTCATTTTGATGTACACCGTTGTTAAGAATTCTTGTACAGTATTCTCCGATTGATATTCAGTGCTGAAGATTTTTGTCTGAGCGCCTTGTATATAGTAGATCGAAATCCTCTCTACGTACATGTGTATATATCTGTTCTTCTTCTTTTTTTTTTTCCTATTATTTAATTCCGTTCTATAATACTGTCCAACAACGAAGGAAGCTAAAAAGAAAATCGTACCGAAATAACGAGCAATTGTTTTTTCTATTTTACACGTTGTCGATTATATTAACGCAACAACAATTACGATGCATGGTACCATTCCTATTGGTCCCGATAAGTTCTATTTTTGTTACAACTTATTGTCGCAGAACGAGGGGAATAGATCGATACAAATGTCTCGCGCTAAACAATACGATTGAACGAATCGTACTTAATCGTTTCTCGTGTCGCGATAAGAGCATTGTGAAATCGACGAATAATCAGTGCGAGCAGGCCCTCGTGCTCCTCGATGGACAACGTACGATAGGATAAGGGAACGGTTGTTGTAGTAATTGTGTCCTTTTGGGGAAACAGAGTTTGTTCCCTGGTGTATACGACACAGATTAATATCCTCGCTGCAGCCGCACGATCCTGGTTGCTTCGTGCCTGGATTTCGCTTATGCCACAATTAATCACCGGCGTACACTGCAGCGAAAAACTTTAGCTTTATCATAGTATATTCGTGACGGCACTCGCTTCGAGGGCACACCGCCGCGTTTGCCTGCGTTGCACCATAAGGAAGTAGAATAAAATACAAAGAACAGTATAACGAAGAGCTTTTTATCGAGCAGCGATGTACTATCATATTCGCCGTGCCGTCAACACTCGGCGCTCTAGAAAGTAATTAGGGCTTCCGAAGTCTCGTAGCGAGTAACAGTGATTGCGAGCAATATCGTTGCGCCTCGGTTTTAGATTGCAATGGAGGCTAGTTTGGTAATATTTGGAAAAGTCAGATTAGACATATCTTAGTCACAGTTCTCTCGTTTCTTGATATTTTTCTATTTTTTTTTTTTTCTTCTGTAATTTCTGTAATACGCGGTTACTTTCATGTACAATTCGATCTTTGTCCTTACTGTATGAGTTTGTGGTTCATATTTGTTGTAATCCTTGTTGTACCATCAATCGATTGGACGAGGTTCGCGTTGGGTAGCGTTAAAACGATTATTGTAACAGAGGATTCGATAATGAATATTCATATTTCATTCGTATATAGGATCGATTTCAATTTAGCTTTGAAACTGTTCTTACGATTTTCGTGCGATCTTTGTACGTTACGCTGTCCAATTTATTTTTCTCATTGCACACATTCGCAGAAATGAATTAGTTTCATCGTTCGTGTACCTCATTCCGTCGATTGAGAGTTAAATGCAATTCTGAGTTCGTTCACGATCATTATTTACCCCCCGTTCCTTGTCCCGTTCTCCTTCACAAGCAACTCGTACCTCACCCCAGTTCGTCCATTCTTCTTTCGAATATCCCTGCATCGCTTTCGAGCTGCACGAGTTTTTTGTTTTTGTTGCTCGCGGTAAGCACATTCGACGTAAAACGCTACGAGTGGTTCGTGCTTATTTTTTGTTGTTGTTGCTTGGATAGTAGTTTCCCGTAGTCCTTCGATGGTTCTTCTTATTTTTTCCTTCCCCTTTTTCGTTTGCTACAAGTACATACACCTGCCTGTTCGTGTTCAATAATCTGTGGTCTGACAAATGCAAAAAGAATGATACCAAAAAAAAAAAAAGCAAACAAATCAATAAATAAACAAACAAATAAGAATGTAGCGTAAATACGTGCAAGCTTGAAAATGAACGAGAAAACCTCTTTCCCCAAAAAGAGTGGTGCCAGACAAAATTACTAACACGCGTTACAGTTTCGACATATTACTTTCCGACAGACGACGACGAAGAAGGCCCAACGTTCAAGGCTAGGCTGTTGGCCGCGGTGCTGCGCGGCATCGATATCTTCTGCGTATGGGACTGCTGCTGGTTGTGGCTTGAATTTCAGAAATACGTGTCACTTTTGGTGTTCGATCCGTTCGTAGAATTGTTCATCACCCTTTGTATCGTCGTCAACACACTATTCATGGCGCTCGATCATCACGACATGGACAAGGATATGGAGAAGGTGCTCAAGACAGGAAACTACGTAAGTAGAGAAGCCTCTCCTTTTCTTTTGATACATTATGATAAATGATCTTGCAAATGTAGAGAAAACGGCGTTATAACATTTGCAATATCGCAAAGTAGAGATACTTCAATGGCGCTATTTAAAAATAACATCTAATGTTTAATTAAAATGTTATATTTAATATGATGTAACTGGTATTGAATTATTGATACATAAATGATTAATCTTGCTTAATTTGTTCAAGTGTTCCTCTTCTTCAAATTAATAAGAGCACTATTTCTTTTAATCCTACACGTGAATAATAACGAAAGATATGTAATAATAATTAACAACTAACGAAACAGTTATTTACAAATATGGTTGCTTAAATTGTAGTTCTTCACTGCGACATTCGGTATCGAGGCAACGCTAAAACTGATAGCAATGAGTCCGAAGTATTACTTTCAAGAAGGGTGGAATATTTTCGACTTCATTATCGTCGCTCTTTCGCTTCTGGAGTTAGGCTTAGAAGGTGTGCAAGGTCTTTCCGTATTGCGATCATTCAGATTGGTAAGTAAAACATTTTTCGAATGAATACAAACTTACTGTAATTCAATTCTAAACACCTGCATTCCAATGCACACCAAAAGGCATCACTAAATTGCATAGAATTCAAAATTCATCCCTATTTCGTTCTAACATAGAAATTATTACACAATTCTTATCATTATGCGGACAATGAAGCTTAACTTTGCTCACAATAAATCAACGATGAACCATCAAATTCTAATAATAATGATAACTATTATTATTATAGAATTGACGAACGAAAATCGAATCGCTTTCCCAATTAACATCGGAACAAAGCTTGCATTGTTGTAAAATAATGAATATTTCTGTTTCCAGCTAAGAGTGTTCAAATTAGCAAAATCGTGGCCTACGTTGAATCTGTTGATTTCCATCATGGGCAGAACAGTGGGTGCGCTTGGTAATCTAACGTTCGTGTTGTGCATTATTATCTTCATTTTCGCCGTGATGGGTATGCAGCTGTTTGGCAAGAACTATACCGACAACGTCGATCGGTTTCCCGATGGCGATCTACCTAGATGGAATTTCACCGATTTCATGCATTCGTTCATGATCGTTTTTCGCGTACTATGCGGAGAATGGATCGAGTCTATGTGGGACTGTATGCTTGTGGGCGACGTTTCTTGCATACCATTCTTTCTGGCCACCGTTGTCATCGGTAATTTGGTTGTAAGTACACTACCAGAGAAATCTCAGTGGCAACTTATTATGTTACGCATTTTTTAATCGTTTCAATTAACACCTGATGTCGTCTCTACTGAAGTCCCATTCCTATTATACGTGCTACAGCGTGTGATATGTATAACGTTATGAATATTTCTTTCTACAATAATTCGTAATTAAGTTACAGGTTTCTCATTTTCAAAGAATCGTGCATATCAATCGATTTATTTCTGTCGCGTTCGTCGTGTACTTTCACCCGATTCCATTAAAATCTTCCACATAAATTCTATCTTCTACCTCATTGTTATAAAACCGAAAATAATAATTCGATTATTTCTCCGTCGATTCTCGATCGTGCTAACGAAACGAAAATAGGAACATTGTTATTCAATATCCTCGATTTAGCATCAATATCTCCATTTTACCAAAGTCCAATTAGTTCAGCAACCTTTCACTTTGACCTCCCGTGTACGAACAAATATAAAAAGAAAAATCCATATATCTGATGACCAATAAACAGGTGCTGAATCTCTTCTTGGCTCTGTTGCTGAGCAACTTCGGCTCGTCGAATCTATCGGCGCCGACTGCGGACAACGATACGAACAAGATCACGGAGGCAATCGATCGAATTTCGCGTTTCGTTAAATGGATCAAGCGAAATGTTCGTTATCTTGCTAAAATGATGCGAGCCAAACTCACCAATCAGATATCCGATCAGGCGCCAGGTGAGGGACCGTCCAACAGTTGGAAAGAAGGTTTATATCCAATCAGATCGCTTGCTGTGTGCGCTGTGTAGTTCGTGGCACTGTTTTTCAGTTTTGCTTTTCACTTTTTGTCAAAAAACGAACATTTTCTATTTTATCTTTTTTGTTCCTTGTTATTATTCCTTTTTTCTTTTATTTCGTTCCCTTGTTTCACTGCCAGTCGACGGATGAAATATATATTTTTTTTGTTGGTTGAGAACTTCGAAATTGTATTCGAAGATAATGATCATTAAATTTTGTTTCCTTATTCGTTATTAAAAGAAATGAAATTATAGAAGAGAACAGCGCGATATAGTTAGCAAGATTGATCTAGTACCTTTTCATTTATTGCTTTAAAAGAAACGATTCTTCTCCGTTTCGTTCTTTTCTTTTCGATTTTGGTGCTTATTATTTTATGTATCCTTTCATGTACTTTGGTTTGCTCGATTCGAGTAAGCAAAACGTTGACTGGTATTTCTTTTCTTCTTTTAATTTCCTTTTTTCCGTTGGTTTTTATTCAATGCAGATCTTTTACTCGGTTCGCTACTGCTCTTCTACGTTTCGACGAACTAAATTTAAAGATGGTAGAAAGAGAGTAAAGGAAACAGAAAGGAAGGATAGATTAATTTTTGCTTCGCTGATCAGCCTGGCAGTTATACGTTGCTTTGCCTATTATTTTCACGTTCGAGAAAGTAAACGTTTCGTGTATCGATTAAATGAGCATCGCCTCGATATTATTGGATAAAATCGAATGTAGATTTTGAAGTATCGCGCGATACATCTGGATCAATCAGATTTACGAATTGGAGAAATTCTGAATAATTAGAAAACAGTATGGGATAAGCGTTTAAAAATATGCGAAAAATAGAATTTCAAACCTTTGGATATTTTATCTAAATTTTGATTCTCCAAATGAGCTGCACGAGATAGCTGTTGGACAGTGATACAAAAATTTGAAATTTGCTTATATGGAAGAAAAATCCCAGTCGTGAAAATTCAACGCGCAAAGAATAATCAAAGTATCAACTCAATCGAAACCTAATTTCCGCATCTACTGTTCAACAACTATCTTATTACGAATTCTTCTAATCGTAAGGACGACCTGTATACAATTTGATTAACGAAAGTCACAAATTCGAATTATACTATCGCTCACAAGTTTCTGTTACTTTTTACTGCAATACTGCAATATTTTCTTCTTCTTTTGAAATTTCTGCTTATTATCGATATTTTGCAACAAAACAAATTACACCTTCTTCGATTCTGGCCTGACGTTAAATAATAATTAAACTAGAACAGAATCCACCATGTATCGCGTAACAAAGACTAGCCACACCTGTCACCCGTCGTTAATTATCATAGTGTCCCAGTATAACATTGTAACAAGACTAGATGAAACATTGCATGAACGATGAACGGTCAATTTCAATGGCCTAATGAAATTCATTTGTGTTCTTCAATACCTTCCAAATCGACCTGGAGGAGCGACGATATATCATGTTAGAGTATCCGGTTACACGGGCGGGACTGCGTCAGTTATTTTATTCTATACAGATATATTTTTGACAAAAAGCATTCTGGTCAGGGCGGGTTAGAGATTTTCTATGACTGTGCAGATGGAATTGATCGCGATGGGGACCTAGATCTTGCAGATGGTGAATTGGACGCATATAGAGATAAAAAGAGTGCCAAGGAGTTGAACCAACTCGAAGTTGCTATCGGGGAAGGAATGGAGTTCACTATTTATGGTAATTTTACGATTTTTCTTCGTTCTAAACATGTGTCTCTTCATTTTATTTTCGTTTTTTTTTTTTTAACGTTACTAACCTATAGATAATTCGTATTATAAGTGTAAGCTGTCAATCCGTTTTCCTTTCTATCAATGATTAAACGAGTTTACTTGTCTTTTCGAAGGAGATTTGAAAAGTAAATCGAAAAAGGGTAAACTGTGCATGAACAACAGCAAAGTTATAGCAAACTCGATAAACCATCGTGACTATAGGCAGGATATTGATTATATTAATCAGAACGAGGATGACACCATCAGGTAAATTTTGCTCATTTATTTTAATTGTTGTTAAATATTGGTGGAATATTTTGATGGGAAATGGGTTGAATGAAACGTTCGTTTTCGTTTCAGTAATAAATCGTATGGCAGTCATAAGAATAGGGCGTTCAAGGATGAAAGTCATAAGGGCAGTGTGGACTCGTTGGACGGGGAAGAAAAGAAAGATGCCAGCAAAGAAGACTTGGAACCGGAAGATGGTACTTAATAATATATTCGAGCACTAATTTCTTCGATAAAAATTACAGCCTTCAGAAATCCTTCTCATGCGATAATAATTAAGTGCAATAAAAACTTCGTAATCCGCAGAAGAATAATTGAAGAATAATTAACATATTTCGCGACTGAGATAAATCTAGAATAAATTAATAAATTTAATACAATATACCTAAATGCACAAATTTATCTACCATTTTGTCATCAAAAATTAAATACTTTTCAGATCTGGGCGAGGAGGGCGAGGAAGGGGAGGGTGAATTAGGGGATGCAATAATTCAAGCGGACGAGGACCCTATCGAGCCCGACTATCCAGCTGATTGTTGTCCGGAGAATTGTTACAAAAAATTCCCGTTCTTGGCTGGGGACGACGACGCGCCGTTTTGGCAAGGTTGGGCGAATTTGAGACTGAAGACCTTCCAACTAATCGAGAACAAGTATTTTGAGACTGCCGTCATTTTGATGATCCTTTTGAGTAGTATGGCTCTCGTGAGTACGCGCACTTAATATTTCGTACTTCGCTTAAACCGCAAACAATTTTTCTCCAACTCGCGCCAATTATACACATTCGAATTTATTCCCCACTCGATATTTAGGCCTTGGAAGATGTGCATCTTCAATCACGACCCATTCTGCAGGATATCTTGTATTACATGGACCGAATATTTACTGTGATTTTCTTCCTCGAAATGTTAATCAAATGGTTGGCCCTCGGCTTCAAGAAGTACTTCACGAACGCTTGGTGCTGGCTCGATTTCATCATTGTCATGGTGAGTCCCGTTTGCTCAAGTGCATTTCATTATTTCAACTGATTATTATCATCGATATACGCGTACGGATTATCCACGACGGATTCAAGATTCACCGGCGTACTCTTCGCGCAAGAAAACATTAATCGGGCGAACGATCGCACGCGTAGATGATTATCTACGATAGATCGTTTCGGACGATTTATTTAACATGTCTCTAATTTGTTCAATTAATTTCGTTTACACTGGCAGCTGAACTTCGCCTCGATACCCAGCCGGAGGAACAAGTTTACAAGAACGATTAATTAAGAGAATAAATTTGTGATATTTCCAGCAGGTGCCATCGATATTTAAGGGAAATGATGTTGTCAATATTTTTCGTTCCTTATAGTGCGAGAGAATCGGTGAGTAGCGCAAGACAGTTCAGACGAATATTAAACAACGTCTCTGAATTGTCTTCAACGTTTGTAAACTTGTTCCGCGAGAAACAAATACGATCCCGTCTTCAAGTATCCACCTAATATCTTCTCCTCCCAAAGACACCCCCGCCCCCGCCCTCGCCCACCCCCCAAACCCCGGAAAGAGTGATTTCGCAAAACGGAAGAGCACAGCATGGAAACTCTCTAATGGTGGATTACTCTAGTTCAATCGTCCACGTATTATAACGATATCTCATGTGTATCATGTCACGTTCCATCTGATCGATATTTGATGATGATGATAGCTTTCACTGATCAACTTGGGCGCCATCTGGGCCGGCGCCGCCGACATCCCGGCCTTCCGTTCCATGAGAACACTGAGGGCCTTGAGGCCTTTACGAGCCGTTTCACGATGGGAGGGCATGAGAGTAAGTCAACGGTCGACGAGAAAAGAAAGAAAAAAAAACACAGAAACATAGAACGATAAAAAGTAAAGAGAAGAAAAAATAAAGATCGACCTGATCCGGTAATGTGACGAGCTTTGTTCGATCGTACAAATTTGACGGATCGATCGATATCTGACATTGACTTGGAAATCGTTTCGTTCGAGGGAATTAATCCGTTTGAAGAAGAATATCTTCTAAAACGGTGGACAGTCGTTGCGTGAAATATTTTCATTGCTTCGGATAACTGTACTCTGTATGAAAAGCATAGAAAGCTGTCCGTTTAATTCGTTCGTTATTTTGCTCTGCTATTAATTGTCTTTTATATATATATATTTGTTTCTGCTGTGATCCGTCACGTTTGTAACGTGTCTTCGATTTTTACGGTGAGACGATGCAAGAAAATAAAGAGGAACAAATGAAGGGAACAATAGGTAGAAACCGAGGGGAATAATAAATAGGGAGAAAAGAACAGGATCGCTACAAATGATTGTAGCCTTGTACTTACTCTGTGGTGTGCTTTCCGGTGTGCAGAGGTACACTGGGTGTCTCTACTTGATGTCTGCACTGATATTGGAGTTTTTTGTCGTACTAGCTACCGCCTATGTACGCATTTCCTAACAGTCTTTTTTGGCACAGTGATCGTTGTGCAAAGTACAGTGTATCTATACATATTATGAACTATACATATATATATATACATATTATATTGCTTTGTGTGTACTGTATAATCTTCCCTGTGTGTTAATGTGCGCGTGTGTATTACGTATGTATCATATTTATGCGCGTGTAATTTTTGGGACTTGTTCACAAGGATGTTGGTCTTTTCGACGTCGCGATGCACAGTGGTACACGTTCCGTTCGTCACGCATGTACACTTATTAACGGTCAATAGATGAACGACAGAGTATAATAATTTTATAATTGAACCGATTTCAAAATTGGACAGCATTTGCACTGTCAATAATATGCTTGTCAATAATATAATAACTAGCCAGATAAACGATCTCGCGATAGAACATAGACAGAACTGGAAATCGTGAAGGTCTGCCAATCCGCGTATAATAAAAAATACACGAACGATATTCGAATGGTACCCGGTGCATCGTGACCGCAAGTATGACGTACCTTTCATCTGTTTCAGGATGGAGCCAACTGTCATGCTCATAACCATCAATAACTCTCATTGAAATCATTCATTGCTCTCTGCATTGTCGACGGTATCTACCTGTATGCGTATAAATAACACCTGTCTCGCCCCGTTAATAACAACGGAGAAACGATAATCCAATTGAACGCCCTATCGTACAAGATTATACGCAAACAGGCATACTGCCGTGCCCATTTTCTGTTCACTGTGAACCGCTACGTGTGCCATATATATATATAAATATATCTGGTTTCTATCAATGTCTTCGTCCCCCTGCTCTGGATATTTGTTGTTACTTACGACGTGTATCATACACTACATACCAATGGAACGAACGAAATCTCCACAGCTAGGATGGGCTCTACAGCGCTATACTTTTATATCCGCTTCAATGGACAAGAAATGGAGAGAACGAATTGACGCGTCGACGGTCAACCATCCCTCTCTTATTTTCCTCCCCAGCCCCCCTTTGTCTGTAACTATTCTATCTTCTCTTATATTTCTCTGTTTTCTCTATCTCTCTCTCTCTCTATCTCTCTCTCTCCTTTTAAACGAGTTCTTTTTCTTCTCTGTCACATTTACTTTTTGATACATTGAAAGTTTAGAAATATTGATGACGATGGTGATGATGATGATGATAATGATGATGATAATGAAATCGTCACGCGAGTAGCCTGTCTATCTATTGCTGTGATCCGCTCTCGTTTCTCGCTCGCAGGTGTCACTCATTAACTTCGTAGCGTCGCTCTGTGGCGCTGGCGGGATCCAAGCCTTCAAAACAATGAGGACCCTAAGGGCCCTAAGGCCACTCAGGGCGATGTCTAGAATGCAGGGAATGCGGGTATGTAGCCCACAGTCTCAGCAGACCTTGCGGATTAATTAATTCTTCCGTTTCCCGTCGAATCGATCGTTCTCTTTTTGTTACGTTCTGTTGTTTCTTTTTGTCCTTCTCGTAGGACAAAACGGTCCAAACGTTTTTTGCTTTCTTTTTTGGACGAATCGAGTTTCTGAGTTGGGCATGTTTTTGGATCGTTTTTTTGGTTCCTCTTTGTAAATTACGTGGACATGATAAATTGATTGTTGTTTTGTTTGAGAACACTTGGCCTCCGAGGAGAAAAAAAAAAGAAAGAAAGAAGAGGCGCGGAATTCATTCGGTTCTGAAGTTCCCGAATTTCTGTGTTTATCAGTTTATTAATTTCCATGGAAGAATTTGCTGTGATATTTGATACTAGAGCGATTAGTGAATATTTTGGTGTTTTATAGTTTTCTTAGTAGTATATTTATATAAATATTTATTATTTCATTTGGTCACTGCACATTTGTCGGTGCTGTATATTATGTGTTATTTTGATGTATAATAATGGATAGTAGGAACGATTGTTTATTCAAGAGTAGAGTAAATTAAACGTGTTAATGATTAGAATAAGGGGAGTGTATTTTGTGTATCCTATTCGTGTCATTATTCACAAAGTGTATTAATCAAATAATGTCCAACTCTGCTAGGAATCTTCGGTTCGTTCCGATTTTCGATTTCGAAGTTCACGGCGCCGTCAACTTGTCGTTTCCGGAAATTCCTTATTTCTTTCTTTTTTCGTCGTAACTTTCGCAAAGTTAATAATGTTCCATTAAGAATTACTTATAGATCAAGAGAATATCATAAGGACGGTGCCGTTTGTTCTTTCTCGTTTTTTTTTTATCGCGAGACTCGACCAGAGGGCCGATCGGAGTTGAACGTCGAGAATTTCATTTTATTATCGCAAAACGAATTATTTGTCTCGTGTATTGATTCTTGCAAGAAAACTGAAGAAAATTGTAATAACTCGTCGGTCTCGTAGCGTCGAAGGCTCGATTCCTTTTGCACGAAACATACGTAGGGCGATCGCGAATGCACTTGAGCTTAAAAATGCGAATGTTTGAACGGCACGTAGAATCGTTCTTTATGAATTCCCGCGAGATATGCACCTTAGAGGACACGCATGCACTACTGACCATAAATTTGGAGCCAACGGAACAGTAAGATCAATTTCCGGGCATCCATCGGACAATTCCATTAAACTGCGATCGTGTGAAACAAAAGGAATCCGCAAAATTCAAAGAATAATCGAGCTCAGATTTTCGATAATATTAAAGGCAAACTAACTTAAAGCGCATCGAAGCGAGTACAGGAGCAAGTCGACGCGAAATTTGCAATCAGAATTAGCATTGATATTGCAAATTGTTATTCCAAACATTCTCTGCGTCAATATAATTGAAGTACTCGATATGACTGTTGTCCAGGCAGGTTCCATCGAAATATTGCGAGACGGCTGTCCAAATTTATGAACAGCAGTGTAATTAGACATAATCTCGATCGACTAGCCCGAACAACGTGCCACATTTGTTTCAATACAGCTATATAGTCTCTGCATACTCAAAACGCAATCAACAGAACACGTATAATGCCAACATATACATATTACCGACTCGTCCATACGGATTAATTAAACAGTTTATATCTCATTACAGACATAAACGATTCTACATTACTGTAATACAAGGTCGCTGAGATACTGGGCGTAGAGTTACTGTCATGCCCACGCCCTGACACAATATCTTATCCCAAATTTTATCATACAGTAGTTCGTAGCTACTATCTTTCAGCATTACCTATCGACGTATACATGTATACTATTCTTCTGCTTCCCATTGATCTTGCGATTTACTTACTCCACTTGCATGGATATGGTTGTTCGTCACTCAGCATCGCTTTAATCCGCACGCCGTACTGGAGACACATAAACGAATGCTTGAATGTTACGCTTGTACGTCACTCTGCTTGCTATCTTCTTCTATTCTTTTCTTTTTTTTTTTAATAATTTTTTTCTGTACCGTTCTATACACACTTTGTAGCGTGATCTTGTAGCAACGCTGTGTACGCGTCACGTCATATCGATCAATGATCAGGCGAAACGATAATTGGTCCTTAATGTAAATTTCTTTGTTTTTCGTTTTAAATTAACTTGACTGGGTTCGATGAAATTATTGGAAAACGCGGAGGCATTCTTTGTGTACGCTGGTTGTTTTTCATTTTTTTTTTTTTTATTATATATTTCACTTTCTCATTTGTTTTGGGGGGGAATGTTATGGTTTCGGTGTCTTTCATTGGTATATAAATATATATGTACGAGCGATGTAATTGTTTGAGAAATTGAACGTCGTGATCGACGGAGTAAGTATATGGGAGAATTACCTCGGTTTACTGTTCCAACAGAGTAGAAATGAAATGATTCGTTTGGGTCGAATTTCTTGCGAATTATTGTCGAGCTAGCCAGGCGTAGAAAATTTTGCAATCGTAAGAAATCGCGCGGATCAAGTAGGAATGCTGTCGGTGCCTTTGAATTAATTACTGTTGTCCGGTGATTAAGAACAGTGAAATTGTCCTAAAACATTGAACAGTAATAAATATCGCGCTCTTCTTGTTAGTCTATTCATTTGACTACGGTGTAATGACGCGGCATTCCTAGCTGTTTTCCCATCGTTTCATTTATTTGACCGAAAAAAAAAACGAGAGATACAAAATTAAATTGCACATACTCGAGTACATAACTCGTCACACATCGCATAGTGAAATAGATAATTGCGCGCAAATATGCCTAGAAACGCATACTAGAGCACATAGAGAGAACTCGAACAATACAGGCCGTCTTTCAAATATTTTAGACGACCGTTTTGTCCCGCAGGTGGTCGTCAACGCTTTGGTTCAAGCCATTCCATCCATTTTCAATGTGTTGCTGGTGTGTCTTATCTTCTGGTTGATATTTGCCATTATGGGTGTACAGCTTTTCGCCGGCAAATATTACAAGGTTGGTATTCTTTTTAGTTATTAGAGCAACGTAAACAGAATTGTATCGTTTCGTCGCGTAAAAAGGAAACTCGTCACTGAATGAATTCATTCGAACGAGAACTGCGTACCATTTAACAATTCGATCTTTTTGTCGTTTCAGTGCGTAGATGTGAATAAAACAACGCTCAGCTTCGAAATAATCCCCGATAAGAACGCTTGTGTGGCCGAGAACTACACCTGGGAAAATTCGCCGATGAACTTTGACCACGTAGGAAAAGCGTATCTGTGCTTGTTTCAAGTGGCCACGTTTAAGGGATGGATTCAGATCATGAACGACGCTATCGATTCTAGGGAGGTGGGTGAATCAAATACTTCGTCGACCGAAACGATTTTATAGGAGATACGGAACTAATTGAAAATAATTGTTTCGTTCTCGCAGATCAACAAACAACCAATTCGCGAAACGAACATCTACATGTATTTCTATTTTGTATTCTTCATTATATTCGGATCGTTTTTTACCCTTAATCTATTCATTGGTGTGATCATCGACAATTTCAACGAGCAGAAAAAGAAGGCAGGTGGTTCCCTCGAAATGTTCATGACGGAAGACCAGAAGAAATATTATAACGCCATGAAAAAGATGGGTAGCAAGAAGCCACTGAAGGCCATTCCACGTCCAAGAGTAAGTTTTTTCTACGATTGTTTAAATTAACTTGTATTATATTCTGTACTCCTTGTGCACAGCCTTCGCAATTATTCGTAAATATTTGTTGTATTACATTTGTACTCAATCTTGTCCTTCTTAATAATTCAAAGGGTTAATTAATATTGATTTATTGCAGTTTCAGCGGTGACTATTTCGAACTGTAACATTTAAATATTCGTAACATTTTTATATTTAGCTACTATATATTATTAAACGCTAGGATCAATTCTCATCAGATTAAACGATTTAGCAGATAATAAATTATAATAATAGCCCTTGAAAGGTATTCCAATTAATCTGCTTTAACGTGGCCATATTTTCTTTCTTTTTCCAGTGGAGGCCGCAGGGGATAGTGTTTGAAATAGTGACGGACAAAAAGTTCGATATGATAATCATGTTGTTCATCGGGCTGAACATGCTTACGATGACGTTGGACCATTATCAACAGACTCAAACATTCAGCGACGTTCTTGACTATCTGAACATGATATTCATTGTGATATTCACCAGCGAGTGTCTCATGAAGATCTTCGCCCTTCGTTACCACTATTTCAAGGAGCCATGGAACCTCTTTGATTTTGTTGTTGTTATATTGTCAATATTAGGTAATGTAATGTAATGATTAGTTCAGTCGTATGGCACAAGTGAAATTGATACGCGTTGATCAGAGAATGTACCCTGTTAGCCCTTCAAATGATCACACAACGTACATACTTCTTTCATTCTATCTTTAGTCCGTACAACCTATAGAGTGGAGATGGGCATGCTCGATTTATATCTATTGCACGCAAAGCTACATTACATTTTTCGAAATCGGAAGGTTGGCAGGGTAAATATTTCACGTGTGCCGCAACGACTGATCAGTGTCATTACGTTATGTAGCCTTACATTGATGTTACGTATGATGATCCTACGTGATCCTCTGTTCCCCTATCCTCTACGATCCACGTTTCCGTCTAACTATAAAAGTGCGTCCAGTCGCCCACGTACAGCACTATAGAACCGAATTTAATTGAACGAATCGTTCGCTTTAGTTTCTTTCGTCTTTTCTAAGAAAACAATTTGCCAGCTGTTCCGCGATTCTGTTAGTTAGGTGATTTCAATATTTCGCATAAATATGTATACACATATATTGCTGTGTGCGACTGGGCTCACAACAGATGTTGATTGATGTAAAGACGATCATTAGTCAATGAAACGGGTAAGAACGGGTCTGTATTACGAGAATCATTATTTGTGGCAAAATTCTTAGAGAAGGGCAATCAAATCGCTGGCCTGCTCTATTTTAAACCAACGAATGCTTAACACAGCTGTCTAGGACGTTGATACATATTTTTCTTCTGCACCACCGTGCGATGTAACAGTGATCGAGCTTTAATCAACTTTTTGATTCTTCGATCAATCTGAATGCATGCTCATCTTCTTGCAAACTAGTCCGCGAATAACTTACACAACACGTGCTGATAGTCGTTAGGACTGCGATGCATGCGATTTCATTTCTATTCAATCTTTCGAAACTGTCATAAATATGTTTCACCGTACGAAAGAAAAGAGAAGGGAACTCAAGGTATCCACGATACAGTATCATTCATTATAACGGAACCGCTTAAAAATCGGACTGCAAATGGGAATGCACAATCTTTTTATTTTCTAGACATTTTTTCACTCAGCGAATGAATTAGACTCAGTAACGTCGATAGTTCTGCGTGCAGAAATCTTCCCTTTCATTGATACAATAAAGATGCATGGGACTTCTAGAGTATCCCCGAGCCTAGATGGCACCACCTTAACCTAGATCGCACTTGACTCTGATCCTCTCTTGATCTCACTCAATAGCGTTACAATATTTTCAATTTTGTCTGATCCGTTCAATTAAAATATGCACACGTTCCCCGCAGGTCTGGTCCTCAGCGATATCATTGAGAAATACTTTGTATCGCCGACGTTGCTCCGTGTAGTAAGGGTGGCAAAAGTCGGTCGTGTGCTTCGTCTCGTAAAAGGTGCCAAGGGTATACGAACTCTTCTCTTCGCCCTGGCCATGTCGTTACCGGCTCTCTTCAATATTTGCCTACTACTGTTTTTGGTGATGTTTATCTTCGCGATTTTCGGAATGTCGTTCTTCATGCACGTGAAAGACAAGAGTGGACTAGACGATGTGTACAACTTCAAAACGTTCGGACAGTCCATGATATTGCTATTCCAGGTAATCAAACAATTTCTTTCGGACAATAATCGAAAATTGTAAGAATATCATTTCGATACTAGTACGTGTTGTACACAGAATTCAAGCACCAGTTACTTAGTCTCAGATTAAGGCTGAACAAAGTTACTCGGTTAAATTGTATAATAATGGCAATTCTTATTAATCAGATATTAATGCATCAAAATTGAACTAAATCGGATTAAAGTAATGCCACTTAATTCTGTGCATTCCGTAGATGTCAACGTCCGCCGGTTGGGACGGTGTCCTCGACGGTATAATAAACGAGGAAGACTGCCAGGAGCCGAACAACGAGATAGGATATCCGGGCAACTGTGGCTCGTCCACGATCGGTATCGCCTACCTTCTCTCGTACCTGGTGATCAGCTTTCTGATCGTCATAAACATGTACATCGCCGTCATCTTGGAGAATTATTCCCAGGCGACAGAGGACGTCCAAGAGGGTTTAACGGACGACGATTACGACATGTACTACGAGATCTGGCAACAATTCGATCCAGACGGGACCCAGTACATCAGATACAATCAGCTGTCCGATTTCCTGGACGTGCTGGAGCCACCGTTGCAGATACACAAGCCGAACAAGTACAAGATCGTCTCGATGGACATTCCCATATGCAAAGGGGACATGATGTTCTGCGTGGACATCCTGGACGCCCTAACCAAAGACTTCTTCGCGCGCAAGGGTAATCCGATCGAGGAGACGGCCGAAATCGAGGTTCAGACGCGTCCAGGCGAGACAGGCTACGAGCCGGTCTCATCGACGTTGTGGCGTCAACGCGAGGAGTATTGCGCGCGTCTAATACAGAACGCATGGAGGAAGCACAAACAGCAACGTCTAGGTGGGCCAAGTGAGGAAAGTGACGACGCGGACACGGATCCACGAGTCAGGCAGACCGCGGTGCTCGTCGAGAGCGATGGTTTTGTGACGAAGAATGGTCACAGAGTAGTCATTCATAGCCGATCGCCTAGCGTCACTTCGAGAACCGCGGACGTCTGATCGGCGACCATGATGTCTCTGGCACCGCCACCGTCGTAGCTAGCGCCACCACGAGCCATTAACTAATTATGGCGGACGTCCGCGCGACGATAGCTTCATACGCAGGATCGTCAACGAACTGCTATAGAGTACCACATTAGACGCGTCGTTATTACAGAGCGTCTGTCGTTGATACTGCTCGCGAGGAGCAGCGGCCTCACGGACCTCGCGCACGCTTTCCATCGACAGCCTTATAGTTGTATAAAGAAACAAAAAAAAAAAAAAAGAATTACATTCCTCCAACGAGTTGCCTTTAATCCACTGTAAACGCTACGATCGTTGAGAGATACGTCGCTAGCAGTTGATGACACGAGGGACACCACGGGCGAAAGATATAAAACGGAAGGGCGGGATTGCGATCCGGGCGAGCCGTTCGCGAACGAGACGCGATTAGTGAGACGACACAGAGAAACATAGACTGCTGCATTGTCCGTGCTCGTTTATCGATAATAGGTCCTCGGTTCTCTCGTTCGCGGCGCTAGACGGAACACGGATGAGAACTGTTCGCCGTTTCAACGAGGCTCCAGGCGAATCTGTACGAAGATGAATCGAAGGACAAGAAGAACTGACGGAGCACACAAAAGGAACGCGCGCGCCAGTGTCGTCGTACAGAGAAGTGTACTCGACCACGGTCGACGCGACCTTCGAGTGGACTTCCCCCCGCTTCAGAAAACAAATCAGGACTCGAAGGTGGCGTTGCCGTCGCGCTCAGAACTCCTGCCTTCGATGGACTTCATTACGCACTTCTTACCGGTTCTTTTTTTCTTTTCTTGCTCTTTGTTTCCTTTTATATTTTCGTTTTAGAGTGATCGTACGATGACGATCCGCGCCGGCTGCGTTAACTGCACGCATACTCGAGACGCAATGAAACGAAATCATGTTCCCGCGCGGCTGACGATAACACGTAGACCTCACCTTCTCGTGATGGCGGAATGTTGCCGTGTTCGCGGCAGAAAGGAATATACAAAAGCAGCGATCGTTTCCACATCTTACTTCTAGAGCGAAGATTGACACGGTACAGCCGATTCGTATACGAACAAATTCTATCCGCGTATATTGGATTTTGTACATGGTTTTGAGACAGCGTTTGAAACACGACGAACGAAAATGTTTAAGAAATATACATATACATATATATGAATAAAAAAAAAATATATATATATATATATATGAAAATCAATGTTGATTCGTTGCGGTCGAGGTTCGTGGGTGACATTTGTTCATTTTTGATCGGTTATCCTGGTCATCGTACTGTGGTGTATTGAGAAAAAAAACAAACGAGAGAGTTTTCTGAACTTTGAAACTGAGAAATAATGAGACGAAAAAGAATAAAGGAAAGAAAGAAAACGACGGAACAACGGAGAAAACGAAGACATTGATGAAGATGCCGATCATAGCTGACGATAATAGTGAGGATGATCATAGAACGCTTAAGATAACGATTATAATTGATGATGATTATGATCGTGGGTGAAAAAGAATTGACAATGTGAAATGTACGCGTAGTTTACTACATTCGCTCGGCTTGAACAAATTTTACGCAACACGGTGCGCGAATATCCGATCGCGCGGCTTTGTTTTATCCGCGCCCTCTTACTTCTCTGTTCCTCTTCTCTATTTCGACATTCAGATACAAACGATTAAGGCTATAGAACTATTGAATCTATATATTATAATAATCTGCCACTTTTATAATCATAGTGCCGATTATTCTTTGAATGACATCGAGTTTTATTTGCGACGTCGAGTCTAGGGAGAAAATGGCCGATCGCACGCGATCGGTAAGACAGTTGTTTACCTAGCAACCCATTTCTTTTCTATTGACAAATTTTTTCGCGCGGGGACAAGTCGTTTTAGATTCAACTGGCATCGTTTGTTAATTGTAAGTAGTGAAAGCGCTCTGCCCTTTTGTTTCTTATTACTGTGCATAAATTATTGCCAAAAGGGAACGGAGAGAAGGGTGTCGACTATAAATTTCGCAATCATCATCGGCTAGAATACTTACACAATTTGCAAAACTTACACGTGACACACAATTTTACACACGACGTAGTGATGCGCTTTGGAATAAATGAATATACATAATAGTGTAACGTTATTCGAATAATTGTAATCGGCAACCGTACGCCCGTAAACCCGTCTCGCAGTGAACGAGTAGTGTATCGTTTAACGCGTGAAGCGAATTAGAGGACGCACATTTAAACACGACGAAGAGAATTCACGATTCGCTCAGTTAATAGCGTGGATATCGGCACAATTTCTTTCCTTTCGCCGGCTCACGTGACCAGCATTCGTAACAGACGTTTAAACGTTGATTACTAAATTGATAAACATACGATAAATTTATTTATTTAATTACTTATTAGGAGACTGTACGCTTGTTCGCAGTAAATTGTTACCACATTATGAATCATAGATTTAACATTACGAATGAACTTGAATTCGATTTATCGCGCGTTGGTTATGTGAAATTGTTTACATTGTTACAAATTTAAATACAGTTTTATTGTTATTTATATTAATTAGGATTAAATTAGTTAATGAAATATTTAATCAACTGTTAACTATATATTTGACGAATTCGGGGTTACGAGCGAGGGTCGACGGACCTACAAATTACCAGCCAATAATTTCTATCCTTAGCAAATTTTAGTGCGCTCGTAATTTTGTCCGACGATAGAAATTCTTTATGGAACTTTGATTAATAATATATTATGTTGACTATAGTCCGTAACGTCTATAATTTTGGTCTACTTAAAGAGACTTAAATCAAATGATATTGTACAAGATTAGTTTCAATTCGAGGGCTCATCGTTTTCGAATCTCTGTTACGAATAACATGGGGCAAGAACATTGTGCCAGTCTACTGGTTTAGCTTAATCATGGATGCCAAAATGGTGGTTAAGTTTTCACGAAAAACGAATTGTCGAAAATGTAAAGGATTGTTTACTTTGTTATTTCGAATATTCACTGTACAGCTCCGTTCAATCGGCAAATGTGAATAATCTCTCCAAACGAAAGGGAGCAAAACGAACGGTGCAGATATGGCTAAAGAAAATGCATTACACCGTACGATTTTCGCGCTCGATTCGAGAAACCGCACGATTGTCCGCGGACAATGGCGATTAACGACAGCCGACGAAACAGTCGCACTTATTTTCGCAGCAAAATTGATCATTAACCTAAAATTCGGAACAATCGCAACCGAACGATTAAAACGATCGACGCTTCGCGGACGAAGGTGAGTCCTTCGAGTTACCAGAAGAATTTCGAACGGGTTTACGCGCTTAATAATGCATCATGGAGGATCGTGTTCCTAACTACGCTCATTGTACCGTTCTGTCCGGCCACACAGCACGGACAGGACCGTCCGACGATTTGATACAGATACAAAATTCTATGCTTCGACAAATCTCGAGTGAAATTTCCAGCGATCTGTGGATCGTTAATAATCGTTAATTATCATGGCGCACGATTCTACCACGAGTCAACGACCTCAAATCGCAACGCTCCCGCGCAACGTACGCGAGCGAAGATCGCGTGAAACGAACCGATGGAGCGCGTTGAAAAACAAGTATGCACACGGACGCAAGAAGGAGAGTTCGTTGATCAATCGATCTACGGTTACCGCAGTGGAAGGTTCACGTTGCCGTGCATAGTGCAGTTCAGCGTATATTATACACGTAGAGTACTAACCACGATTGAACGTTGTCCCGAGCCGGCGCAATCTCGTAATCGTCGCTGGCGTCGCGGTAACGATGCAGGGGACAAAAAGATGTGTACATGCGTGCGGGTGTGTGTGCGTGTGCGTGGCATGTGTGTATTAACGCGGATTGCGCGATCGTTATTTTTCTACGTTTACATCCGCGATCAGAGAAACGGGCTTGAAGACTAGAGAGAGAGAGAGAGAGAGAGGGAGAGAGAGACAGAGGAAAGGAACGAGGAGCGGCACCGAATCGTTATTCGGGGGGCGCATGCAAGGATTTATGTGCGCCCCGTTCAAACAGGTGTCGCCGCCTGCGACGTTATGCGGAAACGCGGCGAACAAACGAACGTAGGGATCGTTCTCGCTGGTCGAAAACGGATTTAATGCGGTGGTGAGATGCTCGCGGCTCGCTCGAGGGATTGTATCTGGAACGTGTTGTTGCATGAACGACGACGAGGACGCGACGTAGACGACGGCCAGGAACGGTGTACAAATTTCCCGGGTGAAATACACGAGGAATGAAAAATCGGTCGGGGGAATATACGTAAACGTTGTTGAATAAATACGGCGGATGACGCGGGACAAGTGACCGGATGACATGGGAACGGTGTAAAAAATTGTTCATTATTGTAAGCTACGAAGGCTCAAAAGGAGGGTGAGGATCATTGTAAATTATTCGTACAAATAATTCACAACACTATCGGTGTCGAGTCCGCTTTGTCAAAGTATTTTAGAGAGGCCTGTCCGTATATTAATATCCTCGTACCTTTTCTACGTATATTATAATTGCATTTCACGATTCGCGTCGCGGGCCATTCGATGATCCTTTCGTCTCGATGAAGGTCGTCGTTCTTCGTTTCTTCTCAGACTCGGCTTTCTTACGCTCTGGAATCTCTTTTCTTAAGCGATTCCGGGATCCCAATCTACTTACATATGTATATATATATATATTATATATATATATCCGCACGATCATCAATTACAATCGGGTTCATCGCGCCATACCTATTGTATCTCGGTAATAATGCTCTGCAACGAAAAGCAGGGGCACACGGTTCACGCCTAAACAACAGAAATATTATAGTGCCGTTGCTGTTCACGCACTTCCGCGAGATCTCGACATTTTTCTAGGCTCACGTTGTTCGAATGTGGTCCCCTATAGAAAGTTCGATACGATCTCGTCGACAATTCGAAACGACACCGAAACGTGTAACTGACATAAACACATTCTATGAATCTATACATAAATCTATACATACATTATTGTACACGGAGCACGACGGACGACGACGATTACGACGACGACGACGACGATAACGACGACGACAAGGAAACGAAACGAAACGAATCGAGGCACGAGATCGATCGACGACGATTCATCTTAATTCGTCGATCCTTCTACGATCGAAGTACGACGTATCTGATGGTCCGTCCGGGCTCACTGTCTAATTACTCCGATACCCCCTCTCGCCCCTTTTTACGTTTCGACCCCTCCCGTCGCTGTAATATGTGCAAATAATTCGATAATAATCAAATGGTTTGTACGCATATAATATACATATATATTTTCGATACTACTTTGTCGAATGGGCAACCGTGAACTTCTAGAAGCAATAAAAACTCTCGAGACACGCGACAAAACTGTTCGAAGGTTTTACAAAAAAAAAATAGTGAAAAAAAACGAAGAGATATAAAATAATAAAACGTGTAGACAGGGCGTGACGAATGTAACGAGATGGAATCGCGTGACAGAGAAAGTGTACCGAAACGCACTGGCCTCTTACTAACGATAACAGATCATGCGAATCGCGTTAGGAAAATCGTTCTTCCCCGAGATGCGTAACAAAAGTACATCATTTCTTCTCCTTCTTCTTCTACTACGTCTTCTTCTTCTTCTTCTTCTTCTTCTTCTTCTTCTTCTTCTTTTTTCCCCTCTTTGTCTGCAATGCTTCTTGTCGGAACGCGGAGGCTGTTCACGATTTTTCATAGCCGAATGTTCGACTGAATCGCAACTTCCCCGGGTTTTCAGTCGCATTCGTGACATTCGGTTGTGTCGAATCTTTCGCAGTTGCGGGGAAGGAAAAAGCGTAAGAAGGTCGGGAATAATACGCGCCTCGAAGGATTGCCCGGTGATTCGTTTTGGGCGTAGACGCTCGGGAACGGAGGGTAAAGTTCGTTCGGACGGCCAAATTTTGCTACGGTTGCGTGAAAGAAACATGGGGGAGGGGGTTGGAAGAGTATGCGTGGTGTGCTTCATTGAATTTTCGTTCGTTTTATCAAAAACAAGGCAAAGAAGACAAAAAAACAAACAAACAACGTACCATTAAATACCGGCTTTTTGCGCGACGACAGCTGTAAGATATTAAATGAACAAAACAATACATACATTACATACATATAGGGCTTTCCTTCGTTAAGCGAGGTAAGACGAGATTTAAACGTACTCTCTCCGTGGATGATACTGCCGTTACGCATTGTATAAAGAGAAATGAAACTAAGTTAACTAATCGTAAATGCACGAAATTTTCTTAAACGGATAGCGAATAAAAAAAAAAATTAAAAAATAAAAGGGCTTTGTAGTGTCTCGAAACTCTCGAAAACTCATTAACCTAAACGTCGTCAGATAATAATAATAATAATAAATACTATTAATAATAATAACAGCAACAAAACAAAAAAAACAAGAGGGAAGAAGAACGATGAGTACAGAAAGGCTATTAAATAACAAAGACGATATAACGAAGATGAAACAAAAGCAAACATCCTGGGGCTGATCTATAACAGAAAGGAAGGTTAATTAAAAAAACAAAGAGAACAAACACACTCACACAGAGAAATCATCGAGTAAAGTATCAAGCTGCGGAGCCTGTCGGCCAGTATAATGAACAAGCAACTGCCATGGGTCAACAAGCTAGATAGACGAAATGTGCTAGGACGTCATTTAAGCAAGAAAAAACAAAAAAAATACAATTTTAACGAGCTAGCTGTCGAAAAAAAGCAAACAAAAAATGAAATAAAACATTACACGCGAAGGATCGTCCATTCAAATGCGTGCCCTGTGAGTGCTTTGTGCGCGCATGCGCGAACGCTTGTCGCAGCGAGCGATTCGCGAGCGATGCGCGCGAGCAAGTAAATGAGAGCCATCGAGACAGAGTGCGTGCGAACGTGTGTGCGTATGTGTGTGCGTGTGAAAGAAAGAGAGAGAGAGCATAATACCTACGGGAAAACGAAAGCAAGAGAGAGAGAGAGAGGGGGGGAGAATGAGAACACGAGCGCAAGTGGGAAACGAGAAGAGAGCGAGAGGGATTAGTGAGAAAGTGAGGGAGAGAAAGAGAGAACATAGAAGAACTCCTCCGTTGAATGACATTCATTACTATTAAACAGAATAAAAATATGGATTATTTGCACAATATTATAAATAATTACTATGTTTACTACGATTATTAAATTAAAGAGCAAATAATAAAAGGGATAAAAAAACTGTTGTTAAATAATTAATACGAAAGTGGGGGATGAAACGAAGAAAATAAATAGGACGAAACGATTTTAGCTGAAGACCGATATCGAATTCAAGTGAAAAATTATAAATAAAAAAAAAAGGAAAAAAACGAAAAGAGAAGGAAAAACAGAATGGACAAGAGGAAGTGAAATCTGAAGGATAAACGAAGTAAAGGAGGTGACGAGGATAATATGATGATCTAGGTCCGAGGAAATGATGGAGGAGGAAACGATTCGTTTGTTATCGATTAGTTAACGATCATCCTTACATTACATTATTGTAATTATATAAAGTAAACGATTATTACCGTAATAGTTACAATTAACAAGTTGTTACCGCTTTGTTATACATAATATAATTAATATACTAAGATTAAAGAAAAAAAGAAAGAAAAAAAGAAAAGTAAGCGAATGCATCGTTGATTCGTCCTTTACTTATGTAGATAACTAAATAACGATTCGACTCTATTATTGTTTTCAATGTCTTCACCGTATTCCTTCGTTTGCTACCCGATTTCGTTTCGTTGTCGAAAAAAGATTCGGTTTTGTCGGCTTACCTCGCCCGGCCACAATATACACACGTTTTACAGAGATATTTTCAATAAACGAAAAAGCTTAACACTCACACGGTTGTTGTCCTTATCATCACTGGAACCTGTGATTCATGGAACGTCCGCTATTTTTATAGCCTTGCACGAAAATCATGTCCCTCTTCAATTCATTTCACTACCCAGGCCCCCGCAATGTATATTGTGAAAAATTCATCTCGACTCGAATTGATATTAACTGTTACACAACAAAAAAATCTTCAAAAAGATATTTTACTCGTCCTCCGAATCTCTATGAATTTATCCCGCATCGGTTTTACACAAAATCGTAACGAAACTGCATTTATTTTCATGCAGCATACATACATCCGTGTACGTACAAATAGACCGGAAAACGGGATATAAAATTATCCGGTCAGCTATTTCAACCGTTAATCGACGATTTCGTTTCGGCTATCGGGTTTTTTGTACCGCGCAAAATAAAGTCACTTGCCCTGAATTAACACTGAAAGCGGCTTTCTCCTTGCTTCACCGATGAGATACGTCACGTACTTACATACATCATGTCCCGTGTCTTTGGCGAACCGTATATGGTTCTCTGGACCGAAATGATGCAGCTTGAATACTTAATTTCGTAAGAATAACGCAGTCTCCTTGGTCGATCTGGACCTTTGAACACTTATCGTACTCGCCAGGTACATGTATGCATACAATATATCTTATGGCAGCACAGAAAATCCTCAGAGGGATTACGACTTTCGCGAGTCGCGCGTTGCATTATATTTTTCTTAACTCTTTCGGTTCACCTGTTCCTGAAATATCCGCGAATATTATTGCACGTTTCGATTGGCGTGCCCGTGAAAAACCAACGGAATTGGTTCGTTTTCCTGCGATTCTTTTTTTATATAATACACGGTCTCATAATACTAATTTTAGATACTTTAAAATCGAGCTTCAAGTGTGGAAGAGTTATTTCAGAGTCTGACGGCGGACAAAATTAATGCTCCTTGTGATGGTACAATTTTTGTAAGTGGACGCTTGAACAAAAATGATAAAATATTGTGCGATTTTTATGGATTTTCTTTAAATCCATTTTTAAGACCTACAAAAATAAAGCAGGAAGTGTTACAAAGATCTGAAGATTCCTCATAAAATATGTACGGGCTTTGGAAGATTTCGCAAAAAAGAAAAAAAGATTCATTCTAATTTTACTTTTATATCTTGTTCCACTTGAAAAGTTTTTAATTTTTTAAATTTCCATATTCTTCGATATTAAAAACCTTGCCTTACAATTTAATGTCATACTTTATAAGTATATGTTCAAATGAAAAATATTTATCTTCTTGCCGCAACAAGATAAACGATTCAACTCTAATTATAAGAGGGAAAGAGAGCCATGTCGCACATTCCAACGGCGTTAATACACATTAAACGTGACAATCGCACGTTTCTTTCTTATCCTTCACCGGAGTACACGTGTGCCAATATATTTTAATATTTGTTAATTACTTCGTTCTACTTTAATTTTTTTTTTTATTTTTCTGCCATTAACTTGTATATTTTGTCAATTGCTTCTTACTGTTCTAGTAGCAACTAGTCTCTATTAAGTGAATTATTAGCTCAATTTTTATATTAATTCAACATTTTTTAGTTAGATAAACGAAAATAATAAAAGCACAAGGTCAATTCAAATTGAAACACGTCAGCTGACCATAAGCACCGGGGGAATCTCTATTTATAATATTGTCTCTTACATTCGCGATGTGATGCATAACTTCAGTCTGACGTAATTCAAATCTGGAATGCAGCACAACTTAAACTTTAATCTCAACAAAAAAAATTGAAAAGAGATGTACGCATTTAGTGTCATCGGTTCAAGGCCCCTATGACTCAATTCAAACGGAGAATTATCGATTATTCCCTTATCAATAAATAGCTTACAATACGAAAACAAAACAGAAAATCTTGCTCACCATTATAGCAAGAAAAGAACATTTCATATGTATGTAATAAACGAATGAAATACTTAACATTCATGTGTATAATTTAAATCGGAATAAGAATTTACGTTAAAAGAACCGCCTCCATAAATTCCTCTACTTCCGTTTCCAACCGAAGAATGGCGCTATTCTACCATACCGTCAGAGTTTTAACAAAGGGAGTTTCTATGTGGTGCACATTGCGATAAAGCAGTGCCGACCATGCTGGAGCTCCTTACTTTTTCCTCTCCATCCATTTACCTTAAAGAAATCAGGTATATTCTTACAAACCTAATTCTACCTAAGCCCAAGCGTCTTCCCCATATAACATTAGCGGTATTACTATCATCGTGGCAAAAATAAAATAGCCCAAGCATCCCACAGACTCCTGAAACTTATATGTTGGAGAAATACCGAGTCCAAAGCAGACGATATTATTCCTAGTCACAAACATTATAATACACCTCATCTGTCGTGCGTGGGTGCGTAAGATGCGTACACGATTTACCGTGTGTGATTCTGCGCGACAGTACGGGGGAAGTCTAGGGTAATGGGTGGGGTCTAAACGATGAATCCCTTCTCTTCTCATATCAGATTCGATCTGATTCGAGTCAGTTTCGCGTAGTCCAACGGCATCCTTTGTCTACGACAAAGGTTTGTAATACGTGTTTCAGTCGATGCCCATGTAATGGCAGCGCTAACGAAGCGCGAAGGGAAGAACAATTACAAGATCGTACCAAGTGTTTCGAGGCTGATCGTACGCTTACCGTGATATTCGAACGCGATCGAATCTCACTGTTTCGTAGCGTTCAGAAGCCAGATAAACGAATACGTTTAAGTTTAAACGAACGCTTCGTCGGGACGCCGCTCTTTAGAGTTCATCTGTCAAGATAACGAGCGTATTGCGAGAGCCTGGGGGAAGAGGTGTGGAGATCTTATCGACATTATCAGTGCAACACCGGATGTATTCGATTTGAGTCGTAGCTTGACAAGTTTTTTTTTGCGATCTGCGATGTGCTCGAATTGTTGTTATTGACTTGTTCTGAGTCTCGAGAAATTTTTTCGTTTAATTGTTGGCAAATGTGCAGAAAGCTTTGCCGTTCGCCCAATACTTAACTGAATCACTCGCGACTCAGCGTCTGCATGCAGGTTAGCAGACAGTATTATTCTATTTATATGCATACACGTAATGGTGTATAATTGTTTATAATGGAAGCCCTGTTTCAAGGTGTTCACTGTGTAAACATATCGGTACGAATATAATCGAAAAATCGACGGTTAAGTAAAATGTAATCCGACAGACGATTGTGAGGAAGTGTTTCCCGTTCGCATATTTTTACACGTTTTCCGCATTTCTATACGTACACGTATATACGTAATTGTGAGTATAATACCAGTTCATTCAAATTAACAATGCGTTATTAATTTTGCCGTGGACAATTGCGGTTTAAAGTGTTGCATACTTATTTTTCATTGAGTTTCCAAAAATTTCCATCAATTCTATACATTAATTATTGTAATCTTTGTTCTAGGTAGCACAGTATATTTAAGTAGATAAATTATTTATTCTTCATGGAAAAGAGAAGCATCAGTGGGAGAGACATCCTAAGAATGGATGGTCTTTTGCCACCAACTCGACACTTGCCTGTTTGTGATGCAGTGACTTCTTCTGTCAAGAAGAAGGAGAAAAAGTGGTCTCTCGGTGGAATATTGAAACGAATATCTTCTATAAGGGATTGTGATAGTTCCTCCAACGACGAAGAAATAGTATACTGTACAAGGCAGTCAAAGCCGCGCACAGTATTCAATAAGAAATCACATAATGTGATTCTGCATCCAGTTGACAGGAGCTTGAATCAACATTTGAACAATAACGATTCAAATGACACCGCTTCTAGATCAATAGATGCATCGAGCTTACAAAGAGAATCTATAAATTCGCGTAGCAGTGATGGATCATTAGAGGGATTAAGTAAAAAGGCACGAAAGAGCAAATTGAAGGCTCGAATAGAAGCAAAACGTGACCGTATTTGTGCAGACAGTAGCTCAGACGAGGGCTCACGTATATCTAGCAACTCGTTGACTAGATATCAGAATGAAATTGCTATGCAGAGTGCACAGAAAAATACTTCTAACAGTAGGAGAACTCGTGCTGCACGAACGGAACGTTACATAAAACGTTTATCCAAAGAAGAGGCTAACAGGTTTCCTGAAAATCTGAGTAACATAGCTAACAAGCGTAACAGTCTTGAGTTTGTGAACGAAGAACAGTCATCTATAAGAATCGATGCAGACAGATTGACGCGACATTCGCAACAATCTCCGCGTTTTATTAGTTACTCTAACAGTAACACCTTCCCTGTGCAAAGATCTGTTGAAGTCTCGCGACAATCTGGAACAATTGCATCCAATTACCAAGCAAGATCATCGAATGATCTCGTCAAACATCCGGTGAACGAGCATATCAGAGATATGAATCAAAATAATACATACGCGAAACCAAGTATTTTGCACAAAAGGAAGAATTATGTGAGCCAAGAGGAAAAAGGTTATCCTTTCAATACGTCCACAGCTAGCGCAAGTTACCTTGATCCGCACGATTATGCGAGAAGTCATGAATTTGCAAGTCAAAGTTCTTTGCCCCCCGAACCTCCTCCAAGGGATCCGCGTTGTCGAGTTTTCGGTTACAGTTGTAACTCATTTCCATTTGATGGAAAGTACAACCTGACAAGGTACGATGATACCTTGCGTGCGAAAATGAACGACATTCACGAGGTGACAAAGGATCACTTAAAAAGCCTTAGAACCTACGAATCGAATAGCGAAATCGGTTGGTACGGATCGGCTAAGCAATGCCCTCGACGGCCATTGTCTTTAACCGTGAACCCAACGCAGCCTTGCAATTTAACGGAGTGTACAAATAATAAACATAATTCGACTGGTAGGCACGTAGACGAATCGATATTTACAGAAACAGAAGCGATGAAGTGTCGAAGGAGGAATGATCGCAACGATCAGCTCACTTCTAGCTTTAAAAACTACGACAATAAACTCTGTGGAAATAAATCATCAACCACTTACATTAAAAATATGCGGAATAATAATTCCGTGCCCCCCACTCTCAGTAAATCCATAGATTCCTCGAGCACAAGGTTACCAGCGCGATCAGTTACGCATGAACAGTCTTACGAATTAACGAGTAACACGTCCACAGTGACCACTGTACCAGAAACGGAGGAAGAAAAGTTGTCCCCTAGCGAGCAAGAAAAAGAAAGGAGAAGAAGTTCCAAGAACCTGGAAGAAGCTCTCACAGAGTTAGAAGCAATTTACAATAGTCTTCGTTTGGGGGATGAAGATCTCCTTGACAGAGCAGAAAGACGTAGTATGGAGGAATACAGCCTTCGTTGTGCACAAGCGAATACTGTTCCCTTCATATCTGAAGATTCAATAGATCGAACGAAAGACGATATGGCTTACAGACGAATGCATCCAAAGGAGAGACCTGCATCCATGTCAGAAGTTGTCGGTCAATCTGTATTCTCTAATATCAGCTACCTGATAGCTTCGCCAGTCTTGTCACGCAAGGATCCAGCCGATGATTATTTATGCACAACTAATTATCCAACACGTCCAGATGAGCCGGATGTGACCCGTGACGACGTCGTTTATCGTAGTTTTCATCACGCTAATAGCACGTTAAAAGTGGTCGATCCACAACCACCTTTTGGTATACCATTAGGGCCGGTCACAAGCGCCACTGAAAGCGACTATTTGCACACAACACCTACTAAGCCAGACCATCCACGTTCATTGTACATACCACAGTGCGAGCCTGACATCGTTACGGACGATCTGGCCTTTAGAACACTTAGGAAGGATGCCAACAAGTCAAAGAGTAACGTGGAAAAGAAAAGGGACCAGGAAATCACTTTCGGCGCAAAGAAGAAACGAGCGGTCAGATCTTTGTCCGCTAATTTGTACGGATTAATTAATCAAGATACGATACAACTTCGTAGGGAGCCCAGTTTTCAAGAGATCAAGGATGGGATGTGTAACACAATTGTAGATATTAAGTCTTTGCCAGTACGGTCCGATAGGCGTGTCGTTAGCGATGGTGAACTTTCCGATTACGACACTCGATGGCGTCCCGATAGTATATTAAAAAACACCAATACCGATATTAATGGGAATCATCCGTTTACCAATGCCAATAGAAAGAAGCTACGCGTTTATGTTTCACCCTCCAATAAAGTACAGAGTTTTGAAGAGGAGGATGAAATGGGCAAGGTATCAGAGAACTCTGCGGCATCCAATGACATACTGTCAAAGGCTCTGAACAGTGAATTCTGGCAAGATTGCGTGCAAACTAAATCTCATGATGACGATTCAGCCAATCAAGATACAGAAACTGATTTCACGGCTTACACTCGGCTATGCCAAGATTTGGTTAATCTAATTGAAGGACAGAACGATACGGAAGTAAATCCGACTGTGGAAAAGGGTGTTTGGAACGATAATAATAAAATAGAGGAATCTTCCATTCTGTCCATTCAGTCTTTAGGTAGTCATTATACCGAGGGTACTAACGAGGATTTTAAAGACAACGCTGATAAGGACGATATAGACGAATTAACGGAATTCCTCACGAAGCCTAAGAACGAAGATTCCGAGAAGACTGACGATAACACGTTTGATTTCTATCTTCGTGTCGCAGACGAAAATGTTAAACTAATTGCGGAGGCGTTCAGCAGCGTGGCAGATCACTTACGTGATAGTCGCGTAAGCCAAAAGAATTCGTTGACGTCGCGACGGTCTGAAATAGAAGCCGATAGTACGGCGCCCAATATTAGTACTCGTAGCTCCGTTACTTATAGTCTAGACGGCAGTAATGACGACCTTTCTAATTCATCAAAGACCATCGACGCATTGAATGTAGTTCCTAACGATGAGAGAGCGTTAACTGTAAACGGGAATGACCAGAAAGTGGTGGAACTGGAAGAGACGAAAATTGATTCGAATATAGACGCGGAACTTGGTCTGTCCAAAGCTGTTCATGATTTACAGTTAGCTGCGGCTAGCTTGTGCCAGCATGAACAGGAAATCGATGAACTGGAAGCGTTATTGAAAAAGGGCACAAGTAATACTAATACGGCTTGTGTCGGTAACGTCAAAGAGAATAAAGAGGATAATAAATCGTTATCAAATGTTGAAAATAATTTGGTGTCGCGCAACGAGAATATAACAGACGATGATGAGAAAGAGACTGTAATATTGACCGACGATAATTCAGGGACTGATGAACATGACCCAAATTGCGAAGGTGAGAGCACAGAATGCAAGGATAATTGTGAATCGTATGGCATCTCCCGTTCGACTGAAATGCGCATTTCGTATGTCACTAACCTTATAACCGTGTTGATAACTACATACTCTATGGTTTTGCTGGCTTGTTTTCTTGCACTGCTTTTAGCGACCGTAGCAGCATCATGACTGGCCCTTTAACGACAAGTGTCTTAATGCATTTTGTGATTAGAAAGGTTTGAATTCGATGCGTTCTAATTATTTTGAGGCTGTTATTATTTGAACCATGTTACTAATGTCGTAGGTCTCCCGGCATATGATCATTCATGATGTGAACCATTCTATACGAGTGAATAACTAACCGATACACAAAGCTGTTGAGCGACATGCAGCAGGACTATTGAGTTTTGTGTAAGACCGAGTTTCTGTGGACTGTTTCCGAAGGAATGATTTGTTCTTCTTGTTCTTGTTAATGTTGTTGGTTTTAATAAAGTTTAAGCGTTAACCATGCTGTTGAACTTTATTTTATATGTTCACGTTTATACGTATGAACGTATGTTTTATTCTGGAAAAAATTATATGAGCTCCTTGGTTCGAAGTCGTTGAAAAGTTATTCCCTGCCCAGACTTTATAACATTGTAGTATATCAAAATTAACTTGATAGATTATAATATTTTCATCGTTATATTCCCCAGACGTTTCTTCTGTTAACATTATCTACAACAGACATCAGTAGGGTCGATAAAATTGTTTCCTTACTTGGTGGTAACTGCGTATTTTTTTATTGAGAAATTAGTCTATGTCTTCTTTTTTTATGACTAAAGATATAGACCATATAGATAGAATCACACCGTAGTGCTTTTGCCAATGTAATGAATCTTTTTATCAGGATGTGGATACTATAGGATTATACTACAAAGGATGTTTGGCGCATTGAATCCAAACATTGATCGTATTTTGTACTACCGTAACAGGGTTAGAAGGGGTTTCCTAAAACGTTGAGTAGTTATCGATTGCAGACTACTATGACGTCACCGTGGATCACGCCACATCCCCGCCCATTGAAACTCAAGTTCTGATTGGTTCACGTGTAGGCCGGCTATCTATATCGAAAGCATACCATTGAGATTGCAGGTCAAATCCTTGGGTTTTTACATCTACATAAATTAACTTGTACATTGTTAAGCATTGTTATTCGGTATTATTTAGGTGATTTAAAATGTTTCTCATCTTTGTTCTCTCATGTTAACTGAAATTATACGTGTATAACACGACAAATTCCAAAGTGTATGCTAATAGCTTCTTTGTGAAAATGGCGGGAAATTTCAAATCGAAATTGTATTCGAATTGAATTGTTACTTTTTCTTAAAGTGCACTACAATGTTCAGATGATTCTTGTTGTAATTTCTAGATTGCAATATATACAAAGCTCTCCTAGAACATAATATAATAGATTGTGTCAAATTGTTCCGTAATTTCCCCATTGATTATCCCGGTTTGAAGCTTGTGAATATCAAGATGGCCGCCACAGGATCGAGCATGTATAGAGTTATCGGTGGCTGCGCTGGCGTTGTTAGTCTTGTGAGAGTAGGGTACGTTCAGTTTCGTCAAAATATACGCAGTATTCGCGAAACCTCAATGTGCGAGAGGTTACAAATTTGACATGTGTATTAGACGTGTCATACATATAAAAGAAATGATAACATTCGTATTTTTTCCTTGCGAATACTGAGTTGTGCTGGTCCAGTGCGGGTTACGTGTTACCACCGCAAGTATAGAATCGACTAACGGTGTATTCCATTAAGTTCATAATACAGAAGCACGTGGTGTATTTCTTTCTCTGGTAGCAGCGAGTCTACGGGAATAACCATCCTGACCGAGGAAAGATTCACAGAGATCCGATCATCACGATCGATTATATCCTAAGGAATGTAAGAACAACAAAATCATTTGCGAGCTGCATGCTTTGAAAGTAAAAATAGTTTTCTGTCCCAGTTTAATCTGTCATAATCCGTCTGTGAGATAAATAGGATCTCGTTCTCGACGTACAACACACAACTGATAATGTCATAAATGATCTCTCTCTCGAACAGCTGTTTCACCGTCACATGTATATACGTACATTGCGTTTACCCTCTGCCAGTGTTGGGCAATATCAAGCCCGAGTGCGTTGGGCTTCGTCTTCGTGAAACGAGGATCAAAGATCAAAGATCGTAAGGAAATTGTAACTCGTGTTACTTCTTGTCGTAATCACAATTCGAATTCAGTCGTTCGTCGACCGCTTAGGAGCACGTCACGCCGCACATAGGTTGTCCCTCGTGTCATTTTCTCATCCCTCTTCTTTTACGTATATACGTATACGCACGTGTATACAGAACCTACCTACACATATACGAATATACACTCACACCATTCTCTACCCTTGGATCGTGTATAGTGATAATTTCCTTTGCTGATCGTCGTGGTGGGAAAAGCGGCTGTTAGTCGAGAGGAATCGTCGAACTCGTTAGGAAGAAGTTACGAGATTGAAAACTCGGGATAATCGTGAATAGTGTATCGAGAAGGTAAGACATGAATTTTCCTTGTCCTTTCTTGTAAAACGATTGTGCTACTGATATTCGATTGAGGAAGCATTAGAAAATTGAATGTCACATGATTTTCTTCCTTTTACATTTGAAATTGTGTGCGAAGCGTGATGTGTGTACATGTGTGTGCAAAATACGAGAATCAATTGCGATATTATATGTGTATCTTCATGGTGACAATAATCGCGACGTGCAGTCGGCCCGCGGTGGTTTGGTTGGAATAACTTTGAATTAGCCTCGATTTAAGCTTCCGGGATGGTACTGCTTACCAAGCACAATAAAATACGTAATTTACTATATTCATCTTCGTTTATTTTATTACATACATATTATTGTTTGGTCGTAGTTACGGGCTTCCGAAAGTCATCGATCCTTTCGCAGGATATCGAATTCATGGTCAAATTATATGCTTTTACCGATCAGGTGATGTTATCGATGAATGAACAGGTTATGCAAGCGGCCGCATTACCTATGCGCGCGCGTATCTTTGAGACGTTTCAAATATTTAAAATAACTTCACCGCAACTGTGCCTCGTTCGTATTCGTCTGATTGTCCATAACACGTGCCGCGTTGCGACATATATCTCTGGTAACGTAAGAACAGGGAACAGTTGCGGTACATTGTACAGGGTACAGGGTACAGAGTACAGGGAACATGGAACATGGAACAGGTACGATTGGTCGAAGAATGTTCTTTGAGTACATTTTGGAACGTACTTATAGTACGTATATATTATACTTTGGCAAGTTTCATGCTCCAATTAAATTTTTATCACGTTGTGAATAATTATATAACTGGCGATCTTTACATTGGAAATTTTCATTGCTGTTTGCAACATCTTATCCGACTATTTCTTTGTAATATCGAAAATGTACGTTCATGCTCTCGTTCTTACAAAAGCAGCTCCTGTGATCTTCGAAGTTGTGTGCGACAGTATCCAGCATCACTCGATAGATAAATATGTATGTACATATGTATGTATCTCGTCAGAAAGTATGAACCACTTAACTGCCTATATCAAGGTACACAACACGTCGGCAGTACACATTGTAAATGAATAATTTGTACCTAATATTAAATTAGACATTACACCTCGTTCGCGTCGATCATCGTTACGCTTGTCACAATGCGTACGACTTGTGCATACACATAACTATATTTACAGGACGATTTAATCAGGCCTTAACACGGTTGACCAGTACGAGTTCAAGTAATGCTTTAAGCCTGATTGTATAGTTTCAATAGCGTGCCACAATAATAAACAGAACATCACCCTGGTCAGTAGTACACGTAGACGGATACTTACACGTAGCCGGCGTTCACCTTGATACAACTTAAGCGTAACACGAGTTATGCAGGGTCCGATGTTCAATGCCGTAAAACTCGTTATATCCGCGTCACACGGAACAATCTACACGGTGCTTTTGGGACACACAAACACACACACACATCCCATATTCACGTGTCCGTCGATGAATTTGACTCTTACCCATTGTAAGACGCCCATGAACCCATCGGTGGATGCTCATCCTCCGTTGGTAATTGTTGGATTTTAACCTCAAATTCAATTTTCGTCGTATTTCTGGTTAAATCAGTGCCGGAGTTTATGGGTGGTTTATTTGTGCACATTTCTTTAGCAAATACGTTGGGTTAAAAGAATGTTACTAGTTTGCAGGATATTTTAGTTCGCTATTCGTTCATCGGGTATCGCATGGCAGTGCATAAAGTAACGGCGGCCTATAAGGTGTTCCGGTTGGCGATTTGTTACAGGTTTCTGTAGAGGAATGTTGTGAAGATAGGATTTATCAGATAAAGAGGATCCCTATGTAAGATAGAAGAGCCAGATAAGTTAGTTTGTAGCGTGAGGTATGTTCAAAAAGAATTTATCCGATTTGTGAAATAAATACTGGGCCATTCAGTAAAAACGAGAATTATGATTCGTTATGATACGAGTCACTGATGCAGCTCACCTAAATACCCTGTATATTGCGGGTTAATTGATCTACTGCAGCTACGTATTCCTGTGAATTTTACGTAAAGTTATTGGCAGTTAAGAATCCATGTCCATGGCAGTCCAACGTTGTTTCCGTATAATTAGGTCGATGATATGTTCCCGTTTACTTCCTCTTTCTTTCTACTTCATAAGCCTATTCGAATTGAAAGTAAAAGTGCCAGACAAATCACGTGTCGCTGAGTTTGTCTTATTATTCACTCGATATAATGAGCTCATTGGCTAAATCGGTTAACACGACAAGAAAAAAAATATGGAAATTTATTTTGAATACAGGCAGATAAGAGTTGAACAAGCGCTTCGACGATAAAATTTAAACTAATGACTGATGTGCGGCCCATATCGCTTGTTAACAGAACGATTACCGACTTGTGTAATGTCTGACTGAATATGCGCAATTCATTCCTAATATCATAATTACGAAAACTGTTGCTGCAGTTCTTGTTCAGAGATAACAAGTTTATGAATTTTTTGTCTGTTCTGACGTTTGCTTTCTTCTAATAAAATGCAACACTAGGAATACAGTAATTACTAGTAATTACAGTCGACGTATAAATTTATTATTGAATTATTATCATCAATTATTATTGAATTGCTAATGAGTATCGTGTGAGTTTCTTTCATTGGTTTTACATAATCATTACGATACGATTCCTGTAGCATAGTGTAATTTTCTTTTTGAGCAAGAGATTTTAGACAGCAACATTCTGTTACAATTTAATATTATAATAAATAAATAATTGGAAAAACAATATTTTGTTCTCTCCTCGCGATTTGCTCCAAAACGGAGTAAAAACGAGCATATGTCTAAAGGACTTTTGTTGTTAGTTTGTCGGCCCCCTACACGCTCCCGAAGTTTTAACGTTTAAATTGGGGACACCCCGCATGGATAGGCCGAATAAAACAATACCACACACTAATTACCATCCCTGTGTACCCTTTTTCGCCTTTGGGATCATCACATAGGAAATGGGGTTGTAACGCGATAGTTATTGTTAGTGCTTCAACGATCATATGGTAGCCTTGGCATAAACGGCTCAGAAGCCTGACAAACATTGAGCGAAATAGGAAAGTAGGAATCGAAACATTCTATTCCGCGAATAGTAAGTTGCACATCATCAAAAACGAAGAATCTTTCATATTTACGTTATATTTATGTCAGGAAATAGCTTTTGTTTTTGTACATGAACCACGATTGTATAATTATCTCAGATGATTGATTATAACGAAATATCACTTGTTCTGAAACTTAATCGAGATTCAATGCTCGACACGTTATCGGGAGCAGTACCGATTTTAGATTCCAGTGGCCAAAACACTTTACGATTGGGATAAATACATCTCATAAAGTATGGGATATCACAATATTGCGACGAATTGATGACACGACTGTATCACACGATGATTCCTGTGTCACGTTGATAAGATAATTCCGATGGTGTCCAACAGAAATCCGTTTCTTTCTCGTTTACATAATTCGACCTAATATCAGAGGATACCGGCTATTACAGTTTCGAACGAGCATATTTGTGACACGTATATGTAAGCGGCCAAGGGACACACGGACGCTTCCCAGACCGGAAGCTGACCAATAGGAACTTTCCAATTAGGATGTGCACAATTTGTCGACACTGAATTTCATCTTTACTGGTAAAATTCTAATTACGTACGGGCAACGAGGGTTTATTAAGTCCCTTTACTTCTGGTCTACTTTGGGGGCAAACCTTTCTGTTAGGATTACATACTTCTAATGAAAAAACTTCTCGTAAGTTATTAGGGATGAAATTAGAACGCTAATATACTCCTTTAGTTTCGTTTCGTTTCGAATTCATGTTAAATTTATCCGGGCAAAATACCATTGTGAAGAAATTTGTGGTTTATGCTGCTTTGGGTTCATTTAACGTGTGGATTTAAAGATGGTTAGGACCTGTGAGAGCTGCTGAGCATTCGTAACTAGCAACAGTTAAAGTTATCGAGATTCTTTGCCGCTTTGTGCTGTTGGAAGCTGCAAAAAGTATGAAAGAGTTTTGGAAATTTCATTTCTGTTCCGATTGCAAACGGACTGTCGAAATTCAAAATAAAATTATTAGTTAACCTTTGTACTGGGGAGAATGATTCTCCAAATACTGTGTTAATTTGGATAATATGGATATTTTCTTATCAGATAATTAGCTGTAACGAGTTGTACAAATGTATTGACAAAGAAAAGGTTAATTCTACTCGAAATTCCAAGCTCTTTAGCAAACGATAGGCACATGGAGTTCAGCCTGCCAAGGCTAGTTTCCCGCGCATTGCCTCCGAATAACTTAACCTTTCAAGTCACCAGCCACATTTCTGTTAACGTATGAAATAAAATTGGCATTGAAATCTTGTTGGAAGATGTTTCTATAAGCTGGCTGGTAGAAAATTTCTTTTTTAGCGAAGGATATTTTTCTCGCATCAGTTATTTGCATGTTTTAATACGAACGAAGTAATATGCACGTAAGGATCTAAGTGCATAAGTCTAATGATTGATGGTGCATTTACCGATAACTCTTGACTTAAGTCCATTACTACGTCAGTCTGCTTGATGGTACATATAATATGTCAATAAAAGATGCATCTGATCATTTCCTCATTGCATTAAAACTCGTATCAAGCATAGGTGAAATAAAAGTCTTTATATTTGTTGGATAAATTAAAAGATCATTTATCTTAGTGTTTTGTATAAAAAAACATAACGTTCAGTAAAATAATTTCAAGCTTCATACTATATATACATAGATGATTTTTTTCCAAGATGTGGATATATGTTTTTGCTCCGATAAATGGATTGACGTAGTGGTCACGTGGTGCAGGTGTCGCTACAATTTAGGACTTTGACTCTAGATGGCTGATAGATATTTGGAAACCTTACAGCAGGAAAGATGGAATATCAAGCATATGACTCTTCAGTGTTGCTTAAGGCCGACGTTGAATTACTGAAATAAGCGTATTTTCAGATATACATGTGTGTACTAGTTTGTACATACGTATACGCACGTGTGTCTCGATATGTTGGTCGCTTAGTGATCCCATTGCCTATTTTCAAAGGCATGGTTTTCTTATATTGTGACTTTCCTACCTGGTTTGTCATTCCTTTCTCTAATAGAGGCGTTGCTTCAGTTATCGCAATTGTGTTCTACAAACTATCTGTCATGGATAGGAACATCCGTGGAATGTTGCGTTATACCTACATTTTTGTCGTCGTTAGAATTTACTGTTATAAGAAGTAGTTTTATTTGCAAAGGTCGATGATAATAATAATAATAAAGGTAATAAATTATTAACCCTAAGGGCACTTTAATAATCTTAAATATGATAAATAAAGGTACAAATGTTTATATACGACCGTTTTAGGTGTACTCTAATATCGCTATCATTTTTACGTTGCCTACCTCTCATCTTAAATTAGATACTTGAAAATATTTCTTATAATATTCTAAATATTCTTTTTTTATCTTCGTTATCTCCTGCGATAAAAAATTGTAACCTTAGCTAAAGTTGTTGTGACGAAAAAAGATCGATGAATAGAAACAAGACTATGGAGGTCGTTTTTAAACAGTCTTGAATACCGAGTTTGCGACATTAGTAAAACTCGGCGTAATACAGGTTATTTTAGACATTGCTCTGATTTTAGACAGATTACAGGGTATTTTTAGAACGTTTCCCGATAAGGCGGGTTAACATTTATGATTTAGTTTGATAGCATGTTTCTTTCGATATAAATCGACATGTGGCAGCACGTGCAGAGTAAAGTGCACTTAACCAAATAATGTATTTGCTACATGGTTAAGAGACTGGGAAGGCTTCAAGTGAATTCAGTGCCGTCCTAATATTATTTTTTTCGTCCGCCACAGGATACTATTTTAATGAAAATACGACGATTAATTGAGAGAATAAAAATTATTATAGTATTCGTTAGGAATTCTTTGGAGTACAATTAATATATACAGATGTATATATAATTTAATTCTGCAATTTCCTTTCGATGAAGAACTTGTATGAAGAAATCTGTCATTAAAATAGAACTAACAGGGCTAGGGATTGTATGCGACAATCTTCCATGACAAGATCAAAAATTAACCCAGAATCGAGAAATATTGGAAACTGTCTATAAATACATATACATATATATATATATATATTTATGTATATATATATATTTATGTATATATATATTTATGTATATATATATATTTATGTATATATATATATTTATGTATATATATATTTATGTATATATATATATTTATGTATATATATATTTATGTATATATATATATTTATGTATATATATTTGTATGTATGTGGTCGCTCCTGGAAATAAGCATCGGGGAAGACTAAGAACTGAGAGAAGGAAGTTGACACAATCTTCCATTGTCAATTACTGTTAATAACAGCTGTCACTTCGTTTGTTTCTACTTTACTGAACAGTTATTGTCAATAAACCGTAGATGAAGCATGACATCCATTTTGCTACTTCTGACACTTGTAGTTATTTTAAATAATACATTTATCTTGCAACTGTATATCTTTGTAGTTCAATAACATTTAAAGCAGCTATACAGTTTACATAATAAAGCGATTTAATTGACAGATTGTTTATGACTTTTATAAAACATACTGATAACGCGTATCAGATTATTGTAATTCAATGCTCAACTCTCATCGGGAGGCACTTGTTGTTCTTTAAACGTTTAATATTCGGTTACTTCAAAAATCAATATCACGGATCGTTTCACAGTTCAAGGTCGGAATAAATGATATATTTTGTACATTTAAGCATAGAGCTAAAAAGTTGATGTGCACGTCGAGAACGATACCGATGTTGCTTTGAGTGTGGTAATAAAAGATGAGAAGGGACGCATGCATTCTGAAACTTCGTTAACCATATCGATTTTGGAAATGGTTTTTCTTGCAGTGCATTAATCCGCAACAAATTCACTCCTGTTAAAGCACGGGAGGTACAGTATCTCTTGGAAATAAAGGTGACCAGATAGAGTGATCCACCATGATCGTGGAGGAAAAACAGTGAGTCATAGTAACATTAGAAAAGAACAAAGGACTATCACTAATTTACTGTTTTTATATTCTGCACTGTTATGAACACATTAGCTAATAAGAAGCATGTATGCGCACTGTGCATGGTTGTGTGCAAAGTCCTCACACCTTCTTTCCTCATATATATTTAGTGTAAATAGCAAGCTTATTTTGGAACGAAGCTGTAATATGTATTTTGCAATTTTTGTAATAAACAGGAAAAGAATGTTGCTACGATTGCTATTAAAATATATTGTCCAGCGATGTAAATTTCAGAGTACTCGTTAAATTCCGACACATGCACATTGAAACGCCTATACGGTGATTAAGAAAAGAAAAATAAGGATACAGAAGAATTTTATCTCACAATAATAATACATAACTTTCCCCTGGATAATATATTTCGTTTATCATGTATTGGCCAAAATTCTAGCCGCTCTACTAGCGCCATCTTTGTCCCCCTATCTTGTAATTCTAATTGTAAGTCCACTTGCTTCCCTATCTTTCTACACTTCTACACTTATCAATTCACATGAAAACAATACCCGCACTTACCAATTGAATCCTCATATATATAGATATCTAGAAGAACAATATTTATTCAATGTTCGACGAATATAGATTTTGCATTGCATCTTTATCGAGGATACAATAAAATGATTCCATCGGGCGACCGTTGTGCCGATTGGCTTATCTTTGCAAGTCACCCGTCTAATTATTTGCATAATCCGTCATTCATTCCATCAGCTGTTATCAGACTTTTTTTTTTTAAATACGCAACACAATGCAAACCTTGATCTTCACGCGATGACGTGCCAGCACTTTCTTCGCGTCCTTCTGACCAGACATACGACAAGAGGATGTCCTTCATCGGGCATCTCACAATCAGATGACGAAAAACCCATGTGCGTGGCCTCCGGACTACTCCGGGGTCCACATATGTCACGAGCTAAAGCCGTTCAAAGTCCGTGGTGGAGAGATTCAAATCTTGTGTGCTCTTCGTCAGGTTATAGTCACGCCACCACTTTCGATTGTGTTTGTGCCCAGATGCATTTAGTATGTACATATTTGCACTGCATATAGGGTGTTGCGTGGCGAATCCTATTGTTTCGTGCGAGTACAAAGTGTTAGGAGGCACGTTTTGATCATTTTAGGTGCTCTATTTTCCGCGGGATTTGTTTGTGCATTTCTGCAGTTGGTTTGTTTCTTCTCTGTTTTTTTTGTTGTTGCAATCAAACGCCAATTCTCTATTGTTACTGCACCCTCAGGTGTTTCTGTATGCATATTGATGAAGATACCATTGATTGGTGGCTGTTAGAAAAATATTTTAATGTCAATTGAAAAGGGTATTAATGTTCGAATGAGGCGATTCCACTCTTTGGATTTATGGTTTTGTATACTCCTACGGTACACCCTGTACATAGTCCAACACATATGCATATTCAATAACCCCGTCTCGAGGCAGCGTAGCCTGCTAAATTACGAGAATGTGGAACATAAGAGTCATCTTTAGTTCTATCTTGCCCTGTGCACGTTTATTCAGACGGAATTGAGCTTGAATTAATAAACAAATATGACACATGTTGCAACGCATTTGACCAATTAATTTCATATAACGCCTGCTTTTGTTATACGACCAAGGATTCGGTGGTTAATCAAATAATAACGATACCTAATTGCAACAAATTAATAATAGAATATCGGTATCCACGATGTCCACGATTTCTTTATAAAATTCATTTAATATAAACTCACATTCACTCGGAAAATTCCAAGTACGTATTTTCCAACTAGATTCCAAGAATCTTTCACTATTCAATCAATATCCATCTGAACTCTACACACGTCCAAGTCCAATGTACATACATATAATACTTACCACAGCTATGTCCACGTAAACTGTACAAACATTATTACAACAAGAACTAGTTTTCTGATTGTGAGTCGACACTTAATTATAGTCTTTTATCTGTTTCTGTTTCTCTTTCTTCTTTCACGCCTTCCCTTCTGCACGTTCTGGATCCACGTTGCTGTTCGTTCAGCATTCGGGGATAAATACGCTAAAACGTGCCGCCATTGTTTTGGCACTATCGGCACAATCTCTGGCTGTTGCGAAATCGTGCGATCTGCCCGCACTATTTTTGCACGGTGCTTGTTGCAGGCCGATAGCCCCCGTTCTTATTTACGCTTCGAGCCCACCTGATCGTTTGCAAGGATATAAGGAGGAGGCGGGCATGCAAGCTTGAAACAAAAGACAAAACGGTGAATCGATCGCTGACTGCTTTAATTCATCGTTCCAATTACCAGAGGCAACGATTCCGTTTCATAGATCAAATCGTTTGCCTATTGCTGGGCAATTTGTTTGCTTCAAATACTATTGACTACGTTACATTCAATCCTCAACTGGTAAAGCTACAAATTTCGTTACGCAACCCGAAGATGAATAATTGTTACCGCGACAATTTGTTCCTTTTTACGTATAATGTTGATGCCAAATTGAAGAGGCTGCGATTTGGTACATTTATTTTACAACTTTTGGAGCTTCGTGGTATAATTGGTAGAACAAGTTTAAGACAATTTGAGATTAATAGCGAAATAGTTGGATCAAGCCATTTTAAGTAGCAATAGCGTGCTAATATGACTCCATTTTGTGATCTTATCAGTTGAGGGTTAAGTTAACAGTTATGCTAGAATCTGAATGATCTTTAACCCTCCAAGTAATCTTTCTTTCGTTTCCTCTTTTTGCACATATTTTCGTAAAAAGAAAGAGTACCGTAGAATCTCTACATACAGCCTTGAACAGAATATCAGAATTGATATGCGAATATGTGGAATGAGTACAGTGGAACTCTTCCAGGCCTGTGTACAGTTTTATTTTTACCACGAATTCGGCTGATATTATTTCCGAAAATAATGTTCGGAGTGTTATAAATATTCATGCTTTTCTTGAATGGATTTACAATGTTGCATTAGAATTGCAACTCATCCAACTTAGCATACGAACATTGTCTAACATTATCTGAACGGTACACAAATTTAAATAAGATTAAGATTAAATAAGATTATAATATTATTTACTTCGGTTAATAAAATTTTGTTACGAAGGAAGGCCCACAAATGCAAAATACCACCTTCGGTCTATTATAATATACTTGTAGCATCGTAGAATCTCGAGAGCCATATTTATTCAGCGTTTTTTTTTTCTTCACAAAATCACGTACCCGATTGACATACAAATTTTCGTTCTCATTACATAATAGGTGTATACACACCCTGAACCCGTCAGATTCAGCACGTATGATCGAACCCGTACCCGGCAAGAAACAGCACGGCATTACGTAAATCACAATAACATAGTGTTATCATCAACGATAATTACCTCTTTATACACTACTAAACGCAGCATTATATAAATCTAAGAAACGTATACCTTCTTTAATAGTACACAGAGTCCCCCAACACTGGCGAAGCCATTTTCAGGACACCTCGGTCATGCTGGTTACCATTAGCCGACGAGAATCTGACGAAACTCAACGTTCGTCAAACGCAGGAGTTTTCCTAATCGTTCTCCTGCTTTACAGGGAAATGGAAAGCTTCTGGATCACTGGCGCGATCAGCGCGATCAAGGCAATTTCCTATGTGTATGACTTGCTGACGTTTCCGGTGTACCTCGTGCTACAGCGACCGTGGGAGAAGAGGAAAGCCTCGAGGAGGATCAAGGCTCGACTGGTCTCGAAGGATGAGCACAGTATCTGTTGCAGGAGTGTTGACCCCCCCGGGCCGATACACATTATGCTTGAGCGTGAGAATATCGACACGCTGGAAAAGATGTTGTCCTGGGTCGCTAAAATGCACAGCGATAAAAGGTGCCTCGGTACCAGAGAGATACTGGCCGAGGAGGACGAACTTCAGGCGAATGGTAGAATATTCAAGAAGGTAGAGTGAACGATAATTGTATCATTTCAAATCGCTTGATTTATTTATTCGCGGTTCACCGTGAATGGAAGTAAAATGAATGTCGAATTCCCTTTTTCGCAGTACAAAATGGGAGACTACAAATGGAAAACCTACACAGACGTGGACAGACTTACGACGTCGTTTAGCCGAGGCTTAAAAGAATTGAATCTTACGACCCACAAGAACATTGTGATCTTCGCCGAGACTAGGGCCGAATGGATGATCGCTGCATACGGATGTTTCAAGCAGAATTTAATTGTGGTTACCATTTATGCAACCTTGGGAGACGAGGCTATCGCTCACGGCATCAACGAAACTGAAGTCGACACCGTGATCACCAGCCACGACCTCCTACCAAAGTTCAAACGTCTTCTTGAAATGACGAAAAGCGTAAAAACTATCATTTACATGGAGGATCAGCTGAAAGCAACCGATACAACCGGTTACAAGGTGATTACATGAACAATATATTTACGTTCCCACATTGGGACATACTAATCGGTCGACATTTGTCGTTAATGAAGACTTTAGTTCATGAATTAATGTAAACATGATGTTAATTTGAGAACTGATACGACAATTGGAGGAAATGATTAATTGCCCTGACATTGTCGTGTGAGAATTGTGCTTGGGTTACGATTGCCTTTTCTCTTCTTTAATTTATGTTCGAGTTACTACACAAATGTTAATATGTTCTGTGCCTTGAGAGCCTTTGAATCTTTAGTAATGCACTATTTATATTTTCTTTTTGCGTTACTATTTTTATTACTCGTTTAATCCTACTTTTCCTCCCAATAATAGCATGAATATTTGCAATTCTAATTATTATTTTTCTTCGTGTATTTTAGGACAGCGTTAAACTGATACCATTCTCTGAAGTTATCAAAACTGGCAACGCGTCGACCACAGCAATTCTACAACCGAAAAGCGACGACACCGCGATAATAATGTATACATCCGGTTCCACCGGAGTGCCAAAAGGTGTGCTTATATCCCACATGAACATAATATCCTCCTTGAAGGCGTTCTGTGATGTCGTAAAAATCAAAGCGGACGATGTCTTTCTTGGATTTCTTCCCCTGGCCCATGTATTCGAACTTCTTGCTGAAAGTGTGTGCCTTCTCACTGGTGTGCCAATCGGTTACAGTTCCCCTCTCACTATGATCGATTCCAGTAGCAAAATTCAGAGGGGATCCAAAGGAGATGCCTCGGTTTTGCATCCAACTTGTTTAACCGCTGTGCCAGTACGTTTTGCAAATCCATATTGTATCAGCAAAGCTAATTAATTCCACCCTTTAGTTTGGTTTCATGATTTTTGTTCACCGACCCTGTTCTTCATTTCCAGCTCATTCTGGATCGCATATCCAAAGGTATCAACGAAAAGGTGAAGAAGTCGGGTCCATTCAGGCAGGCCATATTCAAATTTGCCTACGACTATAAGTTGAAATGGTCGAAGAGGGGTTACGAGACACCTTTCTTCGACAAATACATTTTTGGTGCTGCGAGGCAAGTTCTTGGCGGACGAGTACGGCTTATACTTAGCGGAGGTGCACCGCTTAGCCCTGATACGCACACTCAGGTGAAAATTTGTGTCTGCGTCACAGTGACTCAAGGCTATGGCCTCACAGAAACTACTTCTTGCGCGACTGTTATGGACAGTACGTACACATACAATTTCTCTATTTAAAGTGTTCGACGGTAATGTTTTTTTTTCTATTTATTCCACTAATGACATCCTGGATCGTATTTTCAGAGTACGACAGGAGTACAGGAAGAGTGGGCGCACCTACCACGGTTTGTGATATTCGTTTAGAAAATTGGGAAGAAGCTGGCTATAGAATCACGGATACTCCATACCCCAGAGGTGAGATCGTAATCGGTGGTGATAACGTTTCCGCTGGATATTACAAGTTACCGGAGAAAACGGAAGAAGACTTCTTCGACGAGGACGGTAAACGGTGGTTCAGAACTGGTGACATCGGCGAAGTTCATCGGGATGGATCCATAAAGATCATAGGTAAATTATAAATTGATCGCTTTTGCACTATTGCACTTAACATGTCCAATTACTATATTTTATATGTATATATTTGTATAGATCGGAAGAAGGATTTGGTTAAATTGCAACTTGGCGAGTACGTGTCTCTAGGAAAAGTCGAGGCAGAATTGAAAACGTGTCCCGTCGTGGAGAACATCTGCGTCTACGGGGACTCGCATAAGGCGCACACGGTGGCACTGGTAGTACCCAATCCATATTACTTGGAGGAAATTGCCAGCAAAATTGGAATCGTTGGAAAAAGTCTGGAAGAATTGTGTAGTAATCCACGTGTCGAGAAGGCGGTGTTACAGGAGTTGGTCGAGCAAGCCAAAAAATGTAAATATTCGAAATATAATATGTTAAATCGGAAAGGGAAATCGGGAACATTAAATGCTATTACGATACTAATTCACGTTTCTTTTCTTTTCTTCTCGTTTAATTCAGGTAATCTGCAAAGATTTGAAATTCCTAGCGCGTTAAAATTGTGCGCGGAACAATGGTCACCGGACATGGGATTGGTCACAGCCGCGTTTAAATTGAAGAGGAAAGCGGTACAGGAACGATACCAGCACGAAATCAACAGAATGTACGCCTCGTGATGTGAAAAGAATTTTTAAGGTGTGGTATATAGCAGAATAACGTCGAAGTTGAATCTTTCCTAATTTCAACGAGGTGTTCACGCGAGTTCTGCGACACGTAATCGATTTCAATTAAAAAACTTACTTCAGATTCGGATGCGCGTAATTTTTTTTCTGTTCTATATACCGGGAATGGTATTAGTCGATTATTTTCTTTATTCAAGTACCGGAAATACTTTTCACGGTATGGCCAAACGGATATTAGAAATTAATATATGTTTAACGCGACCGTCTCGTCTGCTCGGGGGTGAACTTAGTCAAATTTAATATTCCGTTCCAAATGGAAACGAGTTTGATCTTTAATCGCTGAATATTGATGTAGGCATTACACGTTCGCTGAAAGGGACTGTGTGCGCGTCTAATAAAGAGCGTTTTGTAACATAATCGTTATCGTGTGCGATGCATGGTGTGAGTGAGGGACAAACAAATGGTGCAGACGATATTTCCGTGATGGAATGTCGGCAATCTTCTTTATATATATATATATATATATTTTTTTTAAGATTAGGATATAGCTTAACGATGTACTCATTCCTTGTAACTATTCCTGAACTCCGTGAAGAATCAATCAAAGTTAGTTCGCTTTGCAGTTGGATTAATTAATATTGTATGTTCATAACTCGTACGGTGTACTTATTTCAAGTATTATTTGAAATCGTCGAGTTTAATTTTTTCCCTTTCTGCTGTAACATTATAGCTCTTCGAGTGGTCGCTCTGTTTTATGTATTAAAACTTATATGTATTGTACATACAGAAAAATCGAGCGGCGAATCGTCCGCTTCTACTTACTGTAAACGTTGAAGGCATGTGGCGTTTTAGATTTAATCAAGTACGCTGAATTACATTCTCGTATAAATTGGACTTACGTTCGGTTCGAACACCTGGACATTTTATTTCTTTATTTTTTTTTTTTGTTTATTTAGGGTACCCGAACGAAGCTTAGTCTTCGTTCAAAAGATTGTACAATATTTGTCCATAAATATTATACTTCACTACTGTTTAAATTATTATCGCGTGCAGACATCACAAAAATCTTCCCTTCGTCTCGACGGACCGACGTATTTACATGCGTGCGTGTGTGTGCGTTGGTACGCGAATGCGTGTCTATTGTTGCGTGTGCTTGCATGCATATATGTCCAAGAATGAGGAAATTAGAAGATAAACGTATGGTGAGCTTATAAACAAAAGGAAAGGAAAGAAGAAGAAAATGATGTTCACAAATTGGATATTGTTCTGTTAATTTTTCTTAGTCTTCCCTTTCGCTGTAATCTGTAAATTGTTAAAGTACAATTAAGCGTAGATAATTAATTACTTTGCTGCCTCACTTATGTAGGTATGTACATTGGGTTTATTGGGCCGTGGGTTTATATCGTTTAGGAATCACTTCGACGAAACTCTCCACCGATTGGATCAGCCTGGTTCGCACGAATTCCATTCGTAATTTAGTAGTCTTCCCACTGACAGCTGTGCGTTGCGCATGAGATTAGCCCGAAAAATAGCATTAGGAATTTAATCTTCTACAAAATGCTTCTTACCCGGCATAGTTGATATGCGTATATCTTAACAAATGAACGAATTGTTATGCTTATTGTAAATTCTCATCCTTTCGTTTTCTTCAAGCTTTGTTTTTTGAAAAAGGAAAGCGACGAATTTGGATGCAAGGGTATTTTGTAACATACAAATATCGTGTGGACTGCGCATTTCAATGCTTAGTATCTAAGTATTGATATTCCAAATACATATGAGATTGTTTCATGTTTCACTTATATTTAGCGATTTGTTGAACCACGACTGTATAAGAAGAATGAGATCATTACGAAAAAAGTGCAACAGTTATTTATCTATTAAACCATTCTCGGCTCTCTTTTTTCAGTCGTATTGGGAGTTCCTGCGGTATGGTTGAACAAATATGCGTTACAAGTTGTTGCGAGCCCGTGTTCATTTCTCTAAATTAAGAGCTGTACAATATTAGATAGGAGATTACCAATTGCCGTTTGGATATATTCATATAACTGGTACCTACTTATTATGATTATCATTATTAATTATAATTATCATCTTGGAATTATGGCATGCAGAAATAAATGTACAGATCTATACTACTCTTACATAGTATTATTGTGATTCATCTATTCCTTTCGCTCTCATTTGTGTTCGGATACAACCTTTGTTCTAGCTTGCAAGAAGCCGAAATAATTGCATTTGTTTATAGTATCCTTGAACAAATTCAATTACCTCGGCTTCTATTGGGCCGGTTTTGACTATCGGCGGCTTGAATTAAAGCTATTGATTCGAAAAATAATTCTCCGTTTGAGAATTTCACAGTACTTATACATGCGGGCTGTTCTGAAATTGGAATAAATTGTTCCTTCAAACAACAGCTTTAATTTAAGACGTTATTAAAATCGTGGACATGGCATCGCGGTGTGGGGTAGGCTCGCAGCGCCAGTATCAGCAATAGCGTCTCGTGTTTTACTTTATTGTCGCCAAACATTGATTATCGCATGAGAACCAAAATCATCCAATTCATGATTGTTCTTCATAATAAAGGATTTTTACATTAGTGCAATACCTAAGTGCAGAAATCGATGGCGGTAAAATGTCCTGGCGTGCTCGTGTCAAAGTATAACTTGATAGATTGATGTATGTACTACGATATATTACTCCTTCTGGTGCATTTGTAACAAATAAATTATTAAACCGATATCTTTGACCGAACATTTACGATCTTGTTGACTATAAGACACGACCCATTACCATTTCCATGTCACTCACAACGTTACCAACAGATTATACAAAATTGCGTTCTGACCAACTTTCAGCTAAACCTACGATCCTTGGGTCAGGCTTAGATTTTTACCTTGTATATCCTTGGAATCAAAGCACGGCCGCGGTTGGAGACCTAGAGAGTTTTCTGAAATCGCGAATACCACGGCGCGCAAACGAGCGCCATTTGTGCCGGCGCGACGCGGAGTGCGGATGCCTCCGAGCGCGGCGCGTGAGGCACCAGTATCAGTTCGGGCGTCGCAGCGTGTGGGTCGTTTTTGTTGTCAGAGGTCAGAAACATACATGAACCTACAATACAATGACATCTCAGGGTCACTTTACCACTGCATACGCTTGACTATTAGCTTCTATTAATTAATACGCGTTTATTTAACAATCGCTCGACTATCGCGGATGTACTTTAAAGTCTTTATCCAGTCTCTTTTGCTGGACGCTTAACCGGTCATCCGGTACCATCGATTCTTTGATACGCAATAACTAGTTTATTAAAATATCGGGTTAATTAATTTATTAGTTTGAACAGTTCTTCGAATCTTCATTATATTTTATTACGCGATTATTCGGATTCGATGCAGTGTTAAGGTTGCGTTTATTTCGTTTGCAATGAAACTTACAGACACTTAGCACAGGTTTATCACGTTGCTCTTCTTTTTGTTGCAAGTCCAATGGATGATTGGTTGGTAGAGGTTTATATATTGAGGCTGCAGGAATATAGAGTATCGAGATACAATTACTACGATGCATAACCATCAGCCGATGAGCTATGATGAAGGAGTGGTAACATTTAAATTATTATCACAACCGTTTCTGTATATCTCTTGTTATCTGACGATTGGATTTCGGTTGAAAGTTATTAAACACTTTCATTATTGTAAATAGATTTCAATACTTACTTCTCTCTATACGTATATGTATAGGTTCATTAAATAATGATACATACAAGTTATATTGCTGTAATTTAAATTTAAAAGCTTCTGCTAATAAAGTGCGTAATTTTTAGTATAAGTTTTAGCTGTATGATATCTTGTAACTTAATTTCAAAGAATAGTTTATAGATTAATTATTTTTATAGTACTTTTTATATTATATAAATGTTAGATTAGAATTGATACAAGATTTAGTTGTACGATGTATTGTAAATAAATATAAAAGAATAGTTCATAAGTATCTGCTTGTTTAATTAGAACATTTTTGTAACTTGTATCTTCGTTGATTAGTTTAAATAAATCTTCAATGAAAACAATTCCACTGCCTTTTTACTTTGACCTTACCAATCTTTGAAAGAACCTAATTCCGATTCCTTAAACAAGTACTACCGTGCAGGAACTTTAAATGCAAAGTTCACTAGCGGAGAAGTTGTAAAAATAGACCTCAACCTTACTAAACATATTTCAACCAGGTTGCAAAGAAATGCCTAGCGAAAATGAAACACGGTTGCAAATAACACCTCGAAAAAACGCAACAAAGTTGTAACCAACGCCCCGTGAAAATATAAGATGGTTGCAAATAATGCCTAAAAAATGCAACAAAGTTGCAAATAACTCCTCATAAAAATGTAGTTCAGTTGCAAACAAGACATCGCGAAAGCAAAGTTGCAAATTGAGCCCTAAGGAAACGCAACAAATATTCGTGACAAATTTGCAACGATGATGTAAATCGAGCTCTAAGAAAATGCAACAAAGTTGCAAATTGAGCTCTAAGAAAATGCAACAAAGTTACAAATCGAGCTCTAAGAAAATGCAACACAGTTCAAAATCGAGCTCTAAGGCAAAGCAACAAAGTTGCAAACAACGTCTGGCGAAAACGTAACAAAGTTGCAAACAACGTCTGGCGAAAACGTAACAAAGTTGCAAATAGCGCCTCGCGAGAATGTAACAAAGTTATTTTCAACTTTGTTGCATTTTTTAAGGCATTATTTGCACCTATCTTATATTTTCCCGAGCCGTTGGTTACAACTTTGTTGCGTTTTCGCGAGGTGTTATTTGCAACCGTATTTCATTTTCGCTAGGCACTTCTTTGCAACCTGGTTGCAATATGTTTAGTAATGTTGAGGTCTATTTTTACATGTTCTCCGCTTGTGAACTTTGCATTTAAAGTTCCTGCACGGTAGTACTTGTTTAAGGATTCGGAATTAGGTTCTTTCAAGGATTGGTAAGGTGTAAAAGTAAAAAGAGCAGTAGAATTCTTTTCATTGAAGATTTATTTAAACCAATCAACGAAGATACAAGTTACAAAAATGGTCTGATTAAATTTTCAAGCAGATACTTATGAACTATTCGTTTATATCTATTTACAATACATCGTACAACTAAATTTTGTATCAATTCTAATCTAACATTTATATAATATAAAAAGTACTATAAAAATAATTAATCTATAAACTATTCTTTGAAATTAATTTACAAGATATCATACAGATAAAACTTATACTAAAAATTACGCACTTTATTAGCAGAAGCTTTTAAATTTAAATTACAGCAATATAACTTGTATGTATCATTATTTAATGAACCTATACATATACGTATAGAGAGAAGTAAGTATTGAAATCTATTTACAATAATGAAAGTGTTCAATAACTTTCAACCGAAATCCAATCGCCAGATAACAAGAGATATACAGAAACGGTTGTGATAATAATTTAAATGTTACCACTCATCGGACTGATGGTTATGCATCGTAGTAATTACTACATGAATAGGATGTGACCACACTGTCCGCAAATAGTTCTTTGAAAGACAACGTGACAGCTTCCTTCAAGTTGGACCCGCCCAAAAATGCCAAATAGTTTATCTAAACAAAGTAAGTAATGATTGACAAACATTTATTACGTAACGATGAATGAAATATAACTTTTGTTTTACTTACAACTTCCCTATAGTCATGGTCATTATAATTTTCAAACTCTTCTACTGCAGACGATGAAGAAAATGGAATAAATGTTGGCTTTTGTTGTTGTTGTTCCTGTGTGCTGCCGTATCTGCTGTAGCTCTGGAGTTGCTCAACTATGGAGTTGCTTTTCCCTCATCTGCTGCTGCTCTTGCCTGATTTGTTGTACTTCATGCAAAATCTGCTTCGTGGTCTGCAATAGCTGGTCCTGGTAGTTTCGAGGTTGGCTATGCTGCGGCAGCTCTTGCACCCTGTTGTTATAAGGGTAAATTACAATGATTTATACTTAAATGCAATCAAGACTTATGTTTGGTATTGTTGCATCCTATGGTCCACTATATTATGTTGCCCATATGTCCTCATTTGTGGCTGGTATACATTCGCATACATAGTATATATATGTATTATATCATATTATGTCATATAAATTAATAAAAACATATAATAATAATTTTGTGTTGAGCTCATTTAAATGCCCCAGTAGAAGCGCTTCCCCTTAAATTTAAAGCCTGGTCGACTGGCAGATTACTGCCTGGTCTGTCGTTTCGTCTGCTGGCAGGTCTGCTGGCAGGTCTGCCGGCAGATTGCTGTGATACCGCAGATACAGTTTGGTATGAACTGTCGACAGGATTTGTCGGCATTCTGCTGCTAGTCTGTTGCAAAATGGCTGATAGGGAATTGTATCTCGATACTCTATATTCCTGCAGCCTCAATATATAAACCTCTACCAACCAATCATCCATTGGACTTGCAACAAAAAGAAAAGCAACGTGATAAACCTGTGCTAAGTGTCTGTAAGTTTCATTGCAAACGAAATAAACGCAACCTTAACACTGCATCGAATCCGAATAATCGCGTAATAAAATATAATGAAGATTCGAAGAACTGTTCAAACTAATAAATTAATTAACCCGATATTTTAATAAACTAGTTATTGCGTATCAAAGAATTGATGGTACCGGATGACCGGTCAAGCGTCCAGCAAAAGAGACTCGATAAAGACTTTAAAGTACATCCGCGATAGTCAAACGATTGTTAAATAAACGCGTATTAATTAATAGAAGCTAATAGTCAAGCGTATGCAGTTGTAAAGTAGACCCTGAGATGTCATTGTATTGTAGGTTCATGTATGTTTCTGACCTCTGACAACAGAAACGACACACACGCTGCGACGCTCGAACTGATACTGATGCCGCAAGCACCGCGCTCCGTTTCATCCCCACCCCGCGCCACGTGGGCGCGTCAGTGGGGCTCGGTGGTATTCGCGATTTCTGAAAATTTCCAATGGTGTCCGACCGCCGTTGTACTATGACTTCCAAAAAATTCAAGGCTATGGTTTTTCCTTACGATCAAGCACTTTGTGACGCGTTTTCTTGGAAAATCAATTCCCTTCAGGACATTGTCCACTACAAAAAAAAAACCGGGATAGGGACCTACAGGGATTTCTCGTAATAGCTACCATAGGGTTGGTTAATATCGTTCAGTAGATCTATACACTGCGTTGCAATAGTTGTTTACTTTATTGAACACATCAATTTATTTCTTAATCCGAAATTCGACAATGTTAAACGTTCAAGGATAAATTAATTCTTTCTGCTTTATTCTTAGTTTTTAAGGCAATCTGCTGCTTTGTATATAGCATCGGTGGACGCCGCGCTAACTCCACTAATAGCTTGGTTGTTGCAACCGCGTATCTGAAGCACTATATTGTTTTTGGTACTCTGTGAATTCCGGTCCAATTCCTTAGCCGTATTTTGGTATTCTCTGATGCTAGGGTTGATGCTTGCTAAATTTAAAACTATGCAGTTCGCCATTTGATTAATGTTCGACGTGTAGCATTGTAAAGCAAGGCCGTCCAATTTATTGTTCAATTGCTTGCCAGTCTAAGAGAACAAATTTAAGTATAAGTATCAATAGTAAGTTTTCTTCAGAATAGTAAATGAATTGTACATAAACCCTAATTGCATATCACTATTAAAATAGAATACTTCCCCCATATAATCTAGGTATTATTGCAAATATAACACGTACTGCTGTCGCTGAGTCAAACTGTGTCATCGCCTGTGCAACAAGTCGATCTCCTTGTGCCGAGCACTGTCTAAGATTTGCGTATCCACTTTGGGTTTCGGACCTCATTTTATTAAGAACAGCGTTCAAACAGTCAACGGCATTTTTGCCCGCTGCTTGAGCATCTTCAATTTGTTTCTAACAATTAATAAAGTTCGAATTAGTAATCACAAATATAGTCATGGATGAAAATATTTGTATATTGCATAGACACTATGATTATTGTTTCTGTATAATTGGACGTAAATTCATTGATAGCATTCCAAGAAAAGAAATCTAGTAAGAAGTGCAATTCTTGTTTGTTTACAGTGAAATAAAAGGTACATTATTTAGTAAGTTTCGTCGCTATTCTAAAAATCAGCATATCTTTTATTTATTAAAGCAATTTGTGAAAAGCAATTACTCACCTTGATATCATTAATCCTTCTAGTTTCAATCGCGGATATGGAGAGAAAACTTTGGGAATTAATATTGCTTAGTTCATTGTTTGTATTCATGCTAAATGTTCGCGAACTGCGTTGGATATCTGATGTTGCAGAATCCACATTTGATTTAGCTGTTTTTATAGCTTGTGTTGCTTGGCTTAATATGTTAGATGGTACTCGCTGGAAAGGAAAAAGATAAATTCAGTGATTGGGATGAATTTGTCATATTAATAAAAATTCTTACACAATTTCGTTAGCCAAGATTTATTACTCAGGTTTTTAATGGAATTTCAATATTTAGATTGTCTATTCATAAAAATTAGAGTATACATATTGTTCGCCTGGAATACTTAGGGACAAGCCTACTCGGTTATTTGAAAGTATAAGTTGATATAAATATGAATGATTACAATAATAAGAACAAGTTTTTAATAATAAAACACATTGTGTAGTGTAATATTTGATAATAAAACACTTTCGGAAACGCGCCGTTTGGAACGCCTGGCGGCGAGCAACCCGTCGTACGTTGAACTTATTCGTATATAATCATTAAGGGGCATATTGTAAATAATTGTTGCAATTCTGATGCATGGTCGTACAGAATTATTCACAAGGTTTTCAATATTAATAAACATTGTGATTTTATGATAAAATCACGTCGGCTATCAAACTCTGTCCGAATTACATGTTGCAACATATTCATTCTGTAATTTCCAACAGGTATTGCAATTGTAAAATAAAATTGTTATGAGCTCGACGATATTAATTATTAATTAGTTGTGACGAAGATTTTCTTGAATCGGTCCAGTTGGTCGACAATTTTGACAAGTCTTAATGGATTTTAACAATACAGCTCATACATTACCTGTGCGTAGCAGAGAGGTACCAAAATGCAGATAAAGACGATTGACTTCATGATAATTGGAACAAGTAATCGAGTTCCGTTAGATAACAAGTTTTTCGCGAACTGATGCTCCAGGACGAGCACTGGCTGCCTTTTTATATGTGCCTGCGAGTCAAACCAGAGGGGGGAGAATGATAACACGAAGAGAAACGCCCTATCGCATCGCCTACTTTAATACTTTCCCGTTAGGCTATCAATGATTCAATTTAATTTGTATCATTTGGTTTCGAGACTTCCCCGTCGGGAATGCCATTGAGTATGTCCTCCATCTTCATCTCTAATCGCTTTAAAACAGATGTTTGCATTGTTCACATCGGCATTGTTCTTCGGCAAACTTCTTCTTATAAGAAGAGCTGTGCTGCACGTGCTATCAGGTATATTTGACACGAAAACGTTGTATGCAAAATATATCATGTTTTAACTGTCAGTAGGTAGAATTTGTTTAATTCTTTAACAGAAATGTACTAGTCGAAATTTTAATGACTTTCTTCTCGCCAATTATGTGTCTAATTTAATGTTGTTGTTGCTATTTAATTTATTTCGACATTGCCCAGTGGAACTAATGAATCTGACGCGTTTGGGCATTTTAAAGACAATTACAAAAATCGGGGCTGCTAGAGATGTAATCGAATTCCGTGGACGTATAAAACGATTTTATACGATAAGTTTGATTTTATTTATACGCGAGTGTTTTTCTGGCCGCCTGAAGAATTTATCAGAACGAAACATCGAATATGACGGAAATGATCAATCAATTGGATGGCACACATTAATATGTACATGTGAACGATTAAATATCAATAACCATTCGTTATTTATCGTGATTTTGTTGAAACACGTATGCCAGAATTCTTCGAATCGCGATTGTTTAATACGATAGTGCTTCGCTTCCGTCAAGACTGTTCTTCCAAGAACTGCAATCAGTTTTTCGAGGTAGCATAAAATTTCATTCATCAGTTTGCTTTAGTTCTTAAATAATATACCCCGTTTCTTGTTTGAGTTTCATTGTACTCCAAACTTTTTAAATCGCAACGAAATAAAAAAGCACAGAGAAAATTGGAAAAATGGGTAACCGTTACCTGCATTCTGTGCCACGACATGAAGTTACCTTAGAAAGTGGGGAAGACGAACTCGACACCATTGATCGAGGTACGATTGTAGATAGTTTTTGCCAAGATTTCATTGATTTTAAACTACTTTTATGATAAGATATAAAAGGAGTCCTCGCAGCTTACATTATTAATAAGGAAGAAACTGTATTGCACACTGAGACACAATAATAATAATAATAATAATAATACTAACTTGAAATTATTACAGCATATTACACATGTATGATTATTCAATAACTTATCCAATAACTATTTAAGATAATTATTTACTATTTAATACAATCGAAGTTATTCATTTATTATAATGAAATCTTTCAATATTTCTAGTGTCCATAAAGAAACAAAATTTCCATACAATTAATAACTGATAAACGTGCAAAGGCAGGGAACTAATGAAGCAATAAATAAAGATACCGTTTAATCAATTCACGTATCACAAGATAGATAGCGGATACTTTTTAACGTGATAAAATTGTCGATCTTTATCTAAGGAAATGCGTGAATCATCGAATGGCGAACAGTTTCATTTAGAAGGAATATAATTAATGTTACAATTATTTACTCACTTACATCCCTGGACAAATCAGTTTATCGCCAACTTAAGGAGATGTATAAACCTTTTAATCGGTTGAATATAATTCACAATGAAAATACAATGAAAAAGGATTATCAAACGAACACCGGACACTGTTATTGGTGGATTTAATATATTTAAATAATTGCCGTACACTGGTACTAATGATCATTACTACATTACCCTTACGCTGGCAACCAAAAAGGTGAATAATTTTGAAGCTTAGTTATTTAAATTATTTTGTATACACCTTTTATCCCTCACAAAACCGGGACTTGACGTAAAAGTGTCGAAAGGATGGAGATCTGCATCGGTTTTCCGATGTTTAGTCAAGAACATGGAAAAATTATTAAAGGAAGCACAGAGACGTGTAGCCGGTCGCCAACATAAGGGTTAAGCTATACATTAATGGTATTAAACGATATACGTGCTAATAAATTATTAAACGCGACATTACCGCGTTTATTCGCCGTGACAACGTCTAGAACGTAGAATTTATCCTGTGCTCGACGACAGGTAGGACAGACAACAACAAAAAAGAAAAAAACGAAAAAGGTAAAGTCTTTTAATCAATTGCGGATTTCGAGATCGCGAACTCGATTATCCCATCGAGACTTTACACCTTTCAACGAGAGAATCCATAATAGATTTACATATTTTCTAAAATACTCGATTTATTAGCAGTGCAAGGACCATTCGCTATCGTCCCATAGAAATCGTTTCAACGCAAGAAAATAGCACAAGTAAAGAGAGAGATAAACAAAAAAGTTATACGAGAATACAATGAGGCGTATATCGAGGACAAATAAAAAATAAACGCAAGAGCATACCTAAGAATACGGGATGAGATGGTCACGTGTTAGTTCGTTAACTTATTATATCGTTCGACTACGATCAATATACAATACAAAATAAGATACATTCAAGCATGCCACGTACTCTATGTTTCATTTATGAACAGTCGTCGTTTGGCATTCATCGACATGTACCGTTGTCAATGGAACATTGATCAAAAAAATAAAATGAAAAAAAGAGGAATGAATAAAAAATAGATGGAATATTACAAATTGTTTACATTGAAACGTTATTCATCAATAATACACAGACGGGTCGCACGATTCATTTTCTTTTCTTGTTTCACAATTCGTTTTCTTTTTTCGTATTTCAAATTGGCGCACATTACTCATACTGTTTCCCTCGAATCATTTAGGATGTACATAGTAGTCTAACGAAAATTTTGATCGTACGGCTGTAGAAAAGGCTGGCGTAAAACATTATTCTTTCCGTTTTGTGTTACAGTCTTCCGTGATAAATGCGCAATTTCGCGTGTCGTACGAAAAAATCGGACCACGCCGATTCGTTTGTCGTGGTAAACGCTGGATCGATCGACACAATAATTATTCTATTCTACTGTACAAGATGTGTCTAGAAGTTGGGACAAATGACGATTTTCATTCGGCGAAAACAAGAAGGCGGATGCATGGAAATTTTGTACATTTCAAAGAGCATCATTTGATAGTTATAATAATACCCCTGTCTTTTAAATGCAATTACCACGTTCTGCATTTATATATGTATATCATCGCCAACCAATACGTACTTTACCTTGAAATATACACAGGATGCTACGGAAAAAGTTCGGTGATTTTTTGCACGAAAGGGGACAAAAAAGAAGGAAAATATCCTACTTGGGCCTAATTTCTTTCCTATTTTTTGCTTTTCAATTTTCCCATTTTCTAAAAACACTGTGCACACAGTGGCACAGTCGAATTGGTCACGACGGCTTGTTTTCTAACGATACGATAATTCATACATGCACTAAGTGACAAACATTAACTATTGCAATTTTTCGAAACGTACATATAAATTCTAATTAGCCTAAACTTCCCCCCCGATTTCTTCATTAGAAGATACATGTGTAACCCAATGAGAAACGGGCATGGTCGTACCTCAGGCCAAAACCAGTTTGTACTTCGAAATTTGATTTTTCATATTTTGGTGCAAGATACGACAGCCTTCGATTCCTTTTCCTTTTTTTTTTTAACTTCGTTAAGAATCAGGAGCACAATGACGACGAATAAATTCGTTGGACAATTATGAAAAAAAAAAAAACTTCCGACGAATATCATTCTGTTAAATCTCGATCCGGATAGAATATTGGCATGCCAGTGTAATTTATATTACTTCTATAAAATATTTCACGCACGGACCGTTTTCAATTCGCCCATCGTCGACGTCAATAAGTTAATTTCGTGCGGTAAAGTCCGGAGCTTCGATCAGCTGAATTAACCAAAGCTCCAAAGAGATACGAGTTTTCAAGTCTATCGGGCTAAATAATTGTAGCTCGCCTGTACATTGCGTGTTACGAGAATACTAAAAATGCTCGCGATGCCTGATCGTTCGTGGTTACACAGGTGTTAACTGCGATATCTCACGCCGAAACGTCGCGTCGTTCTATTTTCGCAGTTCCTTTAAACTAAGGCCATTCGACGTACAGAGAATTGTAGGTTTTTGGTCATTATGCGAATAAACATAATCGAATAACGAAGGCATGAACGCGTCCGACAGCGGCAGAATGCATTACTGTGTTTCCAGAATCTGTCTCGTTCAATTAACTGTTTTCATGGCCACCATGGGTATTCTAATTCCCTTAACGATACTTAGCTGATAAAGGTGAGAATTTTCGTTTTCTTTCATTGCGTACATGATTTTGCTCCTATCTCCGGGCGATTACTCTCCGTTCACTTATTGGATATTAATTATCATTAATATGTTCCTCTCAATAGTGAATGATAAAGAAAAAATATGTATATATAATTATGAATGGTCGATTGTTCGTGTATATAATCTGACGATTTAGAAATAATTTAACGACGGATATTATGTAACTATGGTACACGAAATTAAATCTCCATGGGAATAATGAAACATTCGTAGACGCTTGCACGCGATGTTCTGCTTGCGCAACAAGCTATGAACAGATCAACAATCTCATTTATTTGTCAGGGGTGAAGGTATCCATCATCAACTTGGAAAATGTTTCTACCATTAAAGTATAATTCAGGGACGAATTCGACCCCGATTTGTTTTATTCTTATCGTATTTCCCAAGTTTATTAATAGCACCACATGTTGCAGCAGTCTAAATTTGTCGATCGAATCGAGGATCAACGCTCGATTCGATCCGAACGTTGGATCTCTTGGACTTGACGCGGTTATTTTTTGTTTTTTAGTTTTGTACTTCAGTCGTGTGCTAACATCGACGTTCGTTTCGCTACGTTACTTTCGTCACCCCTCCCTTTCATTTGAATTTCTTTGTTCCCTCGAGATTTTCCTCGTTCGATAAACAATTAAGATTTTCATTCACGGGCAGTCATGATGTTTCAACGAGTATAAACAAAACGAATACTGCAATTATTGTCGATCATTAAGTTAACTTATACACCTAAACGGAACTCTCCAAAGCTGGATACAAAGTGTTAGAAATCGACGAACAACTTGGATAGACGAGAATCGAAACGTGGCTCGATCGATCGGACAACTTTCAACCAGTTTATTAATGTATCTTCTTCTTTTCTTCGTCTTGAAAGAATCGTTTTCGTTGCCAAATACATTTCGTTATTCGTTGCCCTGAATGCGGTGTCTCGTTTCACGAAATTCATTATTCGATTGAACACTTCCGAGATATACGTATAAACTGTCACTTTCTCGTTTGACAACTTTTAAACAGCATTTGACTTTCTCGTTAAATAGTTATCTTAGTGATTATTGAAATTTATATTTCTCAAAGTTACGCGCCTAAGTATAATATTATTCCCTACAGACAACACATCGCTAAATGTTTAAATGCAAAATTGTTTGAACGCTCAATTAACGGGATATTAATTGTTCCTTTACCCTATCCCATCGGGAGCTTCTTAATTTTTCTAGGCCCCGGTCCGTCGCGACGGTCGACTCTCTTTCTGATCCCAATGCGCGATGATCGTCGTTAAAAATCACGCAGACTAGTAACGATTTAAGCGAACGGGCCGGCGCAAGCTCGATGCGAAGGGTAGCGGATCGCCGATTTCATCTTATGTTCGTTGAACCAGTCTTCTGCGACATGCTTCTAAGCCCATTTAGTGGAATTTCTACCTGCTGAAAGCTGCAACAATTTTCGCGTTTACATAATCAGAGGTTTCTGTCATCCTCGCAAACATTATTTACGAAATTAGAGACAGGAGAAAGCTGTCAGTTACATGTATGGGAAACAAGAAATTGAATGAAATGGTACGAATAAAATGGGAACTATGTAAAATAGTATCGTGGTAAACGAAAAAAGATTCAGCATTTAAGACGTGTTGCATTATATTCTCACCTGTACTCCACAGGTATCTGACGATTATTAAGCCCCACGGATCCAGGACTAGGGTGGTAAAACATCTAGTTTTAATCCGGTCTTTGGACTAACACTACAAAAGCCACAGTAGCCTCCACATCTGCCGATGATATGTTGACTACTCTATAAAATGACATAATAATTCAACGTTATATATCAATGAAGAAATAATGAGCATTGTATAGAATTGGAACACTTGAATACTTAAAAATATATTCGCTATTGTTAATAATATTTAATCGTAATACTGAATTAATAATTGTTCCATGGTGTAACGTTACTTACAATATTATCGATTATCACCGATGTTCCTCGCGGCCTCGTCCAAGTAACATCCGACGATAATTTGAATTGAGTTCCAGTTAAATTAATACTAAAACGACCCTGGGGACAATTGGCAAGACTGTAACAGTCGCCAGCTTTACCGTACTCGACACGTCTCGCCCCTCTGGTTCGCGAAAATGTATAATCGTTCTCTAAAAATGTACAATACCTCTGTTTTAATTTTTACCGTGGCGCGCGGCGCAGGTAATCCTCGTAGAAGTTCGAGCTGTTTCGTTTGCACGAAAATATTTATCAATTTGCCGATCGCCCGAATTCGAAACCGGAGAATTTGTAGGATTTTAATATCCATGTCGCGCAGAATGTAACTCACCTAAGATATATAATTTGATGGGGTCGAGTCGCACCCTTGCGAACGACGTTCTCCCCGAAGTGCTACTAAAATCTGTGGCGCAGTCGCAGCTGTCGTTCCTTTGCCCGTTGTACGGGCAAGTTTGTGGATTCTTTAAGCTGTAAAGGCGAGGGAATTTATTGAAAGATAATCCGCTTGATTACAGAATATAGATTGATAAATCAATTTTCCTTTCGCTGTTTGTAGATGAAATTTCTGTTACCAGTAATTATTATCGTACAATCAATGTTAGCGACTGTGAGACATAATTTTTTCTTCTGATACTGACCTCCTATCGTATACTTCCGCGTAATTTTCCCGCGGGCCAACGGGCAGTGTTAAATACTCTTTCGGGTCGAAGCTTGACATCTCGTGACAATAAATCGACATACTTCTTCCGCCAACGAGCAAGATATACTCGTTATCCTTGGAGGTATTGTAATACCTTTTTGCCTCGAGGCAGGACATCGGGTAGCATTTTCTTTGGTTGCACTTCCGCTTCCGTTGGGGCTTGAACTTCTTTGGACAATTCGAGCGTGCCACTTTTCGGCCGGTCCTGTCGTGACAGAATAGTCTTCGCGTTTGACGACCCTTTTGTCCACAAGTGTGACTACACTGCAATTCAATTTGATTATTTAATTATTATTATTATTGTCATTGTCACATTATAATTATATTCAACGCTTACTTTATTTTGATTTAAATCAAACCCACCTTTTTCCATGTACCGGCAGTCCAGTAATATTTGTCGTCGCACTCTCGTAATTTGCAACTCTGCTCCGTCGCTGGCTTTTGATCCATCGGGCAATTGTTGCTGGATCTAGGATCGATTAATCCGAAACGATTGGTCCGATGGCATGTCACTTCTCGCCGTTGCATTCCGTCGCCACATTCAGCCGAACACTACGAACAATAATAAATTAAAGATACATTTATAGAACGTAAATCGTGACGACGCATCGACACAGTATGTTTCAATGGTATTTTATTGCACGATATTAATCAAGTGCTGTGGGTGTTCATTTTGAACGCTTTTTAATTTTACTATGATAATTATCGAATAAATTTCTGCAATGAAACGCTGCATTATGTTGTTTTTATGGTGAAAAATTAATGGTATCCTTTTTTTATTATTAAAGTTGTCCGGTGTGTTAGACGAACGAGAATTTGACGTGTGGAAAGCATGATATTAAATACGATTGATTACATGCCCATGCATTTTCCGTGACGTGTAATTGATGTATCATTTTGGAGAATACTCTACGCGTAATCGTCGTACTATATTTGTTGCTACCTTTTCTTTCGTTTTGGTTACATTGTATAATTGAATGCAAATAATAATCACGAGAAAACATAATAATCGCAAGTTTTTTCAAACTACGCCTTTTTCTATCCGTTTATCGTCGACAAAACACCCGATTAATTATTATTCGAAGAAACGGAAATATATCATTCAATTTCCTCTTCAAGTAAATCAGACTGAAAGTGTTTCAACGAAACGATATACTCCCTTCGTTCGCGCAGCAACTGCGACACACTGAAATATAAATAAACGTGTGTTTAATTAACAAGACTTCTCAGATTTTCTATCACATTGCTGTTGTTGCATCGATGCTTCAAAACCTTAAAACATTCCGTTAATACGTAATTAAACAAAAAGGAACGACACCAATTATTTCGTGCCATGCACATCGACAATTTCCACATGCTTCCATTCACGGCAAGGAATTTAATTCCACGAAGAAAATCATTCGACTCGCATGCCCATTCGAACGATAAATTGTGCATAGCGTGAATCACCTGGATCGTAACAATGTTATTAATGTTGTTAATAGGATGAATCAAGTTAGGGCACAATTGTTCCGTTGGATGAAACACGATGAAACGATACAACCTTCTCTTGCGACACGACCAATCCATCGACTTCCTTGCATCTGACATTCGCAATGTGATTTTTGTATCAATTATGATGATTATTGCTCAAGGTGTTAAAGTATCATTGGACACTGGTGTCCCTGCATACATATTGAATTAATCCGTATGATACCGGAAACATAGCAAGACCTTCTTCGATCAAAGTTAGCGTTGAATAACGTCTATGTGACGCTGCTGTGAATTGATTAATTGTCCGCAAATTCGACGGATCATCAGCGGCACAATGATCAGCGAAGATTCAATATTTCAACTAACTTCGATCGTTACGTGCATTAACCCCTAAACCACACAATGGAATACGATTTTCTAATGAAACTCTCTCTCGCTCTATCTACAAAAAAAAAAATAAACTTGCAAATCGAGCCTATGGATGAATTACAAGGAACGACTAATTTTCGATTATTAACGAAAGCTGTATTGTAATTGTCTCGCACCGTTTAACTATTTAACATTCATTCGGAACGCTTAAGTAATGCGACTAACGACTGGAAGAAAATTATTTGTACCCAGGCTATGTAATAACAATAATGATAATACGTTTCCTTGAAATTCAAATTTTCACCAATAAGCTCGATAAAACAAAAAAAAAAAGAAAAAAAAACTTCAACCAAGACAATCCAAAGGAAATCAAAAATTCGAAGTGAACAAATGGCAGGCGATGGTGTATGTAAAACATGATCGATAGATCGTGGATCATAGCGACGAGGTATGAAGGTACCTCAGACCAAGGTCCCTCCTGCCAAATATAGTCGCAGGCAATTCGTCGGCAGGGTCTCTGCGATCTTGGCTTGTTCAGGCCGAGCCTCGAGCAGTGCTCATCCTTTACTGTCACCTCCGGCCCGTGGTTTCCTCTCCTCATCGTACACTCCACCCTTCGCCTCTGTAGTCCGCTACCGCACGATTTCGAGCACTGTAAAATATTTTCGTTCGAACCAAACTCCGATTGCAACCGCTACCCTTGCAACTACCCTCGAACTGTCGAACCATTACGCATTCGTACATTCGCAGACGATTGTGGACACTTTCGTAATTGTCATGATCAGGACCAGTGTGGTACGAGGATAAAATAATCGGGGCAGCAAAATTTGAACGAAATTCCGGATTCTATCAGATCGATAAATAGACTAATCTGTCGTAGCATTTATCTTCAAATTAATTGTTCGAGTTGTATTAATTGTTTCTCGCGCATTCCAGGAGGATGGAATCGATGGTATTATTACGTACGTATATCTGTGCGTTGTTAATTCAAAGTTAATGGCTCCTTTTCATTTACGCCGAGCTGTCTGTATATCCTGCGAGTAATACAGCTGATCGCTGTTGAATATTGTATTAAACAATTCACATGCTAGGCGGTGCGATAAACAACGGCGTGGCTCACGGTTCACAACATCGATAGGATAGATTGAATAACAATTTATTACTGTACCTTCGTAGATGTTACACTTGAAAGAATTCGAGAAATTATACCTGTCGCCGTTCTACGGTAGAAAATTTCGATTTCGACGCGATCGTAGATCGTATATGCTTCGATTGTATTATACGTCAAGGTTTCTTTTTTTAATTCGGCTTTTACGCGTGGTATAATCGGTCACGATCAATTCAAGTTCGACGAATAAGCGACACAGGAAAAAAAACGATGTACGCACATATATAGATGGATCATACTTACGGCAGTCCAATTAGATACTGTCCATTTGCGAAGAATATTCGTTTCCGGTCTGTTCTTCTGATCCGCTGAATTATTCACGCAGGGGCTCTTCCAGCACAATTTCACTGTTTCCGGTCTTTTGCTGTCGTGACACTTGTCGTCTGGCAAACTTTCACCATTCGGACTCTGACAACCGACCTGTCGTTGCTGGAGGCCCATGCCGCATTCTCCTTTGCACTAAATTAATAAATAGATAGATCGAACGGATACACGTGACTGAACGTGCATCAATCGTGTCAAGCAAGAAATTCGATCGATCCCTTACGAGAATTCTACGCGATTGCGAAAATATAATTTAGACGTCGCCTTGAAAAAAGAATTACCCTGATAGGGATACCCTGGATCACAGTTTGTGCGTTGTTTCAATTGTAATAAATAATTTCGTTATTTTACAAATCATTCGCTCACTAACCAGACCCCAATCACCGGTGTTCCACATGGGACATCGATGACGATTGCAGGCAACCATGGTGGCCGGCTTCTCCCTTCTATCGCAATAATGATCGGGCGCGATGATCCCGGTAACAATGGATATACATTTCGCCTCTATGTGCATGTAACCCTTTATGCACGGTCTAGAACACTGAAACAATCGTAACAAGGTATTCTAAAACAATTGTCAGAAAAAGGATGTACCGGTTTAAGTGAATCGTTTCAATGAAGATATAGTATAGATTATGGATCACGGATGTACCAACCTCCTTATACGATCTAGGTTGCCACTCGTATCCAGAACGGAATGTTATATCGTGAATTTCATTGTCTTGTTGGGAAAGTGTTTCGTGCGGTGTGTCCGACGAGTATTTTATTGGCAGTCCGCTCACCTGTAGAATTTCGATTTTGCAGATATTAGGAAATTAAATAGTGAGGAGGGATAAACGAACTGATGGACAGAGATTAGAAAAATTGATGTACCACTGGCGGGCAGGGTTTTGCCGCGCAGATCGTGACGTCCTTCGGTCTGTTCGACGAGGAACACTTGTTACTTATCATTCCATCAGAGCTCTTGCAAATAACTTTCCTTCGTTTCGTACCCTCGCCGCAGGTCACCGAACACTGCGGGCACAAACAAACCAAACAATTCTACTTATTCCGTGCGTGTCTTGCAAATGTAGATCAATTATTCTCGAGGAGTTTTGTGTGTGTTTTTTTCTTGTTTTGTTTAATTTTCTAAAATTCATTCGACGTACGGATTATCGTATATTTATAATGTAGCTAGAATTTTATTACATACTAGGCTCCAATTACCAGTGTGCCATTGGTACCTTTCGCAAGGCCCAGCATCGCAGTCCTCAACAATCCTCGACGGTGCATTGCCACAGTAACTGTTTGGCACGATGCGATTTTCTATGTGGCACAAATATTCGCGGTATCGTTTCCCCATACCGCATGTTACTGAACACTGAGGCAATAAAATTCGAGGTGAATGGTACAACAGAAAATGTTTTCGCTTATTCATTTCGCGCAAACAGTTAAGCAGTTACATACACTTATCGCAGAACGAGAAACGTTCATTATAAACGTGATTCTGTGCTCTAACTCTTTAAATTTGGGAACGAGTGGTTCAATTCAACAGTCAAACAAATTGTATTAGAAAATATTTGAAAGCAATTCGAGGGCAGCCATTTTTGTGCTGTCGTATTGAACAGAATCATTTTTCGAACACGAATGTTTGTAAGTTCGGTGAATCGTATGTTGCTCGTTCTGCATAACAATTGAGTAAATAATTGTCGAATAATTACAGCGGTACGATTTCCCAATTCCCACGTGGGGCACGGTTTCTGTCCGCAGATTCCTTTTAAATGTCTCTCCTGTTTCATACAACTCTCCTCGGACACCTCCCTCGAGTTCCAGTCTACGCAGGTCGCCGTTCTATATTGAATACCGCCACCGCAAGTGGCCGTACACGAACTCCATTCCCCATAGCTCCAGTGGACATTCTCGCACGGTCCCAGGCAGAATTCTGTCTCGTTCGGTCGCGGCAGATGGGCACAGGCGTGCTCCGAAATTCTGCGGGCCGAGTGAATCGAGTTCAGCAATTTCTGTACACAGGTGGACGTCACCGTGCGATTTCCTGGACCACAGTGACTGGAGCATTCAGAGGCGGACGTAATTTTCCATCTGGAATAGTTGAATAGAATAAATACATCGTGTTGTTCACATTAATGTTGTAGGAGTAAAAATGTGTGCATTCTTGTTGCGCTAATATGTTCGAAGTCTGCAAGATCCTTTTTGTTTTTCGTTGAGCACTGCTCAATGTAAATTAATTCCCGAATAAATAGAGCGTATAAATAATTGTGTACTTACTCCAGAGTACAGTGGGTGTTGCAGATTTGTTTCACTTCTCGCGGCTTTTCCAAATCCTGACAATAGTCGTCGGAGACGACGTCTTTGTCCTCGATATTTCTGCATTCAGCCTTTCGATACTTCATGCCCTGACAGGCGTGGCTGCACTCGGTCCAATCGCTTACCCAGATGTAATTCTTCAGAATTTTCTTCGGCACCGTGAACTTGTAAGTGATCTGGGGCGGATTCAATTCCTTCACCGATAGAACCTGAAACACCGTTGTCGAATTAACGAAACAGAGTTAAAATGTTCGTTCTCCTCTCAACGTTAACAGTGTAATTATTTTTCGTAGCGAGACGCGATCTCGCACGCTTACTTCCAGGATTAGGTCAATGTCTATCGGTCCGGAGGTGTTCAGACGTTCGACAGATTTGGATCCGCTGTAGTTCATAGGTATGCCGAAAACATTGATCTCCTTTTCGGTCATCACCATAAAGTTCCCGTTCAGTATGTAAGATCCGTTCGTAAGCCGCAGGGCTAAATCAAACCAACAATTCAATTTTCAATTTGTTCGAGATGCTCTGCTAGATACAGTCCATGCAGAATGATCCACGATTTAATAAATATATCAAGAACGGTACATCGAATTTGCTACTTTTCATTCAAAAAACAACTGTAATCCTTTTCGTATCAAAATAAAATAAAAAGACCGTTCCATTTTCAATGTTACGCATAGAATTAAACAATCCTAAAAAAATGACACTCTCCGCTCCAAAGAAAAATGACAGTCAATTTCAATCCCGTTACAAACCACAACACCTTCTATCCGTCCCCACCGAGAGATTGACCACCGTCTACGCGCATGTGTGCGTCAGTAACATTGTCCCAATAATCATCGTTTACGAGACAACGAAATATCCCCCTCGCCCTCGTCGCGTATCGTCCACGCACACCCCATTATCGTATTACAAACCGAGGCGAGTTAAACCAGTAGCAGGAGCAACTGGGCGGACACGACAGGTGTACACCATGAAATAGTGCAGGACGTTTCAACAGTTCTCGCCACGTGTCGGGTTTCGCGCTTCCGAGAGTACCGTGCGTGCAACGAATCGTACCGAGATAATTGTGGTCGTTGTGCATCTCCTTATAACTGTGCTGCCTGATGTCGATGTTGTTGCTGCCCGCCGGGATCTTGGTTATTCTTGTGTAACCGTACTTGGTGGAGTTGTAGGAGCCCGTGATCCATTGGCAGGTGGAATTGTCGCCCCTGCAGACACCGCAGATATCGAGTTCCGCCGTCGAGTTTAAAGCGTGATCGCATCCCGCTGGTTTACAGTGGCCGTTCACGCATATGTGAAAGGTGTCTCGGTCGCACGGCGTTCCGTCGACCACCTTGTCCTCCAGTTTGTAATACTGACTGCTGTCCACCTCGCAGAACAACTTGCAACGGTCCTGGGGCAATACTGGGGCGAGACGAAAGGGTGGCGAATTGTAATCGTCGTTCGCAAGTGAACGGGGTGGGTTAAAATACGAGGGTAATTGTTTCTCCGATCAACGTTCGAACGAACATGCGGCATTAATTTTACGCCAACGGAATAATATACTCACTTCGGGAATATTTGGCGTGCCATATAACGTCCGCCGTTAAGTTTCCTATGCTGTGGTTGTTGTGATTGTGCTTCGAGCATTGCACGTCTCTGTTAACGGGAGAAAAGTAGACACCGTTTATTTATATATACAGAAACAACGACGATCGTTTAATATCATTTCCACAAGCGAAACAACCGAACGCCAGTGACAGCGTAAAAATCACGCAGAACGTATGCGACGTAATTAATATAAATTGCACGCGAACACATTCTCATCCGCGAACAAGGGAAACGAACATCGTTCGCAGTGGCTATTTATCGGCTTCGTAATTACCTGAAATCGATACTTCCCGGTGGACATTCCCTGGTACTGCAGCTACGATATTTGACACGATCACCGACACAGTACTTGCCGCCGTTTTGCGGAGGGGGATTATTGCATTCGCGTTTCCGTTTCTTCACACCGCCGCCGCAGGTCCTCGAGCATTCGCCGTACCGTCCCCATTCACCCCATTGGCCATCCACAGCTTCGAGATTCCTACGGGAGACGCACTTGCCTTGATGACACCATTTGTCTTTGTCGCAGGGGGTCCCATCGGCCCACGGCATGTGCTGGGTATGACACTGATCGCTATCATTCCACTTCGACGCGGTGCACCACAATTTCTTGCATACTGCCTGGCCGATAACCAACCAACCGCTCAGTTTATCTCAATTCTTAAGTATCGTCACGGTAGACAGAAGTCTACGATGCTCAGAATAATTAGGAACGGGTTAGTCATTCTGTGAAAGTTTTGGACGATCTTTTTTGTTTTTTTTTTTTTTTTTGTTTTGGCACAGTAGAATCTCGATTGACCGGACGAACGGTAAGGTAACGGAGACAGGCTGAACATATATTTCGACGAATCAGCCTTTTCTTGATTAAGTCTAATATTTCAATCAATTTCAGAGGTAGAACAACATATCCCGAATATATGACTACCTAACAATCGAGATTCCACTGCGGAATGCTCGTGCAATAATTCGCATATTCGTGCCTGAAGATGACAAGATGAATAAATAACACGGGACACGCGTTCAACAATCAATCTGCCATTTCTTTTTCCTTCCTTTATACAAATTTCTGATCGGACGAAACGATGTTTTATTGCAATGCTGCAGATGAACGTGCTGCACGCAGCACGTTCTGCACTGTCTGTACGAAAATGTGTGACTTACCATCATGCGGCATCAGGGTACAAATTCTGTACCCCCGATCGAACACCAGCTCGCACTGTCTGTTCACCGAGTAATCCTCGCCGGGAAGTCTGGTCTCGTCCTCCCGTTCCATTGTCCTGGCCGGCTCGTTCAGCAGACAGTTCCCATGGCCGGCTCTGAAACAAATTTCAACAAGTTTCCAACGTTGCTCGGGACCCTCGCCTATCACACGGTGAAGGGGCGGGGGGACGAATTTTCGTAAGAAACGTGACGGGGGGCACGGGCTCATTCAGAAATCCAGCGGGACCGGATTCCTAAGCGAGGAATCGTCTTCTGAGGACGTTGCAGAAAAACTCGCGCCACCGCCTCCTCCCTTCGAGTCGAATTCGTCGACCGACGTCCGATCCACGTATTTCGTTTGAGAATCGGTACGACGGGCGTGTCAAGCCTCTAATGTATTTGGTACGTCCAACGTTTTGATTAAACTATTAATCGTATCGATTAAATCCCGTCGTGAGCTTTGTTGAAACTCGCAAGGATCACTCTGACGGATAATCTGCTGGTCTAATCGTCAGGGCTAAGAAACGTACGCGGTATCTTCAACGGGCTCGTTAACCCCTTCAGCGCGGTCGAATCGTTCTAATTCGGTCTTAACGCGGAAACATATCAGTCACTGAACGCCTTCAGCCTTCCGCTCGTCGGTTAGAAAATAAGCTTCTTCCGACTAATGGACGCGCGGTTGATTCAATAAACACGACCTTTGCTCCCGCAGTTGGCGATCAGTGCTTCGAGACCCGATGCGAACGATTCGAACGACGAGGAGAAGAATAATCGTCTTGACGAGGAAGAAGTAAGAAGCTGACGTGGCGAGCGAGATACGAAATAATCGTTTGGAAATAATTCTCGAGGGTTCTAAAGGGTTAATTTTGTATGTATCGGAGTGATAGTTTGTTCGCAACGACGTCGGTGTTGGGGGATTCGTCGAGGGGGTGATTAACTCACTCGAGGAACTCGGTGACGTAGTATCGAGAGCAACTCGACCATTCCCAGGGGAAGGTGTCGTCGTCGAGCATCCTGGACATGATGTTGAGTACGCCGCTGTTCTCGTAGCTGGCACATTTTTCGTCGTCGTCGTGCGGCATGTTCAATCTGTGCGTGAAATTTAAAAGAGGACTCCACTTGAGCGGAATTATGATTACTTATGGACACGGTGACGAAGGGAACGTAAGCAATTATGCAATGAAAATTCATTGAGCCTTCCGTACGAATCGGTTGATAATTTCATAGATTAGTTCGTTAATAAAATTCAATGCATTGTTTGCCAGGAATTTTTTTGTAATTCTCGCGGGACTTAGACTGTCAATTTAATTCGAAATAGGAAAGTTATTGTGCCGCGCGTAGCTTGTAATTTTACGCGAAGCCAGTATTCGACGTGAGATGATTTATTGATTATGAATGCAACGATGAATTGTAATAATAATTTAACGGAGTTGAGAGTAACAATGTGTTTATCTAAGCGCGCAAAGGTGATCGTAGATTTTTTTTAAACTCAAATGACACTACTCACACGTGGCCGATTTCATGGGCGATCGTAAACGCAGCAGCCAAACCATTGTCCTGAACGATGGCGCAGGAATTTCCTGGAGAACACATCCTCCCCAGCTCGGCCAAGCCCAATGTATCGCAAGTCTTTTGAGCGGAATCGTGACACAGATTTGCTCTGAAAGAATTTTTTTTCCCCGCTTGGAATTAGTGAACTCTTTTGCTTCGCGTTAAGTCTTCGTTCAATTCACGTAACCACATGTCGGTTAAACTAAATCGACAAATAGTATCAAGATACTATCCTCCAATAGACTATAGGTCGAGGTAAAGGAATTGGTGATAAAAATTCTGCGATACACACCAGCGTGACAATCCATTCGTCAATTTCCTCAATAAGTTAGCTAGCGAAATATTAGAAGATCGTTTTAAAATATGCAGTCACGATGAGTCGACAAGGGTCTGAGACGGTTTTCGATCAGTTGCAACTAATAATCACCTGGTCAGAAGGAGGGCCGCGTCGTGGTGTTGCGGCGATGATTCATTTGGATTGATACTTTGCTGCCAGTGACAGAATTCGGTTAGCATGCGGGTCGCCGCTATTCCCTTGTCGTCGTATCTGCTGCCATTAGACGCGAACACTTTACCGAGTGGCACGATCTTCATCACAGAAATGTTTATGGGATTGCCGATCGATTGGTGCTTATAGATTCGCGAAACCTGGAACAGATACATGTTATTAATGTCGGGTGAAAAATAATTCAAGCGTTTAACTTCTTGACTCCGTGAATTGTACTTTATATTTCAGAGCGAACGTTGAAAGAATTCTTCTTGAATACAGTACTTCGCTGTACCTTATTTAATCGTAACAGTGTGATAAAGATTAATTGACAATTGGAGACCGTACCTGTAGTTTCGTTTCCCCGCAAAAAGGAGCAGAATCGGTTCAGTGCCGTCGATAAAAGAACAGAAACGAGCGAATCAACCGGCGTTATTTCAACTTTACATTCTCCAATTTACAAGGTATCTAATTCGCTGCGAAATTCCAGATAACGACCCGCGATCACTCTAACGACCAAGAGGTCGTCGTACAAATCGTCGTATCTGATAACCACTTTTAACTTTCTAAACGCGATAACGGCCTATAAATAACGCGATCGAGAGTTGCCGCCCGGCTAATAATAAATCGACGCAGAATCGTCTAACAAATATTCGCCGGCCGCAATTCGCGATATCTAGCAGTTATCCAATACCGTGGAATAAATTTTCCGCCCCGTGATCGCGCAAACTGTTTCAACTTTTCGTTCCTTTTAAAGTGTACACGGGCGCAGGTACGCGTAACAGCTTCCCGATTGAAATTAGCGACGGTGCCGCGTACTCGCCGATTTAATAATCTATCGCCGATGATTTTTACGAAACTCGAGTTGATTGCGTCCAAGTGCGACGCTCGAAATGGAAAGGAACGGGCCAGAACGGAAAAAGAGAAGAAAGAAATTGTACCAGAGGGGTGGGCAGAAATAAATTGCAAAAAAAACCCGGGGGATATAACCGTGCATAAACAATGCAAGACACAGTCGACTCTTAATTAGCGGCGTGTCTCGCATCCCAATGTGCATCGTCCAATACCTCCGGAACGAATCCATGGGATGGACGATAAAACGGGGAGAGACTCGTGCATCTTTTTCCCTCGCGCTCCCGTACACCTCGCGCCATCCTCGTCCCTTTTTAATTACACGCCGCTTATTTTGCATTTCTTTCCTCGTTCCTTTTTGCGACTTGCCCCCGACACGCGGACAAATAACTCCGATATGTCCACTGTCGTCCAGTTTGATTGTAAATCACATTTTATAAGTTAACTCCGTGCGTGTCGGGTGTCCGATCGGCGGACAGATTAATTGGTACGCGGAGGGAAAGGATATTGTGCATGCGTGCGGTCGCGGGTCTGAACTTCGAGCGCGTTCAAGAATATTCGGAGACTTTCGTTAGATATTGCGTGGTTCAACGACAACAGACGGCGAAGGAATAGTTCAATGGATTTTACGGAAGAACCCAATTCCAGTATTTTCGTCGAAAATTCTGCGCCACATTTGTTCTACCATGTGGCCTTTCGATCTCACGGAAATCTTTCTCCGATGATGCAAAGATCACCTGCGAATATTCCCGACGTCTCGACGTGTCTGTTCCTTCCAAATCCCATCGGCGTCTCGACCGCAAAGACTTAAACTGATCGTCGCGTCGCGCAACGAGTTCAATCGTTCCACCAGCCTAAGTGATATTAAGCGAATTGCGACCATAACGATTCATTAGAAACGACGAACGCGATCTGGCCGAAGGAAACAAACGAGAATTACGCGTTTCGTTCCAACCAGCGCCCCGGTCAATGCCAGAAAATCTTCATACGACTGATTAACGACGAGCGCGGTCTCGACGGGAACGAACTTTATTAGATGAAACGAACCGAGTCTGACGCGTTCAATTGGAACGATTTCTTCAGCGGGATTCAGCCTGATGTGTTACTCCGGCTACAATTCTCCCGGACGATTTGTCTTGGGATAGACGGGATTGCAACGGATTAGCGTACGCGGAATCATTCGTTTGCCCGCGATTGATTGATGAATCGCAGACACGGAGTGTCTTGAGCTTGGCGTGGCGTGATTTGCCCGGGTTTCTTTTTCTTCCATTGGTCTGGAATTCTTTCGAAATGGAAACGTCCGATAGGCCATGGACGCTGGTGAACGGCTTTGACGGACTTTGAAACGATTCGAAGCAGGTGATGCTGTTCTAGGTGTACGGGGGATCCTGTCGATCGTTATCTAATTAGTAATAACACGGCGAAAGTAAGAGGAATTAATTGATCGATTTGAAGCGTACCGTCGAGGAAGTTGTTGAGTCCCAGTTTGGATTTTGATGGTTCCCTTTTTTTTATTTTTTTTATTGTGCTATGGTTGATAGGTTTTGATTTATTGCAGAGTGTTGGAATTTTGTGGGTTTCTTTGTTCGGTGCAACGTATACATATCCTAATTTAGATTGCTGTATTGAAAGTTTGTTTTTATTCGATCTTGATAAATGCAACTGCGTTCGGTACCCGAGCTGAACTTTAATTACATTTTCCATTCATGGAGAAGTTTAATACCGGCTTTTCCGTAAAACTGAGAAAAACATCGCAGGTGTTAGGTATTGCAGGATTATAAAATATACCGTGTCTATATAATTTCGCGACAGTCACGTTATGTTATTATAACTCTGCTCGCGGAAATTGGGTCGAAAGGAGGAAAAAATGAAACGCCGTCGCAGTAATTGACTCTGTTGAAATAATAAGTGTCCGTTGCATGGCAATATTCTAATCACGGGATCGATATTCTCTACACGGTTTAACACATAATTCATAATCCAACTAGTTTACAGGTATGTCGTGCGTACATATAAATTGCATGTGTACCGATGCATTCCAGATAAAATATTAATAAGAATATCAGCCAAGGTTGAACAGAAGTGAATTACATTAAAAATATCGACGCTCGATTATTCCAATCTTATATCTCCAACCTTTTAATTGACAATTACACTCCAATTAAAGTTGTTTCAACAATAAAATCACTGACTGCCAAATTGCGGCACCAAAATTATTCTACACCTCGAATACTCAACCCATTCAACACAGTATACTTCTATTAAAGATGAGCAAAAAAATTGTCCCACTTCTTTCATTTCGATCCCTCCGTTTTTATTACCCCCATAATAATTCACCGCGGGCGCAGCCGTAAAACCTCCAACTATTTCTATCCTGTCGATTCAATTAATTCAACCATCGTCTCTCCAATAAATACCGATCGTCCAACAGCGCAGAATTATCATTAATTTCCTCTCCTCCGTTCTACGTAATACTTCCTCCCTTTCTCGCAAAAAGAAAAAAAAAAAAAGAATGAATAAAAAGAAAAGAAAAATTCCAGCAATTCAATCGTTCTAATAAATCACGCGCAACCGCTCTCGACGAGTGAACAAAACCCGCAACGATTCCAGCACGCCGATTCTATTAGTTCAGCGTCGTCTTCTATTCAATAATATCCAGCTACCGCAACAGAATGTCGCGTCGTCGTTATTCCATCCTTTACGATCGATCGCCGGGCCGATCGATCTTCGAATCGGAATCAAGGCGGACACGCGATAACGCGTGGTAAAAAGGTTGAAAAAGGTAGCGTCTCGCTGGACCGGTTAAGAGGAACCGACCGAGAAACACGGGCAATCGAATCGTGTCACCAGGAGATCGCAATGTCAGGCGTGCGCAAGGAGGCAAGTTTTTTTCATTTCCACATCGGAGGTGGTCAGCCGTGAGCCGCGTCGCTTGCGCGCCGTTCACGTACACCACGATCCTGTTTCCGCGCCGCACAGGTATGGTTAAATGGGTTACAGCGACGACAAAAATTCACGTTTATCGGCTAACAGCTGCCGACAGCTCATCCCGTCGCCCGCTTTTCGCTCATTGTGCTCCGCCGTCGACGTATGCACGGATAATCTGACGGCAGGGATCGCGGTGCGAACGGATCGTTTATCGGCCACTTTGTACGCGACGTATCTCATCGCGCAGCGAATGTAGATTTTTCGTGCACACCGTAGATCTATATATGCGCACGATCGTAGGGAAGATGTTTACGTTCAGGCGATTAACTATTGGGAGTGGAAACTTCGGATTTTTGTGATATCGGGAATGGGGAGATTTAGGTAATTACTGAAAACATTTAAGCTTCCGATGAAGCGGGTAATTGGAATAATTGTCGAAGAAAATTCGAACTATCGAGGGATCGTGAATTTAGATGTACGAACAGTAGAGAATTTAGAAGATCGAAAGTCTACATAATCAGCCCACCGTGTTCTACGCCAATGTATCTTCGAGACAAAGCACGTGCGTCGTATCTTCTTATTTATTTCTCCTATTTTTTTTTTTTTTGCAACATTGGCAGCATTTCACCCGCAGAAATCACTTGAGCGCCATTAATCTCGGAAACCATTAAATTTTACAACTTTAAGCTTCGCGACGACCTGTTGATAAGATTACACCAGCAACAGGACAGCATCCGCAGTTCTTGCGTCTCGTTTGGAGACGTTCACCATGTACACAGTGACGGCGTCGATCAACGATTGACCGAGTTTCGAACGAATTTATGCCCGATGCACTCTCACCAGCTGTCCCACAACGCGATTCGATGCTGGGTGTAAACGGAATTAATTAAAACACGGATTGTTTATGGAAACGAGCTGTTGTCTAAGACGTTGGAGCGATTTATCGCGGCTTGACAAATTATCGCGAGGCACGGGAACCTTTTATTCGATTTTTATTTGATTTTTTCTGGGTATTGGCGCCGCAGTAGTATAGGCCTATTGTTGGTCAGACGCGAGGAAAGAAACGCGGCGTTCGACGTCGAACTCCCGTTACTTTATTTGCAGTTCAATGGTAACGGCGAATAGTAATGTATCAAGCGGAAACATTCGTCGTGGCGATAAATAAATTATTATTCACAATTCGGCCCGTTCGGAAACAGTTCAAAATGAATTTCACGGAAAACAAGCGCATCGACCCGTTCCCTATCTTCGTCCCAGCAAAATTATATCACGCCGAATCTAAGTACCCCTAAATTCACATGTCTCGTCGTTTCGTTTACTGTCAACGTTCTTCGGCAAGTTATCGCACATTTTATTTATCTATTGTCGACGCGGCGATATTGTCGACGCGGCGATATTGTCGACGCGCCAGCGGAAATATTTTACGCCCGATCACGACTGCTCCCGTTTCTCTCGTTCAGCAACACGTTCGTTGCGCAATGTTTACGGTGATCAATAAGGAAAGAACGAGCAGTATCGCGAGGATCGCGATCCATCGCGATAATCGCTAGAGGCTGCGGCGGCTTATCGAGTGAACTCCGCTCGACGCGGTGTCAAATTAGATTTCATCGATTCACCAAAAAGAAAGAGAGAAAGAACAATCATGAATATCAAAAGGGGATCGACAGACAGGGGGATGGCTGATTGAATCGTCGAATGAATGACGGGCGTGGGCACGTGAAAGTGAGTTCTGGACGCTTCGTGGGATGTTGCCCTCTTCTTCGAGGTGTGGTCCGTCTCGCGTGGGATATCCAACCGACCGGATGGTAATGACCTGGTTGACAATCGCGACGCTAACCATCAAATTACATGAATCATTCATTTATCGGCGAAGTCGATCGAGTTCCCTCCTCCGCCTGACTTTATCTCTGTCCGACGTTTCTCTGTTCGTCGTTAACACATGATCGATCGGGTTTACGGATTTCGCGTTTCGAAGAATACCAGTTGGAACGTTTGCGATTACGATTGGCACGTATTCAGGATTTCCTGTGCGTTTGTTCAACGACGTGACGTTTGTTCACACTTATCCAAATTCCATGAGAATAGGCCATGCCCATATTAATTAATTTCTCGCCGGTAATATTTCTACACTTTCGCGAGCGTCATCGTTTATGTATACATATACAGAATTATACTTTCTGTTAGAATTCGGTGATTTTATGAATCCCGGAACACGCGTAATTATTACGATAAAATGTGATCGATGTCCGCGATGAACAATTTCGATACATGATCTATGAACCGCTATTCAATTGTCGAGCTGGAATAATAGAGTTCGAAGTTGGAATAAAAAAAAAGAGAGAGATAATAATCGTTTTCCATTGGAACGATTTTGTTGAATGGGAAACGCGGGAATCGAGAGACCAACCCATCCAATTTCCATTCGATCAAAGTGAAAAAGGGCATTCGAACGAAACGATTTTAAGCCAGCGAAAGATCGATCGGTTTCAATTGGCCAGTGGGATGATCGATTATATAATCGACGATACTCCAGAATCTTTAAATAGCGTGGAAACGTAGCACGTGGGATGTGCCGCGATAAATTACGTACGCGCACCGACTTGCTACACTTTTCTCTCGCATCGCGAACTGTATCAACGGTGTAATTTATTCACCTTGGTCTGGTTTCGCAAGCGGCGCCTAGCAGAGCTGGTAAAATAGACGAAAGAACGCTGATTCATTTCACCTGGGCCCACTTGGCAGCGTTGGGAACAAGAGTATCGCGAGCAGAGGCATTCAATTGTAGGGAAAAGTAAATTATTGGAGAATTTAATCAACGGCTACGATTTCATTGCGACAGCCGAAATTGTTCGCGAGGTCGACGACGATATTTTCAATTCGAACATTTTATCATATTCAATATCATACGTAACCGAATATATAATAATATTATTAACATAATATCATTTACACGTATATTTAATTCATTACAAATATTAAATACCGTAATTTATCCAATCTCGGAATAATAATGATTGAATGCTTAACGAGAATCCTGATCGAAATGCAATAACGATAATATATCCGAACATTATATCGCACCGTTACCTCAAAACACGCGCACAACCTTCTCCATCATTTCCATTAAACGTGCCTCGAATTTTCTACGCTACTCTGTCCGACACCTATCGTTAGCGAAATGTCAAAGACTCGTTGAAGGTAGTTAGGGTAGCCCCTCGTCCAAGATCCCGTCGCCGCCTCCGCGGAATTTCCAATCCGCAAAGTGCAACTTGCACTTTCTACTCTCTCGACGACGAATCGTTCGGGGCCAGTTAGGCCCCGGTCGCTCTCGAAAATTTATGCCCCCCCGGATATACGACTCCTAAATGTCCGAGATCGCGGCTATCTCGCCGCGGACCAACGCGATCCGCCTTCGTCGACGGACGCCTATTCACCTCGACAAGGCACGTCCATTATGTCGATCGATCCGGCTAATCTCCGGCCACGTTGAAATTTCGCCCGGGTAAAACACGATCGCGCAGAACCGGCAGGTTAATTAAAGATGACTAATGACACCGCGGCGCCGTGTTTGCGAAACTCGCGTCCCACGTGTGTCACGTTCGCCGCGCGAAAACGACGCTTTCTTACGCCGTTTCGAATTTACTGGGCACGAGGTATGGCCCCGAGCAGCGTAATAAATCGGCAGAAACTGATGATTGGTGGGCCATTGAAAGCGAAATGGCGGCTCTCTCGCGGGAAAATTGCCACAGCGGTGTTGTATTCAATGAGCGCCGAATGAGTGGCGTGTAAAATCGTTCGGGTCGAAGGGTTCGTACGTTTTTATAGCGTCCTCGGTGGTTTCCAATTTTACGTGGAATTTTTATTTCGACTTTGGGGACGGTGTCGGCGCGCGGGTGTATCGTAAAGGCGTAGCGATGGGTTGAAAGAGCAAACGTTTAGTCGAGTAATTGATACTAGAAACAAGTGAATTAAAAATTAAGGAATGGAAGCCTCGGATTTGAATATGAATTTCGATTCAGTACGCTTCAGCGATTAATTCGTATCTTTCCTAACGTCAAGGCAGGCGAGCAATAAAGCATAATTAAAACGACACGGATGCTATGCCCATGAGAAATTCACCTTCACCATTCCCTTAGTTTCGCTTAAACAGAATGAAAAGAAATACTCCGAGAGAATGAAGAAACTTCGTCGCCCCTCGTAACTTTCCCCAAATTCCTAAGCCATGTACCACGATTCGAAAGGTCAAAGTTCTCCTGACAGATCGCTGATTTGATCGAGCGATAATTGAACGAAACAGTCTCGAAGGGACACTTGCCAAGGCGGAGCTGACAGACGACCGCAACCTGCCGCGCTACCTTTTCGACATTGAAAATTATAACTAGGAACGCGGCGGTCGGGCTGCGCATAATATTTAATGCTCGCGACAGATAACCGCTGGCTAACAAGATCGATCATCCTACGTGCACGACCTCCGCTGTTTCGTGGATCCTCAGCGCCTTTAATCCTATCCCCGTACGTGGCCTACGCTCAGCCGGTTCTTGTTGCTCGAAACCAAAACCGTGCTCGAACAAACCGATACACCCACACGGTCTGTCGACCTTTGTCTCTATTCTGTTTTTTCCATTTATCTTTTCCCATTTTTCAATGCCAAACGAAACGGACCAATGCGTTGTAACGGTCGCCGCGATACGAATACATCAACAGAATCGATTGGTATCGGGATAATTTTGAGTAACAGCTGTACGACGAATTGTAGAATTCGAGCATTGAGTAACAAAAAATAAAAAAAGAAAGCGAATCGACTTGCGCGTTGGCGCACACCTGAAGTAGAATCTGTTCATTTTGAAACCGCGAAGACAATATTGAACACGTACACGCGTATATATATATTTATATGATTATAATTGAAAATAGAATTTCGAATAGTTGAATTGAGTTCACGCAGAAAGAAATGTCGGAGGGTGTGGAAATAAGATTCTTACCGTGCTCATCAGGACCAAAATGTAGTTGAACAAATTTGGACCGTGGTACTTCACCATTTCCGCATCCGCCGCCACCATGATCTGGATGAAATATTCACGTGGCAGTGCTCTACGTGGCCTCCAAGTCACGAAGGGATCCGATTCCATTTCCGAGTCCTGGCTGTACTCCTCGCTCGGATCATTTTGCCTTCTTTCCACGGAATAGTATCTGCAACATTTTAAATGGCCCCTTCTCAACTTCTGGCACCCGAGACGTACGTGGCATACCGTGGATGTATATTGAATGCTTGTATGAACTGTAATTTGATTTGTTTTTTAAGTTGGAAGATTTCTACGAGCAATGTTCTGTTCTAAAAAATAATTTGTTGATATCGCGGTTTTATGTTCATACTCTACTGTTTGACTGTTGCAGAATTTTCGGTTTCAAAAGAATCGTGGAAATCAATTTTTAATCGATCTCTGAAGAAACATAAAATAATTGAAGTTACAGCTCTCCCAATTGTCCTAAATATTAATAATATCGTTCGAAAAATGAGAAGAAAAACGTATACATCGCTTCATTTTACTCGTGAGACTTGACTAATAAATTGAAACGATAAATTTCGCTTCAATTGAACAAAGTATTTACGAAGAAACCTATAGATATTCCATGTGGAGCACACTCCGACTGCAGTCTTACCTAACTTCGGACAACGCGAAACCGATTTTTCATTCCGACTGAATGGCACCGGCATTTTGTTCGCAGACTATTGCATGCCCAATATTTCGTGAGAAAGTCGAGAAAGTTCGTCGAAAGAACGTGCAATTTTTTTCTCGTTACAACTGATGAACGTATCGCCTACCAAAAAGTACGGGAGACCGGGTGATGTATGATTTCTTCTTGTGATGCAAACCGGCAAGGATTAATGCGATAATCAGTCTCTGCCTGCGTTGAAAGTACTCATTTAGTAACTGTTTCTTGATGATAACTTACTGTCATATCGGATGCTTCGTTCAAACGTGTCCTTAATTGACTATTTGTTAGCTCGGCGAGTTTGTTACGCGCGGAAGGCGCTATCTGAGTTATTGAAATCTTTCATACATTTTAATTTGTCCGTAATTGTCTAGTACGATCTATCAATGCAAAGTGTACTACACGCGCGCACAGTGTTTGCGCAACTTCACGGTCTTCGATGAAACGTTCTGATTATAATTCTATGCCTCCTTTTCTGCGAGGAAGTTAAAATGTCTCTTTATTGGCAGACGATTGAATGTATTTCAATTTAAGTGGCTGCTATGTAAATATGAAAAATATGCAAGTATTGTGGCCTGTGTATATGTATAGCTTTCTAATTGTGGCGTTTTCGAGAGAAAAGAAAATTGTGGAAATGGAAATTTCAGGCGATACAGGCGTAGGAGAAAACGTGTAATTGAAGGATTCGAAGTGTATTCCTTTTTTTTCTTCTTTTCATTATGTTACCATTATCCATTATGTTTAAGAGGCGGATCTACAGAGCGTTCGCGATAGAAATTCCATAGATTTATTTTTATTTAACAGCTACTATATTTTCGAATGTGTCAAGTTTTCATCGAAGTATCTTCCCTCAAGTATTTAATTTTATTTTCATGATTTCGTTTAAAACACTTACTTGACTGTTCTCATGAGACGTTCTGTTACATTGTTCAATTAGTTCCGTTAGATTTGATATTTATGTCAATATTAATTCCCGTCGCACAGTTGCGTGAACAATTCTTTATCAGCCGATTCGAGGTTGTGCAAGAATATTAGAAACCGAAAGAAAGTAACAACGAAATGAATAAAAAATTCGCTCGTTAATTTCTTGCCGTAGCTTTTTCAATAAAATCTCAGGAGTCGCGTTCTTCAAATGATCAATCACTTTTCACGTAGTTATCTCGCCGATTCATTATTATTGATCCCTCGCGGGGGACTCGCTATCGACGATTTTTAAATTATAGCCACAAATCATTTTCCACCGTCATCCATCATAATCAACATTTCGTAAGGGACCCCCTTCATTTATCTCTCCCTCGCGCTACATCGAATTGCATTTAAATCTCGCCGCGCATCCGTTCCTTAAGAGCTTACTGTGCACAACGACCAATCGACGGAACAGCTTAGAAAGAAACGCTTCATCACCTCTCGTATCTGTTGTCGTTTCGTAACAAATACCGGCGATCCACACCGTGGCCCACGAACTGCTCGTACTCTTCGTCATTTCCAGAATGGTTCAGGGTTCTTTTCCCGACGAGGGATCTGCGTTCACGGCGTCGACCGTCCACGTAAATATTACTGCTGGACACGACGTCCAAAGTGGTAGTTGACTTTTCGTTGTCTGCGAAGAAATCAGAGAAGAAAATAACATCGATTAGTCAGATCCGTACAATGAATGAAACCTTTCAGCATTTGAAATTTCCTAATCTATTATAAATTTGTCGGATTCCGGAAACGCACAAATTTTCGATATCTCGTTGAACCAGGACAAATTTTACACGTACTTAATAACGAAAAATAATTCTGCGCAACGAGAACAGTGTGTTCTTTCTCCAGTTCAACCAGTGTAACGTTCCACCGTTCCCTATGAAATTAAACGCCTTGCGCCGCGCGCGATCATGAACGATGACGAAAAGTATAGGGAACTGGGGCAAAAAAAAAGGATGCCCTCGTTTCTTGGCACATAGAGAGTCGATTTTGATTAACTCGATACAAAGCGGAACTGTTCGCAGCGTCAGTGCATGTGGTATAAAGTGTATCGCGATCGAAGAATCGTGGCAACGATCGTGCGCGTCTAATTGAGTGTGCAGTTGACACTTTGTGAGAGATCGATACGTTCTGACGGCTTTGCGTTTCGCGATTCATCGTGATGTCCTTCGCGCTCTTTCATGCGCAAATCTAAATGTCTGATCTTGGGAACGCGCGATCGAGTATCATTTAATTCCTGTAATGGTCGACCGCATAGTTATAACGATTCACTACGGTCGAATGTTTATCACAATATTCCTTTTTATCCTTAAAATGGATAAAAATCCTCTTAAAATATTAATCCTATCAAAAAGGATCCTTATACTTAACGCATAATTTAACCGAAATGAATTGGCGAACACTTTCCTTGAAAACCATTTTGTAACCGGTAACCGTAACAGAGTAACCATCGTGGATTTAATTCGCGCAAGGAAACGAACTTTTTAAAGGTATTGGAACAGCGAGCAATGCACCTTTGCACGTTGCGGTAGGTCCTGCGAGGAATGCACTTTACTGCAATCGTAATGACAGCTTTATTGCGCGGTGTAATTGCCATTATTATGTCCGGCGTGATTGCTCGTACACATTGTTCCGCACGGGAATCGTTCGAGGAAGGGTAACATCTTTCTAATTCCAGCTATTTCTGTGCTGCGAGATTACCATGATTCAAGTGATCGGAGTGTTATTAGTACCGTACCGCGAATCATTAGAACTATCCCCCGTCTATTGGCGTGAGAACGCGCTTTAATCATCATTTAGCCTAATTCGAATGTCAATTGCGAATTATCCGCACCGAACGAAAGGTGAATTCGCCAACTTTCAACGAATGATTAATACACTTGGTAATGATTGCAAGAAATCCGCGAACGATCGAAGCTGCTCGTAATTAAATAATGGAACGACGTAATACAACCAATGCATTATAAGAAAGAATCTCGTCGAATGAATATTGCCAATTAGAATAACAATCACAGAAGATACTCCTCTCCATTAAAGGGACGAGAGCACAATGCATCCCCGCTCGACTCGCTTCGTACAATTTATTTCTTTAGATCTCCAATCGCGTTCCAAACTAGACACCCGATACATACGTTAGAAATTCAAAGGGGGAAAGGTCCACGGGGGCATCCAGCAAGATAAAGTCGTCGCAGGAAATCATACAACGGAAAATCATAATGCAATGTGTCCCTTCAGATCGGCCGCGATAAAATTCATGAAAAGCTAATCTTCGATCACCTTCGGCCAGGTAGCCAGATTATACCACCAGTTTCGATGGCCGGGGTCATGTTTCTGCGACGCGTTAGCTGGTTCCGGTACGTCAGACCTTTTAACGACCATTAGGGCGCGGCCTTTGTCATTTTAATTTCAACCGTGCATTCCATCGTCGATGCCAAAACGCGATTTCGTTGGCTCCCGCTTACGCAGGGTGTGCCCTGCGACTCTGTTCAACAGCGACAAGCAATGTAAGAAAGGAAACGGCAGGATTATTTCTGGCCCAGGTGAAAGCGTTCCGGATAATGGTGAAACGAAAATAAAGACAAAACGACTGCCAAATATTTCAAATAATAAAACAACCGATTCCATCCAGTGCCACGACGTTTCTAAATCGTAAAATTATCGTTACGAAAATTCGACGAATGCCCGAAACTTCGACACAGTTCAATTCTCCAGGATCATTACGAATCTCCGCGGAAAGAAAATACTTCTTGACCCAAAACACCTTCGCTCCACCCGTAACACAAAAATCCATCCACGGTCAAAGGAAACCTATCTCCTCCCATGGATCTCGACGAGCGCCACGGAAATTCGACAAGAAAACGACGAAACGCATAAATAATCCGACAACGAAAGGGGGGCGAATTCCACACGGTCGGCCCTCGCAATCGTCGCGAGATATACCCGGCGCCCCCATGCAACAATCTATTTCTATAAAGTTCTACGGGCGCGCGGATCCAACGGGGCCTGTATCTAGCCGGGCGCATCGCGACGCCCACGTGTCGCGCGTCTCCGCTCCGCTCGCAGAGAGAAACGGAAGGCGCCTCTCCTACGAGATAATAGAAGTCACGGGTACGCGCGAGTCTATTTGTCGTTCGTTCGTGCGCGTTGGACGCCGCTCGTTTCCGCTCCTGGATCGAGATCGGGCCCCTGGCAAGACTGGCGTGCACCGCCTTTATCCGTCGTTATTGTCACGCGGAGCCCCTCTAACGTTAGTCAACCTGGCCGACATTCATGGAAACCGCGGGGATAAATCGCGAGGTCGGACGTAATCGCGATCGCCGTTGGTATTCCGGTTCGAGGAACCGGCCGCGGCGGGAGGATTTAATTGACGCCGGAATTCCACGTTCCGCGCCTGCGTTGTCTAGGCGGAAAAACGTTGACGACTACTCCTTTCCGGTACGAACATCGACACAGACTACCTCGCTCGCCTATTATCTCGCGGACTGTTAATCGGTTTAGCACTTTTTAACAATTCTTGCGCCGCGGTCCGGTTTGCCCGATCGATTGGCGCGACGTTGATTGTTCTCGAAACGGAGCTGTCTGGGTTGGATCGACGTCTTTGGAATGGCTGGATGAAGTAACGAGTCGGTAATCGATTTAAATGGGAGATTGCGAGAGTTTCTCACTTTATGGCTTGGCGATCGGTTGAAATTGGAAACTCGAGAAACTTTTTACCGGGATAGATGGAGATAAATTTTTTAAAATTTCGCGGTTTTCCTTTTAAACGCGCGTCTTAAATTTATCGCAAGATAACATTTAATCAGAAGTCTCGGTTGTATCACAATCACGTAAAATTATTAAGAATGCAACTCAAAGAAAGGCCCATTAAATTAGTATACAAAAAATGTCTTCGTTACTTAGCTACTTCATTAAAAATACTCGGAACAGAGTAACTTTTCATCCAGTTCAGTATTTGACCCGATTCGATCATTTCGTTTTACCCCCCCGTTCTATTAAATTGATATTAAGTTAACCCTTACAATATTCTCAGATACGAATCGTTGCCCATGCAGCGTATCGTTCTTCTTCTCAGCGTGCACACATCGAATCCGATCGGAGGACGGTGGAATACCATGGCGAATGCTCGGTCGGTTCCATACGGGCGCGGTGATTTATTCGTAGATTTGAAGCAATCGCCATAGGGGTTCCGTCGCGTATAAACCTGCCTCCACGTGAAATTTATTAAGCGTGCACGGTCGGCTGGCTTCTTCCGTTCGACGCCACAATGCGGAGTGTATTCGTAACGACTACCGTCGGAATCGATTCCACTGAATCGCGTGAAATTATTCAAACTCGCGTCGTTCGAACGTGTCCAGGTGATCTCGACGTTCCGTATTCCATGGAGGAAAGTGAACCGACGGGGAGGTGCGGGTGGATCGTCGTGATCTTGGGAAGTACTCGAGTTGCGTTACGTTTCTCTTGCGGCGACAATTTCATTGTCGCGGGTGCAATGGTTTTTACGAGACGCGTCAAACGAAATACAATGACGCGAACGAGAGGAACGATCGTACGGACGATAGACAATTTCATTTAACCGCGATGAATCCAACCCGCGTTAAATTGTTACTAATGAGTGAACACGAACTTTCTAATTAACCCCGATCGTGCCCGCTCATCGTGCATCGTACAATTTTATACGTAATTGGACGGGCCGCGAGCGTTCGATTTTAACCACGATCAAATTGCCAGTCGTTTCACGGGATTAAGGAATCTCGAAACCCTAATTTCTTTTTCGACAATTTCCTCGTTTCCCGAGTTTCTACACGGAGCGTCGACGCAACGAACGGAATTACGGATGATGCGAACTTTCACCCGAAATTACAGCTTGCAACGTTACTTTCCAGTAATTATCGAACATTCAGCGGGTAACATAAGTGTCCGTGGATAATTTGTACAATCGAAAGTTTCGTGATTCTCGCCTTCGTGGTTACGGGTTTAAAACAAAAAAAAAACTGAAAGAAAAAAACGGGGAATGAAAATGAAAAATGGGGAAGAAAGAAAGAGGAAGAAATAAATGGGTGGGTAAGGGTAACCTTTTGCGAATTATTAAGTCATCACCATCGCATTGGTCATCGTGATTGAGCGAGGCACGACGAGGGAAATCATTGATCCGACCGATCCGTTCGTCGATCGTCAATTAATAACACGGAAGCGGCTCCCTAATAACATACTTCGTTCAAATATTTTCCCGCTGCAATCACGCCGCGTGCGCATCGGCTAGTCGTTAAATCTTTCTATTAAAAGCGATTTAGAAACACATGTTGCAGAAGTTGGCCGAAACTGATAATTATCGAGAGTAGTCGAATTTAGTTATACGAAACAGTTCGGTGGAATTGGTGTAAGATCTCTGAAGTAAATTTTGCATTTATTTACTCCTGCTTTGTGAGAGAAAGAAAATTAAATTTCTTATATGGTAAATATTTAATATCGAGTGTTTAATTATTATCAATTGCAACATGCAACAAAGTTTCCTCATTTCTTTTCAACTATTCGTTTATTTTAATTTACATTAAGATGATGTTGTGTAATATATGTTTCGATTAAAGTATTGCATTTAAATTGCGTTACAGAAACATTCTGGATTGGTCGATTTATTTGCAATAAATTAGCTTAAGCTAAATTGATCCTGAATGGAAGTGAAACGTACCTGTTTATATCTAAATTGAACGAGCCCGATCATAAATCTAATTTCGATAAGATAGAAATGCAATTAAATCTATGTTCTGCTAATCGGGCTCGATTGAAATCGGACCGCATGCAAATTAAATTAACTTTCTATTAGATCAAATCTACCTGAGCACAGATTTATGCACAGAACTAGGTCCTATATAAACGTGAGTTACGCGCAGCAAGAAATACAAATCGAACAATTCGTTCCTTAAATTCGCCGTCGAATGCAACTTTCTCAATTAAACGAACGGTCTAAATTAATACAATACGTAAAATCCAACACCGAACCCAAAGAACAGCTCAATATCAACATCACTGGAAAAAATCGTTAATAAAACAAATCCGTCGTAAAACGAATTCTTATCGTCCCAGTAAATTACACACACTGTGCATCTGTTCCGTACCTTCGTCAATTCAAAACAAAAAACAAAAAAAGGCAAAAGGAAAAAAGTGAGAAATATATTCAAGCGTCGATTTCGGCGCGTTTCGAACGTAATAAAGCCGATAAGCGAGGCAAGAGTTCAGATGGTAATCGAGAAAGGGTTGCACGTAATGCCTGTCATTTCGCTGCTAACCCGTAATAACACGACTTCTCTCCCTTCGACCGTTGGATCGTGTCGCGATCCACGGGATCAAGGTTCTCAAGAGGGAGAGAAAGAACGGCCAAGGGAGGAGAGGGCTAGGGGGGGGGCGTGTACGTTCGATCTTGATCACCGTGCCCGTTATTCCGGGACGATCGTCGGCGAGTCAATGACTTTTGCATATCGTCGGATCGATCTCTCGCTCGTCGTGCCAACCGCACTTTACTTCGTCCTCTTCTTCATCCTCGTCTTGGCGGATATCCACGCGTACGGCGCCGAGCGGTCTGTCGAGTCGTTTCAGAGAATTCGGCAGGCCATTCGCGGTTTCTCCGCTAGCCAAGCTCGATTCGCCAAGGGGATGGATTTGCCTTGAGAATTTTCAACCCTGGGGGGGAATCGTTCGGCCCTCTTTTCTGTTTCCCACGCTGCACGGTTCGGTGATCCGTGCTTTTCCTGTCGCACATTTGCCCGCAAATCGGAGCGTCCTAATTGCGAAAGTATACTGACTGATTATTACAGCCCCGAATTCTATTCATCATAATTCTGCACCATTTTCCATTTCTCTCGAGCCACTTTCGCATCCGTTCGCGTAAATTATCGGCGCGAGGAGTAACGCTTTACTTGGAGCGGTATAAGACGGTTAATAGACAAACACAATTGTACTTGAACAACAAAGGTATGCTGTGCCGTTAACGATTGGCCATTAGTTCGGTCATTGGCTGTCGTCGTTTTACGGGACGAAATTAGAACCCAACCGGAGTGCAATTATTAGTAATTACCGGGATACCTTAAGGGGCATCGTGCGATCACGTGGCCGCACCCTTTCGCCTTGTCGCGCTACGATCGTTATTAACCCCTCGTTTTAAAACTGAGGGACGAGTCCGTTCGACATCGGTTTGCGTGGGCCCGTAACCTGGAAAGACCACCCTCGGAGGGTACACGCCCTCGCTGTTGCAAAGAAATCTTTTGTATCTCACCACGCCTTCCATTTATCCGGACGCTTCTTGCCCGAAGGTGCTTTTTACAACTCTGATTCCATTTCGTGCGTCACTCTTCGTTTTTCCCCTATTGTTCAACTCGTCTCGGTTTCGTTCGGCTGCCTGTCGATTCCCCTCGAAATTATGGGGAACAGGGTGAAATAATTGACTTGAGTTTTCGTCGACTTGCGTGCGTTTTGAATTGTCCGACGGGTAACGACGATGATTGAAAAATCACAGCGAAGCCGACGATATCGTGGAACATTATATTATTCTGCTTGGCGAAGGAATGGTTTGTGTATTTTGTAACGGAAACTTTGTAACTTTGCATCCGCTTAGACGTCAAAACAGAACGACAAAACCACCGTTCTAAATATTAATTTGTCCGAAAATTGTGATAGAAGTAAATGAAGAATCGTAACCATCGAGGCATTGTTCATAAAATATTTAACGTTTAAAATATTCCTTCCTCGCTTTATGTGTCAGCGAATTTTACCCCGTTTGTATGCGAAGGAGGGGAAGAAAGGACGAAGGAAAGAAATAAACGTCAATTACGCCAACTATAGCGATCAGCGTCCCCGCCAACGAGAAAATCATCTCTTCCGTTATCATTTCCATGCGTCACGCATACTTTCGTGTTTGCCGGCCCCATCCCTCCCCGGTTAATCAGGTGATTTTAGTTTGTTGCTCGAAGGTGCAGAAGGGTTAGTTTCTCGTTCGAAATTCGCGCGTGATTACAGGTTCATCGGCTCAACAGGTTTAGCGTGCCCGAGGGCCGATTCCAGCCAGTGCCAAAGGAACGAACAAACCATCGATCAGAGAATCGAGCCCTTCGCTGGATCGTGAATCCTCGATCGATCGCGATCTACCGCCTACGTGTTTCTTACGAGTACGTATTTTTCTCTCCGGCGTACTTGTTGCACTCGCATTCCTTCGATACCCACGAGGGAATTCGATCTGAATGATTTAAGCAGTTCTGCAGAGGATTTTTTTTTTTTTTGGTTACAAAACTTTTGGCATCGCCACTGTGGGTTTAAAGTTATTATTATTGTTTAATAAATACGATTGAACGAACACTTGTTTATCCCTCCCGTTCAATAATGTTCAGCGTGACTCTTAAATAAATTGTTTTCGTTGATATCTTAATTTGCCACAATATCGGCCACGGTAATAATTATTGGATCCATGGCAGAGCCACTTAATCGAGCCAGATCATTGATCCAAACGACCGACAACTATTCTTGGTACAAAGGCTGTAAATCACGGGGGAAAAGGTAAACGATCTATTTAAAGTGATCGATCGTCGCTCTGCTACTTCCGGGGCAATGAAATTTCATATCGAAAGCTAATATTTTCGATCGCGCGTTCCCACGATTTATTGTATAATTAATCTGCTCCTCGCAGAAATGTTATATCACATTATCCAAGATCGAAATGTTTTCATTTCCTTCGCGTTAATCATCGAACGCAACATTTATTACTTCGCGAGATATTAGTTCTTTATTTAACACTAGTACACGTCGTTTGTGCTAACGATTGGTGTTCTTAAGTAACTCTCGAAAAGATGCTTCATCGATCTTCTAATAGCCAGGCACGACAATAAAAATTCCACTCTTTCTCCCGCGAGAGAGCAAGGGAGAGAGACAGTCGTTCAAGACGATTCGACGAGGAATGTAAAAGTTAATACGTCGATTCGATTCGATGTTTCTGGTTACAGGTGCTCGTCGGCACATTTACTGATTTCAGGGACTCACTTGACACGGCGACTGGATGTCGCTGTATTCGATACATTGCTACCTCTCCAATGGAAATTGCCTTACCGATTTTATCGAATATGAAGAATAATTGCCGGACAGATAGCGTTCTAGGAATTTGAATCGCGGGAGATTAAATTTGATGCCGAGCTTTTGAAGAGGTAAACATATTTTGTTATTTGTTTCAATGTGCCGTTAATTGAAAGTTATGAAATTATTAAAGGCCGCACTGGCACGTATTTTTTCTACGTCCGATTTTATGGCCGCACAAGTTTATAACATCCAATTTGAGCGGGGACATAAAATAGTTTACTATATTTTTCTTTCTTTGCTGTATAGCGACTTATTCGTAAACTCATTATTAATTTCGTAATGCTCTAATAGTTATAACGAATTAAGTATATACCTATTTCTAACGGAATAATTGAGGGTTTCTTGTTTTAATTAATAGGAACGGGATAGAATGATATTAATAAGTAGTTCCTGTTTGGTCGTATATTTTTCTAGCTCTTCGGTTGAATATCAAAAGTTCAATCAACTTCGTTACGTCGGAGGATGTATGAAAAATATGTCAGTTGTCATAAGCAACGTAAAACCATAAATCAATTACATCATTCAACTCTTTCCAAACACACCTACATTACTATTAAAATCTCATTCACACCATACTCGCAACCCACTTAAATGCCTACTATTTTCCGCATACTCATTCTACTGCAACGTTGTTTACTTGACACCTTTCTTTCGTCCCTACCATTATTCCAGGCGAGCACACCAATCGGTCGTAGTAACTTTTTCATTAACCGAACAAAAGGCTGCCCCACTAACGCTTCAATATTATTTTCGCCGGGACGAAATTGTTTTATAATATCCGATACTGTTCAATTTATTACTCGAACACCTGTCTCGCTTCTCTGCAATTATTGAAGAAACAATAATTCCATATATTCGTTCGTAGAAGTGAACATGGAAATGGACAGAATTCTGTTCCTCCTATTTTTCGCCTCAAGTAAGACTAATAGCATCGCCCTCAAATATTAAACACCACTAATTAAACGCATTAACTATCATTTCCCTAGTTGTACGCACTACCCGGATCAATCGTCGCACGATAAAAAAATTAATGCAACAGTGCTCGTCCGCTCGCAGCGTCATCTGCTACATTTCAATATTTCCCCACGAAATTCACGGTCGCGATCAAATCCACCCCGCGAAGCATCCAATAATCCCAAACTATTAATCTCGCGGAGACAACGTTCTCTCGAGCATTCGGTCGAATCGTGGAAAACCGAACGATTCATCGTTCGTTCTTCGACACGCCGTGACAATCGTCCGAAAATACCACGCGCACGTACACACACACAGAGAGAGAGAGAGAGAGGCGCACATAAAAGAGACCAGAGGTGGGCAGTACGCGCGTGCAGAGGCAAATTTGGACAGCGTTGCTCACCGACGACGAGGCGAGCACGTCGCCAAGCTGTCTCGATGGAACGTCAGAATTCGCCCGAGGGGATCCGTAAATGGCTGAACCTGTTTCGGTACAGGTGGTCGTCGCCGCGAGACCAGCTCTCTTAATACTCTCCTCTCCCTGTTGGACCAGAGTCTCGGATACGCCCTTCGCTTTGAAACAAGATTAGGTCACGATCATGATCACGTCGCGGCTAAACACGACTTACCGTGACTCTCGACGACGATATTACCCACCTTTGCTTCGGTGGAATCGTCTTATCTCGTTATATGGCGTTCAATGGATACCGCGGGTTCATCTTTCATTCGGAGTGGTTTTTTTTTTTTAATTATTTGTTCGCTTGCCGGGCGAAGGTTGGAGGAGTTTATCCGCACGAACGTTTCAGGTGGACCGTTTTCCATTGGACAGTCGACGGATGTATTGCGAGGCAGTGTATTATACGTGCGCGCGATGATTCGATTTGGGCACGATTTTCATTGTATGCAGATCGTGTTGTGAAAGGTTGAAAGCGATCGTCGAGAGCTTCCACGCGGATTGATCAAGATTTCGTTTGGGCGTGCTCATTTTTCTTTCGTTGGACAGGAATTCGGGTGAATTCGTTCTTTTGTTCCATTCGTTACTGTGGACCGTGCTATTGTGCGAATTATTTATAGCACGACGAGCTCGAATTTAAGATAACAGATGTCTAAACAATATCCGTTCGGTTGCAAACGTTCGCCATGCATTGACTGTAGAAATCAACTGTCCTTGTAAACCCCTATTTTTATTAATAAAATTTCTCGTCGTTCCTCGATCTCCCGAATATCCCTCGTCGGAAACAATCAATTCCTTTTCCATAATATCCTACCCGAGTAACGAACAATTTTCGCAGCCTGTTATCGCAACTTGCAAGCCCACCCCGCCCTTTCGAATTCCCTCGGCTAAACACACAAACGGTTCAGTGGAGATCGCATGGTAATACCAGTAGAACGTGCCGGTCCATAAATTCCTTCTGCAGTCGAACACGCTCCATTTATTTTTCCTGAAAAATGACGAATGCCCGTGGCTACACCCGAGGCTCGAGTCTCGGTCTTCGACCGCGAAGGGTTAACGTTCTTTAAATTCGTACACACGCGTTAGGCCCTGCGGCAGAAAAAGGGAGATACCAACGACGGGGGGAACCGGAGGGGGCCAGCAAGAGAAAAAGGGGGGCAAAAATACCACTAACCATCAATTAACCACGCTGCTGATTCCATAAGCAGACGAAAGCGTGTGTCAGCGAGAAATCTTCATCTCGGAGGAGAAAGGGGGCACAGTCGCGAGATCTTTTTCGTTTCGTTGATGATTCAATGCGGGAGTGAAGGGGTTAATTGAAATTCGGGTGTTTCCATTTTGGTTCGACAATTTTGGTATTTTAATTGATTGACGCATTGCAAGGTGTTTGTTTTACGTATGAATATAAACGTTCCAGATATCTAAATAAATATTGTTGCTAAACTGGATATAACAGTGCACATCGATCTTCTTAGTATAATAAATGGAAGTGAAAGCAATTAAGAAATTCAATATCTTTTCGAACGTTCCATGCTATCATTGCGTAAGGACATTCAGTTCGTTTAGTAACATAGCGCGGGTGCAATTTGTAAACCCGAGTCGAACATGAAACGTCGAATCTGATGCATTATTCCCTATCTTTTTATCGAGGAACGAACGCACGTTCGTAAAAAGAAAAGTGAAAAAGGAACATCGTGAAAACATTCTTAACACCGACAGAGACGAACCCTTGCGTCCAAGCCACCACCAACCCCAACCAGTCCTATACTCCAGTCGATATCGCAATCGATTCGACGAAGAAAGAAAAGAATTGCAACAAAATCGTTGTCCAACGTATGCCAGAATGATCCCCGCCGACGAAATAATTACGGTCCCAGGTTTCCGTGGACAATGCGATGCCTCAACAACGGAATGATAATCGAGTTGTCGGGAAAAACCGGTCACGGAGCCGACAAAAAACAGAAACGAATAAACGCGAAGCAACGAAACGAAACAAAATTTTCGCGTACGAGGCCTGTCCAATTATTTATTCGCGGAGATTCCCCGCTCGTTCGAGGGAACTTTCGCCGCGCGACGCACGCGTGACACGTCGCTCTCAAAGAACGAACGGTCATGAATAAAACGATACGTATCGTATCGAGTCGCCCGGACATTTTGTAGTACTACAACCGCGGCGGGCTGCGCCTGTTCGCTGCACAAGCGTGCACCGCTGTCTCGCCTAATGTGCAACCGCTTCAGGCGCATGCATTATTGATACGTTTTCGGCGCGGGGCCACGATCGCCCCCGGGAAGGCTTCAATTCGGTTACCGCGGGACACCCAGCGACGGATACCGCAAGACATGCCGGCTCGCCGTTGACGATACACGCAAACGCGTTACGCTACGTCACGATGGCAATTACTTCGTTGGCATTTGACGAGCCGCGCGGTGTCGTCGAACGATGAAACTGATAAACAGTTAACGCGCGATGCAGCGCTAAAAGCGGCGTTACGAACAGTTCGAACGCTCGTATCAGATCGCGAACGAAATGTTCGACCGTTCGAGTGTATCGTAAAAAAAAAAGGACACAGCGAACGTCCGGGTAAGGATTCCTGAAATATTTCCCACTCACCAATTACGCCACAGCCCTGCGTTTTAGCCTGATCGTCGAAGTAGTCCCGACGTTCAGCGTCCACTGGCGAGGCTCGTATCCTTTGGATGGAATGTTGCAGCGAGAATTCTAGAGAATCCTTGTCACTCTGCGGCCACGGCGCGGCCGGTTTAATTATATAGCTCGCCGTCGACGTTCTCACGTGGCCCGTCTGTAGCACAAAAAAAAAAAAAATTAAAAATACAAAAGGAACAAAGGTATGCCAAAATTTTGGCGAGTCACCGCGGCATGATTGGCCTTTATCTCGTCAATGAAACGAGCTACCTACTGGCCAATCCTTTCTCTCATTCATTTTTCTCTTCCTTTTTTTTTCTCCTCGCGTCACGATCGTCGAACCGTGAAATTTCGACCGACCGTCCGTGTGATCCTTCGGTCGGACGAATGTTTGATCGAAGCGCATCCGTCATGGTGAAAGTGATCGATCACAGTGTTTGAGCACCGTGCTTCGCGTTCGATTGAATTTTTCAATATTGTCAAACGATCGATACGTTCCCGACGAGAGGGGAGACATTCTATTTTCCGAACATCGCGACGGACCATTTGGTACACTGGTGCAATTCGAGGGAAGGGAAAAATGAAAAGGGGAGTGCCAATTCCAGCGACGGTTTAAACATTATCAGAACAGTATCAGGGGTGCGACACTCTTGCACAGTATTAACACTTCGTTGTGCCGTGGAACGCGCGTTAACAAATTTTCAGCGACGTTTCAATTCTACCCGGGGGGGACACGCGAGATACGAAACAATTGTCCGCGATTAAGAGATCATTCAATTTCTTCATTGGCTCGCGAGCTTATCGATCGTGCGAACACGATCGCGATTCGGCGGCGCAGATAGCGAAACGTTTCGCGATTTATTTATACATACAGCGCTGCCCTGACATAACTTCCTCGATTTGAATGTGAAACACACCAGCCGCAAGGGACGCCCCCGCTAAATATATACCGCCCACGTGAATTCCGTGAGAGGGCAAAGCCGACGGGATCGCGGTCGGACGCGAGTGGATCAGGTGAAAATAATCGATTAAAAGGCAGAAACGGATTCGGGGCAAATTATTACGCTTGTCCTTGTCACGTGGACGCGGAGGAATTCAGAGAAACGATTGTGAAATAAAATTGAAATCGCTCGACTCGAACAACTGTTCCCAATATTACATTCATTAATCCAAATTGTCTTTTCAAAGTTTTCGATCGGTGTTTTCAAGCGTTCTGTACTTCGATTCAAAATACAGAGATCATTCGTCTAATAATTATGGATAATCAAAATGCATAATTTTTTAAATACTGCACGCTGTTAAATCGAGTTGATTGAACAAAATTCTTATTATCGACGCCTTCGATCAGAAACACCTTGCGACCGCTACTTGCACCAGCAATTTTATAACATGAAACTGGCAATGAAACGAAAAGGGAAAGAACGAAAAAAACCACCGACCGATATCAGCGATATAATTAAACAGAAGGAAAAGTATCGATCTCGATTGCTCGAGTAATATTCCCCGTAAGACGTAAAACAAACGAGATATTTATCGCGCGGAAATTATCGATACATCTCGATCGGGAAAGGGGAACATTGTCGGAGGGCAGGCGGAAAGAATGCACCGGTCGCATGTACTTTCTGATCGTCCGTGAAATTACTTATTGATCAACGAGGGGTCTAATTAAGGAGCTTATAATTATGGACCGTGCGCGTTTCAGAGAAAGTCAACCTAATTAATTATCGCTCCTAATTACAGGAATCTCGGCCTGTCGTCGAGAAGAGCAGAGCCACGAGGAAAGTTACAATTCCACGCCCAACCGGCAACTGACGGGTCGCTTATCGATTATCGACGCCTCCTTGACGCACTTCCTTCTGCAATTTCAGTCCTTCCAGCATACACTAGTCTAGCAAATTCAGACAAAACGAATTTGTGTAAATCGGCAATAATTCAGCCCTAAATTACATCGAAGCTGCGATATCAGGTTTAATTATCACTCCGCTTTAATTGCAGCGATAATCGCGTCGGCGGAACCTCTTTGTCGCGGCTTCGCCGCTGCGACACGAACGAGCCCTATCTCTGTCCCGAGGAATTTCGACGGTTCGCGAGCTGGCAAATAGAAAACCGGCCGCGCACTCACCGCAGAACAATGGCGGGGAAATAAAAACGCGAGGGCGTGCGGATAGACGCGGGATAACTCCCGATGCGAGTACGAACTCGTAATACCCCGGCCGTGCGTTTCGCTGTACACCGCCGAAAGACAACGTGGGCTTTCAGCTGTCCGTGGTCGTCGCACGGATTACGACGACCGTAAACGGCGACTCCGGCGGCGTGCAAACCGCGTCGCGACGCGTCGTTAAAAAGAGGTTCACCTTTGCGAACGTTCCCCTCCCGTTCATTCGGAAGCCTCGATGGATGGCACGCGAAAGGAACAGAACGGAGGAAATTTATTGGCCGGGCGGAAATCCGTTTCGCTGCAGATCCTCGTTCCGTTTCGCGATCGTTACGCGGCGACGATATTTTTCACCATTTCCAAGGGGGGTGCTTTTTGCTCGCGTGCCTTCGCCACGGTCGTGTCCGAGACGAGCGCGAAGAAAGAACGAGGCGATAATCGGTGGAGGGAAGAAATCACGAGATGGTGTCGTTCGTCTACGACGACCGGGGGAAAAAGGACAATCACGTGATTTACGAATCGTGATAATTGCGCATACGCAAGTACTGTACGCGGTTTCGTTCGGATGCGGAGGCTGTTGTAGATTATTGGGACGGATCGTTCGGTTTGATGTGTGGACGACGGACGGTCGATTGATTTTGAGGGCGACTTCCGGAAAACTTGCTTCACCTCGTTTAATTATTTCGATTTATTTTATTTTCGGTAACGGCGAGGTGTATATTTCTTTTTAGATCGAATTCTGAGAATTCGACGCGTATAGCGTTACGTAACTAGTATGTTGGAGATCGTTGATAGTAATTTCAATTATTTGGACGTAAATTTACTCGAGAAGATTCTCGACTAATAATAGGCGGGCAAGTGCGGCGGCCGATACGTTGAAGTTTTGATAGTGATTTCAGATTGAAGAAATCCGCGTGCAGGCTGCCAATATTTACGTACTCCGCGCGTAAATAGAATTCATCAGGCGGCGTAAAATTAGAATGAAATTTTTATAGCGCGCCTAAAATTATTATCGTATCGAGTACGGTATTTAAAGAGCAACGGTATCCTTTATATAACGCGGATGAAAGATTCAAGTTCCGTGTACCCTTTTCGATCGTAAAAGAAACCTAATTATTCGTAGAATTTGTTCCGTGGTGAGTTAGCAAAAATTGAACACGAAACATCATCGTGCAATTTTGCAATTAAATTACGAAGTTAAAGTTAATTAAAGTATCTTACATGTCGTTGAATATTCTACCCTTATATTATTATATAGAATTATTAGCAAAAATTTTGTGCGTGCAAATGATTGTTCTATCAAGAAAATTTCTCCTTTATTGACGCAGTACGTTTAACAAAATTGAACGCCCCAAAATAAAGAAACAAGGGTAGGTAGCTTTTACGAGATACACTTGATCCGTGTTAACGTATTCTTTGTATTCGCAGGTGTTGGCGTCCCTTTACGCTTCTCACAATCGTTCGGAAATGTTTCATCTTGATTCGCGGGAGAACAAATAAATTTCTCAGAGTTTCTTCGGAAGTTCGATTAATAACCGAGTAAACAAATCGAGTGTGTAGAAGGAGCAAATGCTTTTTTGTTAAACTTCTTAATGATCCAAGAAATGCTTCCGGAGATATTTTTGTACGCATTTAAATTGTTATTAGATACATGCGATATAAAGAGAAATCATGGATTCCTTTCATTACTGTTAATAAAAATGATTTTACTATATATAATAATTGGATTATTCTTATTTAAATATCTTTCGCTTTAAAGTGAGTACATTAAACTTGCTCGACAAGAATAAGACGAAACATACCGTAATTGATTATATTCGTGTGAAAGTGAAACAGAAAAAGGAGACTATGTTTCTTCTTATATGCAAGCCATTATTATCAGTTATGGCGTTACTGCTGTTGGTCAACCGTTCCTTTACGAATTAGCACACGTGCGAATAATTAAGCGTACTTAACCCAGATTTTCCAAACGCAATTCGTCACGAGATTGAAATGGACATGTTGAATTTAATTTCACCGTGCGTCAAGACGGTGCTCCAACAAAAGACTAGTTTTTCATTGGACAAGATTCCTCGAGGAGAATGTTTGCCGTACATTTATGGCATTTTTTTCTGTTCAATGAAATTTTCATCTTTTCCACGTCGCGTCGAGTTCCGACGCGTGCACATGAAATTATTTCCTTTTTCTATAAAAGCTTCGAGAAGGTTGCTTCGATACTGAGAAGGTGAAAACCTATTACGGCAATCGAACTCCGTTTTACGTTACTATACCTGTAAAAGCTTCAAGGTTTCATCTGGTCGAATAAAATTGCGTCAAATATACTTTAAAATAGGTTAATACGACATTTAAAGGCGTATAACGTTTCGAAATAGGATAAACCGTTCACTATTATAAAACATGCAAAATATTTTGTTCGCTGCATCGTTATTTCACGCGTGAGAAAAGTTTTGGCGTTCGTCGTTCTAACGAGGCGTGACATTACAATGTTAGAGAATAAATTAAACCGGCGGACGATAAACGTCGGAGTTTTATTATACTGCCTAAACGAAGTAATAAAATTCGAACGCGTTACCGATGTGTTACGTATCGATGCTATCGACATCGATATTTTACTTCCAGCGAGATCTTACGCACCTCTCAGGTATTTCGAGATCGTTCGCAGCGTTACTGCCCATAAAGGATATACGAAGCTGTACGAAGTTTGTTCGAATCCCCTGCATCGGGTCAATTGTCTCGTTCGCAATAACGAAGAGTTCAAAGGGGGTGAACGAAGAATCGAACGGCCGTCTATTTCTTTCGCATTGTCGATCGCAATTTGTAATTTGCACCTCGACAGAGAAACGGGAGAAGGCGTTGAGACAGATCGCGACGTGCATAAATAAGTTCTGCTTAAATCGAACAACAACAAAAAGAGAAGCGAACCTCGTTCAACCTGTCGAGGTTAATCGATTTCTCATATTCCTGTGGCGCCATTCGAACCTTGTGTACAGGAAATACAGCCTAAAAATAATTTCGTCGATCTTTCGAAAGAAAAACCACCTCCACTCCAAACCCCCCCCCCTCCCAAAAAAATACTTCACACCCGTTCACCGCGGTCCAAAGTTTCAGAAAGGCAAAACGAAGAAAGGACCGAGAGGTAAAAGTCCTGGCCCTTTATCGCGGCCACTATCGCGACCATTGGTATATCTCTATCGGGGCGGATCGTCTGAAAATGTTCGACAGCGATCGCCTAGGGCAGAGGAAAGAGAAAAGAATCGTGGATCGCGTTGTACGCCCGGTGCATTTGCGATTTGCATTCCTGCAGGCGTGCACCTCTGCGTCCCGTGGCTATTCGATGGCACAAAGACTGACTTCAGGGTTACCGAGAACTCTTGGCAAGAACGCCGTTTTTCTCTCTCCCCTTCGCTCCTCCCTCTCCTCCCTTGGCCTGGTCTCTGTTCTACCGACTGGCACTCTCCTTTTTGCCTTTTCGACCGGCGAACGCTGGCAACGACCTCGAGAACCACCGCTGGAACAACTCATCGACCTTTCGGCGAGTACAGCTGATCCCTCACCAGCTTCCACTGCTTTTCCTTTCGACGACCGTCCCGGTCTTCTCGATGCCCCCGGTCCGTCGCTTTTTCCTTTCTAGGGAAAATCGAACGACATCTCGCGTCGAGTTCGCGGTCGCAAATATCGCAGGCGTACGACGGTGCCAGACAGACTTGGTCAGCTTGTCTCCGATTCGAATGGAGGACGCAGGTACTCGTAATTCGTCTTGCGGACGGTGGTAATTAAATTGAGGGCGGTATTTAGAGACGTTGATGGGACCGGTTGAAATGTGTAGCGAAGGAAGATGAAAATGACTGGATCGCTTCGAGGAACTTTGATGAATGAAGCGGGAGAGACCGGGAAGGTTTGAGTGCAGTTATTCAATTACGTCTGGCTGTCGAGAAATTAACTGATTGGAATAAATATTTGTTAATAAATTTGTACGATTTTATGCAATTCGTATTTCGTTTCGACACTTGTACTAGTAGATTTATGGGGTTTTGATTTTAATTTTGTTAAGCCCAAGTTTGCATTCCCTTCGGGTAATTCAGTGTTAATTGGACAAATACTTGCCCGCGTTCGCGTACGCGTAATGCAATATTTACGCGCCGTTTCGGCCGGCACGCGTTTCCGAACTGCGGTTAATGTCGAAAAGACTCAATCATGAAATTACTACCCTCGAGACGAAATACCTGTTTGCTCGCCTTTAAAATACAGTTTCACTTTCTCTGCTCGAATTACAGTCTGGCTTTCGCCACCCTCGGCAACCGAATGGGAATGTCGTTCTGGTCGACCTACGAGTGTAACGAAACTTTTCGTCGGACCCGTTCGATTTTTCATTCAACCGTTCCGTTGAAAATTCATTTCGAACGCTTCCGTGTAAATCGATAAATTCCTTTCTCCCTCTCGCTCCGAAGTTTATAATACTTAATTGACTTCGAGCGCGTAACAAATCGATGCGCGTCCCTTATGTATCGGTAAAAAATTATTGCAAATTTATTGCAAGGATAAATCTAATTTTCTGTCGGGGCTATTTTCGGGCGCACGTTTCTGGGGAACGCTGACCCCGTGAATTACGATGAAAAAGAGCTCGGCGATTCGACCGCGAGATTTTTCATCGAGCTCCCCTCCGAACACGATTTTATACGATATGGTTTATGCTTTCGATGGGTAACGAGGATACAATGGCGACTTCTGGGTGGGCTACCGGCCTTAAACTTTTCAATGCAAGCAGGAGCAGGTCTTTGCATCTTGCGCAGCACGCAAGCTACACACATGCCCGTGTACGGAATCGACAGCGACGTGCGCGACTCTCGAATACGGACGATCGCCTCTGTGCAAGCTGGTGCAAGCGAGCTAATCATCGCGAACGAATCGTCGAGGTTGTTTCGTCGTCGTTGAAATAATGAAAAAATTAAGAGAAGGATGATCAAAAATTCCTCCACGAACGAAAGCAGTCATTCGTTTATTTCTACGTCCAAAATTTTGACCCCGCTCCCCGTTGTACATTTCTCCTCCAACCGCAAAGGTGATCGCAAGCTTCGACACTTCGCGCCGCACAATTCCGACTGGAATCGTTGGAAAATTCATTGCCACGCGCAACGAACACATTGCGAAACGGTCGTAAACCGTTCGCACGCACATACCTGACGAAGGAAACGCGATGAGCTCTCGTCGTGTTGCATCTTCGATTTTCACTGCGGCGATGTATTTTCGCTGTTCTAAACCCCGACGGATACCTTTCGCTTCCACTTTTAACGAGCCCGCCTCGCTCGCAGCGCAACGATGTTACGCGTTTCCATTGATCTACGATCGTGCGCGGATCCATAGGTGGCTCTGTTAATCGGTCGAGTGACACGCGGCGCGTTGCGCAAACGCATAATTGATTAACGACGACTAAACTGAAACGGTGCATTGCCCACGGCTGACCCAATTGTCAGCGAGTTACGACTTTCCATTCGGCGGCGAACTATGCCCGCCGACGATACACCGCTCGACAGAGATTGAAGCCGTTGTAATTGAACGTGTCAGGGTACCCGTGTATACGTTCGTGTTCGGTGTCGATAACGTTTAATGCAAACGCGATAAGGGACGACTGAAAGATGAGACTGCGGAATCATCTTTCGCGTGTATCGAACTGCAACAGAGTTTGTTTGCATACATATGTCGAATGTGTTAAACATTCCTTCTTTTTTGTGTCTGCGGGACCGTTGATGCGTAAGCAACAGCAAGAACAATTGTACGAGTGTCCTTTGATTTACCGTGAACGATATTGCACGAACGAGAACGAGAAGAAGAACGCGTCAGAACCGCAAATATATTTCGATGAAATAAACGGGAGGATAATAAATTCCTGTATTCAATGTTCGTGAAGAAACGGTCAGAAGAAAGCCTCATGTCTATTCATAAAATCCACCGATAAATACTTCGGTGTGAACCGGAAACGACGTTGAGGTACCCCGAGAGAATGGACCGAACGGAGATTTATTTGAACGGGTCCACGTGAGAAGTTCCAATTAAAAGGACGTTCACATGGCACCCGGTGAACGTCATACGATTCACCCGGTAAAAATTGCCAATTAATTCCGCCTATTATGTTACGGATTTCTACCAAGGACGGCGAGTTCGCGGGGAACTGGTCTTGCCGGTGAGATTCGATGGCGTCCAGCTGAAATGCCAGGATTTTATTAATTTTTTTCGTTCGTCCGTTTGTCGGAAGTTCGAACGAAAAAGGAACCGGCGGACGAAGCGAGAAAACCGCCTCGTGTTTCTTCGCTTCGGAAGGAGGATTCGATCTGACAAAGGGACAGGGGTTTTAGGAACTCGTCCATTTCCTGCTGGCTGTACCGTGAATTTCTTCCGTTCAAGCAGAATTATAGATTGAACGGGGGATTAAATTGATTTCGCGAATTCGTATAATTCGGATTGACGACGAGGTGAGTGTCCTTCTAGCGAGGAGATTGGTAACGACGATTGTTTGTTGCTAGTTTGAAACAAACACCTTGCAATAAAAATTATGTTTTCGTTTCACCTTTTCTTTTTTGAGTAGCACGATATTAATTCGATTTACGTTAGTACAATTGGGGCAGCGATGCGGGGTCCTTGAATTTCAGTCGATGATTTGTGTGATAATAAATTACTAATTACATTTGATTGGTTCGTTGGAGTGGATCATTTTTATTTCCTTACGTGCTCGCAGCTTGGAGGACTTCCGCTATTATTACGGCGCAAGTTATCTCTGTACAGCATGGCGTAGGAAGGAGGAATTGTGATTGACGTTTCACGGGTGAGGAATATGCATTGGCGAATGTAATTGCTTCCTGTGGGAACGCGGCAAAACCGTGCAAGAGGCTCGACCCATAAAGAACACTCGCACCCAGGCCATTGTATTGTTAAAATTATCGTGCAGAAATTATAATAAACGTTTCGGTCGCGTCCACATATTTTATTTACCCCCTCCGTTTTTATCGGACGAAATACTTGTCTCCCGAACGCACCGAGCAAACTTTTGAACAATACAAAGTTCCACTCCGCGGAACGGAGGTTTCGAAACGGCAAATAGATTGATATACTCAATAATGCTTCGAAAATGATCGAGAATACAATGTATACAGCTGTCGCATCTATGAATTTGAACGCTCGAAAGGACTCGTCACACGAAATTTCCCTCAGAATCCAAAAATCTTAACCGTCGCAGAGTACAAAAATATCGGAGCACGGGAGCCCTCGAAATTCATCGTACGAACGTGATGAAATCAATCGACGTCCAATTTACACAAAAGATCCTCCACAATTGTACCGAGTGTACAAGCTGTTGTAACTAAAAGCGAAATGAATCGAGTCTTAAAAGACCGTCAGACGCCCTCGTGCACCGATTCGTTCGCGCGTCCCCCGTGTTAAAGTTCCGGAATTTATTGTCTCCCTGTGGAACGCGAACGAGGAACACCGTGCACGCGATGATCCCCGACTTGACCGTGGTAAACGAGACTGTTTTATTACGAGGAATACACGCCGTCAAATTTATGGTACGCAGGATGGTACTGGAGATTTGGATTCGCTACTCAAAGAATCTCGCTGAATCAACGGGCCCGGTAAATTTCGACAGTAAATTTCGGCGAAAAAAAGGGAGAGAGAAGGAGGGAGGGAGAGAGAGAGAGAGAGTGCCATGCCTCGTATCCTCTTCCTTTTACCTGCGACTCTTTTGATTTGATAAATCGTACACCCGCGGCTGTTAAGCCCAGCTAGCTTTCGGTATCGGGCCTCGGATTTGTACGACGTGAAAAATGGAGCAAGTGGATCCTTTGGGGGCGTTCAGGTTCTACAGGATGTTTCAGGGATTATGCTAAGATTATACGTAACTTTTTCTTTCTAACAAGGCAACGGGGTTTTGTCGGCGTTCGGTTACAATTCGAAGATTCGATGTTTTTCGGCTTGTTAAAAATTTGACAGTACGATTATTCATGCGTTTATAGTTGATTTGTATGATTTTCCGAATATTGGCGAGCGTTTTCTATTAATTGTATAAATATGTATAAATTTGATAACCAATTATTTTTGTTCTCGGTCAATCCTGAATTTATTTACCTCGTAATTCGTTTGATTAATTATATGTAGTGTCATGAATGAATCTTTCACCAGATAGAGTTCCTTTGCGTGAACAAACGTTTCATCGTCCGAAAATACGACACGTGGTACAGCGAATTTACGAACGATCGAAAACGAGGGGGAAAAAGTCCGCGATAAACGCGAAATATATCTCTGAATTATGACACGTTTAATTTTAGATGTCATTCCGATTCGGTTGCACACGAGGTCGAGCTCGACGAGGATCCTCTTCACAGTGGTGTATCGATCGTGAAACGTGTTTCAGACAGTAGAAACTGCGAACGATATACGATTGACTGATTAAACACAATCGCCGTGAAAACGAGAGCCGATCTGCCGGGGGAATAAAAGAAACGGTCTAAAACTACGGTCACACGAATAAGTTTTTCGACGTTTTCTGCTCGAGCGTGCCCAGTCACAGAAGATTCGCGATATCTTCTGCTCGTTCGAGCAGATAAGTCTGGATTAAACGAGGCCGGAGACTAGCTTAGATACTTTGGAGAAGCTGCTTCCACTTGAATTGTTAGTCCTGATCGAAGATCTAAGGGGATTAGTTGGTAATAAAAAAAAAGTTAGACTTTGATGTAGCATCAGGCACTACAGGTATTATTAAGCTCTGTTATTTATAATTAGAAAACCATTTGACTTTTCAATTGGTACATTATAAAATGATATACGGTAGACATTGAAAGTGGAATTGAAGAAAGCATTGAAGCATAAAATGCAAAAATTCAATACAAGAATAAATACTTGGCGAGTTTCGCGAAGAATCAACAAGAAATTAATCGTTCTAACCGTTGTCGCGTGTTACGAACGGCGAAAGGAAACTGGAACACCCCGATTCGCTTCCGGATTTAGTTATAAACGTACGAAAATTCTCGTCACACCTGGACCAATGCACTAACGAGCCGACAAATAAATAAACCGCCTGCTATTCGGTCGTCGTAACTATCAATCAACCGGTTCGATTATGTAGCTACGGTAGTTTTCACTTTCTACCCACAACCGAAAGAATAAACATTCGACTGCATAAAGAAATTAACGATGACAGGATGAAAAATTTCGAACGAGATATCGGGCATACGAGACGAGCGGACGCTTCAAGCTTTTCAATTAAACGGACTAACAATATCTTCGCCGAGCAAACCAACGTTCTTTTCGCCTTGAATAATTTGCAAGAAATATACGATCGTATATTTGTGTGCCGAAAGTAAAAGAAAAAAGGCAGGAGATGAAAAAAAAAAGTCGTCGTTCTCCGTCCCCGGTGAACGAAACGACACGTTGAATAAAATATACAAACGAACAAAATGTACAAAAAGTTGGCCGACGCTTGGCGATTTTCATAATTGAACATTGCAATATTAATAACCGGACGAAAATTACGAATCCCTTGATAAACTGTTACGGCCGCAGTGAAAGTTATAATGAACGGACAAAATAAACACCTGACACGAAAATTATAGCGTTCACCTGTCGCTCGTATTTAGCGCCGCGACGTTTTACAACGAAAATCGGCACATCGGCGGGCACGTACACCGTGTATACAATGGAAAATCATCGAGTATTCATGAGTCACGATTGTTATTTTAAATATGACAAGACCCGGGAGGGTGTTTGAATTTTAGTCACGACGGAACGTCTTACAATCATCTTTGTCTTCGCCTTCGAGATGGTCGCCGTAAATCGTACGTGATCCCGATGACGGGGTATCCATTACGTGAGGAGTGCACGCATTGTTGAACGTTTGTCGATGCATCGTGTTTTCACGAAAAACGCGAGAACCGAGCTTGTTTGAAAGTAGATTAGCGAAAGACCTATTGTCTTCGCGACGATTACTGGCTATTTAGCATAAATTCAGGAGAACGGGCTAATCAAATAGAACGTGAGAAAATAAATACTCGCCGGGGTTGATTAAATAAAGTTAATTCAGCACGATACAATAAATATAATAAAACTGTGAATTGATTCAAATATTTGTAATGTATTGACATTCTCTCTTTTTTTTTTTTACGAGCATTGTGCATAATTTCGTTTGTCTCTTATTTATAGTTGCGATCATCCTTTAACGAGCAAACGGAATTTGCTTAAATACTCGATGAACTGTTGCCCAAGAGTAAGTGTCATTAATCTGCGCGTGTCTAATTTAACAATGAAATACGATTTGAAGGCGCGGGATCGGTTTCGTTAAAAGATCGGGCTGTTTAATTGCCACGCGAAACGTTCGCGACGAACTGGACGTGGAGACCGAGACTCGACAATCGAGCTAATATAATGATCGACGATCGAGGAAAGTATCTAATCGTAGGGAAACGATCGATCCTTCGAGTGAAACTAATTTGCTGGTAGGCAGCCTGCTATTTGCCGGACAAAAATGAAAACGGGACTCTGTCGGATCGGTTAGTTACCGGTGGCAACTAGCAAGTCAGTTACGAGACTACACGAAATGTTAATCAAGCAATGACGTAACTGACTCTCGTAAACTTAATGGAAACGAATCGAAATATGTAACCTGACGTAACCGTGATCGCCATTTATGTTAGAAATTGGTATCGCTTGTCCGGTGGAACACAGTGTTCTCTAGTATTATTTTCGGTTTCTCCGATACTGCAATACTCTAATAATTGAACCGGTCTCGTTTCATCGACAAATTCCGGGTACTTTTGGATCGCAACGTATAATCCATGAATTAGCATAGTCGTCAACGTAACCGATTAATTATTGCAAAACGGTAGATGTATCGGAATTAATTTTTAGGTCCTGAATAAATTATTTTAATCGTGGGGATTTATTGCAAAATTTATCTGTCGGTAGAAAACGCGTAAAATAGCTTATTTCTTCGCGAAGCTTCAAATTGTGTTCGGATAATCTGGAACATTTTGTTTACTCGATTGAGCAAGTCCGAGGAGCTCCACCGTACTTTTGTTCAAATTTCTATTATTTTTTTTAACTCGACAAAGGTGGTATTACTTTACGTAAGATAGATCTACCGTTTCTTTGCCTTCCTTATTACTTTCTGCCCGCTGTTATTCCGCCGACACCATTAAACGAAAAAGTTTTACGAGCACAGGTTATACATCGTAAACACGTGTCCGGAAATGCTTCTTTAACGGGGTGGATGTCAAGCTGGCCACAAACGCTTGACACGTGTTTTTTTTCTCACAGCACAATAATGCGTAAGACGATATCATGATTAAGCAGTGTCGTCTAGACACTTAACAGCGTTAAAAAAAAAAAAGAAGAATGTCTAACCCGTGAAGCTTCTATTATGCCAATTTTTATTTATCAATGAGACAAGTGATAAAGCACTTCGCTATTTTAACGTCTTGAAACAATTGAACGGCTGGTTCGTCGCAATAGAATTGAGAATAATGCAAACGCACGTTGATAAATTACAGGAAAAAGGTAACTAATTGTAAAATCCGAGTAATCGCAAAATAAAAATTCGAATAATTTAAAACAGCCGTGACTCGGCGCAAAATTTCAATATTTCTACAAAGTATACATTATCGTATTGTCATTGCTCAAAATATCCACGAGTCGAGTCGATCAATGCTTTCCCTAATCAAATTACGCCAAACATGTCGTGCATCGTCTCAATAATACCACCGATAATTACCTACTGAAATTCTTCGAAATTTCGAAGCAAAAGTTCTGCATCGACGAAAAAAAACAGAAGAAATTATTACTTGCACCGTCCAAGGGACACAATTCAAGCGCCCCTTTCACCCCAACAAAAGCGAGCACACCGAAACACCGTCGGTGCAACAAAAATAGAAGTCTAAAAATGGATTCATCGCGGAATCACCATTTCACCGGGCAACAGCATCGAGCGTGCCGTATGTATAACGCTGCAAATAACCGAAGGACCATACGAGTCGCGATATATAAATCGAGTCATCGATCGGGAACAAATCCTCCTGTCTACGCGCACAATGGGTCACACATTGAAATTTCGATCGGGCCGCCACGTCCCGCCGAATCGTCGCGTCGTCGACGGGTGTCCCCTCGAATCTGGTTTACGATCCACTTGTCCGTTCGTTATATCCCGCCCGTGAAATTTTACGAGCTGTCTGGCTGAAATAGCGGCTGCATCCACAGATTTCTCTGTTCGTTTGCCTGGCAAGTCGCTGGAACCGCCCGGGCTAATGGACAAGGACGGGGGTGCACGATAATCGGCCTTTATGAAAGTCTCCCACGCGTGACCATAAATCGTTCCGTTTCTTTGCGAGACGTCAGCGACGAGATCGTACCGTCGCTCCGACGATTCGACCCGCGATGATGTCATTACGCCACGGCAGTATTCTTCCGTTGGCTATTCGGGTCCGCGAATTTTCCGCTCAAACGAGGGTCCGTGAGCTTCGAATTATGTACTTCGCGGCCGTCGCAATTTCTCGAGATATGGTCGATAACTCGCAACTCAAGCGATGCAACTCCGCTCTTAAGATATTCCTGGCGGGTCGGTGCGATCGCGGAAAAATGAACAGCACGATTCACGGAAGATCTATGAATCGGAGGCGTGATAAGAAAACTAATGCGATCGTGATTGCGATCCTAGAAATGTTTCGCGATACCCCGTGAATAAAGATGCGACGGGAACATCAGCGATTTTATATTACTTTTAATCGGTTGTTGACATTTAATTGAAATACGTTCGTTTATTAACGATTAAGTCCGACCTCCGCAATTTTAATGCCGAATGAATCGCGTCCAACGCGATTGCCGACAATTTCGTTTGCACCAATTTGTCGATCGACTATTTGCGACCGATTACCTACTTCAATATGAGAAAAGGAACGCCGCACATGTTCGAGCGACTCGTCCGCGAACTTTAAGGTATTCGAAACCATAATTCCGATACCCACCGTGGAACAAAGCAATCCCCGTAAACCTAACAAGCCGCGACCGCCATAAAGAAACCCGTAATCTCGAAAAGCGAGAAAAACCGAACGGAAAAATCGTTCCCGTTCCTACAAAATAAATCAGATCGGACGAGCGACGATGCGCTCAGGTGAGTAACGGAAAAAGCTTGCCTCTCTACCTAGATATTGTCCAATCGATATCACTCTTCCCGCGTCGTTCGATGAGCCGCTTCGAGTGTTCGCGACAAGAAAAACGGATTCACGTGGGTGAACATTCTTTCTCCCGCATTCTCGATAAGGATGCTCAGAGTCATGAATATCGAAATGTTCGCACGGGAAAATGGTGCCTGGCTTGGAAAAGAACTGTTACGTGGGTCGATAGTAAAGCAAGTGACATCCGGGCCGTCGTTTGCTTACGGAATCGCTATTTTAAAATGAGCCTTGCTCGCCGCGGATAAATTGCGAAACAAATGAATCGGGACGGTCGGGGTCGTTCGTTGGTTCCATCCGATTGTTTGGCCGACCGAACGGTGAAATCAACGCCGGCATTTAGATTCGAACGTTGCAAAATCGAGAGGAACGTGTTCCGAAGCGTGTTTAGACTGGGCACGTTGAAAGAGGATCTGTTTAATTTTACAAGACACCTCGGACTCTTTCGGTGTACTTCGCCCGGCAAATATATGAAATCTTTTGGGAGCCAACGTTGCGTACATACCGAGACACCGACCCACAAAATTCGTTCACGCGAGGAACAGGGATAATCCTGCACGTTGGGCAATTGCACATTTATCGTCGCGAAAACGTTCCCCAACAATTTGTCGTATCTATTTACCGCTGTTCAAATAGGAACGCGGTCAACCTGTTCAGACATCAATTGCCGCGTGTTCGCGATTACACTTCGAATTTCAAAGGATTACTTGGAACTAGATTCTCATCTTGAACCATTCGAATTCTGTTGCCCGAAGCTACTGACCAGGCAGAAGAAGCTGCTAAAAAAATTGCTAGTCTTGTTACTGCAATAATTAAATCACTAATTCAATGAATTACACCGTATACGCTTAGAACTGTACGAGAACAGAAAAATGTTACAAGAATTTTCGTCAACCACACCCAATACATTAAAATCAAAGCTATCCAACGAAACGCAACTGTTCGTGGCGCGAAAAATATTCTAATTGTGCATCTCGAAGCTACGCGGAATTTATTCGCGCTTCTTCAAACACTCGTCCGCGAATAGAATACGGACGGGATGGAAAAAAATCGCTAATCGATACGAGGGCATCGAAAAACTTTTCGACGCGTCGACGATTCCGTCGCGTCGGACCAACGAGACGGCGTATGTATTCTCGGCGCAACAGAAAGCTCATTGTGGTGCCGTTTTCATGGGATGCAGCATCCAGAATACAAGACGTCGACAGACCGCGGTACACATTTCGACGATTTCATCGGCGAAACGTGGACGCATTAGTGCGAAATCGCGCGGCGTTCACGTTCCACGACTGACTAGATCCCTGTACCTGTGTCCAAATCTAATGGGACGAACGGGTTAAATGGGCCTTGTGTCCTGAGACGTTGATCACGGGACGAAAATAGACCCCCCCCCTGTTCCAGGATGTTCGAGCTTAATTGCAGGTTAGGTCGATCGTTATCGATCGTTCTATTTAGAAGGAACATATGGACGATTTCGATGCACGTGGCCGGCGCTGATCAAAGGATCGGATTTTAATCGGTCGATTCACTTCGCGTCGATATCTCGAGGGTCAGCGATAGTCTATTTGGCTTCGTATGCTAACCACCCTCTTTGATTTGTTTGGCGGGCATCTCCTTGGCGGTTTGATTCGTGTATTTTTAATGAGGACAGAGTTATGGGGTGCACGGTGGGCGGTATATTTAGTCTTCGGCGTTGTTTCGAGGTTCGAAGAGCGTCGGAAGCGGATGGTAATAAGTCGACGATGCGATTTTGTTTCGGGGCATTAATGGCGCGCTCTTTTTCAATTTATTTTTCTTTCGTTTTCTTTCTGTTCGATGATAAATTCGGCGGCAGGGGATAACGGTGCGGCAAAAGTGTTTTCAATTCTCCGAATTCCTCGCGCGTTTCGTGGGTAATTCATTAGTTCATTCATAGATTCATTCATTGATGGACAATTATCTGTTAAGGTTTACGCTTGATACACGCGATTTTAACGGGGAACATGAATAAAGTTCTGGACCTCGGAATTGGAGTCAACCGTTTATTACCTTCCGGGTGTACTTGAGCATTTACCTTCGAATATCAGGTATGCACAATAAAAGGGAGAGGAAATAATCTATCGTCAGGTTCAGGAGCTTGATTGATTATGTGCTGGAGACTCGTAAGGAAAGTTCGACGCGCCTGTTCGGTAAGCTTCTATTTTCTGTCGATTTTCTGTACCTTATCGATATTAGATTATCAGAAATGCGATGGTGGAAATGTAAAGCAATACCGTTAAAAAATATTCTCGCTCCCTCGACGAGTATTATTCAGAGGTGTTCCAGATTTGCAAAGATACTATTTAAAGGTGCAGCAATTCCCCGAAGGAAACTATTTAAAAGTGTCTCATCCCTTCAGATATCTTACATCTTTCCACGAATATTGCGCGCAACTGTAGAGTATTTTTAAACATCATTGATAGGTGTTCGATTTCAAGGGAAGCTATTCTTCATTCGTTGAATGAGTATCAATCGAAGGTGTTCCGTTGTTCCAAAAAAATAATTTTAAGACAAATCCCATCTGCCGACCCATCCATTGACAAAACTCTTCCACCCCTCAGGATTAACCCCTTAAAATCGTCCCACTCATACAAAATCTATTCCATCGCAAAGAAATATACATCAACATATTTCCACTCCCACTGACAAGAGTTTCCTACATTCCAGACAATCCCCCACAAATTTTATTACCCCTTCAATATCGCTCGTCTCGTTTCGTTCCAAAATCTCAAGTTTCTCGTTTCCCTGTCCGTTCCTTCGTCTCGCTCCCCCAAAAAATGAACCGCGGGGCAACATTTCCTCCTCGAATAGTTTCAAATACAGTACACCACCGACGACGCCGAATGCACGAGCTGTCCACGTGCGAAAACTGGGTTAAACGACCGATCACTTCGACACGTGCGGCTCTCACGGTTAACCCTCGAGAGGGGCACAGGTCTGCACAACGTTTTTGAAGTCGTTAGTCGATCGCGCGTTGTAAGCAACGGTCAGCAGGGAGTCGAACGCCTAGACACGCTTCTGCGTCTTTCTCCTCGGTACACGCGTGCGAAATCTAATTTTGCAAAAGTGGGTTACGCGCTCGCGAACCCCGCGTCTTGTAGCCTTGCTCGTCGCTCGTCTGGCCCGGCTAAACTCGCGGGTCTCTTTGTTGCGGCGAAATTGTTATTGGGAACGGTTCTCAAATCGGCCTCTTTGTTTCCGACGAATCGGAACGGAAGAATTTGTTTGCATCTCTGCGACGTTCTCGGCAGATTTCATCGGATCTCAGCGAAAAAGGGTGGCGGAATTCTGAGCGGAATGTTAGCTGAGAATTGTGCGGCGGGTACGATGGATGGTTATTAGTAGAGAGGGCGAAGGGAAAGTAATTTAATTTTTGGTTTGATGCAACGAGGTTCGAATTATTGAACTATTTTCCTTTCAGAATTTATTGTTATATGTGATCGAGTTGAAGGTGGCTAATGCTGCAAATAGATGTGGCATTTTTGTTGTTGTTTACGGGCATCAATATTTGGGAACAGTTGAAGAATACATGGAACGTGGTGAAATGAATGTTTCGTGTGTTAATGACGACGCGGATGATTTTATTGACTGCATAATTAGTCTAAGTGGGCAATGGCTGGAAGTTTGTCAGAATTTGTTAAGCATGAAATATGATCTTGAGTCACCGTGCCACCATTGTTCTACTTGGAGAGTTCCATTTTCAGGCATGACTGCTCTTCTGATGTTATAGTTTGCGTGCCAAATTCAGACGTTCCTGGCATGAATGTTTCGTTTATTTATCAGCTGTTTATGGTTTAATGATCCCGTCGAGTCTTTGAATCCGCCGGTTGTTCAATTTTCGACGGTGAACGAATGAAAGAGAGAGAGAAATTAAAACAGTTGATAGACAGGTCGAAAAAAAATTGATTAGCTTAATTATCGGAACTATAAATTCAATTATTGTTCACAGAAATACTTCACAGGGATAAAAGCTGAATAGTTACCACTTATTATTTAATAATTATCATCCTTCTGATGTTATACGTATCAATGGAGAACAGTTTTTCATTAAATTCTAAATAACTCGACTATCTTTGGGTGAAGATCGGGATACTCCGAACGAATAGATGAAAAAAACTTTCGATTATGAGGTCTCGAAACTTATCTGAGCGCAATAAAAGATTCGTATGGTGTTACAGGGTCGGGGTAATTAGGTCGAGTGTCTTGATTCCGTATCGAGAGTAATGACGTTGGGGACTTGGCCTCTCGGTGTTTATGGGTTCCTATTTCTATGTCTGAAAACAGACGTCTGATTGACTATCGGAACCTTGATGCAGCTAAGTTAAAACGCGACCCAGATGGTCCGGAACAGTATTAAATGAACGACGGATAATCGAATTAAATGGCGCAACAAATTTCGAACAATGCTAAACTCATGAACGTTCGACCGAATTATTTATCTCCCTCCTGTTTCGAAATGGATTATTAGCACAGTGGGCTGCAAGGTATCGTCAGAAGGGTTACAATGGGCAACACTGCACACGCGTGATAAGTAGGCCACGAAATATACTTTCAAGCTAAAATATCGCACTTATCGCATGGTCGAAAGTAAACAGCCACTGTCACTCCACTATAAATACAAGTGATGAAACTATCGATCATACGTGTGTACGTACAACGCAACCAAAGATTCAGACGACCTCTTAAAACGAAAAGTTATCCCCTGTCGTTCGAACTGTGCTCCGAAATCGGTTCTGCGCGGCGAACGTAAATCGATTTCAATTAAAATGAAAAGAACACACTTGGCCAGTGCTTAGAAAAATATGTAAAAAAGAGATACATACAGCTGCCAACCGATTCTCAGAAATGAAAAAATTCCACGCTACCCGACCAATTACTGCAATTTTTAGCGACTCGAAAAAAGTCAAGAGTACTATTTGTTTCATTTCTCCCAACGTTCCAGAAGCCACGAAAAATGTTTGAAAATTCTAATTGCAAATCCTTGGCAAACGATATGCTCGAAGTTCTCATTACATTTTTAAAGAACTCCAGTACTCCAACAGAACACGTACATACGTTTCAGCGTCACGTTGTCGCGAGAATAAAATATCTCCGCCTATCGTATTATTTCACGACACGTTTCTCATAGAGTAACGCCACTTCCTTGACGCGTCGTTGGTAAAATGCGCAAGAGACACAGAGGATATGACGTACGAGGCATATTGGCAATAAATTCCTGGGGAATAGTCGCAAATAATTCTCACTCTCTTTCCCCATTGCCGCCGGCCAAAGGGTATATTGTGCCGCAATTTAAAATCCAATAGCAATCACGCGCCTGCTATTTCGAACCGGAGGTTCAATCTACTACGTATGTATACACGTCTTCTTGCGCTGTCAAAGGGTAACCGAGGGTCTCGAATAAACAGCACACGGGATATGCATTTCGATTCTACCCGCATTGCGAATTCATAGATAAACCAATAGTAGATCGATAGAAATTTCAACGATCCTAAGAGAATGGACAAAAATATCTGTTTTCAGCTTCCATAATTATTTAACGAATTGCAGAATTTGTATTATGCCTCGTTTAGAAGATAGCTCGGGATTCATTTCGTGCTTAAGTTGTTTCACTGAGACTGGTGAAATATTTCTACGAATCAATGTCGAACAGCACGCTTGACTTGCTTCCTTCGCCGTGTTACTTTGGACGATCGATAGACCCAGCAACGTTCGATATACGATCGAATCCTCGAGATTTTTTTAAGATACCCATTTGAAGGAGCTGGCATAACGCCCAAGGCTCTTCCGGGTAATGTGCAAAGGCATTTGATGACTTTCAGTCAGCCGCATCAGCAGGTGAAGGGTGTAAAAGTCTCGTAAAACTGGTATCACCTCGGTGTGCTTCCATCACGAATCCTTCTACAAACCTACGTGAACCTTGACTTCGGATTATTTTTACGTTTAACTTCCGGAAAGTCTGTTCTCAGTTCGGTTCGTATATCGCGGCGTAGAATTTTCAATGAAAAGAGAAAAACGGACGGCACGGCTACGATAATTCTATTAAGAATAAACGAATAATTAACTTGCATCGTTTTTGCGACTCGCATGACTTTGTTATTGCAATATATTTTGCCAATCTTCGTCCATCGTAAATTGAGGTGTTCAGTACTATTGTATTGCGGCAAATCTTTGTTGAACACAAAGAAGAAGCGATACCAACCGTGATCGTTTCCGAGAAATAATTTCCATCGATTCGGGAGCGTTTTTAAATTAACGTCGTGGCCACACCAGCGTGAGCACATACAAGGTGTAAATGACAGGCGGAACGCGATAAAGACAAGAAGACGATTCGTGCTTGAAATAACCATGACTGCGTATGACCCAGATCCATGCGGCCAGCCTCTTTGGCACGGTCATGGTCGTGAACGATACCGATTACACGATGAATGCAGACGTGAAATCTGTCTGCTGATTCGTCTAGATAAATCATCTTCAAAGAGGCAGGCTAATTGGATAGAAGATTGTAAAGTCAAATTTGGTCTAATTTCTATTTTTAATCTTCCGTGTTATTAAATAATATGGCAATCGTGTATGATTGTAACTATATTGCAAACATTATAATTCATAATATATTATCACTTTTATTATCATGTTATATTAAATTGTTCATTTTATTTTCTAATCGTTTAGAATGTAATCTGTAGTCGGCATTTATTAGAAAGTGCGGTTCTGCATTTTACGAATAATGACGTGATATGACGTTCGAGTAACAGAATGCAGTGGTTCAATATAGTTACACTCATTTTAAAAACGGTCACTGTTTACTGTTGTAAGTGTCGATCCCCGTTGAATACAGATTGATCGATGTCACGAGCCTTGAAGCGAACTGCGAAAGTGATAGTAATAGCAGTAGGTACGTAAACGGTAATATTGTGCACTTTTATATTTTTAGAAACGTATATTACAATATATCTGGCTGAAGAGTGAAACAAACACACTAGTTTATAAATGTTTCGGCGATCGATCAAATTCTATTTTTAATTACCAACGATTAACCGTCTGAGATTATAAATTTGTATTATTTACTTCTTTTAATATCAATATAAAGTATCTTTCAATTTCGCATTTACTTTTTTATCGAAATATGCGGTTCAGTTTCCCTACGAAATTCGATAAATAAATAACTAAGAAGTAAACTAACAACAAGACCCAGAAGCTGAGGGAATTCAGGCCCAAATCGAGAAAACATTATTATCCCGCATACGAAGATGTCTTTAATACTTCTCAGAAATGTTTCATATTTCTAACATTTTCCCAAGGAATTCGCCAATATCGAAGAAATAGTTTTCCCGAGGAATTTCACATTTTTCACCGGCTGGTTCACCTTTACAGTTACTTAACCGGAAACAATATGCGTTCAACGGCACAAATTAAGATAAAGAAAAATGGCAAGGGGCCTTCGCGAAATTCCGCCAAGATTCACCATACTCGGTATTATTTCAAATCATCGTGCCGCCTCTTGCTTAACGCTGAACATTAACATTCAGCGGACTACTGTCAATAAAAAGCGAGAAATACGAATGTCCTCGCTCGCACCGCGTCGTCAATCTTTCCGTTGAAAGTCGACGGCAAATGCGTTTCGTTTGCTCGCGAGAAAAACTCCAAGATTTAACGCCGCGCGAGTATGAGTTACGATTACGTCTTTTTCCATCCGTCGCAGGATTTCACCCGCTCCATTTCCTTCGTCCGTTCCTTTTTCTACGACGCGGCTCGCTGCAGCTACCGTTTGGAAATGATTTATTGTTCGGGTAGAATGTTCGCAAATATTCCCCCGTTTCTTCTGTTTAAAAGAGAGCAACTACTGCACCGCGCAGAACATTCCGATTCGACTAGATACACGCGTGAAAACCGCCGAGATTCGAAACGCGACCCTTTAAATTTCAGCAACTCTCGTCGTGTAATTCACGTTCCGTCGAAACTATTATAAATACAAATCGCGAATCAAATAAATTCCACTATCCCGAAAGTGTCCTTCGAAGCTAGCCCCGAAGCGATAACATCGGGGAGCTCCAAGCAATAAATTCATTTTACTACCAATTTCGCTCGTTCTTCCCTTGTTACGCGCCCAACATCTATTCGGGATCCCACTGTTCCCTTTTCATCCGCGTACGAAGAAAAGAAATTCACGTGGCGTCGATGGACGTGGCACGAACGCGTGTCGTTGAACCTGAACGAGCCGCGAGGAAGTTCAAATTTCATTCATTAAATTGCCAGGGCCCCCGGCGTCGCGTCGAAAATAGCCGTGCGAAAGAATACGAGATGCTCGTAAAAACATGATCGTAAAGCTTTTTCTGCCCGCGTCATGGGAATGTGCACGCGCGTGAAATCCAGTGGCATCAGTCTGTGCAACTTCCATCCAGAAAATCCTGTCCCTTTCTTGCACGCGTTCGCCGTTACGGCGAAGAAATGAAAACGAGGAGGAGGGCGAGAACGACGAAACGAGGAAGAAATTCGTCGATGCTCGAACCGCACGAACGAAAGAAAGGAAGGGTATCGGTTGGACGGTTTTGATTTGTTTCCCATTAACGAGCCCGCCGACCATCCTCGGTAATTAAATAACAAAGATAAACCCCCACGGCTGCGTTTGACAGTCTATTGCCGACGATACTTTATGTGCGAAGTTAAAGATGAAAAAAGTTACGGCCGGTACGATCACGATTGATAGTTAAGCTGAGCGCATCCGCGTTCGGCGCACCTGGAATATTTCTTACTTTCTCTCGGTTCGCCGTGGACCCACTGGGAAATAATTGCAATGGAAGCTTACGAAAACATCCGACAGACTAGTAGAATTCTTCGTTGGACCGGGGAAGAGAAGCAAGGGAACAGAAAAGTACGATTGAACGAAATGAAACTTTTTCGTTCAATTGCTGAAAAACGTTCCCGTTCGAAAAATGTGTTTCGTTTAAAAAAAAAAAACGCAAGGAACATAGTAATTTCCTTGTTACCATTTCTAATTTGCCGCTCGTGCGACACGCGAATAGATCCCAGTTAGATTGGAGGGAAAATGCAAGAGCGTCGATAAATCAAACGTGTCTTGTACGCTTTGTGCCAACCGGGCGCCAATTAAACTTACATCCTGTTACGCGATTTTCTGCCCTGTCCCCCGATTCGTTTGCAGCCAGCAAACACTCGTCACGGTGTACATTCTCTAACGAGGAGAGCGTGGTATCGCGACTTACAGTCTGTAACACCCCTTTCGTTACGTTCCCGCGAACGGTGGTAAAGAAATTTGAATAAAGAAATTTTCGTGCGATACAAACGTGCGATCTTTCGACTAAAAAACCTTGTGAGAATTTACTCGCAGTAATATCGAATAACGCTTTTGGGGACAGACAGAGTTAATAAGTGCGCGTTAAGGGGCAGCGTTTCATTCGTGAATCGTTCTCTGGGTTCTCTTCCTTTTTAGAGAATTCCTCACCGAATTCGTCAGAGTGTAAAAGATTTACGCGTCGATTCCCTCGCGCTATTATTCTCTGACATCGATTAATTCGATACAGCGCACCGGCATTACCAGCTCGTTCGAACATCATTGCGAATTCGCGTCGATTTCGAAGAATCGAAAGATATTAAAAATAGTTAGCTACCCACGGTGATACGTGTCTGGCAGCCAGAGTGACGCAACGGGAACAGTATCAATGTTTCCACGAGAAGGATTCGTAAAGTTTCTTCTAATTTGTGTTTAATTCAAGCGTGAAATCCAGGAACAAAGTTTTGTATAAAACGGACCGAACCAGTGCTTTTACAAATCTTCGATCAAATTAAATGTAAAACATGAAACCCTCAATTTCTAACTCAATCTTTCATATAGAAAAATTAAGAAACAGACGATTACGAATGCAAACTCTATTTTCGACAATAACATCGAGACTTTTAAATTATGTCCAGATTACAAAGTATTCAATGAAATGGAAATCGTAATTTTTATATGCAAATTCTGAAAAATTCATGTCCTTTGTAAATTTATGAATACTTTGCAATCTGGAAATAATTTAAAAGTCTCGATGTTATTACCGAAAACAGAGTTCAAAGTAATAATATTTACGTCAAATGTTTCACGGTGTTAAACGACCACCGCATATATTATTAATTACGTCGAATTGTGTACGCGCTCCAACATCGACGAAACCCCGAAACGCAGCGGTTTCCTGTTCCTTTCCGATCTTTTACCAGAAGCGTCGAGTTTTAGAGGTGTATAAAGAAATCGTAAATCTCGGATCTCGGAACGCATGAATAACACATAAATATCGGTTACCGTTCGCCCGCCTTCGGTTATTATTTTCCTTCCACGGAAATTCACTGTATACCCCGACGTTGCAAAAATGTCCGTTTCGCCGAATTGCATCTATCAAATATCGATGCGTAATCAAACATAGCGATTTTCGTGTTTGTCGCGAATCCCCGTTTCACGTTTCGCGCCGCATCTGGTTGTGGCTTTACAAATTCATTTTTTGGATAATGTTACGCGGCAAGGAAAAACGATCGACCGATGTTAGAATCGTCGAGTTGAATTTCTGCAACCGTTAGAGTAGAATTTCGAAGCTGCACGAGGTGGTTCTTGACGCGCGAAACGTGCCGAATGTATAGCGTGTATTATTTTTAAAGGCGCGCCTTCAAACTCGAAATCCCATTCAGTGTCGGTCGATCGAACGAAACGAACCGAGCGAAATAAAACGGAGGAAAGCGGAAATAGAAAGATGGTGATCAATGTTTTCCCCATCGTTACTGATTCGTCGTTATCGCGGAAGCATTGCAATGCCCTCGATCGTAAGTAGTGCAACTCGACGCATTGTCAGGCGTGGTAATATCAAGACGCCGCGACAATATCCATGGGTAATGTTCAAACTTTTACGAACCGTTCGAGGAACTTTATTATTCCTGTATTTCGCACCTTAAAACTCTCCGGTAGAAATAGTTGGAGAATTTATTCATTTCATCGCAATAATGGAAAATCGTGCCGAAACTTAATCGATACCTTCTAGTTTCAATGTAGACTGGTTTTCTTCAATAAACGTTCTACGATTACGATTATCATATGCGATGGAAAAGTGAATCGGTAAAATTGAGATCCGGCTGACTTATTCCACGAGCGAAGTGTTCAACTGAGGCGTCTTTGATTAATTTCGCTCGTTTCTCTACGTCGTATTCGCGGAATCGACAGAAAATACGCAACGCGCGCGCAAAACCGTGCGCGGACATCTCCACCCAGTAACTTATGGAAGCAAATTTACTAAAGCTGCCGTGGTCGGCTCGTTTAACCCTTCCGCCGTTCGGTAGATCGATTCACAGGGAAGCACGATAACTCGTTTGTGTCGCGCGTAGTTACGTCCATTGGCGAGGGAAATACAGAGTGTCAAGTATAGACACTTAAATAACGTCATCAATTACCTGGAGGCTTGAGGAATAATTTATTTGCCGACTTTCGGAAGAGTTTTCGGAGTCGAGGGTTCATTGAATGACATTGTGGAAATGGATAATTCTCTTTCGTAACTCGTGAATGAATTTTTGTAACTCTCAAGCATAATAATTTGGTGGGCGATTTATTCATCTTCCATGCTTACAAAAATTCTTTGCTATCTGAGAAAAGTATTGCAAATATTTGAGAAACAAAATCTTGCCGTTGTACGACACCGTTCAGTACACATGGATTATGTTATTCGACAAAGCATGTTGGTTTATGCAACATTCGTATGCAAGATAAAGTTTCCTCGCGTTTCAAACTTACGAAGAAAAAAAATAATAGGGGGCTCGGAAGTCGTCCCGAATAAAATCTGCCTCGTTAACGTTTTTAATATTTTCAAATCACCTTTCAATCTACTATTTCGATTCCGATAATTCCAATCTTTCTTCCAAGAACGATACATAATAATAATCACGGTCGGCACTAAAAATCTATCATGGTTCAGGAGAACTATTCCATTTGATCAGCCTAGATCCGTCGCCTTTCTAATTCTAAACGTTACGCACAGCTTACAGCGCAAGGTCCCCCGAATTCCACGGGTCGAAAAGAGGCCTGTCCTCCCGTTGTCACCTGACAATTCGATACCTCGGGGAAATCGATCGGCAGGAAACACGACGAGATTCATTGCCGAACTCGGCCGAGGTGTTTCGGCGCCACTTGGCCACGCGTTTAGCCAAGATAATCCGGAAACTCGTTCTAGCGTTACCATGGCAAATGTCCAATCTGGATCGTGTGCCATCCTATAGTCGGGCGTCGGCTATGAAATGCATCGAGAATGCGGTCGTGAAAACACCCGCGAAATTCTATAAACGCGTGCAAGGCGGTTTTTTCCGGGTGCTTTCACCCTTTCGAATTTTATCGACGCGATTTAACGATCTTCGCATATTACTCATTTTATCGTTTCCCTGCATAATCGTTTTGCCGTTCGCGACACAATAATTCCTCCATAATTGTTCCCTCGCTTAAGTTTTTGGTCCACAAAATCGAAGTTAAACATAGCTCACTTGCATCTTTGTGTTCCCGTGGTTTTTACCGTGGACTAAAAATCATTCGAGAGGCGCAACACCTATTTCGTCGGTCTTCCAGCAATCTCAAGCACTGACCGTGCTCAACGTAATCTAACTTCGGTTTGCCAGACAACGATCTGAGCTTTCTACACGCCGCGCTCAAGAACGCGGACGATTAATTATCTCCCACTGTCGACCAATACAATGTCGAACCTTGTTCGTGGAAAATTCAATCCACTAAATCATCCAATCCAATATATCTAAATTTCGCTAACAATTATCTGGACAAGGCATCTCGATAAATCGTTAATATCAGATAGAAATCGGTTCGAGTGGAGGAATGTGCGATTATACAACGTGATGATAATCGAGAGTTAGCCGGAGAACGATTGTACGATCAACTGTTCGGATAATCGGTGTCCGGATAACGAACTGCTCGTTCTGCTTATCTAAATCAGCACCGATTTAGTCATGTAATTGGACTGTCGTCGAAATCGAGTGATTTCGAAACACGATTATTTAGAAAGTCGACGCGATCGTAGACGAGAATTCTGTGATGATAAGTTTGTCGATACTTCATCGTGGAAAATGGGAAATATCGAAGCATCAGCGGAAATATAATAAATGATCAGCTGAAACACGAGCGATTTTACTAAATATACATAGATATCAATATACATAGATTAAAACGGATTCTAAAATACACTAAAAGTTGCTTGAAACGGTTCACTGCGCGATTAATCGTTGGAGAAGTAAAATAATTAAAACGATCAATTTCCATCGAGCGTTTAATTCATGCGAACGTAATGCGTGTCCTTGTTCACGAAAAGTCCTTAAAACGTGCCTCGGCACGCTTGCTTGGCAAGAAACGCGCCGAGTATTTTCGCAATTCTGTTTCCCTCTGGCAGCGCGACTTCCACGAGGAATTCGCGAAGAAACGCGACCCCGGAAAGGTTATTTCGTCGATTTCCAAGCAGAATGTGGAAAAATCAATTTCGAGAGAACGCGCGGAATAATTTGACCCGTGTGCGATGCCTCGAAACTGTTACGGGAATGTCACGAATATTCGGAATTGTAATAATGAAAAGAAAGGAAGACAAAAATCGGAGCGAGATCGTTCGATCGTCGATCGAACATAAAATAATCCTTATAAAACTATAAATATGTAAGCATGTACTTACCATGCCGTGGCAGAGACTGACAGTGACGGAGGAGCGTGGATCGTCATCGACGGTTCCACTGTAGAAACAACCAAGTTCAGGACCCGGATGTTCCCTTCTGACAGTATTCTCACTCATGTGAGTAATCTGCGCGTTAAATGGGAGAAAGAAAAACTTACGATAAAACTTGACTGGAAAATAAATAAATCATCGTCGTTACGTTGAAACCAATTTATAACTATTTATAACGATATGATAAAAATGCAGAGAATTCTGAACCGTTTGTTAAATGCATCGCATTGAATGGTAAAGTATCAAGAAATTGTTACGAAAGATGTATGACACAATCCAGATCAGGTGCAATCGAATCCAGAGATTCGCGTAACGTGTTTACAGAGAACATGATCTTTCAATAGATTTTCGAAGGAAATCAGAATTTCAGGATAAATTATTCAATCAGCGAATTATGCTGTTCTCTATGGGGGTTTTAACGCTTCCTCTATCGTGATCTACATGACGAGTATTATGGAACATTCGACGCAGAAGAAACGGCGATAACATCGCATGCATTAGCATAGTAATAACGCGAGGAAGAGGATTTCATTTTTCTGGAAATCGTAACAGCATCGGCGGTAATGTAAAATCATACCTTCATATCAGGTGTGGAAGCATGTGTTCGCGTTAACACTTTCGTTCGCCAATGATTTTCATAACGGTCGCGATAATTGGTACGTGAAACGTGTTTGCAAATCGATTGTAAATGTTATTGCCTACCTTCATGTTGGGCGATATGAAACTGGAATCGTGTGCCAAACGTAAACGAAAGTGTCTTCCAAAGGCGGTGAACTCGTATTGCGGATGAGGATCCCAAATTTCGGCCTTTGCGCGCCGGAAATGACCGCTGTCGTGCCTCTTGGCCGTCGAAAGTTCGTCACCTGCGAGCAGAGAAATCAATTAGAACGATAAATTAGAATGCTCTACGTGACGCACGGTTCACGTGGATACTTGTCATTCTTTTTTATATAACATAATTAAGAGTACGATCAAAGTACAATAATTACCTTGCTGTATACATATCGGAAGGACGATAGGAATGGAAGTAAAATGCGCAGAAAACTGGGCAGGTACAAATCGAAAGTACAGACGTACGACGATTACGCGATCCAAGAATTATACGACGCTCGAAGGGGTTAAACTTGCTTCGTGCACTTGATGAACGAGGTTAGTGATAGACGACAACTAGTTCACTTGTTGCTAATAATCGCCGACAGTCGCGCCAAGTTGGCAAAGCGACGAGTGATTTGTGCGTGACAAAATCCGCTTGCCGTCTCGTCTAGTCGCGTTGAAACGCGTCGCTTTACCGTTCAGACGATCCTTTTTCCATCGACCACGCTCCCGCCTATCTAGTTTCTCAGCCGGCTGGAAACGCGTTTTACCGTAAAGGCTACTGTTTCATTAACTGTTCCCGGCTCGCGTGACTATTCATTTTCGTCGATTATTCTTTCGCCCAGGGACAGATATGAATCATCGGTATCACTCCACTTCGCCGTTTGCTTCCTCGTGTTAAACGTATCCTCCGAAGCTATGCACGTCTCGGGATTGTTACCTCAGCTCGGACATTTTTTAATCCGACTTGAATTGAACTTGATGAAGGATAAATTGTTGTTCACATACTTGCCGCATCGATTAGCAAAAGTGTCGCATTTGAATGCAATCGGGCAGGAAAATATTTGTGAGCAAAGAAATACAATATACGGTTTAACGAATCGTGGAGTATTACCCTTGAAATGTTAAACTATTTCTCGCAATCGGTTTGGAAAAAAAATGGCAAGAAAGACCAATCAATTCGTCGAGACTGTGACAAATATTATCATTTCTGAGGTGCCACTATGTCCAAATATTAGTGCAATTAAATTACCATGTCCTATTGTGAACGATGTTTAAAAAAGGGAGATGAAAGTATTTCGATGAGAGGGAACTGCAACGCGTTCGTCGTCGATTGCGATCTGGACGAGTGGCGAAGCACATTGCATCCGATTTAAGCTTCTCGGAATGGCGATCGTAAATCGATGCGAAACGACGGTGTCCTTTGTAAATATCTGCTTCCCGTCTCGACGTCTGTTATTTTCTTACTCTTTTTTCCATCCCGGCTCATTGATGAGCCGCCTCGTCTCGCGCAATCGTCTGCTTAACGAGACGAACGTGATCCTGATAAAGGTGGTGCACGCTTGCAACGATACGCTTCGGGAGTCACGCGTTTACACGTTCCGTCATTGGAACGTATGTATGCGCGTGTATGAACGTAATTGGACTAATTTGGATCAGCGTGATCTGAAATGTGGCGCCGATGGGATCGATGATCCCGTGATCGGTCTACAGACTTGCCGTGCACTTACTAGTTAGTGGAAAAATCGAACGTTTATGCACAATTGCACAGTTCGAACGAATTTCGTTTGCACTTCTATCAGGAAAACTTTATATCAAAGATATCAAATGTGGCGCTTGCAAATACGAGTATTTGACCGGTATTTGTTTTCGAAGTAATTAGCAATTGTCTCGAGTTTCCTGCAATACACGTTTCCCCCGTTACCACTGTTTTTACCAATATATACGAGTAAGTTTGGAAGGAAATGTTAGGTACGTTGTTGCATCCTCGACATTTAAACGACACCTGGATAATTTCTGTTTTACCCAATTATCCAAGAAACACGATTCGCAGGCCGGTCCCTGCTGTAACGAGTTAAGTAGAATGCTCATCCGAATGACACTTGGCAATTACCCGGCGTCGCGAGTGGCATAACGATGCCGGAATGGCAATGCTACTTATTTATTAACAATCATCTTAACGGTGTATTGCACGCGATCCATGGAAAGCGTTGCGTAATTTCATTGGCCGAAACTTCCGGGTTTAGATCGTATCTGTTTAGAGGAAATTTATTCCGACGTTTGACCTGCATTTCGACCGGGTAACGTCTTGCCGCTAACGAAAAACGTGACGTCCGATACCGTGAAAGCCTTGAAGGCGCGTTGAGTAATTCTTTTGGAGAAAATAACCCCGGCGGAACATTTTTATACGCACGCGAATGGCACGAGAAATTTGTACGCGAACATTGTACGTCCCTTTTGGATTCCCAATTAAACGATCGACAGCAAATTATAGAATTTATAAACGTGTTTTAGATTTTTCTATTGCAAGCGAAATGATTGAGATGTTGCGGAGTACTTGTTTGCTTTCTTCTTCGAGCCACGAGTTAATAGAAAAATTAATTCAATATTAATTTAGAAATTGTTCCGCGGCAACGTTGCTGGTCGAATTGTGTGTGCATACGATGAATTTCATATTCCAAGTTTTCCACGTGGGAAAGTTATTCGTATCAGAGTACTTGTTTATGTACTTCATTTCTTTTCGTCGCGCCATTCATGATCTTCGATGCTGATCTACGTATACACACTTGAGTGCCGGTATTTAATCATACGATTTATAGTATGCAATTATTTCTCGTTATTATCGACACCGTTATTACAGTCAATACCTTCACTTGAGATAACGCTCGTTGACACGTCGAGTGGCGGTCTTAACGTAATCGATTATCGAGATACGTGTTAGGTAATTAATAGGTATTATCGACTTACGTGGATCCTCATACTGATTCTCGCTGATCTTCATCAGCTCCACGTACTCCAAGTCTGGATTCGGCGGAAACGATCCACTTTTCCCAGATTTATTCCGCTTTTTCGAACGCCTGTCCTCTCTGGGTATCACTGTAACTAAAGAGAACAAGAAATGGTATTAATATATTATAAACAATTTATGAACCATGTTGGGAGGCTTAATTTCCGCCCTTATTTCACTGCGAATATAATTATTGCGTTCAATTATCTCGTTTGCCAACCATTTCTGTACAATAATAAGAGTCAAGCGAACAATGCCAGAATCGCAAGTACTAAATCCTAGCCGAGTATTGGTCGCAGTAACGAAGTCTGACTTAAATTCGTAATAACTAAATTATGAACGCCTACGCGAGAATCTAAACCACTTTAAATAATTATGTACCCAGAACGACATCGAAATCCCATGCCATAGAAACAACCTTACCTATAGGACACTCTTGGCATACACTCCTACCTGATCCTATCAATTGTTATAAATTATTCATATAACAATTCGCCAAGGAGACTAACCACGAACAGGAATTTGATTTCCAAGATTCTCCCATTCTTGCTCCTCACTCTACGACGACGATAGTACGATGACGCGTACTGCGTCAAAGTCGTCCGTACCGAAGTTACCATTCGCAAAATCGCAGGACCTTCAAGGTTGTAAATATCAATGTGGCTTCGTGGAAACCACGAGGTTCGCCTAATAAATCAATCACCGGTGTCACGTCGACGTTCTGTCCAAAAAAAAGGACAAGAACTCCCAATTTCGTGTGTCGTGCAACATTTCGACTTACGCGATGTACAGTACTGCGAGTCGTGGTTCTTAAAATTCGGGAAACGACTTGTTTTCACAGAAAGCTTACACCGGACAGCGACTACTATCGCCATTTGCCAATCGCCATGTACTCAACCCTTTCGCCGCGGTACCGATAACAATAAAACGTCCACGATTTCTGAAACAGTTGCAGATGTTATTAATATTAAAGAGCCGTGCGTGCAAACCTTCAGATACTCCGTTCAATCACCTAAGGTACAATTGATATAAATAATTGCAATAATGACGCATTGCTATGGAGAACGTTTGCATTAATTATCATCAACGAACAGTTTATCGAATATCCGAGGACGTATATAACATATTGCACGGTCTCCGTAGCGAAAGGATCGATGTATTTCGATCGAGAGCTCATCGTACGAGATAAACGTATGTATCGAACGTCCTAAGTACGTTCTCCATGAACGATACGACAGTCGTTGTCTTATCTTAAGTCGATTCGACATTAAGATACCGCGGTACAAATTTAAACGTGAATTTCGCGCGATAACCTTACGTTTCTGCGGTTCGGCATTAAAATTAATCGCTGGTTTTTATATATATATATATATATATGTATATGTATATATAAATTATTTTTTCTTTCGGTATTGAGTCAGATAAGGCGGCAAAAAGAAAGGAATCGATGAGAACGGCGAGTTGCATTGCGCAATCTAGCTGCTTAGAATCGATTAACCGACCTTCCTCCCGCGTGAAGAAAAATCGAAATTCTTTCCAGATATCTCATCAACCTTGATAATTATCGACGGTGCAAGTGTGTGCATTTGCGAGCAGTGGAAACGCAAATGAGGTCTCTTGTCCAATGGTATTGGGTCTGCAACTCTTCCGGCTATGGAATGGACTGATCTTTATTAGCCGGAAATGTGTAACTTCTTCTTTGTTTTATTCTGTTTAAACGAAATAAAGTATTTGGTGGTTTTTTCTTCTTAATATTGATCCGCCTTTTTTCCTACTGATTTGATGTTAGGGGTTCAGAATTAAAATATCTATCGCGATTATTTTATTAAACGGATATATGATAATTGTTTAGAATTTATCTCTCAATATTTCGGTGATTTTTATTTAAGCCTCGGTTACGGAAAATTGAGTATTTCTTGTTTTATAAAGTAAGGTGAATATATTTCCAACTGGCATCAATGTATTATTAATTTTCAATTTTATCGAGCACAGAAGCGTTGTCTTGTATGGATCAAAGAAAATTCTTCATTTCGTAAAGAAGCTGATTAATATAATGTAAAAGATAGTAGAGCGTGACACTTGTGTTTGCATGAATTGTACACGCGAATGTGTTCGCAAGTCATAATGTTAATACGGTTAGTATTGCAAATTGGAGTACGGTGCCTCGTAAAATGATTTCATTTCGCCGCCACTCGAAAGGCTCGAGTAGCCATGTGTATAAACGAAATACTGTAAATAAACAGTGAAGATACATAAACCAAACTAATCAATTTGATTCTCTGTCTGTAAAAACGCGAGACATCGATGAATTGTTGAACTTGCCCCGATCGCGAAACAGTTCTCAATATCCGTGGCGAAAACTATAATTGCAAACTTCAAATCAACGACTCAATGTAATCCCCTCGAACAACTGAAACATTTATTTCCCACTTCACAGGCAATGAATAAATGTGGTAAATATCGTACAATGCAGCGCAATGGTCGTACCTTAAATCGACGATTGTAACATTTTATTGAGAATATAAGTTTGAAATACGAAATCAAACAGCCTCCAATTAATAAACTAAAAATAACTGTAAGGACGAAATAAATGTACTATAACACAGGATAAACCATTTGGCTCGTCAAAGAATCAAAATCCTACGTCAGCAACAGTAATCTCATATTTTAAAAAAGAGCATATTCAATCATTACGTCAACAATTATCACAATATAACATTACAGATCTGTCAGAACTATTTCGCGTCACGTCAACTCTGAACTTTTGCTCCGCGAGTGACCACTCATCTCCCTACGTCAAAAGCGACCAACCAAAACAACCGAACACCTCACCCTTCCAACATTCCGCCGACCAAATTGCAACAAACAAAGACAAATCGTCACTAACCAATAATACCAAGCAATAATTTAAAAAAAAAAAATAAAAAAAGGCGAGATCCTTCCCTTCTCTCCGTCATTAAACGCGCACAAAGAAAAATGAACGGAACGCTCGTAAAAATTGCCTCGGTCGATCGATAATCGATTCATCCGTTCCACGAAGCAGGCCGATCTGTACGTTGAGTTACGCAAGCTCATTAGGCTGATTCCAGCGACAAACGTCAAACGGTTTCCTGATTTTCAGATAACGAAGTCGATTCAGCGGAAAGGGATGCGAAATTTCACGAGACGCATAGGCTGATTAAACGTCAGACAAGCGTACTGATCGGTGATTGGAAAAATTCTGGGGAGACAGCGATCGGATGGATTATTCGATAAAATATCGTGCCGCGAATTGTTTGATAGAACGGTAGCAAAAGTGTGCTGAATTAGAAAGGCGTTCGAGTTTTGAAACAAGTGTTGGTTATGTACGGGCACGATTGTTGCATATCCTCTGGCATTCGATGCTGTGGGAAAATTGTTACATATCTTCGAATGCCCGCGGTGAAAATAATTCTAACGCAGCAACAATGAAAATTTCACGGAGAAAATGGTGTATTAATCGTTAAAAACATGATACAAAATATTGGAAATGAAAAACTTCTGACGTAGAAATTCTGATAGAAAAATTGTACCATGACACATGGAAATTTTGTTAATATTTCTGGCTAGGGTAGAGTGGAAAAAATGTTAACACACCGTGACGGATGCTTTAGTAAAAAAAATGATAACAAGTTACAAGTTCTCGGGAAGAAATACTGATAAACTAGTAGCATTCTCAAGCTAGAAACTCTTGGAAGTATGTACTATGTACTAATTTGTATGCCCTGTCGGGTAAGCTAATTACGCGCAAGCGGATGAGTGTATACAATAGAGTTGAGTAATTATCCATGGCATTCGACTTGGAAAAACACTGGATCCGATTTTTCTCTGTATCATTGTATGAAAACTGGCGAGACGCGGAATTTTTCATTAACGTTAAAAGATTGATGGGGTTCGATCTGAATGATTTCTCGGAAATTCTAGATCGACTGGTGTTGGCTTTGAAATCGTTGATCGTGTTTTTAATGGATACAGCCGCGGTAATAGTTTTTCTAGATAATTGTATGCAGGTATAATTAGTAGAGTGAGTGGTTTGGAATTCTTCGAAATTAAGTAACTGTATGTATGGTTCAGAGTTTAGATTAATTAACATCCTTTATTGATTGCGTTAGATATTAATCATTGGATTGTTCAACTGCATACACACGTTTCAATAGCTTCGATGTTTGTATATTAAGTTATGGAAATTTTATAATCAAAATTCCAATTGCAAAACGGTAGCGTAAGATCAATAGAAATCAGTCGGATATTGAATGCTTGAATCAAGGATGGTAATACAGTACCATCTACATACACTTAGCTTTCTAATATCGAGTATGCGTGCATGTACTTCTATGTTTGAACTACGCTAATGAGCTGAATGGTTTAATGACTCTCGCAGTACACACATCTGGTACGGAGTAATTACAAATAACCCTTTGTGTAAAACGATTGCCCGCTACCTTTTTATTAAAGCAATATCGGAGCTCGAGGCAACATTAAATTGTAATACTAATACGTAATTTAATACAGTACGAAATAATTTGGACATAAATTTTGGAAATAAAATAATTTATGTTTATGACGAGGACAATTGAGCATTATTTAAATTCCATTGTTCTTATCACTTTGATGCACCAATTCCTTTGGCTTTACTTTGTATTTCTTTTGTAACTCATAACGTTAATAATAACAACAATTGTGTATTTAGTATTTCATGAATAGAGACGTGTCTGTATTTCAACAACAGCTTCGGAAGATCTGAATGTCCAGTATCGCAACGATCTTTCATTTCATTAATCTAACGTAATTCATTCTCGAAACAATATTTACACGCAGCTCGATAATTCGTATACAAACGTTCGTAATACAGGATCCAATTTACGTCGACATATACGTCGCAAAAACTAAAGCAAATACATCATCGTTCAACTCGCGTAATTAATTACGACGATCATCGACGAAGAAAAATATCGGGGGTCAGCCGATAACCTGGTCATTTTTTATTCGCTTTAATGACACAAGTAGTGACTCTTTCGCGCATTGTTTCACAAGCTGTGCAGTAGACTCGTGGCCCGTTTACCCGCGAGTAGCTGAAAACGTTTTTAGATAAGGCAGCCTCGTTTTAATGTGCGTCAATGGACAATCGCGTGCCTTGCTTCTTACGCGAAGTGCATTTGCATTATTTCAATTATTTTCGATGTTAAACATTGCCCCAATAATCTCCCCTACTTTCACGCCAATCCATTTAATAACTCTCCGACCGCAACCCCCTTCGTTTCGCTTATACCAACTCCTTTCCTAATCCCCAGTGCACCCCATCTCCACACACGCAACGTGACATCGAAGACACCGAGAAATCTATACATTCCGAACCTTCTCCAACATATCTCAAATATCTATTTCCAGACGATTTCACGGTCGTAATTGCAGGATCGCAATTATTACAATTCGTTTGCCACGTTCTATTGTCCATCGCGAATTCCGCCTCGCAAGTTATCCCTCTTGCAATCAATTCGACTATCTCAAATCCATCCAAGTGATATCATATAAAAACGAATTGTCCCGTCGAGGGTGAAATTGCTCGAGACGTTCAACCCCTGTCCAACGCTTTCGTCGGCGTGCCGAAATTTCCTAGAGCAGGCTAGTCGAAGCACGTTTACCTTACTGCTGCTGCCCGTCAACCGCGACGTCCAGCTGAAAATCAACGCGACCGTGCAAACAATAGGAGAAATTTCGACGGCCCACTCGCGCGGCACCGTGGCTCGTGTCGCGGAACAAAGGGCCTTTACGTCATGTCCGCGGAGATTAAACGCGCTTACTAAATGTCGACGCGTGGGTGGCGCACTCGACACCGTGCACATTGTACGTACAATTGCATAACGATACACGGCAATGCTCCAGAGGATGGTGGGGGGTGGAAAGGGATACGACTTGGACAACGTGGACGACGGGTTAGGTGCTCGAAGACTGGGGACAAAGATACGCACCGACGACAGGGTTCTGTTAACGCGTGGCGCTGATTCGGCTGTAAATTAGGAGTCCGTTGTGACAAACGGATTTGCCGTGAATACGCCGGAAGGAGAGCGAAGTTAGGCTTAAAATTACGCGCTTCTGTTATCGTGAATGGTAAAGGGATTTTTGAGCGTTTCAACTTTTTTTTTGTGTGATTGGTGAAAGACGGGATCGGAAACAGCGACGAATTATTTTTATTTTTTTGAAATTTAATTACGCACTGCATCGTGTCTCCTTCTGAGATTCGAATGTATCAAAATGTACTGTACGCTTCGATGACTCGGGACGGGGAAATTATATGAATGTTCGATCGCGAGATATACCCGTTCAAACGTCGACGAACGATGCAATTTGTATTTCGAGGAAAGCTTGCCGGCCACCGCGCCAAGACTTTCCTCGAAATCGTTCCGGAAGCGGCTTACCCTTGGAGAAACTTACCGCGTGAAAGGATGAAGGGGCTACGGCCGCGAGAAATATGCGGTCAACCAAGAAATCGAATACTTTTCTCCCAAGACGCTCGACCTTTCTTCCCGCGGCCTTCACGTCCATCCGTGAAACCGCGTTTCGTTTAAACGCCATAAAAAAGTAATGAACCCTTTTTCTCTTTTTATAGCTACGCGCATACTTTCATCTCGGAAGCCCTCCTCGACTCGATTTATCGAATGTCGCTGCGCCACAAGAAGAACCGTCTACAGGTGTCCGTGTCGTTGTCCGTTTAAAATCGAACAGCGACACGTTCGATCGTGAAACAAAAAAACGACGTGTGCCCTTCGTCATCCTAACAGCTTTCCCGAAATCGCCGCAACTCTAGCGAAACAAGAGACCGTTCCCTTGCGAAGGGCTCGAGCGAACGCGACTAATGTGCCGAACGTAAAACCAACGTGTGCCCCAACGAAAAGATGACCGCGTCGATGCACGTTTCCCGAAGGGGCCGTGGACATATTACGTTAGAGGCATGATAAACGACAAACGTTGTCGCGGATGCATGAAACAGGAGAGACGAGACGTTTGACGAGCGGCCAAGACGAAACGGAGTACACATACCTACGCGACGGGAGAATTATTCTAAAAGGACCTGGAGGCGGCAACGCAGAGCCACAGAAAAACGCTTACCGCGTGATAATCCGATATCCCGACACAGGATACAGGATATGGGGTGAGCGATAGACGATATATAGCTGTACGGAGTGGCGGACGGAGTCACGCGTTGTCGATCACGTGAATATAGGGAAGGTTAAGCAGTTCTCATCACTGGACACTGATAGATGCCTTGTCCGACAAAATATGATAAAAGGAAGACCAACTTCTCGGAACGTAACCAACGAGAGCGCATTCTTGAGCCCGAAGGGGATTACTTGCTGACCTCGGGGAGATAGCGAAATTTCGAACAAACGCTACCACGCGGACAAGCGTCTTCATTCGGGTAGCGATCGATGCGATCGTTCGCATTGCAATTGATTGTCTTTTGCGGCGAGGAACCAGGAGGATAAATTCATTTGTATTTATCCCGTGCGACGCAACAGAACTTTGTTTATTGGTTGAAAACGACCAACTCTCGGGCGTTCCTTCGAAATTGCGGACAGAGATTTGCTTCGATGTTTCGCAATACGGTAGAAGACGTTGATTTTCCCTTGGAAACGCTACCAATTTTCTGTCTTTCCCTTTTTGCAAGAAATTTTGAAGCGCCAAGCTACGATTGCAAATATATTATTAAGAAGTTCGAAGGTCCAGGAAACATGCGTCGTGCCAAAGAATTTAGCTCTCCGCGTCGTGTAAAACAAGCCATTTCACCCGTTGTCCCAAAGATTTTTTCACCTCCATGGCAATCACTCCGCGGCAAAAGGCATCGCACAAGCGTCGCGCGAAAACCGACCCCGCCGTCGGAACCGAAGGACCATCGATCGATCTATCCATCGATCGAGTCTGAGCGAGTCGTTGCGACAATCAGCCGCCTCCTGTTTCACCCAAGACCACGACGTCCCGCGACGCTTGCTAACGATCGGGAGGCACCGCGACGTCGACGACAAACGAAACGAAACGCCGGTCAGAGAGGGTTTTCTGAACTGTGCCGTCTGCGTCGGGTCGCACGGCGCCGGAACGCCACGTGTCGTTGAACCGGACGACATTGTTCGACGCGTAAAAGGCCGGCCCCTGCACGCATTCGACTCTTCCCTCGACAGTCTTGCATAAACATTTCGTCTTCCACGGCTCGGACGTGTGCACGCCCGTGTACGTCGGTCACCCTTAGACCGCCCCCGAAGCGCGGAGTGAACGGATGTTATTTCGGGGAATAAAAGTCACGGACCGATCGCTCGTTAACGCTGTAACGATCGTACAAAGGAACCGGGGTGATCGTACCGGATCGAAGGGGAAAAATCGAAGCACCGCGTGCGTCGACGAAACGGGGAGAGCATGTTTCCTTGGCGAATAAAAAATATTTTACGGTCGTGCGAAGCGAAGGGGTTTGTTTGGGAAGGTACAATAAAGTCTTCGAGGGACACGTTCGATCTGATCGCTCGTTTCCTTCTTGTTCCGTCGAATTATTTAAAAGAGGAAGAATTTGATTTCGCGATTGAATAATGGAGTGATTAAGACACTGTACTGTTGGGCGCGTCTGTCGTTCGGTTTAACGCTCCGAAACAGGTGCAATTGAAATAGCGACGGAGCAGAATACATAAAATAACTGATAATAAATGTCCCGGTAAAAAGTGAAATAATAATGATCATACTAACTAGTTATCGTGAAACTTGCACGACCGTAATCTCAATACGAAATTCATGAAAAATTCATAATCGTACGAACGATCGACTTCCGAGGTAATCTTTCATTCGCAAGGTTCCAGGACGACGTTGCAGACGTTTAAACGAATTCTTGAAACGAATTAATCCCGTGGAAATAATTAATCTTCTTATATAAGGTGGACGATTCATTTCGACGATATCATAAATTCTACGTAATACGGTGTTACACCCGAGCGTAATGAGAACTTCATTTGCTGCGCAAACACCGTCGCACCTCAACTCTCTCTCTATCGTTGCATCAACGAGAAGCGTCGACGGCGCGACGTGGACGCGTTTTCCACGGAGCACAGCTTCCGGGCGCGCCGATGTCCCCACGGTTTTATCCCAGGTCAGGATAATACGAGCGGACAGCCGGCCGAATCACGCGGTTGCCAAATAGAACGAGCAGACGAGCCGGTCGCTTCGGAATTTTCACGTGGCCCGCCTTGAATTGTCCAGGCCTCTGTTCCGCCTTTAATTCTGAATCACGATGGAATTTCTCGCGACCGAATAACGCCAACCTAGTTGCGCCGCGAATGAAATACGCTCGAGGGTGGAGAACGAAATATCTCGCCTGTGCACGCGCGTATATTGCTGCGCGGAATTGGCGATTGTCGCTACGCGCAGCGACATAAATCTTCCGCGTCATCGAAGAATTTTAATCGCGGACACGAACATTCCGTGGAGATTTCGTATTGTTTTCGTGTTATTTTCGTGTTATTTTCTGTACAGGGATGTCGATGTTCTATTAAGCTTCGTTGTAATATTTTTTAAACGATCCGATTGTCGACGAGCGTGAATCGCGAACGCGACGAGAATGAAAGATTTTGATACATGGGATCGTTATGCTCGATTTAGGAGTTCGCAGTTAGGCACGGCAAGTCAGGCCGCGACTATTAATATTCATTAAGCCACGTCCAATAATAGTCCTAAGCGCTTCGCTTGTGCATTACGAGATGAATAATATACGTTTACGTTTGCCGTAAATTCGAGAATCGTTTCCAGTTGAAACGTGCCGGTGTTCCTCCTACAATCCGGCGGACGCTCGCGTCGAAAGAAGAATGCAAAGTGAACGCGCATAAACGCAATTCGATTCCATCGAGCCGTTCTAAGAATATCAAACGTATATTTAATAACGCACCGTTCGACCTGAAGCTATAACACCAAATAAATCTAACAAACTGACATCTGGCCATCGCAATTGCTCTCAACTAGAAGTATTCACTTTCGTCGAAAGAGAAATAGAAATGAACGTCTACTTAGTTCAATAATAATTCGATCCTCTCTTAAACAATGAAACTGCTTCGATTTTCAAAAGACGTCACTGTCTCTCGTTAAAAGTACATCCATCGTGTTTCATAAAATGCCGACTTCGTCCCGGTTCGTATTTCCCAGGCGCAGTTCGAACGATTCGAGCGAAGTGTAATAAAGTAATAACACGCGCGTTACAGAGAACGCATTAGCGTAAATTTCAAGAGCATCGAACGATATCGCGCGATCCTGATAGACAGCCGGCCGTGTGCGTGTACAGCTACGGCTATTTTCGCCCGAACTGCCTTAGAAATAAATTACAAGCGAACGACGAATATATCCCGCTGCGAGGTGGCGATCCGCAGCCTGAAGAAAAAAAGAAAAAGAAATGTTTACGGACCAAAAGTTAAACGTCTGCCAGCAATATCTCGCCAGCAGTTTCGGCATCTTTCCCTGTAAAACGCCAAGGTCGCGGTAAAAATTCTTTCCGCGATTCGGATCGCTCGTTTCCCATCGATGGCGCTCGTTGGCATTGCCCGCGATTTTCTGCGCTTCTTTGTGAATAGGATAAGGGATCTGCGAGGGTCGAATGCGGCAATTAAATGATTGGGGTGCGTTGGTAATTAATTGAAATGAAATTTATATTTCGCTTGGATTCGTTCAGATCAGTGGCGGTATCGTTGCGCATGAAATTTATAGTGGAAGAATCGAGATGCGATTTTTGTTGTTTATTGCAAGATCATTGTCGGGAATTTTTTTATTATTAAAAGGAATTTGGACGTTTTATACGACAGGCTACTTTATTTCTATCGCGTTATATTTCAGTTATTATAAAGAAGGACCCGGTCATTCTGAATTTCAACTTGTATCCGTCTTTTTGGAACAACCCCCGTGATGCACAAAGTAAACTAAAGGAAAGTTCGCGACAGTGGACTTTCGAATTAAAAGTCGAACAATGATTGACCTGCACCACTAGATATTTAACTATCCTTTTCGAATATCGTCTGCTGCTTTTTACCAGAATGTTTCTAAGACAACCACATATCATGTTAATCCATGCAGATCGTTCAATCGACGATTGGGGTCGATTTAAACACCATCGGCGTCATTACGAAATATTTCTCACGCCTTAATATCAATTAGAACGTCACGATAACTCGGTCGTTCGAATCCTAATGCAATGATACTCGATACGGTCGAAAACGTGAAACATTTCACCCCCGCCATTATATTTAACGCTCTACGAATTTTCGAACGGCGAGACTGCCGTCTCAAAGGGTCACACGTGTCCTGGATATTTTCCTTTACGATCACCCGTTTAGTCGGACTATCGAAACTCTCCTGTCGACCCAGCCAGAATGTCTCCAGCTGCGTGGCTCAACTTTATTGGCCCCGTGGGCCAACAGAGACGGTTTTCGAACGTACTAGAACCCGCCGGTATATTTGTAGGAAAGTTTATGTAGTCGGGACTCGAACGTGAAATTTATTGTCGACCGGAGGAACCATTTGTCTCTGGTTTACACAAGGTGCTTTTGTTCGCCATCGAAACTGGTTCTGTTACGGGGTGATTATTGTATTTTAATTACGGGATGCGCTTGAATTTTGTTACCTTTAAAATAAGAAAGATGTATTTTCGTGCCCGACGTGTTAGGGTCGAGTAATTTGCGCTCGACGCGGGGCACTTCTTTTCCAAGTCGGGTAGTTTTTGTTTCTCCATCGAAGAAAAACCGTTCGCTCCGCCGATAATCGTCGTGCGGGACATTTCACCGCGACTTCGCGTATCTAATCGCCCCAAGGCTAAAATGCGTACAGAAATTCACGATCCCGAACACTGCCCCGAGTCATACATTATATCGGCGAGCTCTTTCAACCGCGACGAAAGGAACTGATCGACCGGCTGGTGAACGATCGATTGTCGTTTAATGAATGTTATAATTTACGAGATCGCGAGGGCCTAATTTATTGCCGGCTGTACGGACGTGTCCTCGCCGCTAATAATGGCCAGCCGAGTTTGCGTATCGGTTAATTACGGCTAATGACGGAATCCGTGTAATTACCTAAGCTGAGGCGCACTCGATTGCCAGTGGCGAGACAGTTTAATGGAGACAGAAAAAAAGAAAGGAGTACGTATAGAGCGGAATCGAAAGAAAAAGAAGAAATGATTTGGCAGAGAATCATCGCGACAGGAAAACGTGAAAACGGACACAAAAGAAATTCCTATTTAAATCTCACCCTAGTTTGTCCAGATTAATAAAATCTTCCCAAGAACAACCGTCTTGTGAAAAATACATCGCGAATATAATCTAAATTCGAATAATCGTATCTGTGCCACATCTTTATCGGTCGAATTGAGTACGCGATAACAAATATTACGATATAATTGTAATTTAAGAACATTATAATATTTTTCGTGCAACATGCAACAGCCATGTCTCGCAATGATATTACATATAATCAGTCTATATAACTTTAATTGTATAGACACGAATCCCAGCGGTCATTAAGAAGCTGTATCTCATTCTGCAAGTCCACTCGTCATACGACAGTGACGAATGGTGTTCAGAATGACGATTCTCCGTTTAATGTTATATATCTCGGGAGGAGAAGGCAACAGTCGTGCCAGTCTTTTTACCTTCGTCGTGCATGGCTTGCCGCCGCGTTCGCGATACACTTTCGTGTATAATTGTTTTGACATACTTAGCCGGAGAAATGACAAACCGAACGGCGATACGACAGAGATAACGAAGAGGGATCGACAGCAATTTCCGCGCATCGAGCATCACGTATCGATAAATCATCCGGGATCGTAGCGGAGCTTCTTCGTCACTGATTGTGAGCAGGAAGCCTTTTCTTGTCGGAACCGAGAAACCGCTTTTACTGTATTAATGCAGAGACACGCGTGGTAATTTCACATTTGTACAGGTTTTTAAGCGTGTTGGTCGATTTATTTATGTGTAGGTGAATTTGCGTATCAATTGTTACGCTGCTCTTTATTTTTCTGTAAAGGGCAGCATGACATTTTTTATTTTTTGAATTAATAAAAGATGCTATGCCATCGCTGGAAGCAGTGACTTTTTTATTCAGCCCAGTTCGGGAAAGTCGTATGTGAAGGCTGTGGGAAAATTTGGGAAAGCCTGTGTGAAAAGTGTGTGAGAAATTGTGATACTTTGATAGTATTTTTGTAATTTCTACATTATTTCTCTAATTTTCTCGCAATTTTCCATTCATTTTCCTGCAGGCCTCGCCCAATTTTCCCGTAATGGTAAACGAAAAATCGTCCGCTCCTTGTCCTCCTCGTTACTGAGATGTTCGATTGATACACGTAAGAGAAAATCCTTTGGCTGCGAAATACAAGAAATCGCGCGTTAAGTAATTGGCAAACAGAGATTAATAAAGCGTTACGCAAGAGTTTGTTTAACAATCTCGAAAGATGGTGATAAAGAATCGCAACAGGGGCAGCTGTTTGCAATCATTATCTGGTGATTTGTTTGTTGAACGTGTAAACAAAAAGGGAGAATCGTTCGTCAGTTATATTTTGCAATTTATTCTTTACCATTTCATTCGCACTGTGTCGAGAGCTTCGGGCAAATGCTATTTTATATAAATAATTAATTATCTTATTAAAGGTCTACTTATGGACGTATTCCTTACAAACATATACAGCAGAGGAAGAGTAATAATTTTAACGGTTCATTAAGCCCAAGACGAATGCGCATTGACGAGTAATAAAATACGTTTATTAAGTCATTTTATTAATCGATTAAAATATTTTGTACCGAGGAATGCGCGATATGAAAATCTAATTGAATGGAAAACAAGACTGAAAATAACACCGATAGTAAAATTATTTACGAAAAAAACGTCGCAATGTCAAATATCTCCTCGCAATTATTGCATTCCGATAATGCAGCTAAGAAACGAGTCTACCGCGACAATACTACTTGCACAATTAAAATATTTGTCCAATTATTATGAAAACAATCAATACCACGTTTAATAATTTATTCTCCACTTGCCAGGTGATAAGGCTTAACCGATAGAACCGATTTTCATTTTTCTAAATGAATTCGACAGCTTTCTCCTTCAATAATATTATCATTCTTCGCCAAGAAGAAAGCATCGCTGTCAGTGGCCTGAAATTAGCGATTCATTTGTTGGGTTAATCGCGCTTGATAAGACAGGTCAGTTATTCTCGTTGCTCGATTAGCTCTGGCATTTAAGAATTTGGATCAAACGAAAATCCTCGGTGAACATGCGATACAAATAGACGTTGCAGCAAGGGAAGGTGCAAAAGTGAAAAGTGGAGAAGGTAAACCGAAGTGAAGCAGGTTTTGCAACTGTAAACTACAAATCGACTACAAATTATTTTCATTCCATTAAACATGTATTAGCAGAATGTTAAAAATATTTCCTCTAATGTAATCTGCGAACTTAATAACCGTTTATCTGTATCCACCATTTATCATTCATTAATTTGTACGTGCAACGAGGATAGCATTACGATTATCGTTATTATTAATCGACTGTCTAAGGACGAACAAGCGAGAGAGGCTATTAAAGTCAATGGACACTGGCTAGTTCTTTCCTTCAAGAACAATTTCCTTCAAACGAATTATACACGAGTGTTCTCGTACTTTCGCTTCCCTGCACGTCTATGCACTAATCCGAAGACAGAAGATGAATGAAAAATCGGGCAGGCATTCGCACGACGAAAATACGAATCCGATCGGGGATAGCCTCAAGGCTTGACACCTTCGTGCTCCACGGCTTACGTAAAGGTAGAGCCGACTTAATGTAATTCATTCGGACACGCTGAGTTATAAATTATAATCGTGGCCTGTCCGCGATATTGCGATATCTAAAAACGATACACGAACGATTATGTAATTACGCGGCTGCGCGTGGATTATTTCGTGTACACGCGTACACGTTCGATTATCGCCGGCTGTTTCAGCGTGCGCCGCGTGGAATGTAGGAAATGCAAAACGACGGTAAAATGTCGGCAAATATTTGTCTCTGTCAACGGCTGCGTATTTACAAACAAATTAGGAACGAAATGAGGAAACAAGTTCGGGAGAAAAAGTTCAGGTGCGAGACGTGATTTATCAGTGGAAAGTGAAACAAGATGAGTAATGCTCTTCCTTTTCTTACTGCTTTCTTTCTTTTTTCGTAGCGAAGAATCGCGACAATACTTAGCGGTGATTACACCCAGGGTTGGGATGAAGATTATATAATTAGGTTATTAAAATTATATAATATTTTATTCGATTCAAGTTAAGGTTTGGCCGGGCCCTCATATTATCCTATAAGCAATTGCAAGAAGGATTCACGATTGGTATTGAGAGAAGAACTGAAGAAATTTTACGAAATTACTTCCCATTTTGAGAAGTGATTGAGAATATTGAAAGGTTCGCTTATCTTGAATGCACGAAATTATTACACTTTCGCTGTTCAGCCTATGTAATCGCAGTCAATTTTTTTCGGATGATTATTATACCTTAGTTTATTGGATTTTCCTAATGATATTGTATAATAAATTTTATTGATACACAGCAACGAATTACTCGTAACTCTTGGAATTTTTCTTCGATCATTCAAGGAACAGGTTCTCGCTGTTCATACTTTGCGTATCCGGCTAACGACAGTGTAGCGCGCGATAAATATCATTAATATAACTAATTAAATACCGAAACCTGTTGGTTTCTGCTGACTGTGAAATGAAGTACCGAGTAGAATGGGACATTGATTAAGCAAAACCATTAAATTAACTCCATTAAGCCTGAATTTCACTGCTGTACATTTCACTAACTCCACTCTACATTCCGCTATCTTACAGAGTGCCGTAAAATATGCAAAGTGCCATTACATGTCGTTCGCATCTTACGTATGGAAACAATCTAATGGGTTTATGGTTGCCTAAAATAAACTGCGACCAACAAAACGCACCACGCGCAAATTCCACGAGGTACCAAAAATATCGGAACCATTGTTCCATCGCGATGCATACGAATCTAGCAATCACAAAGAAATTAACTTTAAACCAGAGAATTGAACAAAATTCATTCGCCGATGTAAATAAGATACGTATGTACAAATAACGAGAAACGAATAGATAATAAAAAAAATCCTAGAATTCCGGGCACGAAATGCCTGAAACATACCGATACATGTATGTATCTCATTTCCGAATCGATCCTACCGGTTCCAGCCGGCAGTGATTCACAGGAGCAATCGTGGACATGGCAGATTTCTATTTGAAAAGCGACGTCGCGGTACAGAAACGTTCGCTAATCCGAAGAGGCATGAGAGCGTGCATGTAATTTCACCGTAGTCGCACGTGCGTGCATGTCATTCCCTCGGTTGTTGGAACGCATAAAGAGATCCTATTAATAGGTCGCATGCTCGATTGACGGAGCCCCGGTGTAATTTATAAGCTGCGCCGTGACAGTTATTAGGAACAGGCCCTGTGCAATAAGGAAACCGATCGAGCCGATAAACTGCCATCTACGTATACCATAGATCAAAAACAACCCCATTGTGGACTCTTTGTACTATCCTTTTCGTGCTCCATCTATCTTTTTGTTTGTTGTATATTGACAAATTCATGATCTTCGCGGAGAAGTGTTTGCATTTGCGCGAAATGAATTATTCGATGTTTAAATTGAACTAATTTTTCAACGGTTTCCGTCGAGGGCGGATTCGTATGCAATGTAGACGAAATCATGTATTCGTTGTTTTATTTGTCGACACAGCGTGCATACTTTTCTTTAACGGATCGCAATTTTCTCGTCCCTCGATGCAGCCTTCGAGTGCTATTATTGGCTGGCGACAAGAGGTTCCGATTTTATTGAGAGACAGCTATCTGAGGGTAGATATATATTTAGAATGGGAAACAACGTTATAATTGTGTAACGTTTTGCAAGGTAAATAAAATATCCGGGCCACGGTGTTGAACTAACTGCACTCCCATAATAGTTTTCAAAGGGTGGGTTTTACGTTTGCGCTTTCGCATCGAGTTTACATTGAGCTTTCGAATTGCAACGAGCTTCGAGCACCGTACGTGACGGGACTCTGGTAACTTCGCGAAGCCAATTACGCCGCAGGTGGCCAGTGTTTTTCGAATGGTATACTCATGGAAGCGCGAATACGCGAAGGAATTGAATTGAACAGTGTGTTTTTGTCTACAATTCAATAGCTATCAATGATAACCTTTCAATAGAATTAATTCGGTTATCGTTTTGAGCATTGAGAATTTCGATTTGATAATAGTCACGCGTGCTATTCTATTTTTTTCACCACTTTTATTACCTATTTCCATATTAATTAAATATTCCTTCTTTTATCCAACCGCAGAGCACCATCCAATAATATTTATTAATATCGCGTCGTCCAATGTTAATAATGAATTCGCACGCGTACGAAAGGGTTAAGCCAATACAGGTACCTAGAATCGAAAATATCTTGCTGGAAATCGTTCCTTCCACCACAGATTCCGTTCTTCATTCCACTGAGATACAGATAACATTTGCCGCACTCGAATAAGAGCTTCGATCGGGCTTGATCGATAACGATTGATAAATGATTCGCACCGATGCATGTATCGTTTGACAGGCGATATGCATAATATATCATAGCCCATGAATCGCGTACGAATGCCGTGTGTGGTCTAATCGTGGATTCCAACGCACCTTTGTTCGTCTCGTAATTCACAATTTTTCCTGTGGCGCACGAAAAACCAAAATCGCGTTATCAATATCATTACTCTCATAATATTTCGGTCGTTCAAGAATCAATGCGCGCGGTGCATTTCAGCGCGCAGGCAGTACCGTTAAAAACACTAAACAAATGAACCTAATTAAGAATTCAACATTTATCGTGTTTTCCGTAAATTCTGTTAACGAAAATTCACCCAAAATGCTCCAATTGCTTTACAATCGACACGACAACACGTCGCCGGGGCAACGATATTAAATAACAAACGAATAGATCTATTCGTAAATTCATCCCAACGTCTAACCGTTTCTCCCAAGTGCACCGGAATCGAACTAAAAATTCGAAATTGATGCTGCACAAAACGAAGAGATATCGACACCCGTAGTTCTGTACCGACTTTACTATTCGAATTCATCCACCACGCTTCTCGTCCCATTTTACGCGTCGCAACAATTCCCTTTCGTCTGTTCTCCAACTTCTCCGCCCAGCTGCCCACGCAGTCTCAACAACACCGATCCAATCACGACGATCTAATCCGAATAATTCCCGACCAGAGAACTCCCGTTCGTCCACGGTGACTCTTACATTACTACGAACAACCGTGCCACGTGGAAATGCATGCACGCGATCAAAGGTTGCGCTGCTCGAACAGCCGCCCCGTGTCGTCGACGATATTAACGATCGTACGAATACGATTCGAATGTACATGCGACGGGGCTCGCGCAAAGAACATTCCATACGTATCGTCCACGCCGCGAGACACAAGGTGGGCATACGTGCGCGCGTATAATGGATGCGAATCGTTGCGAAAGAGATCGGGATAGATCTGACCGGGACGCCGCTGACCTTTCCGATTCCCTTCTTTGATTCGCTTGATTTCAAAATTGGCACGATTCTTCTATTTTCTCTTCTCGCGCGCGCGAAACCACCGCGTGTCGCAATCGTGTCCGCGGTGTCACTGGCGCGACAATTATACGTGCATTTGAACCCCGTCGACACCGGCTCGGTTATATTTAACGCGGAATTGTATACGGCGGAACGCGTCGACCGTTGCTTCTTTCGCAAGCCAAGTTTTCTCGTTACGCGTGTACTTCTTGCGGAGATCGTTCTCGACACGCAGCTGCCGCGAGACTTTTCTGTTTCACGGATTGATCGTTCATCATACGAAGAAGACGAAACGAATGATCGAAAGCTCTGGAAAATATTTTGTACATAATATTCTTCAAATATTACAAATCTCTCCGCGGCGGAATAATAAAGAACGTCCGGATAATAAATTGCAACCCCGCCGTGTTAAATATACGAAACGAAACGCTCCAGTTTAGAGAAGTAAAAACAATTTGCTCGAAAAACGAGCAACCCCTTCGCCCTTTCCATTCGTCGGACAAGACCTACCCCAATAGACTTGAATTGTTCCAAAGATATTCACCTTTCGACGTGCACGCATCGCGTCCAACTATGCAGAACGATTCGATCCAGCTGAAAGAGGAGAACGAGTCTCGTCTCGATCGACTTTTCATCGACATCGAGTCACCTGTCTATCAGGGGCGCCTCCGAACGGCACCTGGCGTGTCGTCCGCGACGACACACACGGAAACACAGACACGTCGTTCAATTGAATTTAATGTCGCCTCGTTCGACAACCCGTGCCATGATCGCGACACTTTCCCTCTCGTTGTATCGTTTAATCCCCTCGTTATTCGCGTCTGTACATACGTGTGGGCTTGGAATCCATTACGAGGCCCTCTTCTTTATGCGCCGCCACGCGATCTTTCCCATTTAGTATCTAGGAAACTCGTTAGACTACTTAGAGAATATCTAGCCGCGTTCTATGGTCGTGTAGTTGGTGGAAATGATGATTCTCCGAGTTTTTAACGCGCGACAGGGACCGGTGTTCGCGATTAGGCGAATGTCCGAGGGCGTGCGCAGGAATTAGTAACTTTGGAGACGGACGAAATTTATTATTGACGGAGGATAGTAAAATACGCTATGGATTTACTTAGGTAGATTGCAAAGTACCGCGTTTGGATGCGGATTTACAACAGGCGTTTCGAGAGTGGCGGCGGTAGAATGGGAGGTGCAACTCATTGAAGGCAATTAATGGAATTGTAAGTAATACGGATAAATAAACGCAGAGCGCTATTAACAGATATATTATTCAGTTTAACTAGCGAATGTTTCATTATCGAAATAAAGCCTCGTATCTTTCACCCGTGTGATATTTAAATTCGCGAATAGTAACAATGCAGACGTTCGTGTCTGAACAATCGAGATGCCCCGTTTGCTATTATAAAAGATATTATTCGGACCGTCGTATCGCCAAGACTACAATTGGAGGGACCGCGTGTGTGTAAAACGACGAACGATACATTATTAATTCTGGTGCGCCGATAAGGGCAGCCAGTGTCGTGCGCAGCCTCGAATGAGTCAATGTATGACAAGGAATGACAATCGAGGCACCCGAGACTACTAGTTACAGGACCCTAGTCCAAGACGAGCCCACGAATGGAACACCGCTCGATCCCGTGGACTACCCAAGTGGAAACGAATAATTGCCACGTTGATTGCGAACTCGTGTTTTAAACAAGGCAACCATGCGGCAACCTGGTTCGGGATAATCCGCGACTTTCCTTTCGCGCCGGACGATGGTTAAGCGCATTAGAATTTCAAAAACTGACCTGCCTTCGCCGATGGTGGGTTAAGTGGCCATCGAAACGGGGACAGTCCTCGAACAATCGAAATGGAAGGTTCCCCTTCTGTGGTAAGGGTTGTCGATAATTATTCGGAGATCGGTGAACGTTCGACAATCACAATTGGCGGATAGTGCAATATGATTCATTCATAAGGAGAACTCGAAGTCCACCGTTACTCCTTATTTCGAGAATTCTCTATTTTTAACCGGGTTGTTAATATTATACTGAAACACTTTCGACACCTCGTTCCTGACATTTGCGGTCCCCGCAATTCTAAATTGTTCACGCAAGGATCCTCGAAAAAGAAGCATAAATTTCACCGGACCGAAAGGTAGGGACGACAACCTTTTCGCTTTTCGGATAATCTACTAATCGTCTTGGATGTGATTAAAATACAACGCGGGCAAAAGAAATTCGGCGGTGTCGTTTTTATTCGGCGACATTTGTTCTTTCGTAATGTCTTTAGGACCGACGATTTTGTGGAAACGCATCGGTTGGAAGCGTGTTCGTAAAAATGCGTATTCCACAGCAGATCGGCCGGTTTTGTTGGAGGTCGCCGCCAGGCAGTCTACCTGCCGTACACCATCATTCAGATATCACGAACGATTTGCATTTACTTCGCTTTCAGAACGTTTATTCCCCCGTCCCTTTATCTATACTCGTTTGCGGAAACGCGTGCCCGAGGACAGGTGTTGCCTCGATGGATTGTTGCAGAAGACGAAGTACGATTCCAACGATTCCACGTAGAGGACAATTTCATGGAACTTGTAGAACGAATTTTTCCGTAAGAAATAATGAATAAATTGATGGGAAAATTAATTTTCAAATGTAACCATTTCGCCGGCATGCATACAAAAATATTACTCGAATAAAAAAAAGTGAGTTACAAAACACTGTAAAGAACAAATAATAAACTGGACAACAAAAAATTAGTTTTTAAAAATAAAATATCATTTCTTAATTTACGTAAGATTTGAAATAAGCAGCCGCTACGAGACTATAGCGAGTTAAGTTTAAAACCAATTCAGTATCAAATACCTTCAGTTATTGTAAACTCGAGGATCAAATCTAACAAATTTCCTTCGTTACAGTATCGTAGTATCTTAATTAATAGATTCGTAAATTATATTAAAATTGGACTCATTCGAATGAAGGATCGCGTGCTTCATATATGCATTTCTGAGCACGAATCGAGTTGACAGCGAGCTGTCGATACGTAATTTAAAGAAGAAGAAAAAAAAAAAGATGTGAACGAAAGGGTTTTGTGCTCAGACGTGGCGGCGTGTTTTGTTAAACACGTGATATCCGTATCTGCTGGGCTTTGCAGAAATACGAACCATCGCGTCGTACGCACTTTTCGCATCGTTCACCATCGACCAGAACATCGTCGACGGTGCAGAACGATTAGAAACGTCCGTGACGATCGTGCGCGTCGTTTTTCCGATTAACTTTTGTAATCTGGTATAAAAAGGAGAATAGAAAAAAAAAACCGAGAATGAAACATTCGATCGAACTCAGTGTTGACGCTATTATTGAATTTTGCAAAATTCGCGATCCCTCTTATCTCGAAATTCGAATAAATTTGTGTCACCATTCATTCAGTGAACAGACTTTCTTAATTAATTCTTGTACAATTCAATTTCGTATTTCTCGCGCAACTCCATAGAAATATATTAAAGTATTATTTTTATTTGAATAAATGTTCCTTTCGTACATAACATACTGTAAACGGGACCGATTACGAATAAGAATAATGGGTTCAGAAAAATTCCATCGCATTTTTCAAGCAACTGATTGTTTCACGATAATTGCTTGGAATATTTTGCCATTTGAATACAAATGTACGTCGTTGCGCAAGCGAACCAAGTGCTGGTGTTGCGATTGCAATTAATATTAATTGAGAAACCGCAGGAATCATTGTTGCGCGATGCAGATAATTTGGGCGATCTCCTTAAGTCCCCATTTATAAACGAGGAGTCACTTCGGTTTGACGAAACCGGTGAATTAGAATGGAGCAAGTTCGAAATATTGTCCGGTCGTTCGTTCGTGAAATGCCCTCCTGTTATTCGTGTGATAAATTCAATTGGAATGCCGGCATGCAAATCGAGGAATTAATTTGCTAATCGAATCACGAGAGAAGCGACGCCGGATTCCCTAGCCGTTCCAAAGAGAAGACAGCACGAACCAAGAGGACGCCGCTATTATGCAGCGAGGGAACCTATTTAAGTATTTCGTAATCGAGGTTCCATTTAAATTAACCACCTTCGGTCCACCTCATTTGCGTATCGATCGAAGTTACTCTGAAATGTCTGGATGGCAGAATATTTCGTACTGAAGGTATCGTACTGAACCATCGGCTTCGGAACCATAGGTGCCCGAGCAAATTATTAACGGGATAGAATTTCCATTTCCAATTTAGAGATTCGAAGAGATCGAACGCGATTGAAATATGCTGACCATTCAACGTTCAATATTGAAAGTACGCAGCCTAGAAATGTACAATATATTTGAATATTCTAACAGTATACCTCGTTAGTTAAATACTGAATGTCTTCTCGATGAAATTTAAATGACAAACCAAATACACTATGCACGTGTAAGAATAAAATTTTAACAGACGTCAAAAATCATTTTTTCTTGTTCAATTGTAATACTTCGATTACGCTACGTTCGAGAAGAATTATTTCATTGCGACCCCTTGCAATTTCATTTTGTTATCGAACACTTTCACGCTGCGCTTCTTCATCGAAATGCGTTCGATCTGACGTACGATCGTGTTACCGCATCCTTGCCATACAAAAGTTAATCCAACACGCTGAATATGCACGCGTGCCTACGTGCACACGCGCACAACGTTACACGCCTTCGTGGCAGACGTGCTTACACGCGGCTATGCGCGAGGCATTATGCACGAAAGCTCGCATAAAACAGCCAAGATAAGTCTAGAGTTAGAGACACGAACGGCCGCGATTTGATAAAAGCACCTATCCCCGTCAGCATTATTAGAACGGAGCCACCGAGTGCATATCTTCGTTGAAACGTCTATGTGACGTGTATATTTCTCTCGTACAGGATTTAGTATGGTAGGAACGGTAAATTATGTGAACAAAAAAAATAGTGCAAATAAATTGAAACAACAGATAAAACGAAAATAGAAAAATGTTTTCGCTATATGCAGAAAGTGTTCGGGTGTACAGATGACCGGTGTACTCCGAAAAAAATTTAAAAAAAAAGGAAGACCTGTAGAAACAAATAAATTCGCGAACCGAATATGCAAATGGGAATATCGATAAGTCAACGCACGGCTTTGCGATCGTGCCGGGAAGATATCGCACCAGCGTACCGCTATCTATAATCATTAAACTCTTATCTGACGAATTAAAAGCGACACGTTTGCAAGATTAAGAGCATCCAGTCAGACAAACGAAAATCAAACCAAAACCAATAACCCCGGCCAATTACGTTTAAAATTAGAATGCGCCGAATAATTGTCCCCCCGTTCTTTAAATTACGTAACTCGATGCAAATGTCTTCCTTTCAAACGTGCTTGATACACGTGCGAACGATATCGTCGAGATGAAATCGTTCGATTATCGGGCCGTAATGGATGTAGTTGCCGCCAGACGACGAATGTAGGAAGCGACACACGTATTACTTGGCGTACATCGTAAACATTCGAACAGCCATTGCTCTTATCTCGCCGAGTTATCGCTACGATTGCAAGTTCGTCTATTCCGTGACGTCAAGCCACGTTACACGAGCTACCTATAGGATCCAATTTATCTGGCGCTCGACCGTTTCTCGCCACCTTTGCGGGAAAAATAACGATCGAAGCGGCGTGCATACCCGATACAGGTACAGCTGGCCCATAGAGTTCAATATTTTGCAAATAAAGGACGGAGATAACATTACCCTCCCCCCCCCCTCACTTTTTTACTAAAAGAAATGTGTAGAATCCTTTGGTCCACCCCGAAATCGAACCGAACGTCTCCCGAGGAGCTGTTTTCTTCGAACGAAAATCGTGTGCACGCTCGAGAAAAAATTAATTCGTCAAACTCCCGGCCACGGAAACGAGAATTATTCGGCAAACGAATAGGCGAGCGAAATTTGCAATATTCACCGTTGAAACGTTCCTCGGTGTTCAACTACGGGACACTCGGCCGTCTATCAAATCCCGTAACGCGTCCCTGCCATCCAGCTTATCGAATTAACGCACGGGCTTTCGTTGCTCACACGACGGGACAATTTCACGCGTTGGTCGCGCGGCAACAAGCGAAAGGACGCGTCCGGCAATTTCCTCCGTGGCAGGGGAGGGGGGAGGGATCGTTTCGCGGTCGGGCATTAATTTCCGTTTCAATTAAGCGCGATACCGATCGCCCAGCGTGAATAACGATTCCCCTTATCGATCGTGATCGAGAACCGGGGACGCGACGCGTCGTTTCCCACCGAGGCAAAGAAACGGCAAGAAAAGAGAAAACAGAAGGGGGAATATGAAGGAAAAACGGCGAGTAAAAATCACGTCGAGCCGGGAGAACGTCGCGAACGAATCAACGACAACGACAGGGGGGGGGGTGGGGGGTGGAAGGTGCAGCGAAATAATCGACGACTGCGGCAATTAGCGCTCGTTTAATGATCGACGAAGGAATCGGCGCGGATCGAGAGGCGGCGCGGAAGATGCGGCGAGATAACAGACATCAGAGAAACTAATAAACCTCGCGAAATTAGTGTTACGCGCTAGGATCGGACCCTGGGATCGGGAACGAAGGTGTAGGTGAACGTTACGGCGGACGGTGCTATCTGTGAACCCGCGGGAATAATTATGCGTTTATACACGAAGATAGAGACGTTGGGTACGTGTACATTCATTATGGGACTGGTCGGTGGATTCTGCGTTGCTTCGCCTTGGGTACCGTGCGCACGGAGCACGGGGTTACATCGCGATGGGGTTTTCGTTGTGGGATCGAACGAGATTGTTGAGATTCGCAGCCGGCCTCGGGTTAACAATAATTTCCGTGCTGTCGTGTTTTCCGCGCAAAGGGAACTGTCTCGGAAATTGTTTCATTGTTGAATCCGATGAACTTTAATAAAACGAAATAGGGTTGCTACTTTCTTCTCCTTTGGATCTAAATAAAATGTATGCAATCGAACAGAAATTGTTCCTTGTTCCCTGCTGAACCGTATATTCCCACTAACGTTGGAAATAAAATCGCGGAAAATAATCTGGGCACTGTTGGCGCTCCGAAAATCATTCGACACATCGTCAGTGCGATAAATTAACAGCTTCGTTCGGACATTGACTATGGAAACAGGCTCTTGGAGTACTCGGGCCATTAAAACAACGATTAAATTATTCGAAACGAATAGAGGGTCGCTACTGTATAAACAATTAAAATGTTACAGCACACGCGGAACGGACAATCACGCCAATCAAAACTGTTGTACAGGTATGTACAAATATCAAATTTTACCATAATTCGAATGCTGCGGATACGAAGCCATGAACGTACCAGTGACTAATTCGAACGCCAAGATACTCCGAACCTACGATACCGAAATGAATTATTCCTCTGAGTCGTAAGCAGGAACCGTGACTTTCGACTTCATTCCGAATTCCTATCGTCCAGCAATTCCGCGGATAAAGATCTCTCGCCATGACTAACGTCGCGCCTTCCCGAAAATTCTTGCCAGAACGCGAGAGCGGGCAACAAAAATGTACAAGAGGCACCGTTTAGATCCGTTCGTGATTCCTCGGCTACGTCAGAAGAATTCCGTGCACGATTCGTCGAAGCACCGTCAGGTGCACGACGATACGAAACGAGCGTCCGCCGGTCGACGAGTACTTAGGACGTTGCCACAGGTAAGGCAGGAATATGAGTACAGTCGGTTCCGTGAATAAAGGTTTCATGCACGCTACATGAACCGCGCATCCGTGTGGGTGTAAGTGCGGGTGTGGGTGTGCTTTGGAGCAGCGGCCTTACAAGGACGTCTGGACGGTTCTAGCTTTCCCTGAGAGCTGTTGCACACCTTGGCCGCGAGACTAAATGCGTTAACGGATCTTTCGCAACATTGCCGATTTCCACGCGACGATGCGCGAATTAATTCGACCAGCAGTGACGTGTACGTCGACATCGCGCGGACGAACAATTCGGACGGCACCAGGTGCGATCGAATTGTCGGTGACAGTAACGGCGATCGATTCGTTGCCGCGTTCATCGGGTCGATACTTCTTTGCGGGCGCCTAACGATAAATTAGGACAGGATATATTTTATCGAACACGAGCCTGCTGTGCGGAATGCCTTCGCGATCTTCAGTTTCTAATATAATATCTGACGTTTCTAATATCAATTTGAATCCTATTGTCAGCTCGATCGATTATCGACACTCGTCGAACCCTTTCTTCCTTAAGATTAAAGGGCCCGCAGAAATCGCATTCCGTAATCCTTCGCCGACGTTCATAACATATCGTAGCATAATGCACTACGCGCGAATCACCGCTTGGTTATCAAGCAACGAAACGATTAATCCGGGGAACGTGAAAGAAAGAGAGTTCCTACCTTCGTTCGAGAAGCCGCCCTCGTCGAACACGATCCTGGCGGTGGTGGACGTCCGATTCCCTCGTACCTCCGGGTACCCGTTCGATCCGTTCGCATCAGGATCGATCCCTCCGCCCACCACTTTCTCGATCACCTCCTGTTTCGCGGTGCGCACGCCAGTCCATAGTATCACGAGGAATATCACTAGCAGCACGATACTGAGGGCCGCGGCGATAGTCGAGGCGCGATTCGAGATTCGCGTCATGTCTGGCCAGGTACACTCACTTCCTCTGTTTGTCCAATAGTCCTCGGCTCGTCAGCCCATAAAACTGTTCGTCGAACGATCCTGCTGAATCGAAGATCCTCTGAACGGCACCTATCCAAGCGTCGACCACTCCTGTCGCCCGGTCGATCACTCGATCATTTTCGCCCCCTCGAGCCGCGAAGGGAGACGAGGTCGATTATCGCGAGGCACCAGGTCGTTCGCCGCGCTCTGCCACCCTCCAGCGCCCATAGAGCCCTCGCGCAGTTAGATATCCCAAGGTTCCTCCTTCTTCGCGTGCCCCCTCGTGAGTCCTGTTTTTCATTCGCGTACGACCGGCCGGTTAAATCCAACGGGGATACGCGGAATGCCCATTAAGAGGCTCCACGGAGGATCCTCGGGTACGTTTTTCACCGGCAGCTGCACGCCGGGATATTATTTTTCGTCGCTCGATCGGGATAATTGACGATTGAGGCGAGCCGTTTGCCGTGGAGGGGGACGGTCTGTTAAGAGTAGGGCATTTTGAAACCGCGACGATGTACAGAGCAGAGTGTTGCACGTGGGCTACGTGAGAATCGTGGTAGTGATTGATGACGTTCGATGGTACAACGCCGTGATCACCGGAGGCTGCTGACGAGATCCATTTCGGCCCCGACCTGGAAGCAAAAGGTGCGAATATTTTAGCGCTGGTGGTAACGGTCGGTTTGCGTCGTACAATTGCTGGGGGGGGGGGGCGTGCATTCGGAGGGGTGGAAATGAATCGCGATGTCGGGCGGAGAATAATTATTTAATTATCACCGATTACTTTTTACTATGCTACCGGGGCGACTAGACGAATACGTGCACGCGTCTCTCGGACGTTAATCAAAAGTAAATTAGTAACCGCTCGAAGGAGACGGACATCTTCGTCTCTCGCGCTGACAGCGAGTTGCCATTAAGGAACCGACGGAGAGACGCGAAGACACTGGGGCGACTGGAGAACCAATGCGTGGACAAAGGAGAGGATCGGAGGAGAAAATTTGCGGGATCGTGTTTGACGCGAGGGAATGATTTCCACGATGAGATCGTGTCCCCCCGACAGGACGATTCCACCCTGTCGAGCAATTTAACCGCGCGAATCGCCGTGAAACCGATTCGTGACGCGTTAAACATTTACGACGCGGAGTGTCGTTTTCTTATCGGGCGACACGGGAACCGGCGAGCAAATAAATTCGAGACGGTATCTGCAGAAGGAAGAGGAGCGATGGAAGGCTCGCGATTAATCGACTCGTCGCTGATTGGATCGAACAGCCGCGTTAATTCGGAAATAATTGACCGAACCCCGTGTGATAAACCTGACGATATCGCTGGCAAGGATAAAACGACGACAGAAAGTTTACGGAATGTTTTGTACATTTTTTACACGTGCGCTCGTTAAGAGAACAAATATACACGAAGTCGCGAACGATGAGTAACCGTGGAGGAAAGAAGCGGAGGTAAAATTTGAGCACAAAAATTGCAAGATCAAGCTCAATACAGATCGAATAAAATCAATTATGCAAAATCCGATTCCCATTCGACGTCTCTTTATGATCGTCTCTATTCAACGCTTTGTCACAATATTTTTACAATAATGATCAATCATCCCTGGTTTATTCTACGCTAGTTATTTTATACCGTCGGTCATCTCGCATTCAATAAACCTATCGCCAACCATTGTTCTTTTAACGAAATCGAGAACAGACGATTCGCGTGCAAGTGGAGAAACCGCGAAGACGAAACAGACATTCGATAAAAATAACGTCGAAATTGTTTCCTCGCTCGCAGCACAAACGTGTTGCGTATCGTTGAATCGCGAATTCGCGATGCGGCTTCAGACGTGCATTTATGTACCAGCCATTGAGCATTCATTTACGACGAACAACCAGGCAGATCCCGGGGGCGAGACGGGAGAAGAAAAATCGCGCAGAGGAAAACACAGATCGTGTCCTGGAAAAATTCGTTAACCATTATTCCATCCAACCTCGTCCATAGAATTGGGCTTTCTCGGTGGTACCAGTGGATATATGGCCGGTTTTAGTAGCACGTCGGCTACCAGCGTCGGGAATCGGTAATTAGATCAAGTCGGACGGCGTATAAATAGCGTCTCAACGATTTCTTTCATGCGTTTCATCGAACGGTTCTTCGAACTTGTCGACCGAGTCCGTCCCTTTAATTACTCGAAAATAGTTTTGCACTTATTGTTCGTCTTCTCGATTGATGACGATTTTTAGGCGACGAACGTTTCGATTGAAACGATTGATTCGTAGTTTACGCGGATCCGAGGGATTATCGTAACGAACAGTGGTGGAATTTTGGAAAATTGTCCACTGATTTGATGGTTGTATGGATTTGATTGGATTCGCGTAAACGAAGTAGAATAACGTGAAGTTTCAATTGAAATCAGGTGCGGAGATAAATGAGCACAATATCTGCGGGATAAATTATGGAATATGTTCGTTGCAAATTACGACGATAGATTTCTTCGCGCGAAGGAAAATAATGAAAGTTTGTACACAGATGTTCGTGTTACGATCTCCTTCTGCAAGTCAAGCTTGTCTGTCTCTAAATTAGTGGGACGCGACAAGTACATGTATAAGGAAGCTATATAAATTCTAGAAGTGGACATTAATAACGTCATCGGCAACTCGAAACTGTGACAAATAATGTTTGCACCGTTCAGGGGACACGAGCTGGCAAAATTTTAATGCCCAGCGTCGCACGAGGAACTATTACGATTAAACTATCCACTAAATCAAACGGAGTCAATCAACGAGATTGTAAAATAATTCTCAATTGAAACGGGAATGAATTAAGGAGCTCGCGATGTGAACGATATTGCCAAGAATTATTGTATCCGACTGTTTCTAATAGAGGAATTATTTTTTAACAAACCAATGCAACAAGTTTAAAAAATATGAAAGTATCCATAGATCAGGTTACCAATCGGAGCCAATTCTTTGCATATCCGGTGTGCACGACGAGCACCAATAACTCTTGGCCAGCGTTCATTAACATTTATTGATGAAAGAAAACACCATCAATCAAGAATCCAAGAGCGGATTATTCAAGGAGCAACGTTAGCCACGAACAGACCTAACAATCGCCAACATAGAGCTTCGAGAACCTTCATCGTACAATCCAGACTGATCCTGCATCGTTCAATCATCCCAACCATTTTGCTATCCAACGAAATTATTGTAAATGATTTGAAAAATTTCCCGTTTCGTCGTCATTGCGATTAAACGTTGCTTATAATAAATTATAATAAAAAGTGCTCATTGTTTTCACTCGTTGTTCTACTACCGACTAGATTTTGCGAAACAATTTTCTTCTACTATCCAGAGGAACAGTATCATTCGTTACTAGGAACATCTTCGCAATAATTGTACAGAAATATCAAACGTCGAATTATACATAAATTCCGAAATTAACGATACACAGAGGTTCGTATAGAAATATGGAAAATCTCTACAGCGCAAAAATATGCCTGCTCCTCTTTCTTAAACAACAAGAACCAAATATAATCAACAATTGCGAAATTAATTAACCCGCAATAAAGAGAATCCTTAATTCCACACGCACCGGTATCCAATCTCAATGCCGCCAGACTAAATAACTTCGTTCGCACGTTCCGCAAACTAACGACAAACAGCGCGGCGCGTTTCCCCTCGTCCTAACTTCTCGTTTGCTGCCCGCGTTGAAAAATCGACGAAAGCAACGGCACGCCGCGAAAATAAGAGCGGCTGAAACAAGTATACGTACTGTACCTCTGCGGTTTGCCCGCAACATAGTGGCCACTATATTCGCCGCGAAGGTATCGCCGAGCACATAACAAGTAACATAAGCGCGTCTGGTAATGAAAGTTCGAGGGAAACATTACAGAGGCGTGCGGCGTTCGCGAGCCCGCGGCCACGAGACGTTCGTCGTCGACGTCGCGTCGCCGAGTGAAATATAAAAGCGGCGCTCGACGTCGCTCGGCTGCTGACCTCACCAGTCACTTAAGGTCTGGGTCAAACTATTCTCGTCGCGTACCTTGCCTAGCCCGATCCACCGTCGATCGATCAATCGTTGTCTGCGAGCCTCTGTCTGTCGCCTCAACGTGCTGACACACGATTCCGTGGCCACACGTGTCATTTCGAATTGTCGAGGATCCCCTGAGGAACAAGGCACTGGGTATGGTGTAAGTACGTACGCGGTTTGCTGATTCGTAATACGCCCGCTTGTTCGTCGTTGTTCGAATTCTGCTCGGACACGGTGCCGTCGCGATTGTTAACGCGGCAAGCAGAACGGACGAGTTGAATTACGCGCACGCGCGACAAATTATTCGGCGAATTTCTTAACAACAATAACGAAATGCGCTGGAACGTTTTAATAACCGGGGCGTGGAATTCCTTTGCGGAAATCAATTAGACTTAATCGAATCGGCAGATTCGTCTGACTTCGCGGAGCTTCGTTGTCGCGATTAATTTGTCGTGCGCGCGAATCGCTTCGAATAATGCGTGAACTTGTTCGAACGCAACACGATACACGCGTGCACGCGCTGCGCGGCAATAAACTTTCTCTGTCGTTAGAAAAGATCGACCACTTTCGATATTCTTAGGACACATTCCCGCGGACGCGATTTGCATAGGGAAATGTTGGCTGGAGAATTTACGGGGATATACACGAGGCCCGCTGGTGTCTTCCGTCAATCACATGTCCGTTCGCGAAGCAACGAAGCTGCGATTCGCACCGACTTCTATCGTGTCGTTGCACCTTCGATATTTATTCCTCCAAAGTTCCGCGCGACAAGCTCGCGTTGCTCCTACAAGCTCGGGTGTCGGCGACGCTTACAGAATGTGTACTGTTTAATCGTCCACGCACGATCGGTCATTAATATTCAATTAACAACATTGATTTATAACTGTGATTCAATCTGTCGACTGCGTTCAATCATATCCGATCAGACGGCTACAATTATCAATTACAATAATCGATTCGATCGATCCGTATCGTTAGACTAGCGTTAGCCGCGCCGAAGAGTAATGAATTGTTCCCACCTCGAGAATCGACACGAAGCGAATAACAAACCCTTCTTTGTGTCACCAACTTGTTACGATCGAAACGAAACCTCTGTCCAACAATTCTGGCGTATATTTACCTGCTTGCGCGAAACACCGGCCAATCGTACACTGCGTGTACAAATCGCTCAATTTTTCGGCATTAAAGCGTATTTATAGACGCGACACGGCATTGGAATTTATTCAGAAGTCTACGAGAATCCGCGCAACGGGCGCGCAGTTTATTCAGATGCACCGGGTACGAAATTTTCATCACTCTCGATTGAAAGAAGCGACCATCCGTCCGGCCTCGATGAAATTCTGACCCGTCGTCGTTCAAGATTTTCATGCTCGTTGTACGAAAACGCGACGATACGACCTCAAGTTCTGCCAGGGAATAAAGTAACCTGCAGTTGCAGTAAAGACGATACGAGATTCGCGACCTATGCAGACGAAAAACGAATAATGTACAACACGATCGATCGCCTGTCCTAATTGCGTACGCTACCCTCCCCTTTTTTGTTTCAATTCGATATTTGGTATTGGTTTCGTATTTAGTCGCTGGAGAAATATTTCCGAATTCTTCAATCGCGACAATCGTTGTCGCGTCGCAACGTTGTTACGCAAAGGACCGTGCACTTGTCCGGGGTGATTATCAAGAATGCGAAATATTTTTGAGCGATATTGACAATTAACATTATCACGATTATCCTCCATACCGTACGTCCGTTGGGCAATTTTATTAAAAATAGTATCGAGTTTGTATATTGATTTGCAGCAGGGAAACGAAGGTTGAGACTCCGATCCGGCTAACAATAAGTTCCTTAGTAATTTCTTCAAAGTGATTTTCAAGGAAAAAGTTGCTTCCATCGTGTTTCATCTTTTATGGGGACAAGATATCAAGATCTTACATAGGAGAGAAGATATTACGAAATCGGTTGCGATCATTTTAAATGACAACTCAGTTCTTTTTAACACAAGGAGAGGGGAAGAGAGAGAGAGAGAGAGAGGGAGGCTGATAAGCAATGCGATCCGTTCAATCGTATCACACGTCGTACGACACTCACGGAAAACTTTAAAAATAACGCGAAGACATTCATCGGGGCCTTAGCATAAAAGCTCGCGCAGATAACGTACTGTCCCCTTATCGTGCGTTAACCCTGACATCGGATTAAATTGTCACTAGGGATCTCCCAATTTCGGTTCAACTTCAATCTCAATTTCACGAAAGATCTCATACAAACAATACAAAGGCTTTGAATGAAAATTAATAGAAATCCCCGAGACCTATCGGATACCGAAAGCTATACTGAAAGGCGACAAATAAATAATCGCCTGCGATAAAAGTTCCTGCAATCCTGATGTACGTTCATCATAATTATTATCAGTCCCAATGTGTCTCAATGTGTTTCCCAATCGAACGTTAAATATCAATGCGATTTCACGAACGATTTCAATTCGCAGGGAGAAGAATAGAGAGGACGGATGGCCGGCTGGGCGATATTAACGAATACAAAACGTGTCGTTCGGGTCTAAGATCGGCAAACGAGTGTCACGTTACTTCGCAATGCCACGGAATGCAAAATCGACGACGGACGCGGTTCGTCTCGTTGCTTACGAAGGCCTCTCTTCCGTCGTCAATGTCGAAACGTCGAGATCTGAGCCGAGGAACCGGAGAACCGGCACGGTGCACGGATTCAAATTCGCACGCCATCGCCTTTTCATTTCTTTCTGTTACTTTCGTTCCTCTTTTCAAGATTTTGCACGATTCCTCTGGTATGTGCCTAATATAATTTGTTCGAGGAATATTCCGTCAATTTCGTGCAAGTGAAATTACGATTGCACTACGAAGAAGAAAATTATTCTCGTCATCCGGTTCCTTCAATTATATTCACCGTTTCTTTGAGATAAATCAGGTGTACCCTTCGAGCCAACAGGAAGAAATATGATCGACGCGGGCGATATTTCGTGACACAATTTCACAAGGAAACGAGAAACACTTGCTATCCTTCATTTTAGGAAAAATTGTTACAAAGTGCGAGGGCGTTTATAAAATAAAAATCCACGTAAATTGAGTAAATTCGACTATCTTGAACGGATGTATAGTCGTTAATTTCTGATAGAATTTTCCGTCACGAATTGTCAATCTATTTCGTCGAATTTCTCTATTTATCAGGGTCGCGACAATTTTTCCATTGAAAATCCGACAGTCTGTACGCCGTCTAAGAAATAATAAAAACTTCTCCGAATATAGCCGAGAGATTTACGTACGAATTACTATTAAAGATGTTGCACGCGTGAGTCAACTAAAATAGCACGGAAATCGCGTATTTCGAGGACCGTCAAACTCAAACAGGAGTGTTTTCAGAAATACAAGCACCACTCATTGATAACTTGTTTGCCGAGTGTCAGAAAAAAAAGCACACAAAAGCAAAGATACAAGAGAAGAAAGAACTAGAGTGCAACATTAAGTGACACGTGATTTCTCGCTTGAAATCGTGCCGCCCAATTTCTTTTTACCCGTTATTATCGATTTTTAATTAAGTTTCGAAGCGTTGCCTACGAGAAGCCGCGAAGCTCGTTTAACCTTTATTCGCGGCCTTCGGTGTTAATGTATGTGAATCCGAATAATTTAAAGACGGTGCTGCCCGAAACCAAGTGAAGAAAAAAAACGGAATGAAAGTGTATACGCGACACCAAGATGAAGAGAGGAGTAAATAATTTTTTGGGGATCCAGCTACGAGTTTTGCCTCCTTTGGCGACAAGTTTTTTTTGCTTCTCGAAACGACTTCGTGCGATTCTAAATAAATAATGTTGCGTTACTCGAAGTGACGACAAAGAGGCACGAAACAAATATTTGCATACATATTTGTGTGAAATTGAAAATTTCGTTTTAATTCCTTCCGTCTGAGGCATTGAGCGAATACTCCATACAGTACGATATTCATTAAAAAATTCTGTATTTATATGACTCACTGTAGTTAACTAATGTACCAAATCGAAACATGTACAATTTCGTTCAACCTTTTTTCCACGGTGCGACAGAAAGGGAAGCAAGAGAACTATTATATCCTTCCGTGTAACGCAACCTTTTTTTAAAGTATACACATGCCCACAAACTACCTTACGACACGGTGAAACCGTGTACCAATGTTGGCACGTTCCGTGACACCATAATCTTATCACGCACAATAAAATTGTTCTACATGCTGGAAAAGCAACGGAGGCACCAATCTCGTTACAACTATGCTACAAATTAGATTAAACGGTAGAACAGTAGGGAATCGAGAGAAATTGCAGGAAGAAAAATTGTTGTCACGTAACGTCCAATACTTTTTCTTCTTCTAATCTCGCTACGAAAGTACAGTATTAATAGAAGATCTTTACAATATGTGTACAGAACGTTCCGTAAAGTTTTACTCAATGAGCGATAAACGATTATCTGGCTTTCGCGTGGCGTATCATCGCTGACCTTTCATTTAACGCGCCAGCCGACTCGTGGCGGTGGTAAAATTTAGAAGAAATATACGAAGAAAAAGTGAGAGAGAAAAAGGAGAAATAGGAGAGTTTACAGAGATGTGGTTCGAACGAGGAATACCAGAACGAAAATAACACCAACGAAAACAGACTTAACTCAACCGTTCTATCGAATATCTCCCTTATTTTTCAGCACGCCGCGAAATGTCTAAATAAAACAGAGGATCCCTCGATTCGCGGGTAATCTTGGTCTTCAATGTTACGAGGCTGATCTTCCAATAAAATTGACACATGTATACGTATAGGATTCGTTGGGTTCGAATGTTGGGAAACTGGGAAAAACGCGAATCGATAATCAAATCATCTCAAATGGGGCATATTTTAAATGAAAGAAATTCAATTTTCAATTGTTCTATTCTAGTTAACCCTTTGGTTACGGAGGGTGTATATTGGTAATGTTAAGGCCCCCAGATGTCCAACGAATCGTCAGTCAAAAATCTAATATATAAACATTCTCTGCAACGATTTATCGCTATCATATCATAAATTCTAAATAAAGTGTATCCAAGATGATTAACCGTATCATCGAAGTGTTTCAAGTGTTCAACCCCTTAACTGCTTCGATAAAATTTCTTTTCAATCGTTCCCTCTCAGATTCCAATTTATTTGAACCGTCTGCGCCTCGGTTTAGCCGGCTCATCGAGGTCCTACCGTAGTGAACAAGTTGCTTGTTTAATTGAACATTTTCGTTTTCGATTCGGAGCTTACTGAATACAGAGGAAATTGAGCTGAAGTTCCAAGAAACGGCGTATGTACTAGATCTTTGTTTTGGAGTAGCGTGAATGGAGGCAAGCTTAGTATTAGACTTGGAATGTTTTCGTTATTCCCTGGGTGGAGTGCTAGCGTTTTTCAGAATAACTTCGTTGAATTGAGCAATGTAAACACGAGCGGGGCAGTTTTTGTACATAGAGTCATGATTACGTACTATACCCATCCAGAGCACGTAGGAGCCAATGTGTGAACGATTCATCCGAGATTAATGGAAATTCGTGATTTCGATTAAAAATCTCCTGTTAACCCCTCGACGATATTTTAAGCGTTAATAAACAAGTCAATAAGACGTCCACGTTGTACAAATTGAAAACCATGCCTGCTACAAAAATATGCTAATTATATTCGAAGCATTTTGCAGATATTCTGGTAGCTTTCATCAATTGTTCTACGTTATAAGAAATGTATCTGGTCGTTCAATAACACGAGGATCGCTCTGCGATTTCCACTACGGATTAATGGAGCACGCATCTACGGCCCTCGCAAGAGACATATCGATATTTCGTAATGGTCATAATGTTAAGCAACGCATAGTAATACAGAAATAATGTAAAATATATCCAATTATATTGCATAAGATATATACAGAAAAAAACACAATAAAAATGTCAAACGGAGTGGGCAGAAAATTCGAAGCTTGAAGTATTCAAATTCTATTCGCGGTTTAACATAAGTAATATTAATGTAACTTGTGCTCGTCCGAGCTGGACGCGGCGTACTAAAAATAAAATTAAAATATAAATATTACATAAAGCCTCCGCATATAACGAAGCGCCGAATCTAACCGCGTTCACGGTTCGATTTCTCCCGCAATCGATCCGCAAAATTTTTCATGCCCTCGCACGCCCAATTTCGAATTGCACAGGTTGTAAAATAAACCCTGTCCTCTACCCTTTTCTACATCGAACTCAATTAGTTCTTCGAGAACGAACGCTTTCGAAACTCTCTTCCACCGGTGTCTACCTTCTATTCTTTCAAACTAAAGCCGCGAATAATTACGAAAGTCCCGCTAAACTAATCATCCGTGGAATGTGAAAAATATGTATCCAAAACGAGTAACAAATTTCCCTGCGCATTGCACTTTTCTGTGACCAATGTATAACGTTCGCTCTAATTCTCGCGAACTCGCAACTAACAGAAATATTAAAAAAATATCCAAGAGAACTCGTCACCATTCATTTCAAATATCCCGTTAACCAACGATCAATCAAACAACTGCTCTTTAAAAAAAATCAGGATTAATTCTATGGTAAAGGGTGGCTGGTGCACCCCCTCAACGACGATAACTACAAATCTACATTGAATTCTCTCGATAACGCATAAATCCCTATCAAGTTGACTTTGGAACGAACAATATGTGTTATAAATAATTCAAGCTTTTCAACATTGTTATACCTCCAAAAAAAAAAACAAAAAAAAAACGGAAGCCACTGTCATAACGTAACACATAATCGAATGGGCCCACGTGTTCCTCCAACTAGCGTGCCACCTGCTGTACTTAATTAAACCTACCTATTCAACGATCCCGGGATAGATAACCAGTGTCCAGAATCGTACTTTCCTCCCTGACACTTGTTGTCGCACAGTGCTCGCCCGGCCAGGAACTCGTGGATTACATAAGGCGAGACGAATCGTGCAAAGAAACGCACGTGAAAACGAAACGGAACGAAACGAAGCGGCGGAACGTGCGTCGGGGACGACGGCGACGAGAGAAATGAGGCAAAGACACGCGACACGAGCCGCTACCACGCACCGACTGAACGCGAGAACGCGAACAGACCTCTGGTATCGGCCACGAGCAGCGGCGATCTCCCTAACATCGTCCCCACCATGGCGGGCCACGGTGTTGCGTGCTGTGTAATTCAGATGAATTTTTATCTAAGCCGTTGTTCGAATTGAATTACGCTTGTGTGTACAGAAAATACCGGGGCGAGATTCTAGCGTTCGCATGGATCTCCTCTTGTTTTTCCTTTGCCTTTGCGCGACCCGTGCGGCCATCATTTCTTTTTATTTTTGGAGCTACGGCGGAACGTATCCGCGCGGGATGGATCGGACGTTTCTTTCGGGGCAGTTCGATGGGGATACTTGATGGGAAAGTGGAGATTTGTTTTTCTTTTCTTTTTTTTTTTTATGGAGAACGACGCGGATTGTGTTGGAGTGGATTATCGGCGGTATCGGTGTTGGGTGAGTTGTATTCTGTGTTGCGATGCATGTATCGTTGTTGGAATCACTGTGCTCTGTTTCAGCGACACGCGTAATCGTATGGAATTTGTGTATTAATTAAAAGATTTCGAGGGCGGAGAATTAGTAAAGGACTTACTGTTGAGACGAGACACCTGCCGCTTGTGTACTTCCTAGATTATCTGTGTGTAATAGAACGATGTCTTTGTTCGTTGTATGATAAACGTATAGGAAACACCTGTCTTTTTTATCCGTGAACAATTAATTGTTCAGCAGGCGTGTGATTAAGAAGAACGAGACTGAAGTTTATATTTCGTGTGATCGGTGGTTCAATAAATCTGCTTCCGAGTGGTCAGAGTGGATTTTTATGACGATACTGAATTTACAAATGAAATATTGCCCAGATAAATATCGATTTTATCTATTTCTGCGAATATTTATTGCATAAAATCTGTTTCCAAACGTTCGTCGATTCACGATGATAGGATAAGGCGGTCTATAATCTAGCCCATTCGATTGTAATCATATTTATTCCATTTTCTACCGTTTTTCTTTTAATTTACTTATCATTCAGGCGAAATGATTGTCGAATGCAATTCAAATCTGGCAGTGTGCGGAAAGAAGAATGATCGAGACGCCATCTAGTAACGAGTACGAAAAGTATACATTGCCTGCTGTGGTAAAACAGTTTTTGTTATTATGATTGTTAAAATAATTACACTCCAATGTCGTGAAACTAATTAAAAATTGACATGAAATATCGTGAAAAAATTTTCAAATATTCAAATCTAATTTGCAACCACGCGATTCTATTTTTAAATGTTCGCGGGTTCATCTCGACGTGAGAAATCGATACTCGAAGAACGAGTTAACGACCAATCGACATTGTGGACGCGATACGACTGATTGCGAGAGTGATTGAGTATATCGAGTGCCGGGGATAACGAATGGAGAGGGAAATTGCGTATGAATCGGCGCAAACGTATGAATGGAAGTCTTGCGACCCAAACTATGCAACTTTGCTACTACATTTAATAATTTTACGGTTGACAGGAATTTTTCAATTTTTAAACAACTGGATTACATTGATTCAAACGAGAGTGATAATTATCATACATCGGCAAGATTATATTAATCTGCTCCTTCAAACGATGAATTCAAAAAAACAATTCCTAATATCTATATTGAAAGAAGAGAAATGTTTTCAAAGAAATGCAAGTAACGTAGCAAAGCTTGGCAAACAATCCAAATGAAATCGTATTCGCTAATAAATAAAGCCTGCGCCCAAACCTACTTGAACAAACGATTTTATTTTAGAACACAATCAATCTTTCATGTATCGATAACAGCCTTTTCATGTCTATTCAAAATATATTGACATATAATTAACAAAAACTTATACTTATCCTCCAGTTGACGTCTGTGCCCCTACGGAACAATGTTCCATTGACGTTCCAAATCGGGCTCTTCGATCTGCAATACGAAGCATCCCAATATTAACACCTGTCGTACATATTTTTCATAAAATCGTTCAAACCTTCGACGTGAGTTCATCAACGCAAGCCAATCGTATACGAGCCGCAGTTGCGGGCGCGTCCAAACGGAAGTATCCTTTAATTCCAAAATCTTCTCGAGCCGATTTAATAGCCTCCCTTATCGCAAAGAAAATGGACGATGCCAAAAACAGCGGTGGCTCTCCAACGGCCTGAAATGTTTAGAAGAAAAATGAATACTTCAATACAACTGCGTTTCTCTCACCCTCGGGAATAATGTACCTTGGACGAGTAAACAGCTCTAGGATTCGGGGCGCCTTTCAACAACGACACGTTGAATTCTACAGGTATGTCTGCGAAACCAGGCAACTTATATGCACCCGGGCCTTTACTACAAACAGCCCCGTTTCTCAAATAAATCATTTCCTCCAGCGTGAACAAGCCGTATCCCTGCATGAAACCACCCTCGACTTGTCCTATATCGATCGCGGGATTAAGACTTTCGCCTAGATCCATAACGATATCAGTTCGCAGTACCTGCAGGTGAATATTTTCTTTATTGAAATCATCAGCGGGAAGAGATTCATTTATTGTCGGATGAAATAATTCGGCGAGCAATAACGAATTATATTCGTACACATTTACTAAGAAATGCCTTACTTGATGATCACCAGTTAGGCAATCGATTTCCACTTCCGAGCACGCTACGCCATATGTGAAGTAATTAAATGCAGTCCCCGTGTTGGTTTCGAAACAGTATCCTATACCAGGTGTCTTGTAAAAACCGGCTGACGAAAGGCTGATTCTCTCGTTGTAAGCGTCCGCTATCCAGTCTTCCCACGTTCCATTTGGCTTTTTATCTATCACCGGCTTCAAACGTTTCATAATTTCGTTGCAGGCGTTCTGAAAATTTCCATTCAAGTTATTCCACGAATAATTATACGACGATCAGTTGTGTTTGACGTTGGACAGAAGCGAAGTGGACATTTATACGCACCATAACCGCCATACCGTTCAAATCTGAACCGGAACTGGCTGCTGTCGCAGATGTGTTCGGCACTTTGTCCGTAGAAGTTTCCATTATGAGTATTTTATCCGGTCTTATTTTTAATACCCTACTTGCCACCTAAACGTGAGAAAAAGGGACAAAATGTAGAACGGTTTTAGGGGAAAGCGAAGACTAACTAGAATTAAGTAACTCCGATTTGTATACAATGAATGAGACTTGTTAGTGAAATGATTGGCAATGTTAATGTTATGTTATAAATGATTTCCAATGATCAGAACATTGATCAAATTTCATGTGAGTATTCTAAAAATAGCTTTCTTGACAGAACATGCATTCCGGATGATAATTTCCGAATATTTTCTGAATCGTATGAAATTGCAATAAAATAAAATAATTACATGTGATTGTATTAAATTCTATTAAACGAAGAGAACGTAAATGAGATATGAATATGTTAATCGACTGGTCATTGCAATAGGAAAGTGTATAAATATTACTTGTATCATTTTTGTATGTAAACCTTGTCCCATTTCAACACCACCGTGACTAATTAAGACAGAACCGTCCGTATAGACGTGTACAAGTGCTCCCGATTGATTCAAATAGAGTATGGTGTAGGCTATACCGAATTTCGTCGGGACTATTGCCAACCCCCTTTTCTTGTATCTATTTTCTCTATTGAAATATTATTTATTAAAATCAAGCGGAATAAAGATTCATTATAATGTTCCCTACTCTTCAAATTTTCATATCTCTTCGATATGAACATTTTAAACACGGTGTATATATGCATAATCTTGTAATATTCGTGACAAATTAATCGCTTCTATTTGTGAAAATAAAATAAGCAGTAACATACCAAAAAAGCAAAAAATTATGAGACCCATTGATTTTAATTTTGTACGGATCGTAAAAGAAAAAAAGTGCAATACAATTGTAGAAATCTAGATAATATGTAAAAAGAAAAGAGTGAAATACTTGAAACGCAACCTGTTATATTGTTGAACCTGTGCAAGTCGGTCATTATAGTTCGACGATGAAACACACTCGTCCCAGCAACGTTGCACTGTGCAATTAGTTAATGTCTGATTGTAATGAGTAGAATCCCCTTCTTGGTACAGATTCAAATTCGATACCTGCGCACAATAGACATTTCTCTTACTATCTCGAAGTTCGTTCAGGGATTTATAAACATTATTTTCTTCTAATTTGAAAGCACGAGATATACATTGCTAGCTTCGATATTCAGATACTCCGCAATGTGTCTGATCATTGTTTCGCCTAGGAACATTCCCTGCGGCCCTCCAAATCCACGAAACGCCGTGCACGAGGGTATGTTTGTTTTACATACGAGACCGTACACGTCACACGCTGGTACCTTATACGAATTTTCATAATGGAACATTGCACGTTCTAAAACCTACAACAATTAATGCATATATATATTTATATTCAAATGTAAGTTTTCCAACTGTTCGAAATTTAGGCAATTGAAATATTAAGAAGTTAAGCTTTTCAAATATTTCACATTTGGGTTTATCAAATTGTATAAAATAGGAGGTATTCGAATATTTCAAAGTTAGGCTTCGCAAAGATTCAAAATTCAAGCTTCTCAAATATTGATTATTCAACCCTTTGAAATATTAAAAATATTAATATATTAAAATATTTAATTATATTGTATATATATATATAATTTGTGAGGTATAATCCTTTAAAAATGAATGGACGAACTAGTACATATAATTCAAAACGTACCGCGAGAGAAAGATCATGAGAGAAGCCACCGTTGACATACATGAAAACTTTCGCTGATTTAATTAAACCACTGTCATCGAAACCAACTTTATATTTCATCAGAAATGGATGCCTCGTTCCAGTTACCATTATATCCTCGTCCCTGTCCAGCATACAACGTATTGGTTTCTTTAATCTGCGGAAATAACCATTAGGAGTGAACTGTTCAATAATATTGTTATACTTTGTATTATGGTGCATTAAAACTGAACCAATTTTTTACTTATGCGCTGCGAAGGCAACTGGCAAGGCGAGTAACGAAGCACGAGACTCCTTTCCACCGAAACCACCCCCCAATCTTTTTACCCTCACCACAATTTGATGTGCGTGAAGGTTCAATACGTGTGCAATCAGTTTTTGTACTTCCGACGGATGTTGGGTGGAGCAGAATATTTCTATTTCGTCCTCCTCTTTCGGAACGGCTATGGTAGTATTCGTTTCCAAGTAGAAATGTTCCTGCGCCCCCGTTCGAACTTCACCCTCCAAGATGTGTGCCGATTCTTCGAAACCTTTCTCTGCGTCCCCTCTGCTTATACATTGCGCGGTTTCGTTGAAATAGGAACGATGTCTAATAGCATCCTGAAGTCGTTGGGAAACGCGAACGATTAAATTGAAATGTTCCATGGCCCGTATTATTCAGTCACGTTACTTTGAACAAACCTCTATCGTAATTACTACCGGCTCCAAGTCTTCGTACTCGATTTCAACCATCCTGGACGCGTTCTGCGCGATGGTCTGATTAACAGCCACGATTGCTCCGATTATTTGTCCGTGACTAGTCACCTAGCAGAATAACATGCACATCGTTATAAGTGCAATCGAATAAGCACCGGCCGCGAATTCGCCAACGTCCCCCCACATTTTGTTCAATCAGTTCACCGAAGATCGCATACCTTTTCCGACACGAACACTTCCTCGTCGTGCAGCACAGGGCCGTGGTACCGATGCTTGTCCGGTATATCTTTGGCGCTGTAAAATGCTACCACACCCTCCGCGGACAAAGCTTTGGTCGCGTCGATTTTCAAAATTTTCGCGTGTGCTCTGGTGGACAGAACCAAAGCTAAATAATACTCCTCGACGAACTTCGGCATGTCGTCGCAATAAATTGCTTCACCTGTCGCCTGTTTGTACGCGCTCGTGTGAACAATGGTCCGTCCGATTAGATCGTTCGCCTTCTGCCCCTTCGAAACCTAATTCGTACGCGGAAGAAAAATGCACCAGGTCAGATATCGCAATTTCGGTAGGATGTAGAAAGTATCGTTTAAGCGTCGGGTACCACTTGATAATATTGCGAGCTGTTCGGTTCCCTCGAATGAAATCCATCAGCCGCGCTGTCGATTTCTTTCGGCAACGATTGACCGTCCGACGCCGCTTGAAGTTTCTTCGATATGTGCAGAAATCCTTTGAGAAACAAACTGCAAAGGCGAACGAAATAAGCATCGACGAGGAAACGGTTGTTTCACTTCAAGCGATTCCCTCTTTTCTTTGGAATTAATGCGCAAATTGTTTACCTTAAAGTTAACGATTTACGGTACTTGACCATACCACCCGGCACGCTGTCCGGCAAAGGTAATTCGCTCAACAGCGAATCGTATACATTTTCTACAAGATGTTTGTCCCATTTTCTGAAGCAATTTTAAGGGAGCATATAATTAATGTCAATTAATAGAGAAATATTACGAAGAGCAGAGTTTTATTTAAACACCTTCCGATCATATTTTCACACGTTTTTCTGACCAGAACAGTTGTCGGGGCCATACCACCGAAAGCCAGATACGCTCTCTCGACAGTGGTAGTTTCCGGTTTGAAAAATACATTCAACGCCATGTTAACAATGGCGATATCGTCGTCCCGCCTTTTGGCTTGTTTGTAGGCAATGAAATGTTGATTCTGCAAGAAATGAAACGAAGATATACAGACTGCATATTGTTATGAACAAATTGCAATAATTGACGCCGATATTTTCTGGCGGTTATTTTTAAATGAATATTTTTACTTTTTCCGTGAAGGGTATTTGAATCGAAAGTAAAATTTCCTCCGGCGAGACAACGTTTTGTCGATATCCCTTGAAAAATGTGTGATCCATTGGGATAAGTCTGCTCCCGTTTTTCAAGCTGCAAACATTCAACTTCACTCCCGCTGCCATTAGAATCGGATTCAGATCTGATATGGGACTTCCGGTCATTACGTTTCCGCCAACCGCCTGCGAACGAAATAAAAACATTGCTAATAATTATTAGAAATTCGAAATTGGAGGCAAATTGGAGACAAGAACTTACGGCGACGTTTCTTATTTGTTTCCCAGCGAACCAATGCAGCATGTTAATTATTTCACTGAAGATTCTTGTTCTGTATTCTAAGATGTTAATGAAATGATTAGTACGCGATGCGAACGAAATTGTACGCTCGAAATGTAAGAAATATTTCACCAGGCTTTTCGTCGATTTGATTTTTCAACGATTTCTCCAGTTCCATGAGTGTCGCGCTAGCGCCAACGTTCAATACATCCGGATATTCCTCGATGTTACGCATTTCCTTAATTAAAGTCGGCTGTATGAGAACTGGATAGGATAGATGCTTGAACTTAACTTCGACCCCTAGAAGCGTATGCAAGAAATGTAATACACTTCCCCGCGGTTATATGTATGAATGGACAATTCTTTGATTGTTAAACAAATTTTACCTATCTCCGTATTTCCTACCACAATTTTTGCGTTTGGGTACTGATGTTTCAGACGAAGTAATTCGGCGAGAGACTTTGGTCTGTGCCAAGTAACGTTTTTGCCTTCTATTATTAAATATTCTTCGTCCAAATGCGAAGAAAGCTGAAACGGAAGCAGAAAGGAACGTTATTTAAATGATTAAACTTGTTGATTTTATCGTAGAAGATTAACTAGCTTCGAATAAGTAACGTACATGCAGTTTGGGTGGAAATATAACTTCTTGGGATGGGTCGTAGGGGCGGAATTCGTTCGAATCGAAAACTCCCTCGGGCTCCGCTATGCGTATCTTTTTACAACAATTTTCACCCATGGGACATTCTCCGTTGGGCAAAGATTTCTCTTTACTTTTTGACATTAGCTGCAAGGTCTCCCATTCCTCCGTGAAAGTTTTATAAGCTTCTATAATTGGACGGTACCCTGTACACCGACATAGGTTACCTAAAAATAGATCGTCAATCAAATAACGGTGTAAACAGAAAGAACGTTAGAAAAGTTAATGGGTTGAAAAATTGAAGTTCAACATTTTTCAAGTATAGTTGGTTGGCGCGTAAAACTGTTCAAAGAAGGCGGTTGCCGAAAATTCTTTTTACGGGGACCTTAAAAACGCAAAAATTGTAAGAATAGCTCAAGAAACAATCTAGCCTAATAATTTCGTGCCTGCATTTTTATTCTCATCAAATGTATCGTAGAAAGGGTAAAAATGATCAAGTTGCTGAAATAAAACGGTGCACCCGAATGGAAGGAATATCTACACCATTTTGTACAAACAATTTCGCTATTTATTATAATGTACAAGTACACAATGTCTTCGCGTCGTTATAGTTATAACGTAAACGTCTTTCTAATACTGTCTCCATTTTTCTAGAAATATGTCTGCCTTTAGAATGTTTCTCAGATCTTTGGTTTCAATCTTCTTTTTCAATTTTTAGCATTTTAAGCATTTTATAAGAAGACTTTTCTATTTCAATACCAGATAAATTTAATGCAATATTACGAATTATATTCTTCCTGGAGAAGATTAATCTGTTTCATCGGTGTGCGTACGATTTAATCGAAATAGTTTCGTGTCTGCAAAACAATTATTCCATTTTTATTAACCCTTTTAACTTCTACCAATTAAGATCCCACGAAATTGGACACTCTTTTCTTTATTTATCATACTTTAAGAAAGTATTGCTTGAATTGCGAATGAATTTCGTATGTAAAATTGATAAATATGTACAGCACCGAGTATAATAATATTGACAATAAGATTATCACCCGTTAAACAAAAATTGGCAAGAATAGGCAAAAGATACATAGGGCAGTTAAAGTGTTCTATCAGCAACTTCGTGGTTGTCACCGCCGACAAGAATCATTCTTTCTTTCCTAATTTTCCAGCAGCGTTCTATATTTTTACCTTGAAACGCGATTTCAAGATCCTTCATGCTTGGCTTCGGACTTGTTCGCAGCAATGCATACATGGACATCACGATTCCAGGTGTGCAGAAACCACATTGCGATCCGTGTGCTTTTGCTATACGCTCCTGCGTCGGATGTAGTTTCGTTTTAACACTTCCGATACCTTCCACTGTAGTTACTGCTAAACCATGCACGGCACAGACTGGTGTTAAACACGCGTTTACCGCTAAATGACTGATATTTGTTTTTTAATATTTAATCAAGGAAAGGTATTCGATAAAAAAACGTATGTACTGAGCATTTTCTATTAAAAAGAAACACGTGTGTAGCTCTTTTCTACGCTAGCCCATATATCTCTTTTCTGATGTTTATTATAAAATCTAAGAATTTTAGAAAGAATTAAAATTCTAAATGAATTTTAATAAATAATGTATACTTTGTAACTAGGTAACGAAGTTCTTAGTAAACACAATGCCACTGGTCGTATTGTGATTTCGAAAGTTTTGGAAACTTTTATTTCGATGTGCCTATATAAAATTGTTAGCGGCGTCCACTGACTTCGATCAATTGTAAAGGATACGTTACTGTTCCTGTTGCACGGTCCAATTTTGATAGCATTACAGTACAAGCTCCGCAACCACCTTCTGCACAGCCTAGTTTGGTGCCAGTCAAGTGTACTATAATTACTCCGGTCAAGGATCGTAACTCACAATAATTTGTCAACCTAACATTTTGTATAGTATCATACTACTTTTATATTTAAAGCATTATATTTTCCAACGCGTTGAAACAACGAGTCACCTCCTAAACAGACTAACTGAACGACAAACACGGTTGCATAGAACAGTAGCTATCGATGATACGTTCTAATTTATTCAAGGTTTTAGAATACGAGTATGGTTTATAGTTATACAATTCAAATCCTACAATCATGTTGCTGTATCTTCTCTACATCTGGCTTTAAGAGAGTGTTCATATGCACATAAGCGTGTAGTTTGATAAATCGAAGACAAAGAAAGGTTTAATAATTAATATTCATATTTTTATATCTTTCTCCTATGACGATAGGTGACAATAGTTTGCCATCCCGGTTGTAACATAAACATCACGATGGATTGTAAAATGTGCAACGACCATACATACGTATATTAGTTAGAAATATTTTCCGCTTTTTCTTTGTACTATATACGAAAATATTTTATTTAAAAATATTTCATAAGTACATACCTATCTGTACAGTTCTTAGAACAGTAAAAGGATACGTTTATTTCTTAAATACCATAGTAAAGTCCATTCAGGATCGACTTCGTCGTCTACTACCTGCAATATTAAATGCCGAATTACGGAATGAAAATTACGATATCGATTTATTTATTCGACTTCGAAAATATTTGCGACTCGTGAACGTGCTCCGTGCACAATACTTATTCAACAAACACTACTGTATTTGCGAGCAGTTTATTCCGAGCAAGATTCTTGCACGCAAAAATTCGATATCTGATATGAAAATTTGATATCTGACATCAACAATAAATAGCGTGCGATAAAAATTCAATTATTGAACATAAAATCCACAATATTTACGTACCTCCTTGCCATTCACATAAAACGCTAATGTATGTGATATATTATTATATTCTATGTTATTCGACATCGCAGGTTCAGCTGGAACAGTAGTTCCTTCCCTTCGAACCATCTTGCAATTTTACGCTACCTATAAGAACGAAAATAATAATATTCCGGTTATAAGATATAAGATATAAAATATGAAATTAAAACATAGTTTTTTATTTTTTTATTTTTTAATTAAAAGATATAAGATATAAAATAAACAAATTTGTATTATTCAATTTTGATAACTAATTGTAAATAACATATATCCATTAGATTAATTTCCGTTCCTCGTCATCGCGAAATTTTGAAGTTGAAAATTAACTTGATTTCGGTCCATCGTCGGCAATAGAGTGGAATTTATTCGGAGAAATATAGTCCAAGTGTATCACATGATGCAATTTAGGGCATTGTAAAGTGAATATCTACTATAATTCTTTTGCAACATATGTATTGCTTAAGTGAATAATGATAAGACTGACCTATGCCTCCCACGGAGTCTGCAGTAAATAACAACAGATAGACGGAGCACAAGAATTAAGCGATATAATATTATTTCGAGTAAATATAATGTTCATAAGACGCCTTAAAAATTAAATATGGTCGCGTTAAAATATGTCTACATAGCAACTATGTGATTGTTTATTAAAAACGATTTCATTGTACTTCATTTTGGAGCAGTGTATCACTGAATAAATTGATCAAACTGATTGCAATGTATTTTTTAATACTATAACTATATCAAAGTATCAATTGCACCCAAGTTTAATGAAAAACGAAGAGTTAGCATTTCAACTTACAAACAGACCGTAATAACAATCTTTGACGCCATTTTCCATCGGCAAAGATATTTTACCATTAATTACGCCTTTCATATGGCAAAGAAAGTACTGTTTGTAATATGAAAATTTGCTCCAGTCAAATTTTTTCATCAAACGAAGTAGATTACGTGTCGGGGCCCGATGGGACCAACAAGTGCATAAATACAGTTCGACTTACCACACCACTATCGCAAAATTAACTCTGTGCAACGAGGAATAATTGAAATCTTATATAAGGACAATATAGAACTTATTATACAACTCACTTCTTTTCGTTAGATCTATGAAGCACTCGCGTGAAACTGGATCAAATAACAACGAACGACTGACCACTAGGTTATCAAACGGTATATGTTTCCTCTATGACGTTTTATTCCGAAGTCGTATTAACGCGACTGGAGTAATTTGTCCCTACCACATCTCATTCCAGAAGTCCCTTCTCTAAACATAAATATCATGTGTACATTTCCACCAATAAATTCTACCACATTTGCTTCCAGTGGAGGGGGTGAGGATCGATAAGTTGATCGAGGATTATTAATATTTAAAACGTACACTTTTCTTTCGCACACCTAACATTTTGCGATGCACTTTTACCACTTGATCTTTCCGAGATGTAACGATTTTGAATAATATTCAGCATTCGAATATTTGTGGAAATATTGACGAAGAATGTGAATAAAGGAACAAGTACATATTGATCACTTTGCACGGTAGTAATTATTTAAACGATACGAACAAATGAGTGTTTGAGGCACGGCTTCTGTCAAAGACGCTCCTTTCGTAAATGTTTGGAATTCTAGCTGATTGAGAAAATTTATTCATCGACTCATGTATCTGGGAATACATTCGTTGCTGGTAAATCTTTATCGCGAGACTTGTTAGATAAGATGGTAATCTATTCAGTTTCGAGTGTACCACCGTGTACGTATGAAATGCAGTAAACGGTCACGGTTATTTTTATTTCTCGTTTTCTTGTTGACTGTATTATTGTGGAATTGTCATTATTTCCTTTCCGCCACTCACATTAATCCGAGATTACACAAATCCTATCCGTTGCAGTGTTATAGTAATCGTAACGGAATTTTTGTCGGAGACGTTCCGAGCGAACTAAAAATCTTCTCGTCGATTTTTATTATTCGATCATTTTTTCGTTTGTCGAAGGACACGTATTTTCTTGCAGCAATATCGTGAAAGGATATTTTGCAAGATATTCAACGAACGATACATATCTTGTTTCACCTGAAATATTTAACTCGATAGTACCGTGATGTAACTGTGCGCATAATGAAAGAGATATCTATTAATGAAAGGAGTAACTTAATGCAGCAGAGAGACACGATATTTTCCAATGCAATAGCTAATTGGCGTAAGTCAATTGTTTATATAAGATTGCAAAAATTGTCGCGACATATAACAACATAGCTGTTACAGGTGTGTCAGTCAAGGTGTGTTCAATCGGTAGATAATATTCTTATGAAATACAACAATGACTTTTATATATTCTTATCTTATATTTCATTGGAAATATAACATAATCAGTTAAATGTTTTATTTCATGCAAAACAGAAATATATGTATATTATTAATTATTTATACCGCGTATACGATTAGTATTAAGAGAATTATTGCACCATATTAATTTGAAAAATAATACGACTACTATCGATTGCGCTGTTACTATTATTATTATTACTGTTATTATTACTGAAAGTTTTTATATCGGTAGAAAGATATGTCGCAATGATAACTGCGCTATATTGACTTAATTGACTAGATGACGATAGGAATATTTTTAATTCGCATAAGTTTTCTACAATCTCCTTTTTTAACAATATATGAATAATATATTTGAAATAGAACATCGAGATCATTCTGTGGCGTATTCGAACAAAGAAATTGGTTTGCGAATTTTATGTCAGAGGTTGCTGATATCGCAGGTATCACCTATCTATAGAAATGCGTATCTATTTTCCATTAGTTCATGCAATCAGCTGTATTCCACGTTGAATTGTATTTCGTAAATTGACGGCACCTTTAATGTTCATTGCGTTCAGTGACAATGACTTTTCTCAAACAAACTGACAGCGTCCTCGTCCTTCTGGACAGCGAGATCTCGAATAACGATGTCCTAGATTTCTCAGACGCGATCAAAAAGCAACTTAACAACGCCGAGCAATTGACAATAATATCCACCAAGGAATTAGAAAGATGTAAGTACATAAGAAGTACATGCAACTATATATCGTAAAGAATTTCCAGAAAATCTACTTTCAACCAGCTAATTTCCCAATCGATGTCGTTTGCGAAATATTACTTCGTCTTCCGTCTAATGGGACCACTGTTTCGAACCCATTCAGGTACTAACTCAACTGCACACGATACAATTGTTTCTATTTTTAAACGATCGTGCCCGAACCCAGAGATACTTCTCGATGAATGCCTGCGATTGTTGAAACCAGCAGGCACATTAATTATTTACGAGTCGTTTCAAGCCAAGGAAAATGTGCGCTCCGTTTACGATAAGAGGGTGTCCAATTTGAAATTGGCTGGGTTTAAAACGAAATCGCAGGACGACCTGAACACGAAACAGTTCAAAGATCTTCTGCTCAAAGTCTATAACGATGTGAATAATATCTGCGAGGTGGTAGCAGAGAAACCATCTTTCGACGTAAGTTAATCGCCCCATACTCGATGTTGAACTGGTCCAGTTACGCGAGTACTCATTCAAACTACGATTGTTATAGATCGGCTCCAGTGTGGCACTTAATTTTGGAGAAAAGAAGTCATCCAACGTGTGGAAGCTGGATAGTGCTATGGACGAGGAATTAATTGATGAAGACGATCTCTTGGATGAGAACGATATTGTTAAGCCCAACGTCAATTTAAGGGGTACAATTGAAGCTTCTACTTTCTATAATAATTGGTCGAATAATTTCCATTTAATTCGGAAAATTAATTTCTGCTGCTTTTTACTTCAGTATGCAGCACAACCGGCAAGCGAAAAGCATGCAAAGATTGTTCCTGCGGCTTGGCTGAAGAATTGAGTGGGAAAGCTGCACCGGAAATGATGGTGAAATCCTCCTGCGGAAGTGTATGCAATTTATTAATTTTTCACGATTGTTTGTTCCGGACAAAAGAATTAAAATAAAATACAATTACATATGATTTGTTTACAGTGCTACCTTGGCGACGCCTTTCGATGCGCCAGCTGCCCGTACCTTGGAATGCCTGCGTTTAAACCTGGCGAAAAAATAGTCTTACCTGAAAATCAATTAAAGGCAGACTAGCAAAATATTTGTGAGTGATAAATATATTCTACTTTTACGGTTCATATTTTACATGTAATTATTTGGATAATGATTTCGCGATAGTTAAATGCGACGATTTACACCTTGATACTTTTATTTAATACGAAGGGACATCTTCGTTTTATTTTATCCGTAGTATTATATAAAGGATCACATTGTTTAATTGGAAAGCTTGGGGGTTGTACTTTGATGAAACATACAATAAAAGTATAAATAATGTATACTGGTGCTTAATTATCTTTATTTATATAGTATAGCGATCAACATGTTAATCGTAATAGAATGATACAAAATATTCAATGTCTACGTACGCGCGTTCGTTAAAGAAAAGGCAAAAATCGAGACAGCAACATATCTTATCAAGACGTTCAAAATAATTTAAGTACCGGTAAATTCTGATTTAAAACAAATGAGGAAAAGAAACTGCCGCATTCAATGATATATCACCGAAGTGCATATTTAAATAATATTGACACAGCAAAATGCTTCAAATGCCGATGCCAATCGCATTATGTACGAATACATACAAGAACAAAAAGAAACTAAAAATTGCAACTTGGTTCTATTTAGAAATGAATGAAAGCTCACTCCCGAGGGAATGTAAGCCTTTCACTATAAATCCACTATCCCTCCTCTGGGGATGAGTGCCCGCGAAAGGACTACATTCCTAATATGATATTTAATACACACATCACTCGTATCATTCTATTTTAACATATTCTTGGAATTCAACAAATGATGTAAATATCTTTATACAAAATAACCTACTAAATTCTACAAGAAATGATCGCGACTCCGCAAGAGTTTGATGATATTTAAGTTATTCGCCTCGTATACAGGAACAAAATAAATCGTCATGTTCTTAATTTGTCTTATTCAGAAGACACGAGGAACATTATTCCGTAGTGTGAAAAGTAGAAGTATACATGAGAAACAAAAGGTAACGAACGTTTCTTGAATCATTACTTATGACTTCTTTTTTCCTTGTTCTTCCTCTCTTTCCATCAAATAACAAATATTTAAGTTTGTACCGTGACAACGAATGGTACTTTGTGTCTATATGCATTAACTATACATGTACAGTTGAATTCATGACAGTATAGTGTAGCTGCAATTACGCCTTTGCGCCATAATTACTACCGCGTTACAAATTGCTTTCCTGCTGCACTTATTGGGTTTTATTACAATCTTGGCGCGAATGAGGCGTATTCTTAATCACCAGGACCATCATCATCGGACATGCGACGTTCTTGAAACTTAATAATTACACAGGGGGCTCGATTAACCGGCTGTTATAACTATAAGGGTGGCCGAATACAAAATTCAATTGCGACAAGAAATTAATTGTTCCCTAAATAAGGAGAATTAATTTCGCTGAAAGAAAAATTGTTGTTCCATTTCTTTATATAATAATTAATATTATAATTAATAAAATACGATTACCGCTATCTCGTTCAATAAATTCGAGGCCACGAATAATCACAAATCACCGGTTAATCGATGTTCCGCCGTATTGTTGTTTCGCAATCATTTTTGAAAGGAAATTACACTACTATACTCATTGTTGATTATGTTACATATGCCTTTGGTATAAATTTAAGTTTCTATTCTAACGTAAAAGGTAGCTACCATTTGCCGTGTGAACAATTGTATAGTTCGAGTTATAAAGAGAGCGATAGAAAGTACAATTCGATATATGTATAACTGGAAGTCAGCGGTAACAAAAAGAACAAAATAATGATGATGCGCATACAGTGCGACAATTTCAAGCAATTATCTCTCTCTCTCTCTCTCCCTCTCTTTCGCGTTCCATTGTAAAGTTACATTTTCACTTAAATGTATATTTAGTCATTTGTACTCTATTTGAAATATTAAGAGATTACGAGGAATCCTCCAGGCTGCGTTGGATTTTTTCAATGGGTTCTGTACGTTGTACTTTCTATATGCATTAAAACGTTCATAACTTAATTGTTTTTAAAATTCATATAACTTTGCTTATGTCCGACCGATGTATATATATCGTTTACTCTCGGCGAGAAGTATCGATTGCACATACTTTGCCCAAATATACAAAATCGGCGTTACACGATCTTCGTTATATATATCTGTAATTGTTTAAACAACAGAACTACTCACGCCAATTTTGAGTTAACGAGTAATTATTTTCTCTTTCTTTCTTTCTTCCTTCCTTTCTTAAATTTGGCAGAGTAACATGTTTATATATCGTAAAATATATAAAACAGTCAAGAAGTCCCATTTTCTTTATATGAAGATTTCCATTATGTGAAGACATAAATGAATGGCAGAAATGAAACGGAAAAAAATGAATCATTTAATAATTTAATGCTTAAGAATTCTTATAATACGAATTTATAAGCTCAATGATGATTTCGATTAGAAACGTTCCAATTATTTCCTCCCCCAAAAAAGACAACAACAAAAACAAAATATATATATAATTTATTACGATAATCTTGTATTTTATTATTTCATTTAGAAATATACTCGCCGGTAATTTGAGCAATCATTAAGCCTAGCAATTTAAGGCAAGTTTCATGTACACCTCAATTGCAATCGGAATAAGCCCGCGGTGCTACTTATTTCGAAACGTATTCCACCGTCATTGAAACAGCCACGAAATATGGATAAAAATGAACGAGGTATAAACGAAAGAACTAAGAAAATTACTTAGAGAAAAAAAAAATATATATAAAATTTCTGTATGTTTATCCGTATATATGCATGTATATAAATATACATACATACATATATCTGTCTCTTTCTCTGTATTATTATTATATATACATCCAGACATCAGAATAATGTCATGGAACTTAAGATTTCCTGCCCTCTTATGAAAAAATATATAACTGTATATCTTTTAAAAAAGACTGATAACCCCTTTAACAGCTAGACGAAATAATTTTTCTCTACGCGAACACAGCCCTACACATCATATGACGTAATAAAAATTAAGAGTCCACGAGAAGACCTTTGGCTTTTCTTACTTTTGACTGTATCATCGTCACGGTGTTTCCGTACATTTTGCAAGCGCCGTTACTAAATATAACAATAATACTACAGCATTCTGTGGTATTTACAGACGTGCAGCCACGCGAGGCTAAAGTTTCCACGGACTTCGCGTCAGCTCCACAAACCCTTCGCCAATCGACACGTCGAATTATTAGTCTATGCTACCACGAATTCTCCTCCATGTTATCGAGCAAAGAATTCTTCTCTTCTTTCTTAATGCCGTTTGTACCCGGCGCCGTGGTACGCAATTTTGGTTCGAAACATGGCTGCAAAAGATAAAATTGTTTAAAAATAATTGCGAGCTCCGTTCGATTGACTTTCTTTCATTTAAGGATTTTTTGGATGATGCAAAAGCACGATGAATGGCGATGAAGTGCGAACATTTTTTCGTTTAGATTCGATAACTGTCCAGTTGGTAGCACATCGTTGAAGTAGGAATATTTTCTGCGAAGGCAAATTTTTTAATCGAAGAAAAGTCTTCCGGTGAGAATAAATGTTTTTCTTTTTAAGAACAATTAAGTACAAAGTCTTTATTATGCACGGTCCGTTTTATATGCGTGAGCAAATTGTACACAACGCTTGTATAATATACGACCGAAGGAATAATAAGAAGCGCTGCGATAATTAGCACGTCAGTGTTGTTACAACAATGGCAGTGAACATTCTCTTTCTCGTTTTATTATTTGACCAATACTAATCTGCAGAAGGGTCACTACCAATTCTAAATAACTTTGTTATGGTTGAAAACTCGTCTTTATTTATCATTATAAATTTTATTCGTTTCGATTGCAGTTTTCGTAATACAAATATCATTTCTGAACTTATAGTCAGCGAACGATTTAGAAAAACGTATATTTGTACCGCTGCCCCTACACACGATTGGCTATCACATGACGATCACAATTTAAAGAAAAATATTCTGTTCAAAATAACAATGGGATGATACGTGTACAATAGCAACTCGTACACCGTGAAATCATGCATAACAGCATATGAAACAGGATCACAACTAAACAGCAAAATTATTTATTAAAGCTGCGTTAATGTTAATAGAATGAATACGTAATTCTTTCAATTATAATTAAATATTAATTATACCAAGTATAATGAAGCATCCTTAATCAGAATTAAGTCAAAAGCGTTATTTCTAAAAACAAAACATTATTCGCCTCGATTAAAACAGAAAGAAAAATCGGAAAATTACGATCAATTTGTATCGATCCAAAAAAAAACAAAAGAAGAAGCCCAGTTTCACACAGTGAAAATGAAATTGGTTCGTTCAACTGAAATTCAAAATTATACCCTTTTCATCTTTAAACCCCCCGATCGATTTCTCTTCCCCTCGATATTCGTATTGCCCAAAAACATAAATATACTCTCACTAGTATATTTCCAACTCATTGCACAGATCATTATCAATCGTACTCAGCATGCACGCGAATGATTCTTAAATTTTATATGTTGGTTCACTCACAGTTTCACAGATATTCATGTTGCAGCAATTCTCTATGGTTATTTCACACTGACTGTCCGGCAGTTGCGGCCGAGATGTTAGTGGTGTCACGCCACCTTTGCTGACAACGAAACGCTTTCTAATTCGCGGCCGTCTTCGGAATTTATTCACATAGTAACTAAGTACAGCTATCACGAGTACGAGTACAGCGATGAATGCACCAAGAATTGGTATAAATAATCTGTACTCGCTGTTCTCTTTGGACATCACCATTTGGGCAGTTCTTTCATTTTCCTCGGTGCACCTGTTAAACGAAAAAGAATAATTAGGAATAAATTCCATCGATCTCCTTATGCTGGGGCCAGAAAGTTCAATTAAGGGGTAAAAAAATTCGCGATACTTAGAGACGTTACAGATGATAATGTACCTGCAGTTAACAGTGGCGTCATTGATAGGAACTGATTCGTTCTCTGCACAAAATATTTCACAAAGTTCAGTAATGTTGCTTAGAGTCTCGCAACGAGTGCCCTCTGAATATTTACATTTACAAATAGGCGCATCGTTTTGGACGGAGCACTGACCATCGTGCAAACAATAGTCTTTGCACAAATCTGTTTCACATCTTGGTCCAACGAATGCTTCGTTACACTTACACGTGGCCAGTCCATCGCTGTCTACACTGCAGCTTCCTTGGAAGCAATAATTGCGACAGAGATCCGTCTCGCAATAAGTACCATTAAACCTGAAACAATTCGAATCATTCTTACTCTGTCTCCGACATAACTCATCAATTACATTCCTCTATCTATCATTCGCCGACATTTATTCAATAAAGACAGGTGAACCTACTCAACTATTGGAGAACATTTTACTCAAAATTATTTCTTCGACGCAAAGGAATTCTACAAAATTATTTTCCCCTTTACATACACCCCGTTTCGAATTTAAGAACCAACCAGATCTAGGCTCAATCGAAACGAACTTTCACCGCAGAAAATCAATCTCAACCCCCCATTTCAAGCACCATACATAGTACTAAAAAGACTGACTAACCCAGGCTTGCATCGGCATCTATTCTCCTTGTCATCCACGACTCCTCCGTTCAGGCAGTACTTGGACGTCTCGGTGGTCAGTTCCGATTCCTCCGTGCTGGTTGTTAAATTATTATATGACTCTACGGTCTGGACTAATGTCACGTTACCCAAACTAGTTTTCTGTCTGTTCTTTGCAATAGCCGCGCAATCTATGCGGCCCACGTTATCACGCGCGACGATACCAGCAGGATCAGCGTCGTCGTTCGTCGTATGATACGAATAGAACATAGTCGGCGTAGCGTCGGGTTTCGGGTCTTTCGGCACCGTCCAAACAGCCCTGTACACCACATCGGACCAATATATGGAGTTATCGTCAACAGCAAGATAAACCGGCTGATGGTGTTTGGGATATATCAAGGGTTTACGTTCGGTACCATCGAGATTACTCCTTTCGATTCTAATTCGTAAGCCTTCAACGTCGTCGATCCAATAGAGCTTCTCCTGAGTGTGATCTACAGCCACTGCCAGTGGCATGTATAAATTGTCTTTAATTATAATTGTCCGATCGCTTCCATCCAGATTTGATCGTTCGATACTTGGATTTGTGTTGTTACTATTTACCCAGTATATGTGGCTGAAAGTAATTCATTTCGATTATTATATTTATTCGAATTAACTCTGTATATCGGGGCGGAGTCTTACGAGGTTCCTCAGGTTCAATGAAGGTTAATGAACGGTCAGATTCGTACGGAGCGAAAAATAGTTGGGAAAGTAGAATATCTGAGACTTCGCTTCGGCAGTTAAGGATTTAAAAATGAAACGGTTTGATGGAATAACATATGGGCGTTTTATGGGCGGGATTTAAATTGGCTCACCTGTTACACACGTCCAGGGCGATACCACGTGGACTTCTATTAGTCAAATTATGTAGCATCGTTGGCGTTTCCGATGGTCCATCCAGTGGCACGTGCATCTTCATGATCACACCTTGCAGAGGATCGCTCCAGAATAGGGTTCGGGTGTTCGTGTCGAAGGCGAGCCCTACGATGTGACTGTTCCTTTGTCCTGGAGATAGTGAAATGATAAGTGATAAGTGACTGATAGGAATCTAGTATTTGACGGATATACGTCTAAAATTGAATCGAAGAGTGCGCGTTATCAATGGAACGATACAGAAGGTTGAAGATGGTCACCTGGTGTGCATAGTTACGTGATTTATTAATATTATCTTTTTGTTCGTGTAACTTTTTTGTGACCGTTTACGTTTGTTGTCGTTGTTTGTAAGTTCGGGTTTGGGAAACTAACGATTAAAAAATGTAGCTGCAAATTTTGATTAACATAGTTCCAGATTTTCTTGGAAGATTTTATTAAAGTATAATATATGAATTATTATACGAAAATGTATTATTTCGGTATTCGTTTTCGTTAAATTAAGTGCACAGCTATCTACAGCTATCCTTCTCTGGTCATGAGAAATCAGAGTAAAACGAAAGTCTACGAAAATTTGTAAAGGCTTTCACCTTCGTTCGAAGGTTGAAAAAAAACCAGTTCAACGATCTGTATAGATTTTTGCCCGCGTTGAAATTTTTGTATTTCATCAGCCGTGAAATCTATTTCAAGGCACCTTCTTTAGGAACCACAGTGATTAATTGAAACGTGCAAACTTCAATGGGGACATTTGAGAAACCTTGTTTCGTTAAAACCTTCAATACTGTTCTAAATAATTTTTCTCGATAAGCAGAACGGGTTTAGCTATACCCATAGAAGAAGAATAAATAAATGCAAGTAGCGCTGAAGTTTATAAGAAGAATCATTAGTAATTAAATGGGTCGTTAATATTCAGATTCAATAAGGTGCACGAATTATCAGGGAACGATTGATTATGCGATTATATAATATACTTTTGAAAATAAGAAACCATACGTTTGTGACGTCACGTTAGTGCTGCAATTTCATTTCATACAAATTAGCGCAATGAAGCAGGTACATGTTCTTTACTACCAATTCAAACTCGTTTCGTTTACTGAAAGCATAGCAATGAATACTTTATCATCGTAAATGACGCGTTTACTTAAATCAAGATACGGCAATTACGAGGCAAAAATCATGTTATACTCTTTCTCACGAGTACAAATCCGATAAATGAAAAATCTTCGCGCCATATCTTCACCACGCCTAATCTAATCATTTATTTTTCTAATTCCAGGGAGTCGTGTACTTAGATTAAAGCAAAACAACGAAGGAGGAAGTAATAATTATAATTGATTGTACTTACCTTGAAACAATGGCTTCGAAGTGAAATTTTTATCAGTCAGGTCACTACTAAATATGGACATGTTTTTGTTACTTGGGTCGCTGAAATACATCGTTCGAGTAATATCATCGTAAGCCACCCCCCATAGGGCCACAGCATCCGCCAATTTTGCTTGCCCGATCAACGTTCGATTTTGAGCGAAAAATTCGACTTCACGCCCTATCACTACTGCCAAATCTGCAAAGAAAAACCAGCATATTTGAATGTACACAGAAAACAGGATCCGCGACGCCTTCGTCATTATCTTTCAAATGAGGCCAATGCATAGAAATTCTCCATTCGAATCCTAAATAAAAAGTTGATTCTAAACATTCATTCCTATCGCGTATAAAGGAATCGCTACTATGCTTACTCTTTTTTCTCGAAGTTCACGAAGTAAATTTATTTCTCTTAGGACATACACGAATAGCATTCGACACGATCTCGCGAACCAAAGATAGTTTGGCACATTGCATTAACGCGTCGCGTATTTACAGTAAGATATGGTTTAATTAAGGCCGATTAACTTTGCACTCGTCTGTCGGCGTACAAGTTGTTGTAAATATAGAATGGTCATTTTTAACGAAGAAGAAAATTCAAATAGAGAAAGAGACAGAACAAATGGTATATAGAAATGAAAGAAGAAAGGCAAACCTCGTGGTTTTGTAATCGAAATTCAAGCAATCAGCAAGATTTATTTGGTAGCCTGGCTCACGAACGCGAAAACGTCGAGCAAGACGATTCGAAGTTTACATTATCTTGGGTTGTCGAGTTCACTTTGATATCGCCTACTAAAATTAAAAACCGTGTTATTAACTGCGTTGGGATTATATTTGATAAAAGGTTTATTGCTTAAAGTGTGCATATAATGTATAACAAATTAAAATACATCCTCTTCGTGCGACGGTTCGCCACATATTTTTTACGTCGCCTGCGAACTCACACACACTGTCCTCCATGTCCGAAAACAGTGATGGTACAAGAATATTGACATTACAATTGTATTCATTTTGTAATTACATTTTCCGTATATTCCCCTGAAAGTAACTAGTTAAATATCTCTGAAACTGCCTTTTCAAATTCCTACGTATGTATTCAAATTGTAACCAGAACAGCTTCTTAAAGTTACAATAAAACAAGCATCGACATTTTTAACCTTGAATAAATTTCACAAATATTTTATTATGATTGGAAAATGCGTACTTTGTCAATCCCCTTTGCTTTACTACAATATTATATTTCTTTCGCTAAAGAAATTATTCTGTGATCGCACTTGTTTCCGAATTACGTGCGTTTTACCATGCGCGCGCAAACGCTATTTAAAAAGTGCGCATCGAAAGTTGGCGCCAGATAAGATAATCCTAATACATTTCGAAAATGAGCCTTGTAATCAACGTATTTTATCAAGCTTTCTGCTTCCCTTTATCACGAGCGATATTTATCCATTGATTTCCCTTATATCCTTTTTACTATTACCATTTATTTACGCTATTTTATTACTACTCGGTGCTTAAACGAATTTCGCAGTTTTAGTATGGCGACACATAAATGGTCAATCGAAATAAAAAAAAAACAATATCTATCGAACAGTTATTAATGCCTGTAAGACAAGATCGATTATATCATTACTGGCATCTGTCATTTTTGGCAATGTCATAAGAGTACGAGTGCTGATATGTACGGATAGAAAATAATGATACGTACCCAATCTAGATATAACGCGAAACAATTGCTATTACATGAAATGAAATGTTAACCGAAAATAATACACGATATGAATTTTCGCTTATTCGATAACACTTGCAAGATCATCGAAATAAACTGTACAGAACATCTTCAATTAAATATTATTCCCCGTCTCTTCTTGAACCGTAATATTATCATTCAATATTTTTCGTATTTTGTCACGAACATTTCCAACGCGTCGTTAAATCGCGAACGACTGAATAAATAAATTATAAATAATACCGTAACACGCCAAAATATCCGGGAAATAAGGCGATCGATTAAGAGTTATCTAATAAGAGTCAACGACGATAAATCGGATCGAATGTCGAAGATCACCGAATTTTTTTCCCTATTTCTTTTTTATCCAACGATTGACCTGACCAGGAGGAAATGGAAATGCGCAATGAGTTCGTGTATAGTGGAATAAATTGCTGATGTTTTCGCAACATGTACGTGTGTGCTCGTGTGCACGTATCCAGGAATATGTTAAGTAACGCATGTTCATTGAAATAGTGTTCCGCTGACGGAATCGTAGGCTCAAGAAAGGAGACTTTGTTTATGCAAAATCGTCAATATTGATAGTGGACGGTAGATATGTATGTTTTTGTCCAGTGTTCTTTTCATTTTTAACTGTTTACAGGATATTATAAAATTTGCTGCGCTAAAAACAGTCGAACATGTTTGTTGAAGATTTGGTTGTGTTTCCTTTCAACGTGTTGCGCATGAATGGTAATCATTTTTTTTTTTTACTGTTGAAATACATGGGTGAATGAATATTCAATGGTATAATAAAATCGGTAATTACAATGGCTACAGAGTCTGCACAATAAGAATCGTATTAATGTGGGCATTGTAGTGGATATTAAAGGAAATTAAGGAAATCAATTTTAACAAGCAAATCGATTATTTAATAAATATCCAACGGATCCACGATTAACTTTTAGTACACCTTCAATTAATTAATCTTTAAATAATCAATACCATTCTACTTAACTTCAGCGTTAAATACGGCGATTAACTTATTATTAACGGTGCTGGCAATACGTTTTTTTTTTATTTCCGCACGTATCCCGAATGTGGGATAACCGTTATTCTCTACCAAAAACCTTATTCCTTTCGAATGACAGGATGAAACGGATACGCGAGTATTGCTTTCTTAATTCCTCAAATATTCCCCAACTATTGTAATAACTTCGTTAACCTTTATTTAAATATAATTACTCCGATGTTGTATGCAATTAAAACTTCTTATCGATATCATATTTTTCTTCTGAGTGGCCTCGTTGTTCCATTGTATATCATGCGTGTAATTAACACCGATACAAATAAAACATTCATCGTAATTTTTCTTATCGGGCGGCACGTTACTCGAGACCGATCCGATTGAAACGCGTCCCGCTGCGGAAAGAAGTACAAGAACGAAAACGAGCAACATAAAATTACAATAGAAAGCGAAAAATGATATACAAAGCTGACTCATCGTCCGCGATTATTATTCCAGGTTTCAAATTTTCCTGGGGAACTATCAACAGCTGGTCTTGCATTACGCTGTGTCGCCCACTTTGCCGTCTTGAATTTCCCGCTCTTAACGAACGCAACGTAAGAAAATTATCTATTCTTTTCTTCGCGCGTCGAAACGCTCTTGTCATGCTTATTTGCAATAAGAAATTTCGCCTGCGAAACTGATTAGTCAAATGGAAATTCATAGAGTGAAAAATCGCGACGATTTATTATCGCCCCCGTGCAAGTCGTCGAAGACCAACATCGACACGCTTTATATAATCGTTACTAAATATACGTGCGATGTAGTTTAATGCAAGGCAAACATCTTTGAAAGACCCAAAACGTTCCCCACATTTTTTCAGCGGATCAAACGAAACGATTAAGTATTAATTTCGCTTGTTACGTAATCCGCAATTTTGCCCTCGCTATCTCTAGCCGCGTAATTAAAACGTTCAGCGCGTAATTGGTCGCGGTATTGAGTCCAGCGGTATTAATAGTACGGTGGGCATAATTTCTTCGCACGTGTCCCCGTGGAAAGCGTGTGGCGATTTGGAAGAAAACCGATCGACGATCGTCTGCCGCACGGACATTCGTGTGACATGATTTTGCGAGACCGGTCGTTATTTTTACACTCCCGTGCCACGCGGGTTTCTTCCGATGCATGGCAAGTCGGCACGACGGTCTCATATACATAGACACGGGTGTATGTGTTACACATGGATAGGTCACGAGGGACTATGCAAAGAAATCCCGGTGTATAATTCCCCTTTCTCCCTCTCTATGATGAACGCGTGATTTACGATTTCACGGGTAACGTGTTGTGCGTCAAAGAGCATTATCGAGCTCGATTAATTGACACGCGAATTCCGCGTGCATACGACTGGTCGTATTTTTTGGTGGAAACGTTGACCGTTCGGTTACACGCTGATTCCCGTGTACGTGCACGCATATGCAAACGCGACGTGCACGATTTGACATTCATTACGTAAACAGGTATAAGGGCAAGCCGTTGGACGGGCTCGTTACTGTGTCGTAAAGAATCGCAAGGGTGCTGGGCACCGTGTCAATCGAAAGAGAGGATCGGTTTCATTCAGCTTTGCGTCGTGTTTCAACTATTCTGTATGGTAAAACAGTCCGAGAGAAGTGGCGTACGTGACCAGCGAGACCGCGTGAATGGAGACAGCGCTCGCGCGACCCGCAACGCGGTATTACCAATACCTCGTGTATTTGGCGAGATCTCTGTTACTACGGTGTTTCGTCACATAAAAGAGGATGTACATGGATTACTGTACTCACCCCAGGATCTGGCGTGCGTGTTAACCGCGAGAATTCCTAGTATTATCGTGAATGCGAGGGCCAAACATTTACGGGATGTCATGGTGTCCGTTCATTTGTCAGCCGCTGTATCAGCTTGAAATATACTCTTGATACACAGGCGACGACGTATAAAGACGTATTGATACACCACGGGCCTAATTTCTCTCGGTTTCTTTCACTGAGACAAGGGACGAGCGTTATAAACCATCCTTACGCTATGGCGGCTCTGCGCGAACTGAGAGCTCGTGACTTTCGTAGGGAAGGTAAAGAAGGGAGAGGGCAATGGCGTAGCAACGGGAGTTGCACCTAAGGTGCGGGTAGTCCTTTTGCACGTCGCGATGAGTGTTCTTCGAGTTATTGTGTCAACGTTGAAGAGAATGTTTATACGAATATGCTTATTGATAAGGTTGTATATGTTCTTTTATATTATTTGGCTTGTAAATTAGAATGTATTCACATCTCGGGTTTTCCCGAAATTTCCCCGCACTTGTTTAAAAACGTTTTATATTCGTTTCATTTAATAGCGGTTGCGTAGCGTTTAAGGCTTCTTGTTTTTGTCAAATAAATGGATATCTTACGAAAATTGTTAAACTGTGTTTCAGCGGCAGCGCTTAGATAATTTATAGCTTTCATTTGAAAATAGAAATATTATTTGAATTTATTCTATAAGTATTATTAATTATGTTACATTGGAGCAAATAAAGAAGCATTAAGATAATTTAACAATCTAGAATAACAAATCATAATTTTAACTGAACAGAAATTAATTACAAAACAATTCATACGATTTTCGAAGGGAAGGTTCATTTTTACCGCGAGTACTTACTGTGCCATCTATAGATAGCGAGATGCAACTAAAGGTGCACACAATTTAGAGTACTAACCTGTCTTGCCTACATTTTCTTTATGCCACACCATAAATGTTTCCGGGACATTTGTACTTGCTTTTCCGTTTTCATAAAAATAATGCAAAATTAATAATGTCAATGCAACTCTATATCATTACATATTTCCTATCTCTAATTCCATGTTACTTTGCAATAATGATCGAAGAAACAATGAAACAAACAATTTTTTTATACTCTCATTGAACCAACAACTTTCAACCATATGGCAATACCGATTAATTCAATTACAAAAAAATCATTCCTTATTACACATCTCATTCCATACTTTTCTCGCAATAATAAGAACGCAGCCGTGAGTGCATAATCGACACCAATTTTGATATGATAGTCTTAATTACACCACCCTGATGGTGTGTGCGGCGAAAAATGAAAATGCCCGTTGTCCATACGTCGAATACAGCCGTGCAATAAAAACCAGCACGGGCCCCCATAAAATTCTACCTCCTTGCGGAAGAAAAGGAAAAACGCCGCAATAAAGTTTCCAGTCTTCGACTGGCGAAATCAGCATGGGTGCAGTATCCATAGAAAATCCCAGAACTAACGGAAAAGCGCGCGCGAAACGGGAAAAGTTCTCCGTGGCCCCGGAGCGACGACGCCACGTACTAGATGGCTGGACGGTATATTATTGATCAATAAGAGAGGCTAACATGGGTGATCCGTGCCGGCACAGGCAGCTGTTACTTCCTTCGTATTTTTACTGTACGCCAGTGTATCGCGGCAAGACGATTTCGATAAAGTGCCCACACGGTCTCGGTTTTCCTTCGGCCGACTTGGACAAAGTGAGTGCGTGCCGCGGGACAAGAGGAAGTAGTACCGACCGTACGTGAAACGCACCAATCTAATACTTCCGTGGAAATACGCGAATCAAGGGAGACAGAGGGAGTAACGGAAAAGTGACGGCCAGCCAGGATAGCCAAAGTGGCACGAGTCGGGCTGCGGGGGCAAAAGGGAACAAGAGTGGGAGAATAAGGACAGCGATAGAGTGTAGAAGTGCGAAAAAGAGAGGAAGGGAGAGGTGTAGAGGCGAACGAGTGGATGGGTAAAGGAGAGAACGCGGCGGAAAGGGGAATCGCAGTAACAGAGGGAGGAAGAGACGTGTAATCGGCATGTGTCTGTGTTGAGACTTTTATCCACGATAGTGCGGCGGCCGAGGCGAGGGTGCGCCGAGAGAGAAGATCGGTAACACTCTCTTCTCCTATATCCGATACTCTCTCGTTGCCTACACGGGACTATCGATGCAGACCTTACGGAAGAAAAACAGTCCGTTCAAGTGTAAGTAAAAAAAAAAAAAGAAAAAAAGAAAAGATAAAGAACTACCCCCGTAACGAAGTCGCATGATATTTGAGTGGATATCATTTAAATGGTGCGGTACCGATGCTGTCTTGTGTATGTACGGTGTGTGTACGTTGTGTGGTACGTATCGAAGAGTTAATATGTGACTGTGAGGGAGAGGTCTGGAATGTTTCGTCGTATCTTTGACATTATTGGAGGAATTGCGTTGCGATATCACCCTGCAGATCGGTCAGAGGGTGATTCGGAATATGGCTTCCCCTCCTTAAGTTATAGTTCGATTCGAGCTACGCAGATTAATTTAATACGTGTGACTGTTCCATGGTATATGACATTAGTGCGGGTCGCCCATTGTTCTGAGGAAACTGTTAAGGAAAATCGGCTCTATGTTGGCAACGGCAATGTTAATATCGGTATTTTCGCGCGAGCTTTTGTTGCAGTTTTATATTATCGACTGGGTTAATCCAGTTTGTTGACGGTCTTGGTAGTACACGCTATGGCTGGTAGGTGGAAGCATAGTCTACTTTGTGGAGCTTATATTAAAGCCATACTACTTAATCTGTAGAACTTTTACTACCCACTATGATTTACTTATATATATATATATATTAATAATTGCAAAATGGGCTTTATTTATTTATTTACTGGAGTCTTCAGTTTTAATGTAAACGAGTCTGTGGACTCAGCTCTTGAAAGAGAATGTGTTAAATAATACCCTAAAATAAGGAACAAACACTGAATCCATATTAGAATGTCAAGTGCAGCACAACAGTTTTCCATTTCTGAAATTTAATGAAACGTCGTACAACATTGCTACTATTCAATTGCATATATGTATAATAAATTATACAGCTTTTACAGTCAATCTTGCACGTACTCCGTGCGTAACAATCAAAGTACATAAGTAGTATAGGTCTATAAACTACTGTTCCTCGAAGTAAAGCGGCTCCTGTTTGGCTGCGCCTAACAATAGGCAACCGTAAACGAGGAATTTTGTAGATGACAATAAAAGCGAAACACTGCTACGTAAATTAACAATTGTGCCATTCGAAAAGTACTATTACAGGCTTAAATAAACACCGAACTAATGAAACACATACCGTATTCATAGTTTTAAATAAATATCCCAGGACTATAATGCAATGTCTTTTTATCTACTATTTACATTTCAATATATTAAATATATATGTAAACATCACAACCTTCATGTTCTATGCACTCGTTGCATACTCGTCTCGACCAAATCTATCCAATCAGAAGAAACAAGAATCGCCCCGACCAAATTTCGTCTCTTCACGCTACTTTCACTACTTTACTACATCTTATCGATCCTTTGTTTCCTCGTTTCCGATACACCCTACGTACAATACGTATTTATAGTTGTGACAATGTTAGGCGAACGCGGGCACCGTCTGACAACGAGGAGCACGAGGAGAACGAGGTCGTAAAAAGGTGACCGTGAAAAACAGAATGGAGGGAAGGGCATGAATTGGTTATCCGGATAGAGTCTCGAGTATCGACAGTTGGCGTTCTCCACTTGAGGCGCACGAGTACGTTCAAACAAATGCACCGGTGTTCTCGTGGCCATTAAAATCGCGAGGGGTTGTCGGAAGTGTGCGTTAAAGAAGCTCGTGCCGAGGGGTTGCAGGGTGATTTCGATAAATTGTCTGTGGAAAGGCAAAACGCGAAGTTACGAGTACCAGAGATTAAGACTCGCCGAGGGGAGTGTGTGCACGAGCTTCTGATGATTTGCGCAGAGAATTTTCGTTGGGGGCGGGGAAGGGTTGCAAGGTGAATACTGACGGTGCAAGTGTGCAGGGGGTTGCAAAATTTATTCAACTGTTCGATAGAGCGATGAAAAGGGCGGAGGGCAGAAAAAGTAGCATTGGAGTAAAGAATAATTAAATCTGGAGAAATAATATTAAATAAATATTGTTCGAGAACGAAAATTATTTCTAGTCTGATTCAATATGCCGAAATATTCAATACCTCAAGATGCCTTGTCTAGTATTTAAATTAATTATCACCGATTCGTTCACGAATTCATCGCAGCTAATATACATCTCGGTCTTTGCAAGATCAATCTTCCACGAGATAGACAACGAACTTGGCGGTGACTAACAAAGTAACGCGAAATCTGTCGCTGTGGGTGCTCGGTTTAATGGCCCCGCATGAGGTCTTATTCAAACCGGGACCGTGTCACGACTCGTTCCACGTGAACATATCGAATTATCGAATTCGACGCTGCAGGGGTTCGAAACGATCCGTCGACGATGGTTTCAAACCTCTTGAATCTCGTATCGGTCGATTGTGCGATCACATTCGCCTCGCGAAAGCGTAAAACGAGAATTCTTTCAAGGGTACTTCGCATAAGCAATTTATTTCTCTTTCCTGTTGCCCCGTTCCCTATTTCTACGAGAAACAATCCAATCTCATCCCTCCCCTTTTTCTTTTATTTCACTTCTTTCACATGGGGACGCAAATAATAGAAATGTCATTCTATTATTAATAATTCCTTGCGTGAAACTGTGATTCAACCTGTGATACAGTATTTCATTTAATTGATTGCCGTATTTAATAATTGTTTGCTTTGCAGTCAAGAACGAACCAACCCGATTTCTTGGGGAGGGTGTATCGTTCAAGGCGAAGCTGATTGGCATATTGGAAGTGTCGGAAGCGCGAGGGGACCGGATGTGCCAAGCAGCTCTGGCGGATCTGAAAATGGCGATTCGTGCTGCCGGTGAACATAAACAACGAATCGCCGTTCAGGTCAGCATCGATGGATTACGCTTGCGGGACGAAAAGACTGGGGTAATGATACCAATAAATTCAAACTATTCTACATTTTGTAATACGGTGATTCAAATATTAACTGTATGCAGGAAGAAAATTATAATTTATCAGATATCGGAATCATGAGAAAACAATGTTCTTTGCCTTATACACGTCTTGATGAATTAAAGAAAAATTGATCATTATTCCAATTGAAATTTATTATGGATCATTATTTTGGAATGTTTCAGGACTGTCTGCATCACCATCCTGTACATAAAATATCGTTCATCGCGCAGGATATGAGCGATTCGAGAGCATTCGGCTATATTTTTGGCTCGCCAGACAGTGGACATCGATTCTTTGGCATCAAAACCGACAAAGCAGCGAGCCAAGTAAGATTTGTACAGTTCTCGAATTCGTTTGCAATAGTATATATTAATTGTCTCAATTATAAACACAATATTTTCTGCTTCTCACATTTCCATAATAAATGGATACCTTAAATATTACACTCGTCTCATAATTTCTATTAGAACGACAATACATAAATTATTTATCGTCAACGAAATAATATTATCAAACAATTTCCCGCAATCCTCGCATAAAATTCTACAATGAAGAGTCTCGATCAAGAACCATAGAAACTGCCACGATCGAACTACTCTCGCAATTTTTGCTACCGGGTATATCAATTTAATCAATTTAATCATTGCAATGAAACACAATAATTAGATGCCACGCCGTATATCGGATCAAAATAAAAAATTCGTTTTCCCCCGAATCGATAAAACGCGAGAGGCGGTAAACGCGCGAACAGAAGGGCATTACGTATCGTCGGCAGTGCGGATATTGCTTTTGAGAAACAACAAAAGAACAAGCTTGTGCACGATGATTCGATAGAGGAGCCGTTCGTGTGCGGGTAGGATCCTTAAACGTGGCCAGAGTTCGGTCATTTATCGAATCGCTTTGCCGAGGCAGGGGGGTCTAAAATGATATTTGTCCAATCCGGAGGAGCAATATCGAAACCCGGTAGCTCGGTAATTCCGCAGGGGTATGTAAATAATTGCATTACACGATTCAGCCTACCACCCCATCGATGCGCCACGGGAGATTGTTGTTCGATTAGACGCCGTTCCCTTTGTACTCGTTCAAAGAGATTTTCTTCGTTTTCGTCTCCCTTTTGCTTCTCATTGTTCTTTTATTTATTTTTCCAAATTTCCTTTTTATCGCGACAGCACGTGGCTTCGGGAAAGTGTGCACATGGTGCTCCGTTTAACCGGAAACGGTGGAATATCTCGCGAGAAATTGAAGTTAACAAGAAAACGTTCTTAACGCGAAATAGAGGATTGAGATAAATTGTCACTGATTAAACTATGTGAACTTCATTGTCTAACTGAGCGGCCTTGGTTTTGATTTCATTGCAGGTGGTAATCGCGATGCGAGACCTGTTCCAAGTGGTCTTCGAATTGAAAAAGAAGGAGATCGAGCTGACGAAACAGCACTGGGAGCAGAATGCCATAAATGTTGTCAAATATCATACCAGTGGCATTTTCGTTGAGCCGACCCCCGATACTAAAGTAATGACAAATCACGCCCCCGGTTTTCATTCATACCGCATAGTAGCCGTTTATCGAAACGAAATATTAAAAATATTTGATTTTCTGTTCGCAACAGGGCGCAGCAGAATCAGAAACCTCTCTTCACCGCGTAAGAAACACGAATTCAGAAGTAGACAAAGCAGTTGATAAACGAAACGAGTCCCAAAGTGGCGTAATCGCGGATCTGTTAGATTTACAATTCGAATTAAACTCTTTGCAGCAAGGAATCCATCATATGGACAAAATTACCCCCGAAAATCCGGCTTCCTCCACTGACGATATTTTTGAAGCCGATCCATTCGGAGATTCATTTGCAAATATGAAGGTGCAGTCAAATTAAATAATTTTAATATTTAAAAATTCATTGATTGTATATCCGTAGTACATCCATTAACAGTATATATAATATTGATAATATGAAACGACAGTAACTAAATCTGTGCGTGTATTATATATTATATGTATATTACAAATCGTCATTATTTACCTTTATTATTACGATTCACGTCATTCCGTCGTATTATTTATTCATATGGAAATATAATCACAGCTGGAGGACACAGTCCGACCAATTCTACCACCACCCCCATCATCTTCCAAAAGGGGCCACCTAGAGCGACCGCAAACCGTTCCAGGCGCCCAAGCATCGATCACATCGAGCCCAGCGCCCACTTTAACAAGTAAAACACCACCGCTTCAAGACTCCATTCAGTGGTTCGACAAGGAAACCGAAAACCTCTTCAGCGACAGCGAGCTCTCGAGCTCCGCCAAAAATACGCCGGTCAAAAAGGAAACGGAAGAGGTGAATGTTAATATCTATGTTACATTACGAGTGAACTGTATTAATTCGAATTAAATGTTACGTCCTGAGTGAAAATTATGGTGACGTTTAGTTTTCAACGACGTCTAACGAAATTAAGTTACATTGAACATTGTATAAAATGAAGATTAACATTTAAAGTCTCAAGATATTATCCCATATCAAGATTTGATCCCAGCTTGAATTGTATCAAATACTAAAATAACTCGATGTATTGTATTGTCCAATTGTCAATGTTATTTCGTCATTATTGCAGCCGCAAATAGACGTCTTCACAGAGCTGGATCCCCTAGGAACCGGTCTAATCAAACCATACATAGACAAGAAGGACTTCTTCCAACACCTGAAGAACCCACCTAAGAAAGTTCTAAAGGACTTGGTCACCACCAGCACCGCCGACAATTTCCCGACGAACTTCACGACCCTCACGGAATCCATTGAATCCCCAGCGAAAACTCGCAACGATTTAATCACGAAGGACAATAACTTTGACGATAATAATTTCGCAAATTTCGACCGATTCGACGAGGACGAGATCGTTCAGTCAATGTACACGCGCTCTGACTCGTCCAAAAGAACGGAAGGAACTCCTAGATCGGCGCACCATCAACCGCTCTCCGTTTCCCTGCCCCCGGAAGATTCTGCCACTGCAAAAGTTCCCCCTTCGGCAGCTGCCCCCGCCTCTGCGACCGCTTCGATGCTGAACCGAACGGAAAAAGATTCCGCAGAGCCTGCCCACGGTCTGGTTAAACTTCCCAGTCCCATCAAGTCCACGCGAAAGAAGGAATTCGATATAGACGTATCCTCCAGCAAAGCTCAATCCGTGGACAAACAGTTTCCGGTGGATTTTTCCGCGTCGAACGACTCGCCGGCCTCTCCACTCAAATCCTGTTCTTCTGACGCGAATTCCAGATTATCCAGCTCGTCAGCCGAGTTGGAATTCGCGCCCGAGCCACCACCGCGAGGTGTTTCCAATATATTAATCAATCCACCACCTCTGCCTCCAAAGAAGCAAGGAGTTAGAGGCGCAGCGAAGCCACCTCCAAGGCCGCCGCACAACGACAACTACTTCCACTACGATTTCCCTGAACGGGAACCGATCGTGGCCAAAGACAGAAGCAAGAGCCCCTCGAAGGAAGTGTCGAGCCAGTTCGACGACAACTTCAGCCCGCCGCTCCAGTTGAACAGTAAAACCGACTTAATTGGCTCAATGACCACGTCGACTTTCGAGGATTCGTTTAGTTCCATGGTGCCTACTACAGACTTGTCCACGTTTTTCACGTCCGCGAACACTTCTGCCGGGCCTAAGAAGGCCAAGCCCTCGCTGGACATCACTTTGAGCCAATTAACGTCTGCGAATTTAGATGAACTGGCTAACAGTTTGGGCATGACTGTTCAAGAGTTGACCAGTCTAACGCTTCAACAATTAACCGAATGCCTAGCTACGTTGTCCACTAGAGAAATCGCCGGTAACGATACGGATGAAACGGTCACCGTTGGACAGGAACAGGTTGGCGTTGGACAATTGCAGACCGCATCGAGTGTGGCTACAACGAAGACTTTCAACGAGTCTCAAGCATTCGTTAATCCCGGTACCGAATTGGAGACCAAACAGGACAGCACGTACGATAAATACGCGGTGTTTAGGGAACTGTTGGAGCTAGAGCTGATTGAGAGGAACGAAGAAAACGCAATGAAGGATGTCGTTGAGGAGGAGACTTCTTCTGTGAGTAAAGAGGAGTTCGATATAATTGGACAACAGCAGGAGAACAGTGACGATAGTAGATCAGAGACTCTGGCTTCTTTAGTAAATTTGACGGTGAAACTGCCGCCCAGTAACGAGGACTTGACCAAAGAGGAACCAACGAATGATATTCTCGACGATACGATTGGAAGCTCTTCAAACTTGACGTTCGAAAGTGGTCAGACAATGGAACCAGAAATGGCAATGGAGTCGACGATAGAAGCTGAAGGGACAACTGACTCCTTGACGAAACAGGTTATCGCGGGAACTGAAGAAGACATGGACAGATCGAAGTTCATAGCGGAGGTGGACGAAAAAATTGAAGAGATGGAAGCTCGTGAAAAGCTCAGCGATTTCAACGAAGAGCCCGAGAAGAAGCAAACGGAACCGGCCACAGAGGAGACAAACAGTTCCCTAGTGATCGATAAAGTCGAGGTGAAGTCTTCGATATCGACGTCTAGCGACAAGTACGCTGCTCTTCGTGAAATTATAGGCGAACCGGTGCCACCAGTGAAGGAGCCCGACGAGGAAACCTCAAGCTCCGCTAGAATGTCTCCAAATATTATCCAATCAAAGATATCCACGGAAGTGGAACTGTTGAATCTATTCTCCGACACTCCTCCTTCATCTAGCCCCAAAAAGCAACGAGAAGAAGAAAACAAGTCAATGGGTATGGATATTTTCGAAAAGATCGAGATGTTAAGCACCGGCAATCATGCTGCAAGAAAGATCAAGTCCCTAATTCCAGAAGACGTCCTCTACCCGTTCACAGAATTAAAACAAGAGCGAGAAGAAAGCAAAGACGATGGAAACTGGGCGAAATTCGACTCCAGCCTTTTCGTACCAGACAGACCGCCCTGCGACGTGCCACATTCGAGCAGCGGCACATCACCTTGGTCTCCGGATGGCAAGGAGTTCCACAAAGAAGCTACCTTCAAAGGCAGCGTCTACAGGCAGTCGGGGGACAGCGACAACGAATGGAAGGACGAGGAAGAAAGCGAGGACAGCAACGGAAGAATACGTGACGGTAGATTCTGGTGCACCCGTCATCCCAGATTCGACGTTCCATTTGAAGCGAACAGCTTCTACGAAGAAACAAATGGAGGTCCAGCCAATAAAAGGGACCGAAGCTTTCGTGACAGAATGCCGGAGAAGTCCAGAGAGGCCGCCTGGTTTAAGAACTCCGGCCACAGACCTAGGGATCCATCTCCGTGGCACGACGAAGGCCAATGGAAGAAGGAGGCCAAGAGGTATCCCCACAGGAAAATGACGTACAAAGACGAAGAGGAACAGTACGAAGGCCATTGGAAGTGCAGGCCAAAGCCACCGCGTTGGAACTGGCCACACGAGCACGGTCCGTTCTACGACGAGGAAAGGAAACGGAAAATGATGCTGTGGAAGGAGGGAAGGTTCGGTAGCCAGGAGAGTATGGGCTACGACGACGAAGACAGATGGTCTAGGAGAAAGTACGAGAGGAGAAGATGGGAGGAAGATGCTAGATTTTGGAACAGAAGGACAGCTGGCCCACCGGAGTCCGATTATCCCAGTAGAGAGAATTATTATTATTATAGAGAAGGTAGGGAACGTCCGCACGATTATCCTTCGGGCTGGGACGAGGAGTACGGGTCGGACAGACCTGGCGACGATTCTCCAAGGTACAACCAGTCCGGCAGAAAGAGACACTGGCCCAAAAGGCCAAACAGTGCTAACGAAGGACGCAACGCTGATATGGCTTACACCGAGTCCAGAGGAAACTTCGGGACGTCCAGGTCGGAGTGCAGCGACAACGACTCCGACCCATACACGAGAACCTCGCAGAGGTCTAGGAGCCGTGAAAACTACTGGGGCAGCGATCAGGAGTACGACAGCTGGGCAGAAAGACCGTACTGGTCAGAGGGGCCGGACGCTAAGAGCGAAAGTCTGCACAGGAAGAGAATACCCAGGCACAAACCTAGAACAACTCACGCGAAGACCCAGAGCCCATTCGAGGACGATTTCGCACAGAGTGTCGAGGACGTTGATCCTTCTGCGGCTGAATCAATGGCCCCGGTGGACACCCGCATTAGGTCCGACACGAACGAACAGAAACCTACACCACTTAGTCCCTCTTTTAATAATAGATACGTTAAGACACCGAGGCGGGGTATGCAGATGGAGGACATTTATAGTAAAAGGACTAGCTACTTCGAGGATGACTTAACACCGACAGCAAGCGGGATGAGCGACACCTCCGATAGACAACGATTGTCATCAGAATTGAAAACGACACCGGAGGAGATGCCGTGCGACGTTAAGGAACCCTCTCTGACTCATCAGACGGGTGACGCGTTCGTTTCTGAAGACAGCGGACGTGATTCGTTTTTCAACGGTGATCTGAGATACGACGACGACGCGTTCGCATTTAAATCGGAGTTGGAGGACAACGTCGGGGAGCATAGAGCTACGACTTTGCCCCTGAAGAATCACGGTAGACAGGGGAAATACGCTGGCGGGAGTAATAATAATAATAACAAATCTAGGAACGACCAGTATATCAGGAAGTCTGAGTCGGTGAATATATTCGCCAGGGAGAACGATCCTTTCGATGATGATGATTTCTTTAATTGATACAGTATCCAGGGTATGCGATGCCAGGGTGAAAATGGTGCTGGACATTTTCAGCGCGTTTCGGGTGAAAGTTTTTTTGGAGACTGATGGTGGTAGATGGGTGGAGGATTCGAAGAGGTGGGTCTCCATTTTCTGTCCATGAACGTACCAGGCGTTGGTGCCCTCATTGATCGACCGGGAGTCTTTATTTTAGCGTAGTCCTCGAGATAGGATAAACGAATATTTTCTTCCCTTTTTTTTTTAATTGGGACTGAGGTGGGATAATAAGTATTGGCTGATGAAGACGACTGGTGGATAAATTTTACTATTATTTCGCGAAGAAGGGAAACACGTTTACTGGTTGTCAATGTGAATAATATTAACTGTAGGTTATAGGCGAAGATGGATTTCAATGTGCAGGCGCGGTTGAATTTAAAACAAATTCTAATATTGAATAATTCGAAGGTTGATTTAGTATTTTTTTTCTCTTTTCACGAGATAGAAATTTAGGGAGAGTAAAAGAGTGGTATATTTAAGAACTCCGTGAATATTCGGTGGGGTTTGATTACAGTATATCGTTCCGACTGAAAATTTTCTACGCAAAGAGTAATTATAAAGGATATCTCTTTTTAATTCCCTTGGATTACAATAGCGGTTCTATACAAACATCTTAAATAGAGAAACTTTATTATATTTATCCTGTAAAAATATTTCCATTGAGAGCGATTAGATAAGAGCACTCGAGAATGCAGAGTTTCACCCGAAAGTTATTAATTTAATTAATTATCACTAATCCTCGGGCAGCTGATACTTACGGACTTTGTTTTATAGTTATGTTATTTAATTGAATGCGTTAGTATCCTTCGCAGAAGTGGATTAAAATAAGAATGAACAATAGGGTCGTTTATGGTTGTCCACGATGATGTCCATTAGTGAAGAGAAGGATTCGTCTTTATGCATCGACGGCGAGATATCGATGAGGTACGATTGCTGGAGGTACCGACTGCTAGTCATTGTTTTAATAAATTTGTACATAATGTTATATCGGTGTTAGCGTGAAATTGATTCGTCAATTGGGATATGTGCGTGCAGTTTGTATGGCCAATTGTTTAACGTGATATCGGCGCATACTTTTAATTTCCGGTCAGGGTTCCATCAAGTGTCATTATTAATTATACATCGGTTCAGAAAAAAGTGAAATGTTTGACAAATCTTATGTAAAATAGTAATCACGTATTCGGATTTTTTTCGGACATTTAAAATAATCTACTGTCGGTAATAATAATTTGGTTTGTCAATGCATAATAGTAGCGAATTTATATTCCACTTGTATAGGATATTCCATTTAATTTCCATCACTTGAAAGAAATATTTTAACCTATTATTAAGACAATATTCGAATAAATATTGTATCTTTCGTTTTGTATTAAGTGTTTGTGTAATTTTAATGTGAGAAATAGACTGTGCTTCATCATAAAATCGGGTAATTAAAAATAATAAGAGTGGAGAAAATATTTCATGAGAGAAATTTAAGTGGGATATTCTGTATATCGAACTTGTTCTTGAACATTTCACTTCTTTTGCACCCGGATTAACCATGTTCACGTTTTCTTCGTTTAATATTATACTTTCACGATGCTAGTCATGTTCGACGAGTTAGGGTATTAGAAAACATAGACTTTGGATAGTGGTTACTGCAATTTAAATTATAAGAAATATTCGGATGATCACATTTCAATGTGACATGGGAAAATAAAATTTCGAATAGTTTCGACTGCAATAGCCTGGATTGTTTATGCCTGACAAGATTTTATTTCATATTTGCAATTATTTAAATGATCGGGGAAACAAAATGTAAATGTGTATGCGTTTTTGAGTGGATCGGTTTTTCATTCGTATATGAAATTGATGATATATTGAAAAGAAAATAGATTCTATTGTCGATGGAGAACTAAAAGCGAAACGAGACGAAGATATGGAAAACTTCGTCAGTCTAGATAGTTTATAATTATAGTTTATTTATTACCAGTAGAACGAATGTTATGCAATACGGTTTTCGTATTCCATTTTATTTGCCAGCTATTTCTTAGCTTTGTATATTTACTTTCGTTTCCTGTGCGTAGATAGACGTTGATATTTTGTGATGAATGTATTATTTATTATTTAACGAATTGTTTCATAGCAACAAATTAGTCAGAGTTGTACTGACAATAATAGAATTTCAATGCAGAGACACTCACCGACTGTGAAGTTCTGTTTAATCACTTGCGCATCTTGTAAAGAACTGAATTGTAAACAGAAACGAACGGTTTGAATTATTTAGACGAGTTTATTATATACGCCAGCTGTGAATTTATAGTTAAATGTGTAATGAATATCGTAATTAACTGGCCCGAAAGATTTTTTCCGTTGCTTCCGTAATATTGTTGGTTAATTAAACGAGGTAACGACAGCGTTTAATGGCAACAATTGCGTTTAACGCCCTTAGATTACGAAATTTATTTTTAACGAAATTGTTGGGCACTTATCATGCTGTTAAAAACACAACTAGCGTAAAATACAAGGACTAAACACGATACCAGGAAAAAAATAAAAACTGCGAATATATCTCTAATGTCTTCTATTGCATTCAATTAGTCGAAACACCATTTCAGCCACGAGAGAAAAAAAAGAAAGGAATATCCGCATTCAGGGAAGCAACCATTCGTACTGAATTTGTTTAATAATAATCGCAGCTGTGCAATCGTGACCATTGAACAATACATTCAGGGATTACAATTAACGAATTACTAACTAACGAATGAACCTTTTCGCACAGTGAAAAAGGTACGAGAGATTTGTCGCGGAAGAAAGGAACCGTGCAGTTTTACAATGAATGTAGCTAATACGTTACACAAAACGATGTTATAAGAAAAAAAACACGATAAGGAATTATTTCAAAATTGCAACGGAGTGTAATATTTCTGGCCACCATTTGTAAGTGATTAGCGGAAACGGAAGTCTACGGGGAGAACGGAGCACGCGCCATTGAAACAAAACACAGTAATCGTGAAACGATAAGAAATAAAAAACGATATTTGGACAAAGTGCTATTGCATTTGCTGTATTACGATAATACGTTGGCGATTTATGTGCGTGCCCTATTATAATCGCGAGAACTGTCATTTTTACTACGATCATATTGCAACACGATCTGTTCCGTGCATTATTGTCAGCCTCCCGGTGAACATGAGTCACAGTACCACAGTAAAAACGAAACCGTACGAATAAATTTTCACTTTAAAAATGTTGGAACAGAATTACTTTCTTTTGACAGACACCTCCTTTATGCTTTTGATCGTTTGCCATCCCACTTCTGTTCCATTTTCGTATTACCTCGGCAGTAAGTATGGTACAGTTTTATTTTATTATTCTCTTTCGTTAGTATTATGCCATCTTTATATATGATAGAAAATATATTTTTCTTTTACGATTCAATAAGACAAGATATTGTTTGCACTTACTCACGTGTCATATTGAATCAAGTTCTGATACTTTTATTTAATTCGAAAAAGTATTGTGCGTTGATCCTGATCTTAATTCTATTTCATTTCAATGCGCGATCCCTCACGCTTTTCAACGTTAAACGAAACATGACGCCCCGCCGAAACTAATTTCACTAATTAATTCAAGCGAAAGGAAAATAATTCATCGAATCGGACCGCCCACGGTCGAAAATCGACGAATTAAGTAAATTATTCTCCATCAATTCCTGAATCTAAAACTCCTATAAAAAAGCAAAGAAATCGCATACCGCGTCAAAGAAAAATCCTCCGACGGACACAAGCCGCGGTGCTGCAACCCATTCGTAAAAACGAGAACACCTAAATTGCAACGATCAAAAATAAAACGAGCAAAAATGAAAAAAACTCATGCGTTCGAAATAGCAAAAGATAAGAACAGAAGAAGGGAATAACAAGAGGAAGGAAACACACGCTATACTAAAGAACAACGTTCCACCCGCGAACTGAATCGATCCCAGCAACGGGAACAGCGTAAACACTGGAAAAACGTGCACGATCGCGAAGACCTCCTCGACGGCGGGGTGAGGGGGCGGTGGGTTCTCTTTGTTGCGATCGTCGGTGGTGGCTGTAGAGGCGCCTCCTCACCCCTATCGCATCGAAACGGGTGGAGATCCCTCGGTTAGCGGTGTTCCCCGTTCCTTGATTTGGCCGAGCACAATGCACAATAAAAGAGCATTAGATCGTCGGCTTTGTCGAGCGGTTGCACGACTTCTCGTAACAATGGCGTGGCCCCCACTCGGCCGGAGCACTCGAAACACCTGGCAAACAAGGAAACAATGCGCACGAGCCGCACTTCGACGGGATTTCGCGCATTTGGGGTGCGCGCATGCTAACAAATTATCACCCCCTCTGCCGTCACTTTTCTCTGGTTTTTTTCCCCACCGTCCTTCTACGCCACCTTCCGCTGTGTGGAAATACCTTTCCTTGAGGCTCGCGATTACGCGGCGAACCCGTGTCAGCTAGGTTTAACGACCGCCAACCACGGACGTGATAGAGGCATGGAGCTCTTATTTCCGTCGATGTTTCTACGCGCATCGAGACGGATGGCGAACTGAGACGACGGAACTTTCCGGCGGACGACGATGGTCGTTTGGGGGTTGTCTCATTATTGTTGTTAGTGCCGTTGTGGGAGGCGAGTTGTTGGTTACAGCAGATGGGGATCGGAGTGAAGGAGTGGTATCGATTTGAATTTTTACTGGGTTCGGGGGCATCAACGGTGACGTTGGGGTGGTTTCAAGGGGTTTTTAGGTGTACTTATCTGGGCGCAACTGCTGATTCAATTTTCAAATCGTCCAATCGTAGGCGATATTTTGTCTGGCAATTTTGTTTTCCGTTTAACAGAATCGAACGTCGATTCAGTTTTATCTGTTTCGGTTAACTTACGGTTGGACGCGGCCAGTAAATATTTGTATTCAAATTATTTAAATAGTATTCCAATTCCGTCTTCGTTATTCATTTACTCAACCATCCGCCAGTTTTCATTTTTAATACGCAAACGCCGTTACGGTGTTACGTTCGTTAAACGTAATTGTTCCTTTTGATTTAATAACGGGCGTCGTTCGGATTCTCGACGCGCGTTCGCAAGAAATTTGTTGCATAGAAAATGGGGAAACGCGCGGAAGTAAACCTTTGACACAATACTAGCCGCTGACCTATCGCTCTGGAACAGTGGTTAGGCGACGCAACGAGGGCGAGAAAAAAATGGGGGAAGAAGGAAGAAAATCAACCCGCATGTGCTCGGACGCACTCGAAAACGAAAAGTACTTTCGGACCAAGAGCGATATGGAGGCGGTATACGTCGGAGAACGTGAAGAGTGTACCGAGGGTGCGTGAACTATGAAATGCACCAGGGCTGTACACGGTCCCTCTTTCGACGAATGTAGCTCTGAAAAGCCACGAGAAATGTTTATAATTGGGATCGTTGGCCCGTTGCGCTCTCTTTCCTCGATACTAACACTTGCACAATCGTGAACACACGAGAAATGCACCTGTTCGTGTCTCGCGTAACTTTGTCCGCGTGTCACGAGCCTTACTATCTGCAGAATGTGCAGAACGTAGGGAATAATTATTTTAATTGTGTATTGGATTTTTTGTTTTACGATATATATCGAATGTTTGGGTTTGCCAATTGCGACTATTTATTTATAACGCATTGTAAATATTGCATTAATGTACGCTCATTTATTTTGTTGGTCTCAGCAGGGTATCGGTGACATCTGATATTTAGAAACGATCGACTTCAAACACCGTAATGATTCTTGCCGCATTCCAAAGTTGATCGAGGTTATAATTGCTCGATGGGTTCTGTGTATCACATGCGAACAATTATTACTACCTAACGATACTGAACTAATCATTCTAAGCAAAGGAAATATAACTAATACCTGTACTATTAATTGTTTTGTACCGATGATGATATTTTAAAGACAAAAATGGCAATTGTTCAGGCACAGTTCTTGCAACGATCTACCTTCAAATGAGAAACAACCACCGCAAATTTCGTACAATCACGATTATCAACATTCATATATAGATTCAACAATCTAGAATCCAGAATCTAGAATATAATACTCCCGAAATATTTGCAAAATACCCGAGCCTACAACAAGAAATTAAATGCCTGATATTCCCATCGTTCCAAATAAAACATAATACCTCCAATTTGCTACACTTCACTCGTATCTTTGCATTGTAGAAAAGGTTTAACCTAAAGCAAGGCGGCCTGTCTTGAAATATTCCGTTTTGCCGCGGCGTGTACCGCCGTGTCGTTTTTAGTCTCAAGCGACGACATCGTTAGCATCATCGAGGTGAAGCTCGTTTCGCGCGCGCGTGCACACCGAATGGAGGCCTATCAATATTTCATAAGCCTGGTAAAAAAGGGACGAGTGTTTACAGCACGCTAAGCGACGAATCCTCGATCTTGTTCGCCGGTTAGCCGTAAGTATCTTCCCCGTCGGGGGATTTGCATACGATTGAATTTCAAATTTCGCCGCTATTCTCGTAACCGAAGTCTCGAGTATCTTCTGCCCAGCCCTCGTGCTTTCGATTCCGCGTGAAATGAAATTGTTATTAATATACCGTCGCGTTATTTCCACGCGAACGCACGGTGTTTCGTTTTGGAACTGCGACAGTGGGAAATATTTCGAGCGAGATGGAAACGGCGAACGGTACATTAATATCTACGTCGACGTCAATGTCGCGAACAAAAATAAAGAAAATTAACCGTCGAGTCGAGTGCAAAGAAGGAGCAACGGTTATTGCGAAAATAACATTGCAGGATAAAAAACTCTCGCGTGCAATAAATTCCTCGACGATAAACCATCTGGAGAGAAGAATAAAATACATAAAATTCGCCGGACGATTCGCACGATCAAACGGTCGCTCGAGTGTCGCGAATCTCGTTTCACGAAAAATCGCGACGTCGTTCAACCCACGCATCATAGAAACGCGTTCCCGTCTGGAACGTTCTTAACGACCGTCCGAGGAAATTGTATACGAAACACGTGCACTTCCATCCGTGCAGAAAAAGACCGTCACAGGGTATGCTCCGCGATTACAGTGACACTTACGGGAGGAGAAAACCCGCGGTTCTTTTCGCTGAAAGGAAGCTTCAGTTTGCCGTCTGTGAATCGCGTAGGTAAATGGCCGTTCCCTTTAGACCGCACACGCGAGAACGTTGCGACCAAAAAGATCTGAGAGATCGAGAAGGACGCGAGAAAGACGCGAAAAACAGGAGGAACGAGGTGGGGAAATAGGTGTGGGGGTAAAAGATGCCAGAAGAACGAACGAAGGAACGAGTGTAGCGAGGAGAAGCTTCTGGAAGGTTATGCAATAGAAAAGGGGCAAGGGGGGACGAAAGCAGAGAGGGGAAAGAAAGAACGAAGGAGGCTTGTCGCGAAACAGAGAGAGGATCAGAGGCTCGAAAGAGTGGAGTTCTCGAGGTGGTAAGCACGACGAGGTAAAAAGGAACAAGGGGTGGAGAAAAAGGCAGAGAGTTACTGGCGGGAAAAACGGTGTCTTGGAAAAGGTGCAAAGCCGACAGTATTCTTTGTAGCGGGGATATTCGCCTTCTGTACCCAAGACCTCTCGCACTTCTTTACCTTCTCCATCCCCCTGCTCCCCTACCCCTATCACTACCACCAGTAAAACCAGCTTCTTCCCTACCTTTCTCTTCCTCACCATTTTTTCCCCCTTCCTCGTTTTCTTCTCGCGTTTCGCCGTAGTTCCTACTTCTCTATTCTCCTTCTTCTTGCGTTGCTATATGCCTGTCACTTCTTTCCACGTTTTACCTTATTCTTCTATCTTTCGCACTTCTCCTTGCGCTGCAACGCGTCCCTCACTTTTCTCTCCACGCTTTGACATACTCACGTTTCTTCTTGTTACGTTGCGGCGTATTTCTCACTTCTTCCCGCGATCGCTGATATTCTGCATTTTTTTTATTCTCGCCCCTTCCTCTCGATCGCGTTTCCCATTCGACGATTCCCGGTTTCTTTGCTCGCTCGCCTCCTTCGTCTTCCCTGTAACGATCACAGCGCAGCTACTGTAGCGCGGATGGCTGAGTTCTAGTGGTAGTGGCGGCTTACATCTCCGTCCATGCTGCTGGATCCCTTACTCGACAGCCTCTTCTGCCACGAGATATTTACCAACATCCAAGATGGCGGCATAATCTTGCCGGCTTTTCGTTGAAAGTCGACGAGTCATCCAAAGCAGACCGGTCCCTTTTATGCCCATAAACACTTTCGTCGTGCTCCTTTCACCGGCTCCGCCCCGATGTTCACCCCCTCGGCCCCTTTCTTCTCGTTCGTCCCTTCTTATTAGTCCCGCAGCCTTCCGACAGCTCCTTCGACTCCTACGACGGTGGTTCTTTTCCTCGGGATCGATCACGACGCGGTTTCTACCGCGCGAATCCTTGCGACATCTGCGCGGAGTAATCCCAGGAACTTTATCGGGATTCGATGTTTCCGGGGTGATAGTAGCTCGTCGATTAAGTCTCGCTCTGTTGTCTCGGGCGGAATTGTCTTCCTTTTATTATTAATTCGTTTGGGATTTGTTATTGAGCATTGGATTCGGTAATTGGAATTGAATATTTTGGGCTGCTATGCTCGCCACTTGGATAAATCTCCGTGACGCTTTTCCAATATCTTTGATATAAATCCTGTGCGACATCGATTTCGAAAAATGCACGATTACTTCAATCTCGAAAACTCCTTTGCGTGAACCTGAAAAATACGTAAAAACCTCTAAGTCTGAGCACTCTATTCGATCCTACTTCATTTCGTCGAATTTCATCCACGAGCCATGTAATTAATTAAACGTACACGTTCCCCATTAACAAAATCGATAGTTACTTGCAGACAGATATTAGAATCCGTACGCAGTGAAACAATTTCGCAGAATACCCTCGCCATTCCGTCGTGGCTAAGAAGTAAAATGAATTCGGCCGACTTACTGCTCCCGTCGCCGTCGTATGAATTGTACAAGCAAGAAGGTCAGAGACGAGGGTTGAGAACGTGCAATAAATCGAAGGGACCGGCCCCGACAGATTTAACGGAAGGAGATCGAGAGGGAAGAAATCAGGAGAGGTAAATACGTGTGGTGAGAGAGATAGCCCACGGATAAGAAGCAATCGAATCGAATAGTGGAACTCGTGGAATCCGCAATCCGTCGCGAAGTGAATGGCGAACGCCTAAGGGTTTCTATGGCATGGTATACCGTCGCCTGTTCCTCTGTCCGACGACCTAACTCAAACCTATCCGGAACTTCAGATTAATGTGGTAATCGCTGAATCAGCAAAAGACACGGCGGTCGACGGTGAATAGGAAGGGGGTGGCCCCTACTTCGTACCTTCCGAGGCGTTGCTTCTTCGACGAGCGACCAGGGGAATCTGCGAAGACCGACGATAAACAACGGAGGTGCGCAAGAAATGGCGGCGAAGTGTCCGTTATCAGATACATTGCGCTTCCTGAAGGTACTCATGACTGTGCCGATCGATTTCCCGATTTCTCGATCGATCTCCTTTCAATCGTTTTCGTATTGAAATTTCCACCCTTGGACGTCATCGATTGACCGACGTTCCCTGCTTACGCATTCTCGAACGACACCGTCGTCTTCCGATCGTCGCGGCGAAACGACGAATCCGCGCGTCGCAACCCTCTCGAACGCGCGACACAGACGTCCGAGTTTTCTTCGTCGAAGCTGCAATTGGCAGAAAAAAGCGGCAATAACATGATCGTTTCCCGATGCGACGAGGCCTGCGCGTAAATGCACGCGCCGTATGTGTGTCGTGCAAATAAATACTACGCCGTGGTAGGAGGGAAGGAAAGTAGGGTTGATGCCGGCGCTAGTCACGGAAGAACCTCGCTTGGTACGCGGAGTAAGTGCAATAATACCAGATTATTTGCATCGCAAAGCCGTGCGTATGGGTAAACACAATATTCGCTCTCTGCTCGGCTCTGTGAACCGATAGTGCGCTCAGGTAGACACGCATCCGCCTATGCTACTCTTCCCTCCCCTCTGTGTCTCTGTCACTATCTACTCAACCCTTTCATCCCCTCTGTTTCACTTGCCGAACGTTGCTAGTACTGTCCTTCCTTCACCCACTGTACCACCCTTTATTGTGTTCTGTCTATCATTATATCCCCTGCAACCCTCTCTCTCTCTCTTTCTCTCTCTTCACCGCCCCCACCCTCTATCTCTCTCTCTCCCTCTATCCACCTGATCTCCTGTGACTCTGTCTTCATTGCACGCGCTGTGTACCACCGCGGCGTAATACAGATTCTATTTGAGCTGCCTGAGGGAAGTTAACTCGTGATGCGTGCAGCTCGGCTCCGCTCTGTTGGCGATACTACGGATCCCATCGTTCTCCATTTCGTGGCTGCGAATCCAAGGATCCGGCCGGATCTCGCGGAACATCCATCTTGGTCGCAGATCCCGGTCGTATTACGACGACGGTCCCTTCTTTCTTTTCCCCCGATTTCCAATCACTCGATTCATCATTCATTTGTTCCGACGCGAATATACCTTCGGGCCTCTACGATCCGGTAGTAACGATTGAACAATACGATCGCCGCGTATCCCGTGACGAACGAAATACCACCAGCATTAAACGAATTAGCAGAAACGAGAGGCAAATTTTCCTACCGCGTGGCGACACGAAACGGTTGATCGAACGCGCGTCCGACGATCCACCCATATCCAAGGTGTAACGCAAACGGCAACGTAAGAGGAAGCAGCCGGCAGGTGAGCCCGGAACATTCGCGAACGGGTATCGATATCCAGAGTCAGGGATGTAGGTTCTATTAGTACGTAACGCCTAGTCCTTTTGTCGCGCCGCTCAAAGCAAAGCAGCCCCCGGAGTGTTACAATTTCGCCCTTCCCTTCAACTCAACCCCCCCCCCCCCGCGGCCCGCCCCGAAAGTCCCTTTATCTATCCCGCTATTTTCCTAACTCCGGCGTCCCCTCCAGGGGCTTTCTCCTCGTTTCGCGGTGACGACAACGATTCCTCTTCTCCCCCGAAGGAGAGAGATAGGATATGGAGGGAGCGCGACCGGAACCAGCGTGGTGGGATACAGCCACCCCTTCGCAAGGGGTTGAAACGCCCGCCCATTGGTCCGCCCATGTTGGACGAAAAGCAGTCACTTCGAATCAATTCGACCCACGATTTCGCCCCGTAGACGGTCCACCGCTGTGCCTGGCACACTCGCAATCGCGCCTCATAAGCCTCGACCGCATTTTCGTACGTCTAACCACGTCGGCAGTGATACATCCGTGGGCTGTGGTCGCGTAGCCAAAGTGTTCAACTGTGGCGGCCCATCTTCTTCCCCCCCTCCCCCTCCCACCCGCGCCTTTCGCGGGATAGATTGCCGTTTGATCTTTTGCGCGTCACTTTATTGCACGTGATCCCGTGTGAAAGTGTGTTCCGGTTGTTATTCGTTGCGTCGGTCGTTTCCCTGTTTTTTTCTTTTACACGCCTCCACTTCGACACCGGGAGAACAATTCGTTGACGATCCACGAAGATGCCATGATGACTGTTGATGATAAAATCGAGCGCGTCACCGTGAGACGATATCCTTGAGCCACGGGGAACGGGTAACGGGAGAAAGAGACAGAGAGGGGAAAAAAAGCTCACGTTATCGTTGTGGAAACAAACTATTAGCTTCTAAGATAGCATTTCGTCGTAGATCGCGTGTGTGACAGTTGCAACGAGAGAAATAATGTCGGAGGAGGAACGCTCGTGGCATCTCGTACAGTGATATATTACGGATGTGCATGTACGCGCTTTAGCAGAGCTCAACTGAATTTCGGGTGAACAGAATTTTTGTTCTTTCCGCACGTACAACCGTGAGTGAAAGAGCGCGGGCATATTCTGAGAGAAATCCGGAACGGCAACGAAACGTGCGCAACTTGTCGTGTCGCGCGTGCATCACATTAACTTACCAGTGAAACGGGACGAAAGGCAACCATAAGCAGTACAGTATAAAGGAAACGCTCGTAAAACGCGAAGCGATCGAGGGGTACCGTGCCAACAATCACACGTGCATACAGAGTTCGCAGATACCGATGGTATCGTCGTCAGCGGAACAAGAGAAATACCAATAAACAGGGAAAATAATACAACAAGACGCGTGTGCCGAAATATTCACCGACGAAAAGGCAACTTAATAATGCCACCATCCAACGGTCGCACCTGTGCATAATTTCGTACCTGTTCGCGCAACACCGTCGCCAAACGAAATAACAAACAACGAAATCGGGGCGGCGACACGCGAAACGTACACGAGTGACAAATGAATCCTCTCCGGTGAAGATCGGAAGGCAGCGGTCGAATAAAACAGTCCGCCATGAGGGATATAGAGTTAAATGAAACATACCTCCCGGCGAATTGAGGTTTCCCAATAAACAACAAAGCTCGACGAATGTGCCGATGAAGGGATCACGATGGAACCGCACGGGATGATGATGTCGAACCTGTCTTGCGACGGCTGCGCGGACAGCGACCGCGATTCCGACAGCAGCAGCATGATCGTGGACCCGGTGAGCCTCGACAAGAACGACCTGTCCCCGTCGCAATCGTCGTCGAGCCCGATAATCCCCAGTTCGCCAGTACCGCCATCCACCGCGTCGAGAAACCGTGGCGGGAGTCGCAGCAAGAAGAACTACTCCATGATGTCGGCCAACGGCCAGCAGAAGAACAATACGTCGGGCCAGGCGTCCACCTACGGCAACGACAAGATGTCCTCGTCCCTGATCAAACCGCCGTACTCCTACATCGCTCTGATCACGATGGCGATCCTGCAATCACCCCAGAAGAAGCTCACCCTCAGCGGAATCTGCGAATTCATCATGTCACGATTCCCTTACTACCACGACAAATTCCCCGCCTGGCAGAACTCCATCAGACACAATCTGTCATTGAACGATTGCTTCATAAAGATACCCAGGGAACCGGGGAACCCCGGCAAAGGGAACTACTGGACCCTGGACCCGCTTGCCGAGGACATGTTCGACAACGGAAGTTTCCTGAGACGCAGGAAGAGGTACAAGAGGCCCCCGCCGCACTACGTTCTCCGGGATCGTGCGATCATGGCGACCTTCGCTATCTGCGGCGATCGGGGACCCTGTCCAGGCGGCGGCGGCGGTCATCCGGGCGCGCTGACGTACCCAAGCGCCGCGTATCTGTCACCGCCGCCCGGTTTGCCGTTGCTCGACTTCTCTCCGTCTACGTTGGAGGCCCTGAAGCTCGGCGGTTTCCTGGAACCGCCGCCGCCGTTGTACAAACCGGTACCGATCACCGCACCGCCGATCAGACAAATCGATCCCGCGCCAACGAGGACCACCGCGTTGCCCAGCAGCCATCCGCCGATTGACAAGAAGAGGAACTTCAGTATCGACGCGCTGATAGGGAAACAGGCGGCCAGCGATCAGAATTGTGGCGGTCTGTTGGATCTTAGCCCGTCGGAGCACAGGGAGATCAGGAGTCAGGCGTCCGCCTTCTCGCCCTTGGTTTAGAGGATCTTTATTTGGGGGAGGAGGGGGGGGGTTCTGGTACGTTCGGATCGCGGTTAACCGCGGGGGGAAATTTGTAATTGTGCCCAACGGACGATGGACTTCGAGGAAGGATAGACGGTTTCTGTCGTTTCTCCGGAAGGATATCTGGTGTCGCGACTGCGGGCACCCCCTTATGTATTCGAGACAACGACGGATCGGAGGGAACGAATGGAGACAGTTAATGTGAAGATCGTCATTGGTAAACGGTGACGAGGGAGTTCAGAGGTAAAGGGTGAAACGACGAACGTTTGGATGATGAGGATGGTACCAAAGAAGAGGATACTCGCCGGAAGCCAAAGATTAAAACTACATTATACTTGTGTAAAAAGGGAGTAGCATGTGGAGAGGACGGAGGGGAATTTGAGTAATTTGTAAAAAGGTGTAGTGCAATAGTGTAGTGCTCGGTTTAAGGACTAAAGAATATACCTTTGCCGCGTTGGACGATTTTAATGGGGCTCCCTCAGACTTTTGATATTTATTCGAGTAACTTTAGGGTCGCCGATATTGAATGTATAAATAGCGGAGGATCGGAAGAGATTGCCGAAATTATTCATTAGATCGTTTCGTTGTTATTTTCAATGCTTATCAATTACGCATATGATTTCCGCGTTTAATAGTTTCATGCGATTCTATAACATACGAAAGAAACAATCGTGCCATCACGGGCTATCGCAAAATCTATTTTTCCGGTGCGACAACTTGTCGGAATTATCGATCGGCGAAATTATTGAAATATGCGAACGCGTCGATCGTATTGGAAATTCTAAATTATCGATGATAAATAAATATCGACGCTCTGAGGAGCAGATCTATCGACGGCACGTCCTAAGAACGATCGAGCTTGATTACTTCATCCCCTAATTTTCATTTTTCCTGCGTTCTGTTCGTAGCTAGACTGAAGTAGCTCGCGCGTGTTGGCTCGTTTGTAAACGATCGATTAATATCGCCATTGTAAATACACACACCCCGAACAAATCTTTGCTCAGCTTTCTATTGTTTGCAAGGGAGATACAGAGAGAGAGAGAGAGAGAGAGAGAGAGAGAGAAAGGGAAGAAGAACGAATGCGCGAGTGAAAGGGACGGAGAGGATGACGGAGAGCGACAGAGATGGGAGGTCAGCTCGTCTCATCGGATTTAATGTAAAGCTCGGCCGCGTTTTCGGTCAAGTAGACGTTTAGTGTACATAGTGCTGTACGAAACATAGGAAACACGTTCCGCTACGAACGTTCGCGTCCTCGTTCGATCGGATTTCCCCAGAAAACGAAAGATGAAAAGATACGTGTCAACGAAAGCGAACCGTCGCCGGCAAGCCGTTTTATCGGTGCTGTTTTGTTCGAAATTCGGAATTATATTCGCGTGGAATAGAGCGAAATCGAGACGGAACTTCGAGAACCTGTTTTATCGAGAGGCAATGATCCGCGGGGGAAAAGGGAATGGAATTATTTGCAGTTGATCCCCGCGAAGATACGCAACCATGACGAGAACGTATGGAGGCGCGCGCGCACACGCGCTTAAACAAATCGCCAGCGAATTTTCCTCGAATATTCTACGATGACAATTGCGAGATAAGAGTTATTGCACGAGAACGTAACGCACCGTTGAGTTTGTGCAACGAATCAGGCCGAATACACGCATTACGGAGTAATAATAATAGCATTATTCTCACACTGGCTAAATTATGAAATCGATTGAATAATTTCTGTTTTAAATTTATACTTCTCGCAGACGATTTCTTGTTTGACTTCTGTCACCTGTTCAGTTTCGTATATTGAAGAGTATGAACGTGTCTGGTGTTGAAATGGATCGCTCATACAGGCACAATGATATTTAATAGCATTGCAGAGTAACAACGAATACTTGAAATTGTAGCATGAAATTATTAGTTATAAATATCGAAGCAAGATATTCAATTGAAAGACTCTTTATCGTCTTACCGAAGTTTTCGTATCGCCGTTTCACCTCGCGAATTTTCATTTCAACATCGTACGGCCAATAATACTTTTTTTCTCTACCGAATAAGAATGGTACGTGTGATCCATTCAACGCGCGACACGTTCAGCCAGAGGCAACGAAAATTGTTCGTATTTTCCGTTCACTTCGAGGCATTGCGAGAAAACGAAATCTGCAGATATTTTCGTTATCATTCACGTTTATATAGAGCTGATTATGCAGGAGGTTCATGCATGTTTCTCGCACGGTGAATAATATTCGCCACGATAACGAAAAATATTGTTCTGACGATAGAGCCCGAGGTTCGTTCGGAAAATGGAACCACTAATGTATGGGACACGAACCGGCTATGAAAGGCTGGAGTATTATTGAAAAATAATTCTTCTCGCCCACAAACTCACTGTTACATATGGAAAGAAAGATATATATATATATAAAGAAGGACGCTCTTGAATTATTTCCAATCGTTTGAATAGATTTAACACTCTATACAATTGACAAACACATTTTATCATATTTAATTAACTGTAATATTTATTTGGAAAGTATTTCATTGAACGATAGTATGGAATTTTTCTTTTACAATAATTATTATTTGCGCGCAAAGTCAAATTCTTTCGATTGTTAATTGTAATCGAGTTCCACGAGCAGAAACATTCCAACTGGTTTCATGGATTAATTTCGATCTATGCCAAGAAGGATGCGTTAAGAGTGCAGGAGAAACAGCGATGCTGAATCGCAGGGACGACGCAAAGCGGTCCGAAACCGCAAAAACACGAACTAAATTCATAGCAATGTCCCTTACGCATTATTCATTATGAACAGAAAGATTTTAGGTTGTTCTTGAACTATAGAATATAATTGCAATTAAAGATTTCCTTATTATAATTATTCGAACAATAATATTTGATAAAATGTTGCTCGGTCGAAAACGGTTCCGATATTTTCTGTGGTGTGCAGTTATCTCTGAGGTGTCAGTAAATTTAATTTGTTACAGCCGATATAACGACTCTTACAATACTGACTTCATCATCGAGATTCATGATTTGCGCAAAACTTAATTGAAATTATATAGCCAATACGGAAATAGTTCGACAATGGGATGTTGAATCTACGCATCAAAATGCGCGTTCACGATGTTATTTAATTGAACGAACATGCTGGCAAAAGATTACAAATAAAAAATATATACGGAATTATTTTAAAAAATCACTCAGTTCGTGTTTTTACGGTTTCGGACCACTGTGCGACGCTTGGGTACAAAATGACACAATTTACTTAATAGTCTTTTATACTTGGAGAAACTCGCGGCTGATCGAACCGAGAGGCGTAGAATTCTTAACGTTAAGTTGTACGTATTATAGATATATCCGATCGAGAATATTACTAATCCATTCCTTGTGTAATATAAAACGACGAAGAGAATCGGGGAAAGTGCGGGATGAAATGACAGTGTCGAGGAACGATCCAAGTGTATCATTTGAACGGTATAATTATATTTTATTAATCACGTCGATTCGGAGGCGGTCGCGCGACAAGATACCCCGACGAAAATAAAGCGACACGTCTGTTTGTTCCTTTACTAAAAATAAGTACCGATGCCATAATGTATGTTTAGTTATAGGTCACCGTTACACTCGTCTCCGTAGATTTAGCAAGTATTATACGTGTCAAGATGATAGATTTATAATAACGTGTAATAATGTCAACAATAAAGTACTGTTAAGTATAAAGGGTAACGTTGTATGTCTCATTTGTTTTCCGCGAACCGTTACGCGGCAGCGCACGGACACATTCGCTCGTCAATGTCAATGAACAACGGTAAACAATTCTCTCGTCGCAGCAGGTATCCCTACGTTCGGATCGATTGGTCCATTGGCTCGGGTCCTCTAACGAATCTCTTTCCCATCGTCCTAATTGTCGACTGGCGGCACGTTATTTACTCGAACGAGCGTGGAATTATGAAAAGGGGATGTTCTCTGTGCCGTTTCCCTCTGCGCCAAACCAACGGGGATAAAACGGGACACTTTCGTTCGACGTATCCGTGGCGACAATGCAAACCGAAACAAACACTTGGCGACACGTGAGCGGCACGTGCCGGCCAGGATATATATTACATTCCGAATGCACACACACTTGACGAACGATTAAAGGGGTGTACACGGTAGATGAGCCACGATCGTGACAACGATGAACACCCCGCCGGCCCTTTTCTTCCCACTTCGTCGAACGATCCCGATGAGAATCGTAGATAGTTGGCGGGGTTGGCGAGAAGGAGGATTCATTTTGGATCGTTCAGAATGCTTCGGCTACACCTTCGAGTATTAACCTTCTATTTGTATTTGAGAAGAATCAAGTGAACAGATTTGGCACTTTTCGTTATTGAATATGCTTGCTGTTTACTGGGGTATTGTTTATTTTTTATTTACGCCAATTATACGTTGGTCGTCTAACTACAACTAGCGAAAGTGTTTCATACTTCTTTTAATACTGTTTCTATATACAATTTTATGGAAGCTTTGCATAATGTTAATTGTAAGCAACAGAAGTCAAAACGTTTAACGAGCTTCCGCAGGTTTCACTGTATAATAAAGGAATAGCGTTTGCCAGGTCACAATAGAAGAACTCCGTTTTCTATCACGCGGAAACTTTTCGATACTCCGCGTCGCCCCGACCCTGAATAAAAATACCAACGTTCAATTTACGACGCGCTATCATACACAATTCGCTGTTTACCTACGCGCAGAAAAGCTCGAGATAGCGCAACAATAATTGTCTATTCGAGCGACGATATTGTCGGCGTCGCGACACGTGCGTCGCGAGTTCCATAAATCATCGCGTCGCGTCGCGAGAAACGGAAGCCCCGACCGGGTTGATGCAAGAGGCACGGAGCAAAAAGAAAACGACGAAATAAGTCCCCGTCGAGGAAAAGTCTGCCGTTTACGCTTTTCACGTAACGTACACCTCTTTATTCCCTCTGAATGTTCCCACAGGCAAACTAGGAAAATCTTTTTTCAACCGTGACGCAAATTCCTGTCACGTTAAAATAGATCGCATTCTTAACGTCGCAAAGGGGGTCGCACCTCTCGACGAAAAAATAATGACAACAAAGGGATGAATAACTTACAACGAAAACGATTGCACAGAAAAAAGTAATTGACGAACGGATTGAAACAATGGCGATACAAAAGGAATCGCGCGAGGAGCGTGCCGCAGGTTAGAGTTTAGACCCGGAGAGGAATTAAAAAAACGCGTGCGAGGAGCGTTGGTATGGCCGACAGAGACGCGAAAAGCTGCCTCGGTCTGGCCGTTTTCGTCACGATCGAGGAATGTAATATCGTCACCCCAAGCGACAAGAGTTGCCTTCGAGAGTATCGTCGTTTAGAATAGCGTGACGGGGGGATGTAGGGGGCCCGGATTAAACTGCAATGAAAATCCACTCATTTTCTACTCCCTTCGCTTTCCTTCGAGTTCCACTCTGCGCAGACACGCCTGCACCGAGCCGGGTAAACAAGATATTACCTTCATATCTGCCTCTCCCGTGCTTCTATCGTTAATCGTTTCACTTTTCACGGCGAGGATGCTATTAATGAACTCGTCCACCTGCGTCTCAAAGTGAAAATATAATACCCCCGGCGTTATTAAACAATACAGCAGCGCGGTAGTAAATTATCGCTGATAACTCGTTATCATTCGCGTCGATCTTACTTCGATGTTTGATAATTAAGAGATTCTGGATTGGATGCAAAACAGCTTGTTATTTATCGATTAATAAATATTAAATAAATAATGCCGAAAATCAGAACAGAATTCTATTTGATCCCGTCTCTGTGGTATCTTCGCCCCGAACTCTCCCCTAAGCTACCAACCCCCGGGAGAAGCGAGTCTGCCCAGAGGTTTCGCGAAGAAAAGGAAAATCTGAACAATTCTGCAAACCTCGTATTTCACAAAGGACCGAACGTATGCCCGTCCACGGTTATGCCGGCCATTTCATTGACCGTGAACCACAAAAAGAACAACCACCCCTCGAGCGACGCGTCCTCCCACGTGTGAAAGATTCCCGGTTGAAGCATCGCTACTTCGCCTCATCCAACGGGACAAGCAATGACCAATATTATGATAATTCCAACCCTTCTCCCCGTTACGTCTCTGGTCGTTTTATCTTTCGCCGTCATAACTATCCACTCACCCCTTTCAACCATCCGCAGCCCCCCTCTCCGCGGTCCCGTTCATCCTTCGGCAACATCAAGGTGCACGACTCGCGGAATATGGGCAGCCATATTTGAGGGTGCGGGCGTGGCTTTCCGGTTGCCCGGGGTAACCGGCGTCGGCGTTATCCCGATATCGACCTGGGAGCAACGAGAAGGGTGGCTAGGCTTCTGTCCGGGAGGGAAAATGTTATCACTGCTTTGTGGTGGCTAAGATAGCAACCCACTTTCCCTCTAACCCTTCTTCGTCCCTCGGCGAATCCTCGCCACCTGCCTGCACCGCGCCACCACCACCCACCCCCCCCTCTTCGTAACCCGTTTCTCCTCGGTTCGCGTTCACGAGCATCTTCAGGACGCGGAGAATTCTGGGACAACGTGTTACTGGATATGGCCAATGGTCCTTCGTCGACGGGGCAAATGGTGGAGCAGGTTTTTTTTTATCGGTTGGGGTAGACGGAGGCGAAGAGAGAAATGGGAGGAGGGTTGTTTGCGAATGGACGGCGTAGATTTGAGATTTATGGAGGGCCCTGGTGGTTAGGTTAATTATAAGGGTGGTTGGGGTGGGTTGAATTGGAGGTGGTTTTTGGTTCTGAGGTGAATGGTTCGGTTTGGCTTGGTTTGGTTTGGTTTGGTTTGGTTTGGTTTGGTTTGGTTTGATTTGGTTTGGCCTGGTTTGGTTTGGTGTGGTTCTGTACAGGGAGGCTTGTAAGTTAGGGGTCGGTAATTTCACGAGTTTTCGAATTGGTTTTGGGAAACAGAAATAATTGGGGGATGAATTTGTAGAGTAACGGTGGATTAGGAATGTAATTGTGATATTCGAACTTGGATAGAATTATTATTATTATTGTGTTGGTGTGAAAATGCAATGAAGCTAACGCTAAAAGGATTGTCAATTAAATTTAAAAAGTTCGAAGGAATTCTTTTATGTTTTAAACGTGATATAGGTGAATCAATTGATCAAGAATGGTTTAACAAGTTGACGTTTTATAGTGCCGAAAGAACATTTATTCCCGTTCTTATTCCCGTTTAATATAAATACAGAAGACCATTGGTATTCTCCTGAAGGTTTCTCCCCCGGAATTTATGTGAACCGTGACATATTTACACCGCAGATATGCATCTGAATTTTCCCTTCGCCGATTCCTTAAGGAATTTGTTATTTTGCCTCGGGAATACACCAAATTTCCACTTAACATTACCACCGGGAACATATCATGCGAACGTTCTGCAACTTCGAAAATGAACACATTTGCACCTAAATGTTTTACCGCTTAAAAAATGTCATTCCTAATAAACCAGTCACGAATTGGCCAAACGATATCTATTGAAAAAAATCAACTACCTTCGTTCAACAAGAAAAACTTTGTCCGTCACAAACAAAAAAATTCGTTTAACCCCATTAGGATCGCCCCTACTTGAAATAATCCAGCCGTCGAAAAATGTTACGCCTCCACCGTAACAAATAAATTGAATTTGCGCCGAACTTATGTTCCAATTCCATCGTCGTTTGAACCAGTTCCTTCATGCCACTAAGTTACCTATAATTGCATGGGAACCAATGAGAAAAAAGAAGCTCGGGTGTCCCTACTGAGAAAGGGCCATTATTAACACAAGATGATCACACGCGATCCACTATACGGCGCAAGGAGGGGAGAAAGTGGTGGACGTGTCGTAGCGAACGAAGGAATTTTGAGAATGTGTGCGAACCAAGGATGATATTAGATTCTTGGACAAAGTTTTCGCATGGTCGAGGTCTCAAGAGCTGTCCCGGAGGCTGCTCGTCCGTGAGGAAGAGAACGCGTGTTAGCTAGCCTTTGGCATTGATTTCTTCTTGCTGCTTTTGTCTTCGTCCTCGACTATACAATGCCACGTAGGTACCGCGTTCTTTAAATGAAACCACCCCCTCGTTACCCTCTTGATACCGACGACGCGTATTTTATCAAATAATATCATCAATTTATTTCTTCGCCCCCGTTTCGTGACTCCTTTTACACCATTAACGAGATATTCGCTGAAGATAGTTAAAGGGCAGAGAATTGTATAGCTCAATCCTTCTTATCGCAGACACACGATTTAATCTTTTTATTTATCTTTTTCAAGCAGATGGTAAGTGTCGATTTGAAATGTGATTGACCAGCAATGCTCTTTAACTTCATTTCCTTTTCAAGTAATTAATTATGCACAGTTCTGAAGTGATTTGCAACAGCCCGTGGAGAATTGTAATAGAAATATTTCGGTATGCGAAACATTTATTCGTCAAAGTCTAAATAAGCGGTCGATCTACACGGGAGCTGAGAATAGAAGAATATATATATATATATTTCACCCCCGGCGAAAGGTGGGAACCGATAGAGATGGATAAGAAAGTACATTTATAATGTATAGGTTTCTTGGGAAGGTTCAGGGATGTGCCTTAAAACTTTTGTCCGCTTTTGCGTCTCTACCCAAGAGTGGTTTCGAACGAAAGAAATAAGTGTGTAAGAATATGTACGCAGGTCTACATGTGTTCCTCACGGGAATATAGGTAAAACCCGATGCATTACGATACACCGTTCGAATACTTTTCTTTCCGTCCACTTGAAAAATCACCCAACCCAACCGGTCTTACAAACGACGTTAAAACGCAAAGGAACTACCGAGTAACATTTCGCAAGAAAATAAAATAATCTTTTCACCCGTAAATTAACCCTCCGTGCATGCACGGCATCTATATTTTCTAAACATATGTCTCCTCCATGATTTTTCTGAACGTTCGAACAATTTCATTCAATTCAGCTCGGGCCACAGAAACAAATCATTTCAGTAGCTCTTGCAATAATGAATATAACGTCGCCCGTCCCATTCGCCGAAGAAAATCGTGATGAAAAGCGAATCTACAGTTACGTCAGAGTTCAAGCGCAACGGACAAAGTTGTTGCGCGAGGAAAATTCTAATGTGTTCGGCGTAGCGGCAGTGTCGTCGGTGGAGGCGCATCAAAGTGGAAGAACACGTAAACACGGGCACAAACGAGTCCAAATAAAAGCGTAGCGTAACTCGCGACAATCCCCGTGGGAATAGGCACTTGGCTTTACGTTTAAGGACACGGGACCCCATGAATGGCCGCGCGTTGCGCGCGTGCACCGTTTAATGCACTGTTTGCTGTTTGCACTTCGTACTAATGGCCGGGCTTAGCGAGATTTAAATTTGACGGTTCGTGGGCACCGCCCGCGGGGACGCTATAAACTGTCCCCAGGACGATTCTGAACTTCGGCCCTCCGTAATAATTCGACCGACTTGCACAGCCCGCGGCCGTCCTTTTAATCCCGTCTTTCCTTAACCCGCACTTCCGTCCCCCTTTCTTCACCTTTCTGCATCCCTTTCGTTCCGCTGTCCGCGCTGCCTGTCCTCCACGGTTCGCGGTTTCGTGGAATTTTAATAGGTACATTAACGCCGACGGAAGCCGAACGAGTCGACGACGAGTTTACCTCGATCTACCCACCGCTATTTCTCATCTTGCCGAGAAGTAAATCGCCGCCGATTTCAACGGGCCTCCTTTGGTGGGAAAAGGGTTGCCGCGTGGGCGTTTACACGATCCACGGTGCGTGCTCGTCGTGGTAATGTGGGATTTATTGTTTGTCCCCGTAATCATTGCTTGATAATCGATGGATACTCGGGTGGTTGAGGGAAACGACAGATTGTAATATTCGTTCGGCAGGGTTGACAATTGCGTCGCGATTCGATCGGCGGAAATAGATTTTTCGAGAATACTTAATAATGTTTCTAGATATCTCTCTTGGGAATGGAATATACGTGTTTCTTTCTTAGTTAGAAAACCAATATTGTATTTGCACGAGTAATTGATTTTTTTTTTTTAATGCGCTTTTTTCACGCGGGAACGGGAATGTCGATTTTTTCATTAACAGATACGTTACAGCAACTGACGAATATTTAAAATACCGTCGCGCGGGTGGACGGGTTTCAAAATCGATAAAAATATTTATTCCAAGAGATAACGGAGTTTCATTCTTGTTTCAGTTTTACAGAGATTTATAGGTATCATTGTAAGATCAGTAGAAATGTTCAAATTATAATCACGAACTCAAATAATAATAATCGTCGCCAAAAAAATAGAAAAAAAGAAAGAACCCTTAGCTTTTAAGTAAAAAACAAAATCACTTTGTAACACATATATTCTTCCCTTCGCGTTTCATTTCTTCGTTCTAGACTATATTCTAAGAAATTGTGCTACACGGTTTCGAGTGTCGTACACAGTAGTATTAAAAGAAAGAATCTGACATTCCTCACCTGTCCTAACAGTTCACAGTAATAATTACTATTTTCACTGATAGGCAAAGTGCACCACCTCACAAATTCAGAGAATTAAAAAAAATTCATCCGCGCATTTATCTACACTCTGGGCGCAATTTGATCCAAACAACAAGTTAATGGAATAAACTATTCCATCGCTGAAAACGTGCAGGAACTCATCGATGGAAATTGTAACAGCGTACAACTTCAACAACCCCCTAATTTAATCGAATCCTCCTTCGTCGTCAGCCGTTTCGTTTCGTCAGAATATTTTACAAACTACCCCCGGGCTGTATCTCACGACCGGAATATATTACAAAATTTCCTATCGTAATTAACGTAATAACGATTTATACGCGTCAGTGCTTCCGTTCTTTCTCGTGGCAAGTTTTCCCATCGAAATTTCGTTCATCGATAATATTTTCATTGATTCAATCGGGGGAGGGTGGGTGAGAGATTTCCGATTTTCAAACGCGCCAACTCGTCGTACGTCGCGGCCGCAGCGTAATTCGAGTGGTGTAAAATGGTATAATTATTATTGCACGATTGATAATGTCTATACGTGTGCGCTTAATTTTATGATAGCGGTGAATTACGATTTTCGAAAACGTCCGCGACGATTTATTCACCCGATCGCGCGCGATGCATTAAATATCATTCGTAATAATCCTTGACGTGCAGATCGTCGGCGACTACCCTTTCCGGACGATCTCCACCTGGAAATTATCGTATTCCATTTCGCAAGCATTAATGTCAAATTCGATTCGACTCGACGATTTCAAATTCGACCACGCGGTTCTCGTACGAAAAGAAAACCGATCGGTGTACACGCGAACTGTCTGCACAAATAAATGATCTTCGTCTGAATTCATCTTCCTTATTGAACAAGTAGCGAGCTATCGAGACTCCCACGAAAATCGCGTCACAGCTCGCAGCAGAACGAGATTTCTTTCGTTACCGATCTCGCTAAACTGTTCCCCGGAACCTCCCTCGTTAACAAGATCGCACCTCCAGGAACGGAGAAGCTTCGCCGTCGCATACCCGTCCCCCTTACCGTCGACGCCTGTAACCAAGAGAATCCAAGCTGTCCGGCCTCTCCCTTTACAAAATATTACTCGGTCAGAGCCGGTCGAATTGGCGCGTTCGAGGGTGAGAAGCAATAGAATAATCATGCGAGACGTTAACCTGTTAGAGCATTAGCGGCGCATGATAGGCGCTGCGGGTGGCGTCACAATGAAATGAGAGTAGCTGCGGGGATACGGTTTAAATAGATTGAGAGAGCGATGGGGGGGACGGGAGGGAGAGAGAGGGGGAGACAAATAGAGAGACACAGAAAGGGAGAAAGGGAACGGTCGACGGAGAGGGATGGAAGTACGGGAAGTGAAAGAGAAACAGAGAGACAGAATGGTAGAGAGCGGGGGACAAAGACAGATAGATAGATAGATGGAGAAGGAGAGAGAGAGAGAGAGAGAGAGAGAGAGAGAGAGAGAGAGAGAGAGAGAGAGAGAGAATGGTCGGGAGTAAAACAATTACGGCTGCGTCGACGTACACTCGACCGAGCACCCCTCATCGTGCTCGGCAGCCCCCGCATTAGGGGCGTCCTTCGGCCTTTGCACGACGAGATCCTACTTCTGCCGCGTTGCTACGCCCCAATATTTGGCCGCATGTGCGTAGCCTTCGCGAAAATTCACGTCGCACGTCACGCGAATTCTTGTCGCGGTGAGATTTTTCTGCGGACTTAGTAGAACCGACAGCTAAATGTCTCCGACCATCCAGGGGACCGGGGTGACTTGTAGAAATTATTGTACGCAGCTTTGTTAACGATTCGTTGATCGTTTGGAAGTGTTGCGAAATTTTCTATTTACCAGTTGCCAGTCGTCAATTCGAATGGCACAATTTTCGCACAATTTTTGCTGACGGTATAAACTTTTGACCGGCGGCAATGGATCTGCACATTTGGCATAGTTACTATCAATCGGAACTTGCTTACAGATGGAAAGTTGATTATCCAGGGGTGGGGCCGACGAGGGTTGTTTCGGCGTAGGTGAACGGAGGAGATATGTTTCGAGGGGAAAATTAGCTGTAACGGAGGTGGGTCAATTTTGAATTGCACTAAAAAGGATGTCGTGGCTTTTTAATAGAGTTTTTGATTGGGTTGGATTAAGCGGATTGTGCTTGCGCGAATGTTTCATTAGCCGGGGGTGATTTTCGGTTAGAAACGCAGGCGCGACTGTGTCCCTCTGTTGCGAACGTAATCGTGAAGAAGGCAGGGTTGAATTGGCGTCGTGCTATTCCCTCGTTCGGATCGAAATACGAAAATACGGTTTCCTGGCCGACGGAACGCGAACGTTCACGCGTTTCACGTAAATCTGTTCGCACTTGGACGGCAAATTCGTTCCTGCTCCCATGGAATTTGATAAAACATATCGTACCTACTGCACACCGGACGATATACGATCTTGATTATTGCGATTGAGACCTTCGAAGTTCTTCTTGCAAATGAAAATATTTCTCCCTCTTCAGTAATCGTTTCCACAATTTATCAATGTACACGTTCTACATTTATTTCACCAATTCGCATTCGCTATTAACAAAATCAACAGCTGAATAATACGCCGGCTAATTGAAACGAAAATTACTAACAAAATCTTCAGCGGCACAACAGATAGAATAATTGCCCGAAAGATCAAACAGCGAGCAAACATTCTACCAACTCCGATAAACCACCCCCAAAAAAAAGGTCGCCGACTTACCTTCTAATAACCAGATCCCCCTCAAAACGTTCTCCCGCATCGAACTGCAAAAGGAACGCGAAAAAAGACGGAAAGAAACTGAACGACAACTTTTACCCCTTCTGTCGCCCAGAAATCCGTTCAAAGGAGAATAAAAAAAAAAAAAGAAAATAAAATAAAACCCTCGAGAGCGACGCAAAGGAAGGAACCCGCCGGCCCTCGCCCCCGGAGTCACATAGCGGCATAGTCTATATTTTCGCAGGCAAGTAATCGGAAACGTTGAGGACGCGTTTCAGAGAATGGCGAGACAAGTCGCCGCGATACCTCTCCTCTATCCACGCCGGGGAGAAAAACAAAGAAGTAGAGAAGGAAGAAGGCGAGGACGGATGGAAGAGAGGCATCCAGCGATGCATTTATCGATCCGTTTGGCTTCTTTTCGCTTCCACCCCCCCTCCCCCCCCACTTGTCGCGTTTAATTCGTTAGAAAATACTTGGTGTGCTTGGGGCACTCTTTCCAGTTTAAAACTGCATCGCGTTTAATTCGAACAACAGCGAGAAATGGCGCGGCAGCATGCAGCCTCTCGGAAAATCGAAGTGGAAAACTTCGCAATTAGTCTTACCCGCCCCCTTGCACCTACCCCGTCCGCGCCCCAGCTCGCCGTGTCTTTCTTTCCGCCCATCTATCGTGCCACCCCCCTCCCCCTTTTTTCCTGTCTTACTCGCTCGTCCGTCCCCGTGATCCCTGACGTCTTTATCGATGGTAGACGGAGTAATTAAACGTCGTCTAATTAAACCCCTCATAACATTTTTATAAAGTTCCGTTCACCTGAATAACCCGCGATTAAACGGGGTCCCGATTGTTGGACAAATTGCCGGCAAGTCTGCCTCGTTCGGTCGCGTCGTGTTTTGTCGGGTCTTGTGGATTTGGCTGCGTTTGAATTAATTTAATTACGAACAGCGGGGCGGACGTTATAATTATTGGTAACCGATAGCGACGATTCGAGTAGATTGTTACACATGTACGTAGATACAGGGGCGCGCGGTTGGTAATAATGCGCGAGAATATTTGTTGCACGCGGGCGAGCTCTGAATGCTGTTCAATCGATTCAATTATTTCCGAATATCAATGCGACTTTCGTTCGTTTGTTTTATCTTTTATTGCGAATATCGTTATATGGGAAGATCGTTCGGTTCGCAAATGACGATCCCGTTTGGGGAAATGTTAACGAAAGACGTAACGATAACAGCGGTGAAATAATCTTAGACGAACGAACGAATTTCAGCGGTTCAGTATCATATCTAACGATTTTTCTTTCTTTCCGCCATGGAAATGATATTCTGAGGGCATGCATTGTTCCGGCCGCGTGCCTTCGAATTAATTCGAATAATGAAGCCGTTCCTGCGCGCTTTTTTTTTCGGGAAAATTTACAAAGCCACGAAGAAACGAAGGACGATAACAGTCCGTTATAAAGTGGAGAATTTCGTGCAGGCACCAAGCCGCATATTTTTCCCGTGCCTCGAATTAGATGCACAATGCTCTTTGGCCGGAAATAAAAGAGGAGACGGCGTGTCTCCGTTTTTTTGTTCCATTTTTGATTGCTCGCGCGAGCATGCGTAATAGAAATCGGTTAATTAGGGTAAAAAGTTCCCGGCGAAACAAGTGTACGGGATGTTTGGTAAACAAAAGGGGATTTAAGCGTCTTCCGCGCTTGCACGAAACAATTTGTGCTTGATGTTTGGGTGAACAATGCGACGGGACATAATGAAGTATTTCGGTATTCAAAGGAGAACTCCGCGCTTCAGGATTTTTCTTTAATATCATCGGAGTCGCGATTAAAGTAAATCTGCTGGACAGCGAAATTTTGCACAGCTCCAGATTGAATGAAAGTCCCCAAACACTGAATTATCTGAATGGAAAACGGCGAAACTTTATTCTTTAAATATTTTATTTCATCGCACATTTAGAGCTCACTTCAAGCGGAAGCAGATAATTCGCTGAACAAGTGCCATTACGCGTATTACCGTCAAACGTTTCCCCCGTATCGAACACCGTAGAGGCACGAAACCGGCGAAGAGGAAAATAGTCAATATTGCAATAGTCTGTTTTTTAGTTCATAATCGTACGGGCGGAGTTGATCGGTAACCCCGTAAATCCGATTACAAGAACAGATTTATTTTGTCTGGGGCACGTGACCCAACAAAAACTTTCCGACCCTTGGTCTGTCTCTTTTATCCGAATTGAAATGCAACACCTGCTCGCGACAGAACAGATGCGTTTACCGCAACAGATTATCGTTCATTCATAAAGGGACCTGTCATCCAGCCAGATATTGAGTCACTTTATTACTTTTCATAATGTATTCCCGGGCACGACTTTTTATCCTATCCTTTTCGGTCACGCGCCACTCAATTTTAAACCGTCTCGTTTTATTAATCGAGACTGATACACGCACAATTACGTTAATCGCATTAATTAATTCTCCGAGACAAATTATTATTATTCTCGTACGAATCCTGTGATACAAAGTAACCGCTGCCTTAGAATTTACGCCAGCGCAAAATCAAAAGAAGGGATAATATAATTCGTTTCCCGATGTAATCGAAGGAAGAATTACTGCAATTAATGAAAGGAGAAAAGATTCAAAATAATATTGAACAATCCAGATTAAATAAAACTTGACGCACTTGCCAATCGCAAAAATTTCACCCAAAGATACACGTGCGATAACGCGGCTAAGCAAACGGAAATGCCCGTAGCACTAGTGTACGCATTTACCTGCAATAAAAATCAAAAGGAAATCCCGCTGTACTACATGCGAAGGTAAGAAGTCAAACGGCAAGAATTCAATCAATAAATTAATTTTCCCCAAGCCGGCACAATAAATTCTCCGTGTACCACAAACGTTCCCCCGCCGATCGACGGGAATCAGAATTCTAATTATGCGGCGAGTCGCCGAATCATGGTGGTATTAAGTAAATCCTAGCCGGATACAGAGGATCTGTTCGTATGAATTGCTGGTCTCGACCCATGGCCCCGCGCTCTAATATCGGTCATAATTTATAGCCATAACCCTGTCGTCCGCATATTTGTCGTATCGTGGGGGATGTCGTTGCTAACACCCTAAACGGTCTGTCGTTTACTGGATAGAGCCGCGAAAATCATCGATTCGACGTGAAACTTCCCGCCGGGGTCATAAGTCACCCGTCGAACCATGGCAAACGATGACGACGCTCGGCTTTCGAATAATGGGGTTCGCGGGGAGAAGAATATAATAATGCTGCACCTAAATACATATATATATATATATGTACACAAATATACGTGGCGCGTCTACTCTGTTTACCAAATATTTAGGGATGACTGGGCGCAATAGTAATAATCGTTTCGAGAAAATATTATCCGGGCCCGGCCAACGCGGTATGCGGTCTTGCGAACGAAAATGATTGGGGTATTTGTTGCGCGGTTTCAGTAGGTAAATAAGTTATTAGGGGGAGCGTAATTATTGGCGATATTATTTGCAACTTTGGAGAGAGTTTGGGAAACCTTGCGAGAGAATTTTCGAGGGCGTTTTAAACAAGGCTCGGTTTAAAGGGCGAGGATCTTTGCACCAATGGATGGTTTGAAGGAAAATCGTAACTGCTGTCGTTAATAACTATTTTCTGCTGTGTTTACGGTAATTTGGAAATTTGTGATTAATATAAATTGTTTCCGATATTACGTGTAACGCTATTTTTCTTATTTTATCCACCTTGTTGGGGACTGTGTTGTAACCATACTGGTCAAGTTACTATTATTATTATTATATTTCACGAGCACCAGAAATTCACACAACCAGCAAATATAGTATAGATATTCTTTTATTTTTATATCTACGTAATCCTTTTCATCAGCCACAACTAACTAAATTACATTAAGTTAGACGAATGTTCGGATCGAAAAGAAAAAGAATAACAATGGGAAGCATTAAAATTCGATTCGTGCAACGTGAAATTTAGTGTCGTCAACGAGAGCCCGCGCCTCTGAAAAGTCACAATGGCGGAACACTCAGTTTTCTTGGACTTTTCCCTGCTTGGTTGCTCTTAGGGGTAGTGGATAAATGGCCACCCCGTTTCTTCTACACCCTTGCAGTTGATTGTATCAGGGAGAGGGAAGAGGAGGGAAAGAACTGTTGAAAGAAGGGACGCGAGCAAAGGACGCGAAAGAAATGGCGAGCAAGAGGAAATGTTGTCCTGCTTAAAATTATGATCAGATATATACACGGCCACTAAACTTTCTCATTACGTTGCGTTGATTGCGTGTTTAAGCTCCTCCGATATTAAACTTAATTGCGCCGTATTATATTGCTCGTTTAGGGAGGGAAACGATCTACCTTGAGCGGGATCAACTTGCTGCGAGAAAGAGTGGGTACTCTCGTCGTGATATGGCTCTTACTTTCTCAATTATACAATTATTTTCAGTTCCGTTCAATATATAATTATATTGTTTTCATAGAAATTATATTAGGATGAGAAGTACTATTTATGAAGTGAAATTACTATTTCGATACTGTATGCATCTTGCACATAAAACATTTTTATTTATTCACACCACTAGACATTATATTATATTTCATTTCGTTTTTATAACTTCTGCGAAAGGTATTACGTCGAAGAAAGCAATACAGTTAATATAATAACTCGATTTTTACTTAAACGAATGACCACGTTTCAGAGACTTAATCCTGTCAAAATGGCTAAGGTGGTATTCCCAATTTCTACAAGACTATCAAGCAAATCGTGAAATAATATAAACAAATATCTAGTAAAACGTAATCATTTTTTGACAAGCTCATATATTGCGTTGCGCCTGAAAATGGAACAAATGAAAATTCCATAATCCGTGCATTTCTCGACGCGCACAGGCACACATTCGCTAATCAAATAAAATTAAGACGCCCTGTAAACAGGCGCATAACAATTAACCAGAGAGACAATGCAGAAATTGAACGCGTCGATGGCAAACAATAGTTCTAACCCGTTCTCACGAGGAATGGTATCCCTTCTCGGTTACCTGTACCTGATAATACAATTCTCCAAAGGTGGTCGTGTCTCTGATACCGAAGCTATTGACGGCAACTCTAGGCTCCAATAATTCTCAGTTTACACAGTTTAAAATTGTGAGAATATTATCAACCCTCTCTGAGTCAGCGTAACTCTGTCAAACACTCGACAACTGTTATCTGCTTTAAATAATTTGCCAAAGTATATTGCAGTTCTGCTATAATATAGAAATACACACTCGTTGGCTCATAACTTGTGTTAGACTCGCAAGTTTATTTCTTGCAATTAACTGTTGCAAAACTTTATCAAGGAAGCGCATTGTATCAATTGTGGTACGAAGGGTTAACCGAAAAGTGCGCGAACAGTACACAGAGTGCGGACCTCTCCTCGCGTGCAAAATGACGAGACCTTAGCAACAACGCGCGTGGAACTCGCAATAATGAAATTATCATCCATCCTCCCAGAAGATAAGACGATTTACGAAACGGGCAAAGTGAACGACGCGGAATCGTTTCTGCCGCGGCATTGTCTGCGTCTATCGTCGCTTGTGTACGTAGCTTAACGCCCACAATATCGGGTTGTCGAGCGACCCGTCGCTCTAGGAGATAAATTAAATTTCAGCTGACAACATCCTGTTTCGCTGCACACTGTGCTCAGCATTCTATAAAATCGCATGCGAGACGATACGGACTCGTTGGTAAGCGGGCCCCTATCCACGATGACTCTAGATTGCTTTCGGTCGAGATTTTATCAATCGTTGATCAGTTCCTGAAGTGGTTTATCATTTTTTTCTTTAAATTTCCTCTTCCCATAGTTTCATCAAATCGATTGTACTGAAGCCAAAAACCAAAGCAACACAATTTACCAATCTTCCAAACGAAACTCTGATTGAATCGCCACGATTTTCACTCGCTCAATCTATACAGCAACGATCTACTGGATTGCATTCAGCGAAGATTTTCTCGATCGACGATCATCCCCCAAAATGCCCTATCCTCCTCCCCTTCAATTTTCCTCCGTAGAACCTAATTAAATCGGATTTATCGAACCCAGAAACCGAAGCAACCCAATTTGCCGATCTTATAAAAATAATACGCGTGTCTTTGACTGCGAGAAAGCGATCCGTGGCGCGTTTCCAACCGATTCGATTACGGTGCGGAAATTTCTGATGATATTAGAAATGGAGGAGACGACGTACGATTAAATTAATGATTTTTCCACAAGCCAACGTGGCGTTCGTACGTACGCGTACGTACACGCATGCACAGTCGTGCCGTCCAGAAACACCGATTGCGATGGTACCAACCATCTCCCAGTACCAACGCCAGAACCACCACCACCACCACCACAACCTTCGTCTAGCCCCGACGAAAGCCACGACACGGTCTGTGCATACAAACGTTCCACGGTTCGCCGTGAGCGTGGCTATATACCCGTTGTTCGAATGCGTGCAACTCGCACGAGTGGAAAATACCTCAGAAGCTGAGGATGGCTACAACCACTATTTGTTCTAGTCTAGTCTCTCTAGCATCCCATAGCCACCCAATTTTCCCTCACTCCGGCCAATCTTTCGTCCCGCTCCAACGGCCCCGCCGTCTCGTTCCTCCTTATTCACCCTCCGGTCGGGGTAACCCTTGCCGGGTGCACGACCCTTTCCTCATTTCCTCCCCCTCTGATCCACCGCCCTTACCCTTCCTTCCACTTTACTCGCGTGTCCATCATCCTCCGGTTACTCTTTCACCCAGGCACAGGTACCACCGTCCTCCCGAAATGCCATCCCTCTAACCCCCCCCCCCCATCCCATAACCCTTTATCTCTCGGTACATGTATATATACACATATACATATATATATATATCTATGCATACCCACATATATGTACACCGTTCGTTACTCGTCCACCACTAGTTTCGTGCGTCTATTTATCCACCTAGCGGTATGATATTACACCCCGGGGCACACTTCTACAATTCCCCCACGCGGACGAACGTCACCCTCCTGAACGCGGTCCCTCGGGCTCGAGCCACGCCCAATCGCGGCCCGTCGTATATCCACCCCCGTTCGAGCCAGTCCATTGGCCCAGGCTGACTTTGCGTCATCGCCACCCCGGCACTTGCACCGCGTGTTTCACGGATACGCCGACTCCACTTTGCCGGCTGATTGCGAGGGCATCGGCTCGCAGACAGAGACAGAAAGGTGTGGAAACGAGAAGGAACGGACGTTGTCGGGCTGCAGGAGCTTCGGCTGGTGTATCGAGGAAACGGGACCCGGGGGGGAGGGCAGGCGAACGGGGGAAGGAGGAAGAGGGAGAAGACGAGATTCGGGCGGGGGGGTGGTGGTGAGGAGGAAGAAAGGGACTAAGAAGGAGGAGAGGATGGCGGCGGAGTTGACGGAGAGGGTGTTGAAATTTAGGATGCTTCATTTGGACCATTCTTTCGTTGCTGCTCGCCCGACGGTAGTTAGGACGGCGGAAAATGTTTATTGCAACGGGGACGAACTTGTGCCGGAGGTTTCGCCTCGGTTTTTATTCGCAAATCGAGGATAGATTAACGAAGGGATCGGGGGTGGTTCGCGATGCCCCGGACGGGAAGCGAAGGAGCCGCGGGACAACGCGTGGCGTTCGAAGAAAATTGTACGCGGACTGTAATGAGTTTCGATAGCACATCGAATTGGAGCAATAGTGCCGTGCATAGGTATCTGTACCTGAACAGGGGAGAAGTGGTAATTTGATATCGCGACTACAGAGGCGTTCAGAATTCTGATTCTTAACGATATCCTCGCCAAGTTCGACACTGTCAACGTTAAAACAGAGCCATCGAAATAATGACTAATACCGCGACGAGGATCACCGTGGCATGCGAAAGTTTATTCTTTGAAGTACGCCCGTAATTTGCATTTCAGCGCCACGATGCCTGAGCTGGATTATTGTAGCGAATGTAATTAATCGAAATATCAGGTGCAAATATTGCGCGAACGCAGAGCTGACATTTTTCACCCTCGCGATAGGAGATTAAACAATGTGACCGATAAGCGTGATATAATATAGAAACGATAAATATTTCCAGCAAAGTCTTTCGCTTGCAAATAATTCCCTTATATTTCTCTCTCTCGCTCTACTTCTTTCTATCCGTCTGTTCTATGAACCGAGGGTTGATTTCGCGAAATCACGAGATGGATGACGGTTAGGGGATTCCCAGGATTGAGCACGTTGATCGTGTGCATAGCAGAATATGCTGTCTTCTCGCTTTCCGTACGAGAATCTGGGTTAAGAGGCTGACCTCGAGCTCGATGGCTTTTGTCGAGGAAACTGTTTTAACGCGCCACCGACCGACCATCCCCGCGCTTCGATTCGTTAGCGGTGGAAATGTTAGCTGGAGAACCGGGTTCCCTTCGCAGAGGCTTGAAATATTTGTTATTCGATATAATTTTGTAACATTTCGACGCGCAAACAGATCACCAGTCCCTCCTACTATTTTTAGCAAGCTGAGACGCCAATTCCTTCTGAGGTCGAATTATTGTTCCAATCGAGACACGTATTGAACTATGAAACATAAATACTGGAGATCGATATCTGTCATCCCTACCGGCAAGACAATATATCGTGCGTGATAATAAGTGGACGCCAGAACTATCTGCAGAAATTTTGTTATCGATTTTGTAACTTAGCGCCGGCACGGAATATCTCAAATTCTCAGAGTATGCATATCATTTTCCTATTATATTAATAGTCTTGTGACGAGATAATTCGCTGTCGCCGCGCTATGCGATTCCCGACGATTAAAACCAATTGAGATACCAATTGCGACTCGATGGAAATTCTCACGAAAATCACGGACAGAGTGGAGCGCGATAAAACAGAGGATCTCTCTACCCCGTGAACACGAAACGTCTACTCGTGCATTATACTCGAAAAGTGTAACGAGCCACTCTTCGACTTGCGACGCCGAAGATACACGGTTTTTCTTGCGGATAAAAACAAGTCTGGCCCGGTTCCCCGTGCGCTACTTAGGGAACAGTGGCTTTGATCAGCATGGCAATGCATCGGGCGCACGAGAAAAAGCAGTGAAATTGCGACTCGTTGGGCGCTCGATGATGAAGAGGAGTAGTTGGAGGCGGACGTGAAGGAGGAGGAGATTTAGGGTGAACAGTTGAGCCCTGAAAGGCCTAATCGTTCCGGCAGCCTCTTTGTACGGTAAAGTTAATAACGTGTATTTATGTATTTGCCACGTTTAATTGCCTGTGCGGCTATTACATTCGCTCTGAAATGCTCGCTCCCGCCTTGAATATACCGGGAGGGTAGTATTAAGTACTTGCTCGAGTGCCACCCGAGTCTGGCAATGACACGGGACCTTCGCGTAACTGTCGAGACCAACTACTATTCTACTATTGTTGTTGGGCCTTTCTGAATCGTCGATACCCTTCGAAATTTTGTCGCCGCACCTTTCACGCGAACGACCGGACATTCGTCGGGGCGAAATGGAAATTCGAATGTACGAAATTACTTTAAAGCGCCCCCTCCCCCCCCAGCTAAAGTACCTTTCGTTGATTTGATATGTATAAATGAACAATATGAATCATTATGACGGGAAACGGGATAATTGCAGCCGAGTAGCTTATTCTTTTCCCTTTCATTCGAAACCTCATTTATTAAACAATAACCACCAAGAGCTGGTATGAACAATTTTAATTTTATTCGAAGAAAAAAACAACGTGGCCTATAGTTTCCTATAATTTTCTTTGTAAACTCGCAGGTGACATGGTAATGGTAACGTGTCACTCGCAACGTTACCAACAGATCACGGAAAACGATGCTAACGCTCTCTATCGTGGACGTCGAAATTAAGTAATTTAAAAAATATCCCTTTAAGTGCATTAGGCATTAACAGGTCGCCCGCGGGACAGCAGAGGCAACAAAAGACACAAAAAATGGCGCCCGATACGTATATCGACCCAGCAGTGACCAAGTTAATGAAAAGACCACATTGCAGCAACTGTATTCTTATTTCAATTGTAGGGCCAATAAACGAAATAATGCTGAGAGTTATACTTTACACTGCTTTCTAGTGAATGACGGTGAACTGTGTTCTGCTGCTGACAACACTGGGCTGAACATACGAGTCTAGGATCGTACCTACTGGACTTCGTTGCTATTCTATAAACTGTTGGTAAAGTTGTGAGTGGCATGAGAATGGTAAGGGGTGTTCAATGCCTCGGGAATTCGGGCGGAAAGAATATATTGCACGATTGATCTATTCCTATATCTGTACGGTGACAAGATGAGCCAAAGGAATTTGGCTTGTATTGAAAATTTAAAAAATCGCAGCCAATTTGCTCGACAATTTTAACATATAATTAACAATTGTATCACAACGGAATGAGTAATAGAATTGGTAAATGTATGATAAATAACATCGATTGCCCAGGTCTCACCACGGGGAGGTTGCGGCGAACGGAGACCCCCGCGGCCCTATCAAAAAATTATTATTTAAAAATTGCACACCACTTCCTTCTGATGTATACTTGCAGCACGCTTGATTTTGGAAACGTTGTGCAAAATGACAATGGAAGGAAGTGTCGAAATAAATGATTTTAACGATAGGTGAAAATCGAAATTCTGTTAAACCTAAATCAATTAAAAAATCAAGATTGTAGTTTAAATTAGCTTACACATTGTTTGAGTAAGCGATATGTATTAAAATAAATAATTGTACCGAAAGCTGAAAATCAAATTCTGTTAAACCATTTGAAGTAAAAGATAAAAATAATACGCATACGCAATACACATTAGCTTATGCGTAATATAGTATTTCGTATATATTACAAGAAATACAAAAGGAAAAATAGTAATTCACTGCAACCATCATTTTTAATTCGCAACACGGTAGTCCCGTCCAGGACTGCCATCGAAGCAATCACCTTAAGCTACGGTTTCAATAGCTGCGTATTCTGACGACTGTGTAGTTCACAACTCTATGGTGCACGCCGTACAAAATGGGCGTGGAATTGGCTAATTATTATTAATTTTGATAACAATCGTTCATTAACAATCTTGTTAACAAATGAAAGATTAGAACGAAGAAATGTAATTTTTCCGTTTACGGTGTATAAATATTTTAATGCAACTAAACGTTTCGCCTGGAACGTGGGATGAAATCCTCCGGGGTACTTGATAACGTGCATAAATACACTTTATAAGATAGTTTGGCTTTCTGAGGGAAAACCAGATAACAGCTGTGAAATAGCATTCGATCGTTGCACATGCAATTTCAATCGCATTTTTTTCGATGGAAAATGTACGTTCTCGCTGTATGAACAGCCGGCATTGTCTAATGAAATATGTGAAGATTAATAAGAAACATTAATAACGGAATGTGCTGGGGAGATTTGCTTTTAAAGCGACAGAGCAAATAAGGTCCCTGCTAATTTCCCTTTATTCCGAATCTAAAGGTCTGATGTGCGTTTGCAGAAAGCCTCGCTAAATTTACTGATATAGATTTTGGATGCCTATGATTGTTTAGTAGCTTACATATTTTGTAATAAAATAATTTACAGTTCTAAACTTTCGTCGTGCTAATGAACGATTTATTTATTTCCGTAGTGGAAAATAGTTGGCAATGGGGCACTGCAAATAAAGATTACCATGAGCATAGTGCTTGTTTGCAAGCGGACCGTACATATGTATTGTGGTCAAGTATGCTTTATAGCGTGTCAATTTTCTTTCATTCACACCAAAATACAAGAACATGCAATTATTATCATTACCGCGTCCAATAGTCAATTTTCCTTGCGCAAACCTTTCTTCGCGTGCGAGCGTGATTTATCGAAAAGAACTGCGCAATTACAATAGGGTTGACAAGTGCACGAGGTATATAATAGTATGAAGCGAACCTGAGTACAGAATGTATATATGGTTTTAAGAAGCAAGCACTATACTCGTCAAGCAGCAGATCCTATTCGCAAATTTTTTCATCGTACAGAAATTAATGCATCGCTCCAATTTTTAGTCGAAACTAATTGAATGCAAACCGTATACTAAGTAAATAATGTAATTTAAACAAATAATTATGGGCACCCAAAATAATGAACATCAGTAGGGTGGTATTTGCCGATCCACGAAAACTCATTACCCAGAAGGAGTAAAATAGTAGGAACCTCTCCTTGTAGAATTTAGTACATAAGTTACGGAGCTATCATAATGAGTTAGGGAAAAAATGAACTTACTGAAAAATACATTGTAGAATATAATAGTGGATGGGAATTGTAGTGTACAACTGAAAACTCTTGCCAACAATTATAATGGGGTGCAACATTAAGTTGAATAAATGCAATTTCTGTTTGCATAGATTCCAATAGGTATTTTCAGCAAAAATTGCAATCATTGCATGACAACAACCGTTTCAATTTGGCGAACTCGAAGCTGCTCAATTAGTCTACTCCGACCACGAGCACTAAAGAAGCTAATGACTTGTCAGAATTAAACATGTCCATTTAGCAAAATGCGATCATCAGGCCAGTCAATTTACGTTTAGCTGTACTAAAATATTTATCCACCGTAAATCCAAAAATTGACTTCCCCCGTTTTAATCTTTCATTTGTTAACAAGGTTGTTAATAAAACATTGCCCCAAAAATAGTAATAATTAGCCAAATCCATTTTATATGGCGTGCATCATAGAAATGCAAACTACATAGTCGGCCGAATACGACGTAGCCTTATAGCTACCTTTGGTAATTCAGGAACCAATTTGGGCATTTCATTGTGCTCGCAACGCTACTTCAAAATCGCGATCGTTTATCATCGCAACGCTATATGGAATCTAAGAAAAATATCCACGATGGAAAAACATCGCAGCACTGTAAATGCTAATTAAGGCTTGTGTAGAAAAGGAACACGAAAATTATTATCGCAACTCTAATTCAAACCGCGAGATATTATGACGATGACTATTAATACGATGACGGTGAGCCAGACAATGCTGCTAGCCAAACAATAAACTAGAACTAGAGCATGCGAAAGCGAGCATAGTGACAAAATAATAACAAAAAATGGCTCTCCATCCAAAGGATGCAGAGCCATTGGTAGTTGCCCTCTTGAGCGACAGTTTGTCGGGCCTCTTCGGCATTTAGCTTTTTCTTTTCTTCGGGCGCAATGCCCGCTGAAACTTAGCCTAGGCTCGAGACTCTATTCGCAAACAACATATAAAATCAAATAAAACTCTAAACCGCGGAGCTAAACGGAACACACGTGGACGAATCACGATGAAATACAGTCGTAAAAATTGTGATTACGGAAAATCGCAAGGGGTACGATTAAAATTTTAATCGTTCTTCGTTCACACGTGCAGTCTCGAGCATAACGTAGTACGTTCGTTTCGAGACCAAATCGCGATCGCGACCGCGAAGGATTCGAAAAATTGATAGGCAAAGCCAGAGGCGAACGCATTTCCGTTCGCGTCACAGCTTCACCGTCGACTTTTCAAATCAGATTTCCTGAAACAGGTTGAACACGCGAAATAGTGCCTACCCGATCAGAGACTGTGTCAACCTGCCCGGCCCTACCTACTTATACCTATCAGGCACACCAGAAGGTACACTACCTATCCTACCTAGACCTATATTTAAAAAATGTCAAAGCATTCACGCAAACACACCGCATTCCACGTTTCTCACTCAAACACCCGGGTGCAAGGGTCTACACTAGAGAGACGTCCCGGGACGCCTCCGACACCTGAGCTTGGCATACAATCATGCACACTCTAAGGGTACGTACCAATTCCTGAAATCGGCTGACAAAGGCTAGCGACCATTGCGTAAATGTGCGGAAACGTATATGCTTGAAATACGTAATAAATTTAAAATATTGATTATTAAAATATATGATACATTTTGTTTCAACCAAGTATGCTTGTTTCGTATAGTACTCTATTCTTTGTCGCATTTTCATAATTCGTTATGGTATTCAACGTATATTTGCAATTTTTATAATTTTTTATCTAAATACCGAGCCGACGCAATTCCACGGCCTAATCACATACACACACAATGTGGAAAATACGTCGTGCACGGTACACTAGCAATTGTCATCCGCCATACATTGTTATAAATATTAAAACCATATGATCATCGTGCCCATTGCCTTTCACTCACCCAAGTAGTACCTGGGCACGTGAGTGAGTTCCTGGTAATGAACACGGAAGGGGTTAAACCTGAAAATCCTGATCTAAAAAGTGATGATTAGTACACGCAAAATTGCAAATGGTAATAGTATATTTTATTTTCAATTTCTTTAAAAGTGACTCGACTTTGTAATTTACGAAATATCTGAATTTACTATAATAAGTAATGCAATTAAATATTTACTTGAAAAATAGACAAGGTATAATATAAAAGAAAGGTATAATAAGCCTCGGGTGATTCCTTAATCGAAGCAAATTGTTCAAGATAGCTACTCCGATTTGAAAATCTACCCCTATACAAACTGCCTTCTTGTACATAATGTGTACTAAATTTCATACGAAAACGGCTCGACTATAGCATATGCAAATTAATATTAAATGCTACCATTGGCTATGCACATTCAATGCTGATTTTAATATATGCACCGTTATATTTATTTATTTTTATAGATGATTACTATAATCATGAAACACTGCAGTAACGAAGTCGGAGGGTATCCGACTTCTGCACTGCTCAACCGTGAAAATAAATTTCAAGTGATTATAAACGCAATTATAAATTTAATATACGATATCCTCAATATATGTATTTATTAATGTCATCGTATACATATATGTTATTGAAATAGAGGGAGCTACATGAACAGTGCTTCATGTGATCAAATATTTATTTGAGTAATAGATATTTCTATGGTTCTTAATTTTTTTATATTAGATTACGCGAAGTACAAGAAGGCAGATCTAACCTCATCTAAGAAATAATACACAAGAAAATAACGTTACAATTGACGGGTATAAAAACTATAACCGCGGTCACTATACTCGCCAAACTATTAAAAAATACCACCAGTCACCCGTGCCGTTTCGGACCAATCGTCCTACAGCATGATTGGGGACTGGAGGAATCGAAACACATGCGACTCACTACTTCGTTGATTGCAGAGGCAAAGGAAGTACTCGTGAAGGACATCAGGAACATCACCGAGGCAGCTCAACTGAATGCCACCATCAGGAAGTGTGCAAACTGTAATTAAACAACAACGCAAAGCCATTAAAATCTGCTGTCAAAACTACTGAATTTAGTTCTTCATATAAAACTGAGAATTGTTTAAAACATACTTACAGTCCTCACTCTGTCAGTGTCGCATAAGACATTCCCTTCAGTGATGCACTGACTCTACAATCGCGTGTATCTAAAGTGCAAACGAAAATTCAAGCAGAGTCGCTTGCTCTGGAAATACTAGAAAACTGCGGAGTATGTAAACACTGACTCTACCGACCGCATTGCGCGCGGTCACGAAATTTTCTGGAAGTAAACACGTTCATTCTATTGAGTGTTTGTTATGAGTCATATATATGCACAATAAATATGTACGAAAAATATGTAAATATTCATTAAAAATATGGAAATATGCATTTAAAGTATGACAATATGCAAGGAAAATATACCACAAGAAAGATATATGTACAGGGAAAATAGCATATGCAATAAGTTATTGCATATGTTTGTAAATAAACAACATAAAAATATGCATTGTGCAAAAAGTGCAAAATCAAAAATCCTGTTGATCTATCTTTTTTTAAAAAAAATATGCATTTGCATACACATCCGAAGTCTAGTTATCACAATTAACAAAACATTTCAAATTGCAATAACTCAATTGTAATTAATATAGCAAATCGAATTGTTTTTGTAAGTATTTTAACTGTTGTTGTTTCAATTTAGTATCAATCTCAGATCATATAAAACCAGTATGGAAATACAATTAAAATGCTGACATAGATACTCCTTGCTTGGAATCAACTATTACGTGTCAGTGTAGGTATCAAGTATGAGCTTACTCTGATCCGTCTAATCAACTCTCTTTATTCTCCTGCAACAAAGAGGAACAAATAAATAAAACAAGTGCACGAAAGTAATGATAAATTGTCATATACTAAAACAATAATTAAACTCGAATTCTGTAGCAAATATGAATATTCGGTTTGCAAATGTATAGGCACACAGTGTTAACAAATGATTACGTATTGAAACAACAAATCTCGAATATTCTTTAATCTAATCCAGTAATATTATGCAAAGTGGTTATTAGAATCGTATTAAATACGCAGCAGCAGCTGTAATAGAGTGCAAATAATTGTGCAAATCATTCTGGTTCATTATGAACATCGCGGTGCAAGTAGGCAAGTAGGCAAGTAGGTAAAAATGCGCACCTCACTGAAATGTCTTCTCATGTTTTGTCAGCACGACGTCAAGTAGTAGAATGAGAACCCTCGACATCGTCCGTTACGGTTTAGCTATGTTAGACACCCGATTAAAGACAATGGCCATTTTTGTCTACGATCACTTGTGTTTGCTATAAATATTTCAACGTATACATTACTTCATAAGTACATCTTAATGTTTCGCGATAAGTTAACGAGATTTTCGAGAAAAAACAAGCTTCCTGACCACAGGCAGAAACAATAAAGAAATAATCGCGAATAATTGCTTGTATTATTTACGACTTATCTGCAACACGACTGCAAATTATACAAGTTTCATACGTGGTATGAATTATAATTTAATAGAGATATATTGCTAAACTTCTACTTATTTCAATGAGAAATTTGAAGAACGCTTACCAGTCAGCGAGAAGTTGATTTGACAATATGGCGCGACGTTAGTATGGTCCTGCGTATTACCGCCAATCACGTCGCGTTTCCACCAATTCAGAATCCAAGCTAGCAAAAGAGACGCCATTTAACATAATCTCACTGAAATTGAAGATAAATATATTAAGGATCACCAATATTATAATAATATTGCTAGAAACTGCAGAATATATTGGGCGATAATGAAATTTCAGTGCTGAAATACGTATACGCATACGTAAAAGACAATACGTATATGCATACTCGAGTCGATTTGAAAATGCACGCCGCGCGGTGTGATACCGTTCACTGCACAATATTTTATTAATTTCGTACAAAATATTCATCAGTATTAATAAAGAATGTACACAAAACTTGGAAGACAGGGAAATGAACACAATGTATATAATTTTTTGCCTTCAAGAATATATTAGACTATGTCACATACCTTTATTTGACGGACACTCTGAACACGTCTAATCACTACGAGATCCGTTGGGCGAAAGAGTGAGATTTTTGAAAGGATTGCGCTAATTGGCTGGTGACTGGGGGGGTGGTGGGTGGTGGTGCTCTTTCTTTACGGCCGATGTCTTTCGAATCTCATCGAAGTGAATATTTCTTATTGCAAGTGTTACAGTATGGATATTAGTCGAACATTGGGGATACAATTTTATTTATTAGTAGAAATAAACACATGTGTGTAATAGAATGTTTGTAATGTTTCGTGCACTATAGAATAAGTAAACTATTTCCGTCAAACTAATATTTGTCTTGTCTTACCTTTATTCAAATTATAATTCCTACTGCAGTGAGCGATCAAATCGTTTTCTACAATCTTCTGGCACAGACACCGACGCGATATTAGAGCTCCAATAACTCGTTCGTGGAAATTGCTTTTCTGGATCCCCCATAGCATTCACATATATTCACACAATTGCATGACTCCTGTCCCCAAACTGTATCAGTAAATAATATTCCATGAGAGGTTCATTTGTTAAAAGAAGTAAACAATTCAATTAGTTATTACGTGCAATTGGATAAAGTTACAGCAGCGGGGCATTTCTTTCTGTATAGCTTATTCGTTTTTCTTTTATTTGACATCCCATTTATTAAAAAAGAATTATCATGAGCCAAGATAACAGTTACACAAAAATTTGTCGGTAACATTATAATTTACATGGAAGGGTACTGGGTTATTAATGCCCCTCTTGTAGTCGGTAATCAGACATGTGGTGTCATCTCGCGGTGCCAACCATTTTCACAGTTTGCCGCGCCTTCAAAACCACATTTCTGGATTCCCCCTTTCATTCGTCTTTTTTGACCGGACTGATTTTAAATTACAGTTACAAACCAGAGCTGTCTCCTCCAATAGTTTCAACAATATGGCATTTGTGGTTTAAAAGTAATTAACAATTGAAGAACGGGCAAAAACACACTCCGAGTCACTGCAATTATCTCGGTTTCTCGAAGCGTTAGATTAATGATTGAGTGCTCAACATGAAGGTAAAGCATGCCGCTACACGACAACGAAGATTTACAAATGCTGCATGCGCTATTTAATTTTTATAAACAAATTAATAATTCGTTTGTGAATTGCAACGAAACTATACACGAGGGCCGTTCCTAAAGTGGATCATATTGTTCCTTGAATCAAGACTTTCAATTTGAGACATCGTTGAATAATATCGGCATAGCAGAAGCCGAGATAATTGAATTTGTTTAAAGAAATTATAAACAAATGACGGTAACTCCGCATGCGGGCGAGCTACGTCAATGATCAGAGGATATAAATTAAAGGTAGCAGCGTCAGCTACCATCTGCAATAGGTGAGAACATTATTCCATGTGCAGTTCATATGTTATAAACAATTAAACAATTGAAATTGTTGTTGCGGTTAATCGGATATAGTTACTGCAACGAAGTATTTAATAACTATGGTTCATAGCTTCACTTTAAAACAAGTCCGGTTAAAAAATACGTACTACAAGCCGAGAAACACTCAATTGTTTAAATGAACGATGTAATCCAGGAATTTGGTTTTGGCGGTGCGGAAAACTGCAAGAAAGGCCGCAAATGCGATATGGCGCCACTTGTGCCGTTTTCGACACATTGTTACCGGCAAAATTGAAAAAAATTGTTACCTCGGCTTCTGTTGGCCCGATTTTAATCAACGACGTCTCAAAAGAAAGGGGAAGGAATAAGCTACAGGATGAAAAAATACCCCGTTGCTGTAACTGTATGCAGTTGGCTGTAATAACAATTTTAATTGTTTAATTGTTTATAACAAATGAACTGCACATGGAATTATGTTCACACTTATTGGAGATTGTAGCCTATGCCTTTAGCATTAATTTATGTTGTCTGGTCATTGATGTAGCTCGCCGCGATGTGGCAAAAATCCCATTTGTTTATATATCCTCAAAGCAATTCCAAATATTTGAGGAAAATGCAAATTTTGCAATGAAAAGAATGCAAAACAGCGTAGCAAAATGGCCAAATATTGGAGAAAAAGGAGTTTAAAAATGCCAGTATATAATATGGTCCCAATAACCCTAGGAAGGCTGGCTAATAAATACAGTAAATCTACTCTTATATCTCGTCTGTGACCATTAGCGCTTTACACATGGCGCTTCTCTAGACAGAATATTTTGCATTAAACTTAACCTTGCTCAATGACGCTAGATTTCAATGACACACTAATCAATAATGATGTTGCTAAGAATAATGAAAAAATATATAGAAGACTAATTAATTTAGTCCATAAAGATGTTCCAATTGTATCGAAAACATTGTAATATAAATGTGAAACATCAACATCAGTAAAAGTTATTTAATAATAAGTTAATTATTATTTTACGAAAATGTCTATACTAAGGGCTGTGTTATTTAGACCTCATCTTAATTATTCGAAAAAATCAAGGTATCGTTCGAGACTAATAATAATTTATTTTTACTCTAATTCAATAATTGTTCAACACACGTATTACAATCTTGTTATATAGGGATTCATTGTTGTCGCTTGTATCGAAACGTAGAGATAAGCCAACGAATGTCATAAAACGAAAATTTCATAGCAAGATTACGGAACCTGTTCCAAATGAGACTGGCAAATTCAACACGCTTCCAACAATTTTTAAATTTGGTTTAGGTGCCTTGGGAAGCATAGCGGCAACATGTTTGATAAAATCTCACTATTCCATTGTGGAAGGCAAAGCAGTGAATGTTTCGGAAAGTGCAAAGAAAGAAGACGAAAAATTGAATTTCATGTGGAAGACATTTTTTAGATATTTGTATCCGTATATATGGCACCTGTTGGTAGCTCTATCGGTAGGTACTTCATTACAAATATGCATGCACAAATTGCAATTTCTTATAAATCTTTGTTTGTAATTTCAGAGCGCAATGGTAGTGGCTGTATTAAATATTTGGATACCGCAAAACGTAGGAAACATTATAAACGTGTTGACGAGAATTTGTCAGAGTCAAGGAGGAACTGTTATGAAGAATGTGTTATTGCAACTACGAGAACCTGTATTTGCATTAGCACGTATGTATATGGCGCAAGTATGTAATTACTAATGCATTAAATAAGCAAGATTTATTTAATTGACTGTGTACACTGAGCAAGAGAACAAATATAGAAAGAATTGTATAGATCTAAAGATATAATCAGAACGCTATTTTTCAGGCATTTTTCACATTTGTTTACATCTATATGCTCACGCACGTGGGTGAAGGAATATCAATGAATTTAAGGCAGGATTTATTTAAATCAATTATGATGCAAGATATAACGTTTTTTGACCAAAATCGTAGCGGTGAAATAGTAAGTCGATTAACCAGTGATATTCAAGAGTTTAAAAGTACCTTTAAGATATGCATATCCCAAGGCCTGAGAAGTATCACACAAATTATCGGATGTATAGTTTCCGTAATAGGAATTTCGCCGCAATTAACGGCAGCTACAGTATTATCTTTGCCCACCATAATTCTTATTGGTACAATGCTTGGAAGGAGTTTAAGAAAATTGTCCATGGAGGCACAGAATCAACTCGCGAAGTCTACAGCTGTTTGCGAGGAAGCTATACAAAATATCAGAACGGTAATGCTTTATATCTCGTCGATAAAATTTTCTTTACGACTTACAAATACCTGCGTCTTTATAGGTGAAGGCATTTGCTGCTGAAGAAAAAGAAATAGAAATGTATTCGGAGGAAATTGCAATAGGAACTAGCTTGTACGAAAAATTAGGTTTTGGGATCGGATTGTTTCAAGGTGGAACAAATTTATTTCTGAATGGTATTTTACTATGTACCTTATATTTCGGTGGCCATTTATTGTCAACTGGACAATTGTCCCCAGGAGAATTAATGGCGTTTTTAATGGCCACACAGACGATACAAAAGTCTTTGTCGCAATTATCGTTACTATTTGGGTCGTATGTTCGAGGTATTAGCGCTGGCGCTAGAGTTTTCGAGGTACATATTATTCTACAAATAATTCTAACAAAATTGAGAAAGATTTGGTCTAATTTATTATAATGTTACAGTACTTAGATATGCCACCGTCGTCCATGATGGTCAGTGGTGAAATAATTAGAGATAGATCGTTGGCAGGAAATATCAATTTCAAAGACGTGAAATTTTGCTACCCTACCAGGCCAGATCACGTCATTCTAAAGAATTTTAACTTAAACATTCCAGCTGGAAAGACGGTAGCTATTGTTGGATCTAGCGGTAACGGAAAATCGACGATAGCTGCTTTGCTAGAAAGGTATGTATATTAATAATAGAACTTGTCGCACGCTTTATATTACGTAATCCCGTGAATTATTTTAGATTTTACGATGTTATGGGTGGGTCAATTACAATTGACGGTAAAGATTTAAGATCGCTCAATGCCGGTTACCTCCGAGGTAATGTTTTAGGATATATAGATCAAGAACCTATTTTATTTGCTACTAGTATACTGGAAAATATACGATATGGAAAACCGGATGCTACAAACGAAGATGTGAGTAACAAAGTTGTATTCAAATTCTAGTACTAACTTTACGAAGGTTGTCCTTTAAAATTGTTAGGTAATGGAAGTTGCTAAAGAAGCAAATGCTCATGAGTTTATAATGAAATTTCCGAGCAAATATGATACGCAAGTAGGTGAAAGGGGGGCTCAACTTTCTGGTGGACAAAAACAGCGTATCGCTATTGCCCGAGCTTTGCTCAAAAGGCCATCTATTTTAATTTTAGATGAAGCTACGAGGTAAGAACCACGAAGGCAAAGTTTTGTTGAAATAGTATATACAGAAAAAAATGTTTATTTAAAATATATTTTGTATAAAAGTGTATAAATATGTTTCAATTTTCTTAATATGTATACAATTATTTACAGCGCATTAGACTATGAAAGTGAAAGAATTGTACAGAAAGCGCTCGATAACGTTATTCAAGGTAGAACAGTTATAGTGATCGCTCACAGGTTGAGCACGATCAAAAACGCTGATGTTATCGTTGTATTACAACGGGGAGTAATAGCGGAAGTACGTATTCAATCAGAAAATCCATTAGCACATTCATGTACCGATAATTATTACTATACTTCATTTTCAGATGGGAAACCATGCAGAATTGATCAAGAAGAAAGGTTTATATTACACCTTAGTGAACGAACAAGATAAAGAAAGTACATAATGATAGTTGAATTTGAAAGTATAGTAAAATTAACGAAAATATTTATTTTATTTTAATAATAGTTATTTTATGATAATAATCTTTAGGAATGTTCAATGGACTATCTCAGATATTCACACACAGATAAATATATATATATGTACATATATATAGACATCTAAATATATATTTACTATTGTCATTATAATGATTCTAATACAGACTATTTTCCATCGAACCAATTACATGTAGTATGAAGCTACTTGATTAAAAAATTGTTTTCCCGATAAATGCATATTATGAACTATGTTTTCGGAACATTTCCCCGAAAAGGTATTTTAGACGTTGCTCGAAATTTTCAGTAAGTCTTAATATTGATGCCGCAAAGGGTCCTACGACACCTTCCTCCAACAGCTTACTAGAGTCATCTGTAGTATCTTCACTCACCTTCGGTGTTGTGTTCTCACGGGCAACAGAAGAACTTTCTGAAATATTTGCGGGATCTGATTTCGGATATTTATTGAAACTACTTGCATCACCTGATTCTGCAAGTTTTCTAGCAGCCTCTGCCAGACCGAATGCTTTACAAAGAGCAAGGAACTCTGCCATACTCGCAGATTTTGTTGATTGCAGTAGCTCAGTACTTTTTGTTGTCGAAACCACGCCTCTCGTCGCTGCAGAAAATTCATCAGTTACATTTTCATTATTGCCTATAATTAAGTCGCTGGAAGTTGTAGTACTCGAAGGAACATTAGATTCAGCTGGATTCTCTGTCCGCGAAAAATTATTTATAAAACTCATAGGTTTTATATCCTTAATGGTGGTACTTTTTAGTTCAGCTACAGTAGTACTGGTAGTACATGGTACAGTGGATGTCACTTCTGCCTCAGTAGTACTGGTTGCACATGGTTCAGTCGATATTACGTCAGCTTCTCTAGTACTGGTTGCACATGGTTCAGTTGATGATAGTTCTGCTTCCGTAGTACTGGTAGCACATGGTTCAGTGGATGTTACTTCTGCTTCTGTAGTACTGGTTGCACATGGTTCAGTTGATGATACTTCTGCTTCAGTAGTACTGGTAGCACATGGTTCAGTTGATGATACTTCTGCTTCAGTAGTACTGGTTGCGCATGGTTCAGTTGATGTAACTTCTGCTTCCGTAGTACTGGTTGCACATGGTTCAGTTGATGATACTTCTGCTTCCGTAGTACTGGTAGCACATGGTTCAATTGATGATACTTCTGCTTCTGTAGTACTGGTTCCACATGGTTCAGTCGATGATACTTCTGCTTCAGTAGTACTGGTAGCACATGGTTCAGTTGATGATACTTCTGCTTCAGTAGTACTGGTTGCGCATGGTTCCGTTGATGATACTTCTGCTTCAGTAGTACTGGATGCACATGGTTCAGTTGATGTAGCTCCCGATTCTATAGTACTGGTTGTACACGGTTCAGTCGATATTACTTCTGCTTCTGTAGTACTGGTTGTACACGGTTCAGTTGACGTCACTTCTGCTTCTGTAGTAGTGGTTGCATATGGTTCGGTTGATGCCTCTTCTGCTACAGCAGCACTGGTTGCAGGCTGTTCAGTTGATGTTGCTTCCGCCCCAGTAGTACTGGTTGAACATGGTTCAGTTGATGTAGCTTCCGATTCTGTAGTACTGGTAGCACATGGTTCAGTTGATGTCACGTCTGCTATATCAGCATTGGAGGCAGGCAGTTCAGTTGATGTAACTTCTGTTTCAGTAGTACTAGTTGCACATGGTTCAGTTGATGTACCTTCTGCCTCGGTAGTACTGGTTGCGCATGGTTCAGTCGATGGTACCTCTGCTTCCGTAGTACTGGTTGCACATGGTTCAGTTGATGTCACCGTTACCTCCGTAGTACTGGTAGAACATGGTTCAGTTGATGTCAGCGTTACCTCCGTAGTACTGGTAGAACATGGATCAGTTGATGTAAATTCTGCTTCCGTAGTACTGGTTGCACATGGTTCAGTTGATGTTACTTCAACTTCAGTAGTACTAAATATATGTGGATCGGATGACACCACTTCTACTTCAGCCGTGGTCAGTACACTGGGTTCTGTTAATAGCACTTTCCCCGCAATCGTACTAGTTACAGGCAGTTCAGTTGATGTCACTGTTACCTCCGTAGTACTGGTTGCACATGGTTCCGTTGATGTAAATTCTGCTTCCGTAGTACTGGTTGCACATGGTTCAGTTGATGTCACTGTTACCTCCGTAGTACTGGTTGAACATGGATCAGTTGATGTAAATTCTGCTTCCGTAGTACTGGTTGCACATGGTTCAGTTGATGTTACTTCAACTTCAGTAGTACTAAATGTATGTGGATCGGATGACACCACTTCTACTTCAGCCGTGGTCAGTACACTGGGTTCTGTTAATAGCACTTTCCCCGCAATCGTACTAGTTACAGGCAGTTCAGTTGATGTCACTGTTACCTCCGTAGTACTGGTTGCACATGGTTCCGTTGATGTAAATTCTGCTTCCGAAGTACTGGTTGCACATGGTTCCGTTGATGTAAATTCTGCTTCCGAAGTACTGGTTGCACATGGTTCAGTTGATGTCACTACAACTTCAGTAGTACTAGATATATATGGATCGGATGACACCACTTCTACTTCAGCCGTGGTCAGTACACTGGGTTCTGTTAATAGCACTTTCCCCGCAATCGTACTAGTTACAGGCAGTTCAGTCGATGTCACTGTTACCTCCGTAGTAATGGTTGAACATGGTTCAGTTGATGTAAATTCTGCTTCCGTAGTACTGGTTGCACATGGTTCAGTTGATGTCACTGTTACCTCCGTAGTACTGGTTGAACATGGTTCAGCTGATGTAAATTCTGCTTCAGTAGTACTAAATATATATGGATCGGACGACACCACTTCTACTTCAGCCGTGGTCAGTACACTGGGTTCTGTTAATAGCACTTTCCCCGCAATAGTACTAGTTACAGGCAGTTCAGTTGATGTCACCGTTACCTCCGTAGTAGTAGTTGAATATGGTTCAGTTGATGTAAATTCTGCTTCCGTAGTACTGGTTGCACATGGTTCAGTTGATGTAAATTCTGCTTCCGTAGTACTGGTAGCACATGGTTCAGTTGATGTAAATTCTGCTTCCGTAGTACTGGTTGCACATGGTTCAGTTGATGTTACTTCAACTTCAGTAGTACTAAATATATGTGGATCGGATGACACCACTTCTACTTCAGCCGTGGTCAGTACACTGGGTTCTATTAATAGCACTTTCCCCGCAATCGTACTAGTTACAGGCAGGTCAGTCGATGTCACTGTTACCCCCGTAGTACTGGTTGAACATGGTTCAGTTGATGTAAATTCTGCTTCCGTAGTACTGGTTGCACATGGTTCAGTTGATGTCACTGTTAGCTCCGTAGTACTGGTTGAACATGGTTCAGTTGATGTAAATTCTGCTTCAGTAGTACTGGTTGCACATGGTTCAGTTGATGTCACCGTTACCTCCGTAGTACTGGTAGAACATGGTTCAGTTGATGTAAATTCTGCTTCCGTAGTACTGGTTGCACATGGTTCAGTTGATGTTACTTCAACTTCAGTAGTACTAAATATATGTGGATCGGATGACACCACTTCTACTTCAGCCGTGGTCAGTACACTGGGTTCTGTTAATAGCACTTTCCCCGCAATCGTACTAGTTACAGGCAGGTCAGTCGATGTCACTGTTACCTCCGTAGTACTGGTTGAACATGGTTCAGTTGATGTAAATTCTGCTTCCGTAGTACTGGTTGCACATGGTTCAGTTGATGTCACTGTTAGCTCCGTAGTACTGGTTGAACATGGTTCAGTTGATGTAAATTCTGCTTCAGTAGTACTGGTTGCACATGGTTCAGTTGATGTCACCGTTACCTCCGTAGTACTGGTAGAACATGGTTCAGTTGATGTAAATTCTGCTTCCGTAGTACTGGTTGCACATGGTTCAGTTGATGTTACTTCAACTTCAGTAGTACTAAATATATGTGGATCGGATGACACCACTTCTACTTCAGCCGTGGTCAGTACACTGGGTTCTATTAATAGCACTTTCCCCGCAATCGTACTGGTTGGAGGCAGTTCAGTTGATGTCACCGTTACCTCTGTAGTACTGGTTGAACATGGTTCAGTTGATGTAAATTCTGCTTCCGTAGTACTGGTTGAACATGGTTCAGTTGATGTTACTTCAACTTCAGTAGTACTAAATATATGTGGATCGGACGACACCTCTTCTACTTCAGCCGTGGTCAGTACACTGGGTTCTGTTAATAGCACTTTCCCCGCAATAGTACTAGTTACAGGCAGTTCAGTTGATGTCACCGTTACCTCCGTAGTAGTAGTTGAATATGGTTCAGTTGATGTAAATTCTGCTTCCGTAGTACTGGTTGCACATGGTTCAGTTGATGTAAATTCTGCTTCCGTAGTACTGGTAGCACATGGTTCAGTCGATGTAAATTCTGCTTCCGTAGTACTGGTTGCACATGGTTCAGTTGATGTTACTTCAACTTCAGTAGTACTAAATATATGTGGATCGGATGACACCACTTCTACTTCAGCCGTGGTCAGTACACTGGGTTCTATTAATAGCACTTTCCCCGCAATCGTACTAGTTACAGGCAGGTCAGTCGATGTCACTGTTACCTCCGTAGTACTGGTTGAACATGGTTCAGTTGATGTAAATTCTGCTTCCGTAGTACTGGTTGCACATGGTTCAGTTGATGTCACTGTTAGCTCCGTAGTACTGGTTGAACATGGTTCAGTTGATGTAAATTCTGCTTCAGTAGTACTGGTTGCACATGGTTCAGTTGATGTCACCGTTACCTCCGTAGTACTGGTAGAACATGGTTCAGTTGATGTAAATTCTGCTTCCGTAGTACTGGTTGCACATGGTTCAGTTGATGTTACTTCAACTTCAGTAGTACTAAATATATGTGGATCGGATGACACCACTTCTACTTCAGCCGTGGTCAGTACACTGGGTTCTGTTAATAGCACTTTCCCCGCAATCGTACTAGTTACAGGCAGGTCAGTCGATGTCACTGTTACCTCCGTAGTACTGGTTGAACATGGTTCAGTTGATGTAAATTCTGCTTCCGTAGTACTGGTTGCACATGGTTCAGTTGATGTCACTGTTAGCTCCGTAGTACTGGTTGAACATGGTTCAGTTGATGTAAATTCTGCTTCAGTAGTACTGGTTGCACATGGTTCAGTTGATGTCACCGTTACCTCCGTAGTACTGGTAGAACATGGTTCAGTTGATGTAAATTCTGCTTCCGTAGTACTGGTTGCACATGGTTCAGTTGATGTTACTTCAACTTCAGTAGTACTAAATATATGTGGATCGGATGACACCACTTCTACTTCAGCCGTGGTCAGTACACTGGGTTCTATTAATAGCACTTTCCCCGCAATCGTACTAGTTACAGGCAGGTCAGTCGATGTCACTGTTACCTCCGTAGTACTGGTTGAACATGGTTCAGTTGATGTAAATTCTGCTTCCGTAGTACTGGTTGCACATGGTTCAGTTGATGTCACTGTTAGCTCCGTAGTACTGGTTGAACATGGTTCAGTTGATGTAAATTCTGCTTCAGTAGTACTGGTTGCACATGGTTCAGTTGATGTCACCGTTACCTCCGTAGTACTGGTAGAACATGGTTCAGTTGATGTAAATTCTGCTTCCGTAGTACTGGTTGCACATGGTTCAGTTGATGTTACTTCAACTTCAGTAGTACTAAATATATGTGGATCGGATGACACCACTTCTACTTCAGCCGTGGTCAGTACACTGGGTTCTGTTAATAGCACTTTCCCCGCAATCGTACTAGTTACAGGCAGGTCAGTTGATGTCACTGTTACATCCGTAGTAGTAGTTGCACTTGGTTCCGTTGATGTAAATTCTGCTTCCGTAGTACTGGTTGCACATGGTTCCGTTGATGTAAATTCTGCTTCCGTAGTACTGGTTGCACATGGTTCAGTTGATGTCACTACAACTTCAGTAGTACTAGATATATATGGATCGGATGACACCACTTCTACTTCAGCCGTGGTCAGTACACTGGGTTCTGTTAATAGCACTTTCCCCGCAATCGTACTGGTTGGAGGCAGTTCAGTCGATGTCACTGTTACCTCCGTAGTACTGGTTGAACATGGTTCAGTTGATGTAAATTCTGCTTCCGTAGTACTGGTTGCACATGGTTCAGTTGATGTTACTTCAACTTCAGTAGTACTAAATATATGTGGATCGGATGACACCACTTCTACTTCAGCCGTGGTCAGTACACTGGGTTCTGTTAATAGCACTTTCCCCGCAATCGTACTAGTTACAGGCAGTTCAGTCGATGTCACTGTTACCTCCGTAGTACTGGTTGAACATGGTTCAGTTGATGTAAATTCTGCTTCCGTAGTACTGGTTGCACATGGTTCAGTTGATGTCACTGTTAGCTCCGTAGTAATGGTTGAACATGGTTCAGTTGATGTCACTTCTGCTTCCGTAGTACTGGTAGCACATGGTTCAGTTGATGATACTTCTGCTTCAGTAGTACTGGTTGCGCATGGTTCAGTTGATGTCACTTCAAGTTCAGTAATACTAGATATATATGGATCGGATGACACCACTTCTACTTCAGCTGTGGTCAGTACACTCAGTTCTGTTGATAGCACTTTCCCTGCAACCGTACTGGTTGCTGGCAGTTCAGTTGATGTCACTTCTGCTTCTGTAGTACTGGTTCCACATGGTTCAGTCGATGTTACTTCTGCTTCCGTAGTACTGGTAGCACATGGTTCAGTTGATGATACTTCTGCTTCAGTAGTACTGGTTGCACATGGTTCAGTTGATGATACTTCTGCTTCCGTAGTACTGGTAGCACATGGTTCAATTGATGATACTTCTGCTTCTGTAGTACTAGTTGTACATGGTTCAGTTGATGTTACTTCCGGTTCGGTAATGCTAGATTTATCCTGGATCGTAGTATCTTCCGTGGTTGGTTGTTTTGTTGCTATAGTTGTATCATCGATAGCGATATTTGTAATACGTGACATTTCTAAAGCACGTTCTGACGTCCAGATGATACCATAATCTTTATCGGTTGGTGTTTGGCCAGAAGTAGTTTGTGTACTTTGAGTAACAGTTGCCGACTCAGTCTGCCCATTTTCCTGTGAGATCGTAGTAGAAAGTATAGTACTCTTTTCTGGAGTTGGAGCCGTAGTGGTATCGTAATTAATGGTGGTGGCAGTTTCTTCTTGTACATATGCTGTTTCGCAATAAGTATTATTATTTTCAGCTGCCTCTAACGCAGTCTTGTCTTCATTAAGGGTCCATATGCACGGTGAATATAATAAGTGTTTACACGTGTTTGATAACTTGCACATTGTTGTTTCCGGATCGTAAGCCATATATTTTGGACAACGGTAGAAAGTTTGACGCATTTCACGGCCATTCCAGGTGCAAGTATAAAATAGGGCACACTCCCCATGTATTGTAAAAGTGCCTACATTTTTACAATTTGGAATTTCTATAGGATGATGTAAATCCGAAGTAGGCAAATCTGTAGTGCTAACGTACTCCGTATTAGGCATTAGCATGCACTTTTGCTGTATTTGCACAAATTGCTTACCGAGGCCACATTGTGCTAATATTGTTTGATTTCTTTTGCAAATGTAGTAATAAGTAGGATTGGTGCAGTGAGGTCTTAATAAATTTACGCCACAGGATTTTGTGTTATTTATATAGAGAACTCTACCACCACCCACAACACTCAAACATTGCTTTGTTTCTGTGTCGTAATATTGGTTCAGGTTGCACGGTGGAGATCCAGGAATTGCGTCCCGGCTGTATCTGTGTCGCACTTCATTATTTTGGATATTTGTGTCATTATTGCCCTGTAGATAAGTTATTTTATGTATGAAAGTAAGAAGATGGAAAAAGTTATGGTGTTTCAAATAATTGACTTATTAGTAATAAATGGAAAATCAAATGAATTGTATATATCCTGCTATGGCTTGCTGTATTTTAATGCGAACCTTTTGGAGATATTTCTTTATACGTTTGAATGTTTGACCGTTTGACCATTGAACGATTGAATGTTATAATAATTAGTGAAATATTAGAATTGCTACAAGCAATAATTTGTGGCAAATTCCAGGTGAAAAATATTTCGAATATAATAAATATTAGGGAAATATGTAGTTCTTATGTATAAACGAAATAGTTAATTTTTCAAATTTCGTTTACCAACACCGACTACCATCGGTCCGCAATCAAAGTCGGCAGCGCGCTCGAATGATTTTATTACTTTAACTGATATGAATGTTAGTAAAATCTGATAGTGAAAATATAGTTATATGTATAAAACTTACATTTAGTTTTTTCACAGGCTGGCTAAATGCGATTAGTATCAAGAATTGAAATAATAAAACTAAAAGAATATTCCTCATATTCGATGTTTCACATTAAGCACAGAAGAAATGTATTAAAATTCGGAGCCTGCTCCGTTTTATTCCCGCGGTTGCTAAAATTTGTATGATTAAGTTAACACGTGCCTCTACTTTTATATAAAAAGAGGTCCCCGATAATACCAAAGGTGTGATAAGCAAGAATAACGTCATGTTTAGGAGAACAGTGGGACCAAGTGCGTGCAATAAATTCAAAATCGTTTTTCCTGGCAAATTGATTATTGTTCATGTGTAAATAAAGCTTTCATGTTGAGTTCATTATTGTGCATTTCGTAAACAAGTGCTCCCTAACGCGTGAGCAAGCACGTTCTACAATTTTGAAGATTGATAACGCCTTATTACATCAACACGTTCACTGTCCACTGTTCACACCTTTTAATTCCGCTCATTTGGGTATGTGCATCGTCATCCATCATCGTAGGTACTTTCTTCAGGTACACAGGAAAGTACAAGAAATATGTAGTGCTATGGCTCTTACGAAAATTTGAAAAACAGCGGTAAATACGCTCGGAGAAAATCCAATCATTTCGATAAATAATATAAAATTTATGAAATGATTAACTCTTATTGTTAATGAATAAACCGATATCTTTTTTTTATTAAATGTGTTTTATTTCAGACATAGGTCAACAAAATTTCTTCAACACCCCGAGTGTACTTGGGCATCAAATGTGATGCATGAAAATGGAAAGAAGATATGCTGCATAGCATATAATGCACAGGGCAGTGAACGCGTTGAACATAATTTATTTAATGGAGTGATTGAAAGCACAAAAAAAAACACAATTATCGTAGTACAACTTAGAGGAATATAAAGGTACGTGAAAAAAGAAACTTAGAAATAGAAACAAATATTTATTACAGAATTACACTGGCAATAGGTAGTAAGGTCAGTAACAAATTTTTATATACAATTTTTAGTTGAAATGCGTATCTACAAGATGGTTGTTCTTTTCTGTTTCCTCTGCTTATTCTTTAAAATAGCATACATAGTAATCTGTTTCTGAGTATGTTAAAATAGGACTCGCATCTAGGATTGCGTATCGTTGCTCGTGATTAAACCAGGGACTGTATAATGTTCAGACCGATCATCCTCATTCTTGCATTTTGAAATTGTTCAACAATCATACTGCGGCACTCTGTATGTAAAGTTATCACTTGTTACAATATGAATTCCTGCACCGTAATAGGGCATTACATAATGCGAACCATCTGCCGGGCCAACGATTTGTGTTGCAATAAGTATTACATCAGCAAATTGGCCGAGAAAGAGAAATCCTAAAGTACTCAGCTTCAGTAAGCCCAATGCTGGGTACCCTAGGTAAAACCTATCTGCCCCGAACATGCCCAAGAATATAGAGAGTAACAACGATGTCTCAAACGAATATCCATTTCTGTAAAAGTAATATAGGATGTAATAAAATTTGCTTCACACAAAATACAAATCGTATACTAATATACACTAATTTATTAGATTTATATGTGTACATATACTTACGTCCATTTACATGGAATATCCTTTTTGAATGTATTGTTTTTTGTTTCTGTACAAACGAGGCCATCCGCAGCCAGACATAACACTGACAAGTAGATAAGAAAATACGTAATTTTAACTTTATTGTATATAAAATACAACTTTATCTCGCATGCGTTACACGCGTAACATGTAACGCACGCATGAAAAGGTGTAAAGTTAAGCTGGACAGAAGTGATTATCGCTAACGCAATCGTGTAAACGTTGTTAACCATCGACGGAATTCATAAACAGAAATGATAGGGCTCGAAACACAAAGTATGTGCACATAAAGTATAGGTTATGTCGTGTAGAGTTTTCACGATGCAACGAAAATAATGCAGATAAGTGTAGGTGTTTGTTTGTTTTTCCCCCGTACCTTTGGCTTTATTTTCTTTCGTGCAACCCTTCGGTTGCTGCGTTTTTGTATCTATGAAATCATAATCGGGATGAGGACAGATATACTGTCCCATTCGTAGGTTATTGCAGTCGATTTCATACGTGTAATCCACACCATTACTCAGCGGTATCGAGAGGAGAAATAAAAGGAGTCCGCTAAGGAGTTGCATCAGATGGAACATACCGTTTCATTTTACAACAATTACTTCGTATACCACACTGTCACTGGATCCACGATCTCTCATAATTCCGCGACATTCCCTGCATGTTTGTTGTATTTTGAACGCACAGTCGTTGAAATGCGACTTTCCTCTAGCGCCAGCTACTAGAAACTTTCGCGAACTAATATTCACGTACGTGTAATTGCATCTCGCCTGGCGCCAATTAAACCTATAGTCGCAGGAGCGCAACATCGGCGTTTAAAAAATTATCTCGTTAGTCGAAGCTGTATCCCGTATTTAGGATGGGAACTATTCAAATAAGTAGAAGGATTGGTCGGCGTCAGTAAATGATGTAAACGATTAACGTGTTATAAATGATTTGTGTGAGTGCGACACGAAGTTAAAACAAATATTGTTTTTGGTTACCATAATATTGTATAATATTATTTGATCGCTGCGCACTGATTGCGCGTAAGAGTTTATATGAGTAACACGTTCGCCGTATAAGTCGCGTTGGTGGCAAGAAATAAACAGTGGAAGACCGCGTTGGTTGTTTAGCATTTTTTCCGCGGCAAAATGGCTTCTTCGTCGTTGAAAAGCACACGGAAAACGTATAGCTTCGAGGAGCGGGAAATTCTGATAACCTTGATAAATAAATACGAAGATATTGAGGATAAGAGATCCGACCCGATATCGATGTATAAACGAAAATCGGCATGGTCTCAGTTAGCCAACGAATACAATTCGATGGTAGGTCCCCAGGGGATGCGTTCAGCTGTCCAATTAAGACGCTGCTGGGAGAATATGAAAGCGTGCAAAAGAAATCGGGAAGAGAAAGAGTTAAGGTAAATATCAAATATTTGTATTAAATGTATCACCATGTTTTCATGTTTCATTTCGTAAAAAGGCGGGAATACTGTCGAATTTATAAACAGGGTATGTCGTGTATTATGATGAATCCTAATTTTAAATATCGTTAAACTCTTTTCCGTATTCATTTTACTTCGTTTATTTAGTTCTTTTCGTTTCAATCCGTAAGCGCACAGAGATCTAACAGTTTAGCGAAATAAATTTGTTCATACTTCTGCATCCACTATTCGAGGGTGAATTGATAAGTAACGAACTGCTCGTTTTACACGACATAAATGGGAAAGGTAGTTATATATTTTTGGTGGTAATAATTTTATTTTAGAAATATTTCAAAGAGCATTTGCCAGTCGTCGAAAGTCCCCATACGGATGAAAAAATGGGTACGTATGAATTTTAGAACGGAAGATCCAATTCCTACAGGAACTATAGGCTTACCCCCAAACATTGTTTTCGAACCGAAGGAATCGGAACCATTCACGTTGCAAAGCGTTTGCACTATAAAGCCCACGAAACAAAACTCAAAGGAGGAAAATAGTTATAAAGATTCAGGTTAAATCCTTCTTTACGATTAATCATTTTAATGAAACTTTCTTGAAGTGTAAAGAGATTGAAATATTCAATAGTTTTTTTCTTTTCTTATTTTCTTATTTTTAAAAATCATGGTTCACCTCGAAGGTTGCCACATTATTCGTGTTTCCACATACATATACATGTACACACTTCCTTTAAGCGAAGTCTTCTAAAGAAACAAAACATTTTCCAGATGAAATGTGTATTCAAATTGGAAATATTATATCGTTCGATAATTCTTGCTGCTTCAGACTCTGTCAGTAGCAAAATGGACACCTCTCTATCGCACGGTACAATCGGTGATTTCGATAAATCTGGAAAGGATACAGGGTCGCCTGCGGCCGAGCAATTGGACAAAGACGAGACACCCGAGACGAATCAGTTGTTCTTCAAGTCGAATGCAACGCAAACGTTGATCTCCCCCTCGATTGTCCACGAGCAGCCCCGTAAAACGAAAAGATCCCACCATAAGGAGGAAGAATTACACGTATTAGCTTTATCAGAGGCACAAATGAAGGTCGATATCGCTGCCATGTTGAAAGAGGAGGCCAGGATTAAATTAGAGGAGGCTCACTATCGTAAGGAAGAGGCTAGACTAAGGATGCTTCTTTTTACGTACAAGCTCGATAGGATAAAGGAAGATTGACTGAAAAGGGTGAAATCGATATAATCCTTCATGTCTTATGCTGTAGTCTTGTTCACCTTTTTTATCCCCTACTGGGAATAAGAGAAGAGTGTGCTCGTCAGAAGATTAGATTGAGACGCTCTTAGAGAATAAACACACGGTGCCTTACACTCTGTTCTATCTGTTTATTAATAATAATTTTTATTTCTAGCTACAATTCAAACGAAATCGTAATAAATAGGGGCTCGTAATACGCTAATAATAGAACCTTTTTTTTATTAGTCGAACAGTGTACGCTTTGGTCCTTGCTTCCGCAACTATTATTATTATTTATCGCGATTAAACGTAACTAGTAATATATATTTTGCGAATTATCGCGGTAGTCACGAGAGCATCGAACTTCGCTCCAAGTGAAATTTCAATGTAAATCAATTTCTGTTTTCTATATAATATGTAACGATTTTAATAAGCAATGTACTCGTAATATAAAGCAAAGAAGATTCCTGACTGTTATTCCTCACGAGAATATAATCGATGATTTCAATGAATTGGCTTGCTATACTCGTATCTGACAATGCAAAGTGACAATCAGAATATCACTGTCTCTGTTAAAACCATCATACGAAGTTAGTTTTGTTTCGGCGTTATAGTGATCTCGATCGAGACAATAGAAGTATGTATACACGTCTGTTTTTTCACATGGCAGTCGTTGCTGGCAGTGGTCAGTTAATTTGACTAGCAGCGTTCAAAATCATAACGAAAAGAAAGAGGAGAAAAGTGAGAGACAAAGCGAAAAGCAAACAAACCGGAAAATCTGCAAGTATTTTAAAAACATACAGGAGATAACTAAGTTATTATATTACTGAGATCGAAATCAATGAAAAAAAAAAAAAATCGAGCGATACAAATTTTTAATATCGTATTATAAATATCTGTCGCAGGTTTCCACTTTTCTGTTTCCACATTTCAAACATTCAATTGAGTAGAAGTACACATGCTTGATGCGAATACATTTAACGAGATCTGTATGCCTGTGCGTGTGCCAGCGTTAGCGTATTTTTTAAAGAAAGGTAAAGGATCGGGTAGGGAAGTGCTATTCGTTCGGTGGGGAATTTACGATAGGTACTTGGCCTGTGCATGGTTGGAGAGTGTTTTGGGAATGGGCAATCTGGTCGACAGACGACGGCTGGTGTCCCGACGCCATTCAACTGTCGCAGGATTGACTATTTATTGGGGGTCCTGAAAGTGAACGAACGAGGGTGAACATCCTGTCGGCCGACGATAGCTGGCGACCGCTTTGGATCTTCCAACTATCGTGTGCCGAGGGATTGTTCCTTTGAGTGTACAGTGAGAGTTCAAATATGGCGATCGGCCTGTCGCCACATTACCAAGAAACAGGGACTCTGTTCCTGGAGGATCTGGCCACGGAGTGGGGAAGATTACGCCTTTTGGTAAGAGAACAATGATTGACCGCTCAGTCCTGACCCCAGAACTGTCCTGGAAAGAACTACGTACCTCGCCTACTCTTAAAGTCATTCTTAATACGTGCGTGCGTTTGTTTGTTTGTTTGTTTTTTTTTACATGAGATGGAAGTTATCATCGATCGTGGGTTTCGGCGACGAGCAGCGTGCAACTTCGAAAAGTGATGGATCGGTATAAATCGGTTCGCTTGGATCGAAACCGGTCCTCCTGTTCGATGACAATCCTACGGCACCTTCAAGAGCGTTCGACGACGAGCTCACCCTTTGACTTATCACGTTGCTTACTGATTGGGAAATTGATCTGCGCAAAGAAACGTACGTACGTCAACACTGAGGTGATAAATTAGTGTATAAAGCACTAGGCCGTTCGTCAAATTGAATTAATAATATTAAATTATTGAATTAAAAAATTGTTAACGGTATTTGATTTTTAAACATTTTTGTAGAGTGAGTAGTGGAATTTGTTTCGGTATTACCGAACTGCGGTAATTCTCGTTCAGTTCTGATCGATTAAACAATTGGTAGTAATTATTTAATTTCGGTCTATAATTGAAATGTTAACAAAAATTAATCTGCAGGTGAGTTCGTGTTGAAGAAAATGGAGTTTGAATGAAAAAAAAATTTCCCATACCGGGAATCGAACCCGAGCCTCCTGGGTGAAAGCCAGGTATCCTAGCCACTAGACCATATGGGACTGATATACGTATATTAATTGCTTTTAGAAGGTAATTGTAGTGTTATTACGCTATATATTTTATTAAATTAATTGATCTAGTGATTATTAATTTATAGCGCAATTAAGTTGTATTATATTGTTTAATGATTGATACGATATAAAGTAAATCGTCAGAAGATCATGGATGAAACATAATTTAAATCGAGGCTTGATTAAATTCGAGGCGAAATCTGCAAATGCATTTTTTAATAAAAATTTTAACAATATTATTGCTAAAATTATGGGCATTAATTTAAGTTTCATTACTAAGATTTTTAAATAATTATTACGGCTTGATCTCATGAATATTATTATGATTATAACATAACATCAAAGTGTGCGTCAGAAGTTTCACACAAATTGCATTAATAATAATAAAATAATATATCACAGTGACGGAAACACTGTTATTTATTATTTCACTATAAATTGCCAAATATTGGTCTGTTGAAATTCTTGGATTATTCCCAAATCTCGAGTTTTAATCAGCCGAAGTATATTCAGCTACGATGGGAGAGTGCAATTTCATAAAAATTATATGTGCATTAAAGAGAAATAACATACGCTGATTGAAACGGTTTCTGAAGACCCGTTCTCAGAAAGGAGAAATTGTTTGCTCGACTACTGTAAGCATCGTCCGAATGGCTGCTCCGATTGTGTGCCTTATCGACTCTGCGGTTCTTTGTGATGACTGTGTAAGCATATTTTCTGAAACCGGGTTACGTGTTAAATTGCATTCCGTAAATACGCCGAATTAAATGCATCCAACGAATGTATGTACCTGTAGACCAACATCGATAACAGTACCACGGAAGCTAATAAAACCACCAGCACCGCCACCGCTGTCACTAGTCCATAATACTCGTTCGGAGTTATGCATACGTTCTCCATGACTACGGTTTGCCTTTCGACCATTGTCTCTTCATCTATATCCATCCTTGAATCCAGTACCTGTGACAAAATTTCCATTCGATTTCAATATTCCATTTTGTTGCCGGACATATTCCATTGACCTTTCGTTCAATCATTTCTTTCAGATCTCTTTGATAAAATATAAAACACAAACGATCACGTATGTATATGTAATGGCTGTTAGAATATACGATAAAAGATGCGTAGAAAAGTATTGAATTAATTAGTATACAAATGAACGAGTTTGTGGTGCCAAAGAAATATATGTATTTATCAGATCATATTCCTTTTAATTATATATATATATATATATATATATATATATATTTGTTTTTCAATTAATTGAATATCGTGGAATTAATTGTGACAAGATTGAGCTATTACCTCGATCATTTCTCTAACGTGTTCTTCCTCTTCCTCTTCCTCTTCGACTGTACTGTTATTATTCTCAATAACCGTCGCATTTCCAGTAGCATACGTATTATTCGCGTTATTGTTCTCCGTGACGATGTTTATTTCGTTTTCCTCGGCAACGGTGTCGTTCTGCGACACGTCTCTTCGTCGTCTTCCAAAGGATGGCTCGCTTCTTCCGGTACCGCCGGAACAATAGGCAGGCTGACAACCATCTCGACAGGTTCGTACAGTTGCCTCGAATACCAAGAAATTCGATTCAGGGATTTTGAAGGCATTGAAACGCGCCTCGAGGCTGTCTCCATCTCGTAAACGATCCAAACCGGGGAATACGTAATTGTCCACCGGGCAACTGTGTGCAGAAATCATACAAATGTCGTGCGAATCATGTCCCGTCGGTGTATACCCATAAAAGTAATTAACTCTTTAATTTTCCAAATTATCTCGAATCTCGTTTTAACGGAAATAAATGAGTAACTGCGGAGATTTTGTGTAATTCGTATATGATATATACGAATAATACAGCGACAGAGGTTCTCTGTTATCTAATTAATTTATTTATAACTATAAATTATAACTAATATAATATTTTTTACGATACTCACCCGTATCTGTCTATAAGTTGAACGCTTCGTCCCGAGTATGGATCCCTAGCTATGACGTTGGTAGCGAAAATGTCCGTCACATAGTTGTATCTGTAGAAAATGTTAAGAGACAATCGTGTAACAATGAGTAATACACAATGGAATAGTTTGTATTGAAACTGTTACGCACCCATCTTGAGCTTCCAATCTAAAAGTCAATGGATCACCAACGGCAATAGTTGTCGTAGGCCTGCCCTGGTACAGAATCGACAAACGTACCCGAGAGCTCAGGGTATTTTCTGCTGGAAGGTATTCGATGGGGATCGGGGAACCGGATCTGAAAAATCAAATTGCACATTCCACTAGTGTTTCACGGCGAATGAGAAATAAGAATAAAAAATCACGTCTTTAATTCCTCGCGTCAATTAACTTCGTATATCAAGAATTTTAATCTAACATTTTCATTTCGATCACATTACTAATTTATATTATATCAGTGGTTCACTTTGATGTAATAGGAGACTACTAAATAGCAAAATATGCCTGCCACTAAACAAAAGCTGCAAATTTATGACAATATGCACCAGCGAATTCGACAGGAATCGATTCGCACGAATTACAGAGGAGCTAAGTAAAACGTATCTCTCTTTAATCAATCTATGAACCACGTTCGAATCGAGTGAAATCGATTCTCCGTCCGGTTGACTTTCGACAATAGAAAATATACATTTATCGACCGTTTCTTGCACCAGGAGTTAATACCAAAGCGAATGCTGCATAATTTGCATTCTGTACTCGATGACGGATTGAACTGTTTAATTAAATGCACCGGGTGCAGGCAACGGTCTCTCAATCGATATGACCTGGCATACCCGGCACCGATGTAGCCGGATGTGACGACAGCTTCGCCAGGGCCTCGAAATAGACAGGTGAGATTGAAACGTTTGTCCCTTCCTGTCTGCACGTAGTCCGAGAATTGTACCACAACAATGTTCGTCATTGTGTCGCCATACTGCAATCGTGTCAATAGATCATCACTATCGTTAGACATTCGATAGAACATTTATTAACTCTCTTTTTTTTTGTTTTGTCAACAAGCTAAGCTGGACTTTGAATTTGAGCGCTGCCTCCTTTTTCAAATACTACTGACCGAGGTGCCCGATAAATTTGTCGATAAAATAAATGTTCTCTTCTTCGTTTGCGGAAACAGGAACAAGTGTCTTACTCTTTGAGTGCCGCATTCAGGATAACCCTGAGGACCACTGATTCGAAGAACGTTCACCGTTCCCCCATTTCCACGGAAGAAGCATCGATCGTAATAGCCGTAAGTGTAAATCCTGCCGATGAATCCTTCCGGTGTTCTCAAGGTAAATTCCATTCCGTCCTCGCTACACGCTTGGCTCACTGGAACGTGCACAAAGAATATCGATCCTCGTGTAACAACGAAAAGATACAGAAAGAAAAAAAACAAACGATAGAGTCGTCAAAGCACACCGAAAGCAGTCAGAATGATATCGGCAAGATTTCATGAAAATATTAAAGCAATATATTGCCCCGAATCATTTATTACCGAGTGCCCGGTCAGCCTGATTGCTTCTCAGCGATGAATTCAATTAACTTACTTCGGAACACGTGGAATACTCAAACGTATAATCTCAGAACAAAAAATACGAAACGTTAAATAAGAAGGAACGACCCACGGACTTCCAGTTAGAAAACAGTGGCCAGCCCGACATCGTCGGAAGTGACCAAAGCAATAGTAAAAAAAAAAAAAAATAAAAAAAAAATGAAAGAATCATTTTGGAGAGAACAGACGGTTTATTTCTCGAAGCTCAGTCCATATGACAATGTCTGTACAATATTTCGAAGTTGCATCAATAATATCTATAATATGGACCGGCCGCGTAAATGTCTCTCCACGTGACCCGCGTAGCAGGTGTCCAGGGTCTTCTACGGCGCTTACCGTCGAGGCACTCCCCGTCCGCACCCTGCCGTCCGTTGTTCCTCTCGTAGAAATCATAATCAGACCCAGTGTCGTAGTAAACTGGATTCCCCATGTCCATATCTCTGGAGTCGCGATCGCTTAATTCGCAGTTGTCCCGTTCGGCGCCGTAAGGGGCCGCATAGGGACGATAGTTGAACGATCTGCAGACGAAGTCCCTCGCGTCGGCGCATTCCCTTTCGCACTGTGCCAACGACGAGGCCGTGGTGTAACGTCTGACGAAAGGCTTTCGAACTCTGGTATGGGGGCCGACCTGACGGAAATTGTCTTGCTCGTCGCATCTGGACACCAACGGCGGCCGACCGATTATGGGACCGCCGCTGGTACCGAACGGCCGTGAATTGTAGACACCACCCTCGCCTATGTAACCACCGCCGATTATTCCGCCCTCGTTGCTGTACCCCCCGTACCCCAGGGGTCGCGACGATCCTGGCACGGGATAGTGGGCACGGTCCGGGTGATTTTGGGGACCGTAGATGTCGTCCGTGGGGTAGTTCGATGGGTAGCCAGAGTGAGACGACGGCGAGAAGCTGAGAATAGAAGGCAGAATTATGGTGCGAACTGTGGATCGTTTTAATTTCTTCGGAGGGGAGCGTTCGGGATATTTTAATTCAGGTTAAGCCAGTGACGTGTTCGTGGACGATAGAGTATTGTAACGTTCGTTTCGTGTTGCTTGGAAATGTGTGTCTTGCAGATTACTCATTTTCTTAGTTACGAGGGAAATCGTCGGGATATATTTATCGTCTTTCACTTACCGATTAGGATAAAGATCCTTTTCCGGATATCTCTCGCTAATGGGATACCGTTCGACGTGGGGTCTGGCACCGCCTAAACCGGAGGGATATCGATCCAGAGGATCGTCGGGTATGGGATACCGATCTATCGCGTTAGGATACCGATCATTGTCACTGGGGAAACGACCTGCAGATATCGGGTATCGATTGCCAATTCCGCTAGGATATCTGGTACCAGCGGTGGGATATCTGTCTACTCCTGGATCGGGTACAGGATACCGATCGGGATGTATAGGCCGGCGATCGCCACCTCTGATTGGGAATCGATCGGATGCAGGATACCTGTCTGCAGATGGAAATCGATCTCCACCTGGATAACGATCGTTCGTCGGATAACGATCGCTTGCTGGATAACGATCGTTCGTTGGATAACGATCACTTGTTGGATAACGATCGTTCGCTGGATAACGATCGTTCGTTGGATAACGATCACTTGTTGGATAACGATCGTTCGCTGGATAACGATCGTTCGTCGGATAACGATCACTCGTCGGATAACGATCACTCGTCGGATAACGATCACTCGTCGGATAACGATCACTCGTTGGATAACGGTCTATCGGATCTGGAAATGTATCCCCTCCTGCGCCAATAGGATACTGTCCATTCAGGGGATATCTTTCTGGGTATCTGTCCCCTGGATAACGATCTGGATATTTGTCGGGATATCGGTCTGGATATTTATCTGGATAACGATCCGGATATTTGTCGGGATATCTGTCGGGATAACGATCTGGGTGACGATCTGGATAACGATCCGGGTGTCGATCGGGTTTTACACTACTGCTGTAACCTTTGTCATAATCTTCCGGATAACCTGCGGCACCAAAGAAATTCGTTTATTATTCACTTGCGGTTAATTAAAGGAATCATATATTCTTACGGAACATATATTGTTCGATATGTTATTGAAATTATTAAGTCATAGTTTACCGGGTCTTCCAAGGGATGGTCGGCCGAAATTTGTATCTTGTCCCAAGGGATCCGGTCTGTATCCTGGACTATCCCTGTCCCCATCTAAATATTGATCTGTTCGTACAGTTTTATAGTAAGTTATCATTTTTCAGCAACAGTTTCACGCTGTATATCATCAAAGTTTAAGTAGAGTAATCATTTTATTTTCTGCCATTATTATTATTATATTCTACGTTACTGTAACAAGATCGATACTAGAAGGACTAAGTTTATTCGCGGCACTCACGCATAAGATTCTCGTAGTAATCATAGTCAGCGTCGTAAATGATCCTGTGTCCGTCACGCTGATTGAATCGACTTAATCGACAGGTGTGGTAATGCTCCGAATAGACGGCGCTACGGCATTGGAAGCTGGTCTGCCGAAGACACTCGTCAAGACACTCGCTCAGGCTACGCCCTGTTATCTCTGAATGAAATTCACCGCTCAAACGTGAGTTTCGATAACGTTGGAACGCGGTGTCAGGTCTTCGCCCATCGGAGAAAAGGTGCGACGTCGAGCTGCTGTCCGGGTACTCGGAGCCACGTGCTATGGACGGATCTACGTTTCGTAAGTGGGTATTGGTAAAATATTGCGAAGTACTAATTGATCGTTTCACTGTCACGAGGTCTTCGGTATTGAATAAAAGTGTGACTGATTAATTCGCTTCGTAATTACTTCGGCATCGATTGAAATTCAACGATCAATGGAATCTAACTATATAATATTTTAGTTAATTAAAATATAACTCGTAAGTCCGAATAAAAAATTGCAGAATATCATTCGACAAGGAAGAAAGTTGGTAGAAAGATTCGAATGCAGTATCTGACCACACGAGAATCAATTATTGGCTCCGTAATTCATTGTACAGTACAGTTATGCGATATCTATGATTATCCGTTGCTGTATGCATGGGTTATTAATAATTGTAAGTGTCATGAATCATGAGGGTGATATCACGCGGGTTGCAGATTGCACTTACGGTTGTCCAGGCAAACTAAATCGTAAAAGTGGTGGCTGGGACTGCTGCTGATTCCAATGTCATCCTTCTGAGAGACGGAGTCTTCTTCGGAAATGACGCACTGACGGGTTTGCTCGTCGAATTCAACGCTGCGACAGAAATACTTCTCTGCTCTGAGGCAAAGGGCTTGACACTCGTCTAAGGTAAGGTTCGTATAAATGTCCACTTCGAATGGTCCACGGAGACGTTTGTTTTCTTCTTTGACAAACACGGCCAATCCGTCGCAGCGACGTTCGGCTGTAAAAAAGTAACGATAATTTCATTCCATTTCGCAATCTATTGCGGACTATGTGCAAAATAGAGAAACCATGAAATCTGGTATTGGCGTAGCTTGTATTAAGTAGCGTACCGTTGAGACAAGTATTTTCGAGATAATCAGAATTCGGGTCGTCCTCCAATAACTCGGGATGTGTTCTCCTAGTGAATCGACTTAGGGCGCAGCTCCTCAGAGCAGTGTCATAGGTTGCAGATCGGCAAATGAAACTGAACTCGTTCAGACATCTGCGAAAAGGGGACAATGTTATCTCTAAAATAATATCATAGCAATTATAAAAACCAATTCGTTACAACATTTCACTCTACGATACCTGTCTTCGCAATCTGTTCTATTCGCCGCGCTAACTTCCTTTATATCAGTCAATGGTAGCTTCAATTTTTTCCTAGGATGTCTCTCGAATACGTAACGTCGATTAGGGCATTCCCTTTCTATTCTGTCAGCTGCGCGAAGGAACAACACGGTTGAATAATGCTTCGAACGGAATAAGAATGCCCAGCGTTCCGCGATTAAAACAGGGCGAAACATTCCAAAACATTCTTGACAAATTTTTACGAAGAGGAATAAGTGATTTTGAACGATTAAATGATTTCACACAGGCGAGTATAATTTGGATATTAAAGTTAGCATTCGAAAATAAAGTTCAAACGGATTATACTTACAACCAAGGCAGACTTCAGTGAAGTGAACGCTGTTAGGCACCAGCATTAAATTTCCAATTCCCTCCGGTTGAGCCTGTTCCCTCGTTAAATAACAAGTGCTTTCTTCATATTCAGCAGCCCCGCTGAAAGAAGCAATTCTGCTGCCAGGTTGGAAATCGAAGCTCGTGCAGGCCCGAACTAAATTGTTCGTGGCTGTTCTATCCCGCAGACATAATTCCTGACATTTCTCCAAGACTCTGAAGGGCGGTGCTGAGTCTCGTACCTAGGAAAATTAATGTATATTGGGTAACAATGACAATATAAAATCTGAACTGTTTAATCAATTAACAGCGCCGTTATAAACGATCAAGATGCTAATGCGGAACAAAAGATAATAATGTCGCAAATTGAAACGTTAGCAAGTAATTTTAATTAGACAAAAATTATTTCCACCGCAGCTTCCCTTTGATTGTAATTTCAACGAAGAATGGAACCGAGAATAATAAAATTCAGTTAATTCGAGATAATCAGTTTGTCTATGGGAATATGAACTGTTCAATATGCTATTATTTATTTATTTCATTTTTCTTAAAAAGATTTAACAGATCTAGTTTCCAATTCAAAGTTCCCCCCGAGTTTATCCGATTTGATCGCCGCAGCGGCAGTTTTTCAGCTATCAGCACAGTTTCTCGAGCGAGATTGAATATTCGAAGATAGCCCGCACGAACTCAGGGGATAGGTTAATATTTCGCGAAACATTTTATACCACATCGTCGTCGAAGCCCTGAAGCTGTTGATCCGGAAGTCTTTCGTAAACGACTCGCCCCAAACCGCCATTACACGTTGTTTGCCCTGAAAACACACGGGAACAGGTATCTTAGTTATCGTACACCTAGGAATGCGTTCAATGCTTAGCGTTCTCCCCTCCTCCTGCCCCTCTGTCACGCGTATGTCCTCGTAAATAGATATTATTATTTCCTGTGCACCCTCCCTCCACACCGTCAAAATCCATGCTACTTCCTGCGAGCGATGGATAGTCGGAACAATCTGATTTTATCATCGGCAACGTGTTCTTCTTTTTCCTTTTCTTTTTTTTCCCTTTTTTTTTTTACGTGCCATAAAGTGGCACATATAACGATACAATGGGACGAAACGCAATTTCGCAAGCGACCAAATGACATCACCATTCTTTGCCGCGTTCCGTCATTAATTTTGCCGGGGCGGAGAATTCGAGGAAATATGTATGCCGCTTTCGTGGTCGCACAGAGGGAATTTTCTGGGGCGTGCTGATAGGGCTTATTAAATTAGAGAGATAAAGGGAGGATAGGCGGTATGTGGTTCTTTGTGCGACGATATTTTGTTCTAGTTTTATATCCGGCTGTATGGGGCATTGTGTGTTTAATTATAGGAAGTACCGCGAGTTTGTTAGTCGGAAGTGGTCCGCATGGTGGGCTCGAGTAGTTCTATTTAATTGGTGAATTATGAATTCCGTGGTATCGACTCGACGATTGGCTGAATTATTCATGTCTTACCGTTGACGACCACTTTTAACGTAGCGAGAACGGAAATGGACTGCAGCAGATTCGATATATTGCCTTTCTTCATTTTCGATTGATAGGATCCACCATCAGGTAGTCATCCCAATGAAGATTTCGATTCTGAAACGAGATAATTTAATTAATGCTATTGCAGAAAAGTGTTGTAAGATTAGTCGATGCGAGGAAATAATTGGTAAGATTAAGATAATCGTTTGCAATGGTAAAAATAAATGTGGACCATTATATAATCAAAGCAAGAAAGAAATTGAAAGTATGCGATCGCATTACTTAAACTAATCGGTGATCCATATTAATTAACGTGGAATTTTGCAGAAATTGGATATAATTAATAATCACCCAACTTTCTCCCAATTAAATAGATTTAGCAGAGATTTCAAATAAAACGGAATAATCGATAGATCGCTGTCGCCTATCAATTTGAAGCAATTTTTGTACAGTTAGTTATCAATATAGTTATCATAAGTCGCATGTTCTGCGATTAATGAGCCTCAACAGCTGCAATTGACTTTATCCATTTCTCTGGAAAAACGTACGCGGGCCAATAACAGTAATCGGAAGACCACCGGACAACTAATAATGTAATGCTTGAAAGTTGGAAACACGGTTCGTTGCCTTTACAGGCGTGCGCTTGGTCCTTTACCGCTTGTATTATACGTGCACGCCAAGCGCCAGAGAAAGGGTTCACGGGGGTGCGAGCGTGTGGAAGTGTTCAGGGTGAGTGCAGTTCAGGAATTCTATAAAACCTTGTCTCTGTTGCACTCTGAATACAACGAAATGTCCACCGGTCTGAATACACATCTGTATCGTGATCCCAAATGTTCAAAGGTACTATCTCGTAAGGTGAATGCGAGATGCTTTACACGTTGATTCTCCCCTGCTTTCAATTTGCAGAAATTGAAATTTTTTTTGTTCGTTCCTTTTTCTTTGATAGGCGATAGGCGGAGGCTCTTCGAGTGATTACGTAATTTAAATTTCACGAACTAAGAGATAATTTTAAAAAATAGAATGAAAAATTGCTGCACTACAGTTTTTTCGATAAAAAACGTTAATAACTTTTTAATGCAAGATAACAGATGAAGCTGTAATAAATTGTCTCAGTTGTTTCACCGATTGATTAATAAGAAACCGCATTTACATGATAAATCTTTTTCTCTTTTGGAACCCGCAATCTAATAATTGCCTGTCGTTAAAATGATTGAATATTTTAAATAATAATTTTAGAAGCAACGTCCATTTATCAATGAAACGCTCCAATTTCAAAATTGCCGGCCGTCATGCACATGCTTATCCATTAGATGCATTGAGTGTTTCACGTGAATTGCACAGGAACACTGCTTATTAATTATGTTATGGTTTATCGCCTCGATAACTATAGCTTTCTGTCCAAACAGGATGGACGCTTGTTCGGTGATTAACGTTACGTTTAACGAGAGAAAATGATAGATTTGGCCATTTGAATCAACTATGTATTATAATGTCACGGTGAAGTAATATCGTACTTACAATTATTCATCGAACTCAATAATTGTATGTTGTTTCAATAAATATACGATCCGGTGCCCGTTTGGAAGTTATAATTACAAAAGTTTGAAAGAGCGATTGGATTTCTGTAAAATAGCTTTTAACAGTTATTAATAATAAGTTTTATCAAGCCTTTCGTGATTATTAAACATCAAGTTTCGTGCAAATATCTTTCGCGTAATGGGATTTCGTTGCATCATTTCGTTTGACTGAAAAACATCTGTAGGCCAGAAATAATTATTTTACAGGCATCTTGCTATGCATTGAAAAACATACACAGATTTTATCGCGATACCTTGAGTTCAAGATGATATATGGATAACATTGTTGCGTGTCTCGAACAATTTCCATAGTTCTGATTGCACGATATTCATGCTCGCTCATAGGACGTTACAAAATCGCCATTATTCACTGAGTTAGTTTTTAAGAGGCATTGTTATCGTTAGATTACTAAATAAAATTGTCAATACAGAGTAACACTTATCAAAATATTTTCGTATACAAATTTATGGAGTGCCCCTTTGTTTCACTTATTCCATCCTCTATACTAAATTGGCAATGTCTTTAAAACATATCCATCCGTTTGATCACATTAAACAAAAGTTTCTGATTAATCTATGCTACAATCTTCTTCGGCAGATCTTCGTATTCCGTGTGCTTCACACAATTTTACCCGATCATCATTCTCATTCAACATTTAGATCATAGCGCGGAGATAATCGTTCCAGATAAAAATCATCAGATTCTAATAATAGCTTCGTGTTTTTACTCTTTTACATAAAAACTCAAGGTTCTCCGTACAACAAAATTAATCTCCCGGAATTGCGAACACTCGGCATGTCAACCAGACCCGACAAATACCACCCCATGAAACGATCATCTCATCGGCGATTAATTAAACGATGGGTACCAGTAACAATCATCTCGCGGCAATTAATTCATACCATCGAAACATACCCAAAATAAACGACGAGCTCCACCTTAGCCCGTTCACCCTGCAGAAGCGATCGATCCTGGCAAGCACAGTTTCTCTTCACCTGTCTTCGATTCCCCGCGACCGCTTCCAATCTACGACCGGTTCGACCAACGATCCCTACCGATATGCACAAGAACTGTCCATCCAACGCGAATGGCACCTGTAATCAGACTGACGGTCAAAATCGGCGCAAACCGTGGAAATAATGGATAACACCTAGCCGGTCGCGGGGAATCGGTAGGGGGAGGGACGGTGATGGAAGGATCGTTTCGATGAATGATTCCGGCATAGACAAGCCATAGGGGGCAGAATGCAGAGGAGAGATAACACAGGTGGTACACGGGCGCGGTGGGATCCCCACGTCCGATTTCTGGCCTTGTGCTCGCCGGAAGTAGGTCCATTGTGTCCGGTTTCCGTGGGGCCATCCGGGAAAACGTTCGACGTGCGTGTAAACGATGGACGGGACCATGGGTTCTCAAGTAGTGTTTCATCATAATGTTACAATGCAGCACTTGCGTTTCATTCATTCGTGTTTAATTGGACGAAACAACAAAATGTACAATTAATGAAGGTTTCCTCGATTCGATTGATTGCATTAAAGTGTTGGACGTTTGTTGCTACGGTTCGCGTCGATGGTATAGGATTGCGTTCTTAGGGTTTTACATTGTTGGAGGGTACGGAACGGTTTGCGCGGCGTTGGCGACCCCCCTAGGAGTTCGTGGTTCGTCGATTGAGAATCGATGCACCAGACCGTCGCAATGCCGCGCCGGGTTGATTGTGCTGATGGTCGATCGTTTGTAGCGGAATCATGGATTAGAGATTCCTACCCGAGGTCAACTAGGATGACCAAAGAGCTGAGATACATTACATGCCTGTCCTGATCTGTCGACGAGGACAGACTCGTTTTGTTCCTTTATTGCTCGGCTGTTTTTCCTTTTTTTTTTTTCAACGTCATTTTATTTTCATTCAAATTTCGCCCGCGCAGGGAAAAGGGACACGTCGAGTTCGTGAACGCTTTTTGAGCAATCTCGATAATTCGGCCGTCTGTTTTGAATATGGAACAAAGTGTGAAAGATTTGTAATGACGCACAGTTAGAAATAGTGGTCGACGAATTTTTTATACAGTAGCGTTCGACGAATAATATAATTTAGATGAAACGTTATAGAATTTTTAATGATTTTGATGATTATATCGGCGGCCTTTTTTTCAGTAACATTAGTTAGTTTAAAAATATGCATTCACGCCCTAAATGCTTCGGTCATTTTTGGTTTAAAATGTAAAAATAAGGGAGGACATTTTTTGGTCACTTTATCATTACGATTATGCAAATTTATTATCAAAGTTCTTAAACATAGTCTTAGCTTTCGCTTTTCAACTTCCACTGATTTTTCTAAATAATTATTCTGCTAATAATACTCTTTACTATTCGCAAGCCGCACAATGTATTTCTAATCTTAAATTTCCTTGATCCACATTATCTAATAATTCGTTTTGTTTCCACTACTTTTGCATTAAGCTTAAACAAACGGGATTCGCAATAAGCTAGCATTAATGGGAAATTTCAAATATTCCCGCGTTTCGAACGCGCTCTCATTGGCGCGCTATTTGCGGGGGATGTTAATCTATATCGTCCCTTCCCATGTCACGAACTGTCAAGCATTCGATAGTTTGGCAGAGTCAGCTGATAGCAAAATGCGATCAAACGTTTCCCGTGATTTACCACGAAATCGATTGTAATTTTTCGTGCGTTACCGTGAACTTCCTCAAGGTTCGACAATTCCGTGATCCGCTCGGTCTTCTGTGGGAAATTCACGGATGCGTTTAGGTGCGAAAAATCATTATATTAATGTTACTGGTCAATTACATACAACCGCATATCGATTTACCATAAATTCCCTGTAAAGCTAAAGTTAACAGCGTTCGATACAACGTTCAGGGACGTTCTCGTAGCATTTGAACGATTACGTTCCTCTTTTAGAAAAGAGTACGACGTGATACATTAATCTTCGACGTTCGTACGTTATAGAGGTTATGATACACTTTCCAATGAATCGTTTCAAACATCGTTTCGCTAAATTAACATGTAGTTTAATAAGTATCATATACATTTATATTTCTTTATATTTTCCAGGTGGATATACGAGACTTTTTATACTGGTTTAACTGAAGCGCTTTGACAGCAACAAGATGCCACTAAGCGCGGGTAAGTAGAATAATTTCTATCCCGTCTAATCAGTTCCCTATTATTTCCTTCATTAGCCTTTAATCTGCAAACCTTTCCTTTCCGTGCCATTGCAGACATATCCACAGCCCTCCATTTATTGGAGCACGTGCAGGAAAGGGTAGAGGACTGCGACGATCCGAAGCTGCAAATGCATACAACGCAAGACATAAAATCCTTAATCTCCCTCTTGGAGGACCCCGTGTTTCGGAGCATTGTAACGATTCAAGATTCGCTGATCGAACTGAACACGCAGTTGGGACAACATCCGTCCATTATCCCCGGAGACTTTGATATTAATATCAGCGGGCAACTGGAACTTTCCGTTCCAACTACGCCAATACAGCCGCTCGGATCAAACGTCTATCAAGATCTGTATCAGGACAGTAGCGAGCTGGAAGATCAAAGGGTACCGGTCGTTCCATTGGTGCACAGCAGCAGCGAAGATACCAGCGCGCAGGTAAAGCTATATTTCAGGCGTATGGGCAATGAAAGAATGAACGGAGTTCTACGAATACAAAGTGTTCCCGTTGTTACAGGTGACTAGCCCGAGCCTGGTATCAGAAATAATGGGAATGCCACCGATTACAACAACAACGTACGCCAAGGAGTTCAAGAAAGTTATTGAGGCTGCTGCAAGAGGTCGGCAAATATTTACCGTGCAGGTTGGTTGAATACAGTTCTTAAATATATCGATGTTACTTTAGCTTACAGCGGCGTTCAATGTGTTCAGTCTTTTTCACAGTTGTACAAACCAGAAGGTACCAGCTTGGGATTCAGTGTCGTCGGTCTGCGCAGCAAGGACAAGGGAGAGCTTGGAATATTTCTGCAGGAGGTACAGCCGAATGGAATAGCTGGGTGGTGAGCGAATTTATTCTTTACTTATTGCTAGACAATTAATAGTAATAGAAGTAACAAGAGCGATTATTGCATTGGGGTACTCATTTACATTCGTACGAGTACTTTCTTGTATTTTGCTTTCCTCCAGCCAGAGCAAAGGAATTTAAATTGTATTGCTTTTAAATAGACGGTACTGTAAGACGTGGCTTGTATTTTTCGTGCTTATTTTCAGCTGATTCCATATATTTGACTTTCTTTCTTCTTGTTACTATCAAACCAAATCGTTAAAATAGTTTTTGTTCCGCGGAAACATTTACTCGAAAATTTTTCGACCACCTTCCAATCACCGGCAGTAACATGTACCTGCAAATTCGATCGAGTAAAGAAAGTATCCCATGTTCGGGATTCGTGGAATTAATAAGTACCCTTATCGTAATACGTGGAGTTAAAGGAGTAAACTTTTTATCAGTGAGGATACACGAGCGTTCGCTATCTCGCGTAATACGGTTTGTGTGGCGTGTTGATTTCCGATGTAGGACCAATCTTGTGCATACAATCGGCTCTCGTATTTACATTAACGCTTTTGCATTCCAAGAATTTTCATTCCTTGTACTGATACGTTTGCTTCATATTTGGAATACCTTCATGCCGTTTATATTACTTGTGACTGGTATCGGAGCCTGTCAGAAACTTCTGAAGCGAATGCATCGTGCAAATGCGAGTAACAGTGATTTTGTGAAAAGGTTGCGAAAAGTTTCGCCAGTCGAAAGTAGAATTTTATCACGTAAAACGGGAGAATCACTGGGAGGAAAGCGAACATACGTTTATAATGAACAAGAAATAACGGAAGGGATATTTACTTTGAACAGATGGTTAGTGGACCAAGACTTAGAAAACAAACAACATTATATACTATTTTCGATTACAATAGTGTATATAAATACACCATAGTAAACAGAACAATCGAAAGCAATTGAAACTGTAGCGCAAGGTGATGCAATTGCTCTGTGTTAATTAACGCGATGTAACTACGACGAGGGAAACACGATAGAGAACTTCAACTTGGAGTTAACAAACCATTTTTAGAATCGAGAGGAGCACTTAAGAATTGTTTTGCTAGATACAAAAATAGCTCCATATCAGTAATGCTAAAATTATTGCTTTATCAATTACCCACTTCCACGGCCAGTGTATCATCGCAATGTATTCAATTCTACGTTATTATGTAGCCCGTATTAACCATTGTCAAATAATTTTTCAAATCACTTAGGCCTAATAGGTGAATTCCAATTTGTAACATTAATTTATTAAATAGTTCGAAATGGATACCAAATGTTTCATTGGTAGCGTATTATAGATTTTCCATCAGTTAAAGTTGGCCATTTTTCAACGGGTAGAAATTGATTTAAAATGGCATATGAATATGCAATGTCGAGACGTGTATGGTTACAATATTCAGTATCGAGGCTGTACAGTGAATATGGTTTCGTTTCCACACAATAAATTAATGCGAATCAAGGTATATGAATATTCGTTTGTTTTGCACCACGTATCGGAAGCTCGTGGGGCATAGAAAATATAAATATCAACGCCAAGGAGCAAACGTGTGGAAATTCCATTTTGGCGATTAATGGTATGCAAATATTCGCGAAAAAGGTCAAATATTCGTCAGCCTATGCCACGTGGTTGACCTCACAGATTCGCCGTTCAAATAAAGTGCATGTAAATTAAAAGTTTCGAATACTAGAAACTTAGCATCGTATTTTATATTCCGATAGGTGCTTTTCTACCCCGTTGAAAAATTTCTCGCAAAATTCACCGAATTAACACGTTAACAAGTGTACTAATTCACATTTGCAATGCACCAACTTTCTGCCCGAATAATCCAGCACGAGAATTTTGCCAGATGGACTAAAACTGATTTAATTAAATATAATGGATAGAGGGTGATATTAATCCCATACTCGTATGCACTACGGGGTGTTAGTTCTCGAACAAATATACTGTGTACGTGAAGTATAATCCAGTGCCACTAGAAGGGGTTGCTCGAAGAAACTAGATCTCCATTTAATTCTTAAACATTTGAAGGATCCATTACCTACTACCCTTATCATTATTTCCAATATCGTCAACCCGGAGACCCATCGAATATTACCACAAAATGTACAGCGCTCCCAATTCAAAAGCCGATCGTTTCTCCTTTCACCCCTTCTCCCAAAACACCCCGGTCCACCACCGTTCAACCCCCTCCGTGCACTCCATAACGCATCACCGTACACTTTAATGCGTTTATCATACGCTGATCTTAACTTTCGTTCCTGTACAACACGTACAACCCTCTGCCACCGTTCCAAACTTCATCCCCCAATTCTTGGAACACCCTGTACACGCTCGATGTCCACGGCGAACACAGACGACACGCTTCCCGGCACACCTACCCCATGCTCATTGTACCCAGATCGTCTACCTCGATTCATCCAGACCCTCCACCGCCCTTCCCAAATGCACCCCCTTACTTCTAAAACGCCCTGTACACGTTCGATGCCCATCCAGCTCTCACGACGTGCTTCTTGGCACACCCTGTGTGTGCACGGTGCGTTGATCGGGTGGCTCGTGGCACGCATGCCCGGTTACCCCTGTCCGGAAGCTTCGCCACCGTGGAGAAAACGATGCTTTCGAAAAAGAGGCCTCCCATTTTCGGTTGGCCAGTCTTCGACTGATCCTCGCGCGAGACAGATCGCGTTCGTCGCCACGCGGATTCGCGTAGAACACGCTACCCTTTCGGGAATCGTGCCCGGCGGACGTTACGATTCGATTCGTTCGTGGCCCTCGCAACCCCTCCAGTTCGAATGTTTTCGTTCGTTCGCGCGATACCGATAGCGGCGTAACTTTGTCGTCGGTGAACGGCGAACAGCGGAGGCTGTGCGATATCGCGGTTATCTCTCGATCGTCGTCTGCCCTCGCCATTCCTTCGTTCCGTTTCGACTTATTAACCGGCGCTCGTCCCCTCGAGCGTGCCGCGGGGTTCGATGTTCTTCACGGTTCAACGAATCGTTCGCGTCGGCGGAACAGGCCCCGTGATAACATGCGATCCCATGGACTGATGCAGATTCGCGGACGTTTGTTTTCGTTTCGCGCCGCGTAAAGGCCGACCCCGATGGTTTGACCCGTGTTATGGCCCTTTGATGTTTCGTGATTTGCGGAGGGGTGAGTGAACAGAACCGCGACCAGAAGTTATGCTGCTGTGAGGCTTGACCCGCGGCCTCGTTTCACACGAAATCTTCAGGTGGTACGTGTCGATGTTGGTTTCATCTTATTTGTCAGTGTTTTAATTCGTTCGTTTTTTCGGGACGAGATTGGGCGGGATTTTGTTAGCCAGTGATCTGCGCTGAATGCACGCTAGTAATTAATAATCGTTCAAACTCGCGGGATATTTCGTGCACCGTCAATTATTTATTTATCGTATATCTCGTCCAATTGATGATCCATTTAGATGTAAAACCACTGATTTTTCATTTATTAAAGAAATGCACCGCGCAGGTGTATTATGTGATGACAATATTATTCGTCTCATTCGTTATTACCAATCGAATGTTGATAAACACGAAGTGCGTGTAATAACACGTATCGCGGCGTATTGTATTTGCGATAAATGATGTCTCCAATTTCCTAATTGAATCGTTTCGATTTTCTAATTGAAATGTTTCGTCCTCGCGGACGTTGATCTTTTTCCACTGTCAGGAGGATTCGCTTCCCGATCTTTTTCGTTCACGTTGATTTCCGACGTGACGTAGCGCAATTGACAAATTTAATCTCTGCTGAATTTCATTTTTAGTCACGTTCGTTATTCGTACGACGATCGTTCTGCTCAACTCTGAAGAGCCAACCTCTCGGCGTGACGGATTCTTTTACGATGTTTCATTTATAAATTTGTCGCCTAGTTATTTTTCGATTGCCGTGTTAGATTCGATTTTTAGCTTATTCAGAGTCCGTGCTTTGGCTTTGTCCGTTGATTTATATTGAACTTGTAGTTCCTTTATATCGAACAGCTCATTCATGGACGAGAAATTAAATTCGTCACTTTCATTCGATTCCACGGTGAACATTCGAGGTTTTAAACGGAATATCATTATTATTACCGTTATTATAATCGAACTTGAAACGCTCGTTTCTATTTTAAACAGAAACGAATATCAGCGGGGATAAATTAACGGGGGAAGAATAGTTGCCGGGAAAAAATTTGCAAGAAATATTCCGACGAAAGTGGGTCACGTTTCCCTACTTCGCAGGGTCATTAATAAATCAAAGTTCGAAATGAAGGGCCGTGCTCAAAGCTCAGGTATTCGTTTTCTATCGGCTTCTCAATTCTAAATTCGTTTCGGTTAAACTCGACCTACGTTCATCATTTTTATTCGCAAGATTCGACGGGAAACAATTCTATTTCTCCTCGGGAGAATTTTTCACGGCACACTGTTGCATTGAAAGTGCGTCGCGTGTCAGGTTTGTTGAATATCCAATTCCTTTGTACGTGTTCAATCGTTGCGAAATAGGGATAGAAGACGTGAAAGAGAATTTGAACGAGAAACTGGTTGTGCGTTACGCGTTTGAAAGACAGAAAGTGTCAGATCGATCACAATTTACGTAAATAGAGTTCTCGTGCCTGTATGCATGGCCGTGGAACTCGAACGCTCCGTTAAGAAATTCATTTTCGCAGAAGTCAAACGCGTTTCGCGTCGAGTTAAAGCGTCCCACAAAAAGATGCTTTTTCGCGGTTCCCTTGTACATTAACGTGCGATTTTATTCAAAGAAAAGAGGGAAGAGAAAGAAGTGCGAAATATCGCCGCATTCGGTACGTTAAATAATATATTTCGCGCACCTTTGAAATTGAAATGGGTCTTTGAACTTTTGAGAACGTAGAGTAGTAAACAGTTCCACGTAGATGAGGCGAACGCCGTTTGCAATGAATGAAATATAATGCGCAGATCGGAATGGAATATCTCGGATGTAGATTGTTCTTAATATTCTGCTCGAGCAGAGGGCAAACAAACTTTACGAGTTTACGCGAACGATAAACTTGCGCGTAAGAAACAAAAATGTTCCACCTGCTTAATTGAATTTGATCTGCGAAGTATTTGCGCGCGGATAACGCGGAAAAAAATAACAGTACATTTATTTTCTTTCCTATCACAACGGTGGGAGATTTTAAGTTTAAGTTCAAGTACTGGAATTCTTTACTCGCGAGTCGAGATAAAAAGCAGACACACGTTCGACGGGTTAAAAAAAGAAAACCAAAGCTCCGCGGATAAGTTCAGAGTTGAGTAAGGCTTGAACAGATAATATTCCGATCTCAAACGTGAATTTTATGCCCTTCGATTGGTTTTTTGTCGTACCCTTTGCCCTTGTTAAAAGCAGTACTGTTCTTGGCCTCCGCAAGCCAGTAATTATTGAAATTATGAAATATAACAGGCAGGGAAAATGTTCGTAATTTATTATTCAAGCCAACTGTGAAATTTTATTCGCGCGAAACTAATGGAGAGTTTCATAATATCGAAGTGAATGATCAACTATGCGTAGCCTGTCGATAGGAACCATGTAACTCTCAAGCTCCATTTCGATTTAATCGTCCCATTTCCATGCCACTGAATGTTATACACACCGTTCTTTTTTCCAACGTATCACATCGATATGTTGGATCGAAATGGGTATAAAAAGGAAACACAACAACAACGGTCGAAATATTGATTTAAGCGCACCTTTTTTCCAGGGGACGTAATAAAACGGTCGTGGCAACAAATAGAGAAGGCGATGCACAGATTAATTCGTACTGAAACGAAATGACAAATTCGTTACACCCGCGTGTAAAATAAATACGAAAATGTCGTATAAATCTAACCCCCGCTGTGTAGCATTTAATTAGAAACCGTAAGAGAGAAAAAAACGACACTCGCGTCGCTCGCGGTCTATTCAGATAAAAAGTAAAAACGCAAAATTATTAGCTTCACATTCCGACACGTTCACCGGTTTCGACGATGCAGAATATTAATCGCGAAATTTTCAGCAGACTGAAGATTTATCGCATAAATGTATCGTCGTGCTTATTTTTATTATGGAAAAATTCAGTCTATATCGGACGGACGTATTTGAAGCAACGAAACCTAAGAATAAGTGGTGGAAAGTGTAAAATCGTGTGTTTTTATCGACCTGGCTTCGTTCTGCGGGGAAAAGTGGCGGCGTGTACACGCCTCGAAGGTGAAACTGGGTTAGATCGTCCGTAGGTGTAGGCGTCATCGATCTCAGATTCGAATTCAACGCGAAATTATTCTTCTTTCTGGATTATTCATGGCCCGACAGCCGGCCGGTCACGATTCAATCCGTACCGTGTTGCTCGATCGATGTTCAGACATTAAACAGACAAATATCTTTCTACCACTCCAGTCTTCTCTGCTCCTCCTCCTCCTTCTGTTTCTCGTTTCGTTTTTCTCTCTTCTTCTCAATTTTTAATCGACAACGAAATAATGGGGTCGTCAAGCAATATTGGTACATTAATTCTATTACCAAAATTACGCGCTGCCAGTGTGCATTGTAAAGAGGGGATTTAATATTTCCTCGGGATATTTTTTATTTCCATATCGTTCGATTCTTCTGTGTAGATCAATATTATTTTCATGGATTTAACGCGACGACGGATATAATAAATGATAATTGAAATACAGGATAGGATCGTAAGGTATCTTAGAGCATTCAATTTTCGTGGAATTTTAATTGTGGCATGTAATATTAATTAAGGAATATATAATAGAACAGAATATAATTTCGCAAAGGAATTGTTTATCGGGGAAATGGGAGAAGTAAACGTTGTTAGCTTCGGAATGAGTTAGAAAGGGATAATGGTGATACGTGGGCATGTCTGACTACACACGTATCGTTTCTACTGGCCGGTTTGCACCACTAGTAATTCGCTACTCTTTTTGTTATCAGTCATCATAGCGTATTGTTTCGCTAGTATTCTGCAACGATATTCAACATTTTCGGATTCAAAATTATTTATAATCTTCTACCTTTCAACATTTATGAGGATATACGCTGTTTTTATTCAATACCTCCACGCGAATCCATAATTTATCGTATCAAATCAACGCGTGCCAAGCACCGCTCGCTGTTGTTGTTCTGTAATGAACGTTTATTCTAGAATTTACCGGCGCATCCAAATGAACGCGAACGTGCAAATATTCAGGCCAGGAGACGTCTCCGTTATTCGAACTAAGTATTCATGGAGAATATTCCATGGTATTAAAAATCCGGTGCCCATCTAAATCTGCGATGTTCGATGTAAAAATCTACGACGAGGAAAAATCTGGCCGATAAAATTTCATCTGAAAACCTGTATTTCGACGTAGTTCGCGCGAATTATCGAATACAGATAAAGGGCGAAGAAAAATCCTATTATATCGGAGAAAGAGCTTTTTTTTCTCTATTACGAAACATGTACAAGTGCGGTCGCGAAGAAAAATCCGTGCAATTTATTTATGCTTAAATTGCGGAAACGCTCGGCTGCCTTTAATATCGACGCAGGCATCGAGGCCCGGCGAATTAAAACAATGATTTTCGAGTTCACCGACTTCGCGTTGCGAGCGCGCGCGTTATCAAAACGATTTCCATTGTATCAATTCAATTTGCGCCTCTCTGCGTGGCTCGGGCGATGAATAAAAACGAAAGGAAAGGTTGCCAAGTTAATATCAGTTAATGCCATATTTCGTTTTTGTTATTCCGAGCACGGTGTGAACGTAGAGCTATCGGGATCATTTCGTCGAGTTACGAATTTTCATTGCAAATATTGCAATACTCGCCTGCCCCGTTATTATATCCCGTTCTCCACGATTCTACATCGAAACAATCGTCGATCCTCGTTCGACGTCCATCGATTAGGGAATGATCTGTACACCCTCGCGAAATCTGTCCATTTTAGACGCTACAATCCTGAAAATTACGGGCCCCCTTTCATAGTGGAAGCCGGTGCTCGAAACGTTACACGGGTCTGGCTCGTTTGCTTTGCAATTCGATGGTTAAGGGCGGAGCAAGTGTTTCGTGGCAAGGCTAATGTCGTCGAACAAGTACTTGGCGTCGGTTAGGCGTACAATAGAGATCGGTATCCCCGATAGCACGGTCCCTCCGTGAAGTCAGCACGGTTCTACTTCATTCGTTCGAATGCACAGACGACAAATTATAGTTCTGCCTTTTACCTCGATTCAGCTTCTCGCGGTGCAGAATCGCGATTCTCTTACAATTTCGTCCGACGTGTCAGACGTAAAAATTGTCATCCAGTCTCCGGAATCGTCGAAACGAATCTCACAATATTATCGATATCATCAGTTTTCACGGAATGTAGCAGAAATAAATGTTTCTCGGACAGGACGATCGTAATTGTACTATCTCTTCATCCAGGTAATAGGCTAAACCGCGTGCATCAGGTGAATTATTGTAACGGATAACGCAGTGTTGCCGACACGGTCGAGGTGCCGCGTTACCGCGTCGTAACTCGAAATTGATTAACCCTTTACCGCTTAGTATACCTCCGTCGAGTAAGGTAGATCAATACGAGCCTCGTCTTATTCGTACGACCAGAGTGTCTTCTTCTAGCCGGCGGACAATCGGTATCTCTTAGGAACTTCCTTTTAAGGAAGCCTCAGAAGCCTCGTCTCGAGTAACACTCGTGATTCTGATCGAGCCTTTCGTGGATCATAAGTTTAGGAGACTTTGATGTCTCGTACCCTTGCTGCCCTCTCACGTTCGAATTGCTTTTTAATAGAGTATCGGCTGAGAAGGGGTTGAAGGTTGAGGAAAACGAGGACGGAATAATTTTCCGCGTTTATTCCTACGTTTTCTTGATTCTCGCGGTTCGCCTGTGTGAAATAAACGGCGATTCTGCGTGATTAATAATTAGACGAGATATTTTATTAGGCGTGAAATGGAGCGCGGAAAGCTGATTCTGTATGAAGCATACGTTCCGATATTTATTAATTGGACGGCGTAATAGGTCGGATGAAAGATGAAAAATAAAGAAGATTGTAGTTAGAAGTTTCCTCTTGTACACAGTGATTAATCAGAGCCTCTAGAAGTTCAAGTAATTAAGGGAGAAACTTCACTGGTTGGGGTCATAAATATTAGAGTCGAACATAATGGACTAACCTCATGTGATATCTATAACGAAGCCCCATCTCAAATTTCCGTATCAGAGTACTTTAGACTAATTTAGACCCCGCATTGTCTACCAGCGTTGCAATTATAATATCAAGCGGTTTACAAACACTCAGTCAGTGGGGGGAAAGGGATCGATTTTCAAATAAATGATTGCACTCCAATCTATGGTAGTTTGACAATATATTTAGAAACTTGCAGAAAGTGACGATGCGATAGTGAATATTTTCAGAAGACGTTACCAGAAATATTTCAACAACTGTGACATCGAGTTTGTTCAAATTATGCACAAAGTATCAATGCGCCACAGGATTTCTCTTATGCTAATCTTTATTTCGTGTAAATAAAGAGAAACACACGTACGCATATGCAACGATAAATGGATATACTATACAATCAATAATAATTCTGAAAAATACTGTTCCAAAAGTGTAACCCAATTTTTCCAAACGTATCAAAAATTTAAATTACTACTGAATACTCGGCTCATGAAAATACGAACGTTTCCTTAAATAATCGTAGTCGTTATCGGTCCTTTCGAGGACATATCCGGGGGAACTCGATCGTGTCGACGAGCACTTCAAACTCGAAGCTGCGGATTTTCATGATCCGGATGATCCGTGAAAATGTGACGGACGCGAAGCTTGCAATGCTCCAGATCGCGCTAACGAATCTCTCCACCCTCAGCATCGCAACCTTTTTTTCTTTTTTTTTTCTTTCAGTCGAGGCATGTATTATTTTGACTTACACCTGCACCGGAGAGAGTTGAATTTAGGCTGGATATATGTATTTCCATACCGACGACATCGATATGAATTGATCGATTGATCGTCTGCTAATCGAGCATTCAATGCACTTGGCTTCTTGGGCCATGTACAACGATCTGTTAGTTTGAGACATTTCGATCGTTTTTAATTTAATTTTCCGTGTTGCAAAATGTGGCTCGTGTATTCAGAATGAAATTTTAATATGTTACAATAATATGTTACATGGGACAGTGTCTTCTGACACTTGATGAACAGATATGATACGAACTTCACTTATGAAAATATTATTTGTTAATTGAGTAAATAAATTGTCCGTCGTCCAAGATATCTCACGTGCGAACCCTTATATAATTGAAAGAAATGTATGTAATATGCTTCATTCAGTAGGTGTATCTGTAGAGTTTCGTTTATGTCGTTACATTCGTCCATTACCTATTTGGTCTCAAAGGTGATACATCTTCGAACAGTGATTCCCCTGCAAGATCCAATTCGCCTTTGGGCTTACTTTAATACCAAGCCGAGCTGGCAGCCGTAAAAATGTCAGGGTTGCGATTGAAAATCACGTCACGTTATCCAGCGGTGTTTCGAATGTCTACAAAGGGGAGCATAGATGAGCACGATTACCGACGTTTCGATCCTGTCCTGTTGGGAAGGAAAAAGGTATCGCCGTGCAATTACGCGAACGAACGTGTCACGTCCATGTCTCGAGTAATTAACGGCTCGTCAATTTAGGATAGATCAAAGGATAGATGTTCAAGATAGGTGCCATCGTGCTTGGCTTCCGGGCAATCTTTTGTACCGTGGATTTCGATACGGTTTGCGTAGAAATTCCAGTGCAGCTGTGGAAAATTGCTTTGGCGATTCTTCTTTATGCTGGTTTCGAGATTCGACAAATTTGTAAAAATTCTTTGAACGAATTTCTGGGGTTCCGTGAATGATAGCTTTCGAGTTTAACAATATATATTTCTTTTCGTCGAAAGATAACATTTTTACAATATTTTAATAAATCAGTATAACTCTTTACTGAACATAAATATATATGTTTCACCGAGTTTCGCGTTGAATTGTACAAGTGTACGCGAGTAATTCTAGTTAATTTGAATAATTGTCTTCGAAACCGCATACTTTTCCGGGCATTTCCTGCCGGTTCTTAGAAAACTTGCACGCTACTTGGATGGTTAATGAGTCAAAGGCTTCGTTTCTTGGCTCGTTCATCAGCTCGTTCATCGGGGTAAACGATACCGTGTAATGCAGTTTACGGAATGTATCCCCCGCTTTCTGCTCCGTGTAGCAAAATATTTGTCCCGGCGCGAAGTTGTTGCGATAGTATGCGAACTATTTGTTCCTGTTCACCTGCTCGAAGGTAAGTTTCCAGATAGATACAACCGCCCAATCCGTCTTCCTTGACTCGGCAAGATTGCGCGTATATATATCCCCGATTGGATAGCTTCTCAGGTTGCAAAAGCCACCGTTGGTACATGGGTAATTGTGATATAATAATGTTCCATCGGTATCGGGTTCACAATTGTTATTGAACCTGTTACTTTTTCAAAGACCGCGCAGCTTCTTCGTAATCAGTCGATAATAATCTTCGTTCCCCTTTTTGGAATTTAAGGAACTCGTTATGGGTCACGGTATTTGGCATAGAAATATGATCAATATTATTAATAAAGGCGTAATAATTTTCGTATTGCTTAAAATCACCTCCCTTCATTCCTTCGAGTATTTCAACGTTTGTTGATGTCCTTTCGTTTGGTCTGACGGTTAGCAAAGTTTCTCGTCGTACCTTCTTCCAATAATATTATTTAACCACTTTGCTTAATCGCATTCAATTTCGCTTCACTGAATTATATCGTTGCATTTCACTCACCGCGAAGTTTCTATTTCTCTGAACCTTTTCGTCTCGATCTCTTATCCCCCCTCGATTTCTCGCCGAATTTATTTTCCACGCAACGGTGAGACAGTTGAGCCGACAATACGCACGCCCTTCCCGCAATTTAACGACCGCTTCTCTTTACACCCACACGTTGGTCAACGACCCTGCAAATGGGGTTTGTAGAGGGTCACGCAATTGAAAGCGATATCAAGGAGTAAGAAGCGAGCTTACTGTTAGTGTCACTCGCCTGCCTGCTATAAGAAAAACGATTCCCAGTGATGCGATTAGATCACGACGATCAGAACGTTGGAGAGTATTTTCAGTTAATTCCGGCTTTGTCGTCTAACAACTGCAACAAGCAGTTCCGCCGCTACATTGCTAATGGCGTTCTATATACCGTATCGAACAATGCCATTCAAGTTTCTTCTTTCGTACAAAGTGCCACGAGTGGCTACGTTTCGACGTTTCTGTACGCGTGCGTATATAGGGAAGCAACTGGAGGCTTAATAATTCCATTGCCTGTATAAACCAATATTCTTCCTCTTCTCAATTAATTCGACGGCTGAAGGTGTAATAGCTCCGGTTGAAGCAGCGCAAGTGTGTACGTATATACGTGCACGCATACGCGTGCCTCTGTTCAATTGGGACGCAGTGTACTTAAAGTGATAGTTATAGCCGGTTTTAATGATATCCTCTTTTTCGTAGCTCTATTTTTATTTTATTCTACTTTACCTTTTTATTCGCACAGCCACGTATTCTTTCGTTGCTTTTATCTTCTTTATTTCGATGCGTGGCTTCACGCGAAGGGTTTTTATGTTCCTGTTGTTTATTTTTTTGTAATAAGTTGACAATAAAATACGACGTTTTCAGAAGATACTGTTATTACCAGTTTGGTATAATGAATAGTAAAATTCGGTTTATTAGACATTATTATTATTGTGTTTTCGATTCGTGTGTTTAAGAATCTTCGTTTAAACATAATCCGTCGTTAAAATCGTAGCAATATATTTTCGGGATAAATGATTGTTTCCAACCGGAGTATATATGGAATTTGTCACATTTGTTGCGTAATATTTATAAAATCATATATATATATATATATATATAAATATAAGGCAGGAACACGACATTGTTGATCTAGATCCGAGAACTGTACATCTGTCACAGTCACAGACTACAACCGGAGTGTGCCATATTGTGGCTTATGATACATGGTTGCTATTGGAACTGCAGGGGTAGTAATGCTAGAACTGGGTGCAACTTGAAGCATGAAATTTGATTGAAATGAAAAAGCTTACAATCCCTTCCCGGTCTATTCCTCCGCGGCACGGTCGACGGATTTAGAAAGATTTCCAATAAATAATCGTACGCGTGGACCGAAGATAGTCCCGAAAATAATGCGAAATACCGCGATCACAATAAAAATAATAATAACAACAATAATTACAAAATGGCTAAAAAGTACACCACGAATCGTCGTTCGTCTACGAAACAATTATAACCTGTCGAGCTCGTAAAATGAACTTATCAAATTTTCCGTCGGTAGTCTGAAGAATTTCGTCGACAACCGAAATTAATGTTACAATAATGTTTCGCGATGATCGCCGGCGATGATTAGCAATCTCGATCGAACGTCCATAATTATTTCATTTCGATCGGCGCGGCGTTTCGAAAAGAGGCGGGGCTCGACACGGAATCCCCCGGGGTTTGCTGAAACGTTTCTCCGTGTATTTTCAGTCGTCACACGACTCCTTCCACTGTCTGGCTAATGGAATTTTAACGAGACGCAAAGTCGGTCATATCGTAGTGCGACGGGATGGTCGACGGCCCGTTGCTATTACACGTTGGTGGTTCCTTGAACGAGGCTAACGCTCGATAGTTTCCCTGTTGCTGCTCGAACGAACGATCGATTCACCCTCCCCGTCGCCGTTCGAGAAAATCGACGCGTTCGATTACGGGCAACGGACCGTGGTGCCGGTGTGTCGTCTCGTTTCATAAATCCGCTGTGCAACTTGGTGGCCGCGAGAGGGTGGTACCCCGTAGATTTTTCGCCCCTTGAGCGCAGAGAGGGGAACGGCTGGGGTCACTTGGCGAAATTATTTTGGTATCGATGAATCTTTTGGAACAATCGAGTTGCCGTATCGCCCCGAGTCGCATTTAATGGGCGCAGAAAGGGGATGGGATTCGTTTGAGCTTCAGTCGGGATGGATACGATCTTCGGGGCGGAAAGATTCGGGATTTGCGTATTGTTATACCTTTCCTGTATGGGGATTGACGAATCGAATCGCTGAAGCCACTTTGAAAACGCTCGAATACTTGAATAGGCACTGGGGGATTTATAGGAACGACTCTGCTCGAGAGCTTTCAACGCTAATTAGGGCTTGGATATTTTTCTCCGTTACGAATTCGGAAAAGAACGACGTTTTATCTTTGCACAAAATATTTCGATATGTTTTTTAATGCGAAATATGGAAAGTCTGTATGAAGCCCGTATCTTCTTACAAGATTTTTCGCACCTTTTAATACACCCCGGCTGCGTTACTAGATAGAGAAACTGATATTTGATTGTCTCTATAAACTGTTCACAGTCGTCCAGAATACAATTTCCTTACATCGTTTCGCCCCCAAGGCGTTTCGTCCACTGCGATTGAAACACTGCAATTTAAACAATACGAAATGCACAAGCACGCAAAACAATTTCTAAATCATCCCCGAAAATCCACAGCTCGCATCCCTCAAATAATATTCTTCCTACTCGCGTCCCCTCCATTATTTATCCCTCGTCCTCCGGGAAGTTCGCCGAATCACACACCTCCATAAAAAATCAAAGCAACCGTTCCTGCGATCCTCGCCCGTCCACGAACGCGATTCCCCCGTGCCGCAAAATCGCCTATTGCGTAATTGTCAATCAGTCTTGACACACCTGCAGCAGAGGGTTGCGAAACCCCCGGGACTCCCTTTCTTCAGACCTGATCGCGTAATCGTACGTGGCTGTCCGCCGCAGAATGAACGTTGCGCAATCGGCTCTCCTCTTTCTCGTTTCGTCGGCACCGGTGCACTTGGCGAGCATCGAATCGCGGCGTGCACTTCTCTGTCCGGATGAGACGGGCGTTATTCGGTGGAAGTGGTCCAAAATGTGATACACCTCCGCGATTCTCGTTTCGCGGCGGTCCCGTGCTGTTGCCTGCTCGAGCGAAACCTCTCGTTCAGTTGTTTCGAGAGAAGGACAAGGGGCCATCGTCGAATGGCCGCGATATTGCGATTTCGCGATATTCACCATTTCCGAAATATTTCTGCGCGCCGAAAACGATCAGCGGAAAGGCTTCGACGGCTATTGGAATTACTTGAAGCTGTTTCCCTCTCGGGACAATCGACGCCCTTTTTTCCTGTCCGTCCTTTTGTTTGGCAGGTGTGCTTCTTCGGGGAAGATTGGAGTGCATTTCGAGGCGACGGAATCGAATGACTCGGCGAAACGTTAAATTCCCGGTGGTTCTATGCTGCTTTCGATTCGTTACTCGACGGCGATTGATGCGGGTCGTTACACATATTATTTCATCGCGCGTTTTCAGTGTTTAGCGGTGAACAGGCAGGTTAACGTTTGAGCGTCCGTTTAGGTCGAACACGAAGGCCGTTTAATGTGGCGGTATAGTTGTCTGTGCACACTTGAGATCGATATATCGTAACGGCAACCCGTCCACACGCTTGGGCTAATTACACGCCACGGTAACTTTTCATCGTTCGGCCGCTTTCACGACGATATGATACACCGTGTTGGATTTCTGTTCCGTTGCGTGGAATTATTTTGTCGTTTCTGCGGACGCGAAAGGGACGAGCAAATTATTTTCCCCCGAATAGCAGAGGAATCGCCCTCCACGGGAATATTACCTTACGTCCTCGCTCGTTGCTCCTTTCGTTTTATCGCGTAATTAAAATTCAGCTCAACCTGCTGCAACGAAAGTATGCTACAAGATTGTATAAAAATGTGACGGAGCGTAACTCCGTATAACAACGTTTCATCTTCCGCTTTAATCACTGATATAGACAGATGCGTTTCACTTTACGCCGCGGTTGAAGAATTAATAGAAACCGATTTTTCAGTATCCTTTCATCCGTGGCCGAAAGTGCGCGCAATTTTTTCGCTCCACCAATTTACGTTTACCCTAAGCAACATTCATGTCTGGCGAGGAACAAATCGGAGGAATTCGTTGCTGCCAACGGGTTGGTAAAAAGAGTATCCGTTTTATTCGCCGCGAATGCGACTTGGTGCGTTCATTTTTTTCGCGCATAGCACGAGAAAGCTTTTGTTGGCCGTTCGAGCCTTACTTTTCCAAGTTTCGCTTTGTGCCACGAACGAACCTCCGTCCGGTCTCTCGTGCTCGTCGTGGATACGGTTATGCGCCCGTGAGAAACGCGTTCGACGAGACGTTTGCTGTAAAATTTAAGCTAAGAACATTCCTGTCCCGCGTTTCGTTAAAAGACGTGCGTGTTTCTCGAGGATCGACCCTTTGCATTGCTTCCCTTTCGATCTGCTATTTTTGTGGCTAATTGAAGCGGCGACAATGGACCCAGAAAGCATGGACAGGTGCTGAAGACGGAGGACGGACAATTGCATCAATTTATTAGAACGGTAACGGTATAATAGTAAACATAGTGTACTATCGGCACCATCGTATTCAGACAATTATGAAAATCATCTTCTTATTTTCGTCTGTCAGTCAATTTTTTTGTTCGCCAGAAACAATTTGGCGAATCACCTTCGATCCAGAATCGTTTCGATATCCCCGTAAACTTTGTACAGCTAATTAAGCTTCGAGCTAGTTTCGAACAGTTAACGCGATCTCCCCGGATTACTGGCAGTGTTAGAATTTCTCCTGTTCGGCGTGGATAATTAGATTTCGCTGCGGACGAAATAAATTCGTGGGATATTGACGAAATTAATAGTTTAAAGTAAATCTTCGTTTTCCATTCATCATTTAATTACAGCGGAAACTTATCGAACATCGGATTTCGTTGTTGCGCGTATCATCTTCATTTGTTCGTCCCGTCCTTTCCACCTGAAATTAAAATCGAAATGAAAATGCAAGCAGCAAAGCATAATATAAATACGAAAAATAAAATGAAACGAATCCTGTGCATTCCAGATCTTGAAAATAATACAGTTCCAATGAATAAACGAACGAGCGCAAACAATCATAATTTAATCGCCAAGCGAGCGACGTCGTTTTATTATTCAATCTAAAATATGATTAACCGCTTTAAACACACGGACGAATATAATTCGCGGTACATTCTCTAAAGGCACTCGTAAAATATTCCCGTTTATTTCAAGTGGCCGGTCGACTTGCACGGATGCGAATCAATAAGTCCTCCGACGAATTGCAAAAAAACTCGAGAAAGATGAAGCTCCGCTGCCGGCGGATCGTTGTGCTTTCGTCTTGAGAGTGCTCGAGACGAGCGGCGAGCGGAACGTTTTAACGAAACGGACGTTCGAAAAAGTCGAGTGAAGTTCTCCGCGCAAGGACGAAATTGAATTTCCAGCGGCGAGTTACATCCTGGCGAACACGCAACCGGCTCGATACAAATTTGTGCGACCCCCGTCTCTTGACCCGGAAGTGCGTTGTCGTTTCGTCGGTGACGGTAAATCACGCGAAAGTTACTCGAGGAGGGTAATTTGAAAGTTGGCCCGCGTTCCTTCGACGGAAAAATTGTGCGTGCTCTATTGAAATCACGAGGGACGAGCACCCCGATCCTCGGCTTGTGACAGCGCGGTTTATTCTTCGCAGATTCAATTTCGTTGCGAGATTCATTGGTTTGCTGATTAATCAGCGGGAGTTCTGTTTAAAACGTGCATGGGATTTGTTGAGCGACGAATGAAACAGACGGTTCGAAGAAATACGGAGAATTTAGAGAATCTGGTGGACAGGTGCGAGCAACGAAAAATATAAATACTTGAAAGCAAGTATTATGGATGTTGAACCGGATTCGGCTACCTATACATTGCGTAGCTATAAATACAGCGACACATTATTTAAGCAATAAAGTTGAAAGCTGGACGCGGTAACGAATTAATTAAATTATGAGGGATAATTAATGGGTTAATTTTAGATGAAATTGACCTGCAAGTGAAGTGGGACTATGTACACGGAGGGACATTGTTCGCATCAGAAATGTACAATGTCTCGTCATAATTACGGTCAGGAACAGTTGCGGCGAATGCGGATTAAACTCTGAACAAAGTTTCGTGCTTTCGGGATTTCAAATGAAACGTTGCGTACGCAAGATCGGCAAAAAGTTCTGTTCGGTTAAGCCTCTTTGCGGGTCCGTTCGTCGCTAATTATTTCGGGCCGATGTATTTCTATGGAGCGTAATTGAAGGCGGCTTACATATTAATGTCACGTTGAAACGCTTAATCTCGTAACTCTATGTACAGTCAGCTGGATGCCCACGCGGAATTACATTATTAATCAAACTTCAGAGCGGAGTTTCGCGATTCTTGCGACCCATTCGACAGCCTGCGCCGCTGCATTTCTCTCCTCTACAATTAATGCACTCGCGGGAAATCAGCCCGCAAGTGTGCCGCCTTTATCGAGTTTATCTCCCGCGAAACTGTCGCCTTTGTATCTTGGACAAATGTCGACTTTCAATTAGTCCGCGACAACGTTCAAGCTTTCCAACCGGTTCGAGCTCGCAGGTTTGAACGTCGAGGGTTTTCTCACTTTTAAATTGGCCACGTGAAACGCTGAATCGCTTGTATACCCGGAAAATTAATTCGTTATCGTCGTTGTTCGTCGTGGTCCCGTTTCATTCGAATCGTTCTCGTCCGAGGGAAACGTTGGGGAACAACCACGAACCGCTTCTTATCGGTCCTTCAATGGAAATTCTTCGCGGTGCCGTTCGATTGTACGCGGTCGAAACGATTTTCATTCAGCGCGCCACTTCTATCGGCCGGGAAAAAAAGGAAACGAGGAAAAAGCCGAAACAAAAACGATTTCAAACTTGTCGATACGGTACGCGAAACTCGTCGCGGTTTCATCGACGCGAGACGAACCGCGAAACCATCGAAACGTTTCCACGAAGTGGCGTTTCCGTATTCCCCTGAACTCTTACCCATCGAAGATCGCCGGTCGCGAATTAAATATCCCGACGAGCCATCGATTGGCGTCGCGACGCTGCCTGCACGCGCCGCTACATACGCGTACGCGGAAACGACGATTCAACGGCGGATCGATTTCGGCGAAACGATTTACGGTCGGTCGATAGACGCAAACGGAAATCGCCCCCATCAAACCTATGACTCGCGTTTCTCGCCTCTCAATAACCATCGCGGAGCTTATTTTCCTTGCTCGTCAATCATTATTTCCCGATCTATCGTTCATTTATTTTTCCATCTAGTCATCTTAGCCACCTACTGCGCAGCGGTAGACCTAACAAGAATCGTATCATTCTGGCTTAACAAAAGAAAAAGGGCAAAAAAATGAACGAAACAGTACCGAATTTGTAAGAAATTAATTTTTGCTTCGTCCGATCAGTGGAATAATGAATTCGCGTAAGAATGAAATACACCGGTGCGTAATGTTTAATTCGTCTATTACCCCGATCGCCCCTGTATCTCTCCGCTTGTAACCAAATATACAACAGGAAAGAATATATTGGTCGTCGCGAAATTCAAGATCGGAACGATGGTATACGCCTTCGAATCGGGAGCCATGGCGTCGCGGGCCTTCGAAACGAAACGAAAAATTCTCGAGGATGGTATGGGGGGTGTGCGTTTCAGGGCACGAAAGAGTTACACTAGGCGCGAGCGAGGAAAAGCGACGGCACGGATGCTGTTGCTTCGCGCGGGCCGATAAATTTGCAGGGACGCGAGACGCCGTTTGTTACAGGCAATTTCACGAGGGGCGAGACCGGGACACCAGGGTGGAAACGTCCTAATCCTCGTTCCCGTTTCGAACCGTCGAGGATTGTATTCGAAACGCGAGCCGCGCCCGTCGCGTATTTACACTTTCGTTTCGTTTATCTGCCCCTTGTAATTCTCCCCGCCGAACTTTTCATTTCGTTAAAGGCCGGGGGACTTCCTTCGATCCCCTTTATTAGGGGCATTTCGTTGCGGTGACGAATCGTGACAGATTTTATTGGGCAGTTTCATGCTGATGGACTGTCGGTGTGGTTCGAGAAGCGCTCCTTTTCCGGGGCGCGAAGTTATTTGTTGCCGTCGACTTTTCAGTTTTTGGTCGCGTCAGTTTCGTTGCTTTGTTTGTGCTCGTTTTATGACGGCTCGATGAGAAATTCGGTCTAATTCCTGATTGCATCGAATTCATGGAATTATTTATTATCATTTGCATGTTGAATGACGGTAAATTACTTGTTGCGTACGTTTATTTTCATCCCTTCTTTCCTATCTTTTCATACCGGGGAAGCTCGCATTACACCAGGAATAAAGCTCGGTTAATATTTCAGAAGTGTCCGACGTACTCGTATCCTTCTTTGCGAACAGGAGCATGCAAGTCGCGAAACATCTGGACGAATGAAAAAAAACCGGAAGAAATTCGAAAACTCTCGTGAGCTCAACGAGATCCATTTTTCTACCCGCGTTGAGTAATTGTAAGCATTTTTGTCACCGAGTTTAGTGGCTGCTCCACATTCTACGACTCCTGAGCACCTCTCCTTTTTTTTTTCCTTTCTTTTTTAACACTCGGTGCGTGACGAGAATTTTTCAGAATCGGGGACCGTCCGAAAATTTTCTTCCCCAGAAAATTTATTACCGGAGTAAATAGGAAAGAATAAAATTGTTGACAAATCTTGGCGTCGCGTACATTTTAATTGAAATCGAATTAAATCTCTCCGTGATTCGTAGTTATTTCTATGACAGCCTTTTCTGTTTGCTGTACAATTACGATTTTAAATAATACAACTGTCACACTCGTTGCTTAGATTCCCTTCCGATAGGCACTGATAGGAATCGATAAATTACAATTGACCGATCCTTCGCGCTTAAATGATCAACATAAATCCTCGATCAGAAAGCTCGAAGCTTCGCCTCATTCAAGCCTAATCCCTTCAATGCGGAATTTAATTGCATCGATCCTCGCTTCGGACCTAGTGACCTACACCTCGGTGTTAGCGAAAAAATCAATCTGTCGTCCCTAACGTTCAATAGAACCCTTCCAAGACCAAAAAAAGAGCACAGCACGTCGTCGAAGCCCGTAGGAGAATTATTTATCGAGCGATCATTAAATTCAGAAACAAATATAACGCGATAACGATTCGAAAAAATTTGCTCTATCTGGTAAATAATGAAAAGAAAAAAAAAAAAAACAGAAATCGAAAGCGCCCCAAGCATCGAACCCCTATTTCCGTTTTCACCGCAACAACTCGATTCGTAAATTAGTCACGAAGTGTCCGTTCGTTGTCGACGAAATTTCTACGCGACAACCCCGTCGATGTTTTCGTCCCTCTTCGATCATTAGAGGTAGCCGTAACGCGGATGATAAAACAAGAACAGGCTCGTTCGATGTGTAGAACACAAGGGAAAGGAACGAATGTATGTGGTTAGCTGGGACACAGGGGGGTGGAAGAGGGTGAGAGAGATTCGTTATTGATTCGAACTCGACGTAGCTCGGTTTAGAGTCGTGACGGGCTGTATATCGACTGGCAACAAACGCTGCCAGGAGCGTGTTCTTGGTAGGAATGATGGATGATTGCGGCCTTGTATCGGCGAACAATCTCAGGGAAATCCTGTTATGGTCGTGGAAGCAACAGTAACCGCTCGGGGCAACGGGAGCCAGAGCAAAAATCGAGACTCTTGTTTCACGGTGTCGCGGACAATATTGTTGACGCTGTTACCGTCGTTGTTATTTATATTATGCAACGAACAAAATTGATACACCGCGGTCATCGATAGAGGGAATTACGTTTGCGTGCGTGCACGCGTACAAGTCGACGCGAGACGCAATCTAGAATTCATTTACGGTCGGCTATTTTTCCCTCTGGTTAGGCGTCCCCTAATATAGGGAAGAAACGATGTTTGATACACATTTCCAAGGGGGCGTCACGATCGTTGACGTACGTGAAACAAGGAATCACAGCCAATTGTGCCGTCGAAATTGAACATTAATCGCGAAAAATCGCGACGAATCAACGTCAGGCTACTTCTGCCGTCGCTGTAATTAACTGAACAAGAAGCGGAGGAAAATTCGCAGAACGCTCGAATGCTTCTATGTTTAATACACGCGACGCGAGCCGGCGTTCCCTCGTCCGGCAACGCCAACTTCTTCCCTCGCAAATTGTTAATGAGACAGGCAAAGAAAAGACGGCTGCATCCCGTCGGGCGAGCTCAAGCTTTTCCTTCGTGCAGCCAGTTAACCATTAACAAAGAAAGCAGCTTTATATTCGTTGCAACGCTCGCAGCGCAGCAATTTATCGCCTCGTCGTTCTGCGTACTTCTCTGACGAATTCCCGACCCGGATTGAACCCATTCCCGTTACCCTTGAAATAATCATTCCAAGATCGCTCGCGAGGCTAATATTTCCTGGGAAAAACGTCGACGAAAAACGCGCGCAGCTTTCCGAAAAATCCTGTTTCCAAATATTTCGCGCGCATCTTCCGAGTCGTCGTTTCGTCGCGTAATTTCGCCGCGGCTCCATTGTTCCTTTCTTAGCCCGCAGAAGGTGCGCCGCACTTGTCGTCGCACAATAAATCTCCTTTCTCTCGCCTTTTTATTCATTCGCTCGCGCTCCCTTTCACCCGTCTCATCGTTCGCCCGTCTAAACATTCTGCTCGTTCCTTGCTTTCACCCCGTCCGTGATCCTTTACCGTCGTATCAGCGTGCAGAACGTTTCCCTGCCGGCGAGACACAAAACGTTCCGGCCGGCGAGCGTGGTCGGTTCGCGATAAAATCGCGTCGACTTTTTCGCGGACAAAACTGCCCCCGCATCCGGGCGGGAGGTGGATTTTCATTCATCCGTAAACACCGGGCGGTGATTCTGAGACGTTGGTATGATTCCGTGCTCGGGGAACTGCGAATTGGAATGGGGACGACCCTGGGGTTGTTCGTGGATTATTCTTCCTTGTATCTCGGCGGCGGAGGAATTTTCTGGGAAACGGGACGGTTGGTATGTTCAGCGGTTTTTCTGGTCGTTATTATTTTGCTCGTTCACCGATCGCCTCGGCGAAATTGTTTATTGAAATGTCACCGAAATAGTTGAGCGCGTGCGACGAGGAGAGATCAGTTCCAGATGTAATAAAAATGTTGCGGCTTAGGAAATGAAATTATTAACGCAGCAGCTGATAAATTATAAATAGTTATTATTGTATGAAACGCGTGGAGATTTTCGTGTCGTTATAGACGATGTGACGTGGCAAATGGAAAATAAAGAATCAGCTCGAAAGCACGGTACACGAGAATTCGTATAATATTCCAAATGAAATTTCATGGTTAATGGACTACACATTAAAACAACAGTCTTCGGTTCATCGACCTGCGGTTAATGTATAGCGACCGCGTCAGAATCAGTTTAATTAATACTTCCACGTACACGCATAACCGTGAATGGGGTGTGCGGTAAATTGTTCTGCGGCTAGACTAATTATTTCCATGATCGATTTCGTATCGCTGATATTCGGATCGACCGCTTAAACCAACGGAACACGCCCCTAAACGATACCGACCGTGTGCAACTTCGCACCTAATCCGTTGCAAATTGTTGGCCGGTTACTGTCGATCGTGCGACCCTCGTTCACCTCGAAAGATCGTTCGATATTTTTGCAGCAATTTTCATTCACGGACATTCTCGTCCAATTTTTCCAATGGATGGGACAACGCGTAGAATACGCACGGAATTATTTAAACATCGAGAAGAAAGTTTCTCGTTCGTAATTAATAATTACTTTATCGTAGACCGAAATTTATATAAAAATAAATCCATGGTCCTATCGTTCTCCATAACCCAAGCAAACTAACGGACGACGAACTCTCCCATTTTCCACCCTTCGTTTCCTCGAAACTGTTCGCGATTTCCAGCATACTGGCGCGGCGTTTAAACAAATCGAACGCACAAAGCGCCGACGGAAACGAGCGACAGAAGTTCGCGATAAACCTAACAAACTGTTGATCTTTCCGCGTGTCTAACTGCACGGAGCTTAACAACTTGGCAGACGCTTTAATCTGCGCCAGTGCAACAAGAAACGCGAACAAACATCAGCGACTTCTCACCTATGCGTGTATAAGCCGATCCTCACTGGGGCATTCATGCCGGCTAGGTGTTTACGGCGCACCGAATTAAACACACGACGCCGTTATCGCCGATGTACCCCGCTGTTCAGAACCCTTTGTTCAGACAAAAGAAAACGGCCACGGACGCTCTTGTTGTGCATCGATCGAAAATAAACTCGTAGAGCTTTGAGGATTTATTGTTGGATCACTCACTTTCCGGCCACTCTATGTATGAACATCGCTGCGAACAAGCCTGGTTCCTTGGCCTGCCAAAGAAATTGGAGAAAAGTCTGAATTACGGTAGAAATTATTATTACTGCTGCATTTATTACTCGTCTCTCACTGATCTACGCTTACATTTTTATACGCGAACGTGCAACACACTTTGGCGAACGTACCCTGACGAAATTTTGCACCCCGACCTTACAAACGTATTGAAATTATTACGTTGCTCAAACGCGACGAACTAAGATTTTCTAATATCGGCCCGCGCCAATACTTGTCCCCGTTAGCCATACTTATTATTCGTGTTCGGTTACGTGGCTAATCCGAAATTACGCCGTTACGAAAAAGGGGTATGGTAAAGGGCCGTCGAACGTGAAACAACGTCCACGAAGGCGATTATTGGAGAAGCGATATTCGTTAGAGGAACAGTGTCGCTTCCGGTTGGATTAAGGGCAGACGGTTCATGCTTCGGTATCGCTATGAGCGGAACATTATGTCGTCGCATTGAATTATGATCGATGATGGATCACCCGCGCTGGCCTATCGAACACCTGTCTGCTGGAACCATAATTCCCAATTTGCATCGTGTGCCCATAGGTTATACGACCCCCATTTTTGTGTTTAAAATATGGAGAACGGTGTCTAAGAATGGGGAACTTGTTGTTAGATATCATTTATTTTATCTCCGGTTATTTTCGGTGTGCAGAAGATTCGTATTACAGCGATCACATTTGAAAACGAAACTTTTTATTTGAAACTATTATTTCTTGTAACTGCACATTATTACAGAACTATTATTATAGATCGAATAAAATTTTTAACAACAGCAGTGCGCGTAATTTCTCCGAGGAAATTGGGGCTTGGCGAAAAATTTCGACAGTTTTGTAAACCAGCGAGGTACTTCTATACTCGACCCACTCGATCCAATCAATCTCACAAGCGTTTGCACAATCGTTTTATATATATATTTTTTTTTGTTCATTCCACTTTAACGAATTTTCCATCAAACCATGAATAAATATGACTTACTCAGTTGAAGCATTTCAGTATTCCTCTTTTCAATTTACATGTACATATCTCTCTGATAAATTGTATTTTTACCACATTTCACTACTTTTATTACTCGCTCCCCTCTTGTTTGATTTTTAAAGAGAAATTCAAACGGAGCTTATCAGCGTAACAAATCGACGGTCAATAATCAACGTTTACGTTTCGATTGCCACGGAGTTGTCAACCAGTTCTCACATGAATGATGATACCGTTTGATCGGGATGATTACATATCTCGCTTGAAGCACGACGAATAGGTAATTGAATTGGTGTATAGAAGTGATGGCTGATGCCGCAGCACAAGTTGTGGGTACACGGGGTGTCCCATTTAACTTGCCCGTTCTAAATGTTCCGATTGAAGTTCGTGACACGACGAAATTTCTCAGGAAGAAACTGTTCCAAGGTAACTGATATCGTGATCAGAGGGATGTTCGTTTAGAGGACAAGCCGTTCGAGGCTTCAAAGTGAATCGCGATTGTTCTTTATGTAAAATACGATGCGCGTTATGATTTATGGAAATGTGCGTGAACGTGGATAATTATTGACAAATGACAGACGAGAAGCGACAAAAAGTTGATGATACTATTTTGCAGCATTGTATTAACGTTTGTGTTCTCATCCTCTTAATAGAGATATTTCTCCAATATTTTTTTCGGAGTAAAAAAAAGGGTGAATTTATTCGTCATATCGTCGCCCCTCGAAAAATATTGGAACCGATTTAAATTAAACAGGTTATTGGAGTTTGTTCAACTCTCCTCGTCGGCAGCAGCGTAATTGCATTTCCAGCGACTGGCAGTTCATATTCCGCAGCAAAATGCGCAATTACTCATTTATTATTCGAAGCTTGTACGAGCTGCGATTTCGTAGGTGTAAATCGACGCGCATTGATACCCAATATCGAAATTTAGTGCAACTTATTATTTTAACGTCCAAATTATTTTACGTTCCACCTTGAACTGTATAATTGTGCAAAATATCAACTATGTACCATTTATTATCGTTAATCACGAAGAATCTTTGAAACGAATTAACCGCAACCAGTAATAAAATGCATGACGCGAAATGTATCGTAGTACGAGAAAAAAGAACAAAATGACGTACGTGGAACATTTGATCAGTTGAAGGAGTTCAAAAGTTCACGAATATTGAAGTAAAAATCAATACAGCAACGGCCTCTATTCGATACGTCCTGGTCGAATAAAAAAATACAGAAATATGTTCTCTTCCCTTACTTATCCCACAGAACGAACCATTTATGTCGGCCCAGCTGACCGAACGCACAGCTATTCCTATAAAATGTAGACCGAAATTATAAATAGTATCTTGCCTCGTTTATTTTCTCCAGTCAATAAGTACCTTCTCCAGAAGTACAGCAGGAAAACAAAAAATAAACTGACGGCAAGAAACATCCGCTAAAAAATATCCTCAGAAGGAGGAAATCTTTTAAAATTAAAAGTGTCACTCGTGTCTGAAGGCAGGTGGATACCTCGGCCCTCAGATATTCAGGTTAAAAAGCAGCCACGGCTAACGAGGTTTCGCTCGCGCGGAAAAATATAATCCGCCTCCTTTGCCATGTAAATAACCGTGGAACAAAGTGATGCCTCCGTACGGCGGTGAATTCAAACACGGCCGCGGCTCGGAGGCCGCGAATCTTAAAATTCCAGAATGGTTCTGCCGCTACACCATTGGCGAACGTCGACCACTATTCTGTTGGCAAGACACTCATTTCTTCGCCGTTGTAAAGCACCCTCTTCGTGGCCGGGGCAACCTGTCCCGCGATATTGCTGGTATTCATAATTCACCGGTCGCGGCAGAGGAAGCCGGGGGGCACGGAAATTCTTCTCCCCGTTGGCGAAACGCTGTCTTCGCGACACGTGGAACTTTCTGCAGCAATAACGACGTTGCATGATTGATAAAAGGAACGGAAATGGAACAGCTCCAGGTTTTACTTGGCAAACTCGATCAACGCGTGCACTGTCGTTGGCGAATACGTGGGACGCGTGATAAAGTTTGATAAAAATGACGAAAAAGTTATTGGCAATTTGATAACGGCTTATTTATTATTCGTCTACTGAAGTAATATTAAATATACGCTGGCAATAGTGGTTTACCTGTTGAGACGAAAATTTGGTTAAAAAAGATGTTTTCTATCATTTTTCTACCGGTTGTGCATGTTATAGTTATTAGGTTATGGTATGCTAACGTAATCCACCGTATACGGTGCAGTCGTACTGGAAGCTTTTTGTATACAAAAACGAAAAACGGAAGCCGAAAATAAGGTGATCCATCGTTTGTTAACGCGTCACGTGTCGCAGAGAGAGGACTTACAGCGGGTCAACCGGAACGAGGAATTAATTTGGATGGAAGGGCCAGCCGGAAATATTTCCGAAGGAAAGGAAATCGTTAATGAGGGCACACCTGCGTGAATTTCGACGCTACGCTAGCTGGCTACATTCCAAAAAACCGAAATCACGTGACGGTCTGTCTTGTCGCGTTGGTTTTCGCTTTTGAACTTCAGATTTCATGACAGATTGCGACCTGACCGCTTGACAGACGAGACACAATGGAATCTCTGTTATCCGAAGCCGTCACTGTCCAAACATTCTGTTATCTAAACCTTTTTCCCCCCCGACCCCCTTTCGCAACGTAACGATTTGTTTCCCCTATTCCGGGTGGAAAAAATACGGGGTGGACGACGGCGGAATTCACGGGAGGCAACTAAATTGGATGAAAAATTGAGGCCGAGCACCACTGATTGTGGGAACAAGAATCGAATAAAAATAAGGCTCGTCGATTAAGTTGCATTGGTGGATAATTGCGTCGAATTTTGGAATATCGTTTATCAATAATTTAGGTAATTATCAATATTTATGAAGAGGTTCGGGAGAAGAGATGCTATCGTGGATAAACGGCGCGATAAATATTACAAACTACGTTTGTTTTGTATTTCTCAAAAATCTGCAGGAAACTTTTATCATAAACTCTGTTCAAAATTTGTATATTTCTATTCCCATGTCGGAGGGAATATTCTCGTAGCTGTATTATTAATCTCCCACGAAGATAAACGAAAATTCTATTGTAACGACCCCTGCGAATTTTCACCCTGCATTTTCATGTCCACCGTTCCGCAAACAACGGAAAAGAAAAAACTTCGCCACGAGGAAAAACTTCGCTGCGATATTCTCGTTAAACATTCGCGCAGCCCCTCTCATACACCTCTGTGTAATCCAATTAGGTTTCAATTGAAACACGTTTCCACGAACGACGATCGCGATCAATTCACGCGGCACCTGCAGAGAAATCGTATGCAAACGGGACAGATTTAACCGCGACTATCTTAATTAGCGCGGTTAATAGAATTCGATGGTACCCGGCGACGTGTTAAGTGGGTAGTATCGATGAAACTCCGTTTAATAGAAAACCGGACGCAGTGATGTTAAGCGCTTCCGAGTCGACATATGGCTCCTTCGCGTTCCACGGAATCATCGAGATAACTTTCGTCGAATGAGCTTACGATGCTTCAATAAATCACTGGGATTTTTGTTCCATTCGATCGCGGTGCGCTGAATTTTCTCGCGTGCCCGTATTTATGCTTATCGACGCGCGGATGGACGATTCAATCGTGAAATATTATTCGAGCGCAATTAAGTCATCCGTTTTAAACATCTCAATCGAAGGATAATTATGGAAAATGAATTCGTTACGCGCGAAGATATCTTCCTGTAGATAGTGTTGACGATTTTTCTCTCTCTGTGAATTATATTATTAATGTACAATACGTGTATTTCGAAACGGATATTAGAATTCGTTCTCAGGAAATTCGCAGGCATTTCATTAAAACGCGAACTGCTCTGTTTCAGCGATGGCCGTCTCGTAGAAGGAGATCAGATATTGGCGATAGATGGACAACCACTAGACTCGAACATCTCTCATGAGCAGGCAATCTCGATTCTTCAAAAGGCACGTGGTCTGGTTGAATTGGTCGTAGCAAGAAGCGCCCAAGGTAATTTAAATCTCGATCTTTTTACTCCGTCGAAGTACTTCGAAGTTGTTTTTTGATTCGATTGGTTTTCTTTTTTTAATCATAAAATGCATTTACATTTTTCTTCGTTTCATTCGATCCTTCGATTCATTTCTTTTAATGTTTGAAAGATCCAAATTGCCGCCCCAATTTCTGTTATTCTGCACGCAAAAATATTTCACATAATTTCGCGGAATATAATAATAATGATAATGGTACGTGAAGTATATCGAATTTACGTGTGCAACGGGAGTTTACGTTAGTGCCGGGGTTGTAAATTTGTTGTTTCCTGATTAATGGCGAGGTCGCTTGGAAAATGGTAGATAATTGAACTATTTAGAAAATTACAAATATAATGTTCGATGGCCAAAGTATCGGTTGGCAAAAACTCTGAGGTTCGCGAAAGTTTCGAATGAATTCGCGACGCGAATACAACACGTTCGCCGTCCATTAAACCAAATTAACTGTGACTGCCGGCTGAAACTTTTGGCAAAACAACGCGGCAAACGAATTTACGCTATCCAACTTTTCGCAGGAAGCGTTCTATACGATTTCCTGTATTCTCAATTTAATTCCAATCAATGCCCTTTCATTTTTGTCTGCCTTAAATACGTAACCGGTGATTTGATTATCGGTAGAAAAAAGAATACGTTTCCGTTCGATTCGTTTCCCTTTCGCCGTCGAATCGCATTGATGGTCAAACAAAATCCAAATTCGAGGCGAATTAATCGAATCGCTCGATTCGACCGATCGGCGGTCTCAATATAAACAGAATTCGGTTGAACGGCGCAACTCGCCAGCGTGCTTTTAAGTAATTGAAGTGTTTCATGCCATTAACCAATTTACCTGGCTCCTTTTCGCTCCGTTTATGCCGACCTGTTTGAAATTGTTCGCTCCAGTCGCGACCAAACAAATAACGCCAACAGATCTGTCAAATTTTTAACTACTCTGCCTTTTCTTTCCCTACACGCGGATTCTGACGCGAAGACGTTGGGAGCTCTTTGCCGACGGATGAGTTGTCCGGAGCATCGAGTTCGACAGCGGCCGCGGGAGCAGGTGTGTCCATCATCGGCGGCGTTGTCGGCGTTACGAATCAGGCCAGCCCCGACAAGGATCAGTCGGTGTCAACGTCGTCTATCGTTACACCAGCACCGACCCCGAAGTCCAGTCAACCGACGAGCATCGCGTCGGGGACAACACCGACACCGACACCGCCGACCTCAACCCCGGTACCTGGAGGCCTCGTTGTCGAAAGGAGCCCATCCGCCGTCAGCGACGCCTCCAAGAGTGGCTCTGACATGGTGGTAAGCGTAACTGGCTTCTGACTCTTCTCGGGGATGGTTGCGCTTCTGTATAATGTATTTGCATTCTTGTCATTCCCGTTCTTTGGTCTTGTCTTATTTTAATTATTTTATATACATTCCATGGGGAACGTTCGAGTACACTTGCTGGTGTTTATATTTCTCTTTTGTTTAGAGAAATGGAATGAATTGGAATAGTCGTAACATTTTCTGAATTAATGTATTCGAATTGCTTACAGAGACTGTATTACGCAGACTGCGCGTTTGTAATTGTAAAGTTGTGCTTTACTTTGAGTAACCGGGAAATATTAAGGTCTGCAGTTTGCGATTTAAAGTGCGGAAGGCGAATGTGTTCGGTAGGCGTACTCAAACTGCCAGTTACTAATGGCAATCGTGCTTTTTTAGGAAACGACGGAGGAAAAAGAACGTGCTGAATATTCTGTTCTTTTTTTTGCCTGCTATCCGTTCTTGTTGTTCGATTTGTATTGTTATTTGGAACGCATGTCTCGTGGAATTTTTCGCCGAGTTTCGTTCGGCATTGCAGCGTGTATGTATTTTGTATCTTATTTGTACAGCCCGAGGCAGATGTCTTTTCTTTCGCATCTACTAAGGAAATGAGGTATACCGGAATTGTGAATGTCTCACTTAACACGTTTCCGATAGGACACGGGTAATCTCGTTTCCAGGCACGTGTTCACAATGTACCGATAATTGCGTTGAAACAATTTTTATCGTGACAGTGGAATGTGGCTCGCTCGATTAAAAAGTATCTCGGGCGATTCGACAAATGGCAGACATTCGAGGGTCGATCGTAAATTGCGATGAAACGAATTCGTGAAACGAGAACTGGTCGAATTTTTGACAAAAAAATGTACTTCCGCAAATGGTCCTCTTTTCCGCCAATGAAACTTGAAAGAAACCTCTTCGACGTTAGAACTGCGAAAGAAGATGTTTCGTGCTGGTCGACTGAATACGAACTCGAGCTGGTACGGGAAGAAAAACCAAACGAACAAATTGTTCGAAACAGAGGCTTCAATGATGCATTGAAATTACCCTCGCGCATAGTACGGTGAATAACACGGCGTAGCCAAAGCAAACTTCCTTTGACACGAACCCTGTACATCAGTTTATGTACCTGTGATGCATTGCCGTGACACGAAGTTCTCCAAACTCTCTGCAGGTACACTGGCAGCGCTCGTGAAAGAAATTTTTCAAACTGACTTGTTGCAACTTTTTTACTGCAATCTATAGTTCGTTTGCACGGCAATTATTCAGATTGTACAGGACATTTCCATTTAGCGACACAGGGAGTTGTAGCGCGATATATGCAAGGTAAATTTTTCGGAAAGTTGTTTAATCGCATAATTAGTTTCTCGCTTGAAACCAAAAAATGCAGCTCTAAAATTAAAAATTAAAAGTTAAAACTGTCCAAAAGGAAGAACGAATTGGCGAATTGTTTGGCAAACCAGTCTGTAATATCCCGGATTATTAGTTTCTTGTTTAGAAGTTGGGCGAACCGTTGGATATTGTTTAGCGGAAAAATGTAATTAATAACGGTCAGTTAGCTTTTGTTGGGGGACAGGTGGTTTCACATTGGCACAGTTCTAGCTACACCTTTGGTACACAAAGTTGGCCATTATTTATGACTTCATTGTAGATACATGAGAGATACCCAGTGACTAATTAGCTTGATTTTGTAACAGAGATGATGTGCCGTGTACAGAACGGAGCATGGTTTGTTTTAACGCGACAACGAAATATGTAATTATAGTTGTCAAATGATTAGGAATACAAGAAAACGATATTTACCCTCATTTGAATGTTCGCTGCAAAAATTATTATTGATCTAATTTTGTACAATGAATTGTTACGTTATCAGGTTGTGTTCTTTAAAGGTAGATCCACAGAAATAATTTTACTTGGTGGTTATCGCTATTATCACTTTTGCTAGTGTTACTGGTCGCTTTATATTATTTTCCCCATAATTATTGCTACTGTCTCCACATTTGCTACTATCTTCTTATCGCTGGAATCACTATCATTTTCACAATCGCTGTCGTTACTCCAACTCGAGTCTCCAGTATCATCGCTGAACCCATTCCGCGGAACCAAAGGTTTATTGCAGCCACGGTATCAGTTAATTCCGGAACTATCGTTGCGGAAGATTCAGTTGCTCGTTAATGCACGTGAATTAAGTCTCTGTTAGTTACATTTACGCTACTGTGTGTTGCGCGTTTTATTTTCCTCCTTCATTTAAATATAGAACGTTGCATGGCCACCTTGGCTGAGTAATTCTATCTAGACCTTGAGTCGTTTATTTATTAAAGAATTATAAACTGCCGAACCCTTTCGTTAGTAACTTTGCGCGATCAATATTTCGTTCAGGGTGAAATATAGTTGAATTGTTTTAATACGATACGTATTGACAGATAAAAGTTCACGACGATGGGGATAAATGTAATGCTCAATTGGGGACCAAAGGGTTGTAAAATAGTACTTTAATCCAGTGTCAACAATGTTTAAACATTGTATTTCATTTCGAATATTAACGACGCCACGAAATCGAATGAATAGATTCATACTTTCAGCATTGCGAATCTATTTTTTATTATTCCCATGAAGAATTACTCGTGAAAGCGGCTTATCAGAAAGTTTAATTGATACAAGATTTGTTTGTCAATGGAAGCGTTCTTATTTTCTTTCGCGTAATATAAAATTCTGTTGCGACCTTACTAAAAGTAAGAGGTACGTACTCGCACTTCCTAGACTAAAGTGACAATCCGTATATAGTATCGCATCTTCAGTTCCGTGAATACCAGTTAGTTCGTGACGATCTGAACAAACGTGCTCCGATTAACAGCGGGACAGATACCTGATAAACGTATAAAACATTACGATAAGAGATAGCTTCGGTGTGTGTTTGTCATGCACCAGCGTATAATCATGCTACCGTCTCAAAACTGATGGCTTAAATATCGTATTATTTGTTAGATAAAGATTCACCCAGACAGTTTAAGACTTAATACCGATGTTTAATGAAATGCACATCGTGTTCGTAAACATCGTCTTCGGTCTATGCTTGTGTTGGAGAACATTTCAGAATGCAAATTAATATATGTTAATGAACTTATTTCACGAATATCGTCGATTAAGGTTTATCGCGATGTTACACACAATGCCATTAATTCAGTGAACAGAGAAGAACGAGAAATCAAAGGAGTTTAGTTTAAGAATAACATACGATAAAAATCCATCAGGTGTTACAAATATGGTTGCGGACGTTTACAAACAATGAGGGACACCTGTTTTAGTGGGTTTATTCATTTTATTTTTCGTTTACGTTATCATCATTTTCTCCCTTGGTTTTCCTAGGGATTCTATTCTTTTCCTCATTTTATTTGCACTTATTTTTCTACACGGCGAAATGACGATATTTTAACCCTTTGAAATAATTAAAATCATTTTATTAGTAAGAAAAAATTGTCCGTTTCTAGGAATATTGGCGCATATTATTGAATGAAGATAAACGTAAGATTAGATCGATTCATTTCAACGACGATTCGTTTGTCTTGTGTACGGTTACAATTCTTTCGATCTTCTATGCAGTTTTTCAATCCTGTAAGATTTCCTCGTTACAGGGAGCTCTCGAATGAATGTTCGATTACTAAACCGTTTTAAGACAATTAAATTAAAGCAATCGTTTTATTATCGCGGCCCCATTACTCTTCATACCTTGATAAATTAACTGAACTTGAATAGTCACTCGGAGCGACATCATCTAGAATCGATAAGCGAGTAATATCTGCGCAAGAATCCTATACGACATTACGTGACGCGAGCCTTCATCCCTGACGCTCGAGCATGAAAATATTGCGAAAACACGGATGATAAAGTTCACTGAAAAAAGGAACAAAGAACGGGAAGACGGGGAAGATAATTCATATTCTCTTCGGTTTTATCTTGCAACACTGAAAATTGCAATACTGCACACAACGATTCCCCGTCTATTCTCAGATATCTGAAAATATAATTAAACAAAAAAAAAACACTCACCCCTTCAAACATTACCCTGCGAAGCCTTCTTCAGAAAATATTCCGTCAATGGATCAGCCACCGTTCACCAGGTTACTTTAACCCAATTCCACGACCTCTCCGCCCAGCTCGTCTTACCCGGTCATCTCCCCGAAAAAAAATCGCCATATTTACCGACACAAGATCCTCGGGGGGTGAAAAGCTGCAAGCCTCTCGTCCGTCTCTCTAAGGTTAACGATATTCTTCGCGTCAATGGTATCATCCGTGCGAACGTTGTTTCGGCAAACAGCGGAGGCCCGTAATGCCCCTGTCTGGCTCGTGTTTCGTCGACGAAAGTACGCCCTCTCGACGTCGAGGAGACGTCGTTCTTCTTCCCGGCTTCTTTGGCGTCGCCCTCGAACGATCGAGCACCGTTCGAGGTGTAAAACAGAAAAGAACGAGGGAAACGAATTCCGTAACGTTGCGACAAAACTACGATCGAGCGTCTTCTCAATCAGCGTTATTTGAATTGTTTGAAATACTCCACCGACATTCTTGTTTCTCCTTCTGTTTGGAAGTATGGTCTTGTTGCGATAAGTAACCCTTTTCGTTACTGTGCACGCGGTATACGTTCGCGGACATTGGTGAATCGTTTGGTAAGATAGCACGTCAATTGCCTCTCCATTAATGTAGCATCGTTTTAACAAGTCGAATCTTTAATATAAATTCGGTTTCATTTAATTACATTGGTTTCGCGTAAATCGATTGCATCCCAAGGAACTGACACGCTGCCCTGCCTTCCATTCAGTTCACTATTCTACTTTGTGGCCATTTTTATTCCCTTGCTTCTATTATAGCCGACGATTCCTTTCGTGGCACGATTGTCGACTGGTACGATTGCGATAAAAACGGAGTTATCGACGAGACGTTCCGCCGTTCGACTCGAAAATCGTGGTTCGATGATTTGTTTTCTTACCCCGGTGTTCGGGAAAGACCGGTCGAATTTTCGCGGATGTTCACCCCGATTGATGGATGTCGTCGACGGGGTTCCTTTGCGGAATCTGTGACAACTCCGGCCCTCTGTGTACTTTGTTCGTCATGCTTTCTATACGTCGGTTTACTGTGCTGCGCTTGTCGAACTGCTGCCTTACAATTTTCTGCTCCCCCTTCTGCCTCGGTCGTGTTCTTGAAACGAGCAGCGCGTACTCGCGAAAGGCGAACGTTACAGAATTGCGTGGCTAGTTCACGGACAGCGAAGTTTTACAAATCGATGTCGGGGGGATTCGAGAAAGTTGCAGTTGATGTGCGAGATGCGCAAAGTTTTCCGAGACACCGTGCGCCTTTTTCTCCGCCGTGTTTCAGACTAATGGAGGAATTATGCAAGATCTTTACGCCAGGTGGAATCGTTGTTCAAGGAGATATAGTTTATCAAATAATTCGTACGTATTAACAGTAACTCGTGGCGCAGATATCCGACCGAATTGTAAGAAAAGTTATCGCGTTGCTGTTCAATTCGCACGACATGTACGCGCGTGCAACGTTAATTTGCAAGCGTGAAACTGTGCACGGGAGATTTCTCGTGAACCCTCTACTGTGCGGTTCTAGCGAGCTGAAATCATCGAGCCCGAGAACGAATAATTTGTCCGACGTGAACGGTACTTAAACCGGGAGTAATTGGTCCAGGATCAATAAGGCCAGCTCTTCGGGCCATTTTTCTAGGCGGCCGCGATTTTTCCCCCGTCAAATTAAGCCAAGAATCTGGAGTCCAGTTTAATAGAGTGCAAATATGCACGGTGTCGCAGTAAAACTCGATTTTCTGCTCTAATAACGCAGGGGATTCGGTGCGCCCGTTACACGAACACGAGAAATAAAGACGCTAATTACGACAGATTGTCTCGTTATACGTCTTATTACGGCGCAGTTTCATTTCCAGGATAATTGCGCTACCGCTGGCACGTCGAATGTTAAGCACGAAAATAGAAAAATGCGGCGACGAGTTGAATAGCTCAAATAAATTAAAGCAACCGTTAGGGAAAGAGTTTCGGCTTGTATGTAAGACAGAAGTCAGCAGCTGTTAAATTATTTCTCTTTTTTATCCAAATTACATATATACCCTTTGCATCTATTTTAAAGCTGATACTAATAAGGATGATTATTATATTTCAATTTTCTCCGAGCAAGAAGCTTCGATATTTGAAGGGAAGTTATTTTTGAAGGAACGCTTTTTCCATTGCATTGCACGCGTCGTAATTAAAGTTTTCAACGTGCTTCACTTGACTTACTTACATTCGTCCATGATGCGTTTGGTATTTAAAAAAAGAAGAGAAAACCTTGAGTGCAAAAGAATACAAACTTCTTTCGGAAAATCGTCTTAGTTCGTTCCCGTTTCGAAACGCTTTTCAATCATTTGCCCAGGCAGAACAAAGGGCGCGAGTTAGAAAAGTCGAATTGAATGGTGGAGTTTGCTACGACGTGAAATAAAAGGAAGCTCCGTATTTTGCCTTGCCCGATAAGGCTCCTTTGACCGGGACCAAGTTGAATAAACTCGTCTGGAAGTTCCTCACCCAGCCGATAAGTCGGAATTCAATTATCCGAATGGGTCGAATTCGTGTCGAATTCGTAGCTGCTTACGCGACGCAAATCGGTAATCGGAAGACGGATGCAATCGAACTGTCCTCAATCACCCATAGAGGCGTGCGTGAATCGCAGAAGACGTAGAGATTAAAATTTTCCATGCATCGCTTTGTTCAACCCTTCGAATTGAATACAAGGCACCCCAAACTGAGCGGACGTACTAAATACATGAATATAATCGAATTTATAGAATATTCAAGTTAGATATTCATCGATTATTATTACAAGTTCCCCGAACTTTGTTATATAATAAAACGTTTCTGTCTAATAAATACAGGGAATAATAATCAAATTGCCGAAACGACCGCATAATAATTCGTTTAACAATAAAAAGAATTGTCTATTGAAAAAGTTGAAAATCTTGAAACGACAGCATCGTAACGTTTAAGAAACTACTTGCCACGGCTTGTTGCAGTTAATAATACACCGTAGACAGATTATCAATGATTATCAATAAATGTGCGCGGTTTCGAGGGAAGCCCTCTATCTTTTTCACGCAGACGGCCGTAACCGGCCAAGTACAATACATATACATCACTTGGGAGCACAGTTCCATCAAAGTCGCCGCGGTGCAAGCTCACCCCAAAGATCCGATCCCCCATGCAGGAAGGGAAAAATCGATTCCTCCGGAATTCTTAGGCCGGCGGACTTCCCCAACAGGAATAAAGGAGGGAAAGCAATAAGCCAACGACTCGTAAAGCGTTTTTTTTCTTCTTCTCCCCCCCCTCATCTTTTTTCGTCTTTTTCCTACGATAATGAGAACTGGAGCCTAGCGGTCCTAGCAATCGGACAAGAAATGGCACGGTCGATATGAACGAAAAAAGAGCAGTCCCCGTTCCCCCGTTTCCTTGGCCGTTTTCTGTCCGTTTCGGAATGTAGTTCGCTCGAACGCCGAAACCATTGTCGGCCGTTGTGATTTCACGAACGACCGTTCAATATGACGTTTCGAATATTAACGAGGCCGTCGTCCGACGAGACATTGTCAATTTCAACGGCGTCGTTCACTCTGCACAGGTGCGCGCCGGTGAATCGCCGTGTCGATTGGAGCACGGCCCGTTTCTATGCACGCTCGTTTCGAAACCGCAATTTCGCGTTCGCTTATTATGAAACGTAAATGGTATTAATCGACGTTGATGGCCCGTTTCGTTTCGAGCGGGACGAATTCGCGTGCCGCTGCACGATTGCACGTGTGGTATTAATGCATTATGGGGATTGCATGTATGGGGTTGATTGGGGCTATTGGACGGAGGGGTGGTATTTAATAAATGTGATGTCTTGATATGGTTGATTGCGGTGGGGGTATTCCTGCGGTCGGTTTACCGGTCGACGAAGTACAACATAATAATCATAATAATAATCGCTAGATTTTGTTTGATTTGTTTGATACTGTTTTGGTACGCGACGTTATTGGATAGATGTGTAGTATTTTATTCGCTTCGTTTGCATTATGAATTTCGGAAGAATTCTTGTTGTAACATATTTTTCGGAATTTCTCTAATTTCTCCACGACTTGCGGATTATTTATTAATTTCAGTCATATTCGCAGCCGCGTGGCAGAAAACAATTGAATCCTTAGAATAATGTATTTAATATTGTCAAACAACGTTTAACCAATTCGAGCCGTTTGATAAGAACATTAACCATTTCATTTAAAAGTCGAACGATTGCGTAGAATAGGATTTTTGATCAGTTTAATGGAATAATTTGTCGCGCCACTTGGTATTATCGTGTTCCCATCTCATTCTTGGCATTTTGATACGCAACGTTGCAAACACTTTACGCGCACAGAGTGATGCTCGTTCAAAGCGATTATTGGCATCGCGACGTTATGAAATTCATTCAATTATCGGCTCAAAGGGGGCCCCACTTGGCTTGGCCGAAGTTATTGGTTTCTTTCGTGTAACTTTGTTATCGGTGTCAGCAGTAATTAACGCCTCAATTCGGTATTTATCCCCCGATATTGGTTTCCAGTAATTCGATAGAGTTTCTTGTACACCAACTCTATCGAAAGGATCGAACAATGAAAGTTAATTTCCAGTATCATCAAGTATACGAAGAATAATAATTTATCAATGATCATGCACAAAAACTAATGCAGGGAAAAACTTAACAGAGATTCAGACCGAAGTCCCAAAATAGTTCAATGAACAATCACTCTATTTCGAACGGAGAAATACCATGCTAGACGATAAATTTCTATTCGAAGTTAGATACAGAGAATTTGAAATTTCAAAGTATCGGTATACGTGAAACAAACGATTTTTCGTCATTTCTGTAATGTATCATTAGAATTTTTCTGCAACAGTATTCGTACCTGTCTCGCGTCGTATTTTTCCTCGCGAACGTATCCGCACCCTTTATCTCGCTTTTAACGATAAGCACACTTTCCATTCTATTAACCTTGCTCGCCTTTCCATTGATTATTCCGCCTTAAAGTCTCGCGATTAAGAGAAGCGCAACATCGCCAGGGGAGAAATTTTATTGCCGGTGTAACTTCCTATCCGGCTCGCAGCTATATTTTTCTTTGTTTAACTTTCTCTAATAAAGTCGATCGTTCAAAGAATCGTCTGCAATGGAAAAGAGGTGGAAAGGGCAAAGAGGAAGAAAAGAGGAGTGCTCTCTTGAAAGGAAGCAATCTATCGGAAACTTCAGAATTCCCGAAGTACATTCGTTCGCCTTGAGAAAAGGGGGTTTGTTCGCACATATAAATTGTTTAAATATCCCGCGGTTAATGCAACGAGGCTATTATACACGCGATAACAGGACCGAGGAGAGCACTGTAACTTAATATGTTTAATAATTGGATCGTCGATGCGAAACAGAGGTGGACAAGGTGGGACGAAGCAATCTTCCCCTCCCGTTAAATTGATTAGTAGGAGTTGTTACAGACTTTCGGTGGAAGTTAAATGAAGGCGGTGAGGCTATGCTGCGCGGTTCCGAAAAAGTTCTCACGATCATCGCTCTTTCTTAATTGAAACGACGAAAGTTCGCGACGTAAGGGGATGATTTATCGTAGCGATAAAATTCGATGCTAATTCTGTTTTGTCCGCGGATAAACTCGCGACGACGGAAACCTGCAACCCCTTGCGTACACACGACGTAGCGTGCGAGTATTCTGCTTTTAGACAAGTATTTTCTGTTCGCGTAATACAGGAGGATAGACGTTACCGATCGATGGAGAGTTTCACAATAACCCCCGGCTACGAATTTCCTCGTAGACGACAGTGCATCAAGTTCATCTTTACATTTTTCTTTGCAACTTTATCGTGTCGTCTTATCCACCGGGGATATACGTATGCGCCTCGGGGTACAGAGCTCAGGAATGGGGGAAAAGAGGATAGTGTTTTCATGCAAACTCATATGGGCCTTTTTTTCCAACGCATATAGAGTTCGTCCGGTCCTTAAAAAAAATATTACAGTTTCAGGGAATTCAATTTTTCTATCGACCAACTAACTTAATTAACTTATTTAACTTATTTAACTTGTACTGTGTACGATAATTGATTTCTCACGCGCGATTCATTGTATTTTCCTTGTTCCAGCTGAACACGGAATGGGCGCAAGTTGAAGTTATAAATCTGATCAACGATGGCAGTGGTCTTGGATTCGGAATCGTCGGCGGACGCAGCACCGGTGTCGTCGTCAAAACGATACTTCCGGGAGGTGTTGCCGATCGGGTGAGTTCGTTAAAAATATTCCGTTTCAATTCGATCAACGGAAACATTGACACCGTTTGAGCGCAATGAACAAATGGATAACGAATCTTGACAAAGTTCGGGGCGAAATATCGTAGAAATTAATGCTTCTACCTTTTATCCAACAAGTGTTTACATGTATTTCGTGGAAAATTTCATTTTTATTTATCCAAGATTACCAGCTCGTGTGAGTCTCGTTCCTTTCTAAATAAACTTTTTGCAGGATAAGAAAATATTCGAAGGTCGCGTGCAAATGGTAAAGGAATGTGTACGGCACTTGTTATCATTTAATAACAATTTATTTTCTTCTTGTTTTTTTAGCGAAAGAATGTGTCTCGACTAAATATTCCTCGGACATTTCGTTACTGCGTACACTCGCTCCAACCCTTTTCTCTGTTATTCTCCCCCCCTTTTTATTAGTCCAGCTAGAGGTGCAAATCGAATTACGGGAGAACACCCTGCACGAAATCCGGAAATCCTTCATCCCTACCCAGAGATCCGTCAGTGATAAAGAAAGGCGAAAAGAAATGTCCCGAAATAAGCGAGGCGTAGAAATCTGGTCGCGTTCGACTCGCGAATTAAACGTGGTCCGTTCGTTGCACAAATTGCAGGACAATCGGCTGCAGAGCGGGGACCATATATTGCAAATCGGAGATGTCAATCTGCGGGGAATGGGAAGTGAACAGGTTGCGGCGGTTTTGCGACAATCCGGCACACATGTGCGCCTCGTTGTTGCACGACCTGTGGAGCCAACATCGCCAGATTACCAGGTATTGCGCGAATATATTTCGCGGCATCACCGACGGGATTGTAACGATCACGACGAACGTGGAGTTGTAAAGTATTGTAGAACGTTGAAATTAATTTGGAAGGGCTGGGGTTCGTAGAGTTTCTTTTTATGAATGCAATTGTTGCTTAACGAAGGGAGCAAGTAAATCGTTCTAGAGATTTATAGTAACGCGGTCTCTTTGAAGCCTCGGTTATTAGACGAACTTGGTACGAATCCCTCGACAAAAAATGTTGAACCTTCAGAATGCGAGAATTTAATAATAAACCGGTCGAATTTTCAACCGAAAATTTGATGCCTCGACATGGTCGATGCAAGTCAATTGAAATCTCGCCCTGAAAACAAGCACGCAATAAATTAAATATAACGATGATATTCATATTACAAAGTGTGCCTTCACGCGTTGTCAATCCCACAGTTTTTAGATTCGCCGTAATTGAACGTCAGCCCACCTCTACGTTAAAGAGCTAAATATCTCGTCCGTAAGCTAGCACTCGTAGAAATCGATCGGGATCGTTCAATTCCAAAGTTGGCCCCGCGAATCGCCCCCGATTCAACGTTCGAGCCGGGGATTCCAATCGACTCTGCGTTACAGGCACTCGGCAGCCACGCTCCGATCGTGCCAACGAAGATTCTGGGTGACCCCGACGAGCTTGACCGTCACCTGGTCCACAGCGTACCGGAGACGTACAACATGCGCCACGTACAACCCGACAACACCTACGACAATGGCTACATGTACTCTCAGGAATCCGACGTCGAAATGCACGTGAGTGTGTCGAACAATTCCGCGATCCAATCCTTCGATCGTCCGACGTTAGTCCTGAATCAACTTTCTTGCCTCCGCGAATGCGATCAACGATGTGCGCGACGATTGAAACGAGGATCGACGGGTCTCGCGTTGCTCGTTGCTAAACGAAACCAAGTGCAAAACATATTTCCTGCAGAACACTGGGAAATCTAGTTCACCCTCGTTGACGAGGGTGAATATTGACAATTCGGAAGACTTGTTCAAAAATATTTCACGCTTCTTCCCCCCGTCGCACCGCGTTAACTCGTAATTAAAAAATCGCGAGCAACGCGTCGTTCGGAAATCGTCGATCCAAGCTGGATCGCGTTTCGCGGTTCACTATGTGCCAATCGTGCATTATTCTCCCTCGAGCATCCCCCTTGTTTCTTTGCTGCGCCTCGTATTTGCTTATCGTTTGACGGTCACCGCGTCCCTGTTATTATCTTGAAAGGACGGTTGTTTGCTAGGCGAGGCCAGGTCTGATCATGGACGTAGTCCGCAATCCCATGCCAATTGGAGCGATGCCAGTGATACCGGCGGTTCCGGTGCAGATGCCGGAGCTACCGGTGCTCACCATGGACACCATTGACGTTAATTCACTGCCAGAAATGGAACGATTCACTGTCGAGCTCAAGAAGGACATTTACGGGCTTGGTATCACCATCGCTGGATACGTGTGCGAGAAAGGTATACACAATCGTTTCGCGGTGGACGAAGCGTTTGCGCGGCCCGTTTGTCTCGGCCGAATTTATGTTTAACGGGTAAAGGTGAATAGCAAACGGTCGCCAGAAATATTTTCGATCGAACGGGGGGCTGTGCAAATGTAATTTCGACGAGATTTCACGCGGCGCGAATAGTAATCGCGGGTTTGGTTGTAATACGAGCTAAACGATTTTAATATTGCAACAATTTTCGTGTTGGAACGGTTTGTTATCTTACAGAAATATCGATGTTTCGTGTTAAATTTATGATAATATTTATGAGCTTCTGTTCGCACATTTTTTTTAGTACATTTATGGAGGGGTGAATTGTCCTGGATTGAATAATGAGTTAAACGTAGTATAGATTAACATTTTCATACATAACCGTGATATTTATATTATTTTAAAGGTTCGTACTGATTTGTTTGTTAATGCCCATCAAATCAATTTATTTCTAAGGGAAACTGGCCCCTTTCAAAATAAGTGCGCTAATAAATAGTGACCGTCGTTCCAATCGTAACAGATGCGATTTAATTCGATTGTTCCAACGATCCGATTACAGAGGAGCTGTCCGGCATTTTCGTGAAGAGCATCAGCGAGGGCAGCGCTGCCGATTTGAGCAACAAGATTCAAATAAACGACAGAATAGTCGAGGTGGACGGCCATTCCCTGCAGGGTTACTCGAATCACGAGGCCGTCGAGGTGTTAAGGCGTACCGGGCAAACAGTAGTTCTATGCCTGGAAAGATATCTGCGTGGACCAAAATACGATCAGCTTCAGCAGGCGATCGCAGCTAGTGAACTGAGACCACCTCAACCGAGTTCACCGTCGATCACCAGTCTACCAAGCTTCCCGATCAGCGCTGTGAGTTACAATTATTACGACACCTCCGCCGAGGAAAGATAATCCGAACGATAGTTACGGGACCGAATATTAATATACGATCATTGGAAATTGTTTGCAAGCTATCGGAAATTATTGCTGCATTTATAGTAATAAACGAGCTAAAGAATTAATAGGAATGGAAGTTAGTTATATTAACGTAGCATAATTATATTATACGCAAATTACAGTTTTAACCCAGATAAATACAGTTCTTTGCGTAAGAAACGTTCAACAATAATGTTTCATAATTTTACCGAAGCAAACTTGAGAATATTAATTAAAAACAGAGGAATTATCTTACTTTTGACTGGCGTATCCATTGTGCGCATAGTTTCCGGCATATCTAACGCGACCGAACGAACTCCCATGCAACCGCGTATCAAATGAATCGTGGATGGTAAATCGATGGTAAACGGCGTTAAGATTAAACGCAATACCGGCAGCGTGTAGGACGTACATGAAATAGCGTTGCGCCAGTTTCTCGTATCGGCTCGATAGTAAGTTCGAGCGTAACTGTTGACTGTAACGCGTTTAATTGCCCCGTTACAGGACGGGGAAACAACTACCGAAATAGAACCGGAAGGGGAGTCGCATACAACTGTGGACAGCGCGGTCCTCCAAGAGGGTGAACGCGAAAGAGCCACGGAGGAATTAGATGACGCCGCCAACGTTGAAGCTCTGCTGAGCGACCCATCCAGCGAGCTTACGCCGCAAATTCGAGGCGCCATTAAAGCAAAGTGGCAGAAGATCGTTGGACCGGACACGGAAATTGTGGTACGTGATCCTTCAGATTAGTACCAATGGAACGACGCGCTCCGTTCACGAGTGTCGACGTTTTTAATTTGACCCGTTTCGCGCCGAATCGAGCTGCCCGAATTCTCTAAACTCGTATCAATTTATCTGGCCGTGAATGCAGAACTCTATCGCGAGAATTTTTTCCCGCATTGAAGATCGAATTCTGATTAATATATTTAAATCCCTCCTTTCTGTACAAAAATATTGGAGGCAATATCAAGGGGAACTCGGTTAAACAATGATATGTTGCGTGTCAATTTTATCTACCGTGTTTGAAATAGTTAATTATCATAATTTGTATGTATGTATATAAGTAATTTATTTATTTATATTACACTGCACGTATTTAACTATGAATAAGGTGCGAACGATCGTTTCATTTCGTGCGATGACATTTGTTGGATCAGTTTGATAAGAGGAAGACTTTTTTCTATCGGTTCTCGACAGGTTGCGCAGCTGAAGAAATTTGCGGAAGGCAGCGGTCTTGGAATAAGCTTGGAGGGGACAGTGGACGTGGAGAACGGGCAGGAAGTGAGGCCCCATCATTACATACGATCGATCCTTCCGGAAGGGCCTGTAGGACAGAATGGAACGCTGCGTTCTGGGGACGAATTGCTGGAGGTAATGAGACACTTTAGTTACTAACTTGAAGAAGATCCTGTTTCCTTTAAACGCAATTAAACCGGAGGATTAACACCTCTGGCGTGACGTCACGTGATTCAGTAAACTTCAAGTATCATGTTAGTACACTGTATCCAATAATTTCATTTTATTCACCGCTTCACGCGACGCCTAATATATATTATTTAAAACACTTTTTTTAACGAATAACATTGGTCGCGTGATTTTAAAACAAATAAATTTACAGTACTTAATTAAATATAATCATTTATATACTTGAAGATATTTTCTGTTTAAGTGTTAAAGGTAATTTTACGATACTGTGTAGCTCGTGGTTGGAAGATCACGGGAACAAACACAATAACGGTTGATACAGCTTCCTAAGCTCAGTAGCTTAGTACGAACAGGGTACACTGTCCTAGATAATCACTCGACTAAGCGATAATTGTGTCTAATACCGCTTAACTTCGATAATTAGACAAGAATCACTGCCTTGTGGCCAGTGGAACCGTGAAACTAACGGCGCACATGTGTACGTCAGCTTCTGAATATTCTCGCGACGCTGCACACACATCCGCGGGCAAAATATTTAAAGATCGCGTTCGAAGCAAGTGGAAAAGATCGAACGTGGAATATCCTCGCTGCTCGGAAATCCTCCCAAAAAATCCCAAGAGTATCGTCATCAAATTAAATACTAAATACCAAATATCAATACCAATATTAAATACCAATAATACCAAAAAACATCCAGAGCTATAATAGATATGTATAATAGATAATAGATAATAGATATAACGGATATACAGCTGCAACAGAATGAATTATCAGCGGAGCAAAGTGCAGCGCGACTTCCATCCACTGAAAGATTGAACATTTTCATTTCGGCAGGTGAACGGATATCGATTGCTCGGTATCAATCACATGGAAGTAGTCAGCGTGCTGAAAGAATTACCCATACACGTTCGAATGGTTTGCGGGCGTAACATCGCATCCCAGGATCCTCTGTGTCCTATCGATACCGCTCAACATCAGGCCGCGTTCCAGACCAGAGTAAGAGATCCGGCAATGTTTCGAATCTAACGCGGCCGCCACGATCGCACGAATCAGCAATTCATGGTTAATCAGCCGAGGCGTGTTTCATAGAGCATCCTTGGCGGGTCGCTGCAGAACTTGTTGCCGACGATGGATCGTCTGGTGAAAGCGAAGTCGGATGGTTCGTTGGCGTCGACGACGACCACAGCCACGGTGACGGACGCGAGCTTGAACAAGATGAAGTCACGGTCTCTGGAACCGTTGACCGGCTTGGCGATGTGGAGCTCCGAGCCGCAGATCATCGAATTGGTAAAGGGAGAACGGGGCCTTGGGTTCTCCATTTTGGATTATCAGGTATGGAGGGACGGGATCATTTCGCTGAACATTCGTCGCGTCTATACGCGAATAATTTGAACGCGATCGGCGCAGGCAACGAATTCTATGGTATCCATCAATGGTAACTCGATTAACACGGCGAATAATCTTAGTCGATCCTAATTTTATTTTAATCTTATTGTTGTATTAAATTTCACTTGACGAGGTAGCATTTGTATGATCGTAACGACAATGAAATACCAGTGATCGCAATGTCTATTACGATAGAAGAATTGCTGCTCTTTAGTAGCAGTGTATTCGATTTGTCAGCGAAGCATTCGACCGCGTTAGACACTCAAGTGAATCTCGCGGAAAATTATGTACCGGTCGAAACAGAAGTAACTCTCGATCTATTTTTAACGACTTACGAAACATTACTTTTAATCATTTATTACGAAATAACTGGCCGGTAAGCGAATAAAGGTTCCCCGATCATTTCGGTCGACCATGTGCACTTTCGTGAACAACTGTACATAATAATTCAACTACCCTGTCCAATTCCTCCCCCAATGCATACCCCCTGCTTAATACCCCAGATTCCGTTTCCCCTAATTCTCCGTTCGAAGTCACGCGTAAAAACGTTCCCTCGTCCCTCGCAAGCTAACCCGCAGCGGAAGTTTCTACCGCCCCATCTCTTATTTCCTTCGTCCCCCAGGAACCACCCTCGCTAACATCATCGCGCCGTCGTTTCTCCTGTTCCAGGATCCAATGAACCCCAACGAGACTGTGATAGTAATAAGATCGCTGGTGCCCGGGGGCGTGGCTCAAGTGGACGGTCAACTTATACCCGGCGATCGTCTTCTGTTCGTCAACGATATAGCGCTGGAGAACGCGACCCTGGACCAGGCGGTGCAGGCGTTGAAGGGCGCCCCCAAAGGCACCGTTCGTATCGGTGTGGCCAAACCGTTGCCCATTCCAGACAGTATTGTCCAGGTGAGCGAGCAGGAGGATCGAATCGAACCGATCATCGATAGGGATAACGAGACGGCCACGTGCTCGATCATGGATAGCCATAAACAGAGGCGAGAATATTTTAGGGAGCGTAAAGTGAACGTGATCGAGCCACCGCATCATATGGATTTGATCGAGGGATTGAAGCACCAGCACAATCTCGTCAAATCCGAAAGCTTTTAGAGGACGACGATTATCGATGATAATATCGATACATACGTACAACGATGCATATTTAGATACAGTTGGAGACGAAATTAAGCAGACAAATGATCGTTTCAAGAAAATCGATTCGCGACTTGATGGAAATACAGCGGTATTTGACGCGAGGCTCGAACAGAAATATCGATGCGAAGCGACAGTTATCGCACCTTATGTTCACGCGGTACATTGCTGGTTTGAACATTCCAAAATGGAATTTCTTGTTTATACCCAGAAGTTCGTTTGCGTTTCATTTATATAGTACCGCTTTTTATTACAGGGAATGTAATGACAATTTCTGCTATTTGCCTGATTAATTTCTTTTTGTCTCCGATTGTATGTAAGTTCGATGCGAGAACAAAAAGAACAAGACAAAAAAAAAAACGCAAATCCGGTTTTTGTCGAACCTCGTTGCTCGTTTCACGAAGAAACTATTCAGCCTCTGTTTCGCGTGTCTCGACTGTGAAATCCCCCTTACCGCGAATCGCGTGTCTTCGAGACGATCGACTTCTCAAGCGAAGTTCGTTCGCGTGTAAATCGATCGGTTGGATGTGTTCGTTTCTTTTTCCACGTGATTTTTTTTCTTCATTCCCTTGCAATTTTTCTGTTGATCCCTTGGAACTCGGATCGAAGAAGAAGCTTGAAGGTTCCTCGACAGGGTCGTTCGCGTTTTTAGGATCCGTCCAACAGCGACCTCGGACGCCGTGCGAGTCGCGTGACCAGAAATCTGTTGATCGGCGATATTTTCATGAAACAGACACATTTCCATTGGGCACAATCGACGCGGCTACGGTCGGCATTTCGAGCAGTACTTAATTCGATATCGATCAACGTTCGCATGCACAAGTGCCTCTAATTTGTTTACAGTTGACGCGCAACGTTGACGCGCGGTTTCAACAGAGAATTTTGTTCGATTGTTTCGTTGAATTCGAGAAATCTAGAAAAGTGAGACCACCTGTTTTTTCATACAATGTATATGAATATACTGGGAAACAGATTTTTAACGGCGAGCTGCGTGAACTCGTCTCTCGAGGCTTCTCTTCTTTTAAGCTTCCAGTGTCTCGAGTTTACAGATCCTTATCGTTCACGATACTGCAGTCGCGCAATTTTATACACAATCGCGGCGTAAATTAATGATTCTCTTTTTGTTTTAGAAAGATAGATAGGACTGCGAATTATTGACCAGCGTAAAGCACATTTACGCGGCTAGTTGCCTTTGATAGGATTATATGCACAAGTGGTAGATTTTCGCGATGAAAATTTACCTTCACCTAGGATACATTGCGGCAATTGAATACAGACGATAAATGGCAAGTTACGATTGCAACGAATATTTGCATTTTCGATTAAACGTTTTATATCGTGTATGAATTATAAATAATAAATAGGGTGCCGTGCAGGTTCTTTTTTTTTTATTTTGTTTATCATCATCCATCCGAAACCCCGACTCCTGATCCTGTTTCTCTTACGTTCTGTGTTAATTCATTTACTCGACGTTCACTGTTATTTTAACGATTGTTTCCTTTTGTTTCTGTGGACCTTTGTGTTATTTCATTTACATTTCTGTTATTATGTTTCTATCCGTCGAGGTGTGTATAGGGTGACCAACGTGCTTGCATGTAGTCGACTCTGAAAACTTGTCGGGTTTGTTTTTTGGTACAGGTAATGAATAAATTTGTTATTTGCTAAATCGTTTTTACATGTTCAAATATAAATTGAATAAGGCAATGCTCGGACTCTTATAATTAATCGCATAATTGCTGAAATCGTTTTTGAAGAAATACGATAAATAAATGGAAGGAGTATTAATGTAACTGAATTTCTTTAGATCTGTAGTCGTGTTGCTCAAGGAAGAAAACCAATACTCCACGTTCATTTTCTGCTAATGGATTTTCTTTCGCGCTGTTAAGTTGAAAAGCGAGTAGTCCTCGGACACTTTGTTCGGTGAAAAAGAAGACACGAGTACGAACGTCGATGGTAAAGCCCAAGCGCGTGATTCGAAACTTTTTGCAACACTTGCGAGTTAATTCTCCACCTTGAAACTTGTTTCGAACGCGATACGTTTTTATTCCCTTTTCCGACTTTCTTTCTAATGAAACGTACTATTTTAAACCAATGAATTATCAACAGGGCAATTGAAAAGATCAAACTGACAAAATTGAAAGCAATTAACCGAACGAATTGTAAATCGAAGATTTTCGCAGTTCCACGAAAAAGAATCGTTTTCAACGCAGTCAATTCGAAGATCAACCTTCGAATTGCATGTTTAATTTGTTACGCACGATTATACGAGCGAACAATTACTGAAATTATTTACCATTCCAAGCATAATAATTTTTGTTCCATCACCTGTAAATACTTAATTTACGTTGTGCGATTGATTCCATTTGCATCGTTGCAACGCGCCCGTTCGCGAATACATGACCGACGTTATTCAAAATTTCGAAATTCGTGTGACACCCGCCAGGGATAACGAGCGATAAATCCTGATCACGTTGAAGAAAACGAGCGTGTACCTTATCGTCGTGGTTGCTTGGACCACCAAGGTTCGTGTTATCGATCGCGAAAACGAAGACTCTTAGTCTGCGGCTATGCTCGGATAACGAAGTTATCGGAGCACAGTAAATCGTTGTCAAGAAGTGAGGAAAAAAGGGAAAGAGATTATAGAAGAAAAGTCGTGACGAGTGTGCAGATCACTGTGTCGGCAGAGGGAAAACGGACAAATTAAATGGACAAACATGAACGATAAGAGATATATGAACGAAAGAAAAGAAAAAAGTAACGTGCATGTGAAGAAAAATGGGTTGGCGTGACAAAACAAAAAAAATATATATATATAAATAAAAGTAAGAAGGACAATTATTATTCAGTATAGTTGTGGAATTACCGCGGATGGGTTTGTAGAATGACCAACCATCGAGACTCTGCTAAGTAAGTACTGAACAAAACGATTGTAATAGTGAATGAAAGTTGCCTGGTAGAGTAGCTGAACAAAACGAACGGATATATTAATTATATTTTGCATACGATTGACTCTTGTCTCACTGTCCTTCGATCCAGGCTCGCCTGGTACACGCGTGCACACGCCACACGAAATACGCATACACATCCACGTGTATACATACAGGATCTAACTGTAACGATCTTTAACATTTGTTTTCCCTTTTTCTTTTATTTCTCCTTGGTTTCTTCTTTTCGTTTCTTACAATTAGACAATTTCAGGTCGTTTCCGTATCTTCGTTATTTGTCAGTTTCGTCGTTAAGTTATGTTGTGTATTTGCCATTTGCTCAGCGATTAGGATAGGGGAAGGTGATATGGGCGATATAGAAAGAGCGGAGCAGTAGAAAGATAAATTATCGTTGGATGCGATTGGGGGAAAACTCGGTTGGAGCAGAAATAATGGATACTTCTAGCGTGCAATTTCGATTGAGACGAAGGAGCATTGTTTAATTGCCTTGCCTTCGTTTTAATATTTCCGAGTGGCACAATATTCTAAGCAATTTAAACAAATGCTAAGCGATATGCAAAAAGGATTTCATTTGTTCGATTGGACACGTTACGCAGATACCTTGCCAGTTTGGAATAGATTGTAGTTAAAAAACCGCGTATTGTAAAAGAGTAATGCGCAGATTTCAGTTCTGAATGAAACATAATTTCTTTTAAAAATATGTTCCTGTTCGTCGTAAAATTTGTGTAATTAGTACCTGAGGTTAACGATCCACCATTATTTCTGCGCCGACCTGACGCGTTAATCAGGTGAAAAAATATCATTATAATGAAAGGTGAAACCATCAGAGTGAAACAGAGAGAGAAAGATAGAGGAAGTCGTGTGAGGTCAAGGGGTTCTCAGAAGGCTTCTCGGCGTGAAAAAGGGTCACAAATGACTCAGTTATAATTAAGTTATACTGCGAAAAGGCGTAAAATATTAGCTCATGAATATCCAGTAACCTCAGCCATCATTGAAAATCAGATTCATTCCCGGCATATTCTTTTTTTTTCGTTCTCCTTTCCGTTATCTTCCTTAATCCTATCGCGGCGCAGTCACGTAAAAACTACCCCCTTCGTCGATTTGATTAACTTTCTTGCGAGGAGTCCTTTCAGATTATTATCCCGAAAATTTTCATCAACTTTCGTTGCTTTGGAGCTCGTTAAAGAATGTTGCAAAAACAAGTATTGTATTTGAGTGTCGGACACAGGTTTCAAGATTGTGAAACTACGTAAATGTTTTGAGTAATTTCAATAACATATAGTACATCCCTCGAGTGCAATCGATTTCATAAAATATTTTACAATACACATATAAATCAAGCGAACTATACATACACAAACCACGTACCCTTCCTTAGACGGTCAGAAAAATATTTGCAATAAATATCCAAAGTTCCAAACTTGGAGTAATCAAGGAGTAATCCTACTAAAGCCGCACACCATTTCCAAACCGTTCCCAATAATATCGATCTTGAAACGTGCACCGAATTACCAAAATATCCGCCTCAAGTGATGCTTAAAAACCAATTTGTAAATAATAATAACTTGTGCCACAATCTTATCAACTAATACTCCTTCACCGTCAAACATTTAACAACCTATAACGAAATATAATTACACAATGGTATTCAGTACTCCTCGCAAATCAACCCTTTTTCATGTTCGATCACGTCTGCCATGCAAACAATCCTCCTACACCACCTCCTCATTTTACTTTTGTCTCTTAACAGTTGGCTAAATGCATTTTCACTACTGTCTACTACTCACTGGCACCTTTCTTCACTATTATCAGCGGACTGTCCTCGTGTCCAGGGAACGACAAGCATTGCCACCAGACATTGGTGGACGCGTTCGTCGCCGAACACTCCTCTCGACTAACCGAAATCGTACCAGACATCCGAATCGCGGCCGCGACGCGTTAAAAACCATCTTCCCCATCGATGTTGGATACCTGCCCGCAACTTACGTAACGCCAACGAATCGATTCGAACTCCCGCAGGCTTCCTTATCTTCTTCTTTTTTTCTTGTACCTCATCTAAGTACTGCCATACCTCTTCGTTCTTTATTTTTTTATTTTTTTTTTCTGTTCAGATTCTTGGTCTTGGTATCACTGTTAACTCAATTAGATCGCTTCGCGGTTATGCACGTGTACGCGCGACTGAAATTTGCGAAGGGTGTGTACACACGTGTACACTGGTTTACGTTCAATGATTGAGTCTCGAAGGCACGCGACAGTCATTCGTCGATATTCGATCATGGCACCATCGTCATCATTGTCATCGCTGTTGTTACTGTTCGTTTCGATGTGGAATATTGTTTCTGAATCTTTTGGATCGTGGTCTTGGAACGCTTTTTTTTGCGCTCGGGCAGAATTTCGCAGGAACGAGAGGAAAAGTGTCGGAATTTCATTGCCATTGCAATAGTGCTCGGTGATATGAATTCGTGTCACGTCATCGTATCCGTTTTAATATTAATATTGCGGCGATCTTGTTGCCGCGTCGATACGAACAATATCAATTCGAACGGAGACGGACGCGAGAAGAATGAAACAGTTATTAAACGGGAAACCGAAGTTAATTCTCGAGTGAACAGAGCGAAGAAAGTTTCGAAGTTTCAGTATCACCCCAGAAAAGACAAGTATCCGTTCCCCTCGTCCACGATCGTCGAATTATCCATCTTTTCGGTTTGAACTCCGTCGAATTGGCGAAATTGATTTGTTCGTTCCACGCGACATTCGAGCGTACAACTTGACCGGTAGACGCCGATGCCGAAATCGATTCGAAACTTTTCCTCGCCGATTTGATACTTGGACTGCGCGCGAGGCGAAGTATCTCTTGAAATCGATCCAAATAGTAATTTGTCTGTCTCCGAATCGCCCCCGGCCTCCTTTAATTCGTCAACGGCCCATTTGTGAAAACATTTTGCCCCGTTGCGATACCAATTCGGGCCGAATTCGTGCCGCAACGTTTACTTACACACGCATGAATCGTTTATCGTAGAAACGGGACGAATTATTATCGTAGCTATGTTATTTTACAGTATTTCATTTGCTGAATCAGAGATACGTGTTTGCATAGATTTATGCGCCCTTCTGCGATTTTCCACCCTCGACTGGAGGAATGGGGTGAAATTTGTTTTCGCTTTTCTTTTTGTTTTAACGACAGTGTCGCTTAGCAGTTTCTTTACATTTCGATTTTATTTCACGAGAAAGGTACAGAGAGACAAGGAAATTATTTTCTATCCTTCAGTGTATAATAATTGGACTGGAAAGTTTATTGAAAAGATATTGAAATAACTGAATTGTTTCGAGAAATTCTATACGGTACAATTGTGATTAAAAACGTTTTATCGAGACTCGGTTATCATTCATTCACATACTTTTAAATATATCGTACTTTAATATTGTTTTTATTTTTGCGAAATTTCATTTCGCCCTGCCAGTTGAGGATTTAACTCTTAAGTCTGATTAAATCTGTTTCCTACTTTCGGCAAACAGGACGCGTTAGCCTCGCTTATACAGGGTGGTTCCAAAGCACAATTTTAATTGAAAACTCAAACAATTGGTGGACGAGAAATAAATCCGTTACTTTCATTAATTGTCGAATAAAAATGTCCTTATATGAAAATATTAACAGACTCGTGCTCTCGTTAATGCTGCATAAAATACTTTATAAAACGTGCATTGTTACTTCTAACAATAGGGAAACAATTCGATCTAACAAGAGATACAGTGAACAATGAATAACAATAATATCCAACGAATCTCTATATTAAATATTAAATCAATATTATTGCATAAAATCGCACGAAACATTTACACAATTCGTTAATACTATCCCGCGAATTCTTTCACCCCCTCGTTCACGTAACATCCAACGTGAAATGAAAAAGTTTTCAGGCACCGAAGTTCGAATGGAAAATATTAATATACATGATTTAACGGGAAACGCTTCTCCACCGATTTTTCGAGTTTCAATTCACGAATCGCCCCGTAGAATTTCTGTACTACTTTAGATCGCTTACGTTCCGACTGAAGCGTTTTACATAGAGGGAATGCTCGCGTGGAATGGCGTACACGATCGATCGCGACGCATTCAGATCTTTCATTTTCTTTCCAATATTTCGTTCCATTATTCCTCGTTTCACTCTTAATTTGTCTCATAGGTGTTCTCGCGCACAGCCAACAGGGGTTTTCCGCTACTAATTCGGCTATTTCATTTTCATTTTCAGGGCAATGCTTAAACGTCCAGACCGGAACCATTTGCGAGGTTGCGAAGTTCGATCAATTTGCCGCAAGTTTACCGACCAAAGAACGAACGTACCGAAATTTAAATAATTTAAAAAATAAATACATACAAATAATGAAATACTATATATAGTATTTATATATAGTATCTATATATATTATACATATATATATATATACACACAATGTGCTCGTTTAATGATCGTTTTAATAATAACAATGATATTCATATCGGAGAGCAAACGACCAATCATAATGTAACATTATACATGGCTGTTTTTTTCCTTTGCTTTAACGTGTTCTTCGTGCAACCCTTCAAGTTCCCTCTCCTATCGTGATCGACGCGATTTTTTTTCTTTCTCGTTTCGTACGGTGTACCCGGTGTGGCAAAGTTTTTCGACGAAAATCGAAATCGACTATCCTGTGAGTACAAAACGAGATGATATTTTTGTATTTGGAATTTATGAAAAAATCATCAGACTTGGGGGTGAGTGTTCTTTATTTTTTTTTTTGACAGGTCTTGATGGTGGTTTAGATTTTTATGGTTGTAGTAATTAACAGATTTAATAAATGTTGCGAGTAATCTTTATTTTAAGATTGTATGAGCATCACAATACCGTGCACGTTTTATTTTCTTTTCATCTACAAACAGAAAATGGATTTCGCTTGAAAAGCTTTGAAACACCCAGCGCATAGTACGTATTCGAATAACGTAGATGTATTTGTTTAGTACGAAGGCTTTATGCAAAAGTAATGAATTAACAGAGTTTCAGAGTTTGTAAGAAAGCCTGCTTGCTTTCTTACTGCGCTTTCCTCGAACGTTTCGGAAGAAACAATTGATTCATTCTTACGTCCGAGCTTTCGAGTGTGAATCGAAGGAGCATCGTGGCAACTTCGATGAATAATTACGAACGGAAATACGAATACAATCCGTTTCTCCATTTTTACCTTGAACTTTGATTTTCAATGGAAATCTGATATTTGCTGGCGCCCAAGTAAACGGTGCAGCCTCTCGGTTTTTTTTTAAAACGACAAAGATATACTTAACACGACCGTGAATTAACTAGTGTGTCGAAATCGGACAGGAGGCACTCGATGAAAAGGTGAGAAAATAATAAAGTCGAGTTATTAGACTTGAGATATGCTTTTTGTCTGATAACAAAAAAAAAATATGTCTGTTTGTTTTATCTAACGGGATGTCGACTTCCATGAGGACAGAGGATTAAACACGAAGTATTATCGGGGAATAGTTCTATTTCAGTAGATGATATCCCCTTGGATCTGTTCTCTTCTCGCTGTAACTTTTTTCAACCCTTTGATCAACCCTGCGTTCTCTTCCCACGAGATGTATTTTTTTTTTTTATGCCTGACATGAATAAACATGACACCTTATATTTATTTACTACGCTTCATTTTCGAATACAGACATTAATATTATTTTAAAGGTTCAATAATAATGTTTACTACCATGAATAATAGTAAGTACTAGTGAGTGTACTAAAAATACGCTCCTCCATTGCGATCGATCTCAGCACGTTTGTACAAGTCTCAAAGGGTTGAAAATAGAGAAAGTGATTTTAATCGAATACACCACTATACTTTGTACATAAAAAAAGAAACAAACGATATACTGCCTCTGCAATTGTTTATCTCCTTTTTGAAGTATTGGTGTGTTGAAGTGTTTGTTCTCTTTCGTCAAGATTCGAACTTGATCGAGAAAGAAGTCCTCCACAGGTGGACAGAATTTGATCGACGTTTCGATCTGTGTATATTCGAAAACGTAGTGTTAGTTGGCTATCGTTGAAGGAAACAAGCTGTTGCACTGATAGAGCAGCGTTGCATTATATTTGTTCACCTGAGCACGTCGTCAGTGTACGCTAGACATGGAGTATATTGAGCATATTATCGGCGTATTGTGATCGTCGGCAAGGATAATGTGGCGTTGAACGTTTGTGATTTCGACGTTAAAAGACTACTTAAAAGACTACTAGCATAACACAATATTATCAGTGTTCTACGACTGAAACTTTTCAGCCATTTCATTGAGAGTTCGAATATTTTTTTAAATCTTTTAATCTTCGTTAATTGCCTATTACCTGTGTGTCTTAAGTTTCTTGAACTTCTAGGTGTCGCGAAGAAACTGATTGGTGGAATGGTCGTGGAAATTTTTTTTATCGCATCTTAACATTTTATTTTTGTTACTGAAACGTTGACACTTCAATTCAATGAAATACGATTTAGTTATTTTGCTCATAAAGAATTTGGAGAAAGTCAATTTTTGGTGGAATATATTTTATGAACATATTGTTTCAAATAATTCATTGCAATACGGTTTCAATATGATTTAATTTGTAATAATCGACGCAAAAGTTTGATCGATTTTTCTCGTCGCTCTATTGAAATGAATAGAAGGAAGGGTGAAAATGAAGTAGTGAAATATTTATGTAAATAGTAGTTAGAAACTGTTTCATAAATGTTTTGGAATTGTTGCTTTACTCTTAAGTCTCTTCACTCTGCGTATACCTGAACCGTATACTTACCTGTAACTGTCTGTAATATAATTTCCAGATTTACTGCTCGTTGATTCCGTATTCTCTGCTTTCGACTACAAATGTTGCCAATGATTGTCGATGAAATTCCAATAATTCAGTAACAACATATATCAGTTAATTAATCGTGTAAACGATTGACCGAAACGGTATAATATTAAATGATTAATATTAGAAACTTCTAATTAAAATCAAAACAATGATGATTCAGAAGCTGTACAATAATTAATTGGTCCCCCGAACGTTTCGTTCGAATTAGTTTTTAATGAAATCAATGGGGCTAGGTGACGCAATGAAATATGTTTTATCGTTAGTATGCTTAAAATGTAGAGTTTACTGCAGATTAAATACAAAACCAGTTTCAGAAAAAAAAATGAAAAGATACGTAAAAAGATAACAATAAAATGAATAGAATAATTTAATTAAAATTATTCAGCCACCCTTTCGATAAACGACAATCACTGGCAGCAACTTTACTTTACGAAATCTCTCTTGTCTCACCCAGAATATACCACGAATTTCAAGCTAGACAAACTGTATTTATACTATTTTGGAAGTAGCACCTGCGTCGAATCGCTTCTCTGATCTCCCACGCGCTCGTCCCCACTCTTTGAATCACGACGAAGGAGCACTTTTCTTCCATTAATCGTCTTACTGTTTTCTCGATTTTTTTTTTATGTCTCGATGGTCGATCCCAGAGGGTGCCACCGATTTGCCCTGTAAGACGCAGCAAAAGCTTCCCCAACGAAAGTGAAACCACTGATCACGCAGCCGAGCTCGAGGACTTCCTCTCCTCTAGATCAGGTATTTTTTAAAGTAGTTCGATATACAATAAAGGGAGGGGGAGAATATCAAAGCAATCTTGTGTTCCTCAAGCTTGAAATTAAATAGTATAGATTTATTTCTTCCATAATAATTGCTCCTCTACAAACAATAATAATTATTATTATTCATACTTGTGCTACTAATGTTCCCCTGCATTATAGTTTTAATATTTTGTTTACCTTCATTTCAGCAGGTGTCTTGTTTAAATTTTAATACAGGCTGTTCTATTGAACACGAATATGATACTATCTGTCGCGTTCATATGAAACAGATTTAAATATCAACAAATTCGCGTAGAAATTTAGTCTTTATATATCACATAACACACCTGAGACATACTCTAAAAATGACATCTCCGCCTGGCACTATAATACCCCTTGACATGTTTCCTTAATACATTTTTTCAAACCATATCGACTTACCAGACGGTTTCAAGCTAATCTCCCTGAGCGCCATCCGCCGGAGCAATATGATTTAGTTCCTTACTCGCGCACACAGCGAAGGATTCATCGAGAGTTTGTTCTTAATATGCTGAAATGGGTCAACCGTAAATAATACCTTATCTGGCTTTTATTTGGTTCACCGCATCTGCGTCACTATTTTATTAATCATATTCAATAATGGAAACAGGGTACTGGTACATATCGACCGGTTTCGCGGATTCCACCAATTTGCGTTTCCCCGCTAATTCTGCTTCTCTTTCCACGGTCGAGGTGTGACAGAATTATCAATGGACAAACCGGTGTCCGACGAGGACGAGGACCACTGGAAGGACGCTTCCCCGATCACGCCGACCTGCAGCCCCACGAAACACACCCCGAGAATCGCCAGGCAACGCAGACACCCAAAAACCGTCGCAGTCGAGATCCACGACTTCGAGCCGACCAGTCCGCTGGACGGGAAGGACGTGATAATAATCGACAGCGGCGCCTCGCCGCCCAGCAAGAAAATTGCCATTAGGTACAATCGAGAGTTGTCGCCGGGCTTGGAAAAGGTCGCGCCCAAAGTGAAATTAAAGGGAGAACCGACGACGGAGTCCAAGGAGTCCGAAGAACCGGTCGAGGCGGAATGTCGTCCGTCGACGTCGTCGGAGAAACGCGCGGACACCGAGGGTGGACGAGGTCACGGGCGAATGGACTCCGAGGAAGGGCAGTCCTCGTCCAGGGACGCGGTCTGCAGGAGCGAAGCGTCGGAAAAGGGCGCGAAGAAGAAAATCTATAAGAAGAGGGACCAGGACAGGCGATCCTCTAGAAGAAAGAAAGGCGAGACGGAAGAGTCGTCGCAGCGGGTGTCCAAAATGGAGCCGGACGATTCCAGGACGCAGAAGGAGCCGGAGGAAATAGTGATCAGGTCCAGGGAGGAGAGGAAGAGTCTCAGGGAACAGGAGTGTATCGAGAGAGTGACGGAGTTCCTGACGAAGCACAGTGTGCTGACCTATTCCGAGGTTCCCTCCGGCTCGGAACCGGAAATGGTCGTCGAGCCTACCGCCGATGGCAGGGAACAACGAGTCGCTCGTCCATCCAGTCTTCTGGAGCCCCAAGAACCGCCTGTCCAAGTACCTTCCGCCGAGGAATCCTCTGCGAAGAGGGAGAGTTCGCAGAGAACGGACGAGCTCGCGAGAACGCCCTCGTCTTTCGAATCCGAGAAACAAATGATCACGCCTGTCAGGACACCGGTCACGGTGTCCGACAGAACACCGGGCAGCGTGGACGAGACGAAAACCTCGGCGACCACTCCGGACACCGAGGTGCCGATAATTAAACGAAGGAGCTCCATGAGGAAGCGACCCGGCATCTTCTCCAGAGAGTCCTCCAGAGAGTCCCTGCTGGACGAGACTAAGAAGGAGGTCAGGATACAGGAGAACGTCGAGGAGATCTATTTCGAGGACACCAGCGATCAGATCGGCGGTGTTCTACCCGAGGTGCAGCTCGTTAAAGCCAGGATAATCACCGCCGAAGAGGCAGCGGCTAACAGGGTCGACGAGCCGATGAGAATCGAGGTACATTCCCCGCCGGAAGTGGCTGTGGTCACTGACTCGGTGAGAGTGAAGACCGGCAGAGTACCGTCGCCGGAAACGGTGAATCTGTCGCAGCTGCAGCTGCTGAGCCTGGCCAAGTCGACGTCTGAGAACACGCTGATGGACACTGGGGACGGGATCGACGAGGAGAACCGAATTTCCGAGAGGAACATCAAGGCGGAGATTCTGTTGGATTTATCTAAGGTGCCGGACGTCGGCGACGAGGAAGGATCGACCGATAGGGAGAAGAAGGACAGGAAGTTGAGTAGAACGGGCAGCGAAAATTCGAGGAGGAGCCTGCTGAAGGGTCGGGTTAAATCGAAGGAGCAGGGTGGATTTAAGATTGGAAGCCTGGCGCAGCCGGATGTACCGGAGCTGATGATCTTGCTGGAGAGCGCCGCTTTTGGGAGGAAGAAGACCGACGACGAGGACGACATGGATAGCCTGGTGGACTATGGCGTGGAGAAGGAGATCAGAAGGTAAGAGAATCGGGTATTAATCGGACAGTGTGCTTTTGAAGTTTCGGGTTTCGATAATTGAACAGTCGTCTGGGGTGATTAATCTTTAATGGGATAAGGAGGAGTTAATGATAGCGTGAAATCGTGTTGGAACGTTAGAGATATCTGATTTAACGATGTTCATTTCGGAACTGTCAATTCAATGACAGAGGGCGAGGCATTAAAGGGTTAACGGCGTAAATGAAAAAGCGATTTTATTGACGGTACAAATGAAATAAACAACAATATACGAGAATGATTGCTAAAATTCAGGTAACAGTCCTTGTCAGGGAAAAAAAGAGTACAGAATATTTGATATATTTCTGGCGAAAATGCGCCAGCGAAGTATTACTGTACGTAACAGAATGTTGCAAGGAGAAATATGCCAGAAAAACGAACGGAAACTCGAGGGCGGTGCAAATAATGATAATTACGTCTACGAACATAAATATTTGTACGAGCAGGGTAGACTTCTTTTTTTTTTTTTTAAGCTGTTTCCTCGCCGGCGAATATTAAAAGAAGTCGCTATTAATTAAGTAAATCTAATTACGGAAGGAAAAGGGCTTCGTATGTCGATTAATGGGCAATGTTATTTTCCGTTGCTGCCGGATTACGCGAGTGACCATAGAAACCCCGCGAAATGCGCACAATTGGTTGGAAATGTAGGTCGCGTAGGATGCCACACAGTGTTTCGCGACCCCGAAAATTTTAAAACCGCAACCCCTTTTTATGATTCCCCGTTTCTCCATCCCCTTCGCCACGCGATCATTTGGTAACTAAACTAGGCCTGCTGATCGATTATCTCTCGCAACCGCATCGAATTTCTTCATCCCTTTTTTTTCCATACTCGCGTGGTCCTTTTACAGTGCTCCATTTTTATCGCGAGAGAAATTGATCGAAATTTATTTCGCAATTCCGAATAATTACGAACTTCTTCGTCAATTTTCTAATTCAACTTTCTAATTAATGCATCGAAATTAGCCGGGACGATTTGTGCAATATTTCATTTTAATTGCATTCCGTCGATCTTAATTGAAAATCTCGCGGAGTATATCGAGATGCACGATGTTTAACGAACTTCCCAGTTTCTGAATGCAGAGAGCGCGGCCCAATAAATTTCTAATTCCACGCCGTCGTTTCCGAAACTCTGGTTATTACGCTATGCCCGGCCTTCTAATCTTACAAAAGGCTTAACAAACCGAAAATGAAACGGGTGGTACAAAGGCCGGCCAAACCGGGTAGGGGAGAAACGGCAGCCAAAAGAAGCCTCGAAAGTGGGTTAAGGGAATAGACAGTGTCGTTGCAGCAGCCGAACAGGAATATAAATACGAAGGGAGAGGGAGGATTCGAGCCAGAAAACGTAACGACGATAAAAGATAAGGACGATAGAATGGTAGAGGTAACGCGCGAGGAAGAAGCAAGATACTTATTGCTACGTAGCCTGGAGTGTAGACGAAGGAAGAAATCGCGACGGAAAAGTCTCCCTGGCCTTCCAAACAGAATCAGTTAAGACTGAAAATTTATAGGGGGTGATCTGAAGAACAACGTTGAAAAATCGACGGTTGAAAAATTTGAAATTGTTGAAAATAGAAATAATGAGCCAGTATGGAATCACGAATTATTGAAACCATTTACATTAGAAAACTTCTGCTGGAGTTATCATTGTTGTTAATACTTTCCAGCTAGAAAATTGAACGATTATTATTTCGACAAAATTTGTCGATATTTGGTTTTAGAAAATTAGAAAGATATTTATCGATGTTCGTTACTAGAAAATCAAATTAACAACTTTCTTATGCGTGTTTAAAATTGCACCCCCTGTTAACCGAATTAATATTCCATAAAGATTCGGCGCCAATGCGTGAATCGACCCTCCTCCGATAATTTCGCGCGTCCAAATTGACATTCCATCCCCATTTTCATAACTCACCCCCAAAAATGATCATCACCACCTCCAATTATTCCTGCGTCCATCTAAATTACCCTCGAAGCAATTCAAACGCATCGTAATAAAAACTCGAACCAACCCTTAACCCCCCACAATTTCCACCCTTGTCCAAGTCTCGCAAATGAAACCGATGTCCACCTCCTCCTAAATCATCCCCAAAATATCGTAACCCCGTCGAAAAAAAAAAAAATGTCAAACTCGTCCACAGCTCGAAGAAAGAAGAGTAAACGAAACTGTATTCCGACAATCTTTCCGACCACCCCGTAGACACAAGTACGCGTTAAAACCGGACGAAAGAAAGCGCGCAGGGGGAAAAGAGACGGGAAGCTCTGCGGCAACGAAGCTCGTCGTTACTTCCTCCCACGCGATTGCAAAAGCCTTCGTGGCTCACGTGTGTTCGCGCGCGCACACTCGCGCAACCACCGCGGATAAAGTATGCACAGAGACGGTTTGACGCGTGTCTGCGTGTGTGCATGCACTCGCAGGAGAGAACGCTCCCGGAGGTGGTTGCTCGCGATTAGTCGCGATTCCGACCGCCTCGACTCCGCTCGCCGCACTCGTGCAACTCCACCGACGACGCGGTCCCAAGCCGGAGGCGCCTTGAAACGAGAGTTACCCCGTTACCTGGCCGCCTGTCCGCGGGTCGCGAGGCGACACCGTGGCCACCGACCGTCCACCAGGCCAGTTCGGAATCGCGCTGGCGTGTACGCGCGCGACGCCGCGTTCCTCGAGCGTAGTACACGCGGAACCGAGCGCGTTGTTTATTAGATCAGAGTAAGCCAGTTTGGCTGGTGACGCAGGTAGGCGCGACAGTGAACACCTTAGATTACCGGACGAAACGTGAGAGGTAGCCGTTCCCCGTTGTCCTTTTTCCCTTTGTTTCTTTTTCCTGTTTGCTTCGGCGTGCATGTCCATCCCGTGGTTTCCCGTTTCTTGTCGGTTTCGTTCAAGGGTGCTCCGGTGTCCTTGTTGTCGAGTGCCCGTTTATAGATTTCCCTTTGTGTATGGTCGCGTTTGCTTCCCGTTGCGATTGTTCGCGACCGTTTTCGGAGTGTTTGCTTCTTACGGGGATTTCGGTCGGGCGTGGAATTCGCGAACGCGCCACGGGACAGTGAAGTTGGGATTATGCATAGTTTGTAAGCGGGGTTGACCGGGTAGGGTTGACGAGTCGCGGGGTTAAGGGGTTCGGAGTATTTTTAATTTTTTCTGTTCGCTTCCGTTTTTTCATTGTTCGCACGAGTTTCGCGGGAGATTGAAGATCGGCGGAAGAAGTCTTGACGGTAGAGAGATTGTTGTTCAATTGGTGAGCCTTGAATATAATTGGTGCCCGCCTTTTGTTTCGAGGCCTGCTTTCGTGCAAAAAAAAGCGAGTGCAAGTATGAGACGCGTTGAGTAGCTGCGGGAACAGTGCAATTCCAATCAATACCGCGGATCAAATATTCCACGGCCGTTTCGGAATGTTTAAATCGTCGTGAACATTGAATTACGCGAAATTTCTTCCACGGCTTCGCTCAGCAACCCTCCGGTGTTTCATGGTGTTCAAGGTTTTACGCGTTTCCGTGACAGTAAAAACGTTTTTACGACTGCGAATGTGTTAAATCTACTGTACGTAGAATCCACGATTCTCCGAATGTTTGCGGAACGCGTAAACCTCGAGATTTCTGCGAGCCGCGAAACCTTCGAATCTCAGGTGCGACGCATTCGAAATTGTTCCGGATTTCTTTTCAACGACGTTGAACGTTTCGAAACGCTCGAGGGCTTCGGTCGTCTCTGACCTTCGAATTGCCTCGCTCGTTATTTCGTATTGCGTAATTTCGACTACTCGTGATAACGTTTGCGAAAGGGAGCACCGAGATAATATTGTCAGCTGTAATTACGATCGGATCAGCGGAAAGCCGCGAGAACATTTTTGTAAGGGTTCCTCGTGCACGCCGTTCCTTCCGTGTTCGCCGCGATAGGGTTTACCTCAGCTGGACATTCGTGTTACGTTTCTCCGAGAGGAGAATTTTCGGTTGCCTCGAAGGGGAGGTTGGTAAAGGGATGGGGGTAGTTGTCTCGCGATTGCGATTCACTTCGATGGGAAAACACGTGATGCGGTGCTATGGGGGAACGCAATGAATTCGCAAATTCAAAGGGTTTGCGTATTTAATAAATTTTTAGGGGTTGATAGATCGATACAAGTAATTGAGAATTTCGTTGAATTACCGCAGATTTATTTATCTCGTCTTAGCTTCGGGGTATATTTGAAATTCATGAATGTTTATGCAGAGATTAATGGAAATTATAATATAGCATTGATAATTGACATGCAGTCGGTAAATATGAAAAATTCCGTATCGTTTCATGTTGAAGATATTCTACATTTTGTTGGCAGTAGTAATTATACTTTTCCCATTACTCAGTTGTACAAGAATGGCTCGAGATATATTTTTATTGTTGTTTTAAGATCATTTTGTACCTGGTGATTTTCGTGCGACGTATCTTTTATTTCTGACAGTCCGAGAGTTCTTGAAATGCGTTCAGACTTTAGGAACTATCCGGCTTTACGACCCTCACAGTTTGTAGCACGGGTTTTCTCTTATTTCTCTACATTTACGATTTCAATTAAGTAAAAGGATACGAAACGATGTAAAAATAATTACGTCTCGGATATCGTGTCATTTCTCTGGCGTCGAATAATGAACAAAAAATATTGGCCCAGATATGCCTCGTCGATCGGTGAAAAGTTATCGTAATGGAGGCCACAATTATTATTATTCAACATGAAAAATTCTTCTAGCACATCGACGTATATTTTTGCATCTTCGAACGAAAAAAAGCCTGTTTATTTCTTGCACAGGTGTGCATACTACTGCCACTGAAATCATGTTAAAATGAACAAACAGGTGGCGCGGGGAAAGAAGTTTTACTACCTCTGAAATATATTCGAGAGAAATTCACGGCACCGTGCCATAAATAAAATATTTCCACTCGTCCGTAAAACACGACGCGTTCGTGTCTCGTGTAAACTGATTTCACCAGTTAAGGCACACCGCGAGTGACAAACAATAATTCCATTAACACAATTTCCTCTCGACGAAAAAAACAAGATCGAAAAATCCAGCAACGCAATGTCGTACAGCGTATAAAACTGTCGCGTTCACAATTTCGTGCGAGAATTAATCGGCCCAAAGTTTCGCCGCGGTTATCAAAAACTTATCTTTATTGCAACGTGACATAAAACGACGTCGTAACGCGGAGAGGATAAAACGAAGAATCTCGACCACTTCTTATTCTAAATACAACCATTCGGAGAGCACGATAAGTGAAATAAATATTCCCCGTGATAAGCGTTAGCCAGTCTGAAGGCTCGTCCCTTTCTCTCATTTCCCATTCTTCGCATCGTTCGTCATGCGTTCCATCGACGAGGAGCTTTCCTCCCCGAAAGATCCGCGCGTCGCCAAGTAGTATCGCGGTAATCGACTCGGAGGGAATTCATACAACGACCTAATGTTATTGTTAGATCGCGTCCACCGCGTTGAGCCGCCATTATATAAGAATTATACGCGGCGCAAGTGTGACCGGTACACATTCGCCGGGACATTAAGCGGTCATGTTCGTGTGAATCGGCTGTTCGAAGGCGTAGGAAGACGTAACAAAGAATTATTCGACCGGTCACGGACTCCTTTTGTCGGAAATTTACGGCCACGACGTCTGGACAACGCCGCTACATTTAATGAGACAGAATGACGGAGAACCCATGCGGACCGTGAAACTTTTTTAAACGAGGAACTCTGTTTAACAGGAGTTTCGGGAGTTTTTTTTCTATTTTATTATTTCTTGCTTCTTCCCGACGGACTGAAGTTTTATATGCGGAATTATCTATCCTCGCGTTCGAGCACTTCGCGGTAATCGTATTTCGTTCGTTATTTAATCTTAGAAGCTCGTGGGGGTTTCTATGTAAAATATCGATTATTATTATTATTGTTGTGCGCGAGTCGAATATCCAATTGAACCGTAGAATATATTCTCCCAATGTTCTACCCCTCGTCGATCAAGCGAACTGCCAATTAATTAATTGCTCTTATTATTAAAACCGCCCCAAAGTGTGCCCAATTAATGGTTCGCCGTGAGAAGCATGTTGCCGAACAATATATCGATTTATCCCGAATCGTCGTGGCGGTCGCAAAAATGATTACATGCAGCGAAGCAATGAAAGGAATGGCACGTCGACCCTTCTACCGTAATCCTTTCCGCATCAACCGAGCGAACTATTCGACCGGCTCGCAGTCGCGATTAATAGGTCAACCCTGAAGACCCTTGCGTTCACTGCACCAGCGATTCTCCGTGTTCCTCCCCCCACCCCGTGTATAGGCCGAGAAAAAGACGAGGAAGCCCGCGCTCATTAACCCCCCAGAATCGTTCCTTTCATTAACCTGACGCCTGGTGATAATTAAGTCGCAAGTTTGGCGTGCAACGGTGGACAAAAGGAATTTCGAGACGCAAGCAAGACGAAATCGTCGGAAATTTTCGGCAGGGAGATAAAAATTATGTCGGTTATAAGGTCGAAGGTGTACCGAAAGGTGTTCCACCAAAACGATGTAAAATAACGTATTTAAAATTTTCCTTTCGTTCGCCACTTGGCATCGAACGAAATAATTACGAATTGCCACAACTGCGCGCCGACGCGTGAATTAAACTAGTCAACTCTAACGTATAGCATTAGGTTTGACTGTTTCGACGATCACTCGCTTCGATTCTCTTTCTCACGCGAGTTTCCTGTTTCATGGGCAGAACAAGGGATCCGAAGGTTGACGCTGGTTCGCGTCTAACCCTCGACCAGGAAGTCGAATCTCTTTCGAGGGCCAGCCTCTCGGACCACGCGCTCGACAACGGGACGAAACGCCTCGAGGGTGACGATCATCCGGGCCAGCCGGACGGTGAAACCGAATTCAAAGACTATGACAGGGCCATCTGGCAGAGGCGTCCACTGCTGGAGGATACAGTCCCGTTCCGCCCCGAGGAAGACAGTCTGATCAGCAAGGAGCACTCCTTGGAGTACCAGAGTCAGACGTTGGAGAGCCAGTCCGACAATCTTCTGCTCTCGACGTCTTTGGAGAGTCTATTGAAATCGACGGGGGACAGCTGGCCGGGTCAGCTCGACAGAAGCGTCGAGGAAACTGAGCGCAGCTTCAAGGAGACCCAGTACTCGCCCAAAGAGAGGCACGACGCGGAGACGCAGACGGAGCAGGAGACCAAGAGCACACAGTGCAGCCCGGAGCAGAGTATCGTTAGCACCTCGGAAGTGTCCAGAGACAGCCCGGTGCACTTGTCCCGAGGATACTATCAGAGTCCACGGAAGGAGGTGCAGACACAAACCCAGGGCGACAACAAGAGTGTCCAGTGCTGTCTGGACGAGTCGGAGAGTCTGTCCAGGTCGGCGGACTTCGGGGAATCGTTCGACAGCCCGTCCAGATCGGAGAGGAGCTACGTGAAAGAGTCGAAGAGCGTTCAGTGTATACCCGAGGACATATCGATCAGCCCTGGCAAGTCGATCGACGGCGAGGACAAATCGTTCAGGTCGGACTGTCTGTGCAGAAGTCCGCGTAGAGAAGTCGAGGTTCAGACCTGCCAGGAGTCGAAGGCGATACAGTGCAGCGACGATGAGATCTTAGAGGTGATCGCTGGACAGACGAGCGTGCCCGAAGGGAGAAGTCCGAGGCGGACGACCGATAGTCCGGGCTCTTCGAGTTGCGGTTCGCCGAGGAAGGTTCCTACGTTGGTGTTCGGGGAGGAACGAACGGATATGACGGTGACGCAGCGGGATCACGAGGGAAACGTGAACTGGTCCAAGCATTGGGGACCGGAGAGGCTTGTCGAGATCTACAGGGAGCCGAAAACTAGTCTCGGACTGAGCATCGTTGGCGGAAAGGTGCGTAACGCGGACACGTTGGGCCGGTTAAAAATAAAGGTTGCCGGTAACGGCACCGTGTGTTCGCGTGGCCGGAAGTTGATACGGGTGTAACGGTGTTCGGTGTGTGTTGGGCGAACGGGGAGCTCCCTTCTGGGTATTCGGGTCAATCTTCTGCTCGATTTTGTTATTTTAAGAATTTCAGGCGACAGAGGTGGGCTCGGTATTGAACAATTGTTCGCGCGAACGGGATATGTTCGTGGGTGTTGTTAATTGTGGACGCGGGTCCGCTCGGGAGCGTGGTTTATTTTTCTTTCCCGATATTTAGTTGGGGATTTCGGCGGCTTAAGCGAAGATGACACGGTTGGACACGTTAAGAGACAGTGGGCAGTGCGTAATTTGTATTTGTTTAGATAGATTATGTTAGTTTAGCTCTTCGTGGATCGAGATGAAAATATTTTCGTGTCGTTTGCTTTGCTTTTTAAATAAATTCGCTTATTTCTGGCCAATAGAATCAATAGAGCATTGCAGACTAATCCGCGACAATCTTTCTCGACGTTGCTGAAATTAATTTTCGTTGCTCGCGCCTCAGTTCGACACGTGCTCCTGACGGCACATTTATATCTTTGTATCGAATCACGACGCAACCGCAAACCAAACCGAGCAGTTTCAACGATTAAACCGTTTCCCTTCCATTTAAAGATATTTCACTTTCTCGAAACTTGTGTACCGTACATTCGTCCCGGCTATTTATTCGTCGTGTCGCGTAATTCATTATTCCATTGCTCAAATATCGTTTTCTGTGTAACATTTGGATCAGGAAATTGGCATTTTTAATCGACGCTTTATTAATGCTGCACTGTTTGAGATAGTACCGTTAACGACGATCAAACGCAATTCTTACGGTTTTATTAATTGCTTCGTTAACGACGTCGCGTGCCGAGCTAATGGTAGCACGCCGATGGCATTGCTTGATAATTTCAATCGAGTGCCATAAGCTCCGCGACATGCATATACATGCGTACGTGCATAGTTGCAATCGTGTAAGTCCATTAACGTAGCGAATGGCTTCGAGATATCGAACAGTCTGTGCAACGTAATCGAATAGTTGCTTTCAATCATTCCGATCTAACAAGAAACGGTCCCCGTTGGGACACTCTCGCCGAATAATGAACGTTCACGCGGCGCTAAATATTGGCCGAGTAAAATCGTCGACACGAAATCCGGTCGACAATGGTTTTTAATCCGCGTCGAACGTTTAATCGTCTCTACTTTCACGATTGTAAAATCATTCTTCGATAGAATGAAACGAATGAATATCTTTTCCCCGGAGATTAATATTTAATAAATATTTTTCGATAAATAAATATTTCATTTGAGAAATCAACTGTCGACGCGCAGACACCGAGACAACGTTCACCCGGTTCGACCGAATTATTCGACCACCCGAGCGGACGTTTATTTAACTTCAGGATTAAAGGCAAATGTGACGAACGAGAAATCACCGCGATAGCGAGCGCAGAAAATGAAAAACAAGGACTGTGTCATTAATATTTTCCCACGATTTACGATCAGCTCGATAGTCACTTTTGTCGTCGTGTCTTACGAATCCATCAAATCTTCAACAAAGCCTTTAAGCGTCCGTTAAGCTTTTCATATTCGTATCACATTCTCTGTACGAAGCATAAACGAAAGCGCGACCCCTTGATATCGCCCGTCGCGAAATCGTTTCTCCGCGCTTCGCCGCCACGCGTCGAAACGTAATTGAAACGTTTGTTCCAGGTCGACCTGCACAATGGCAGCTCTAGTAAGTCGCAAAACATATCCGGGATATTCATAAAGAACGTATTGCCGAACAGTCCAGCCGGAAGGACCGGCGAGTTGAAGGTAACGTATATGCGAGTTGAATTCCGTCCGCGGCGGGTTTCGTGTTCGCCTGTCAGAGATGAAAGGTGGAAGTGATTCGGTATTCAGTTCGTGGATCCCGTGGTCTCGACCGCGAGTGGATCTTAGCCGGTCGCGGTTTTGTCTTTTGGGAAATGCCGCAATAAATTGGAGGGATGTGACGCGAATGCAGGAACTTCGTTGCTCCAGATAAGAATTTGATCATCCTTTCTCTGGCACATTTGACGTGGGCAAATTGCGTGGACGTACCGTAAAACCAGTGCATAGAAATTTTCTGGAACTTGGAGGGAGTTATTTAAGGAGAAATATACGATATTTCTGGGGTTTTTTTCGTGAATAAGAGTGCTCTTGGTTTGAGCAGACTGAATTTAAATTTAATGATTTTGCGCAAAATTTGTCTCGTTCTAAAATATCGAGAGGTTTCTTTTTAATTACTCGCACTGATTTTTATGCGTTCGAAGTTGATCAATTCTAGGGACACGGTGAAGCATCGGCGTTGAAGGAAAACTCGAGGATCAATTTTATAGGCAAAAGTTGACTGTATTGAATCGAAGTATCAATATCTTCGGATTAATAAAGAAGTCTCTTTCCATGGAGCGATTCCATTGAAAACTAGATTAAACGGTATAAAAGGGGAAGCACTTGGAGTAAATCTGTTTCTAATCAATTTTGTACAATACCCAACATTGTGTCGATATTATTTACATATTTGAATAATATTCATTTGTCGCGTATTGTTTACCCTGTACGTCACTTGCAATTACATCTCTGTTATCGCGCATTCTATTATTCAATCGTAAACAGAAGCTGAAGACAATATTGAATACTGATTTAGCTCGCTAAAGATGGAGATACGAAAATAGAGAAATTTCCAGTTGACCGAAATATCGGGAATACGAATTATTTAATGCATAATTCTCTGTTCGCCATTGTTTACAGATAGGAGATCGGATAATCGAGGTCGATGGCGTGGACCTTCGGCACAGTACGCATGAACGAGCTGTTGAAGTTATCCAGGCAGCCGGAAATCCTGTCTGCCTTCGTGTCCAGTCTTTGGTGCACCTGGTGAGACCCCGCCATGGCCAGGATATCGATGTACACCTTTCCCGTCCAACGTTCTCCTAGATTCTCCTGTATTTGACACCACTTATTATTTATTTATTCGTTAGAATTATGTATCCCCAATTTGTTTCTAGGCAATAATTGGATAGTTCCGATCTCTGTTTGTTGCTTTCGTTTTATAATGTAGATGTAATTCTTGGTAGCTGCAAGAATTCTGTCCGTTTCGTTTCGACGAGTTTTCTTTTACGTTGGAAGAAAAAGGAATGGATGCGATATATCGTATACAATGGAGAGAACAAATATATGTGCATTTATAGCGGTATTTGTTCCTCGCAATTATATTCGCAATTTAATGCGCCTGATCGGAGAAAATTCGCGATTCTTTCCACTGGATGAAAGGAAAGTTCATGGTCGGGTGAAACACATTTTCTGCCAATTTGATGAAAGGTTTTGTGAAATTAATAAATGTTTCTTACATGTGACGAGCATGAAATTGAGACGATCAATTTGTTCGCGTGTAATTGTGCGCATAAGAGACGAATGAAAATATTTCTAAGCGCTATTGTTCTAGCACAAATGGACAGAAGTCGTGCAAGTATTTATTAAGCCTCATGCACGCGAAACCATTTCGTTTCCAATATTTTATTTACCCTATCGTCGCTTGTTTATCGACTTCCAAACAGGGGCGACCATTGTTGCATACATTCAATTTCGATCGTGTGCACACAGATTTTTTCGAAGCCGTTCCCCGTTTCTTTCTTGTCGTTTCTCGTTCAATTGTATTCACCGTTGTGCATTTGTTTTGTGTGTATTTCGAACGCGATACTCTCGCGTTCGATCGCTGCGTTTCGAGTGTCGTCGATGTTCGATGACGTTTCCAATTGTTGTGCAAACTATGCTGCGCCCGTCGAAAGGAATAAATTGCTTCTATAACGCTGCACATAGCCAATGTGCAAATGTGAAAGTCTATTGCAAATGTGAAAATTACGGTCGAATGCTAATTTCAGATTGAATTTGATCCGCGAAACGTTGATAGTCTTTCTTTTCTGTCTGATTGTCGAAGTACAATAGCATTCGATGGAATTAAATGTGTTTCAACGTGTGAGCAAATTTGAATATAATCATTATATATTATGTATATAAATTCTAGATATTACGTTTCCCAGCTGCAGACTCGATCGCTTGGAAAATTCATATGTTCTGTCAGCACTGATTGCAAAAAACGCAAAAAAAAAAAAAAAGAAACTTTTCACGAGGTGGAATCGCTGGTTGGACGTTAGTTTCGAATAAAACTAACAAGGCTCAACGAATCGGGATCAGTATTCGCGCCATGTTTCCGCGTTTAATCTGTCGTTTTGCCGACGTATATAAAATTGCAGATTTATTGCTGATTCGTTTAAATACTTCACTTTAACAAAGGAAGCGAGCATCGAAGTAATTCGTGAGAAAAAAAAATCTCGTTCAGGAATAATCAATCAGGAGTAATCAGGAATAAAGGGTAAATTCGGCGACCCAATAAATCAAATTTTTTGTCCCCTGTTTAAAAAGTGAGATCCTCATTGTCTTTCAAATCTCACTTGACCGTGTGTACGTATGTATTTCGGCATTCGAATTTGACGTGCGATCAGAGGCACCGTACAATTTTTCATTTAGCTGCTCGATTTAAAAACGACAGGCGAACAAGAGAAAATCGTCGGTGTCTGAAACACAGACATTGAAGTTTTATTTAATAATTTAATGCCAATTAACAGTCCGCCCAATTCAGGCATATATAATTTTGCTGAAACGAAATTCGTAACCGCAAAGAAAAAGACGTATAAATTTCATTTATTATTAATTCGTTTGATATTCTCGTGACTCTATTTGGAAACATTTTATCGATTAACTAATACAATGTCCTTCCAAGACGCCTCCATAAAGCCGATTCTATCGAACAGCATCTCCCCCCCCCCCCCCCTCGGAGTGCCTATTTCGAAATGTCAGATAAACTAGATACGACGATTCTTTGAACGTGTCGACCTTGAGTCTAGATATCTTGCTACCGCACTCCTACGCCATGATCTATTATTCTCGAGCAACAAGAGGATTTTATGAAAGGATGTGCTGATACGATTGTCAAACAAACCCGTGATCCTGTACATATAAGTTTGAAGCGGCAACGATAAGACACTTGAAGAATCCTGTTGATCGCGAAATATATCAATTAAAAATGATATTAATTGGCGAATATCTTCAAATTTCGACACGTTCAAATTGAAGAACATCGTAAAATTATAGTAAATAATATTTTAAACACTGTCTGCGAGTGTTTCGATAGAAATGATAGAATATTTCCATCGCAGAGAGTATCCCAATTAGGGAACACTTCAATCACTGGGAGTCCAAGCTGAAGAATATTTAAATTACAAAATATTTCTATCGCGCTTCAATGAAATTACGAGATATATAAATCTTAGTGCACTTGAATTACGGAAATTCTTACATTCGTAATACGTTCGAATGGAATCGATTTTCCATTCGAATCTGTTTGAACAATAATCTCCCAGTTTATTATTATCTGTGAAATATATATTCGACAGATAATAATAACAATTATAATACACACGCTTGTCCACAATTTGTATTCATTTACCTATATTTCTCTCTTTCTTGCTTCTCTTTCGCTCCAATCGATTTCGTTAACGAAGACCCACTCCGACTCTCTAGCAAATTAAAGACACTAAACGACACAGAGCCAACAGGCCAGAGCAAGGGAAGCACATGGCAGACAGAGACGAAAAAAAAGAGGGAGAGCGTGGCGGGAAAAAAAAAGGAAAAAAAAATGAAAGTGGAAGAGAGTAGTATAGGCAGAGCCATTATAGGACATCCCTTGTTCGTGTACGGTGCATCGAGGTCGAACTTTCCAATAAACGAACTGACGAGGGGGTGACAGGGGGTTGAAACCGTGTGAAAGGCGGGAACAGACCGAGAATCATGCAAATCAGAGCGAACGGTGCCGAAGATAGGCTGGTACCAGGAACGGGTATCGAAGGAAACGCTTTTGTTTCGATAAGATTGCCACGGGGAACGTTTGCACTTGAAGGGTTGCATGCAAAGTATAGGAATTCCAAAGATGACGTGCGAATACGTTTCTACTTGTTCCTTTTTTTTCACGCTGGTCTCTTTTATTATTTTTCTCCTCTTTCAGAGAGGTATAGCTTAGAGAAACATCGTTGCAGACGGTCGCGGTTAAAAGTTCGACGGTGTTCGTCGATTTATTTGATCGTTCTCATCGGAGTTATCTAACCGAAACGTTAATTGGCTTCCGGCTGCTTTATCGTCGAAAGCAAGCATCGATTGACACGTATACTGCGACGAAGTGAAAAATCGGAAGAGAAATAACATGTAATGTTGAACGGTCACCGTTGACAAACGATTCACGCCCAAAATTCCACTACCCTACACAAAAAAATTAATCTCGGCCCCTGGGCAACCCTTCGACCCTGTCACGGTGCAGAATCAGCGGGGAAAACCGAATCCCCCGGAAAAACGGAAACAACAAAAAGCAACGAGCCGAAAACAAACGAAAAAAAGGGGTGAAACAAAAAAAAAAGGAGGAAAAAAGAAACGGACAAAAAGGAGCAGAGCGTGGTGAACGAAGGTTGAAAAGAGAAGCGGATGGTCGGTGTGCAGATATGGAAGGGGTGATTGGCATTGGTGTCGGCTGGTGTGAGAAAGTGTGGATTACGTGGTTGCAACGAACCGTCCATCATCGACACACCATGGACCATTGGCACCCCTTCCATCTGCTGCGGCAACCCCCCTCTGATCGCGTCCACCTTCTCTCTCGCCCCGTTTCGATATATCGACGCTGGCAGTTTCATGGACGAAACCGGCTGGTAGACGTTGCCTCGACGGAACGGCGTCGCGATGCACCGTCTCTTCGGACGCAAACGCGTCTCGTTTGGTGTACGTTGGACAAATACACGCATACGCGACGCTCGGTTACTCGGTTGCCGCCGCCAACCCCCTCGAGGGTAGTTTCGACGGAGGACAGTTGGTTACCGTCGTGCATGATTTGGGGATTGGTGGCCCTTTCGAGAATCATTCGGGGATCCGTCGTTGATTCGACCGATTTTTGTTTCCTTCTTGCCGGTTCTTCTTCTTCTTTTCTTTATTTTGCTTCGTTGCTTCTCGCTGTGAACACGCAAGGATTTGCCGCTGGACCTTCGCCGTTCTTTTCCGCCCGTTTTGCACGCGATATAAAGAGAACGATTGTCGCCGATATTTTGTTTCTCCGGCGCGCTTGTTTCCTCATTTTTGTTCGCGGACATCTTTCGAATGTACTTTCGGAGTTACGTTTGTTCGGTTTTTAATAATTCTGTGATTGGGGAGGTTTTTTTTTTTTGAAGAAGATGTTTGGTGTGTATTTTCTTTTTTATGGAAGATTTTTCATTTAATGTCGATCGGCATTATGGAAATTGTTCGAAGTTAATTGAGGTTCGTTATAGATTCGAGTGATTTATTTGGGGCAACGGTGCTCCGGTTCTTGCTTCTTTTATTGGGCGTTTCGATCGCAATGTGTAATTTTAGTATGCAATTTGGATAAGTTTTATGGATCGATCTGGATAGTCTCGGTCTGTCAAACAAGTCTCGCATAAGTAAATGTTTCTCTAAAAAATCGTGCAAGTCTTTTCAATTGAAACGGAACATTCAATTCCTCAATCAACGTTGTGTTAATTCAAGGACTGAAACTATTGTCTTGGAAAAGTTCGAGTGACAATAGAATCGAATGAAAAGATTAAACCACCCTAACAGAAAACTGTTCCAGTCTTCGATCAATTATAATCACAGGCATATTCATAATTGAACCAGCATTCAAATCCAACGACAAGCGGACACCAACTTCCTGACACAAAATTATATTCACAAATCCCTAACACAAGCTCGCAACAACAACGAAACGAACACAAATAAATCCTCCGCCAACGCCCGATAAATTCACGCAAGGTCTCACAGATTCTAATCACACAGAAGCGCGACCATGCACACCCACCATGGAGCCGAAGAAAAATTTCCATATAAATCCACCGACGCCAAAAGTACACCGCTGACCAAAAGTTTTCCGGTGCCATCCGCCGTTTCGTGCCGCCCAGGCAACAAATGATAACAATTCCAAATTAAAAACAAAGACCGCAGCCAATGCAAGGAATCGTCGTTTCAAAGCATAATCGCATCCCTTGATCGCCTTAATAACTGCCGTCGCCAACATTCTCGTCGAGCCGCGTTAATTTTTATTAAACGTCTAATGGTTCCGTACCGAAGAAAGCACCGCCAAACTTTTGTCCAGCAGCGTATCACCGCGTAACAGATGCAAACGCTCGTAAATCCTTCGACATCCCTGTTTTCTCTGTCGCGCCCCGTGGATACTCACGGCCAACCCGTCCAACCCTTCCTCTAAGGTCCACCACGACCCACGACCACCATGAAACCGAGCGTTATTTCGCGAATCCTTGAGCCCAGTCAGTGGTATGCGCCGCGAGTCTCGTGCGAGGCCGAAATCTAATAACACGCATTAATCACATTCCGCGGGCTCGCTGTTATCGGCGATCGCGATGGAACACGCGCGTCTTGTACACGCTAAATTGACGTGCCCTCTCTCTCTCTCTCTCTCCCTCTCTCTATCTCTCTCTCTTCTGGCAACAATTCAAGACGTGAAATATTTCAGCGGCGGCCGCGATTAATCCGGTCCGGCGGTCACGGAAATAGCACCGGTTGATTACTTTATTCCCGTGATTTTTCTTCCCGTTTTCCGTTTTTCCCCCGATCCGATTCGAAGTCGATCGCGGAAAGCGCCGCGTAACAGCGAGCCCCGTTGCCAGCGATTGGAACACCGAGGCGATCGTTCGGGGTGGTGGAAGTTTTTTGGAACGAAACTTTCGGCCCTTTGGAAATGTTTGAAGTGCATCGTGCCGCGTGAAGAATTTCGCTGAACTTGCTGAGCGTACCAGAGTCACTGAGTGACGTTAATTTACCCGAGGTCCCGTGCGTCCCGGAGACACTTGCATATCGTTAATTTCTGTTTCCGTGTAATAAATTATTTCCATTGGACCCTCGGTTCGTTCCTGAAACTCTCCATCGACTATTCGAATGCGGGAAACATACGAATTCTTATAGAAGTGCGACAATGATTCCAGCCGCTCCGCTATTTAACAAGCATTGCAACATTCGCGAACCGATGACAGGTGCAGAATTCTGGAAAAATCGTTTTCCCGGTTCCCGATCGATCTTCGCGTCTTCTGTCGAACGCAAATTTCGCCCCGCCTCGAATCGAATCGCTGGCCACGTTATTCGAAACGCCGCCGTAGGATCGACTATTGCAAATATCGATCTTCCCTCTCCCGCACTGCCTCGATCATTTTTTGGACGCACGGTGTTCTTTACGATTTATTTGCAGAGCAACGACCAGGAGGGGGACGGCGAGGAGGGCGGAAGATCGGGCGTAAGGCAGTACAGCCAAAGTCGATTGCCTGGAACACCCACGGTGTCCTTTCGCCAGAGGACATCGCCAGTCTCGCCTGTGAGGTCCAGCACGCCGGAAGTGACACAGGTGGGTCGTTTCCTTCAGGCCCCGATCGTTCATTCGTGCGTCAATCGACCAACGACACAGACCTCTCGCGCCGGTTATTTTTAAGATCTTCGCGGGCCGAACGGTTCGCGTTTCGTGCTTGATAGCGATAGCTTGGAGGTTGATTGACGAGGGAACGCGGCGACCATTGGAATTCTATGTTTCGTTCGCCATTCGGTACACAATGTGAAAAGTGAAGTTGGAAAGGTGACGAAAGCGGGAGTCGAAGTGATTGGTTTTCGTCGTTTTCAATGTAACTTGTTGGGAATCGAGTGCGCCTTTTTGTTGCTGTGCATCGTAAAAGGACGACACCTTTAAGTTTTACCCGAGTGATGGCAGTGATATTTCGTAGTGAAAGTTTACTTTTCATTTCGTTAGCGTTATCGTTACTCGTAGTAGTATTATGCATTAGCGGCGGATAATGTTATTTGAAGTTTTTAAGTGTTGCCTGGTCTTCAAGGTAATGTTGGCACAATACTGATCTTGCACGGTAAAATACTCGCGATATTATTATTATTATTATTATTATCATTATAATCGTTGCTACGAAAAATAAATAATACAGAGTTCAATCGCGGGGGTGGTCGTTTGAAAGGCGCGCGTGTATTTACGCGACGCTTCCTTAAACGGGAAATCCTTTGATATTAACAACACGGCATTATTATTCGGTAAATAGGAGTCAGTAAGAGAAAAATCACAATACCATGTTCCACCGTAGAATAGAATAGAATAGGGAGACGAGAACGAAAATTGGGGTAAATTCGTACCATTCAACATAATAAAAATAGAACCAAATGGCTGTTATATAAAATTACACTTACCCTTATGCAAGATAATTTCACCAAGAAATGAGACCAAAGTGTTCGATTCCAAACAAAAGACAAAATATCGCAGCGTTTTCTACAATTCCGCCCAAAAAATGTACCGGAGGCAAAAATGAAAAAAGATGGGAAAGAATCGTTCCGACTAATCTAATTAAACCGTGCCTCATAATTACCTAATATGTGTGCCCATCGAAATACCCGTCGCGACTGAATAAAAGATGGGGCAAGGGACCTTGATCGTTGCCGGCCGATCGGGAAAAGCGTGCGAAACAGTTAACACGTTCGATTGTTCGCGATGCAAATTAATTCAGCCAACGGAATGGTACCATAGGAATTCATCACGTCCGAGTAAATGGATTACGGTCTACACTTACTCGTCGCTCCTCTCATTCATATTTCATAAACATATCAATTTAACAGCGAAGTCGCGCCAACAGTGTATTAAGCCTTCGCGCCTCGATGAGATTTGAAATAATTCGTCGGACGATATTGCCAAAGGTATCTTTTCGAGTGTGCAAAATCGTCGCACTCATTAGACGTAAAGAAATGTAATCGGTTGCAATGATTTCTCGAATGCATTGCTTATTATTCAGCGTCCCTCGCCGAACAATAAATAGAATTATTTCACGAATCGGTTCACGATTTCGTTGCGAACTCGGTTGAAAATACGTGCACCAATTGCACGTGCATCGACACCGAAATGTCGATTACTGGAAAAGACTGGAGTCAATCAATTTCAGCTTCTCGGCGTTTCAACCGAGTGTATATTATCTTTCTGCGTCTTTCGGTGCCGTACGCGTATCGCGTGTAAGAGCTCTTCCAATGATCCAGCGGGCAATGTTCACACGCGCGAGCTACCAATTTTAGACAATCCATCGGTTGTTTGATCGTTTCTCGGAATTAATACGTTCGGGCACGTGTGCCGTGTTCTTGGGCCGTGTTGGGGCTGATTGAACGGTGTTTAGAATCGATCGCAGGCAACAGCGGTTTCTAAGTTTGTTCGTAACGCGCGTTTGGTGCAACGTTTTCGGTACCGGGACAGAGTCGTGACGAAGCCAAACACGTGTCTCAGATGATTCGACGACGTGGGCGTTTAAGGAGGGCCCGGTTAATGTTTGCTTCTCGGCGGCGTTAATTGGAATCGTTCGAGATTTGAACGCGGAAAGTGCTCCTATTTTAACGGAAATCGTGGGTTTCCGTGTTTTCGTTTTCTTAAAAGCTGTTCACCTGCCCCTTCGTGCCACGTCGAATTTACGATTGTTTCGCCGCGAGTTTCCCCCCCGATCATTTTAACGCGTCGCCCAGCTGAACGTCGAGGTCGATCGTTCCCTTTAATGATTTCATATTTCGCGCCGGTTCGCGAGAATTCTTATTGCGATTTCTCTTCTTCTTGATCTTTGGCACGTTTTAAATACAGGAATTAATCGATGCAAACGAAGGCCGTTTTATGCGAACGATATGTACGAATTATACACGAGGGCCGTTTTTATGAATAAAAAGCCGTCGTTCTTTTGCCCGTTTAATCGCTTATGAATAATCTAGCACGGCCTAGTTACGGACGGAAATATGGAAAATTGTTCGACAATGTTGTACCCGTTCTTGCGTCAAACGGAATACTTCTTTCTTCTCCAGGGCGGCGTTGAAGACGGCGACAGGGAAAGCAGTTCGAAATCGGACTTCAGGCGGCAAAGTACAAGAGCTTCAGATGGCGCGGGTTCCAGTTCGCGAAGGTAAATCACCTTGTCCCTTGGCATGTCGAAAAAAGGGACGAAATGGACGAGAACTCGGTTGAATGAAAATTCGCAGATCCTCCATGAAAAAGTCGATCCGCAAGAAGGCGCCGTCCCCGCCTTCGAATCCAGGTATACTGCGAGAGGTGAGCGAGGAGAAGGAGGACAATGCATCGAAACCGGAAGAGCCCCCGAAACGGAAGTATTCCTCCGACGAGAGCTCCGAGGAAGACACGCGTGAACTCGAGGGCAACGTTTACACGAAGGCTGGAATGGAGGTGAGCGAACCCTTCGAACGTTTCCCGACCCTTTCTAAATCATTGAGTGAAATAATAAAAAAAAAACGAACCTACGAAAATAACGCTGAGAATTGAAATTAGATCGCGAGGAAAAGTGCCGGAAATGTGAAGCGTACCAAAGCGGAAATCGAAGCAGATCCAGAGCAGGAGGACGAGTTCGGTTATACCAGCAGTACGTAATTCAGTAATTAATATTACTTTCTGATCTTCTCTTCCTTTCCCTTTTTAACATTAGAACGATCGCGTTCACTGCTGTGCTTGTTCCAGTGAAAATACAGAAGAAGTATCATTCGATGGGCCACAAAGTTGTATTGGTGAAAGTGGAAAAGGACAGGCGTGGTTTGGGAATTTCGTTGGCTGGTCACAGGGATCGAAACCGAATGGCGGTGTTTGTTTGTGGCCTTAATCCGAAGGGACCAGCTCACAAAGCGGGCGAACTTGTCGTCGGTGACGAGATACTCGAGGTACGATCATTTAATTTTTATTCTCGATCACGGCGAAACATGATATTTTATAACGAATTACGATGAACCATATTGAGGTCATTTTAACGGATGCAGTATCTACTGTTTGGAATTTTTTAATATCTTGAATAATCTCCTAATTATATATGAACGAAAGTTACGAAAGAGTCCATTGTTATTGCCATCGTCTATGTACTCAAACAGAATCGCTGTTGATCGTAATAAATGGTAGAAAGAGGCGTCGGTCCATTTTTAGTCGAGCACACGTGTACTTGGCAGACGTTCAAACACGATTATCACAAAAACGAAACTTCGTAACCTACTTTTTGCGCGGTGAATCATCTCTCTCTCTCTCTCTCTCTCTCTCTCTCTCTCTCTCTTAATTGTATTGTGAATTTCAATTATAATTTGCGATGGCATTTTGAACTGCGCCGGTCACTCGCGCGGATAATAATATTCGTTCCATTCTAATTTCAATTAATTAATTTCTAGGTGAACGGATGCGTTTTGCAAGGACGGTGCCATTTGAACGCGTCTGCATTGATTAAAGGAATGGCTGGACCTTGTTTCAAGATAATCGTGCTACGGTAATATATTTTGTTCCTTTCGTTTGCTGTGAAGGGAAGTTTGTTAAATGATTAAATTGTGCCGTTCTGTTCGCAGAAAAAGTTCCGCCCTTAACGATCTCGCCGTGAAACCAATCGTTCAATTCCCACCGACATTGGAAGATGTAAGCCAATATTTAAACGTTTCCGCGAAGCAACAAAATCATATATTTTCTATGTACATAAATATTACATAATATTTCAAGTTAAAAATGGAATATTAATTATTATCATCATTATTATTATTATTATTATTCTCTGTCACGGAATATGCTCCGCTAGCGATTCTTTTATTTCCTCCCTGCAAACACCGAAAAATTGAAATTTCGTACACGATAATTAACTAATTCTGCACAATTCGGTAAACACCAATTTGTTATCCAACAATTGGATCCTTCATTCGAATTAAATTTAATTTACATCCATTGCGGTGTGCGTACATCACACAATATATCGCACTGCCTTTCTTTCTTTTATTTAATCCTATCGTAAATACGTACGACGACACCTCGAGTCAAATTCTCGACAATTCTCAACAATTCTTCGTACAACATCAACGGGCGACACGAAACATGCAAAATACATCGTTCTTCTGTTCCAGTCCGACGTGTTCAATCAGTTCAAAGGTGTCCGCAACATACCGGTGAAAAAGGCAAGTTTCACCGAACACCAGTGGATATCGTTGCAGCGTATCGAATACTACAGGTAGCTTTTCTGTGCGCAGGGCCAGTACGGTTTGGGCATAATGATCATCGAGGGAAAACACGCGGAGGTCGGCCAAGGTATATTCATCTCGGACATTCAAGAAGGCAGCGCCGCGGAACAGGTAACGCCGCGTTTCGTTTTGCAAATTGTTCATTACGCACAACAATTGCAATCGCCGCCGTTCACGCGCGGACGAGGTCTGCTGAATTTACAGGTGTTAGTTTCGTTTCTTGCTTCACCTGTTGCAGGCCGGTCTACAAGTGGGTGACATGATCCTCGCCGTTAACATGGACTGCTTGCTCGGCTCGACGTACGACGAGGTACAGTTCGTTGCTGTTAATCACGAATTAATTAAGAGCTTCGTCTTGCATAGAGATAGCTGTTTCAGTCTGTGGACAGCGTTTCATTGTCGAGAAGCTTTTCTCTTATTAAATTAAATTATTAAATTAAAAGGAATCGGGAATGCAGTCGTTTATGGAGGTATAGTTTAGTGCTTCCTTTTACTTGTCCATTTCTTTCTCAGGCTACCAATCTGTTAAAAAAAGCGGAGGGTGTAGTGACACTGGCAGTGTGCAATCCGAATCAGAGCAAAGTTGCCAAAGAGGAGGAGGACAGGGCGAAAGGTATCATTCCCGAACCAGAACCAGAGCCAGGTAATTAAACATTGCACTAATCACATCTGTCAACGCGATGGCCGTTGACGGTGCAGCGTGGTTTACACGATCGCACTAATTTCGTGCAACTTGATATCAACGACAGTGAAAGAGCCGGAAAAGCCAAAGGAACCGGAACCGCCGCAGGATCCGAAAGATTGCAAGATCGTGGCTGGCAGAGACACGACGATCGAATTCCAGAAAGAAAAAGACAAAGGCATTGGTTTAATCATAGCTGGTGGTTCTGACACGCCAATGGTAATTGTTCATTGATTTTTCGTAGCCAGGGACAGCTCTCGACATTATCGATCAACGTTCTCGCGTTTCTACGTTAACGATATTATTTCGATCAACATTTTATTTCGATTAACAACAGCAATGTCCCGACGTACGTGTAACGTTCCGCTTCGAATCGCGTCGCGTAATTGTCGAGAATGATCTCGAACTTTTCCAAGATCCTGTCGAACGTCGTTATCTCGTTCCAGAAAGGGGTGTTCATCGTTGAGGTGTTTCCGGACGGGGTGGCGGGCAAAGATGGTCGGCTTCAAAGCGGGGACCAGATACTTGACATGTGCAAACACAACTTCAAGGACGTGGAACATGATAAAGCTCATGCTACTGTACTGCAAGCCAGTGGAACCGTAAGAGTCGATTTATTCGGCACGGAAAATTCTAATTTAATTTTATCAAACGAAAATTCTAACGTCGTTCGTCGCGTTAATATCTGCGCGCACAGCTGCGTTCGATTTATCGCGCAGACGAAAATATTCGTTTCAATTCGATCCGAAGTATGAAGTAATTCGGTTTAACTCGCGATGTAACATTAAAGCTTTACGCCGAATTCAACCGAAGATATTCATTCGATAATTTCTTGCGACTCCGTTTAATTAAGCAACGAGACGCGCAGATCTGTTAACGATTGAAATACAATTCCTCCAATTTGCAGATCACGATGGTGGTGCACCGACACGAGAAAGGGGAGGAGGAAGTGGAGGTCGAGTTGCAGAAGAAGTCGGGCAAAGGAGCTGGCCTCTGTTTGACAGGGTACAAAAGCGGAAAAGGAGCATACGTGTCGGACTTGGTAAACATTTCCTCCCGTCGAAATAAGTCGATTATACGCGAGATGAAAATTCCATTTCGCAATTTCCGCACAATTTCCTTGCGCACCGGCATTTTTATTTTCAATTGCCGCTGGAACCATTCCACCCGCGAACATCCCGGATTTGCCAGTATGTTATTTAAACGATTTATTTCTCCAGTTGCCCGGCGGGAGCGCCTTGGAGAGCGGAAAGATCTGCAAAGGTGATCGAGTGATAGCGGTAGGGGGGCAGGATGTTCGCGAGGCACCTGTGGAGGACATCGCAGTCCACGTGAAAGTTTCTAACCCGGTGCAATTGAAGCTGGCCAGGTTCAAGTCCGCTAAGCAATGACAGGTAAACGATGCTCGATTATCCGAATCAATTAATCATTCCGTATTTTATTCCCCCCTGCGAGCAAAGGCACACAGCGGTCGCTTCTGATTCGAAACAGCTGTATGCGATACAAGTTCTATATCATTCATTTGTTGTGCAGATCCTTAATAACGTCGAGCCGGTAATAATATAGTGATAAGCATAGAATGAAGAAGAGTGTAACGAAGAAACATTCCGTTTGCCTAAATCACTTCATCCGAATGTTGAATTTATTTCGAATTTATTTCGATGAACAAGTCTACGAAATAGTCTAGAGAAGAGGCCAGCTATAAAAATTGTTTAATATCTCTTCAGGGTTCTGCAGGCGGAACTCTAATGACGATACCCACCAGACGCCATGGACTCTAGTGTGATATAACTGACTATACCAAAGTAACTATAAATACCGTTTACTATATAAGATACACTAATTCTAGAAAGGAACAGATATATAAAAAAAAAAGAAAAGGAACGGTCGTGTTAGCGATAATCGCCTCACCAATGCAATTTAAATCGTAAAAGAAGAAAAAAAATACTCTATACAATTATCCAGTCGTTTCACACGCGATTTTATAGCAACCACGCTGTCTTGAATATCAATAGGATTCGTCTATATATAAATATATATTATATATATCGATATAAATATATATAACATATATAGACATTATCGACAATTGTAAAGATTCCGTCTGCCACGAATACAGGAGAAAAAAAAAACTGTGAATAGCAGTCGTTACGAATATTTGCGACACCCGTTATATACACTTATTAGATTTAACGACACAGAGTATTTATGCAATTAGAGCGACGTTACATTGTAATAGCCACGAGGACGTGTCACGGTCGACGTTTTATTCCTGAAGGAGTTAGAAATTTCAGAAGGAGCTAAGAGATACGATTAATAGGCGGGGATAACGAAAGAAATATTCCTCGCGCTGAAAGATTGGAAGAATAAGTTCGCCGATTGTGTGTCTCGAGTATCTTTCTCACTTTGTTACGTACACACCGAGAGAAGGGAAAACTCGGGGGGAAAGTGAGAAATAATATTCCAGATGATCGTGAAAATTGAATCGGCCCGGTACGTTCAGACAATTAGATTCCAGTCTTCTGCTTCGAACGATGTAAAAGAAACCTTTCGAGGGAATGGACGCGTAGGAGTATTACATTAGATGGACCAATTAGTAATCCATTACATCTAAATTGCTTATCGATACATCGCGAGACAGTATTTACTCGCGGACGTAATTGCCTCTTCTTCAGAACGTTTCCCATCCTCTTTTCCCCTTTCGACGTGACAAAGTTCGGCTGAGCGAATCAATTATTTCCTTGCTTAAAAAGGAGAATGGGAAACGATCCGCAGGAACGACGTGAAATGATTATAATTCGAACGAATTGTTTCCGAGTGCGTTGCTGCCAAACAACGAAATGAATGATGAAACAATGGATTGCTCCTTTGGCGCGTGCGATGGAACGTCGAAGAGACGTGCCCCTTCTTTCGGTTGCGTTTCCGGAATTTCTATCTCCGTTCAGACTATTCCAACCGTGTCTTCACGCGAATAGAGATATCTCGCTTGTACGTTTCGTATCGTTTACGGTTTAAGTTGGGCGAATTAGAAACGTAGGGCGATCGCGATCGCGCGCGACGGATAAAATTGAAGCAGAGCCAAAAACAGAAAAAAAAAACGAAAAAGAAGAAAAAGAGTATAGGAGGAGGAAGAGAATTGAAACGGGAGACGCGGACGGACGAGATTCTATCTTCCTTCGAGCGCGTTCAGTATCTAATAGAATAATACTTGTTGCGTTTATCATTTCTCGACGGGCCAATTGTTTCCAGAATCGTAGCTGAGAATCGTTTTAGAATGTTAACGAAGGATTACCGAGAGGCTAGACTGGCTTGTTGACCGCGTATAGTTCAATTTATCCAATTGTCCCAGCCCCTACGATTAGCGTAGGATCGTCGAAACGAAGACGAGGGGGATGAACAATTTTAGAAGAGTTGCGCGTCGCACACCGGGAGAAAGTGTTGATCATGACCGGTTTCACGTGCACGTATCCGCTTGTATTTAATAATAGGCGCAGGTGTCGACGTCCGGGTACGATCATCATCGAGATACTTCAGGAAATTCGAATCGTTTATCGACGTTGATTTCGCTGATGGTCGCGATTCGGACGGCACAGAAGTTTTCTTGCCTCGTTGCTGCACGCGAACGTTTAGCGTTAATCCTGCGAACGAATACATATGTATGTATGTATGTATGTGTGTGCGTGTACGAATGTATGTACAGGGTGATCCGTTTTGCGACGCCGCGAACGAAGGAAGCAGCAGGAAATTGTTGAAGGGGGACAAGTTTATTCGTTTTCCCTTCAGTTCGTTAAGATTATGCATGCGTTTCTTGCGAATATCGACGGACACTTGAGAGGATCGTCATCTTCTTTCATTTATTCATATTTCAAATAAACGTACACTTGCGATTAGCTGTGATTAGTATAAATCAATTTAACGTTCCGTTCGTTGACATCGTGTTTTTCGCACGGTACCGTAAAACTGGTTTACCGTCCCATTCGAGTGTGAAACTACTTCAAGCGTCCTGAGATATTCCGTCTAACAGTTTCCACTCTAATAGGTCGATAAAGCGCGTCGAATTCCGTCTATCGGTCGTTCGAATTTTATAGTTCTGTATACATAATTCCCCGAAAGCGTACGATATCCGTTTAAAACGGGCCACCCTGTGGATATCTAGCACTCGGCGTGTACACTGTAAAGGCCAGTCTCGACCGGTTGTACGTTGCTTTTGATTTCGATACACCACGTCGAATCTTTGGGAGATCTTTACCAAGGCTACGCTGTAGAGGTAGAAAATACGGTTAAGAAACAGAAAAATCATAGTGAAAACCCGCGATTATGATAAAATCGGACATTATTGTTTCGCAGATAATGAACCACAGTTATTCATTGTACGCATTAACGTGTAATGCATACCGCGTGTGCGTGTGCGCTGTCGATCGATGCTTCGGAATTGTTTGAACGAAGTTGCTCGGGTTTCAACACTTTTTGCGGTAAATTTTAAGGAACCTCGGTATGAAATATATATATTGAAATCTCGTTACTTGAGAATCTCTGAGTATCATCATTTCGTAATCCGTGGATTCTTCGATTATTCGGGACTTCGGGTCATCTTCGATTTTTTTTACATTTCACAGTTCGACAATTCGTCGAACATGATCCGTCATCTTATTCTCGTTCCAGCATCCATTTCGTTCACGGCATCGAGACGTTCAATTGACGACCGTGCAAGTAAGACACGAAATATACCGAATTATTCTCTTTAATTGCGATCGAATGTTCCCGCGGCCCGTTCGATCGCTGTACACTCGCACGTAAGCGCACACAGACGGGTATTCGCAATCGCTTTCTAATCAAGACGGATCGAAATCAAAGGTAATTCGCAAGGATAACTGTTGCGCCAAGCACTCGTGATCGTTCGTTTCGTTGGCACGTTGCAAAACGACGTCATGCCGCGATGACGTGGGATCGATTGTAAAAAAAAAAAAAAAATGAGAAGAGAAGCAAGAAATTGCGTAAACGTTTTGTCAACATTCGAGCGAAAACGGTGAGAAGACGAGAATCGACGAGGATGCGTGTATGTATGCGCGCGCGGGCGTGCATGAGCGAACGGAAGGAAGAGAGGGAATAAATAATAAAAAAAAAAGCTTAGAGCTAATTAATATATTTGCAAATATATAGTACACAGGGTACCGTTTGGTATTCTGAAACGCCTTCGAAATTCGGGGAGCAATACAATCGAGCCACTTTTACAGTCAACGACTCGAATTAGTAGTATTATTATTATTATTCTAATTATCCTTATTATTATCGCCATTATTATCATCATTACGAATTATTGTCACACGATGATTATTAATTATTACAATGGATTATTCTGATTCTTGTTATCGCAGACACTGATCATTGTAGCGCGGCACTGTCGAGGTTTGCGGCGAGAAATAAAAAAGAACATGAAAGAAATCGATTATTATAGAACGCGGACAAACAGATCGGGATCTATTAAAGAGTATCGATTGCGAAGTTGCAACATCAATTCGTTCGTTCTTGTTTCTCCTATTCGTGTACTGAAATCTCCCCGTTATTCGTTGTTTAGCTATTATTGGCCGAGGTAAGTGAACATTCATGATTTTACGAGTAGATGAAATAATTTGCGATTTAATTTTTTACGCTTTTCACGATATGTTTTATTAATCAACGATTAACACGGATAGACGATTATTATAGTTTAGACCGATTACTAACTGTGCATTATTAATATTCGTTTCATTACTATATTCTGAAATATTACACTACTCTGTACAATGAGTGCAACAATTATTATATTAACGAAGATGTTTTTTCATATTCACATTTTATCATACTTGGCAGTATGGAATGTAAAACGCCAATAAGCGAAACAATAGTATCTACAGCGCAAGGCAAATCGAATTTCCATTTCAACGCGAAAACTCAATCGAATTGGATTGGAAAAATCAGGTCGCTCGAAGAAATCGAATCTACTTAATTCTAAATATTCAAATTTAATCTCATTTTAAGTAACCCAGTATTTAAATTTTCGATCTAAATAATTTCACTTTTAATCGAAATTATTTCGGATCTTGTTCGCGTGAATTCTGTCCGCCGCTGGGATTTGTTCACGCGGATTAAACATTTTGATGATTCTTAACGCGAATGTCAGGATATAACTGTCCGTTTTCCTATCGGGGGCCCGTTTCATCGGTGCTCCTCTTTCACGAGCGTACGCGCGTGCTCGCCTTCTAACAATAAGTGGACCAAAGAAATCGTTTATTGGCCGCAGAAGTGGGTTACCGGCACGGTGCTTCGTAAACTGCACGATTAATTAACCATAAAAAATACGATCGCATTATACTCGGTACGCATACAAAGCGTGTTGCGTTTGCTGATAAATATGCATGTCGAGCAACGTATGTTTAGCACCTTCCAAATGTTTGATTTAGAAATTTCTCTGTCTCGACGCGATACACGCTGACGATTTCCTGCATTGCAATTCTCCTGCTATTCCCGTCCATTTGTTGGGTTTACCGTTGAAGGATTGAGCTGACGAGAAATCGGATTACTCGAATTCAGGCATTATTATCAATTATTTATTTTCATCGCTCTGTAGTTCAAATATTAATTTCAACAATTTCATCTCCATGCGATTCTTCACAGTTGCGTCGAGAAGCAATATTGCTATTCCTTATTCTTTTTATTATTACTTTGCTGCATCCGTGTTCCCGTTATTTATTAACAACAAAGCCTACAAGAATATAATAAATACAATAAATATAATAAATACAATGAATATAATTAATACACACACTACATAAATATATTAATTATATTTTACCAAACTTTACTTTCAAACCGCGATAAACTTCACTGTTCCCAACAGGAAACCCTTCGAAAAATATTAATAACTTCCTATTTCCGTGGCGACGCGCATACAAACGCACACCCACGCGCACACATATAATCCTATAATTGATTCGCAGCGATGCACAAGCACCACTTCCAAAACGCGCCTCTTTTACGACACTTCGAACTTCCACCGCCGCCGTTCCCCGTAATCGTAATCGGGATCGTTCCTCTTTATTGCCGCGCTTCCGTTTCCGTGCGCGGCGCAACGTGATCGCGGCTCGATCGAGACGCCGGGATCGCTCGAGTGTCGAAAGAGCACGTTTCCGTGTCGAAACGGAACGACACGGATCGGTTGGCCGTTTCCCGCGGCATTTTTGCAAGTCGTCGTCGAGTATCGCGGGATTGAACTTGACTCGGCGTTGCGCACCGCGCGATTTCATAAAACGGCGAGCAAAGACGGAAACGAAAGGGGGAAAGCCGACGGTGGAAATTCGCGGTCGACGATTATCGATTTTGTCCCGGCGACGAGAGGGAGGGAGAGATCTCAGTGGTCCAGCGACGATTTCTTAACGATTTCACTGGTAGAGTGTTTCCTTTGGACGCGGACGAGGACGACGGGGACGACGAAACTGCGGAACCGATGATCTTGGCAAAAAACGATCGATTACCGTTCGAACGGCGGGTCTCTCGTATCGTCGTCGCAGGCTGGTCGAGTGAAACGTCGAGAGGAATCAGGATGTTGAAAGTAATCGTGACAAATCGGCATGATTTACCCAGGACGTTCCAAAGGAGGACGAATTCAACCCCGATAGGGAAAGTTGGATGCGCGTATCTGACCCAAAAGAGTGCGGATGGAATATCTGCTTCTTGTTTTTGATGTTTAAGCAACGCAGTTTGATTACGCTCGATTTTGTTTCGTTGCGTTTATCGGCGTGATTGGTTCATTTTATTTAGGCTCATTTTTGTATGGGGCCCCGTGCGAAATATTGCATTGGAGGGAAAGCGTACGTTTTCCGCAGAACTTCTGCGTGTAATTCGAGAAAAGGTTGTATATTGAACGATGAATTGTCGGTACAAAGAAAGATGCTTTATTCTCCATAAAGTGAGTATCAAAATTTCGACGAAATCCATTGTTATTTATGTCGAAGAAGGAGACACTTCATATACGTGTACAGAATTCTTCCTTTCCATCTTACTCCTTCGAATTTTTCATCCCCTTCGGTTGAACACCTTTTCCCTCGGGCTGTTCGCCGTCTGAAAAAGTGCGAATTCTAATTAGGACTTGACAAGTGTTCCCTGCGTGCTTTTAGAGTCCAGTAAAATATTTATACAACTGTGCACAATTATCAACGAAAAAAATCTTCGAACCAGTTGAAGCATAAAAGTAGTAAATTGGCGATAAATAGAAGAATGAAAAGCGGAAAGAAAGTATCAAAAAATTGCGAAATTATGAACGCTCCTCGTTACACGAAATTCTGGCAATAAATTAAAAAGAAAATCGGCTAACAAGTTTCGCGAGAAGAACGGGACAAATCGCAAACGTCGAAAAGTATGAATGCCACTGCGTATAATCATAATTCGGTTTCAAAAAAGGGGGCAAATAGAATAAGTGTGGTAATGCGGCAGTCATTCAGTTACTGCTAGCGGCGGACGACTTTTACGAAACGCACGTGAACTACTTCTTCTTCGCGGCCGTGTATTCGCATTCCGAACTTTCTTAAGCAATTATGTCGTAATCCGTGCCCCAATCCTCTCTTTTTCCCTCTTTCGGCCTCGTCGTCTAAGTTCCGAAGTTCCTCGCGAACCTCGGAAGTTTGGGGAACATTGCCTTCGACACCAATAAGTGGTTCAATGGACTGCGGGTTTCACAATTGCGAACGACAGGGTTGTCTTGTGCGACTCAGATTTCGAAGAATATTTGTATGATACTTGCGACTATTTCGATGTTTCATTGACACTAGATTGAATACTTAGTAGAACGCAATCATTTGATAATAAATATAACGTATTGCCGCGATTAATTGTTCCAATCGTGAATCAGATTCGATCGTTATCAAATCATTTTGATGATAATGACGGGGGATTTTAGAGAATCGAAACAGGCGATTGAACATCTGGAACGCGAATGGTTAATTTTAAGCTGTTCGTTTCACATCTGAGATTGCATGCCGAAATAAAAAAAAAAGAGAGAAGATACGAACGAAATTGAATCGCGTGCAACGGATAGTGAATCTCGTAGAGTGAAGATATGTGGGACGATGATTATTGGCGTGCCACGATGCTCGATCAGAAAAGTGTTCGCCGATTATTTGTGTTGAGTTTTTAAGTATTATGTACTTTGGCACAGATTTAATTTCCACGCCTGCAACGAACGCACCTTCGTATCGATTAATCGCGAAGAATCGTTCTTGCGAAGACTCGGGCAATGTCGGAAATAATCGTACGATTTTATTTACATTAATTAATTCGAGCGAGCAACATTGGAAACTGATTTCTCTGCTTTGCTTAATTTGTTTCGTTTCGTGCTCGATGGATAATGTTGGCGAGGATTTAAAAGTGTTCAATTTAGAAAATCTCGCGAAAAAATTGTTCAATATAGAATTGCTAAGTTCTAGGAAAATAAACGAATAAAGTTTACGGGAAATAAAATAATAAATAAATGAAAGCATAATAATCATTGTTGTCTTCTAAAACTAAACAATTTTCCTATGCCCCGCAGACTGCTCCGTCGGGAGCAATGCTGGAATTAAAATACTTATTTCCAAGGTCTTCTTTTTTTTCGGTTTACATGCAACATCTTTCGACATCCGATGCTCCGTTTAAAAAGCTAGAATCCCGACCTTCATACACTGACAAAGAGGTACCACGGCACAAAGCTAATTGCTACCTCATCGTATCACATGTCCACCCACCGTGGAACTTTCGTTTTTCCACCGAGTGAACACATCACCGGCTATAACAACTCAACGCTATTAATTTCTCGAAACGCCACGTCGATAGTGGCAAACACGAGGCAATAGAAAATCGCTCGATTCAATATTCATCCGGAACTCGTCGGCACACGCCCACAAGCGGTCGCGAATCGCGCGAACAAAATTTCGACGATCGTCGAAGAGCAAACGGAAACGTAGAGGAGTCCATGGTGTTCGCATCGCGTTAATTCATTTGACAAGTAGGTCGATTGTAATCCAAGCATAAAGGTAGAACGAAACAACGAGACGGGGTGTGTCGAAAAAGAAATTTCACGAGAAGAAAATGTGCAAGAACGACGTGGAACAGGAAAATGGATACACAACCGTAGATAAACGAACGAGAAGATTGCACGTTACGTTAGAATTTCGTTCGATGGACAGTTCTTGCCGTCTATTTGCCCCCCCCCCCCTCTATCATTTAACACCGTTATTCACGATCGGTCTGCAATAAATGTCCGATCATATTTTCGTAATCGCGCGGCGTAATAGCCGGCAACCGTTTCCCGTTCGACCCGCGAGATTATGCCGGCCAAACTCGCTTGAGCATCTGGCGAAACGGGAAGAAAACCGTGGCGGCGGATCGCGAATAAAAAACCGTGAACCAGTTCGATTGGAAATTCGTTTCTTATGCGGCGTCGAACGGAACGTTGTAGAAAGGTAACGAGGAATTATTTTGCATAGCGCAGAATCGCGTTGAATGTTTGGCGGGGAGGATATCGAATTTTAGACGTTTTTAGAACCGGGAGTTGAATTGCTTCCGATCGACGACGCGTTTGGAAAATAATAATTATGACACGGGGACGTCACTTCGTGCGATTTTGTTTTGCAGAAATGTTCGATGTAGCATTCACGTTGGACACTTGATTGAATGAGCAATCAAATGATCGCAATCGAACGCGACAATCGCCACGTACTTAATGACAAACGGACAAGCATACATTTGGAAGAACGTATTGACTGTAAATGTAACAGGTGGTACAAGTATGAACGTAAGAGCGGATAAATTGTGCGATAAGTTTGCGTTACGTTTGCATAAGATGCAATAAACCCGTCGTTAATTAACCAATTAAGCGGTAACTTGGATTTCGCGATGCATACACCAGTACGCTCGAGCGGTTCATCAAAATGTTCGTCGTCGAATGATATCGTCACTTTTACTTCCGCGCCGCAGCTCGGGGAAAAATTATTCGAAAGAGGCTTTCCAATGTTCTGTTTCGTCTGTCTGGTATCTAGGGCGGCGTGATAAATAGAATAATGGGATTCCTGACAGGAAGTTCACAAGGAACGGCAGTCAAGCTAAAGACATACGTACGATTTACGGGCAGCGAGCACGCCCTTTAAACCTGACGAAAGCCGAGGTAACAAGCGAGACAACCGTGACGTCGTTGTGGTTGACAAAAATTTCAGCCATGAGACAGTCATATCGTCGTGGGGCCAGGTTACGGGGGTTGATAGTCCAGTGTCCGCAGGTGTAGTTCGATTTTTTTTTAACAACTGTGATATAAACGTTAGGTTGTCGCGAAAGTCTCTTTAGCTGTTTGACTGCTCGGTTTTATTGGGCACCGTTCACCTGAACGCGCACTGACCGATCCATTTTTTTTTTCGTCGATGTCAGGGCACTCAGATGTTTCCTAGCTTTCCAATAGTATAATGTCGTTCGAATCGATAGTCTCAGTGCCGTTCTTGCGTGCATCGAAAGATGGAAAAGCGGGGAAGGCATTTGGATCTGATTTGGAATAATCTGACCCTCCAACCCCTTTCGCCTTCAAATCTTGCCGTTCCGATTATTACTTATTCATTTCTCGAAAAAGTTCACTTCAAACTCTTTAAACGAGATAAAAATCATATTGATCGATATTTTTCGGGCGCATAACAAAAATGTTAAAACATGATATCGCGATACTTCCGGACGGATGACGACAAAGAACGTATCGCAGATCGTTAAAAAATATTGCACTCTTCGTAAGATTGTTTGCAGTTAACATCTAGTGAGAAGGGGAGAGAAACTTTTATGCCAACTTAAACGCTATTTCCCTTGTCGCTTCCGAATCGTTCGTTTAAAGTTAATGTACAACATTGCGCCACCGCTCTGCAACGATATTGCCTATAATTTCTAATTCTGTTTCAGACGGCAGGTGACAACGGGACGAAGGCGGTCCGCCGTGACAATCGATGATGGTATGATAGAAACAGCGCGCCTGATCCTCGTCGCGCAACCTCGTGACAAAACGATTCCGTATCGGGATGACGTTCGTGACAACTTTCCACGCAGCGGCTGGAAAGCCCGCGCCTATTCGAAACGGCACGAGGCCTCCTCGGTTTTCGTGGCAAGTAATAGTGAAGTCGATTCACGGAATAAGAAGGGTCAGCCGGAGCCTACTTTCTTCCTCTTTCTCGGTTCTCGAAGAGGGGAACGTCGAACAGCACGGTGAGGCTGGCCCGTCGACGCCAGTTCACGGCAGACCGTAGGACCCACCTGAAGAATCTCGATTGGGACCGCGTCGATTCTCGAACGCGCGACGCGACCGACAAATTACACGCCGGAGAAGTTTCATTCGAATCGACATTCGACGACCACGATCGAGTTTTGCACGTATCCCGCGACGTCTCTGTGTCCCTTTTATCCTTGCCTTTTCTCTTCAATTTTCGTCCGGTTGCATACGGGGAACATTCTGGCGGCGAATTTCGCCTGCGAATAAAATAGTTCTGCCCTTTGATAAATTGAATCCACCGAGTGCCGACGGGGAAGAGTTAGGAGGTGGCTAGTTTGAAGCGACGAGGGAGCGGACTTGGAGAATCTCGAGGGCCAGTAAGTATCTTCTGAATGGAACGTTCGATTGGTCGTTACGTGTTCTGTTCGGTGAATGATCGCGTTTAGGGCAATGCAGTATATTGGCAGTGTCTACTCGTAGTACAATTCGGTGGACGCTTTTCGGCGAGTCTGTTCTGGGAATGTCTCTGAAGGAATTTCTGTGACTTGATTTTGATCGACGATTTGCCGTGGTTGTGAGATTTTCATGGCGGTGTTCGATCGTTGTATCTTTTTATTTCGGGCGATTTGGGACTCTGCGTTTGTTGGGGAGGGTCGTCGATAAAATATCTGGTCAGCTAAGTTCAACGATAATCGTACAGTCCGATTAGATTTACTTAACAAAGAAAAATGTTGCTAACATTTACAGAAAGGGAATATCTATGCGAAGGCTCATCGCGTTAAAGACAGCAAGAATAATGTAAAAACTATTGCGAAGAGTTACGAATTCGAGGAAATTAATTGGACAGATTGGATCGAAATTAATTAATCTCAATCGCGAATCGCGAATGAAAATTAATTAGATCGTCGGCGAGGTGTACGAAGGATTAATCGAATGATTTAAAATGTGGTTAACCGGCATGGCATACTTTCCCCGAAGGACTTGGGTGGAATTTGAATTTCAACGTTGTTTATAATTTCGGGCGGTCGCGTGAAATTTCGAAAATTCATAAAGGACGGAATTAAAGAAAGTGTGGGCCTGCGTCATCGGCGATTCCCGAGCCTCTAATCACTTTTACACGTTTCGAAATCTAAATCGCAGGGAACCGTGCTGGTTAGAATCTCGAATTCAGAAACCAGTCGGCATGCCAATAACCCCGAACTACCTGTAGCGCGTGAGCTAAATACTGAATGAACCGAATTGAAACGATATCGTGCCCGCTGCATAATATCTGTCGATTCTCGTAAATATTACAAAGATCCCGCAATAATATACCTCGAAGTATCATTGTTATTAACGGGTTAACAGTGTGACAGGTATCAGATCGGCTGAATAATTTGAATCCAGCGAAATTCAATTACGAACAAGTAAGTCTCTGACAAAGATCTTGAAGTAGAGAAGCAATCATTCGTTCGTAGATATCGTTCAGGTATCATAAAATTTGTCTCAACTAAAATAAAAGCGATGTTCTGAATCTCACCATGGCACTACTATTGTGGACAATGATTCTCGAACAGAAATATAATACAATTACGCGACAGCATCAGCAAATGGCACAATAATAGTAGACAGTAGAAAATATAAATAGTTCGACCAAAAGAATTTCGTCAATTCAAAGGAATAGAAAAAAGTACTCCGTTTGAGCTTCGAGAATATTCTCGATCCGGTTCGTTCAAATCGTTCTCCAATTACTTTCGCCCGCGTGTACGCTTTTTAATCGTCCGATTTGATTAGCTGCCCCATTATTTATACCGGGCTCGGTGTCCGCGATATTCAAGACAGGTTGCCGATCATTCTGATCCGTTGCCAATCGAACGTAACGGTCGAGCGATAAATTCGACGTCGATTTGCGTGAACCGACGAGCTTTTTTTCTCTCCCCACACCCGGCGAATCGTACTGGAAATCTTGCTCGTTTCGCACGGTAATAAGCCCAGCGGGAATGCAATCGCGTTCATCAATTTGTCGTGGTCGCGAGAATGTTGAAACACTTTCAGAATGCACCGACATCCGTGGAAACCGGAGAGGTGTGCACTATCTAGCGCTCCAGCCTCGAGATCTAACACACTTCCAGCGAAGTTTTCTCTCGGACACGATTAAGAAAAATAACCGGCGTCGTGGAACTGGATCTACACGCGTTCCACCGGGCGTCTCGATCGTGTACAACGAAATTTGCGTTCTTTTTAGCCTCCTCTTTCGCTTCGTTTCGTTTCGCGTATTCCCTTGCACGGCGAGGAGGCAAAGTTCCAGCGAGGACGAGAAATTATACTATAATCACATTTTCCGAACGATCCCACGGTTGAACATGAATTTCGATCGTTTCGATCGACGGTGGAATTTCCGTTGCGAAACAAAGTTCATCCACGGTTCACGAAAATAAGCAAATTGACCGCGCTCGCGAAGCATTCGAAAGTACGTCAGAGATTCACTCCAGTTTCAAGATCCCGGCCACCAACAAAGTGACGCTCGTCGCTGCCCGCGGAGCGAATTTTCAAAACGAAACTCGTCCTCCGCCGTGTTACCAGACCGCAGCAAACTTGAAAGCTGGATGCTCCAAGCGTAATGGACAGAAATTGCCGGAGAAGCGACGTACACGCCCGCCGGACGTTACGACGATGGCACGACGGTACGCCATAAATGTCGTTGGTATCGCCGTTAGACGCTGCTGTATGCATCAGCGAGTGGCTGGCGAGCGCAATTATAACCGGACCCGCGGAAGATGCGAGTTATGCGCGACGATAATTCGCGACAAACGGCCCCCGTGGACGAGGCCTGCAGGTTTGTGAACGATTGACCCAAGCGGGTCAAAGCGGCACCGCGTGAAACCATTGCCGACGATACACTCGACGGCTTCGAAAATATTACCAGGCAATGGAATATTTATGCACGGAATAATTTGATCTACGAGAATTGCAGATCTCGCGGGAGATTTTTGGAGAAAATCGAACGAAGTACGATCTCTTTCAGTGAATCGAAGTCACGTTCAAGTATTCTATTTATTTCTTCGTCGAGCGTGATTATTTTAGAGAGACGAATAATTTCCGCGGCGGTGTCCCGTCGACAGGTGCAATTTTTAATAAATGCGTGCGAACGCGATTGCGCGCGAAATTGTGCATTCGTCGGAGGTGTTGCTAAGCACGAAAATTGTTAAACGATGTTCGACACCGAAATGCAATTGACTGTGGCACGCCGAATCCCGACGTGATCGAACAGAACAAGAAAGATCGAATACAGAGTCGATAGAGGATCATTTTTCTTTGCGCGCAAGCCTTTGTAATAATTAATAGAGCCTTAATAAAAACAAGCTTTCACGCATAAATTTATTGAAAATAATACCGAGATTAAACAAAGCGCACCGAGTTCCCTCGCGCAGTATCAAATAACTGTGTAACAGTGAAGGAACGACAAAAGCGTGAACGAAATTCTTAACATCGAATGCACGCACTGCTGCTTATTAAGTGAAATACTTGGTAAACAAAAAGCGTCAAATAAACGTAACGAAACGAATTTCACCGAACATATGAAACACTTAACAAAGCAATCGCGGAGGAGCATAAAATAAGAGCAGTACCTTTGATCAGATATTAATGTCCGAGTCTTTCACGGAACAAACGAACCATTAAACGAATAGCATGCGATGAAACTCGTGTCCCATTGGCGCAAAGCGTACACGTCGAACGTGAAATCGATTCATCGACAAGCATGGTAATCGAAAATATGGAGCAACGTCTACCCTTGATAAAGCGGCATCGGGCTCCCCGGTATTTACATGCATGGATGGTGCGAACGGGGGCCATTCTTATTCGATTCGCCGCGGACGAAGAAAAATATAGAAAGGATTGAACGGAACGGGAAGTTCGACGAAGGAATTCACGGGCAGGGGGCCATCGTTCGATAATGTTACACTTTATACGGCGAATAACACGCGGCCACCGGAAGCGTTGTTCTCCCTTTTGCTTCGTACGGTTTATCTAGGTTGCTACGACGGGCATGTTATACATTTCGCCTTTTCGCCTGTCGTCGCGTGCCATTCGCTTTGCTACGCGACATGAAAGGTTGATGGGGAAAGGAATTGTCTGATCGGCATTCTGTACGTTTCCATTCTTTATTCTTTATTCCGAATGCAGATGCGGTCGCCGTGACTTGGATATCATTCGATTCATGCAACAAATGCGGTAGGTTCGCGTTAGAAAATGATTCATCGTGTCGCGTTTCGTTGCATTTCGAACATTTGGAAGCGTATAATTGACGTGCGCGGCGTCGTCGTCGCGGCGCGGCAATACTATTCATTCATTTATTTATCAATAAACGGACCGAAGCCGTCTTACGCGAATGTCGACAGAAAAGAAGAAGATTCGCCGTGATATGACTAAGAAAGGACGTGTACAAAAAGTCACGGTACAAAGGTATAACTTTATCTGATAATTCTGCACGATAACTATTGCACGATTTTTTCGTTCGAATACTGTACACGAGGGAACAATGAATTAAGATACCGCGGGATAGATGTAGGCTTATTATACATGACGAGAGAAATGGCCTTGAGGAGGATATTAATTTTAAATTGGTTATATACGTGGACAAGTTGCCTTGAATTTTTCAACCGAAAAAAGACCAATTCGCGCGCGATAACCGAGACAACAATTTCCTCCTACGCGCCGTCGTAAAACGTTTTGTTTGTTAGCATTGCACACGCCTGACAAAACTTCTATCAATTAGACGCGAGCGATTGTGAACGGGCAGGCAAGGATGATCGTCAGGAACGATAACGAAAAAGAATGGAAGTAATTATGGGAATGGGCAACGCGCAACATAATTTCGTTTACATCGGCTTTCACTTGCAGGGAAACGGTGAAGAGTGTTCTCGTAGGAATCAGATGTGCATTAACATTTTTCAGCATGCACGCTGCACGGTATCATTGGAGTTTCTAATTCAACAATTTTCATCGGAATACAGTTTATGCAAATTGTCATGCGCCTCTTTGCGGCTCCGGTGGCTCTTTTAATATTGCTTTCAATGAAAGTCGACAGAACTATTTAGAAATTGCATAATTATAACGATATTTCTTTTCGAGGGAACGACTCGTCAATAAGCGCATAGTAACTATTGAAACGTCTATTTCAGTATTACTGGATCTCTTTTCTGATCTGGCACTCTTTTAGTAGCAAAATAGAATCACGACGAAAATATCGACTCTAGCAAAAATACTTTTAAAATTTCTGCAAATAGTACCTGCGCACAACGAAACGGCGCATCTCTTCCCTTAAAACCCACAGTGGACTTAAATCAAATCGACGAACAAGACTCAGAGGTGCATTGAAAAATCAACAAAAATCAAAGAATTGTCGGTTCCAAGCGCGCACATGTTTTACAACCGAAATCGTCGCCAGATCTTCGTCGAGCTCGATGCAACGGGAAACAAATATTTCTTTGGCCGCAAAAATCATCGATTCGCCGCAATTATTGTTCCACCCTCCCCTCGACGATAAGGGTTTGTCGGTGTCGAGGCAGGCGGTATTAAATCCATCGTTCGCAAACAAATCGCGAACGGCGGCTTTTGAATTCGTGCGAACACGCCGGACGCAACGGAACCGCGCGCGTTATTAATAACGCTCCAATGGAGACTGTTCATACGGAATATGCGAATGGTCGGGGATCGATACTGCGACTACCGCGTATCGAAATGAGCCTGCGACTTCCCGCACCGTTGCTTACGCCGGTTTGCGCGTTTTCGTTTTTATTTCGTTGCGCGGCGCGACGATTACGATGAACGATCCGATCGGATATGAATTCGACGCCGGTAACGAGCGACGGGTCCCGCCGCTGATTTATCGGCGAACGAAGCTCGACGGTCGAATGACAAGTTGGATGATAGCAGGTTACCAGTTACCAGGTTAACGTCGATCGATCTTTTTGCGTCGATCGGTGGATCTCGAGTAGATTTGACATTCGAAGGTTTTCCTTGGCATTTCTTTGGAAACGAGTGAACGCGTCGGACATTAAATTGAATTGCGTTTACCGGAGGATTGAAGTTTTGGAATTATTTAATACCGCATACAGACATGCTTGATACCTAAGTTATTTGTGGAACGAGGGCATTTTATTTCCGCCTTTCCTAAATAAAATTTTAATTGATAGAAAATTGGGGATATATAAGCGCCGTTATTTTCAGCATTCAGTTCATTGTTATTTATAACGCAGACAATTCTGAATTATTACCGCCGTCGTCGTAGAAAAGATTGATAAATCTATTTAAATGGAATTAATAGGCAGTGAGGCTTATATCGCGCACAGTGGTATCTAATTAACGTACGTTCGTTTATTTTGGGTGAAAGCAAGAAGAGTTGAAAGATATACCCGTTAGGAAATTCACCGACGGTTACATCCTCGGGTATAAAACGAAACCATCGTTTATCTAGATTGCACGGTTTCGTTTTTCACGTTGAGCTTACTGAGAACGGGAAACAGTTATAATATCAAGTGTATTAATCTTGAGGCGGTTCGTGCTCGTTAATAACATTTTTCTTTTACAATAAACACGTTGAAACCGGCAATTTCCTTAATTGTGTATTCCTTTGCGAGATCTTCGAACCATCTTTATTATTCCGCAACTACTATGATAAAGCTTCGGAGAATTTCGTAATACGTTTCACGTCGTTCCACGGTGAGACTAAAATTTCATGTCATTATAAAAATTACTATCCTGTGCTATCGTGAAAGACGTCGAATGCGAAGCCTAGAAAATTCTATACCCGGAAAAGCCTCAGATAAAAGAAATAAATAATGAAAAAGAAACGGAACTATTTCCTCGGCTTCATTTTAGAACATATGTACACGAATCTATAGATTGTCGGATAAATATCGTTGGACGATGTACAAGTTTCGCGCGGCGCGACTACTTTCATCCGCCAAAGGCGGATCCGCCAAGTTTTCCACGCTAAACGCTCGCGAGATTCGTTTATCGAACCCTCGAGAGTTGCGAAAATTCGAGCGTGCGTCGACCTACTTGCCGCGCCAGTTCTGAGCGAGTGAAATTCGATTGTGCCTCGCTTTTCGACGAGCCCGCGTCGCTCGGCGACTAATTAAGCAATCGAAATCAGTCGCGGCGAGTTCAATTGGAATCGAACGATGTAACGAAGTCCCCGACGAAGAGCATCACGATCGATCCTTTCGATCATCATCGATCACGGTTTCATCCACGCTTTGTTCTTTCCACCCAACGATGAGGTTTCTCTTGTTCGATGCTCTTTGTTGCGTTCGAACGGTACGTTACAAAAAGAAATCGCGGGACGCGTAGTTCGAAGTCGAACGATCCTTTTCTTCTTCGGGAAACAATGGAGTGAAATTGAAAATTATATTGACCCGGGATGCTGGAACGGTTCTCTTGGTTTCCTCACTTTTCCCCCGATTTTGTAAGTCAAAAAGGGATAAATGAAAAATAGTTGGGGATTAAGGTAACGCGGATTATTTTTGCACTGTTTATATTATATCAATTTCTTGATAATTAATGCGCCAATCGAGGTGCCTCGGCGGATCGTGACGAGGCGGTCGGTTATTGAAGGGTGAATTTATAATCGCAATATGATTCCTCTCGTGTTCTCTGTTATGAACTGGCTCTCGATCAATCTTGTCCCAGTCCCGATTAAACCCATTAATCATTCTACTGCTATCACCTAAATCACGGTATAATCACTACAAATTTCATTCAACTCAACGAGACGCTTGCACATTGGCTGGGTGCGAATGTTTCGGTGTTCCGTATATCGATAGAAATGAACTCCTGGTTACGTTGTATAAGTAGATGCATTTATTTCCTTGGTCTGTACAGGGTGGTGAACGCAGACACGCACACACCAAACAACTTATAAAAATATACGTTGCAGTGCAGGTACTTTATTATTATCGATCCAGGCGTCTCGAAGATTTTGTGGTTAACTATATTATTTGAAACGAAATATACTGTTTACTGTCTGAATATGGGAACCGCCATCGCGAAATTTGAAATTCCACTTTTCATCTTTAATTGAAACAGAGCGAATTAACCGAAGGCATAATGAACTAAAGAAATTCATAAATTATTGTCTATTTATAGTTCTATAATTATTGTCAGTCCATCGTATAAACGATAAAGTAATTGCTAACATATTTATATATCTTCGTAACGCGCAAACGTTTCCACACACGTCGTTAATTAATTAATAATAATAACACGTATATTAAACACGACGCACTCACGGTTGTCCACGATTCTCGTTTACCCAGTTCCCATCGAATCTACCCCCGATTCCACCCCCCGGAAAATCCGTGGCCCATCCCGGGATAATATCACAGTCGCGTTATCGGTCCGCCCGTGGAACTGCGATTACGAACGAATCGCCGCGAGTGTCACATTCATTCCGCTCAGACACGCGACGAAAACGCCCCTCGAATTAATTGAAAAGTCGCGGCGCCGAGGTGGTTCGCGGCCGTCGCGAAAACTGCATCGGGACCCCGCTTTTCTTTCAGCCGCGAGTCGTGCAGCGAGAAGCGTCGCGTGCTCGTTAACGCGCTTACCTGCGCGCCTCTCGTCGTTCTTCTACCTTCGCGCTTCCTCCCTTCGTCTCTCTCGCCGCGCGTAAATTCGACCTGCTTAGAGGCTGGAACCGCGGTGGCGGAGGCGGGACACGGCAGGGAAATTGCGTCCACCTGTATTCCGGTTGGAACAGTTTTGGGAATGGCGAGGATTTGTTCCCTATGTTCTGTCGTTTTTCCCTCGTTTCTTCGTAATTTCTTCGTTGCTCCGTTCACGTTCGTCGCGCTCGTTTTGATACCGTTAAATATCGAACGGCGGTCTGCTGGGAGGCAGGATAGGTTCGACGGTTTTTCGGTGCATCGGTGCACGCGTCGCATCCGCGCGGAGGAAATGTAACTTCGGGAGAGTTATTTTCTTGGAGAGTTTGTTGATACTGGTTGAACGTTCGATATCGATAGGAATAACGCGTGGGACGGAGGGTATTTATTTTCGCGAAGCTGGCGATGTTGAACTGGAAATGGAAATAGTAATGGTGGAATTTTTGTTGCCTCGGGTATACGTAGATACCGGATCCACCGGAATATTAAGTTTCTTCCTTTTCGGTAGATTTCGGGTTCGTACGGGCGACGGATTGATTCCGTGTATTCATTATGCATCTGGCTGGGAATAATTGCTTCTGTTATCCTTTCCTGTTGCGTTGAACTTTCATCTGGGCGAAATGGAGCATGGGACGTAACAGTTGGACAGTTCAATTTGTCACGAATCGTATCGTTTGAAGTGCGACGGATTTAATTCAGGATGATTAATTTGAAAAAAGTTTCACGGCGAACCGGGGGGAACCGGTGAAAGTGTGTGCCTCTGTTCAAATTCAAATTCCGAAATGAATTATAATTATAACAGCATCGTCGGCCATTCCCGTCTATGAATTACATACGAACCCGCGAACACGTGTATTATAAATTATAAACGCAAATTAGGCGCGAGCGTGACAAAATTTATACGAATCCATTCGAGGGAAACTGAAGGCGCCTGTATTTCGGGCGTTACTTTAAATTGTAAATGACAGAGCGGCGATAAATGAAACGATATGTCAAGCACGAAATGGGAAACGTAACGTAATAATTTCGCTCGCGTGATGGAAAAACGAATCGAATTTACGAACCGCCGGGTGAAACGTGTTTAATTGCTAATTACACTGTACCGCGAATATATCAAACGATCCCAGGAACTGTTTGTATAAAAATAACGCTCGCACGCGCGTTAAACAAAAGAAACGCCAATGCGCGAATGAAATAAACGAAATATTTTCTAAAGAAAATCGTACCTCGTGTAACATTATAAAATGTAATGCGCAATATTCTTAACAAATGAACAAAACCGAAAAGCTTCCCGTTTCATGAACGAATATACAGAGAACTGTATCGAATATCGTCAAGAAAATTGTATTTCGCAAGCGTACACTTCGAATAACACTATTACACGGATCCACGATTAAATATCCAACGAAAAGAATTCGCTTTCAACTCCGTTTCAATGAACACGTACTCGACCGGCTGGGGCTACTAAATGTTCCGTGAAGAATGAATAAAATGGTACCATGACTGGCTACCAAAAAAAAAAAAAAGGAAAAAGGAAAAAAATATATGACACAGAGAAAGGCTAATCACCTTGTCAGACGAGCAACCTAAAATCGTCATAACTTTCCCTTCGTTAACGACGGCTATTGCTTTTTATTCGAGGCACGATCCAAAGCCTATAGACCGGGCAACAGTCTAGCGCATTAAGGTGTGCATATTAAGATCCACGCCTCATCGCACTTACGTGGCTGTCAGGAGCGAATTTTAACGACCCAGATCCTCCAACCGTTGGGGGGAGAAAATGTGCGTACTGCTGAAAGTAATCGAACGATCCCGTGCTTGGCATATCAGCCGAATATTTCACTTCGATCAATTGTACGACGCGTTCCATTTCAACGGGGAAACTTATTTTTCCGCGGCGCAGACTTATGCGCCGAATGCCACTGTGAGTTTAGTAACACTCGTTGTCGCAGAGTGCAGGATAGATCCTGCGAGATAACTATTTATCACTGTGCCGGAGTTCTTCCTTTTTCAATGCAACTGTTTCGAGCGGCTGTTCAATGCCTGCAATGATACAGAAACAGATGCAAAAGCGAAGTGTTAACATCGATGTAGTTAATGTCTAGAATATTCGAGCCCCCGTTCGAATTAAATTTTCCTTGTGGCAGCAGCGCGATACTTTCATTCGTCTATGGTAATTAGAATGATTGCAGATTCTAGTCAACGAACTATTCCCTGTTAAGTATGCTACGCCGTTGGGAATACCGTTTCGAAACAATATCCTCATAAAATCATACCGCTCCGCAAACAACTTTCTGTTAACAGCGATATAAATTTCTCGAACGACGGCCAAATCTATTTATCTTCTAGCCGCGAGGTGGTCCCGAACCTTTCTTGCGGATATTCCCTATGTGCAGGCTGGTGCAACCGGCACCGGGAACTCCTGGTATCCAGGGATTACGGGAGGGTTTCAATTAAACGATCCAGGTTGGCTTCGCATAAAACGAGAACGGAGATTCGTGAAATTGCGCTGATGGTGCTACAGCTTCGGTCACGTATTACGCACCGGGTAGTGATAAATAATTTAAAGTAATCCGAGGATATAAAGAATGATCACTAATATTGTGCATCGTTGGTATTTGATAATTGAATAATTTCCAGCGAGCTTGAACGTTAATATTTTGGAGGAACTGAAGAATTTCATATGAACCATTGCAATATAATATAATTAATATCCAGCGAGAATTATAATTAATAACCTTTCTTATTTCTCTCTTGTATTACTTTGTAATATTCGTTTTGCTATAACATCGTTATCGCAACTATATGTTTCTGATCAATCAAATGTACTCGCTCGACGATAATATAAATTATTATTGCTGCATTCGTCCAACGGTCGATTGCGTAAACTTCTTTTTTCATTGTCCTTTTTCTTAAGTAATATAATGACGCAGGTGTTTGTGTAATATCAGATATGGTACAAAGCATTTCCTAACGAGACTATCTTTAGACTTTCACTGCTCTCGAGCAAGTAAATAGGTGAATATTAATTGGATAGCCGTATTCAGGAAGCGTATTATTTGGAACGTTGATTTTCATTCCGCGCGAAATTTCTGACACGAATCCCAACGTCTGCAGGTGATTGACACGAAATGAAACGAACAAATATGTATAAAATAGTAGGTCTCATACTACTTCATCGTGATATGCTCAATCTATTTTACGAAATACGACATTATAATATATTAGAGGGACGTAAAACGAAGAATAAAACGAATGATGAATTAATTAGTCAATCGGGAAAATTTCCACCCCTTCGACAACATAAAAATTGTTAATTAAGTTTGTAATACATTCCGTCCTTTCATTCCGTCCCGTTCATCCTTTAATTGCAACTCACTCTACCTAGTTTCACCTCTGTGATAAAAACGAACAATCTAATTACAAGAATGCTTCAATTAACTCCTACAATGATGTAAGAAGCGTATAATACTCCGAAGAACGCAGAAAAAGCGAATGACACGTGTGAAATAAGGTGCAACGCTGAACAAACGTTGTATCGAGCAAACGTTATGAAACTCGCTAATTAAAAATACCAAAGAAGCTGTTGTAATTATTATGCAGGCAAACATGCGAGATACACCGGTCCCTAATTAACGCTAGAACGCAAATACATATTTGCCTGTTTGGCCAGGCGCACGAACAGCCGATAGACAGGCCAATTAGGCGAAATTTTGTTGCGATCGATCATGATGAGCGTGAAATTTTGTTCATGCGGACGGCCCCTTTCATGTTTTGACATAAAAACTGAAACATAAATTCCTACGCGCGTTTAGTATTTGCTCAAATATTTAAATATTTTCAATGTTAAGATTGTTGTGTGTATAACGATAATTATAATATTAATATTAATCTTTTCGCACAAGGCAAGTATTCGCAGTCAAAGACATTTCTAACGTGGATACTATTTAATAGTCGCTGTTCTATGTCGTTGCGTTCGCCGTTGCTTGGCTTTTATCAATTTAATGGGGGAAAAAAATAAGGTCCGGCGGCTGTCCGATTTCACTCCTCGGAAACTTTCTTCCTCAAAGCGGTAATTACTTAACGCTATCGTGAAAAATGAATCATAGGGCAAGCCATAAAATCGAGACACGAGTAGTCGGGTAATACCGTTTCGATCGTTGTCCCCACCAAAAAAGGGAAACCTGACACGAAAAACTTATTTAATAAACACCGATATTTTACTTTCGTTCAACAAAATATTCCCGACATAACACAGTATCGTATCGATCGATTCTCAAAGAAAATGAGTTCCATTAATCTATTCCCAACGAGGATAAAGTGAGTTCGACAAGCTCTCACAAAAATGAATATTTTCACTGAATCTGCGGACAAACGCACAACTCGGACTGCGCAAAAGCGACGAGACAAGGAGCTACGCAAGATTTATTTATTTATACTATTCAATTTCTACTATTCACTATACGCGCGCTGTTAAAACTATCATAATTGCGCCATCGTCCTGTCGGATGCGACGCAGATGATCCAATCGCTAACGCAGCATCGTGTAATGATTATAAAATGACACGCGGACGACACGATGCACTGACGAAACAGGATGCAACGTTTCCATCGTGGTTCAAGCGAAAGATTTTCGTTGCCGCGTGCAGAAGATTGAAAGCGCGTGATCGAGGGAGATTAATTTCGCGGGCGTGTACGATATACGTCCAAGTGAAACGCGAACAGCGTTGCTTGGCGGCTGCGGAATGCTAACGAAACGCCTGATGAATACCGGGCACGAAAATTCTATTTACACTTTCTTGGGTATGAACGATACGGAACGCAGACAGGTTCAAACCGTCTGGTACACCTTCTGCTGATGTGGGTCACGAAAGTGGACGCTCGAAAACGAAACTGTCCTCGTACCGATCACTCTCCATCGGCCAAATCGAATGAATTACGAAGGAAAATTTCATGGAGGTCAGACATAGCGGCGCGATCATTCAAATCGATCATCGAACATCTCATATTGCAATAGTACATTTAGCTACTCCTTGAAACGAAATCGCGATTTAGTTAAGCGGGTCATTTAAATCGTTTTCAGAATGGCAACGTCATACTAGTATATTTTATACACTGTTACGTTGAAAAACGAAAAAATTTTTGTAAGATTCTGTCGATAGAGTATGAAACTTGCTTTACTCGCAGATCAAATATTTTAATTTGCACAAGGGACTGATTAATTGTCAATTAATATATAGTCATAAGATGAATTGTTGCTACGAAATAGTTTACTCACACCTTAAATATTTTTATCTTTCCAACCAATTAATATATACTCATAAGAAGACTCGTTGCTATGAAACTTAATTTAATCATACCCTGAATATTTTAATTTTCACACAGGACTGATTAATTACCAATTAACACACAGTCATAATAAGAGTCGTTGTTCCTTTTTCAATCTATTACCGACGAACGTGCTAATGGATACCCGGTTAACTGCACGTCGCATCCTCTTTCGTCAGTAAAAATGGCGATCGTTCGAACACGCTTAGATACCTATCGACCATTATATCTCGCCTTCTGCCTTGTAATTGAGAGAAACGCGAGTCGATCGACGGTTTCGCGCGCGATGACGACACCAGATACCTCTACAACGAGAAACGCAGCGAGCGACGCTTGGTGTTTCGCGGTCAATGGGGTGTGAGACGCGTTCTTATTAGGCGTTAAAAGGACGGCAATCACGCGGTGACTCGATTGGAGACCCTGGATGTCGGATAAAAAGTACGCACGGATTGTTAGAACGATTTTCGAACGCGTTGAGACACTCGCGTCCTACTTTTATTCCCCTTGGAAATTGCAATTTGTTCATATGAATTACGGATTTCTCTTTTGCTGCGTTACAGATTCCGTTCGTATATGCTCGACGATAAATAGGCCAGTGGATCGTTCATTTTCGAGTGCGCAATAATGCATGTTCCTCTAGCAATAGAATTTACATTACTCGCAAACGTTCGATTGAATTTATGAATTCGTTGCATTCGTTTCCACGATCGTGGACAATTTAAAGAGGGATACGAAGAACGTCTGAGACTTTCGCGAAACTTATTTCTTCATTGATATTTGAAACTTTTCGTTGGAATTATGTTCTTCAATTGTAAAAGGGCTATATTGTTGCTCTTGTTATTGTTGTGCTCGCAATTGTACTCACTTTCTACGGACGTAGTTTAAACCGTTGATACTTATTTTGATTCAAGCGGACGTTCGGTGCACGTGATTTCGTGCAACTGAGGTGCACCGTTAAGTTCAGTAAATCGAGCGCTGAACAAGATTTCATTTAGATAAGCGTTGTTGCGCAACCGTGTTCTGCCAACAATTATTAGATACATTGTACTACCTACGCGTGAGATCGGGTGAATTAAAAGCGCGAATTAAAATTCCTCGCCAGTGTCAATTATTTGAAAACGAAAACACGCTAATAATTAATACAATGAGCGCACAATATTACACAGAATAGATCAAAAGTATCCCGTACGCTTGAGCCAACAAAACGACGAACCAATTATCACTAACATTTCACACCTACAGTTTATAAAATTATTCTAAACTCATTGCTCATTGGAATTATAAAGAAAAAAGCATAGAACCGTTCGATACGATGTACAATTATATAAATAACACAACTGTACTTTTCATTTCTACCGGGATGCAAGGAAGACAAATCTTGCAGCTGATTTCGTATGCCCCCTGTCCGCTTCCAGAAACAGCACGTACACTCTGACGAGCAACAAGCTTCGCCAGGAGCGTGCAGAAGCTCGGTAAAAAAATTAGTCGCGTCTAGGGGCGGGCGCGGGGTTGGGGTTGGGGGTGGAAGTTGAATCATTATATGTCGACCGAAAATTAATTGCGAACGTTCGTTCCCGATCGTTTTCATTATCCCGTTACGCTCGTTGAATGCGGTAGAATCAATTTTCCACCCTCGTTTCCCCTTTTCCTGTGCCGGTCTCGCCCCCGGCTTGTCCCGAAAAATACGCTTCGCGAGCCAGCTTGGCCGTTGAACGACGCGCGAGCGTCGTCCGCCTTGACAGAGACGAATAAACAAGTGGAAGAGGGAAATACATTTTCCATTTTTTTTTTTTTAAACACCAGAAGCATTACACGTCCGTAACTTTTTCGCTTCGATTCCTATTCGCAAGGCTCGATTCATTTCAGAATATTTTGTTAAACGTATCGCGCCAATTTTATTATTATTAGTATTCTCTGATGGATTACGCGAAATCATTTTTAGTCAGTCCATTGTCGATTTACTCCTTCCCGCAACATTTCTCTTATTTGAGGAGGACAATGGCTATGCAATAGCATGCTACACGGCGCATTAATTTGATCGTTTCCCATTTCACTGAACGTCAAGCATGACTAATAGCTGTTAGTTACCCGTATTATATCCGCCGCGCATCGTCGTACCGAAATGTTCGACAAAATATCTGGATTATCGTTGGAAAAATATCGGAACGAATTTATAGCACATCCTCTCGTTTATAATGTGCGAGGGAATGACATAATCGAGACAGAAATCTGTCATTTTTCTCGCCTTGTTACATGTGATACTGATTATAATTTATAGAATTGTATAGTATAATTTCATAGAACTCTGGATAGTTGTAGTTTGAATAGTAATATTATTTAAACGTCTTGCGAGACGAATATACTGTTGTTAGAAAATATATGTCGCGAGGAAAATGAACGATTTAGCAATCGGGTAAATAATGTTTAAGACGGACGTCGTGTTCGAGGAAGTTAATTTTGAAAGTGATCCCAGGTCGACCGTGGTTGATTCTATCTACGAGTTTATGGATCGTGGATCTCTCGAGAAATTTCCCGCATTTCTTCAACGCAAGATAGGCAAGATTACAAGCGTCTAAGAAAATTGTAAATTAATATTCGCCCCCTTTCCTTAATTAGAGGGCCGTTGGAAGTAGCATTACGCCAACGGTGCGTGCACATCCGTGGCGGATAATTCCGGATATAAATTTTATCGAAATGCAACGAATGGCCGGGAAAAAAATTCGTTCGCGCAACAGAGATAATATTGTATCGTGATATAAGTTTCATTTATTAACACTTACCGTTAAATGCAATTTTTATTTACTTCGTTCGTGGCGATAGACATCTCTCGTAGCACTTTTTGCAAATCTTTATTTGCTCGTGTATTACAAATTATTAAAATAAATAAATAAATAAATAAATAAAGAGAGAGACTCAAATGCCCGACGAAAAAAAGTATACAAATACCGCGGACGGAACCGAGTAAAAGCATTTCTCGCAGACCCGTAAGTAAACTTTTAATTAACATGCTTCTCCTCTAATATCTTGTTCTCTCGAGACGCCAACGCGTAACCACGGCTACAATGAAATAAAAAAAAAAAAAAAAAAAAAAAAGGGAAGGAAAAGCATTGCTCGTTCAAACTGCACCCCTACGAAAGGAGGGAGGAACCGAAAGACTCGGCGAAGACGAGAGAAATATCGCCGCGAGAGGTGAGAAAAAACCTCGCGCGATACAAACGAAACTCGCCGCGTCCGGTGAACAATTGAAAGCATCGCTCGCGACGAACAAAAACTTCGAACGCATAAATCACCACCGCCGTTTTATTTCGTTTCTCTTCCGACTGCGCGTTGCACGCATCCCCGTTCCGAAAGAACGACGACGGGAACCGCGGCGAATCTTGATAGGAAACCGGCGGTTTTCCCCTACGCCGGTGGAAAATTCGAAAGGCGAACGGGTATACCATTTTTTTTTCTCGCGAACCCCGCGAAAAGTATGCCCGATACAGGTTCGAAAGGTGGCTTGCAGAAAATCCAGATCCCGCGGGGCCGACCGACGGTAACGTCGAAGGAGGGCCGGTTTTCAACGAATCGCGTACACGATCTCACGATACGGTCTCGCTCTGTTTCACCCAGCCTTTCGCTTTCCACTTGCGCGAAACAGCTGGATAGGTCTACGCATTAATTGTCAATTATCGTTTTGAACCGCGTGTACGTTACTTAACGGGACGCTCGCTCCTTGCGAACGAAACGAGCCGTATTTTGCTCGGACTGTTACACAGGGCCGATTGGGTAAAACGATGCATCGATAGGGTGCGAAGTGGTTGATTCGTTTAACGATTAACTGAACGCAATGGGATTCTGTTTCGAAACGGGTTTTACAGGATGAGCGCATTGATAAAGCAAATTGGGGGTTAGTTTGGAAATTAATCAAACAAATTTGATTCCGTTCAAACGGCTCTACTGGATGATACATTGACTAAAGATAGGATTTGGGAGGGCGGAGAGATGGTTTCGTTGAGTAATTAATTAAATTAATTGGATTTTGTTCAAACGTTAAACATCTCGTTTCCCTTCGTTCCAATCGAACCGCCCTGTATTTGCAAGACGTAACAGTGCTCACGTTCACCTATTTATCGCTCCTGAAGCGAACGCGTAACACCTGCAGGATAAAAAATCGCGACTGGTTCCGGGTCAAAAGTTTTGCATATCGTTTCTGGTTCTTTCCCTCGCCAATGCAACTTCACCTCGAAACCAGACACAGGCCCGCGAAACATCGGGGCAACCTGTTTCATGCGCTCGAGTTGTAAAACGAGAAAACGGATGCATAAACGCGCGGTGGACGGAATCTCCGAACAATCGAGCGGCAATTACGCTTGCGAGACATTGTAAGCGCGAACGCATTAATTCCGAATGCAACGCTGAACGGAGCCCTTTCCGCGTGTCGGCCACCCGTCCAACGAGATCCATGGGATTCCCTATGGGAAACTGGCGGCTTCAATGCGGCTCTGTATCACACGCGTTTACCCTGGGAAAAAGCTTCTGTTTCGTTCGCCAACGGTGTTCGCGAGCGCGGTGCCCCTTCTGGTCGAAATGGAACGTTGGCCAACTAATGGCCTGTGCATGTAATACGTATGTATGCGTATCGCGTGACGCAATGAAGCGAATGAACAGCGCATGTTTCTCAAGACCTTACACGTAGATCGGCTCCTTTGAGACGCGATTGCGACAATGAACGAGGAGCGTTTGATGTCTTACTCGAGATAGAATTAAATAGAATTCGTCGACGCGGCTTGTGTACGCGTGTGCGTTGCGAGCGTAGATCTTCCCGCGAACGAGGTAAAAATTGGGTTAAAAATTTCTCATTGTAGGAACGGGAAATAATTCTTCGCAATAATAAAGCTGCAATAGACTGACGCAGATTTTCCATTCGTTTCATTGGTAACGCGATTAAGAAAGCGACGTTGAATGGTCTTGTTGAAGATTCGATGACGCCTATTGTGAGATGCTATGGTTGTACCGCATGGTGTTCGGCTTCGAGGGAAACAGAACATCGTGGACGTTAATTTTTCATGGAAATTGGATACTTTCACCCGGGCGGCGGAAAAATGGTTCCCGTGGTAAAAATAATATAAACCGCCCCATTACGGAAAAGTGAAAGCATTGCGAATTACGCGGAACCATGGGAACAGTTGTGCCGCGGATGGGGAATTTCGCGAGCGAACGATTCGATCGAGCGGGTTTCGAATGCACGAAAATCGTTGGGGTAAAATGACGAGGATCGTAATGATTTCGTTGCGCGGAGAAAGTTAAATGCAACCCCCTGTTCCGTCGAAGGTGTGCTTCGTTCAAATCGATTTAACGATGATGGCCACGGTGAACAGTAAAACGGAACACTTGACTAAGACTGATAATATTTATTGAGATTAGTCGATCGATGGCCTGCAGCTTTGGTGATACGATTAAGTTTCTCCGACGATTCGCAGAATTCTATCGCGCATTGATATAGAATATATTTAGCAAAAGGAACTTGACGCGATAAAATATTGTTCGATGAACTTGAACGGTGCTTAAATATATTTATTTATTCTCTTCAACCGAGCGCCGCACTTTCACGGGTACAAAGTATTGTTCTATTGTGCGAAATTTTATGCATCTAGGTGGCATGTACATTGCTAAGAGGGGGGGCCAGTTTTGAAAATCAAATTTCATGAACACATTTAAAGGGGGACATTTAAAGTTCCCAGGTATGCATCCAAGTTTTATTCCGTTCCGCTGTTTCCGTGGCTGTTTCATCTTTTATTCACAGCACACTTTAAGGAACACTGCGGGCACGGTACGATGATATTTCCTGGCAAGTGACGAAATGCTAGAAATAGTTAGAGAAGTCAAACTTTAACTCTGACCCATTACTCCGCCCGAAGACCACTTTCTACGCGCGTACAAATTTTATTTCCATCGTAATACTTACGCCGGCGATCCGAAATTTCTCTAGCATTTCGGTGATACTGTCAAGTGGGGGGGAACAAATTTTTCAACTGAGTACAATGTAACAGCGATAATAAAAATATTGGCAGTAACATGTAACTTTGTGGCAGACATAGAAAGTGCCTTCAATTCACCGAAGGATAAAAACAGTAGTTGAAATTCGCCAAGTGGTCCTAAATGAATTATCTCTGACTCTCAAAGTATATACCGGTTATTCTATTTACGAATACGTTGAAATTTGTCAACTGGTTCTATCAACCGAAGCCATTCAACCATTACCGTATTCATTGCGTTTAAACGCACGACGAACTCGTTACGTTGACGATCAGACATTATTTCTTCACGTTTCCCATGTTATTTCTGCGCCTTTGTTACACTTCGCTGTTTACCAGCTACCGAGCGAGCATTACCCTGTAATTCCTTAATTGCAGTCTTCTATTCACGAACGCGAAACGCGACTCGACGCGGTGCTTCGCGATGGATTTAGATCGTGGACAACAGCTGCGTGTTAAACAGAATTTAATCATTACGTGGAAGCGTTCTCGACGATTCTCTGCGCGAACATTACTGCATTGAAGGGAGAAAAATTGGGATGACTAGGAGCTAATATATGTATGCGCGTAGGACTTCGTGGTAGTTTTAGTATTTACAGAGTTATTTGAAAATCGATAGTAATCGAATAAATGAATAATAAAACAAATAACGTTGCTGGACGTTATTTGAAGCGAACAGGATTATGTACAGTGAGTTTGTTTAAATATTAAGTACGGTTATTGAAAGTTGTTCTTCGAGAAAGAAATTTATTGTTTAATCAAAATTGCTGAAGTATCTCAAAAATTTATTAAATGAATACAGTAACTGCAATTAATAATAATTGTTCCTTATCATTTTCATATACTTTCGGTCAAGGTAATGCGAAATACAAATTTCGTTTCTTTCCCGTTTCTCACGTACCCCCAATCTCAAAGGGGTTCTCCCTCTTTTATCCTAGTGAGCCGAAAGCTCGAGTGAAAGCACGAGTTTACTGTACGGTTAAGGGGGTGGATCCCAGGAGTACAAAGGGAGACTGATAAAGTGCAAAGATATTTCACAGTTGTCCACTGTTGAGCGTCGCATCTATTCATGGATTACCCGGGCATTTCGTGCAGCGTGTGTTAATGTATACACGCTGCCCTCGGAACTCGATCTAGCCGATTGCCCCTGCCGGTGCGATTCCGAGGGGTTGGTGTAACAGTCGGTAATTCAAATTGTCCGCGCGATTGCACCGAGGGAAGCCGTTCGAAAAAGTGGTCAGAGGTAGAACCGGGCACCAGAGGCAAGCTAATGCTAATAATTAATTCAACTGGAATCTGCGTGAAATTTGAATGAACCTGTTCTATTGATTTTTCGATTGCCCAGCAATTTTGGCCCGCGCGGGGCGCGGCCACGGCGCGCTTCCTAAGTCGAACGAATTCGATTCGAATGCGCGATTCGTTTTGCTCTGTTTCGCGACGCAAACAACGGCAAAAGGTATCGGTGAAAAAGGCCAAAAGAAACTCGAGTGTTTACGAACGACGGAGGAGGCGTCGAAACGCAATTGCGTAATGGCCGCGGCGTTTGTTTCTGTAAGTTTGGAACGCGCGAACGCGAGCGTAATTCGCAAACAGAGCGGACGGACGCCGCGCCGTGGCGCGGGGAAATTGATACGAAGAGATTGCTTTTCTTTTAGAATATTGCAAACGAGAAATAAATGGAGATTTCAGAAAATTGCTGCCGGTGCTCGTAAAAGAGCAGAGTAATTCTTTCGCCTTTTCACGAGTTTCACTATTACCACGATTCGTTCGGAGAGAATTGACGACAGAGCGGCGGGAACGCAGCCTCGATGGATTCGTGCGTTGCTTTCTATACTGATTCCATGGCACCTTTCTCCGCGCAACGCTTCTCTCGTCCTGGCGACCAGGGCGATCGAAGGCTTCACGCCAAAAGTGTGCCGATCCTCTTCGATCCCCGCTTCCGTGATCGAGAAATTTGCAACGCGACGAGCGCTGCATGAGTTAACTTAACGATCGGACGACGTTTTTGTTGCAGAACGTTCGCAGTGAATGATCCCATGGTCTGTTACGATGCGGTCGACGCTAACGTTCAATTGTAAGTAAACGATTCCTCGCATATGTCCCTCTACTTTTCTTTCGTCTTTTCATCGTTCGACAAACTTTCGAAATGGGCAATTAACGTTTTCTCCTTGTGTGTTTCCCATGCAAAATAAAACACAGGTGTCCTGGCGATGGGTCTCTTTACCTGCATCGGCGCGATCACCGTATCGATAGACCGTTCCGATAACAAACCCGTAAGTAGCATGAACAACAACGCAATCGAGTTGCTGCAACGAATTAATCTACCTAATAATGGATCCTTCGTTCGGTTAACGAATCAATTTCTTGCATCAATTCTTTTTATCCATACCGATTCGATTAACACGTTCCGTGCCAAGCACTTTTCGCCTGACTTCTCGTTCAGGCCATTTCATATTTCGACTAAAGATTGATATATTATCACACAATATTTCATTATATCATCAATCGATAAGCTTTTTCTTTGTTCCATACTGCATTTTGTATATCGCCTCAATCTATTAGTAGAAATATTTTTTTACAGAATTAAATCTGTCATAAACATATATTTTCAGCGCATTAAATAAATATGTCTGACTGTACCACCGGTGGTACACGTGGCACGGAACGTGTTAGAAGGTCCTCCCCACGTTTCTTTAAGCCAGTGAAAATAAATGTCCGCGAAAAAACAACTGATCCTCTCAACGATCCCTTTTCTTCCAGCCACCAACGCGATCGTCGATGATCGCGAACGGCTGGCGTCCGCTCACCAACGGCTACGAGGAAACCATCGGCACCAACGTGTCCCCATCGGCGGACCTGGAGCGGAATGGGCCGCTTCACCCGGTGCTCGGCAAATTCCAGGAGCACATGGCCGCCTCGGAAAAATTGAAGTCCCAACGGAAAGTGAAACCGTCGCCGCACCACGACTACAGCCCGCCTAGCATACTGGGCAGCTTCACAGCGCTCGGTCACACGGGCGGGAAGACCCGGGTCGAGGCTCACCACGGCCACAATCACCAGGGCAAACACGCCGTCGCCGAGACTCAGGAGTACACGTTCCTGATCCCGCCGCCGAAAGACGCCTACCGGTTCGACATGAGCCAGCACCGTAAGCCAATATTGCGCGACAGCTCGGCGTACCTTCGACAGCCGCAATTCGGCCCGCCAGCACCGCATCAGCAACCGGATCCGATAAAGGCGGCTACGTATTTTATCAAGGGTTACACGTCCACCGCGGACCCACCCCCGTCCCCGGCCGCACCGCCGAAGAACAGGCACTACGGGGATCCGTATGTACCCCAGTTGCTCCAGCCGCCCAGGTACCATCAGGCGAAGCCATTCGAGTCACTGAAGGTCCCGAGCAACGCCAAGCCTTACTTCCAACAGACCGGCGCGCCTCTGGCCAACGATTTCGGGAAGGACAAACGTTTGACCGACTACGATCACAGACCCAGTTACGATAAATATCTCGGACAGAGTCCAGGCAGCACTGGGAGCTACTTCGGCCAGGTGAACCACCAGCCCCATACCTACAAGACATCGTACGAGAGAGATCCTGCCTTCCTGGTGCACGAGAGCCACGAGATTAGCTACATCACCCCGCCATCCGTGTACAATCCGTTCAACTTCAGACCGTCCTTGCCGTACGAAACGCTGCTACCACCTGACGTGTACACGTCCTCCACGCCGACGCCCACCACCCCGAGAACCCAGGAAACGAACAAGTACCAACAGTCCGGGGACGGCCTGCAGGACTACAAGAGGCCCGGTCAGAGTACCACGGTTAGACAGGTGGAAAACGTAAGCCAGGAGCATCTGCCGTCTGCCGGGATCGGGAACACCTATTACGTGTCCGAGCCGCAGGATCTGACACCGCCGCCGCCTTCTTGGCCGGTCCCGAAGAGCAAGTACGCGTCGGATATTAACGAGGTGCTTCCGCGCGTGAACCCGCCCTCGAAGTTCAATCAAGAGCCAACCGGCGACAATCAGATCCCTCAGGTGCCGAAAGTCGTCTACGTGAGGCCGCAGGTGCAGCAGCCGCACTATCAGAGCTCGGTTCTGCCGATCGACGTTCGACCGGATCCCGTCGAACCGGAGTACGAGACGCCCGAGAGCATCTCCCTGAAGCATTTCAACGAACAGCAATACCTGATACAGCAGCAGCTGTTGCAGAGGGACAGGCAAAGATTGGCGGAACAGGAGAGGCAACAGCAACTGGAGATCGAGGAGCAACAGCAAGAGGAGCTGAAGAGACGGCAGGAGGAGCTGAGGCAGCTTCTGGAGCATCAGGTGGAGGAGGACGAGGCCAGGCTGGCCGCGGAATCGGCGAAGAATCAGTCGGAACAGTTGGCTAAAGTCACGGAGGAACGGGGGCCGTTCTCGATCCAGCTGGCGGAGTACGAAATCCCGAAGGTTACCACGGATTTCGCCACAGTGATTACCGAGCAGACCGGCCTTGGAGAGCAGCCAAAGGTTCAACAGTCTCAGGTAGTTCTCGCTCGGTTGGATTGGGGGGGGGGGAGGGTGGCAGGGGGCTTTATAAAATATTTGGTTACCGCGGAACTTCTGAGGAGGGTGTGGCGAATGTTGGACGGGCTTTACTTACGGGATTGCGCTGCGGGGAGAGGTATTGTTTGGACTACGTTAGTTGGGGAGATAGAAGCGGAGAGTATGGGTGGCCGTGGCAGCCTTTAGTCGCCGGGAAATGGAAGACAGGGTTGGAGTTCGGTTGGTGAAATTGTAGACGGTAATTATATTTGCCATCGAGACTTTGGGTTATTACTTTGACGAAGCATTTTGGTGGATGGTTGACACCGAAGCGCTCTCCTTTGAATACGTTGCGCTGATTGTTAAGCAATCGTTTGTTAATGTTTCAAGGGTTCTTTTCTTTTTGGTTATTTTAAATAGAGCGTGGTATGCACTTTGGGAATGAATTACAGGTTTGATAAAGAGGGAATTACTTAATAATTGAATCCCCACTGTTGGTAAAATGTCGAAGAATCTCGCAATACATCCGAATGGTATTTCACAATTGCAAAGATTTTTATTAACGAGGATTATATTTGATCGCGCTCAAGTCTCTCCATTAAAATATTCGCTGTGAATAACAGAAAGCAGTAGAAGGGAATACTAGAATATTGAATATCTACCACCTTTCAAAGCACGAAGTTGAAATCCCATCAAATACCTCTTAAGCTAACCATATACGATATTTCAGCGTATCCGATAACCGAGATTTAATCAAGCTAATTACCAACTACGAAACCCCGAAGCGCTTCCAAGTATCGAACCTCAGACTCAACCGCGCCGAATCTACACGGTTTATACGCGGTTTCATCACACGTCCGATCATTTCGTTGCAGGAAATCCAGCCAAATTACGTCATCTCCGAAAGTCCCGTCATTCATAGCCAGCACTACCAGGACCATGCAAAAATTCAGCAAGAGCACGTCAATTATCGCGAGCACCAGACTGATCTGCGACCTCAAAGACCGCACAAGCCATCGCGCGATCAATATAGGCGACGAAAACCGAGCACATCGGCGTACGAGCCGACGCCAACGGAAGCGCCGGTCCAGCCTCCAGAAACCTCGGTTCCGGTGACGCTGCGCGTAGAGGAAGTGTCATTCCAAACGACCGCCGGGCCGGAAACTGTGACCCCGCCAGCGGCGGGCTCGCAAAAGCCCAGAATCCGACGACCAGGTTCTCCTCTGCGCCGAAGGAGGCCGACGACCACCACACCAGAACCGATCACCGAGCCGCCGTCCGAGGACCTGCTGAAATACGATCAGCCGGAAGAAATAGTCCATCAAGTAGACGGCGCGAAGAGGAGACGACCGACGAAACCGACTCAACCGAGCTTCGAGGAAACGGTGACGGAGAAGAAGGCGAACATCAGAAAACGACCTGGCCACAGGAACCGAGTGAACCCCGGCGAACCGTTCGAGGCTGAAATCGTGACAGAGATAGTCCACGCGCCTCTGAACACATACAGGACACCGACGGAGTCCGTTCAGCCCTACAGCGAGTACAATCAATTCGTGACCAATCAACCCGTCCCGTCGGTTGACTATACGTCGCAGAGGTTGGCGACGGTGCACGAGGAACGGGAGGACGCCACGCAGTCCGTGCCGGCGGAGTACTTCACCGAAGTGACCAGGGCGAGGCCGGAGAGCGTTCAGGACAACGAGAACTACAATTCGCAGCAGGGGGCCGCCGTGTCCACGAGTATACCCCTGGAGGACCTGTTCGTCAGAACGGAGGGCAATTATTTCGACCGGGCAACGGCAGTGTCCACCGCAACCACGAGTATCGGCGGCGGTTCCAGCGCAAGCGTCACCACCGTCGCTCCGACGACCACGTCTACGGCGCAAACCAGCACCGCGCCACCGTTCAGTTCGTCGACGGCCAGGACGCACAAGATCCGTCCCATGAGGTACGGGAACACCACCAGGCCTCGGTTCAGCATCAAGGACTACAAGAGCCGGTTAGATTACAAGAGCAGGCTGGCTCAGATGTCGAGCACCGAGTCACCGGTGACACCGGCGACTCGCGCGAAACAGAGGGGCCCCGCGAAGAACCAGCAGGCCCAGCAGCCGCAGCAAACCGTCGATGGTAGCAAGGACGCGCCCGGACGGTACAAGTACGTGTCCAGGATGAATTACAGAACGTCCTCGCCCAATCCGTTGACGCCGAAGGAGCCAGAATTTCTCTCGGAGGACGTGGTCCCATCCACGACGGAGAAGAGCAATCGTTTCGTGCCGAAAAGGAGGCCGATCAGCGCGAACGTTTACAGAAGCAGGATATCGGGCACTACGAGCGGCCCCGGCAGATCGCAGAGTTACAATGAGAACGAGAGTCAGGCGAAGCCGAGTACAGCCAGACCGGAGAACGTGTTTTCCTCGTCGGTCAGACGACGGCCCGTGATGAGAAGCAGACTACAGACGCAAAAGGAGAGCTCCACGTCGGTCTACCCGGAGAGGAAGGAAACGGAGGCCACAGAAATGACCGCCGAGGAAACCAGTTTCTACTCTTCTGTGACTACCGCGGGCACCACCAGGCTGGTAGCTAACCAGATCCCCGTGGAAAGGGAGGAGCACTCCTATACGAGCGTGCCGACGAAACTGGACGAAGGGGAAAGTGAAAGCGTGTCCAGTTTTCGTTTGGAAAATGCGGGCCCGGTGGAACCGGTCGCAAGTAGCACCGCCAAAACCGTGGACGAGGATCAATTGAGGGAGACCGGTGTCGCGGAGGTGTACTCCACGGCGAGGAACGTGGAAACTACGACGGTGGAGGCGAACAAACCGGAAGCAACGACTGCTTTCGATGTACCGTCCGAGGAAGAGGAACTGTTCGCCAAAGCGTCGCAGAGCGTGGCAGATTTAACCAGTTCCGCTTCTGCTTTGTACGATAAGCCCGGGATGTTCAAAGCTGTCTCCCCGGAGAGCCGAGTTGTCTCGTCGCATTTCAAGATAACCACCGACGAGCCAACTTTGCCCATTGAGGCGTTCTTCCAAGAATTGACGAGGAAGAGTTAAAGGGAGTAGGGAAGGTAGCCTCTGATTTTTTTATGTTTTACGGAATATTTATGTTTCTCTTCTAGGAGGTTACATGCACCTGGATGACTGAAATTGTGTAGGTAACTCTCTTCGAGGTTTCTTTCTTCCGAGGAACAGTGCGGCATGATGAATGGGGAATTTTTATAGAAAACATCGGGGCAGGTAGTTTCATTGGACGAGATTTTCAAGCTGGAATTCTATTGTAATGTATATTTTGATTTCGGTTTTAAACGTTAACGTTGAAGGTGAACAATTCCAAGTCTGATTTTTCTTCTTTGTGTTTTTTTAAACGGAATTATTTGGACGAGTATATATCGTAGAAATTTTAGAACAAAGACTGGATAGTGTATTCGTATGCGCTGTAAAAGAAAAATTGTTGAAGAATCCTTTTTCGACCACGACTAGGTGTATGCAACCCTTTAAAGGTGTACGTTTGTCAACGCGATGAGACGGGATAGTTGGGATGCTCGGACGAAAGTTATTTAATTTTTCTACTTTACCTTATTCACCTTTCCATGTTCTTCGATCGGCACCGTTCACGCTCTCGTGCTGATAACTAAATTAATGCCAAAAAAGAAATATCCAAGTTCTGCGAGACACTGCCGCAGCGATATATCTTTTTTGAATAGAAAACTCGAGGGAAGAAATTCAAAATAGGGAATATAACGGATCGTACAGTTATTGGCGACATTGTTAAATAAATTTTATTAGATTTCCTGTGATGACATCGTTTTACCATCGTATTAGTAACGTCGTGGAACAAACATACCAAAAGCATTCGATTAGGTTTAATTGAAATTATCCTTTACCTATTTTATACGTACCTTATTAAATTATTTATTTAAAACATGGGAAGAATAATAACATGCGCGGGTCACGTTGCGCCGTTCGATTTCGCGATGAAGCATCCCTTATTTTCGACGATTCGGGGGGAGGGGGGAGAAATAACGGATGCTACGAGATGTCCTGTAAATATAAGTAACTTAGAAAGCTCATCTTAATTTTGAGCCAATTCGATGCTCGACGCCGAATGTTATTTCAACGCCGCAATGGATGCATTGGCATCGAAATGAAACGTTCTTAATATTACCATTGAAGATAAGCCGAAAACGGAACAGCGTCTGTCCGAAAAATGTCTCCTTGTGCTACATATTACGTTAGAGAAACAAGAAATCGAATGAGAAGTATCGTAAAACGGAAACAAGTGTTAAAGAAAATGTCATGAACATGTTCGATGCCTCTTTATCTTTTCGCAAAAATCCAAGGGTGGAGAAAATTTTTCGCCCCGCATTTTCGACTTACCCCATCGTTAGTAACAACCCTCTGCTTTAATGGAATAGAAACGTGATTACGTTGTCGATGTGTCCGTTTCGTGCGAAACATGAAAATAACGAATAAGGTCGGTGTATCGTATTATTTATATTAATTAAGCAACTCCATGTACACTGTAAATATATTATATATACAATAAATATAGAATACATAAAATATCTCGTTATTTACAACATCGTGACTTGCCGTCAAGCGAGGGAATGCAACGTGAAAGGTCACGGGTCGTGACGTATCCAGACACACGGTGTACTGATAATTACGATTTCGTTTGCCGTACGTTTAATGATCGCTTTGAAATCGTACGTCGTCCGATATCGATTGCAACGGCGTGGTGGCGGCCAGGCGAGTAAAATACTAGTTTGATCGACGCAAAAGAAAAGCTTCCCTCTCGGAATTGTTAAAAGTGGGACTCGTCAATCGATCGCGCCGCAGCAGAGGATCGCGACATTCGCAAAGGAGAAAAGAGAAAAGCGAAGTAATTACGAAAAAGAAAAGAAACATATCCCCGATCGCACCACGACGAGGCAAAATAGTACTTTACCCGACTGCGAACAGTACGCACGCGTAATTTTTCTGCCGTGATTTTTTCATTTGTTTGCTTTTGATGGAGAACGTAACAATTCTTCTTACGCATAATCCGCTGATTACATACGATACTCGTTTAAATCTATACGTGTATAATGTATAGGTGTATAGGCCTACGTAGACTAATCTGATTGTACCTAATTTAGAATTATGCACCGGCCGCACATTGCATCAATGAACGCGCCCAACGATGTACACCTAGTCGCCGTTCGTTTAATTTCGTTAATTAGTTTCGTGTAAAACTCCCATTTCGTAATTGACAATTAGTTTAATGCGTTTATTTTATTTTTTTCTTTACGTTATTTTCTCATTTCACTTTGTTTACGTTTACTTTTAGTTTCTTCCCTCCTTTTATTTGTTCAGTCATTCAAGGTACCCTTGTACAGTTATTCGATATATGTATACAATTTATATATTTATATATATATATATATATTTATATGTATGTATGTGTGTCCGTATATATATATATATACATAACAATATTAAACTATCAGACAAAATAGGCACACGCATAACAAAGTATTTACAGGCTGCTCGCGAGAGTTTGTGCGAGCGAGAAATGGACGTTGCAGCTAAACTTCCTGTGTATGCACATCGATAAGTATCACGTGCGAGTACAATGGTCTATACGGGACAAAAAGAACGCACGGGGAATTGGAAATCGATATTTCTACGCGTACGGCTCGCGGGAAAAGATCATTGGGGAAAGTAGAAATGACGAACGAACGAAGAAAGGAACCGGAGATTCATCGCCCGAATCATCGCCCACCTTGGATCTCACCTGGGGCAAAAATTTGGGCGTCTCGAAACGTTATCAGTGGACACATTGAACGGTCGTTGAACTTTTTATACTTGTTCGAGTGAAAACGTTTCAGATCAACTTCGCCATCAAGCTTGAAAATTCTTAAATTTCGGCCGTCGCGTATTTTCGCGTATTTATAATTCTCTGTTGCACTTGATCTCGACTTTTCTTTATTTCTCTGTTCCTGTCCGTTTCACTCGAATCGCCAGTTCCAATCTTCCACCCAGCCGAGACTTTATATTACATTCACTCCGAATCTCAGATTCGTTTCTTCCTCGCGTTGTTCGTTGCTCAAATTCGTCGGGGTTAAATTAGAACAGGCAGGAACGAAAGCGGGGACGCTTAAATTTTAGCTTCACACGGCAAACTTCACTGGACTAGTGCGTAACGTTTGTGAAGTTAACAGTGATTGGTCTATGAACAGATTGGTCCTTGTACGAAACTACGCGGGGGTAGTTTGCATCGCGATCGATAATGGGGGATGGATGCTCGGCATACGCATAGGAAACGATCTGGCACGCTTATCAACGCTTATCGACGCGCGACACAATTCACACGAGAGATCGAATACTCTCGATAAAAAATATACACGATGCAGCACGGCCGTAAGGGGTAGCCCCTTCGATCACGGCATAGTAAAAGTCAGAGGGATGGTATTCCCCCAGCTCGCCGAGCTCGACGAGGAGAATCCCGTGAATGGATATCGGTGGAGTCACGACTCGATCGTTACGGGAACCGTTCGCATATTATTCATTGAAATTAAAAGAACGAACGATAAGGGGTGGTTATTATAATTTGTAGTAACCGACAAATGAAACCGCGATAATTGAACCCCAAAGAACCAAGATCGATTCGTCAATTCCTGACCGTTTAATTGGGCATAATTTTCATTGTTATTTATATTCGGATATGCGAGTATTTGCACGCGAATTCCGAATATTTATTCGAAGTAAAATGAGCGTGGCAAAGAATGTTACGTCGCGACGTTGAATTTTTTTTTTCATTGCCCCCTAAAATAGAAGAATGGAAAATATTGCCAGAAACGTACCGTACATTTTTGTATTTATAATTAACGCAATTATTTTATCTCTCGGTTCTGTAGGGTTAACGAGGCTTCAATTGACAGAAACGTGAAGCTGCAAATTGCTTTAATGATCCAGCGACTAATGATTTCTGTTCCATCGTTTATTTCTAATTGTTATACTCGTTATACTAAAATTGAAATAATATCAAAATACGTTCTAGCGGGTCTCCGTCTACTTTCGGTTACGCTAGCGCGCGTTGTTACAAATCCTCACGCATTTATGTACAACGAGAATACAAAAAAGTAGCGTCGTAACAATCAGAACGTTAGTTTAGAACCGACTAGAAAAAGGAAGTTGCGCGATGTACCGTGCGTGTATATTATATAAATACCACGTATACATATGTATACATATAATTCACGGAAGTACTTGTCTATAAACCTGTTTTTTTTTTTTTTTGCTTTTTCCTCTTTTAATTTCACTTTTCAACACAGCGTCGTACGATGTGACGTAACTAATGCTGATACTTAGGTTCTCGTGCTATGCTTAACTAACGTCAGTCCTTCGGCTCGTTCGATTTTAGCAGCTTTATTTTACATTTACTTTTATTATCTAGGGTTTCGTCTATTGTTGTAGACATCGTTGTCAATTCGAGCAAACATTTCTCATTTATTCACTCCTTTTTTTGTTTCGCGGAGAACGACGTCACTCTTAATATTAAAAAAATGAGAAAAAACGTTCAGAACGAAACACAATATTCCTGGTGCAATATTAAGTGAAATAATAAATTCGTTTTTCTATTTCGAACGGAAAGTTATCGCGCACGTTCAACGAGCATCATCGCAAATGACTTGCGTATCGTCCAAGCGTTCGAGAATTTCGTTTAACGAACAATCATTGGAGAACAACGCGGCAGATTGCACTCACGGCGAGCTTTTTTTTCGCTCGCGCGAACGAAAGCTTTTATCCTAATGGAATATATCAATCCACCAGAAGGTGGCGAAACGCACATCTGTATCAAAATTCAAGCCGGATAAAGCGTCAAGGTACTGCAACATTACCTGTGCAAGTAGTAACGAAACTTTTTGCAGCACCGTTCAGTTTTTCGCTTTGTCTCGCATCGATGTTTCGTTGTTTTGTGTTCGCCTCGTTTTGTTCCCCGTTTATTTGTCCTTACTCTACTATTGCATCGTAGTTTTGCATTTATATTCGAACTATTTATCGCTGCCCCCCCTACCCTCAAAAAAATTGTGCAATTTAAAGATAGAACTACTTTGGGCATTCAATATTTTTGGATTGAACTTGTCATCGTAACAGAAACGAACGATTGAAACGAATTTATTATTCAATCTAACGTCGAGCGTTTCGCGAAAGTAATGGTTTTTCAATTGTGCCGCGCCATTTATTTTATACCATCGGTGATCCTCTTTGCGGAGAACATCCATTACTTTTGTTCACGCCTGATATTAAACCAGTTTAAAAAGAAGATTGAAATAATCGAAAAAATTAAACGCATCGGTCCACTTTGTAATATAACATATGTGTATGGAAATAAACAGCGTCGTAGTACGAAAAATGGTAATATAATTAAGAAAATCAATAATTATAACATCATTATTAAATTAAAAATCGTCTCGTGCACCGTACAAGACAATCGCGTGGCACACATCGAAACAACCAGAAAGAGAGAAGAGAATCTCGAGGATCGACAGGCCGAAAGACTAACCCCGTGGCGTACTTCTAACACTTTCAAGCGGGTCCATCTATTCTACGACCCTTTTTTAGAATTTCCATGTGTGGCTTCGGCGTTGGTCCACTTTAGTACGTTATTATCACTTTTGTTTCTATTCTTATTTTGTTCCGCGCTTCGCTCGCCATTACATGACCGAAGCTTAGAATCGTCGTTATTCGCACGCGACACGCGTACAATGAGACGTCAATGTCGGAAATCGTGGCCGTCCTTGCGGCTAATATCATTCGTTTCGCTGGCTTAATCTGGCATTGCCGCGGGACGAACGTTGCGCCTGCTAACGCTAGAAATGTCTGTAGTACATTACCTCCAATGAACTACGCCGTTTCATCGTTATCTGCCTCGTGAACCAGTAATTTCTTAATCTACGATCGATCATCCGAATTCGGATCGAATAGGAAACATCCGACGTAGAACGACAAACATCTCTAGAGTGATCATCGAAGTGCTATACGTAACAGGAAAGAATTATTGACAAAATAACAACAAAATTCAAACGATTTTTAAAGGAACACAATTTTTGCTCAACATATATGTCGAACGAAACACAATACTTCGAATACTGTTAGAAGAACGAGAAATAAATTCCTGTATTACGCAACACTGACTCAAGCATTGCCCGCAATGTACCCCAAACAGAATTCTCGATTCAAACAAAAACAGCGAAATCGATTTTCAATAAGAAGAGCAAAAATATTTATCAGATCCAAGTACGTCTCGCAATCTCGCGAAGAACGTCGCCTTTATCGCATCAAGGAGAGCGGCAATTAAAACACAGACGAACCGAGAGTTTATCTTCGAGGAATATAGAGCAGTCATTAAAGCCCACAGATGCTAGAGGATGCTATATTCCAAGAGCGCCGAAGGGACAACAGCGTGCTAAACTTCGATTCCTTACTTCCCCCGGATACTTTCACGAAGCTCCGCGAAAACGCAGCCGGCATTCTCGATACCCCGTGTACGTGCCTTCGTTCGCCGTTCGTTTAAAGAAAAAAAGCTGCTTCTCCCTCGCGACGCGCGGCCAACCAAACGAAAGAAGAACGAAAGGTAATTACGCCCTTCCTCTCGTTGGAACCGACTTGACCGCTAAACTCGCTCAACTTTTCCTATCATTCTAAAAAAATCACCCCCCGTTCTCCGCGCGTCCGCGTATAAAAACAAGAGGAAAGTTCAGCCGCTCGAGTTCTCCCCGGGGAATCGCTTTTCAATGCGATTCTCTTCCACCCTTTCCCCTCGAGTTACCCGGGGGAGGCATCAATCGGGAACGAAATTTCGCGGAACCCGCGGGAAAGGGACGAACCGTCGATCCGCGGCCCTGAAACGAAGATACTTCGATCGCGCGTAGAATTTATTCGAAAAAAGAAAAGGAAAAGGAAACAGAACGATCGTGACGGCGGGTCGTCGAACGCGAGCACGCGCGTGCCGCGGAATCGATCGAGGGTGAGGCGCGGGGGTGAACATTTTCGTCGGCATTATTATTGGAGTTTAAGGGGCAACGAGAATTTCCGCGTTGAACGCGTTACCGGTCGGATAGGTTCGCAATTAAACTTTCCGCGGCTGCCGGCAACGTGGTTGCGAATATTGTTTCCCCCGCGATTCCGCGAGCGGATCGAATGCGATCGCGCGCGAGAGGAAAGAGCGTCGCCGCGATGAGCGACGCACGAGTAGGCCGGAAGCGAACGATTCCGTCTCGCGTTTCCGGAAACTTGTCGATGATACCTACGGGGGTGACCCGTTTCGATCCGTTCGCGGGAACACGCGCGCCTCGAACCGGTGCACCGGTGTATGCCCTGTTTCTTCGAGGGACGAAAAATTGAATTCGAAGAGGCTCAAGGTGGTCGAGAGCGATGTTAGAGTCGCGCGGGCGAAGGTACTGCGAATGGTACCGCGGAAGGACGTTTCAGAAAGTTGTACGTTCGTCTCGAGCGCAATCCTTCTTCTTTTTTAAGATTTTAAAATCTTTAATAACTGCGTGCTGCAAATTGGCTTCAATAATTGCTTCTTGAAGTACGCGCAAAAGAACGAAAAGAAATGCCCCGTTCCTGTTCCCAGGAATTTAATAACTGTACGTTACAAACTCGCAGGATAAAGGATTAATTCAAATTTTACCGAGCGTCGACGAAATTCGCGAACGTTTTCCTACGACTTTTTTACGGAAACTGCGCGAGGAAGTTTTCTGACTATCGTCTCGAAGCGGCGAAAAAATGTTCACATCAATTGCCTGTTCAATCTCCCATATCCGCGTACTTCAAACGGTGCTTCATACATTTGTACAATTGAAACGAGACACCCTGTATACCCTGTCCGTGGAATTGATCTACGCGAAATGTTTGCACGATCCCATAAAAACGCGCACACATACATTCCGTGTTTCGATCGTCTACAATATTACACGCGAACACGTGTCATATCAAACGAGCAACATCGACTGCCTTCGTTTATTTCAAAAATAACGCGCGGAAAGAACCCGTTACTGTAACGCCATTCGACAACGTTTAAGACGATCTCGATTGCTGCGCCGTTGGAATCGAGACACGCGCGAACGATCACGCCGAACGGGGACGTTTCGTTCGATCGTTCGTCCGCTTCGTCAAACGTTATCCAACCGTCGGCCTTGCGACGGGCGAACGTTCGAATGCTCTCAGACGGAATTGCGAGCGGATTTCGCGCGAGCGACGCGAAAACGCGCCCGTGAACCGCAGTCGGAACGAAAGTTCCGGACAAAGGCGATGAATTACGACGAGTGCCCCACGCTCTCGCGATGGAATTCTCTTTCAGGAACTCGGTAACTGATCATTTCTTCGGCGAGGGGTCGTTTGTCGACTGTCTGAACGCGGAGGCGCCTCGCCCTTAGTCGTCTCTCGGTCCGCGCTTAAATGCCGGGGCGCCGTGTAAATCTGTTCTTTAATCTAGAACGCCAGGGGAATTGATTGCTTCGATTTTTCCGCGAGATTGTTACGCGCGGGAGCTAACGCCGGTATCGCGATTAAATACGTGCGCCCGAGGGGGGATGAAATGTGACGAATTGTTTGAATATTTATTTCGAACTCTAAATGGGAAGGATCATATTTTATAATTATGGGAAAATTTCAATGATTCTTCTGTGCCGTTGCTGCGCGTTGCCTGTAACTGTGATAGAACGGTGAATCTTTTTAATTACAACCCGCGAAATTTGTGAGCGGTTTGATATAATTATTTAGGTTTCGAAAGAATTTCCAACCCGTAAGACAATGAGAATGAAGATTCGATTGTTGCAGATTTGAGACGCGCATACGCGGGATTAATAAATTCATTGGCATAAATTATAAATTCATCGGAAGCTCGAGCATTCGATCGATATTACTTTGCGTTTCGGGTTAATTTGGAACTGAGTGGATCGAGTAATGCGTCAGGTTTACGTAGTGCCTGTTTCGTAATGATATTGCCAGTGGCACCGACAATACGGTTTTAATATTAATGCCCCGTGGTACTATATCAGAATTAGGATAGCGTTAGAATCGTACGGTATCGATCGGTTTATGGTCTGTGCATCGATAACAGCGCCGTGGAGATGCGGCTTCAGTATCAGTAGTATAGGCGTACCATATCCGGGCTTCGATATCGGAAGTGTACAACTTTAACGTTGGCGCCGCGCTGCATTGAGTACTACTCGGCGGGGCTATCAGAATGGAAAATGTAGTTGCATTACGGTGTTATTGTGATTCTCGCGTCAGTTTCTCTTCGAGGTGATTATTAGCGGCCGCGATTGCGCGCAGCATTAAATTGAAGAAACTTCGTTATCCGTGATATTGCATCCTTTGAAACGAAATAATGAAAGAAATTGAGAAAGCATTGATCGTTTTGTTCTTTTCCCTCTCGAATTTCTTATCGCGTTATTGAAACGGGACGAGATTAATGTTTCTATGAAGATTGCCCTGAGATTGAATTATGGAACCTTCGTAAATTATGTGAAAAGTGTGTAATCGGAGTACGCGGATAATTCGACTCGATTCGAGCAGTAACTGCAAGGGAAATTAAAGAAACGAAAAACGATTATCCCGAATGGATAACAATCCCTTCATTACTATTGTTATGATCATTAAGCAATCCAAATCAGTTGCTCCATTGCATAATTATTATAGAAACAGCATTCACCTATCGTTTTTTTCTCTTCTGCCGTCCTGGATATTTAATAACCGCAACAGTGCCGATGCTTTGCCGTCAATATTCAAAACGTACGACTAGAAACTTAATAACGATGTAACGAAAGCGGGCAGTATAATCCATCTTCGGATCCCAGAAAATTCGGCCACAAAGTTAATCAATACTTTCCCAAACTACGAATAATTCCAACTGACGTATTCCCGAATCTTCAGTCATTAAAAAGAATTCGGACAAGTTGTCCAGCGGAAGGTTACGTGTGCCCGTAAATTCCCTCTACCGAAAAGTAGCCAACTCGTCGAAGCCTCGAGCGGTTACCGCGTTCGAAGTAGCCAAAGTATTTCGCAGACTGATTTACGACGTTTACATGTTCGAGTACGGCAGTCTCGCGGTCTGACAAGTTTGCGAAGCGCGCTAGCCTCCCGTTCGGGTAACTGCGGCAGGATTGTTTTATCCGTTAACGGGGTTGTTACAAAAACACCGAGGCGTCGCTGCGAATTTCACACGATTATACGAATTACGAAAGTTCTCGCACGAACGTCAGGAGGGCAGAGAGAAAACGACAATGGGCCGTCTAATTAAAATGAACGTCGAAATTAATGCCACGATCGTCGCCGTAATAATGCGAGGTACTAAAACTAATAATGCGTCGGGGCGAAAGGAAATCGTGTAGCACGTACGATTCATAATTATTACGAATGTTGTGCCTGTATTTCGCGGGTGTTCATACGGCGATAATAATTCTCGCGTTGTAAAACAATAATGGAACAGCCGAAATAGGAGATTTCAATTTAAGATAGGATATACTGAATCGAATAAATTGCAACGGGAAGGACGAACTAGAAAAATGATAAACCAACGCAGCGGGTGCAGATTCTCATGGATTACATTTGGCGCAGACTGTTATTGAAGAAAATGAAAACACAGGAAATTCTGAGCGATTCTAATCCAGATTTTATCTGCGCCTGATAGGATCAACGCTTCCGAATTAACAGCGCGCAACCTTTACGACAGTAATCGCATCGAAATCACGATATTTCCTTCGCAACCCTTAAGGGTGATCCACGATAATACCTTGACGACGATGCGGAAGAACCACCATGGTTTAATTTCGTTCGCAGCGAATACGTATACCCGATACGTATGCTCGGTTTCATCTTGCGGATCAGAGGATTTACGGCCGCAAGCGCACGCTTTAAGTTACGCGCTTCGTTATATTGAATTCTCGTCGTTTCAATCTTGACCAATCTGCGGGCGCATTCACGAAAATATCGATACAATTCACGGGAAGTCGAACAGATTACTCTTATCGGACGCGTGATCCTTTCTCGGTTTGAAACCGATCGTTTGACTCGACGCGAACGAAATGCTTGATTACTTTTTACGAAATACGGATAGAAAATTCTACAGAATGGCGACTTTTGAAGAACATACAGAAACGCCGGAATAACAAACGTCCCTTGTCCGTTGAACATTGCAAATGTTCCAGAGATTACTGTATTAGTGTGACAGGAAAGTGAAGGGAGGCGAATGAAAGCATGCGCGTACGAAGAAATGAAAAATTTGATTAGAATACGAAGGAATTAGAAAATACGGGAGATTAATTATTACGTATATATTCGTCTCGATTTCTTTCGAAACGGAGCAATAACATTCACGTTGTTTGTTCAGGGTTCGCGTGCAAATGGACGCGGGAAACGAGCGAATAAATCTCTGAAATAAATTGGAATAATTTGTCCTGTTGAGGGAGTGCGTTTAAAAGCTGAGATTAAAACGGGGAATATTAAATAAATATCGCGAGCGAAATATGAAAGGAAACTTTTCCGTTCCACTCCACTGCTATGGAGTAAATCGCGCTCCAGAGATGTAATGAAACCCCGTCAAGGAACAAGAAAAGGAACGGAAGAGATATAAAAGGAGACGGGCAAAAGGAAAAATGGGAGTCCCTTTTTCCAGGAAACATTTTTTGCCCGATGGTCAGTGATCCAAAATTAAATCAGTCGATCGAGAGTGCACAGCGTGCTCGATGTCCGAGGAGTTTCCCAAACCACGTCGAAAAGAGGGCGAAATAAATTCAACCCATTCGCGCAGTCACAAACGGTTTGGAATCATAAAATTCCCAACGTAATAAAATTACCATAACACGTGTACACGAATAATAATATTAATATCATTGAGAAATGATATTCGTAATTAAAGATGTCTTTATAAAAACAATTTGGATTCGTTATGAATTCGATATTATTTGATGCACGAGCGTGGAACGTTACGAAGCAAATTCTGAAATAATGGAATCCGGTAAATCTGTCCGATCGATGTTTCGTGGTGTTGTACACGCGTGCACCTGGGTGACGCAGGTGCATGAATATGCCACGTTTAATTCGCCACCGCGTGCATAATTCGAAGATGCACGTTACCAGCGCTGTGACGCCGATCGAAGCCAGGGTTACAAACGCCGGCAAGCGATACAGGTACGCCAATTTTGCTTGATCAGGTGCAAAGCACAAAGCGCAACATTCCCCTCCATGATTATTAAATTCCAGCCTTGTTGGAAATCGACGGGAACGTTGGTGGTAATTTTGTGCTCTTTATCAAAAAAACGACAAACCATTTTTCCGTGAATTTAGTAGGGAATATATGATACGTAGAAAAGATAAAGTTTGAAATAATTATATGCAAACGTCATAAAGTCATAATAGTTTCTTTTCGATGCAACATCCATTTATCGAAGAGATTTGTAGAATGGTTGAATGATGACAGGTGTATCGAAAGTACAATTGAAACGATTAATTGAACATTAAAATGAACTATACACGGAATTATATGGATACAAAGTTAATCGGACTGTTTTATTTAAGAAATTTGTCACAATTGTTTTATTAAAGTTTTCGTCACGATGGTTGACCACGGAAGTGCCGCAACATTCGAAGCAAAATACGAGAAGTGTATCGAATTAATTTCGAAACTATATTTTATTGCACATTGTTGGCACACTTTTGACCCCCCGACAATTTTATAATTCACTATTCCTCGTAATTTACATTGCATTGATTGCATTAAGAAAAGAACAATCTGTCCAAGCAATAATCCAATTAATTAATTCCTGTCAATTAAATATTTTACAATACCCGCCTAATCAACACACTAAAATATTCCTCAATTCCTTATCCATTAAACCGTTGACTAAAACAAATATCGAAAAATATATTAAATTACAACCCCTTGCTCGCCGCGAATCAAAAACTACCCCCGCCCGTTCTAATACCGACGATCGTAAAAAAAAGAAATTCGACGCAACACGAACCGTACTGCCCATTACCATTTCTCGATAAGCGTTCTAGCACTTTCGCGGTCCACCTTCCAACGGGGCCGAATAGAAAAGCTGTTCTCCCCTTGATACACCATTTAAACGATCGTTCACCCTCGCGCGGGCCGTTTCGTACAATTTGCGAGGGGACCGGCGCAAATAATGCCCGAAGGTCCGCTTCCCAATTCTCGTAAAGTCTCGTATCGCGTGTTTCATCCGACGTCGTTAAGGGTTCGCGGAGCCCGGTCTGTAAATGTTAGTGATCAGGACAGAGGTATGAATTTCGACGGAGCGCGATTTCTCAACTGTTCCGCCGGTTTAATGTTGAAATTCATCGAGAACGAGCTCGAAACGAAATTATCGACCCGTCTCTCGGGATGCCGTTATTTACGAGCACCGGGGCAACTCCCGCGTCGTGTACAAATTTTATTCAATTTCCCCTCGTTTAGTCTCTTTTCCCGTGGCTTGGACAAAGATAAATTTGACGAATGGTGTACATTGGGCATCGCGTTCCGGTCGGGTGAAGAATTCGACGGAACGGCGCGGATTATTATTCAAGATCTCGAACAGAGCCGCGAGTGTCCCAATTGCGAAACTTTCAGATCCTTTTGCAACTTTGCGGGAACGGGTGAATTCTGTTAGTTAGCGTCGACTGATTGTGCGAAGGGAGAACTGGCGAGCCGCGTTATTCTTGTCGCGCCACGTAGCACGGCGGAGGATGTCTGCGGATTGGTAATTTGCGAGGTGATTGACGGTGACGATCGAACGTGATGACGTTACGGATACGATAAGATGAAGGTTTAACCAGTTTCGATCGACGGTGAATCCAAGCGCGCGATAATCGGTTAAAACTGATTTATGTACGCGGATGAATAATTTGTTGAACAATGGTATCATGTACTGATATTTAATTAACGCACCATCACATCGCCTTGCATTTTTATTATAGTTACCACGGGTTCAATGTCGCGACTGGTTTAAGATCGAAACACTAAAGTGAGCCATAAGTTTTCAAGCATGGTTCTGCCGAAGCACCAAACTTTTGTACGATTTTACTGGACAGGAAGAAATTTGTTTCGCGCGCAGCTCCATGAACGCAGAGACTTCAAAATGGAAGTCGGAATTTCATTACGAACGAAGACGTTTCCGGAAATAATATAATCATCCGATAGAACGATGCGGCACGAACCGGATAAAAATTTCTAGTTCACCCTAGTATTGCGTACGATTTATAATCGATATTACCCAATTTCGCAGATTACAATTACAATTGGGTCTGCCGCGAGTGTAAACCAGCCACGCGACGAGCTATAATTGTTTAGCACGATTACAACGTTACTAAAACCAAAAATTATTGTCTGCCCTGAAACATTTTCCTTAACGCGTAATTTAAATTCAATTCCTTGCAATTCCTCGTCAGTACATTACCCCCGTCATCAGTACTTCGTCCGTTTCTTATACAAATCATGAATTCGTATCGATAGCAGTCAATCGAGAAGAAGGAAAATACAATAAAGCAAAGAAGAAGTACACAAGAAAAATTAAGAAGACCGTACTAAGAAAAAAATAGCTTTGTCAACTTATCCGCCCTCATTCACGATCTACCACACCCGCGAGAACATTTACGCCCGCCCAAAATTTCCAAACTTCCGCTCACTCGTCGGACACCAATCTAATTCCAAACGAATATCCAAAAAAACCAGCTCCAAGCGAGACCCCGTTCCGAAACTCCCACCCCTCGATCGACCACTCAACAACCCCGCGAATCATCCCCCGTCGATTCATCGGAATCTCTCGGCCGTAAGCTCGAGCCCGCTTCGAAGCGGCGCGGAATTCTGTCGCAACCGTAACAACGGTGCGATCAAACGTCGATCTCGTTAACGAGCGAATTACAGTCCGCAGATTGAATAGAGACTCCGTTCATCTGGACAATTGTTCACCTAATACTAAGGCATCCTGCCCCTCGGCGCGATCCCATTTTGGTTACTCAGTTTCGCTAATTGCACGGGTTCCGGGTCGCCGTCGACCCTACGCGTCGTCGGCGCATGCATCGGCGTCGTCGAGAATAAAAGAAGTACAGAAGAAGAAGAAGAAAAAAAACGAGAGACGCCGACGCGATCGATGATCCGTTCAGATCGGCGACACGGCGACGCGTCACGGATATGTCGATGTTTCGATGAACTTTTGAATTTCCAGTCAGGTGCCTCTATCGGGGGGGAAGGGGGCGGACCGCGACATTATACGATATTATTGCATACGGCCGACGTGACGTCCAATCGGTCGCCGTTTCTGCAGCGGCGCAGAACCGATACGCCACGTTTAATGGCAAAGGTGTTCCTCTTTATTTCCGTTTTTTCGTCTCGTTCTTTTTTGTTCACGCTTTGTGCGATGGGGCGACGTCATACGGGTGGAAGCGTCGTGTGGTTGTCGTTGATGTCCAGCAACGGCCGCTGGTTTCGCTGCACGAAATCCTGGAAGATCCTGTAGGATGGACCGTGTACTAGCTGTTATCGCCTGGACGAACGGAAGTCTGCACTGGGCTATGCGAGGGTGACCACTCCTCCTTCCGGCTCCGGGGACCAACAGTTGTCCGAAAGCCAGCAGCCGACCACCACGGTCACGAAACCGATCAGCAGGGCTAGCAAGATGTATACCTCCGCCTTTCCTAAGGAATCTGCACGAGGACAAGGGTTTTCTTTGACGCTCCCTTTTATCCCTCGATTTGGCTGGGAACGGTGGGGTTGTCGGATTGGATTCGGGGCTGTGGATCTTGCGATTGGTATGCTGGCATTCATTTAGGTATTTTGGCTCGTCGTTTCTTTGGAAATGACTGAGGGGGGAGGATATGCATCGCGTGCAGTGGTCGTGGAAAATGTGAATGGGAAATCTTTAATGGTTCAGTGGAGAGAACGTCGAGATTTATTGTTATTGTCGTTATTAATGCCTTTTGGAAAGCGGTATTGAAACGGATATAGATGATGCTGGACAGAGTAAGCCGCGTGCCATTTCTTTCGTTTCATTTGATTTGGGATCGGGGAAATTGCTGAGTAAAAGAATTTTTCATTCGAGCATTTGGAATTGTCGAAAAGATCTGTTCTGAAAGTTTAACAGTTGTTAGGTGAATAGAAAGATCGAAATTGGAATATACGAAAGTCCGTATTATAAAAGTGGAATACAACATTGACGGTGAAATATGTGCAAGCAAGTTTCAATTACGAGGGTGAAATAAAATTGGCCGTTCCATGCTACACATGCAAAAGTGCATTTGTCGGAAAGGAGTGTAAAGATGCGAGCAGTGGATACGATTAGAATGATACAAGCAGAAAATCACCGAGACCGGCAAAGACTGATGTTCTTTTACATTTCAAAATTTTAAGTCTGAAAACTTGGACTCCACGTCATTTCGGAAAATAAAGGTAGAAGTTGAAATTACGATGAGACATGTCACTCGTCGGTGGAATTTCAGATGCGTCGATCTACTCAGAATCTGAAAGTTAAATCAGAATCAAGGATCACGAGCGAAAAAGACACGTTTTGTTCATTCGTTTCATGAATTTTTCACGCTGCCCGTTGAATTATCTTCGACATACGTCCGGGTTGACGGAAATTCGAGGAAACGAATCTGAAGTTAAGTAATTCCTTTGGCCCGGCGAAATTGTATCGGAAAGAAAGAGGCGTATCAAACAAAGAGGCATTGACGAAATGAAATTATACTCTCGCTTTCATTTTCAATTTATCGAAACTCATCAAAAGCATGCAGCGTCGAAAAAGTGTCGCAGAACGTAGAATAGTTTCGATTTGCAATCAATATAGCACAGAATAACATGCATAAAGGCCATTCCAGCTAAAACTAAGGTGCAATAGAAACGATTTCGATAGATCATTGGATAAAGCACAACTACCCAATACGACGATTCTTATAAAAATATTACGAAAATAAAATAACAACAAAGTCCTCAGAAATGAGTCAATGTTCAGAATCAACGACGATCAACGCGAACTCTGAACCAGACTTTCTCAACCTCCGGTTTCGCGTCAAATTATCAGTGGTTCTGATGTTCTTTTGTTCACAATACGTTTATCAAGTTCCGCTATATATAATTCAAGCTATTCAAGCGATTCTACTTTGAAACACAACGGAATGTTCCAATTCGCGGGTGGAAATTGCTCTGAACTCTGCCTACTTTTTATTCATACACACGCGTAGAGGAACCCGCGGCCCAGTCTCTGGCCAATCAATTTCCAAAAAATTCTCCATCGCAAAACCATCCGTCTCGCCAGTCACGCGGTTACGAACAAATACATTACAAATACAAATGCATTGCACGACGCTCGAGCCGCCCAAAAGGTTGAGAAAAGTCTGCGCGCTCCGTACCACGCCAATAGCAACGAAAGGGCGAAAACACTAACAAACAGATTCATCAAGCGACGTCAATCGAACTGAAACGGTTACCAATATTTGCACGTTACCTAGAGGCCCCTTCGACTTCCATAGTCCCTTCATCAGTGTGGGGTCGCCGCGGCGCCAGTCGCGCCACCCTCGGCCCCGACGAGCCGGCCCCGGGGCCAAATCTGTACCACCACCGGTAGCACCACCACCGGCAGCACCACCACCGGCTCCACCGCCGGTACTTCCACCTGTCACACCGAAACCGGCCCCGCTGTTTCCAACAGCGGCGCCGATGCCGGAGCCAGAAGCACTGCCGCCAGCGGCGCCGAGGGTGCTGCTCACGCCACTGCCAGCTGTGCCACCGCCGGGGCCCGGGGTGCTCGACGATCCAGCCTGCGGCTGTCCATGGCCCCCCGCACCGCCACCGCCCTGTGGCAACGGCAATCCAGCCGCTGTTTTCGGGTTTTTGTTTAATTAAATCCAAAGCAGCGTGAAAAAGCAACACACGCCGATATCATTATTATTGTGCGGATTAGGGGGGTTGGTTTTGTTCTTTTTTTCTTTTTTCTTTTTTCGTTTCTCTTTTTTATCGTTGTTGTGAGAAGATATTTGGGGCGGTGATTGGGGTAACCGGTACGTTGCGTTGCGACGGGTGTACACACCTGACGAGTTTCAGATTGCTTGGCGTTCGAACGGGTTTTCGGGTGGGATTTCGGATGGTGCCTAGGGTTGTTTTAATATTAATGGGGTGGCAGTCGAATTGGACGCGGATTGCGGTGCTGATTGCGGTTTTCTTTGCGGGATTTGCTGAGATTCGTCGGCGGTCGTTATGCGGGGGGTAGATTTGTTGGGAAGGGTGGGTGCGAAGTGCGAAGTGTGAAGTGTGATAGAGTGATGGTGGTATTGATAGGTCCGTGGTATTGTTTGGAAATGATAGGGGGAGATGAATCGTACAGTGGGAGATAATGATTGAAGGGATAGGTAATGAAATCTGAATTAATGGGTAATTTACCAATTGTAGAAAGAGAGGCATGATTACATTTCGATATCAAATATGGCAATAAGTACAACAATGATTTCTTTGTGTTGTGTAATACCCCTAGAAATTGAGATTATCGAGATATCTCAGAATTATTGGAGTAAAGTAATTTATTTGCAACGATTTAACATGGAAAATTATTCTGCTGTATATTCAATTTTTGTAAAATCCTAATTAAGTTGCGGATTGTCCTAGCAATAGAATTTCCTTCCGCAGAAATAGAAACCTTAACGCTGACAAATAATGCACGGCCTGCCTTTGCCCTCACATAACAAATGCAACAAAATTGCGCATGTTTTTGTTACCAAAGCTAAAATCTTAAGAAAGATCGTTAGATGTATACACCATTGTGAATCATACCAAAGGAGAAGAGTAATTTGTAGATGGGGTCGTGCTCTTTTAATCACTGCTGGAGCAGTAGATTTCGCTGTTGGTAAATTCATTCGATAAAAGAAAAGTTCCCGGCGGGCGAACCAATTACCATGCAAAGAGATCATTATGCCTCGTCTGACCCGTAAATAGGTATAATCTTCGAATAAATTTACCGAGCTCTAGTATCTCTCAGTGCCAGTTTATATGCATGCAGAACCGCTAAGAAGATAAGAAAAAATGCTATTTTGCAGTGTTATTAGAAATGAAATTCATTTCACCCGGAACTTTGCACGTGTCACCGAAATTTTCACGGCGCCGTTAACGCATACCTGTTGATGGTCACACAAAAACATTAATTTCATCATACCAAAATGGCGCAAAGCATTGAGGAAGAATTGCAGACTGTCGTAACTTGATATTTCTTTATTGGGAAAACAAACACTATAAATATCCGTACTAAACTTTCGTTAATGAATCCTCGACGGAAATGATTATTTAAATGGAATTACTACGCTCCAATCTATTCGTACTTAAAATTAACTAAGATGAAACATTTGCATATACCAATATCTCAGTGGACGTTTGTTTATATCATTTCTATGATACCCAAAAATATAATTGCACTTATTCAATGATCTTTCACCGTGCTTGGATAATACACGAAGTTACAATTCAACTCAATTTTACTCTTTTGTTCCGTTTACTGGAAAATTTGTACACTGATGCGCTCTCTAGTAGTAACTCCTTTCTCGAACTTTCTTATCGCGCGGACACAGCGGGACCGGTAACGCGTAATTGATCCCGTAGGAAGGAACTTTAACAGCCTTGACTTAATTAAATTTTTCGATACGGCAACTTTCTGTTTCAAGGAAATCCTCTGCAGCAAGCGGATATTAAAGCAACAGAACTTGGAGACTGTTTAATTATAACATTACGAAAGAAAAGACACCAAGTACATTTAAAAGACTGCTTCGAAATTAGCGCCAAGAAAATACAACTGCTCGCCTCTTTGTAAAAAAATATCCTGGTATGAAAACTCTGATACACTTTCGTTGCAAGTTTAACACCCCATGGAATAACTGTATTTATACTTTTTCTTTTTAGGTGGAGTAAAAACTTACCGCATATGCAGAGGAGTAAAATACTGGCAAGAAAGATCCACCCCATAACGTCATCAACAAGTAGTTTCTGCGAAGCTCATGTTACGCTGCACTATCGTCCTTTCTGTTTGCTGGTTAATGTGGATGGCGGCGATTTAATCATTCGAATACTAATTTCTGCACAGAAATAAATATTTATACGATTACAAGCAGTGAATGCGTCGAACAATTATCGAAAACTCAACCAGGGCGCCATTTGAGAAAATCAAGTTTATAAAATGAAGGTAATTTGTGCGACTTCTCGCTGTATGGTTGCTCGCTTTTATCGAATATCGAAGTTAAGCACCAATTCCCCCGCGATTTCTATCGTCGGAAACGGCAAACATAGGATCGGTCAAAAAAGCTAATTTCAAGCTTAACATAGAATTGTCACGAACGATTCTTGTACTTTAAATAATAGACTACGTGAACCTATACAATTATATTGTATTGTATCGATCATAATGTGAAAGAATTTCACGGAATATCCTATTGAATAGTGGAGTGCGTATTTTAGAGAGTTTGAATTGTGCGCATCGACTAATCGATCGCTACGTCACCGCTTCGATTCGACTAGATCCGCGACAATCGTCGGTAACCTGTTGACAATGCGCGAGAGGCCTTTTTCACTTGTGGATCGGAACAGCAAAATATCAGCGAAATGTTTAATGAAAATCCCGTGTGTACAGTGTTGTTCAAGACGCTGAATTGAACAATGCTTTAAGAAACGTTCCATGTTATGGCGTACAACAAGAAGAAGAAAATGATGGAACAAGTGCACACAATTGTTGACAGATTGTCAGAGGTGATCGGCAATATGCAGAAATGTTTAGAATGCACAATTTGGTAAGTTTGGAACGATTGTATTGTAAAAATCGTACCACAACAGTGAAACGTAAACCGCGGAATACATATTTCGTGCTAACGAACGCCAGCGTTCAGTAAATCTCAAGCTGTCACGTTACAATTATAGGTTATGTTTCCTTGCGTTCGTAGCTACGCTTTGAACTAGATCCTGCGTGTCAATTATTTCTTTCTTTCGGAATATTTAAGCGTTTCTGCGTTTTATTTCTGAACTGTGCACAGTCACTTGAAGCTTGCGCAAACTTACAGTTTTTCAGAATTTTGTTAAACTGAATTTATGAGTATCGTTAATGCTTTATTTCTATTTCTGTTAGTATCGACGTACTATTGTTTAACAGATACAATAGATTAAACGAAAACATATATCGCCATATGTAATCATAGTAATATTTCATTCATGTACTAGGTATCGTAATGTTTCATTCGTATATTAGATATCATATTATTTCATTCGTACACTAGATATCATAATTGAAAGTGACTCACATTTTAGTTTCCTGAATGCCTCCTAGATAAGGTATCTAACAGATAAACTAATCGCCGAGTGCTTCAGTGAACACCACTTTTTAATACTAGGTGGTATAGATATAAACTCAGCGGACCGATTCATAGAGATATTATTAAACGTACAGTGCATTGTATGTAATTCCGACGATATGAAATTCCACCCTTTCTTCTTCATTTTATGGAAAAACATTTTACAAATATAAAGGTAATACACAGAGAAATATTGCGCGCAGACCTTTCATGTAAATATAAAAGTCCCAAATGAATGAAACACAATATTCTCAAATTATACATCCATCCATTTGATAAAATCTAAACTTTATTCGTCGATCGAGGAAGAAGTAATTTTAACGTATTCCTATAAATTCGCAGGTAGATGACAAAATGGTACAACGTAATTTGTATTAACTTAATTATTTCTGCTATTTAGTTCGTACCAGCATCGAATCAATAATAAATTCGACATCTCTGAGTTACAGTTTGCATACTATAACGGACCCAGTGAAAACCCTTTGTGGGCATCGATTCTGTCGCCTGTGCATTCAAAGGGTGTTGCAAAATAAGAATGCGCATTGCCCTCTATGCAATACCGCCATACATCGACGCAGTATTACCGGGGACGAGCACATGGTCCTGTACATCGATCGATTAGAGAAGTTAATACAGTCGATTCAAATGGATTCGGGCATCGACAGTAAGTACCTGAATTGCATTTATCGCGAACGTATAACCGTATAACCATGATTGCAGTAAAACTCCATTTGACAAGTAACTTAAGCATTTCGAAATATTTGTTGCACTCGAAAATCAAAGACAGAATTTAATGGAAGAACGGGATACCTGCTTTTCTGCATAATTCAGTTTCGTTCGTATAATATTTTAACTATAAAATATTATAAGTAACGTTTTTAATGTAAAATATTATAAGTAACGTTTTTAATGTAAAATATTGCATGCGATATTTTAAATATAAAGTGTATACTTTATCGTAGAAAAGGATTCGTGCCATTCGGTCGCGAATATCAATAATGTGTCTCGTGTCGAATTTATCGTATAATCTACATATTTATCCGACAAATTTCGCTACCATCACTCGTCCAAATCACCATATGAATTACGGTGCATCTTACGTAGCGTTGCACGCGCGAACTTATGATACAATTTTTTTCTTCGGCTGCACGAATAACGTACGATACAACACGTAAAGCAAATATCTGTTCTGCATAGAACAGACGCATGGTCGTGTACATGAAACAGGTGTTCTTCGTAAGCACAGTGCCCGTGCTATAAACATTGATAAAAAATTGAACTAAATTATAATAATTTCAATGCAGTATATTAATTATTCTAACACTATTTCAGTTATTCTCAACGCCAATAGAAATTCTGAGCTATTTTCATGATGTTTCACGTATAATATGATTCTCAGTATCATTAATTAAATGTGTTCTATAAAATTTATTCGCATTCTTTTAACACCTAGCGGAGACAATGACAGTAATCAAAAATTTACGATTCATGTGATAATGCATGCTGCTACATCATTCGGCATCGCGTTTTCTTTAATCGTTCGCGTATACAAAAATAAATGTGCAAGCACGAAAATAAATTGCCCGTCGGAAGAAATATCGGAGGAACGCTACATTTCTCAGCGAGCGGCAATACATTTGAAAGGATCCAACGTTCGCTCGCGATAAAGTTTTTCTCTGCACGGTAAGAAAAGCACGAAGCTTAAAATACAACGCTACATGTGCCGCAACATCATGTTCACTTAGGTCAACTATTCGTTTGTCTCTGCGAGCAGCAGCGAGCGTTTCAAAATTTTACGTGCTACGGTTCCTTCGTGCCTCGATGCTTCTCGCTGGCATCTAAAGCTTCAATATTTTACGAGCTCTTAACGTTTGGCTCCTTGAATACTATCGGTAAGTGGAATCTTGTTGTGTGCTTCCGATACGAACTTTTATTTTATTTTCCTCGGGTCGAGCAATATTGTCGAAGAAATGAAATTGCGGGTACATTTGTCGTCGATAGGTTTAAAAATATTTCAGATGGTCAATGATCGTTCTACGAATTTTATGAAACCAAACTAATTAATACTTGAACACAAATCGACGACGTCATTCAAATTATTGCAATTGTCCAGCTGCGTGTATTAATATCTTGACGCAACTTGACGTCTTCTATTTCGACGGACGCAGAACAATAACTCGTAGGTGAATTTTCCGATGTACTTTCCTGTTGCATGCTTTCAACTCTGACTCTTCCCAAATGCATTCGCGTGTTTACATTTTGGTGCACATATACGAGCACTCGAGTTTCCGTAAAGCCGTACGAAACCTCTTGAAGCCAACTGTGGACCGAGTTTTCAGGTTTAAAAAAAAGAGGGGGTGGGCTGGGTAGATAGCAGCGTAATTAGCAATATTCGCAAAGCGCGCTAAGGGCATTGCAGACAACTGGAACTTTAATGACTTGAAGATAATTCAATGTTACAATTCAGCGACGAGATAACTTTTTTTACTTGGAATCTTCGAACTGCGCGAGAAAGTACAAGAAACACAATTGCACCTTTTCCAGTATTATCTCATTTACCGAGGCCACGTGACACCCTGGAGACTCGCCCCTCGGATGACACCGAACACCGCGAAACCGATGACGCGGAACAAATTAAACCGAGCTGCTCGTACAACGCGTCCCCGCCTAGAAAACAATCGTTTACCCACTCGAATCGTTCCCCGCAAAGGCAACGAAGGGTATACAAGGGTCGCAAAGCGAAGCATAAAAACGTGGAGAAAGATGGTGCCAGTATAACCAAGTACCTGTCGAAATGCGTCATATCTGGCGTGGAACCCCTTGCCCCGGACGAATCGAACGACCCCCTGAACGCGAAATCGATGGAACAGAAGGTGAACAGCTGGCTGGAAAATTTACCGGAGACCGATAAATTCGACGATCCAAATCGGACCTCGCCGGTGCAATTACGAGAATGTAATTTGGACGATACTCTGATTACATCAATTTCTCTGAATTGTCCGGGCAATAAGCCGGAAGCTACGGCCAAGGTGGCCGAAGTTGCGGCAGCGGAGGAAAGTAATTCACGTAGTAGCTGTATGACCAAGCGATATTCGAGAAGCTCTCTGCGAGATGAGAGGAAGGAAGACGCGTTCGACGGCAAGGAGGAGGGCAGAGGGGACTGTCGAGCGGGAACAGTGGAAAGAAACGAAACGAGAACGGAGTTGGACACGTTGGATCCGAAGCCAAGCACCTCGGGCAGAACGAAGCCGAGCGTGGACAGGGAAAGGAGTCAGGACAGGTACAACGACGTACGCAGGACGTCGCCTGGCGATCTGTTGCCCGCGATGAAGAAGAATTGGTCCTCTGTTAAAGAATTCGGCAGGGAGATGCGGACGAGGCGGAAGAAATTGAAATCATTGAACGTCAGTATCGAGAACAAGGGCAGATCTCGATCGTTGGACGAACCGGAGGCGAGTATCCACAGGGAAGAAATCATTGAAACGGATGGGACGAAGGGCCCGAACAATAGGAGGAGAAGAAAAGGTACGAGGATGCCCGAAAACGTTACGAAACCGCTCTTGGACAAAGAGTTCGTCGTCGGAGAGACGTGTACGGCAGGAAACGAAGATGCGCTCGAAGGAAACGCGTCCCCAAGAAGTAGATGCGACAGATCGTCGTCGGGAGGTGTTCGTATACCTGGCGAGTCGTCTTTTATTACGTTCGAAGGTGGTGAACGGGCGTGCATTCGAGATTTGAACAGCACTCGGATGAACGAGATCATTGGAGCGGTTGAACATAATAACGAACCGGTGGACGTAGAAATGGTTGCAGAAAATAGTCCGAAGAGAAAAGACGATGATCCCTCCAGCACGCGTCCCGGTGATCAATTGAAGATACCCCCGTACGCAACTCCAGCGAAATCACCCGTGCTTCCAGGTCGTCGCAACGTGCACACAGAATCTAATCAGAAGCAGACTGACTTGTCCCCGCCGGACACCGTACTGCAAGGGTTCACGCCGCCTAATCGCGGAAGACTCTCGTTGAAGAAGAGGAGCGTCGATCAGAAAACAAACGATTCGTTCGGCATGAACGCCGAGTCGCGATTGCAAGCGGTTAGACGTAACTTGAATCCTGGTCTCGACCACACAGTGGAAAACGTCGATGAAAGGGCGACGAACGCGGAAGAAAAAGGTGCGACTGATACAAGCAAGGAATTAGGAAGGAATTTAGGAACCGACGGGGAAAATATCAGACGGGTCAAAGATTTGCCCGACCCTTCGAACGAGCTCTCCGACGCGAAGAAGGAACGCAACGGGCACAACAGGCCTCTGGTCGCGTTCAAGAAGCTGGGCAAGATTTACAAGCACCGCAAGAAACGCGTAACGTTCTCCTACTTGGGCCGAACCAGTTGCGAGTTTTTCCACTGCTGTCCTTCCATGAGCAAACAAAAACCCTGCAATCCCATAGACACGCTGGACACTCAAGATATGAACGGTGGCTTTGGAAGCAATGCACAAATCGCCGCGAACGATACACCCGCAGCGAGGGAACTCGAGAATCGTAACACGGAAGCTTCGGGGGAACTAGAAAAAGGTCTGTCAGAAATTCGTTTATCGCCCAACCATGATCAGGAAATTATTGCTCATAGCATTTCCAAAACTCTAACCAAAACGGATAACAAGAACCCAGTCCAAAGCCAAGAATCGGACGTGCTCCTCGTCACCCTGGACGAAAACGAACAAATATTCAATCTTCCCGTCGCGCGTACAACCGAATCGTCCGTGAAGACGTCGACCAACGCCGCTGTGAAGATGTTGTCGCCGGCGAAGGACTCCCAGTTGCAGTTTCTCTCTCTGGAATCCCCCGTAATTGGGGACATCGGCAGCCAGGAGGTGATCGGTCGATCCGAACACGTCAAGGACAACAGCGTCACCGAATACGGAGCTTGGTCCAGCGGGGTCGCGAGTCGCGCGTCGCCCCGTGCCTCCTGCGGTTCCGAATCCCCGTGCGCGCCCCAGAGAAAGAGGAGGAGGTCGAGGAGTCGCGAGAATTTGTTGCACAGAATGATAAAGCACGGGGACGACACGGCCGACGATTTTCCCTCCCATCACAGTTTCTCCTCGCAAGTCACCTGCTTGAGGAACTCGAGCAAACTGTTCCCCCCGTTTCCGACGGAAACCACGTCGGAGAGGTGTCGGTCGTCGAGCACCAAGAATGTCGACAGTGTTTCGCTAAGCTCCGACACGGACACCCTGTCAGTCGGAGAGTCGGGTCAGAAGAAGGTGTCCAGAAGGATCGTGCCATTAGCCAGCTCGGCCTCCAGCTCGCCAGACCTGATCTCGTTGAACGATACACCCGGCGATCGGCGCGTCGCCTCCCCGACGACCAAACGGAAACGAGACGCGTCCCCCGATTCCGACGGCGAGGCGGACCTGAACGTGATCGTGAGCAACTGGTACGAGCAGGCGAAACCGGGCGACAGGTACAAAAAGAGGGGCAAACTCGAGGGAACTCGTGATCCCCTTAATTCGATGAACGCGTCTCGCGAGGCTAGAAACAATTCCTCGACGGGATCATGCGCGAGCGATCGCAACCGAGGGGCTAACAAGCTGTCCGAGCGGCAAAACAGACGGACGGTTGGTTTTGGGCAAAACACCGCCCCGAGGAAATCTAATTTCGCTGAGATGGAAGGGTGGCGACGAGCGGAGGAGAGGACGGAGCTAGTGGTTCTCGAGGATTCGCCGGATTTCGGTGCAACGATTGATAAGATGAAGGATATACGGGGCAGAGGGTTCTTCGACGGGAAGCAAGATGAACCGGGGGCGGACAATCTTCTGCAGGATAATTTCGATGAAATTATCGCGAACGTAGTGACGGACTCGCTGATAGACAATTGCTACGACGGGAAGGAGCTTAATGCTGGAAAGGAGCCGGATGAATTCTTGGAGGGATATCAGTCCGGTGAAAATACTCGCAAATTGAAGAACGACTTTGTATGTCCGAGTTCCGATGCTTCTGATAAGGAGAACGCGTATACAAATCTCGCGCCACAGTACGACGCTAACGACGATACCGATAAGACGTTGACACCTGAGCACAAAGGTCTGTCGAACAAGAATTCGAGAATCGATAAGTTCGAAAGGAAACCAACGGCGGTCCAGTTGCCTAGTAATGTGGAATCTATGAGTATCGAATCGAACAAGTCGATGGTTCGTAATCCTGCGGCTCCTTTCGATCAGAATAAACGAACGATTAATGAGAACGTGGAGAATGATTCGATGGTTAAGGACACGTGCGAACAAGACTCTTTGATGAACATCACGCAGCAGTACTTGATGATCAAGCAGTTCGAAGAGGATCTGTTCGGCAAACCTAAAAGCTCGAACGCAGTTTCTGAGAAGGAACAGACGAAACACGGACCACAGACTCCGCAGAAGAAGAAGAAAGAGGGTTTAAAGAAGAACGCGAAGGTCAGTCTTTTCATGATTTTTAATGGTATGTTTATTTCGAAATTGAATTTAAGAAAAAGAAGTTAACGATCCAAGTAGATTTGGTAAATGGTAAGTGCTCCGTGTAAGTCCCTTTAAAATATGAAAAGATTCATATGCACGTTTGCAACGTGATTAAAGATTAAAACTCGCGATGTATATTTCACCAGAGCATTAACAATTTAATAATAATCTTTTCCATCAACGATTCAATCATTCTAAGTAACACGTTTCGTTTAGAAAATTGAATAATCGTATGCTACGCTCAATATTCAATCGGTGAATTTTTTTTTACACCCGACATTATCCCTCCCACCGCTTTCGAGATAATCAAGACCGTCTATTCTCAAAGAGTTACTCTGTGCTTTTGAAATATCCAGGACGTCGAACACTCAGGCGAGGAAGACGACATTGTCGAGAACACTCCTGACACAAAGACGAAAACGTAAGTAACTCCCACGTAACGTTCACTCTGCCTAACCAGTTCTAAAACGTGTACCTTTCGTTCAGTTCAATGAAATTACACGTGAACGAGCAAATATTTTTCCGCGATATATCGCACTACGCTGTAAAACTAGTGTCCGAAATTCAATAACTTCATTTCGCTTCAAATTAAAAGTGCGCTATAACTGTTACAGTTACCTTCTAATATCAGTTTCTTTGCCTCCTCTGTTAAACAATACGATAGCTAATCATTAATTGCTAATTCAGTCCCTAATAAAATAAGCATTTTTCCAATCACCACCGTTGCTGCCGCTTAAAAACCATTCAGCCCTATTTTCTGTCTCTCTTCCGTCCAGTCGAAGCATCCAAGCTGTCGATTCGCCGAGGGAGAGCTCGCGTGTCTCGTCGCACTCTCAAATGTTCGCGAAACAATTCCCCGACGACAGTCCAACGTCCACGTGCAGAATCAGCTCCGCTGGCGTCAACACGCCAGCCTGCAAAAGGCGGATCCATCCTCTCTATCAAAGCACCCCGAAAACTGAGCTCCCCGTTAGCAACAACAATTACAGCGCAGCCAAGACCATCTCCACGATAAACGAATCGTTCGTCGTCGAAACGAGACCTGCCGCGAGGAGGAGCCACGTCGAAACGGTACCTAGCGCGCAAAGCGGGCAGAACAACGCGGCGCAGAGATTCTGTTTCGTCTGCAGCGGTCTGTTGCCCGCTCAGATAGAACTCGTGAAAAAGCTCGCGACGATGGTGAACGGCAGATACGTGACGCAATTCGATCGGGACGTGACACACGTGATCGTGAAGGCGAACAAAGAGAACAACGGCGCGAGCAAGACGTTGAAGTACCTGCAAGGTGTCGCCCACAGGAAGTGGATTGTTGGCTATCAGTGGGTGGTCGGCTCGTTGAAGGCGAGGAGTTTAATAAACGAGGAGCCTTACGAGGCGGTGGATTCCATGACGCTCGAGGCTGGTCCTCGAAAATCACGTCTCAGGGAGAAGAATCTGTTCGAGGGATTCGTGTTCCTGTGCATTGGACCGTACGACGACGTCTCAGACGAGCAGTATCATGTAAGTAGCGATTATGACGATAATACAGCGGAGCAAAGACGTCGCAAGAGATGGCTTCGCGGAAAAGTCTGAAAGTGTTGCGTTGTTTCTGTACAGAAACAGCCATGACGAAATTGTTGAACGAATTATGTGGTTCTTTCGTAGATTTTTATCGATTTCTCTTTGAACTGCTTCGCAACTGTTGCATTTTACTAGGCAAATATTCGATTCCGTAGCAATTAATTCTGCGAAATATTATTCTTACGCCGTTTCCTCAAGCGGTGTATGCACACTGTAAACCGCGTTATCCATTTTACCTCTTGCCCCGAGAGGCGTGCGAATTTAATGAAATGCAAATCTTGAGTTTCTTTCGTACGCGCCTATCCCGCAAGTCTTCCGTGGAGATTTCGCGTTCGGAAAAATCGCGGGAATACCTTGCGGCCGAAATTGCCGGGCAAATAATAGTAGTAAAAAAAGAAAAAAAAAACGGAGCACCGAATAAAGCTCCAATCTGCTGTAAAGGGAACCATTCGCAGGAAGACCGTGGCCTCAAATCGCGCGTATAAATTTGATAGGTTTCGCGTGTTGCGACCGAAACGGTTGAGCGATCCCAAACGAAACCACGGTTCAAGGGACGCATCTATTTACGTTTCTTCGCCGGTCCAATCCTGCCGTGCCATTTCGTTTTGAACCCCAGCCAAGTTCTAGAGATATGACCCCTTGCACAGGACTTGCTACGCGCTACCGGTGCTATTGTAGTCGACTCTTTGGATGCCCTGGCTGCGGAAAAGAAGAGGCTGAAGATCATCGTGATCCAAGCTGACATTTACAACTACGAGATTATCGGTAAGCCTGTTACGCTGTTCTCTTTTAGCAGAAAAGTTGGTTTAACGTGGTGAGTAATTATAATTGTGAAGCAATTTGCATTGCTATTATTATTCTTGATTGTTGATTTCGTGTGGACACGAAAATTTGCATATATCTTTTGTTCGGAATTTTTTGATGGTCCCGAAGAAAACATTTTAAGAAATTAATTATTAGCAGTGGCTTTAAATACTTGTACCTGTCAAATCGATAATTGATATTTGTTGTCGAAAGGCTCAAAGAATACTATAGAAAATTCTTATGGGTCGAATTTCTTTCATTTGTGTTGACGTATTATAATATCATTGATATCGTAATATTTCTTCTCAAATTTCAACAGTTACAGCGTACAATAATACCTTACTTAAATGATCCTCAATAATATCCACGATCACGGAGCCCCATGGTAACAGGTTGATTTTTTGTTTCTTTCTTTTTGTTTCCTTCTAGTAGAATGGTACAAAAAGGCCCGCGCCATACCAATCGTCCACGACTGGGTAATCGAGTGTATCAGTCAGCACAAGCTCATATCTTTTTATCCGTATCTCCAAGAGTTGTCGCGTCAAGACGTTCTGGCACTCGGTTATCCGGAGTACCTCGTAGAAGAGGAGGCCGACGGTGATTCTGACAGCATGTGCGACGAATCGTCGTGATAATTAACGCAACGCCGGTCGCTTCAAGCGTAATTTCGCGGCGACAACCGACCCCCGTTTCTTCAACCTACCCTTCATCGGTGCCAAACTTGTTCAAACAGTCAATCAAAATGTGCTATGTTATTTAATGTTAACGATGTGTACAGCGTTCGGACGGTTGAGCTTCTTATATTAAGGAACTGTTATAAATGACGAACTAGTATTTGTTAATTGTAGAGAGAAGGGTGCTTTCCGTTGTTGTGTTTGGAAATTGAACGTGTATGGATGTGTGGTATTGCTTGGACAAGTAGGATAGTTGTAAAACATTCAATAATAGAGCGAGGTATTGTGTTAGTTTCTAATTGTTGTTACGGAGGTATTTTTGGTAAATTGTTCAAAGCTTTCTCGAGCTATTTTTACATAATAATTAGAAGCTAACAATATTTCTCTGCCGAAGCTTCAATCAATTGGCACAAGTTTCTAAACGTAAACCGACAATCTTGCGTGATATTATTGCTAACATAAATAGAAAACCTGCCGTTATCGTTTTAAAAATCATCGCGCTTTCATTCAACGATACAACATCGCACTGCCTAATACGTTCTCCAAATATTTCCATAATCGAAAACATACACCAAAAACACCACCAATCTCGTATACCATTTATTATACATGTCACAATTTCATTCTGCGTCGCAACGGGAACGATCAAAGAACCGCTCCGTTAATATTCTACATATCAGTATCTACCTACCCACACGCATACATGTATTCCCTTTTATCACAATCACCGCGAGCAGGTATCTTTTCTTTTCTAATTTTCACCAAATCGCGGGACTCGGTCAACAGAGAGCAGGATCTGCGGGGCGACCTATGACGGTGCTTAGAGGTTGCAATATCGTGATCACGGGCTGGTTCAGGTGCTGCGTGTTGCGAGGGCATTCAGGCCACTCGCGTATTCGCGGAAACACGCGAACAATATTGATTTGCCCGGGACCACCTGTAGCCGACCCTCGTTCGTCCTGGGTTCGTAACAGGAACACACTGTACACCGAGTCGGTGGTCATGAATCTCGGCCAATTGTCGGCATCGCGAGTAGGTAAATGATCGCTGCGCGTCTTGCGTGATCCGTTTCGGTACACAGGTTTAATTGTTGCGTTCGATAAACGCTTGCGTTCCACGTTTGTTCTTCCTTTTTCGTTTCGATGTTGTTGATTGCGTGTTCGGTTTGTACGATTGTTCACCGTACAAGGTGCTGCGGTGTTGTTGATTGGTATGTACGTGTATCGTCCGTTGATTCTGTGTGTAAAAGAAAAGGAGGGTCGACGATGTGGATTATTGAATTTTTCATTTCGTTCGGCGTTTGGTTCTTGATTGCAACACGTTTCGAAGGTTCAGGTGATGCAAGTGTATTTGGTTAATGAACACGGAGGCAAAGAAGAGTTAAATTGTTAATTTACCTTTAGTGTTGTTTATGTTTCGCTTCACCGGGGTGATGTATTTAGTGTAATGTATTCCTGGCAGCGCTCGTGGCAGGGATACTTATTTCGTACGAATTATTTAATTTAATTTAATTCGTAATATCAACTTGGTTTTTAGAATGAGATTGGCCTACGTTCGTATGTACCATTAGTATTGTTGAGCTCTGTATAATTTAAATGGCTCGATGAAATGTGTCTGTGCATAATAAATTGATGCGCTCGCGTTATGGCGATGAATCTTGGAATATGTAAGTGCTAATCGAATTTGTTTTTTATATTTGTAAAATAATTGATTTCTGCGGATTATTGAAATACAGTATGTGCGTCATATGGACTGTTTATTTCAACTTTAATCCGTTGTCGATACTTCGGGTACGTTGACGTACTCAATTTGTAATATTTTCATTTCTCGTAATGCTACAGTATTGTAGAATTTTTAACGGCTCTTGTATCATTTATGAACGAAGGAGAAATACATGTATCTATATATACATACCAATATATATATAATTCGATTAAGAAAATATTTTTTCTTCTCCAGAGTTTAACCACGAAAATAATTCCCCCATTCAAATATTCTTCAGGATGTTTCATTGTCCAAATTTCTAAATATCCGTGCTAAATTATTTAGAAACTTTTATACTTTATGCGAATTAGTGCTTAGTGTTGCGGGCATATCAGTTTTCAAAATTCTGAGGGCTTATACTTGGTACGTTAATCTTGCTTCCTTAAGAAGACAAAATTATTAATCGAACGCGTGTTCCACAGAAGACGAATGTGTTTTCCTCTTACATGTGTTGCCTTTGGTCGTCGAAAAAAAAAACATCTACAGATGTACAGTTTGCCACGGTAACGGATGTTCTTTTCGAAACGAAACGTTTTATCTTCGTTACCAAATCGTACCTTTTATTTGCCCTCCGTTTGAGAATGAAGAACGATGGGGACAATTTAGCATGGTTTGAATGAAATCCATTGTCCGCTGTGGAATTTCGAATGTATGCAAAACGATTTGTTCATCGTCCGCAACTGCAGGCGATTAAATTAAATAAGTTCACCGAACGGTGAGCTTGATTAAAGAATCGTATTTGAAGTATTATTAATTTGTGGAAACAAAGGTTGCTCGCGCGATTCATTGATACACCTCGGAGTATAGAAACGCCACTTTAAAATCTAAGAATAATTGATTGTTCTATGGAATGTTTAACTTGTCTTCGATTAATTTTATTATTCGACATCGTAGATCATTCAACATTTTTTGCGAACCAACAACTTGTTACGGAAACATTCACGGTGCGGTAACTTCAATCAGAGATATTCACATTATTTTTTTAACCGCCTTTCCATTTTACGCTCGTACCCAATACTAGTACAAGTTATTCGATGAGAATATCATACATTCTGCCGCGTGAATACTTTACGTCGCCGTAATGTCAGTGGAAATGGTTGTCGAATTATTCACAGAACCGAAGGCAGCTATTCTACTCCCCTAGCTTGCGTGTACCTACAGTGGATGTTTGCGAATCACTATCAATTCTACATAGTATTGAACGTCTCTATTGTGCAGTGTACCCTGTACACGAGGGCAGTGTACACGATTCGCATACATTTACATTCCAAGGTGTGTAATCTTGATGCATCAGTCTTTGAAAACGCCAGGTTACAGACTCGCGTAGGAAATTCTATCGACAGTTTCTTTGCATTTAGTACGATGCAAACACGTGCAAATAGATTTAGTTAAATTACGCGATCGTCTGGTACGTATATTATATATTAATTTACTTCGAGTAGATTGTTATAGTCCTCGGGAGCTATATTTTCGTGCGAAGCATCCGGTGGAAAAATAGATCCCAAGGGAATGAGAAATTCATATCACACAGAAATCTTGTCACGTACTACATTTTTCAGAACGAGATCCTACACTGCTTGCTTTATCTATAGTAGATCGAGGCCGTAAACATACACGTCAAGCTCAAAAACATATCACCATAATGTTTTACAGAGAGCCATCTCGAGTCCCCCAACAATATTTTCAACCGGGTCGAAAATATTCCTACGATAATTGTGATCAAACATTCCGTCTCGAATCGTGAAATAATCAAATATAATTTGATACGCCGACAAACTCCGTTCGCGTACCATTGAACCGCCCAATACAAATAGTTAAAACATCCAACGCCAAACAGTTTATAATTCTACATTGCACAATAACCGTTTTGGCGTTCAACTATTTCGTTAACCGTGCAAATTCAGCACCTCGAATCCCTCTAAAATAATAATAGCTTCAGCCAAGCTTAAAACGGCCGACGATGCAAACTCCTCCCTCGAACATCCCCTTCAATGTAACAACGCTGCTTTCGCCCATGAAATATCCATCTAAATCTGAAGTATCCAACGAAACCGGGCTTATTAACTTTCCGTTTTCCTACCTGCGAACCGCAATCGCACATCGAATCATCGTCAGAATATCCCAATCAACTGTCGATTGTTGTCCGTCAACTTGCCGCGCGGTCTGACACGCGACAGGCCGATTCTACTTAATCGGCACGAGTCACAACGTGCGGTCGATTTAGCACGGAAACGACCGTGTACTTAATTCGTTCGCGGATCAGTAGGATGAAACGATAATCAGGATTAACAGGGCGGGCTATATATCGGACGGTGTCGGCCCATTATTGAACGACGATTAAACAGGTTAAAACAAGACATACCTGGCGGTGACCATCGAAGCGGTGAAAATACGCTTGCGTATGCGAATTGGAAACCGGAGCAATTAACCGAGCCGAGTGCGAAATCGTGTAAGCGATTCTTGAATAAATAACGAACTCAGGTTTCCGTTCGCGATCCACGGGCCGTGTGCACGTGGATACGACGAGAAAGGGGGGGGGGGGCGCGTTAAAAGAAAATTAACGATTCGTCGCGTGTGCTGATTGTTCTGTTTTGATTTCCCGATCGATCGACGGGTAGACTTGGAATGCAAATTTAGTGCTCGCGCGGCATTGCTATTTCAATCGGTTCTTTTTTCCATTTTTGTGGGGTACGATTTCGATTCAATTCTCGTCTCCTTTTCTCCTTCTGTAATTTCATTCGAACTTTAGGCGGATCTATCGTAATCACTGCGATTATTCTAACCAGGGAACGGAGAGGAATAAAGAATCGCGGTAAATAACGACGATTCCATTTTTCCGGAGGAGGTTGAAATATTGATGGCAATTAATTCGACTGTATGAAGAGGTATCGAGTTACGGCTGTTGAATCGTAGCTATAGCGTTCAGCTATAGCTACTAACTATCGAAATAAATTCTGGATTACCTCCATCTGCGCCCACAAATTCGCCGGGAGTACCTGTAATATAGACGCCGCACGCGATAGCAGGGTCCACGAGTGTACTGTACGGTACGGTCTGTGCCCAATCTAAAAATCATAACTTTATTTTGGATAGTGCCAGCACCACGACCACGTGGAATCCCGTATTGGAAAAATCGATTGTAGATTACGAATAGAAAAGATTTACCTTACGCTCATCGCGGGCAACGAACGCCACGTTTCGTACCACCTGCGTTCGCGAGTTCTGTTTAACGGATCGCAATTACGTGTGCTGAGTTAGTGGAATCGATGGTTCGTGGACTTCGAACTACCTTCGCTCGTTATACGACCGATCCTGTGAAACTTCGGAAAGAGTCTAGTATAATTAAAGGAATTATAAAGTTGGGTAATGATAATGGCATTGCCGCTTGTAGAGTCACGGTTACTCGAGATAATTCCACGAATATTGACACATCAGTTGCACTATTATTTTTCATATAACGTAGATAATTATTAGCGGATTATTCTCTGCAATATAATTGTAGAAACAACGAGTATGGCATTATTATTAATATCAGTGTTGCATTTGGTTAATTCAATAATAAATCTTTGGGAGACGTTAATTTAAACAAGGAATTTGTTTATTATTTTAGTAACGTAGTAACGTAAATGTATGGTGATTGATAATAGGGTTGCTTGTTTCTGCCGACGTACCAGACGAAATTGATCGTTCGCGATTAGCGACGGCGGATAGCTACGTAATATCTCGAAAATTGTGCCGAAAATAACGAACGGCGATAGTGAACGGGGTTAACGGGATTAAAAGTAACGCCGCGTGTACCAGCCACCTAGTAAGCCCGTAATTAACGGCCCCGATTAAATTACGAAGTCACCTAAAGCGATCTTCGTCTTCCAATTACTATGCGCACCGCCAAGAAACGGACATCGATCGTCATCGTGTGTCATTAATAAATCACTTCGCCGCGTCTGCAATGTAATATTCTATCATTGAAATTAACAAGGAGTTTAAGGGCAGCAAAATTTCCATGTTTCCAATGAATTATTAACGTTGTTGCTTGTACAGCATTAGCTTGAAAGTGTATATAATTAATAATTGATACAATTTGATCGCACTCGATATTTCAAAAGTAACTTCAAAACGAAATTTATTTTATTTTGCAAGCCACAATTTCAGAATATATAATTAATTGTTTTCAATGAAAGAATGAAACAGTACTTTATATATACCCTTATACATTCTCAATCTACAGTATCTATAACACTTTTATTTCCACATGTTAGAAATAATATAATTATTTCTATAAAATTGTCAGGATTACTAAAAGTATGCTTATTCGATGGAGGTTCTGGGGTAAGTGCCATGGGATTCATCACAGTCCTCTTACCAAAAGGCATTGCCTTCCCCACTCCGTGGCCAGATTCTCCAGAAACAGAATCCCTATTCTTTAGCAATGTGACGTCAGGTCATTTGCCATACTCAAAGTCTCTATCTCTTGTTTATAATAAACCATCCCTCGGTACTTGATAGCTAGAAGACCCAAGGTGGTCGCCAGCCATCGCCTGCCGACAGGATGTTTGGTTCCATTCATTCACTTCCAATACGTGCAAGGACAATGTCAATCCTTGGACATTCCTAAGACACTCTTCGACCACGAGTAGGACTGCGTCCCCATCATAAATTATCCACAGGGGGCCTAGTACTTCGCCACCCGCTCCTATTCCATTCTTTAAAAAAATACGCTGTTGCTAACACACATTACATAATAATACTAACTTCTGTCGGGAGACAATCGAGATTTCAATTCGCTCAGACAAATGCCTATCATTGAAATACATTGGTGTTCTTTATTGCGTTTGCAGAAAACCGAGAGACACGTATCAATTCGACGCTTTCAGTTCATTCGAAAAAATGTTCCATTGTCCTCTCCACTCTCTCTCTATCTCTCTCCCCTTTTTTACATCTATCATTGTAGCTGTATGTTGGCCACCCTAACATTTCTCCCATCCACGATCTCTGACGGAACGCCAGTGGTGCGTGCCGTGGTTAACAGGATCGATTTTAAGCACCGCGCTGCGAGCATTCGCGCTTGTTTCGTTACCACGTTTCAATTAATTTAGACCAATACACGAGAGTGAACAATTATTCGCTAAAAAAAAAAAGAGAAAAAGGGAAGTGTGCACAGTTAAATTGGAAATGGAAATGGAAGCTACGCACACGTTGTGTTCACATTTTTCACGTGTAACCACGTGTGCTTGAAAAATATAATCCATCCCCCCCAACCCCCTCCTTTTCCTGCAGTTTCGCCGTGACAAATGTAAGGAACGTTATTATCTTTCTCGCGTGATAAACACCGTCCACCTTGCGGCTGTAAAAGTTTTCCGTTCTTAAGCCGCGTTTTCATATTACAGAGACGAGGGGTATAAATAAAATCACGTTGTTTTGTGGACTCCCGTTGGTCCTGCGGGAGGTCTTACGAGTTGTATGGAATTCCCCCATGGTTGGAATTAAATTTACGACGAAAGTTTTTTTTAATTTGAAATATTGTTAAGTGCCCTCTGATGTATTTCGTAACGTTAAATACGCGCATTAAATTTTTCTGTACACACTTTTGTGCGCGCATCGCCGTTTTCTTTAAGAGTTATGTATCCGTTGGCGTGCAGATTCTATCTTAAATTTTTTCCAAGTCGAAAACGCTGTTTTACGAGGAGAATAGTAAAACCGTTTTTCCACCACCAATAACTTCTACCGTTTGTATCGGTTATGTTGTTCACTCGGACACTGATACCCTGTTCGTCCACGATCTTCACTCACCTTGTACACCTGACAGAGCGAAGGAGAGAAGCAAAAGGGTAACAAGACAATCTCGCGCTAAGATGAATAAAAATAAATAAAACGAAAACAGTGTTCGTTGAACTATAAATTGCATTCGTTATCGCATTAAGGTGTAACCTTATGAAATAAATGTTGCAACTCGCGCTTCGCTGAATAAAATCACGTACAGACGAATGCAGCCCCGACAGAATCGAACAGACATCGCCGATCTGTGTAACTTCCGGCGAATCGAACCGTGTTCCCGGTGAATCACTATGCGCCCGACTTCGAAGTGTCACGGCGCCGTTTGCTTTCCATTCGGCTCGCGATATTATTGAAAATACCAACAGTTCGCCGATAACGAACCGGTGGCGCACGGTTCGCGGTGGATCGAGTCTTTAACCAAAGGGGGGTATTAAAAGGGGGTGCAAAGTAGTCGCCCGAACAGTTGAAAATTCGTTCGTTATCGGGAGAGAAAGGTGGAGCCGGTGAATGGCGAATGGAAAATTAATTTCAAAGGGGCTCTTTCGCTGGAAAATTGTAAAAAATACTGAAGATTATGAGGGGCGAGAGGTTGGAGGGGGTGGTGGCGGGCGAACGGGCGTGGTTGTGGCCGTTATTCATCGTTGGTAATCTCGTTAAAGTTATTAACGGACGAACTGTAGGCTTAATTTACGCGGAAATTATTTCATTCGGGGGAATCAGCCCGCGGTTCTCTTTCTCTCTTTCGTTTTGTTCGCCGCAGCCCGTCTGTAATTTGTACAATATGAAAAAAACGAACGTTCCACGGGTTACCTCCAATTACATTTAATAGCGGGGCAACGCGAGACTGGTGATACTACTAATTGTGCCGCCGGCTGAAAATTATGAATGTATTAAGAATTATATGCCTGGCGTGCGTTGACACTTTTAATGGCGACGGTGAAACGGGCTGAGGAGATAATTATTTCCCGGCAAGTATGGAAACTAGATTCGTTATCATTAAAGTGTCGTTTATTACAGAAGAGAAAAAAGATGACGAGAGAGAGAGAGAGAGAGAGAGAGATTTATTTTACAAATATTTTTAAACCCATAAGTAAATGTAGCAAGGTGGCACTTTAAATTACGATACTTTATGGGACTGTTACGACGCTTCTAGTACCGTTTAAAAAAATTATATCTCAATTGCGTTACGAGGCAAAGGAAAATAACTCATTGAGAATAATTTATTGACAAAAAAATGGAAAGACCTCATTTCATCCTGGATATAATTATTTACCTATCGAAGAATGGAATAAGAATACATTCAGTTGAGGATCAAGTAAATAAATGAATCGTCTACGTAATAAAATTCCGGCGTGCAATAAAATAACAATTCACGACGAACAGATGACGAAAGTGATATCGGTATAAAAGTGTGGACATTAAAATTGAAATTAACAAGAAACGGTAAAAGCAAATAAACGAAAAAGGCGGGTGGACATTGTACAATTAACATCGACGATGATATCCAAGGGACGATCCGCCATTGTCTAAACAACACGTTCCGCTCGCCCGTTCTAATTAAGCATAACTTAATGAATCCAACGCAGCGCACCGGTTAATTTCATTATGTTCAGCTCTAGACGTATACGCCACCGAGGCATCCGAAAATTAGCAAACACTTGCCGGCTTTGTCCAGCAGACCTTTGTCCAAGCTGATTAAAGTTGAACCACTTCGCGTTTATTTAATAAAAGCGGCGGAGTTTCGCGTAGTGGGGAAGTTTCTCTCGCACAATCGGCGTGGAAGAGTTTTCGTTGAAATAAAAGTACCAGCTATCTGAAAGCAACTCCGCCATCCATCTAACTCGTAAACCGATTCCGGTGGCCATCGCAACGGGACGGAGAACTTTATCCGCGAAACCTGGAAATTAATTCGCGGTAACGGCACACGTGGTGTTTCGTTCAATCGGGCAGAAAAAGAAGACAGAACGGGAAGAGGCAGAAAGCAGAAAGGAGGGAAATGAACGACGAAGGAGAAGGCTCGTCGAGGGCGGACAATACGTAATGAACGTGAAAACGCGAGCCTCGAGCGAGCCGGTTCCGTCGGTTTCGTTACGACGAACAGGTTTGTCTCTTTTCATTCCTTTAAAGGAAGAGATTCGAATCCGGCTGAATCGAAAGTTTTCCACGAGAGACTCGCGTTTGACATTCCGCGAACAAATCCGGCCGGCTAGTCCCCGGCGCCTTTTGAGGATTCGTGCTTTGGAATATGAGAAGTCACATTCTTGCAGATATCGCCTGTATAGTTATTCGATGAACGCTGTTGCTCGTGCTTTGTGAAGTAGACAAACTTTTCCTGAACATTGTTTCGCGGAGCATTCATTATTCGCGTTGAGCTTCTCTTTTGCGCTCGTCGCGGGGAAAGCTGCTCCTGGAATGCCTTCAGAAATTTATCGGCCAGCCTCGCCAGATTGTGTGATGCGTGCCTACGCGTCGCTGAAAAATGTTGGTCCACGCGGAATGTCAGAATTTAATTCGTATTGAACCAGGAACCTCTGACATATTCGAAGGAAAGGTATTAAGAAGTTCGTGAAAAAGGATTATACGCAAATATCATGGAAACGAATAAATTCTGCAGCTTTCCATTGAACGCTTCAAACGCTCGCTCAACGTTCTCGCAGGCTCGCGTTGCTCGAGAAACATTTACCCCGGGCGGAGTTTGTCTATTTGAACATCCGACGAGACACGAAGCTTAAGTCTTAAGAAGAACGCTTGACACGGATACGGGGAATGAAATGGAAATATGATTTGCAACTTTAACTGGGTGGCTTATTAAGGACAACGAGAGGAACGTTCGATTAGAATCCTTTACAATTAAATCAGTGCCCCGTCGACGAAGCGAAATCGTATTAAATGTTCGACAAACAACCGGTTCCGCGGGGTGAGCCCTTTGGACTAGTAGTTGCCCGACTTTGACATGGAAATTCGTTCAAGATCCTTGTGCTATACCGATGATCATTTCGTTCCTGGGATCCGTTCGCGCGATAAGATGCTAAATAGGTTGCGTCTGATTATAGGCGGACTCGTACTACTTGAATGTTTCCTGCGCTTGACTTGTATCTGTTGTTCCGCTGTCTATATCCACTAGGGAAATTTTTCATCGGTTCTGGGGATTGTAGGGGAAGCTTGAAGCAGTATCGGGAAAATTTTGTTTATTAACTTTTTCGATTCTTCAGAGTAAACATAGTCCCGTAAGATTAATATGCACTGCTCTATTGTACTATACATACACGTATCTTGAAAATTTTAATGGTTTTATGCTTTATAAAGCTGTGCAATGAGAATTGATTTTTCTATTCTATTTTATAAAACCTTTTTAATGCTGTAATTTTTTAAAAATAAATTTGCCACAGGAACGGGGAATATGCTAAAGTTTTATAATTGGACGTTGTATGTATATTACAAAACTGTTAATTGTGCTGCACGTATGATAAAATTCGTAGTTATTTCACTGGAACCTGCATACATTGACTCGTACTACTTTAAACGGAGCGCCGTATTAAAAGTACCGGTATGTACTTTCGCGTTTCCTGTTTACATTTTATTGAACGAATTGCACATTGAACTTTACTAACCGAAGTGTACTATTAATAACAGTCGCGCACAATTCAAGACACGGCAATAAAGCATTAAGTACAAAGTAGTATCGAGTCGCCCGCGATCCCGAACCACCCTTAAAACATTGCCGTCGCTGGACACAATTTCCCTAATAGACACCGACGAAACCGTCCAAACGTATTCAAAGGAGGGAACAACGATTGCACGGTGCACACAAAACAGTCCATTTCAACCATCCCCCCCTTTCCACCTTTCACTCCCACCCGTTTGACTCTTCTTACCCCTCTTTGTGTCACCCTCTCCCATTCATTCATCCCCGTAGCAACCCCTCGAGGATCTTTTAACCCATACCGGACTCATCCCTTCATTTCTGCTCGATTTACACGATTTCCTTTTGCCGCCCGATCTTCGTTCGACCCTCTGTTCACCATCGATGCGCTCTCTCCTTCTCCGTTTCTCCCCCCCCCCTCTCTCTCTACGTCCCCTTTGCCACTTTATCGTCCAGCTGGTTACCGGCTTCCGTCGGCCGCTGGCAATTAACAATAGCGAGCTCCCTCCACGCCCTGCTAATTTGCTCTGGATTTTTAACTGAAGCCCACTTTAAGCTCGCGAAAAGCCACCCCCTCCCCGTTTCTCCTTCGCATTTCACCTCCATCCCTCTATTATTCTACTCTCCTCTTCTCTCGTTTTCTTCCCCGGCTATCGTCCCCTCCCTCTTCCTCTTTCTTTTTCTTCGCCTCTTACTGCGTAACACACGCTGCTAAAAGTTCTAAAGATAGGCCGCCTCTGGCTCGATACTCCCCGGCTCTAATATAAGACGCTCTCTGTCCGGTTATCGTTTCTAGCTAACGAGGATAGGGTAGGGGGGCCGAGGCGGGGGAGTGAGAATTCTTGGCAGAGAGTGGTATATTTTTCTCTGAAATATCAGCTATCGCGGAGAAGGAGCATCGATGATTGCTGGAACGGGAGGTTGGTTTTTACTCCGACTGATATCAGGGGATGGTTTTGCTTTTAGCCCGGAATCATGATAGTAGGCGGTTTCTTCTCTGTGCTTACAGTTGCTCTAATTTATGCTTGCGGATAAGTGGTAAGGGTAGACAGAGAGCCGGACGACTGGCGTACATCGTTGGTAATATTTTTATGCTTTATATCGCGGATACATATCACGACGATTTCTAATAATACGGTTCACTCGTATGCAAAAGATAGTGCTGCGTCGGCGGACCTGTACTTTGCTTTCGTTTCATTCTGACATCGAACGAGCAGAAGTTTTCTATTATGGTAGAAACAAGTAACAGAAGTTAACGGCTAAGATTATCGAAAGTTTTAGCCTGTGATTTCTCTGCGAAGCAACCCCTTCGATTCAATTATCAGGAAATATTCGATATTAGAATGGTAATCGTTCATTGGAAAATGGTGGCAACTTTGACATACTTCCTCGAACGATATTGCGTAAGTTTAGCGTCTGTAATAAGGGAGAAGTCAACTATTTGCTAAATAATTGCCAATAAAAAAGGCATTGGCTTGAACGAAAGAAAGGTTGTGGATTAATACTGTTTTATTTTATTTAAACGAATAGCATTTTCTGCTTGAAACAGTCCTATTCTGTTATATTTGTACGATATAAATATAGTGTATCTATTCGGGTATCGTTTTTTTTTTTGCTAATGGTCGTCGTTCCGTTTTAGCCATTAAGATTAAACAACCCGAGATGCGAGCATCGTGGTTCGTTTGCCACGAGACCGCAAACTGCCAGCGTAAATACATTGATGGTCGTCGTGTTTGTCAAGGGTGTCAGTAGTTCGGTTAAACCTGGCCGACTCGCATCTCTCGCAAACGTTACAGTCGAAACAGACGCGCACAACTCGTGCCTCTTTACACTTGCCATAGTCGTGATTGTGTTTTATAGTTATCTTTCAACGAAGACGTTTAAACAATTTTTATAGTCTGTACACCGTTCGCAGTTCGATAATATATTTCTCGTCATACACAACACTTGGGCCTAAACGACACTCTTCTTCTTAACTTTGTAACAAATTTCGAAAGTTCACCGGAATCCCTTTATCTGTATGCTTCACGGTGGCCGCTATCGATGATGAAACTCGATGGCGTTATCGAAGGCTTCACTGCGACGTGACTCGCCAGACTACGTGTGTCTCAGGATTTACGTGATTCGAGTTTCGGATATACTGGATATCATTTCGCCAAACATCCATTGGATAGTTCCGAAAACTGTGTCCATATACACCGTACAGGCACGACCCGTGCAACATTGTTTGGAGTATCGTTAAATCGGGCGAACGTCTTTCTAGGAACCAGAATACTGCTGCTGATAACCGAGTTCCGCCGTCGAGGTTTACGATTGAATATTTTCGTGGCCGTTTCTTCACGTTTCTTTTATTTTCCAGTTCCAGGGTTAATTCCAGCAACTCTTTTCTTTTTCCAACGAAGTTCATTTTGCAATAAGTATGATCATTTCATATATTTCCGCGACGTTTCTTTAATTAGCTGTTGATAAAAAAGAAGCGGTTCCATCGGATCGCGTTTGAAATACGTTTTACGAAGGCACCAGCATTAGCGATTCTCCCTTCGTGGGAAAACGTTGCTCGCTTCCTATTCGCAATTATTTAAAATTCATAAGTACCTCGGCGGTGCGAAAAATCGGGCGAGCAATTAATTTTGACGCAAATTCGTACGCGGTACCGAGCATCAAATAAACTCCGTCGCGATGCCTAATTTCACGCTACTGGGTCCACGAAAAAAACGAAAAGAAAGTTCGAAATGAAACCATAAATCTACAGGACTAAGAGTATCGATGATTTTAAAATGTCCAACAGGAAAGAAGACATGTTTCCAGCAACGATTCTACCTCCGAAACCGGAATTGCCGCAGTGGTTCCGCGTTTTAATTAATTGCGCTTACGGAAAAGAAAGGGGTTAAAGTTCAGGGCTTCGCAACCAATACGGCTCCCCGTTACCCCGGCGCACAGACGCAGAAAAGAATCGAAAAAGCGTAACAAAGTTCAAGCCGCGGCGGATGGCCGGCGTATGGCCAGAGAACCGGTGGTTTATGTACTTTGCCCTGGAATTGCCTAACTTATTCGTGGCTTGCGACCAACCATTCTCCCTGCTAAACTTTATTATTTATTTCCCCGCGATCTCTTCAAACATCTGCCGCCATTGTTCTATTCCGGGGTAGCCACCGAGGCTATCAAAGTCGATACCTACTTCGCCCGTGCAATATGCTTCGAGTAAAAAGTACAAATGAAAGAAGAGGATTTTTTTAATATCGCTACATATCCATCGCTGAACACGAACACTTTTTCTTCTCGGAGAACAATGTTGGGGTTGCAGAACAAGCGATGCGAAGTTCCAAATTCAGCAACGAAAAATGGTGATAAGTTCTTTGCGAAAAAATTCGTCCACTGTCAGTGGCGATTATCCGTGCGACAATTAACTGGTTCGAGTCGCCATCTGATCGATGTCGATAACTCGACGTTCGCGCACAGCAAAACGACCGTTGCAAGCTCGACTCTGCAAATTGCTCTAAAAGGGCGACGGTACAAAGGTTTGTCGGTGAGTTTCGGTCGTTCTCAAACGAGCAACTCCCTATAGGGAATCGCGCGGGCCTCTTTGACCCATGCTCGCGTAATTCCAGTCCGCGCACGGACAGGGGGATCCGTCAGAAGTCCCGCTTCGACTCTTAGATTCTCCGCTTTCGATGTTAATGACGGTCCGCTGTAGTCACTTGGCGAAAGGTTCTCGATCGGATAAGAAGGTGGAATTTAAAAGCTTTGGTTGCTCCGCGATCGGCACGAAATATCGATTTCAATTAAATTCAATGCGATCTGAACTCGAAACGGTTAAGAGGATAAGTCCGCTAGAACGGAGGCGAATTTGCGATAGAAACGAAGCTTCTATCTAAACGAGATCCTGTTAAATATCTCGCAGAATTCAATGACATGTATCCATCGTAAACGCGTGGATCAGTGGACCCTCTGTCCACTGCGAGTTCAATCGGACAATCTGTCTTGCGCTGGCAATTGGGAACAAAGTAGATTGTTTCGTTCGGCAGAACGCGCATTTATGATGTTTAAACGGTAAATTAGCTGCAGAGTGTGCGGAGATTTCATTTGAGCAAGGAAACCCAGATTAAAGTGAAAATAATATTTCTCCTACGCTCGAAGTCAAAATTGATTTGACTATTTCTCTAAATAATATTAATATAACGTTACATTTGTAGTATCTCCTTTTTTTACTTACGTATAATGGAGTGACAATGCAACAAACAATTTCAAATCGAATTTTATAAACAATGGACAGAGTTCCGTACACGATTGTCGAATGTGGTACACACGCATATGTAAGCGGTCCAACGATAAGGAATACTATAAAAGAAAAAAAGAGTGGAATTTGTATTCTCGACGAAGTGTTGTTACCTGGAAAATGGGTCCGTTTAGCCGCGACAAGAATGCCGACCGATATTAAGGCCGTCGCCAGCACGAAAGCCTGTTTCACTTTTGGAACGCCGTACGTAGAAAATGGAATTGCGTTTCCGTGTGGCAAACGGCAATTGCTCGCCAGTGTTTCCTCTCCTTTCCCGTGGACTAGAGCCTACATAGGTAGAAAATTGTCCGGTTTTTATGGTGACGTTGCGACACACTCGTGCTCCTTCAACTTTTCTCACTCGCTCTGCCTCTCCCTCTTTTGACGACGTATCCGAATTCTGCCTTCTTCAAATTTCTATTTCCCTCCTCAATTGTATTTTCCTCCCCTTCTTGCGTACTTCTTATATCGATGCGTCGATCTCCGTCACTTTGCGCGCTCGAGTCCTCCGATCGTTTTATTAATCAACAACGAGATTGAACTACACTCGGTCGACCATTATATTCTCCCCAATTGTACTTGAACGATACCAACGAACGCCCAGTGTTCTCGTGGCGAATTCAACCCTAACGAGGTTTATATTACCTGCCGCGACGTTATTCGTTTCCATCCGCGGGATAAATAAATTCGAGAGTTATCGAATCTAGGATAGCGGACGCTCCGAATCGATTTGCCTCTTCCGACCTTATATTTTCGCAATAAATCGTGCGTTCGACGGCACTGCAAACGACATAGATGAAAATGCACCGCGAATTACAAATTGAACCGAGCACCGCCATTTTGCTCGCCGCCGTTGGATCAGTTTTATTTCCAAAAAAAAAAAACTAATTCAAGCCCAAATCCGGCCGGATTGCGAGGAAATTTTATCGCCGGTTTCCACGACAGGGGTTGTCGATAAAAAAAAAATGTGAATGTCATTTTTCTGTTTCATCGTCTCTCTTCTTTTTTTCGTTGTCCCTTGGAAAATGTTGTTTCCGAATTGAATTTTTCTAATGGAACGAACTGTTATCGAGGCGAGCTGAAGTTGGAGTAAGAAAGCGACGATTAATTTCGTGAAGAATAATATAAATTAATACGAGAAAACGAAACAATATGGATCTCCTTCATTAAACATTACTAAACTCGATTCTATTCACCATAAAACAAACGTTCCACTACCACGGGGGAACCGTTGCAAAGAGGAAAAAAATCCCACGCAATATCCTCAAACAATTTCCTTCACTTCTCTTACACATCTCGTACAAGATTCACGATCTTCCATGGAATTTCGACCAGTGCAGCCACGACGGCGGCTGTTTATTAAAAATTTCACGACGAACATTTCTGACGTGCCACGACCGTCTCCATTCTCAGGAGTAGGCCTTTGTCCTCGCGTTCATGAATTATTGGTCCACCAAGAGAACCAACGAACCGATTCTATCCGCGATTCATGGAAATATTTCATCGAACACACGAGAGAACCGCGGTCGCCTTTGGCTTCTCTGTTTAATCTGCGAACGCCGATATTATATCGATCGTTTCGCGGTATCGAATACAACAGCGTTACCCTCTCGTTAGAACGGGGAAACCATCGTTCGAGGAATCGCGAATATCGATGCTGCATGTTCTCCCGCTGCGTTTAAACGAAACGCAATTGTTTCTATTCGTTCATTCCGGTGTAATTTACGCGACCGTTCTACTCGCGTTAAAAGGGATCATTTCGGGAGAAAACAGTTCCTTTGTTGAATATATTTTTTGAGACTTTTAGTTCCGATTTCAAGTTGCCTCGAACTATTTTATTATATTGTTATTTATTTAATGTATTTATATTCGTTTCACTAATGAATTGATCGATGAATTTTCTTCGTCACAATTCTTTTCTCTTCGTCTCGATGCAGCTGTGCGAATCCTGCCGAAATTATTCCCCTTAATATTTAATAACCGTGCCCTGTGAACCCGTGTAAAGGTGTCGCGGTTCTCCATTTCGTGCTTCATTGAAATTCTTTGACCGTTCCGTGACAATTCGAAAACTTCCGTGCATCAAATACCCAGGGTATCCATAAATATGTGATGCACGAATTTCTTTTTCCCTTCCTTTTCACCGCAGCGCAATCGTTAATAGATAAAGTTCAGTTGCCCCTGAAAGTTTTCAACCCCTTGGGGGTTTATCTCGCAGACGAACCGTTGATGCCCGGAAAACACGCTTTCAACCGTTCGTCGTTCTATCATTCCCAGGAATTTATCATTTATACACGCGTGGGCGGAGAGACGCGGATCGGTAGGTCGATGGGCGAATGAAATTCTTATATGGTTTAAATCGTACATTAGCAACGCGTTTACCGATAACTCGAGCAAATCAAGTTGCAACTCGGCCGCGTTTCCGATTCGAGTTTAATGGCCCTAGAAATCTGATGACGTATTATCCAGCCCGATGGAATGATCCCTATTCAAAATCGAAGACAATGAATCGTTCGCGGGACATGGAAATGAGGTGAACGGCGATAACGACAAATTACATCGCGATCTAGTTATCGATAGTGCGATTTTATTTCTCGTCCTTTTTTCTCGTTTATATCGCAATCGATTAACGGTCTAGAGATGACGTTAAATAAGAATTTTTAATTCCCTCGCGACGATTAATTCTAAATTTCAGTTCCACGAGGTTTAAACAATTAAGTATTTGGTAAATAAAAAAATGTATTTTCTCATTGCTTTCATTATGTATATTAATGTATATTAATTTACTTTCCCCTCGAATTTATTTACAAACAGTTCGAATGGCATGAATAATATTTCCCCGGCGCGTAAGAATTTCAAACACCTCTTCGAAAGAAATTGAATGAATTATTCAGGAACGTTTTAACGTGACGTTGTTAACTTAAGCGTTGGTGTATTTAGTATGAAACACAAGGGCTGCCGGGGGGGAATTGTTCGACGGCCATTCTCAAATGCATTGCAAATTAATACGGACGTTCAAATGCCGAGCAGAACCCGCGCATGCCGTTTAAGTAGCGTCAATTAACAGCCGCCAAAGTGAAACACATTCGTTTCCAACATTTTCGCAATTAAAAGACCACGCTGTTCCAGCCTGGAAATATTGCGTTCATAAAACTCGAAGCACCTCGTTTGGAAACCTTCTACCCGAAACATCAGCCTCGATACTCTTCTGCATATCTGAATCTCCATAACCATTCGCAGAACCAAGTGTTATGGGAATAAATGAAAGAATTAAAAATTCTGAAAGTGCAACAGGAAATTTACAAAAAAAAATATCGATTTATTCAAATGATTTAGTCCACAATGGTATTTTATTTATTTCACTTTGGTCAAAGTTAACGATACTGAAGAAACTTGGGCGTGAACATCGTTCGAATGATTTTCCCCGGCCGGCATTGACCCCGCCAAACACTCGGGGGACCAGTGGAGAATGCGAATGGCACTGATGCACGCGATACTCTGCAAATCGTCGAGCAGGAAAAGCAAAATCGTCGGCAACGGCACGGTATATCCGTGTTGTCGTTCCAGCGACGGGCGTGAAATTTCGCCTTCGAATGTGGTTACAGAAATTCACGGCTGTGCGTCTGCCGACATCCTCCTCCAGCGTTTAGATCACAAATATGGCTTCTCGGGCGCGATATAATATCGCGATTTAGAACGAAATTGCGAAGTAAATGAAGGACGCGCCAGAAGAAACTTTTTCGCTTTAAGAAAGACGAGGTTTCCCAAAGTGCGTTTAACAGATTGAAGTAAATAATATATTTAAAGTCGTCGCATTAAAAATTGGTACGATTATATCGTACACTTTATTCCTTTTTTGCTTTCACGACAAGGTAGGAAGCGGAAGAAATCTTTGTCAACCAGAAACTATGGAAAATTTCACGAGTGGAATTGTTATTTATTGTATATACTATACCACTGTCCGGTGAGCGAATGATTAGAATGAAACACGCGATTAACTAAAATCAGCGACAAGAATACAGCTCATAAGCGCAAACGCTACCCTAAAAGAATAAGCAATCGGACACAATAAAATACTGTCACGGCGCGAAACCCCGGGTAATACGACAGAAAATCGTCGAACGACATCCCCATTTCAAAAAGCCAAATAACTAACAAATTCGTCGTACCGTCGACGCAAGAACAAAAAGAAACTGGAAAAATTCAACCCCTTGTTCAGGCCGAATTAGCTCGCCGGCCAATCGCAGCGAAAAATTCCGTACCGCCGCGAAAAATTGGCGACCAATCTCGGATATTTCGCCGGGACGTTCCATCTTCATGAATCACATCCGGGAAAGTAAGTGTCACTCGACCGCACGCCGAAAAATCTACTGAACTGCCGGTCAGTTGAAACGTTGAACGGAAGATGCATGGACCGCGCGTATGCTTTCGTCGGTCGAGTGAGAATAAAATTATTCCGTCGCCCCCTGTACGCACATATATCGCCGTCAACACCCGTGGAGGAATAAAATCGGAATATTTCGTCGAGCCCGGTTTCCGTACTTTCGCGGATCCTTTCTGGCCATTCGTCAAAGCTTTACGCGGTACGTACGACAGGCGGCGGGGAAACAAAAAGAATTCCTGCCCGGGAATTTTCGCGTCGATGCTGCATTTCCGTCAGTTTAATTCAATTACACGTACAGATCCCCAGCGGTCCTGTGTCCCGCGAGATATCGGGAATTTTAATGCCAGGGTCTCGCGAGAAGGCATCGTCGGGTGTGCGAATAATTTCGTTGTAAATGGTATTATTAATCGTCGTGCTCTTTATTATTGATAATAGGTTGGCGAATTCGACGTGGAACAATGGGAAAGATTATTCTGGCAGCTTTTTAATCGATTCAATTTAATTCCATCGCACTGATTGTGGCATCCTTTAACGAACGTTCGGATACAAAATACATATTGATATTATAATGACATTCACGGTTCTGTACGAAATTTCATATATAATATTCGAAGTAATTACGTTGTTTCTTCGCGTCATAAAATTAATTAGTTTTCCGAGCGACCCGGAGTAATTTAATATTGGACAAGCTTTATTCGTCTCGTGGTGAATCGCGAGTATTCATTTCCGTTTTCGAACGGAAACTTTCGATCGCACTGCTATGAATCACACCGAGGAGACAAAGGTCGGATGGTACAAAAACCTGTGAAAAAATTGCTACGACCAGACGTCGCAAAAAATCTAGAATTATGGTTGTGATTCGAGCAGCTGTGCATAGGGACTCGTGCGACGCGTGTACATGCCTTTGCTCTTCTTGCGGATCGTATCAAAACCAGTGTCATTTGTCTGTCTTCCGGCGAAAACTCCATCTCGTGATTAACGTAGGTAACAATAATGCCGGGGAGGGTTGAAACGTATAGGGATCGAGGTTTCATTTGATTTTTATAGTTTATTTTTAGACGAGGTGGAGGCAAGTCCAATCGAATATACGTTCTTCGTGAAACATTTCGTTTTTCAATTGTGCTTGTTTGATTCGAATTTAAATGCAGTTCAAATATTTTATTTTGTTCGATCATTCATTTATTGGACGCAAGTGACACAGTATATCTACGAATTTTTCTATGGTATAACATTATACTGAGACGGATAATACGAGTTTGTTGGATATCTCGAAGATTTGATTTGATTATCTGGCCAAATAATAATTCAATGTAATAACGAGCTTTTGGATTTCGTTTTACAAAGGTTTCGATTTTCGTAATTATTTATTTCATTCCAACTGTTGTAACTCTTTCACTTCACGGCTGTCACTGCATAGCAATTTGAGTCTTTTATCTTCTCGATCGCAACATAATAAAATTACAGAATCATTGTTAGCTTCCCTTCTCGCAACATAATATATTATCAGTTGTGAACGAACATATTGTTCAAAATTGTGGCTGTGAAACGATACAGCTCTCTCTCGAGCGACAATTCTTGAATATCTTTTGAATACGTCTTGTTCTGGAACACATTTATCAGACGGAATAACTAGAGAATATGCTGAACTTTCCTTGACAAAGCTAATAACTCAAACACGAGTTAGATAACACTTCCCTTCGTCGGGAAGTTAAACTTCTCTCGCGCCTTGTAAGAAACTGTGTACATACTGTATATGTCACCGCGAACGTAACGAAACCTTTTCCATCGTACAATAGTGTTCTAATAATAATTTTTCTCCCAAAGACACCATGACAGTAGTTTGCGTAATGCTTAACAGACCTCAATTAAATTTATTATTACTTGTATCATAATTTAATAACGAATTCGTTTACTTCTATCGCGCAAGTACGTCAAAGCATTACCACTGAAACCATTCAATCGAAATGTATGAAAATTCGCAGGACTTTTGAACACTATAAAAATCTCCCTTCAAGCTCCAGCTTGATGCGGAGCAGTTAATTTAAATCCACGAGTGCTCCGAAAGCACAAAAATCATTACGCCGGCTTTCATGTCAGTTATCTTCGTCCCCTCTCGTTCATCCCAAAATAAAAAAAAGAGAAGAGGAACGTAAAAGAACCGTGAACTGCTATCAATAAAACGAAATCGTTTCAACCGGCACGCTGAAGACTGCGTAAAGCCTCAGTGAAATTTCTTTGATGTTAAACAACCCTTAAACCACTTTTTAATAACATGTTCGCGGACCACTTTCATGATCGACCAACTTCAAACGATAGCCTATTTGCAATTGCTGCGCGACGCGATACACCGACGTTGTTTCGTTCACTCTCGACCATAAAATTTCCATGGCCGCAAACACTGGTCGAACAAACACACCTTTTCTTTATCTCCCTTATTAATCCTTCCTCTCTTCCCTCACATATATTATATCTCGGCTCCTTTGTACGAAAACAGGAGTCGTATTACGGCTCGAGTTTCCGAATGTCCATTGACGTGTACATTTATTTCTGAAAGGTTTGCGTCGTGTACGACGTTGAACGATGATACATGGTGTGTGCAGAGTGGAAAGCATGATTGAGGGTCGGCCATTGTGAAAAGCTGAATTCGGAAAGTCATTTATTTTCGCGGTGAAAGGACAGACCCTGTACGTTTTAGGAAGTGAATCGCGCAAAAATGTATTAGCCATCCGTAATAAATGGCATCCGTGAATTCATTGCCCTTTTCCTCATTATAAATGTGAACGATAAACGACGGGCTAAAAAATATCGCGATTATTTCAGGAAGACCTGTTAGGGTGGCCCCAAGTGTATTTGTAAAATGTATAAGATATATGTATCAAAATTGCATGCACAATATATCATCGAAGGAGAATATTAATAGTCTGTCCAATATAGCACGATAAATATTTATGCCCCTCAACAAAAATTTCCATCAAGGATATATACATATACACAAATTGCCCTTCGATCCCACAGTGATCCAATTAAATCGTCAAACAATAAAGTCCATCCCAATGAATGCAACTTCCTAACAATGGTATACCGATTCGTCTACAGTAAAACGTACCCCCATCTGGGTATAAATTCTATCGATACCCACCTCCCCTTAATGACTGCAGAATGTTTCACGATAGCAACAATGGGTCAACAACATTCGTAAAAGCCAACTAATTGGGATCTTTTTCGTAATTGGTGCGCGAATGTCGCTCGAGCACGTGCTCGATCCGTCACGGAAACTGAAGTACGTCCCGTGACAATCTGTTCTCGCCGGCTCGTTTCCGGCCAGAGATTTGTCAGGAAAGTTTCTAAATGCCTCGGACCGCACGGAATTCGCGTCGTAAATATAGTTTCGCGGAGTGACAGGGGGCGGGCGAGACAGAAATTCGATTCCGCCCCGTGGAATTTGTGGTGCGCGGTAGGTGTTCCACCGGAATGTAACGATAATAAACCTCGGGTACCGTGTGCGCATTGTAGACGCACGTTCTCGATCATCTTGTCGGCTAACGGGAGGATCGATCCGATCCAGGGGGTGGGCAGGAACATTGCGCTTGTCATTCGGAAACGATACATGTTACAATAATAATTACACATTTCTATTCGCACATTTCATCATGATGACAGGCGGAACTCATTGTCCTCGAGTTGATAAATAATCGTTGCTCGGTGCTATGTTCGCGCTTTGCTAATTACATTCCGCTATTAAATAAGACAAGAGTTATCAAATTTTCGTTTCATAAGAATGAAACCATTCGAAAAATTCAATGTTTTTGTATGGTGCAATTAAATTCCACGTAATTCGTTCTTGCACACGTAAGTTCACTTTATGCACGCAAGGCCGTGAATATACAAGAATCGGACATTTTCTTACTGATTCTGCAGTAACAGTACCACAGTGCCCTTACGTTACCTTATCCAATCGAAATTTTCGTACCCCCTGTCAAACGCGATACTTGAACGAGCGAATTATCCTAGTTACCCGACAAGGGATATACTTGCTGTATCTTCGCGTCATTACTTAATTCGTACGAAAAAAGAAAAACACAAAAGAAAACAGCCTTTACCTCCACGCCTCGATATATCCATTTATTTACCCCTTCGCTCGTCATGGCCGCGTTGTCCCGACGTCATCGGCAGATACCAGGTCGCGTAATCAGCAACGTCGAAGCCCGTGCAAACGGGACGACGGCCGTTCACGTCCATGATCCTTTTATTTCTTTTTTTCTCCACAATCCATCCTCCCCCTTCCATCTCGCTCCCTCTCTATTTATTTTCCGCAGCGTCGAAGCGCCGCCCCGCAGGGACCGGACCCCTTTTCGCGCGACGTGCCCCGTTTAATCATCGAGATTGAAGCCTCCTCGAGGTGCCGGCAGCGCGTGTTTCCATCTTTTCGCGTGGTGCACGGGAAACGTCGTGGGTAGATTTCGCTGGAGACTGTAGCTCCGCGGCGGTTCGAGTCGCTTTGGAAAAATGTTTCTTGTTCCTTTGTTGCTTTACGACGGAATCGGTGTCACGCGTTAACACCGGCCGGGAAGGATACGGCGGACTTTTATCGAGTTTCGAGGGCCGGCGATCGAACGATCGTCCAAGCACGACCATTTCTCCTTTTCTCTTTTACTCGGTTCTTATTTCCGCAATTTCGGACACACTGGCGAGAAAGGTTCGCTCGCCCGATGGGGGCAAAGTACGTCGTGTTTCGTGAGTGAGACATATTTCTTCGTTTCCCGGTACTCCCATCTTTGTCGCGTTTTCGGGGTTTAGATGCGTGGGCGAGATCCTGGCAAGAATGATATAGGGGGTGTTATAGGAAGGGTCGCATTGTGGTTTGTATTTTTTTGTTTGTTTTTGGTTGGGCGAAAGTATCGTGGGATATAAATTATTGATACCTGGGGAGAGGAAAGAACGTGGTGTTCAATTTTTCGTATGGCGTAGCTGTTATTATTTGATGCTATTGTTGTAGTTAAGTTTCGTTAGAAATTTACCGTTTCAGAATGACCGTTTTAACGAAAACTGATGGCCCATTAAAGTTAACTCGTAATAAGGAAGTTCGTTCTAAATATAAAAAGTTAAGAGCCAATCAAACGCTTCGACGATAAAATTGAGAAAAAATTCCAAAGGCGGAGTTCACCGATTTGGCTAACGCGCGACTCGTACATGAGGTGACAGCGTGCGCACTAATTCACTCGGTCAAACCGCACTTATTACCCCCATTACGATCATCCTGTTCCCCCGCGAACCAAAAACCTCAATCACTTCCCCGTAACGAACCCGTTAATGGCACCCTCCAATCTAAATCGTCATTCGCACATTAAATGCCATTAAAATTGTAGAAGCCATTACCGATCTCTCTCGCAATATTCGCCGTTTCAATGAAACCCAGCCTTCCATTAGCAATTCGTGGAATTATTTTCAACCGGTTTCGAATAAAAATCTAACACTTTATTACGCGCTTATTCTATATAAATTCCAGTAGAATAATAAAAATTGCTCGAATGAATTCCAGTGAGTACTCGATCGATTTATGATGCTCATTATTGTCCAATTTTTCTACGATATCGTCCATTATCGATATAGGACGCTTGGGCTGCGGTTTTCAGATTTAATTAACGGGGGCTGCGCGTTGCAAGTCTGGTTTTAGATAGTGCTTTGCTAAGATTTCGCGTTCTGGCCGACGAATTAAACCATTAGGGGAAAGGCAAGAGGGTAATCTCTGGATTTCTGCAGCGTCGTTTAGGCAGACAATTACTTGACGTTGCACGAAACGCTTTAGCCGCGCGTCCTTTCGCGAGAATAGCTATTTGAGTGGTTGAAACGAATCTGAAATGTAATCGAGGTATTCCTGCATTTCTTTAGTAACTGTTCGGCACTGAATATCGTTCAACAATGATCCGCCCCGTTGTAGTTCCAGAATTCCAAAACGCGTAATAGATACAAATTATTGTTAACGTACCAGTTTGATATATCGAACAGTAGGAAACTGAAAGAGGGAAACGTTCAAAATATACGGAAACATTTGAAATTTGTTTCGTTGCCTTTAATGCAATTACACCCGGGCACAGGGGTATTATTTTTTCCGCGAGAAAATATTATCGAACAATACTTAATCCCCCATTACAGCACCGAAATATTCCCTTTCACGTTCGACGGATTAATAAACACAAAATTCATGAAACCACCGCGCAAACCAAATCATACCTGCGTGCGGGGAAATATCACCGCTTCGTATTCGTCACGTTTCGATTCAACTCAATGGAAACTATAATGTACGATCAAATTCGGCGCATCATCGGATTAATATCATTCTCTGATAGCATCCGAACGTCTCTGGGAATTGCCCTCCATCTAATTCATAACAGACCCTAGAAAACCGCGTTCATAAATACTAATCCGTTCCAGAGTAACAATCGTAACAAACAATGAATCTTATTCGAGGCTCGAACGAAAGGAAGAAATATTGTAGTTTGAAAACGGGCGTCAAATTTTAACCGCGTACGACCCGCAATAACGCACCACCGAGAAATTCTTCGGAAACACGATCCATCCTTCGCCCTCGCGGAACCAAGCGCGAGACGAAAAGAAAGAAAAATAGTCCCGCACGAAATCGCGAGGCAACCCCCTACAGGTGTGCCCTAAAAATCAGCCCCGTTTAAAATCCACTCGTCGGCCTAATCAACGGAACGGCCGCGGCCAAGGAAGTCGCAACGCTTCGCGATTTCCTGCCGCGATCCGGCGACGCGGAAGCCGCCTTTCCGCGAGACGCTCGCAATTAAGGCCTCGCGGCCGTTCAACGGAATTAAATCGCCGAAAAGGAGGGTGATCGTGGCGCGCGGTATCTCAGCCGTGTCTTTAGAAACTCACCGGGGAACCCCGAGAGGGAACTTCGCCTGAAGAGACTTCTCTCCTCGGCGACGCGACGTGGTCGCTCGTTACGAGTCGCTATTAACCGTTCCGCGTCCGCCTTTCAAAAGGAACCTGCACCCCTCTCTGTCCTCTATCCGCCACTCCACGAACCACCCTTCGTCCGTTCTTCCTTCCTTCCTTTCCGCTCCGCGTAATCCTTTCACCGGTATCGGCCGAAAACGTGTGCCGGTGGTCGAGAACCGACTCATTAGGCACCCCTGTGCAGGTGAACCGCGCTTGGCGCACGACACCGCATTATTTTCTATGCACTTTTCCTCCCTCCTCCTCCTCCCCCCCCTCTTCTTGGGCGGGGAACACGAATGAACGGACGCCGCGACCGTTTCGGACGGTGAATGGTTGGCGAATGAAAGGGTTAAGGTGATTGGGCGGAGGGGGTTGATACGAAAGTGGAAACTGTTGTGCGATATTGTGCAGGCATGCCCGGAGCGGGGGTCGGTTATGGCGGAGTTTAAGGCTTTCGATGGGGTGTAAAGGTTGCGGGTGAATTGGTCGGGGTTTACGTGGATTAGAGAATCTGGGTGGAGGGGTTGTTTTCGTGGATGCTGGAATTATCAGCGGTTATCGTGGTACGGCGTTGCGAATCGCGGAATAAATGGCGAACGATGTGTCGGGTAATTTCGGTAGATTTCGTTGTAATATTTATCGTGGATCAGTTGTGGTCGTTGAATAGAATCGCTTTGTACATTATAGCAATGTTAACGAATTAATTAAAAAGCGTGGAGACAGTGGGGTGCAATGTAAATAATATATTGATACTCTCGAGCCGAAAAAGCACAGCGGTCTGTCGTTAATAATTATTACAAAACTACGTCAGCTTCGATTAATTTTCTCAATCTCTATGTACATATAACACGTCAAATTAAAAACGAAATAGTTGCAATCCTCCCCCCAAAATGGAACACTAAATCCCTCGAAGGTGTTCAATTGTGCATCAATCGGGAAAACAAATTCAAAAAAATTCCACTGAGTACCACCACATCGAGTGAGCTCTCTCCGTTTTAGAGATGTTTCGTCGCGTCCCTTGAAAATCCGAAAACGAGCCTGGCAAATCCGCGTTTCCACGAAAGACAGTGGAAAACGGTCGCGCGATAATGGGCAGAGCAAAGCCCAGAAAGTACGAGGAGGACATTAAGAGAGGCCTGGCCCTTCGTCGCCTTCCAGCATCCACCCCCTGCGTCGTTTTTGTTCCACGGTTCCTCGAGGTGGCGGAAAGAAAACCGGCGAAGTATCCCACGTTTAACGCAGAGTCAACTCGACGCCGTTGTGCGGCTTCTTAACGAGAAAACGCCCGGAGAGAAGCGACCCTGGCACCGACCTATTCATCGAGCGGAGTGGAGCCGCGATTTAAAGGCCGCCATCGGCACAACTTACCCTATATCGTGTGTATCGACGGGTGGGCCGTGGGGGGTGGGGGTGGCTGGATAGGGGTGGTTTGCTTCTGAACTGTGCTAGGAACAAGCTAAGCCGGGTATAATGGAACCGTCGAAAGGAGAGAAAGGGTTTCATAACAGCGGGACGTTTAATATTTACCGGCCAATATTTCATTGCACGACGATATTATGGAATCAGTTTCGCCGAGATAAGTGGGCAAATGCTGAACTGGTGAGCAATACTTCTCGAGGGTGGTTTATGTCGCAAGGATTTTTTAGTATCGTTTAGCGAGATGTTTTCGACATGGTCGATCGGGGATTGTTTTTAACGATGGATACTTTAAAGCCTTTTTCCATGAATGTTTAATAATAATAATAATAATAATAATCGGTACAGCGAAATGTTATCTAATAACGACAATTAATGGAACAATGCTTGACTTTTACGTTATAGTCATAATCGCTGGAACATTTATCAAGGCACTTCTCATTTCCTTCTATGGTTCTCCTTATAATTCACCTCCTCCCCTTGTAGTCCTTCGTGGTCCAAACGGTCGCCAACGACCGGCGACGAACCGCATCACCACGCGTGGATACGCGCCCCGTAAAGCTGATATACAGGCTTATCTGGCAGAGCCACGAGCCTCGCCCTCGGCTGCTAATAAAAATTTTTCTTCGCCGACCTCCCCGCCAAGTGCAACGTTCGCGATTCTCCTCGTATGACAGCTATTACTAGATAGAATTGCTAACTCCCCGGGGGAAGGTGGAGACATTTCCTCCAGAAGATGCGATTGCAAGAGTGATGCCCTGGGTGTTGATGGAGCATGGGGTTAAAGGAAGGGGTTGGTAAAGAGGATAGGGTCGTTTTCTTGGATGGTTGAAGTTTAGGGTAGTTTTGGCGATAGACAGTGGATGTAGGTTAGCGCGGAGAGGGATGAAGGATATTGCTGGATATTTTCACCCCTTTTTATTGCGGAGGATGTATTTATGGTCGTGGACGATTCCGTTCGAACGTCATAGGTTTGGTATAATATTGAATTACGGTAAAGGGTTAATGGTTGGATGTAAAAATGGGATAAATAGTGGTTGTTAAAAATATGTCGTAGAATAGTCGAAGCTTTTGTCAAGCTTACTCTTTTTTTTCTTTCTTTCTTTTATTCAGTTCTCGCGACAATCATTTTACGACGGTAAGAAATATTGAACAATTCAGTAATTCCTACTGCGACATTGAAATATACTTTTCGTCTGATTTTTTAAGTATATTGTTCATTTAATTCGGTTGGTATTTAATTTGGAAACACTTTGATGTAATTAACTGATAGCTGAAGTGGTTCATTTTAATTGAAGTAATGTATTATGTTGTGCAAAATGGCACGTCAGTCTTTCAGTTATAGTGTTCTAAATATTTTAAACATTTTCCATAAGTATTGACAAAATTACAGAAATGTATTTTTGTAATAACTTAATAGTATTTTAATTTCTGCTTGATGTCTGACCGTACACCGTCTGCCTCTACTTACATCCTCAGGTATTCACGCAGTCCTTAATTTCGGATCGAAACACCGAAGGGGAATTCCATTTGAGATTTTTAACGTTCCTCCATCAACGTTTACCGTCCTAAAAGTATTTTACGATTTTCTTTTCACGCTCCGCGTAATAAGGTTTTATATTGAGACATGTACGAAAAAAAATCCATCCACTGTAATAATCGTAGAAGTATCCTTTTAAAAAAATATACCGCATCATAAGAAAGGAAAGGAGAATTGTAAAAGAAACGTAAAAACTATTAACATAACTGCTTTCGCGGAACCGATTAAAAATAATCTTATCACAGTTTCCCTGTCCAACCAAGGAAAAATGAACAATAATAATTTGTTGCTTATGCCATCATTCGTATTCGGATCTATCTATTCGTATAAAATTACATTTGGAACAGTTGGAATAGAACTTAGCTGGAAATCGTGATTGCAAACTTGGTGACCTCGTCGAAGATGGAATCTAAAATTTCATTTAATATTTGCTGGACGCGAGACGGGTAAATGGGATGAATAATAGTAGTCGAAGAAAAGCTGTAATCGATTGATGGCAAGTCGAAGATTGAACAGGCTATAGCATCTAAGGTAATTAGTTCGTCGATCCCAATGAAAGTTAATCCTTAAGTGGGCAAAAAATGTCACCGGGAAAGCTCGAATGGCGTGATCTTAATTGGAACTTTTTAACACGTTCCGTGCCTTCTAAATATACTTTAAGCGTCTTAAAAGTTTCGAGATTAAAGCATCTAGAATAGAAAATAAATCTGGGACCAAGAATTGCCAGGGTCACGGGTACAATAAAAAAGAAAACGACAGGTATCGTAATATTAAAAATATTGAACCGGATATTCGAAAGATTGGAATATTTATGAACAAGATATCGTAGACTAAATATACTCCATAACTATGCTGATGTTATTAGAAATTTCAAGGATCAATATTGGATATCTCAGAAATTAGAAGAACTAAAAATGAATAACTGAATGTAGAGCAATGGAAATATTGGAAATATTGAAAATAGATATTAAGGGGATGAGATAATGTAAAAAAAGAAAATGTTAATATTAAATATAAATATTGGAAATATGACGTATCCATAAATGCCACAAGTATTCTTTCTCGTTCGAAGAATGCAAAGATCCCTCAATTGAATACGAAACTAATATAGTCGACAGAAAGGCAATCTTGCCCCCAATTAATTACTATGATACGACCTGTTAGACCCAGATTAAGGCCGCATCGAAAACTTTCAACATTACACGGTTCTAAATTCGAATTATGGACTCCGGAACTTCGGACGGCTTCTGCTGGCCAAAGTTTATGACACGTCCGTACAACGTGGCTGTTTTTTTTTTTAACCTGATACACCGGTATGCGAGTTAAGCTAGAAGCTTAAGATGCACTCAGCTTCCCCCGTCAGCTTTATCCCGCAGCAAAAATACTACCCGATACCGAGGACGTTCGAAAAATCTGATTACTCCGACGGAAAATTGTTCGTCGAGGGATCGAACGAATCGGGCGATTCAATTAAAGATCAATTAACAATAGCTGAGCGCGACAGCACTCCTGTGCATGCAAATTTTAATTTCCACCTATTTCCGCGTTTCGAGCTCAGATCACGATTCGATAATTATTATAAGTTATGCCACCGTGGGCAATATAATAATAAACACCCATCGCAACGCAATTCAACCACGTGCACGAAGTCATCCCCCGTTTTTACCCCGTTTCAGCGGACTCGTCCATCCCGCATGAATATTCATCAGCCCAATGGAACGCACCGCACCGTCACGCATACATGCCTATATAATACAAATATCTCGGTGTCGCGGCTACGCGATATTACGTCCCCTACATATGCCAGCCTCAAAGCAGCCACGCCATTGTTTCGACCGCGTAATGCGGTTGCTGAGAACGCGCCAAGATAAATAAATGCATCGTTGGTTAAGGCATATTTCGTGGGATCGTGTGTAAATTCATTAACCGGCCTGGCTAATCATCGTTCCGCGATAAGAACAAAGGGACTTGAACAAGCGAACCATTTATGATAGGAATTGTGCGCTATCGGTGTTTAGAGTTGAACACTATAATTCGGTTAACAATGATTCGGCATTTAAGGAATTTCTGAATGTCTGTCGGACGTTCGTAAGTTATTCGAGATTCTATTTCTACGTAGAGAGATAGCAATTGCATGCCTCGTACGCTGTGTTCAGGGGAACACAGCTGGGATGAAGAACGTTTAAGCAGATAACCCTTTTGGCTCTTTCATATTCTCTGGCAATGTACAAGGTGATTTGTAGAAAAAGCATTCGAAGCTCTTTGCGTACGGAGAAAGCGTACGAATTCAAACAGAAAATAATCGCTTGAAAAGCTGTTCTTACTTTGTTGCAGTTTATTATGTCTGGTTGGGAGACATTATTCGTATGAAAGTTCGCTGTTTTTAGTGTAATAATACGTTGGCCCAGAAGGCGCGTAGTATATATTTGAAAATCGGTACAATCCTTATTGATGCCTCGAATGAATTAAAACTTAAATAGGCAATTATTCTGTAAATATGCTAATAATTAAAAAATCATTTCGTATGTTCCTTGTCAGTAGTAATACTATGAACGAATTGGAAACAATTTCACTGCATCCCAGAATTTGTAAGCAACGTTGGGCTTGTAATTTTATTGAAAGCATATAATCCAGAGCATGAATACCGATTTCGAGGAATAACGACAATGAAACGTTCATTCAAACTGGCTTCATTATCTATTCAAATCTTTGAACAATCGTCCGTCGCGAACAGCTCAATTCATTTCAAATACAGTTTAAGCAGAGAATTACCTATCTTCAAAAGAAAAAAAAAGGGAACAATATTCCATCATAGCAAAGCGATTAAAAATAAATTCCAACAAATAGAAAAATCTTTGCGAACTATTACAAATAATTAAATGCAATCGTCAATCTTTTACATTTGATACAAAAGTTACAATAAACATTAATTTTCACTTTCAACTATTCTCAGTAATTTCAGTTTTAACTCTCCAAAAGGATAAGTTTCAAAACATGCCAAAACACCCACCAATAAATAAAAAACTGCCAATCAAACCCCATCGCCCGAACTACCCCTTGATAAAACACAATGCCAACCCTATCTGATCCAATACAAACGAAGTCTTCCCACGTTACCGAGAATTTCCTGCAACCTTATTTCTTTCACAGTCGAATCATAATTATCGTTCAGCAGACAGTATCGTCAACGTCCCGTCGAATTCGCTACGAAATCTCGCACGCCTCGGTCGATTCACTTATCGAATGATCGCGATCGAAACTTTTAATTACGTGCCTGGCAAGCTTGCCGCACCTACCTGTGCATGGATGGTGCTCTTTAAGCGTGTTCTCGTTGCGTGGACACGTGCACCGATCAGGATCACACTCTGACAGCCAGTGCCCGGTGTGTTACGCACGTTTCAGATGTCCCAGCATCCGGTTTCCACGTCGAAGATTCCGGGTTATCGGGGTTCAAGCCCCGGCACTCCTACAAACACGTAAATCCTCGCGATTAGGGACGTTCCTCTTCTACTTCTACGTTGTTCTTATTCATTTTATTTCCAGGCGACGGAAGTTACTTGCATTTGCTCGGAACAAAGTTCGATCAACCTTACTCTAAAACAACTATTTAAGTATATTCCAAAACTTCGCTTTCCAGTTTCATTAGATCTTTACGGAAATCAGCATTGTATATCGATTTCGTCGTCGTCCACGTTCATTTAGAAAAAACGGCAACAGAATTAACCAAACTTCGTAGAATACGAAGAATTCCTTCGCAAACCCTTAATCAAGATCTCCCCTTGCACCCGTTCACCCTCCACAGGAACAACGCCAATTTAAACTCCTCCTCCCTTGCCCAAATTTAATTAATTACTCGACACGCGATTTCTTCCACCTGCAAAATAAGCCTGCCCGCGCACAGTCTCCCCGACGTAACCACCCCGCAAACAAAATCAGACCCAGAACTGCTCACCTCATATTACCCAAGTTCCGAACTTTCGCCCACCTCCCATCGTCCCCCGAACAAACCGCTATCCCGCCCCCCACAACCCTCCTCAAAATTCTTACCCTCCGTAGAATCCTCTGCGTATCTCCTACCGTCTCCTCCGCTTGGTGCTTGTCAGCGACGTACACACAACCGCGCACAAACCTCTTCTACCGCACCAGAAACCCACCTCACAATTGCACCCCTTCGAACCTGCGTACCCGTCGCACTCCTCTTCAACGGTCATTCAAACCGGCCCGGTCCACCCAACGGATAAAATCGGCCGTTCACCTGACGAAACTCCACAATGCACTCACGCACCTGCTACTCCCGTGTATCCCTACTGAATTATCCCTCGTCCCCCCTTCGGCTCGCCGACGAAACGGACACCGATCGCGAAGCGCCCGCTGCTTGCCCCGTTCGCCAAGGTGCCCGGCGATCAAGGAGACCTAACCGGCCGGCCGGTGTTCCTCGTGGATTCTAACTTGTGGCTCCGGCAAGCGGGACAGTGGTATCGCGAGGGTGGTGCGCGTGCGACGAAGAACGTACAGAGGGTGAACTATCGCCGGGTGGCAGCCAGGTCAGCGACCGTAGGATCGTCCTCGCTCCTCCGAATGCTCTCTATCGGCGGCGCGCTCGCGACTGGGATCCTGGATTTCGGATGAGAGGCGAGCTCTCAAGAATCAGCACGCAGGCGCCGTTCTCCGTCCTCCTCTTCCATTTCCGCCGCTGCCCTCCGTGGTTCGTGCCCTCTCCGTTTCGCCGGCGTTGTAAAACCGTGGAGCACACCGTCCGGCGTGTACGGTGTCTCTGTCCGGCGGGACGGAGTTACCATGGGGGTTGTTTCTGTCTTCGTTTTGGCGGCCGGTTTCTCGCGGACTGTTCAGCTCGTGCCTGCCCTGCCCTGGCCTCCTGCTTGGTCGGCCTACCCCTGCCGGCACCTGAATGTGTAAGCAGCTGTTCCGTTTTGCTTTATGCTCGTTCGCCGAGGATGGTATTTTTCAGCTGGTGGCTGGATTCCGGGCGAAGGGTTCGCTTTCGCGTTGTTCTATGGGGGAAGCGGGGACGACGGTGTTGTAAGGGGTAGGTGTTTCGGGTTCGGTGGGATGTTAACGGCGGTAATGGGTCGTGGGTCGAGGGGTGAGTGAACGGGTGTCGGAATGATTCGGGGACATGTGGTTTTTGTTTTGGGATGATTGAATTGACAGGAGGGTGGCCCTGCGATGGTAGTGGGATATGTTCAATAGTAATGATAAGAAGAAGAATAGCAGAAATAATTAGAAGAATGTAAACGGTACGCGTGTATAATAATGGTGGCAATACTAATGAGAATAATAATAACACTTTTCGGGACAATAACGTTGCACTGTACGAGTACCGCTTTCAGCATTTTTCTTTTAAAATTGAATGCGATGACGAAAGGTCGAAAAGAATGTGGAAGTCAAGCAGAATATAATTTGCGGAGGTTTTGTAACGAAACGCTACGAAAATCATATGCTTGTGTAGCGTCGAGCTTAGTACATTTGCAATTCGAGTTCTCTCGACTGCGTATACTTTCGCTGGTCTGGCCAGACACCGACCCGTTCTACTTACGCGTGGCGTGCTTCCGTCCGCTCGCCTGCTCTTTCTCACCTTCCCCATTTTTTCGTCACAACAATACGCTTGTACATTCGTATTCCGCGTGGATGCAGTCAAAGTAAATTGAGAATCCTATTAATAATTTTGGACCAATTTTATTTCGAGAATTAATCGAATTATTGTTGCGACCGGGAAATATTCGCTTCACGGAAGATCTCAATAAATTGCTTGCTCTTTAGAACGCAATAGACTATTGATAAACGCATTATCAATTATCCTCAGTTGTTCATTTAACAAAAATTAACTAGGCCGAGGAAACCGATTGAATATTTCCCTTTATTGACTGTTTAAAATACGAAAGGTCGATTTACCCCGTTCCACCCTCCCGCAAGAATCTCTGCCCCTCCTACTCGGTTCATTTAATTTACTCCTGCAGAAAATCTCTTTGTTACTCAACAATCGAAATAACTTATCCTGCAATTTGATTAACTCGGTCGATCGAGCCTCTTCCGCTAAAACGATTCTTTTGTTCTCTTCTCCCTTCATCATTTTACTTGCCTCCAAGATTTCCATTTGTTTCGCATTCTCGACGTTGAGTTTTCTCTTAAGGGTGGCATTAAGGTTTTAATAGGGAACCACGCTTTTTATTATTTATATTTTCAGCTCCCGCAATGTTCCAATATTTCATTAAATATCTTTGTGAATATAACTTTTCGTGATATAGTCACGTTTTATATTATTATTCGTTGTTGCACATTGCGTGCTATATTCAAATCACTATTATTACAGTTATTAATTTAGACAGCAAATCACAAATGCATTATTCCACTTCAGACGTAAAAATTCCTATCAAAACTATACGAGCATCTTTTTGGCAGATTATTTCCCCCGACAAGTATTCTGCACTTATTTATTTAACGCTCGCGTGTCTTCAGTATTACAAGTGTTGTTAAGTAATTATTATTACAACCGCCTGGCGTTCATATTACCTCTACCACATATTCGCTATAAATCATGACGACATTAATACTTTCATTGTCACTCTAATACAATCTGCAACTATTCCTATTGCGACTATACGCCTCCAATTTCCACCTAAGTGTGCTTTTTACGACATCAATCTACTGGTTCTTTCCTCCCTCTGTTCTATCCATCACCACGCCTCCATCACAAAAGTTGCTAATCTACTTTCGTGACCAGGCTTGGCCAGCAACTTCCGGGACTTTATGAACCTTCATTCCCGAAACCGGAAACGAACGCCTCGAATTATCGTGACGTTAAGCATTCACATTTACCCCCTGCCCACGGGATATTGCACCTATAAATTCCTGTACTGTCTGTAGGAATTTTGATTTTTCGAATCTGTTAGCTTAACAAGGCCGATAACTTGTTAAATCTCCGAATTGAGCGCACAAACTTTCGCCATACAAAAGAGCAGTGTATATTATAAAGCGCGAGGTTCACTGTAATTAATAAATGAATGATTTTTTCGTTTAAAAAAGTTATCTACTCATGTGGAGTGTGTAAGTTTGAATCGTCTTCAAATAATTAATATTTTTACCAGTATTATCAGCGTTGCTATTGTTTAATATTCTTGTCATTTTTTATTCGGTATTTTTAGTATTATTCTGAAAATATCGAGTGACTGTGCTGGCTGACGGTAAATATCATTCGAACATCGTTTCACATTTTCGATATAGGTGAACCGCGTGGTGAATCCTATGGTGTGTGGGTCAATTATTTATAAACCTCGTTAATGTCGCGGTTGAAACTGATAGAATGATCAGTGTCGAAGCTGTTTTTCACAGCAGATCGAGAACTTAAAGTGATGGAAAAATGTTTCATGGACAATGTGCGATAGTTGGCGGAGAAAGTAAGAATGATTAATGACGCGTTTTACGAAGTCACGCACAAGTCAGAAGATATTCGAGCCTTGGAGAGTTAAATTTATTGTCAGTTAGAATTGCATGGGACGGTAGTTTGTTTTTGTGCGTTTTCTGCCACTGATTTATTGTCCGGTGAGACAAAAAGAATTATCCCCAATCTCAAATTATACACACGTATCAAATTGTCCCTTCTGCGGGGGCACTTGAACTTTTATGTAGTACAGTAAAACATTATAATAAAGGGTAAATGGAAGTTTAATTATAGTTTACAAGATCAGTATGGTCGGAAATAAAAAGGGACTTTACGTGTTGAACATAAATCACAGCTTTCGATCGAGGTCCTCGAGCGATAAATTGAACCACAGGAAAAACGATGATAAGTAAATGAAAAAAGATATTAAAGGTAGGAAATTAACTTATCGTTCAGAAAATGTAAAAGCACGTAAAATCATGATCAGGATAATCAAACAAAACTATAGTGCAATATTATATATACACCGGTCTAAAATTAATACAGTCCAGTATAGAAACAACCTTGGCCTCATTAAAGGCTGGTACAAAATCTCGTCTAATTCATCCTACTTCCAGAAGTTCGATTTGAACTTCCATTAAAAGTTAGTTATACGGAAAATATAGAATTCCACGTCTCATCGAAGTCGACTTTCATCGAGTCCATAAAATTCCAGTAGTCAAAAATATTATAGAGTGAATATACGTATAATAGGGTTTGCCTCGACGCACGATATTCCATCAATTTTTTTCTGAAAAGCTCGTAAAACGAGGAAGCAATTTTTTTTTTCTCCGCTTGATTTACGACACGTGTACAAAATAAGCTGACAGAAGATCGAACTATTGATACCCAGAACGCACTGTGACGTCAACCGGTTTCTATCTCGGGTCGGCTATCCACGTGTTTTCTTAGCAACGACACTTCTGGCATTTCTTCGAGCGTTTCCATGTAACAATGGCAGCGATTTGCTGGCATACGCGGCATAGATCTTAAAATGTATAATCTGGAAATTTCACGGCACACTTGAGAGAGAATTGTCTCACGAAAGAAAGAACTTTCACGATATTCGCAGTACGAAAATATGCTTTACTGTGCGAGCTATTGTTAAAGCAAGACTGTCTTCTCGAACATCATTTCTCTGCACTGTAGAAAATTGTATTACTGGAACAGATCGCCGTGCAATATATTATTCCCTCCTTTTTTATTACACTGTCCTGATTGAGTAAAACAAACATACACACATAATTCAGAATATTACTAGAAAATTATTGGAAAATTCTAATTGAATAGAAAATGGGGAACGATGGTCTTCTATTATTAAAGAACCTTTTCTCGATTCTCGCATTCTCCGCAAAAAAAAAATAAGAAAAAAGAAACGCTGGCAAAACAGCGCAACCAGAAAGAATATTCCGAATCCCATGATCTTCAATTACTACGGAAAACTCTCCGGAAATAAATGCTTGGAACTGCATCCAAGATAATGATGCTCGAAACATGTTTCCAATACTTTAACGTCGGCTGAAACGTACTATTCTCCACGCCATCGTGTTGAACAGTTCAACAAGCTTTGCCTAGATTCTCAGGTATGCGGCAGTAACGGTTGCGAAACGTAATCGCGCATTCAGAATATCATTTGGGTGGGAAGAGAAAAGCTGTGGGTGGGCTATAGCGGCGCAGGATCTTATTTTTACCCGGGGCAGAAGAAAGGGCAAGCTCGCATCAGGACATCTTTATCCGCCTCTTTGCATGAATCGATTTTACGGGCCGACGGTTTGAGAATGGGAAAGAGGTCCGAAAATTAACGATCTTCGTCAAAATAATTGATTGTAAACCGTTCCATAAAAATTTCGGAACAGCGACACGATCGGAAATATATATATATGTTTCTCAAATATTTGGTTAGTGCGTTTACACGTCATGGTATGGGATTTACGGTTCGGGCATCGCAAGACATTAATATTGTCGGATAATATATTTCTTTAAGTAGTACATGTCGATAATACTAGTACACATTGATACACTCATTATGATAATTCAAGTGGAAACGATCCGCGGCATAGTGGGTCGGATATTCGCAAGTAGTACAAGTCAATCATATAATACAATGTGCTTGAAATAACGATCAAACACCGCGAACATTTTCAACTGTTGATTAAATTGATTTGGTTGAGTGCATTTAAGCAGATCGATTTCGCCAAAGAGCACAATCACAACAGGATCGTACGTATTAAAGGGGGAAGCTGACATATTTCCCGGTACGTCCAGTAATATTTATCGATCCGTGAAATAATTTCCGCTTCGTGCAGTCAGAAAAATGTGTAAAAAAGAAAGCGGAGGGGTTCGACCTGAACGCAATTAAACGAAATTTGTCCACTGTACGTATTTTCGTCCCCGTAACGAGTCTAACGGCGGCGAATCGCGTATCGACTCTTCCGAGAACGAATAATCCCCGTCACGCGGAAATAAACGCCCTGGAATCGTAACATTTGTCATTCCGGAACACCGGAAACAGACCTCTATTCCGGTGGTCCCCCGATGCAATGAGGGGGCCGGCGACGGGTGTTTAACATTTAAAACGACGGATCGGAGCGAACGAGAATGGAAAGGGAGCGGTAAAAATAATCGGCGATGTTCGTCGATGAACGAGCAGAGATATTTATTCGCCTCTCGTTGCAGCTCCCTCTGTTCCGGATTACCGTAAACACGCGTATCTCGTGCGCGAGCCTTCTCTTCCCGTCCTCGATCCTCGATCCTGGATCCTCCAAGAGCGGCCGTCCGGCCACGAAAATCCCGGCCGAAATATCCCGAAACCCGGCATATTTTGTGGATTTTTCGTCTTTTTTTCGTCGTTCCTGCGCCCACGGATGCCTCCCTCCTTCTTTTTTTTCTTCTTTCTCCCTTTTGTCGTGGAACACGAGCGAGGAACGGAATATTCTTCGAATCTCGTATCGTTGCACGGTAATCTCCCGTGGAGCGGCGCTTCCATTAAGGATTACGCGACTCGGCCGCGATATTGAAACGGGGAAGTGGCGATTTAAATGAGCAAACGCCGGGGACGAGTAATGGCCGAGATGTGTCACTGATCGATGGAGAATTGTTCCATTGCTCGAGGAACGATTGGTGCAGGCGAGCGTGTCGGTCGATTACAGGGTTGTATCTTTCCTCTCCCTACTTCTAATATTGCAGTATGTATGAAATTTAGCAAAAATCTGCTATAAATTTCTTTGTCTTTTCTCTTTTACTACCAGACATGTTGAAGCTAGTAAATTTAAGCTGCATTCTTATAACCGGTGTCGTAAAATGCAATTTCCTAAATTACGTTTTAATGGAACATAAAACTTCTCTTGTTCGTTAGGCATGATAACAGGCAATGTTCCCGTTTCACGGCAAAATAACTCCACTATATTAATTTACGTGATTTATGACGGGCTCGTATATACGTTTCGTACATTCTGGTATAAAAGTTACATAGGTCAGGTGGATTATTCTATTCCCGTCTCCTTCCTTCTCAACGTAGAAATTTCGACTGGTTGATAGCTAAATTATTCATATCATAATTTCGCTTAGAATATATATCAGTAGCTCTGTTCCCCGATGTGTATGTACATTTTCAACGTTTCAAATTTCCACGAATATTCCATTGCAAAGTTGATATTTATTCGTCAAATTTATTCGATCTGAATTATAAACCGCTGGTATTTTCTACAAATAGTATTTTCTACACAACATTCTTCTAAAAACAAAACTGGCAGCTGTACAAGACATTCATAATATGTAATTAAAATGATCAGGTGGGTCTGATTTTGTCCGATTTTGTTCATCCAAAATCTGTGAATACCAATGGACAGTTCATTCTAAGCCTCGCTGAAAAAATAAATGAATAATATCATTTAGAGGAGTACGAAAGGTGCACGGATTTATGCAGCAACTGAGTGTAGATAGAGGACGACTATCTACCTAGTGGAAGATAGACGTCCACTTTCTGACATTTACAGTGATAACGCGAACCGTAATAGCACGGCTCAAGTAATAGCTTTTCTCGACTTCCATTAAACACCGTGGATAAAGCGTGAGCGTGTGTACGAGACACGGTTTATCTAATTATAAGGCCGCCCGGGTTTAACCCTTTCGCCGTACCCTTTCAACAGGCGACATTCGTTTCTCCACAAATTTTATCTCTGCTTTGTCCCTTTCATTTGAAGCTCCTCCGACGGGCGTCGGTGATAAATTTTCTTAATACAAGTGCTATTTGTTTCTCACGAAGTATAACAATGACAGATATTTATTTTACCAAGTATTCACGTCACTTTATCAACAAAATTTTCTAAATCTCATTCTACCTAACCGTTCTAATTGCGCGGACAATATCGAATTAGAAGAACTAGATTACGAAAAGTTTACCCAATCGTCGCTTGCTATAAAAAGGGCTGCGGAATTGGTCATGAAAATACTACAAACGATAACGTAAAAATACACGCATCACCATCTTCGACAAGTATCGACTCTTCAATTGATTACAAAATGAAAAGTAATAATCCTGCAACGATCGATCGTTCTCCCCTCGATCATAAAAAAAATCCCCAAAATTCATCGCACGTAGTTCGCCGACAAATGGACCGCCCACTACGTCTCCCATGCAATCGTGCGTCAATAATTTACTATAAAAATGTCGTAAAAAAATATGCCGTTCGCCGTTAACGATATCGGCCACGAATTCCAGAATCGCCGACGACGACTGGCTCGGTTGTTGCTCGCGCGCGTGTGCGCCAATCGAATGCCTTCGAATAATAATTACGGTGCTCGCGGGTCAACAAGGCCACTTGGATAATAATCCAACCCCTCTCAGCCTCGTTTCGATGCTCGAGAGGAGATCCTGATAGACGCACTTCGATACTCGATATTCCGTTCCCTCTAACCCTTCTGGCGGTCCGGAAATTCTGTTCGCCTGTTTGCTTATTCCAAAACGGACTGCCGTATATTGGAGCGTTCGCTTCGCGTCGAAATAACCCCCTAAACCTGTGTACATATCGCGACAATGATTACGAAAGTGGTGTGCAACTTTTGCGTTTGTTGATTTCAGCATGTTCAGCATTTTGTAATTAAACAGGAACTGAACTCTCGTTGAACTTCACTTGAAGTTTCGATTTTTCTGTATCGATCTGTATTATTCGAATGTGTTACAAATGCGAAAGACGAAGCACGAAACGAGTGATAGTATCATTTTTTTCGTTCACATTTTCGCCATAGACCACGATAAAGAAGTCTTCAAATGGATCACAAAAACAGATATTGACTGGTTGTTTCGGTGAAATTTTGGTATTTTTATTTATTTCAATTTTTTACTGTTTCAATCACTTTGGTTATTTGCATTTGTAATTGACGTGCCTCGCGTGCCGAATTCGCCTCTGTCCCCTTGTTTTTTCTTTATTTTTACCAAAAAGTTTCCAGAGTTCAGTAAATATCGTTCTCTATTTCGATTGAAACGCTGAATATTTAGTCGCCGTGTCGCGTAGATTCAACGAATAATCATGACAATCATAATAATAATAATAATCATCACAGCAATCGCGAGAGAAAATTATCTGAGCAAGTACAAAAACGTGCGGGACCGGAACAATTCCAAACCGAATAGTCGATTCTGTTTTCCACGTCTTGGTGCATCATCGCCTTCCTTCGCAGACAGTCAATACGAAATTGTATTTCATTCCGTTCGCGATAAAGCTTCAAAGCGTCCCGTCAGCGGGCGTTACGTGCACGTACGCGCAGCGAACACGCGTTACAACGAATCATTCTGCACGGCTTTCGTTGGTTCGGATAACACCGGCGGGCGCAGCTTTTGTCGCCAGAGAAAATAAAATAAGGGGCAAAAAAGTGACGCGTTCGCCTCTTTGACATCGGCCTCGGCGGTGTTTGCAGTTTTCATTAACGCAGCGCGTGCATTCGAGGGGGTTGACGGGGGACTGGGTCGGGGGTGCAAATACCCTCGTTCGCGTTCCCTGTTTTCTGTAATAATTCGGGCGAATCGCGCGGCTGCCAATATCGCGCGGCTCGGCAATTTTTCAACGAAATTACGAATTCCAAGTGGCGCGTCGATCTCGAACAACGGCCCTCTATTGGATCTTCTCCGTTCCTTGTACGCGTTTTTTTCCCCCGCTCATCTTACCAGCGGAAAAATATCGCGTATATTTGCGACGCTCGTGTCGATTGAGGGAAACTGGTGAATGAAAGCCTCGTAAATGAAGTGTTTATTTGCGGAGATTTTAAGCCGGATTGCAATGAGAAAAGTCGGATATAATTGATTGTAATTGTTACGCGAATAAAGTACACTTATTAAATTCTATATTTAACATCGTTGCGTAATGAGTATCGACGCACTTGGCCCGAAGCGTTGATCTATCGATGAAATGAACAGTTGTACGGTTTCGTGGTTTATAACGTGAAAATGAAACGGCGAACGTTATTTCTGTCCCCATTATTGGAAACAAATATACACGCGCAGCTATTATCGAGGACAATATTGGAATACTAACAACGAGGGCAGTGTATGATTTATCGCGCCCAATTTTTTCGTATTAAGCCCATAAGACACGAGTTGCTCGCCGTTTCTCGACCCGTCGATATTCATTACCGAACCGTGCAATCAATTGTACGGATACGCGCACCTTAAAGCAAACAGAAGTTTTAGTTCGTCGATTCTACCGCGCTATACAATCGGTCTGTCTGTATTTTGAAAACGATCGATACTTGCGTCGAGTTATTTGTTAATTTAACAGAGAGGCCGCAGCTAAGATCAACTTTGTTTGATTAGCAACATTGAAGTGAATCGCAAACATTCGCAAACCGATCGGCGGCTGTTCGTTTGTAACTTTGGTCGTATATTTGCGCGTGCAAATGCGTTTGAAGGAGTTATCGGGGGTCGAACCGATTTGGGGCGAGGTAATGCAAATCAAATAATGAATAAAACAGGTGATACGGATGACAAGGTTTTCGAATTAATCGATCAATTAATTGAAATGTCGCGGCGAAGGTATTTCTCGAATTACTCTAAATGTTCTGCCGGATTAAAAGGAAGCCGCGCGTATGTATAAATAGTGCTCGATTCATCTTTCGGGGAACATTAACCGGAATGTGTTCCGCAGAGTACACGTAGGATAGATGTGAAAAGTTAATTTCGTCTACCTTCGGTTCGCACGGGGCTCTTGGTCGCCTTCAATTTCAATTTATCGAAGACACAATACGTTGCATGTCGGACAGCGAACCGACGAGCGAGCGAGGAAAATTAATCTCGACATTCGTTGTTTGCACGATACTTACCGCAATTTTTTATTTCAATTTGTCAAGCACCGCGGCGCAGCAGAAGCTGAACAAAGAGAATAATAACTGCGACAGATGACAAAATTCAGTACGTTCCGACGTATGTCAAGAACGGGAATTTCATCCAATCAATGGAAAGTTAATTCGAGCATCTCTGGTGTACGCGTGGACAATATTTTCCAATTTGCTGTTTCATTTAACATCCAACCGAGGTGATGCCACTCAAATGAATTAATACCATCGCGATCCCTTATTTAATCCAATCGTCATATTCAATTCGCCCAAATGAAACAACTAAACTGAAGGAAACAGCTAAGATTAAGAAAAGCACCGTGCAGAAATGATAAAGAAGTGGAGATCATAAATAAAATTTGATGCATGTATAATATAAAGCGCTGCTCCATTAGAACACGTGCGCGTCTCAAGAAAAACTTTCAACGTAAACTTTTAATCCCCTCTCGAGCATTAAGAACGCCACATTTTAAAGAATGTCCAATATCTCTCAGGGAAGTATTATCTTCATCGAACTACTCCGCCCCTGACAAAAAGAAATAACGAACAACCTTATTTATTAAAAGACACTTTTGGAGCAACAAATGATTACATAAAAGAAGAACTGTTGTTCAAATGAATGTCGCGTTTGTTCACAGTAAGAAACGATATCGGAAAAACGACTTTATAAGAAAACGCGACTCCGGTTAACTACGAAAGAACATTGAAAACTGATTGGAATGATTCGCGTCGGCGTCTTAAACGGCGATTAAAATTCTCGACCAGGGTCTTCGGCTTCCGTCGTGCATCGTGGATCGATATTCGCAGGCCGCCTCGTTACCGGAAAAATCCCTCGGGCATGGTTAATCGGTTGATTGACCGGAGTGCAATCGAATTAGAGCCGACAAGCAGAGCACGGTATCGATTTCCCTTCGTTTTCAAAATCAATGACGCGACCTTCCGCCCGCGACTCCGAACGATTAATCGATTTTCATCCGCCGCTGACTTTTTTCAACGTTCGCCCTTTCCGCTTCGCGATTTCATTTTCTCCGGCCGTTTCATTCCGCCCCGTTTGATATTTACTTTGACATCGACGTTGTCTCGTATTAGCGGGTAATTTCGTTTATCCCGCTGTTGCTGGAAGCTAGGATCTACTGAACGTTAGATATGCTTTGTATGTTCGGCTTGGACGGAACGAAGTCGAGAGACGAGAATTTTTTAGAATCGTTGGCGGGTTGAAATAGTGAAAAAAGAGGGCCGGGTTTAATGGAATAAATCGATTCGATTAATCGCGCGGATATCGGTGAAGATTATTCCCAGTTTCCAATTTAGATTAGACGAGGGTGGAATTTTTTTTTAAATATTATTATATCGAATAAAATATCTATTACAAAGAATTGTTATTGATGCGTTATTAGACGCACGGTAGACGGAAAATGAGAATAAAATCGAAATTCCGTTCATCGAATTTCGTATAATAATTATTGCAATAGCTTCCTAATTGTTTCGGATATTGGTGGAAATTTCGAATAGGAATTGACCAATTCCGTCATAGTGACGGGTCGAAGTGACCGTTTCGGCGTAATCATACAGGTGTTAGAATCGCCAAGTCGAAATTAGTATCAACGAGTCGCAATTAGAATCAACTTTGCGACCCGGCATCATGAATATTCAATAGACTTTTGCCGTGACGTTATTCGCTGAACTATTCACGGCGAGGCAAAATCCCGCATTTCGACGGCCGATCTCGAGGATCTCAATTATTCGTAGACGCGAAACCCAACAATTTCAAGTATTTGCACGCCCCTCGGGAACGACACGACCCAATTATAAATCAGCCAAGCGTCGAGGCCGACTTGTTTCAGTATTTGTTTCGGTACTTCGGCGCATCGTAATTGTCTGTCGACTGTGCCCGCGGAATTGAGCTTAATCGCTCGGCAATCTGGCGGCAATCAGAAACATTCGACGAACGTTTAGCGTTCGATGATTAGGCAATATAGTATCCAATATTTCTCAACGATCTGCGAAGAACAGTCCCTTTCTTTGCAGTGATGTTCGCAAGTATCGTCTACTTCAATCACGGACCTATCAGTCCATCGAATTGAAACAGTTTAATAAATTGTTCAATGCAGCAGCCAATAAAAACGACGAAATAAACAGAGAGGCGCGCCACATCAACGTTTCTCGACGCGAAGTAGAAAAAGAGTCGTCGTCTGGCGTTTGAAAAATGCCGCCTACCTATTCTCGCGACGCCCCTCCGCGAGAGCAAGAAGTCTAACGGCAGCAAAACTCCCCGAAGGAGGTCCAATAAAACGCGACAAAAATTCCCAGTGGACTAACCCCAATAAAAATCTCCAGCCATCATGGAGGGGAACCTCCGAGAGGGTGAACGTTGCCTACCCATAGCGGACGTCCCTCCGTGCTCCAACCGTCTCGCGAAAGAACAAAAATAAAAGGAACGAAAGAAAATAACGAAAACGGCCCGTTCGCGACGAAATGTTCGACGCGGGGAACGAAAGGTCGCGATAAATCCAGCGGCGAAGTTCTGCGAGCGAAGTTGCCGGGCGTCCCGACGAGCGGCGTCCCTTCAACCTTTTGACACCGGCCAATACGAGACTCTGTCTGGCGAAATGAGAAAGGGGAAAAGAAAGGTGGGAAATTACATACGTGGCGTCGCGTACAGGAGTTATGGAGTTTCGCCCCTGTTGCGCGGCCACCGACGATAATTGGGCAAGTTGCTCGCGGGAAACGTTCACCCTACCGAGTGTCGGCGACGTTTCGAGATGGCTTTGATAAATTCGGAACCGGTATGTCACGTGTAATTGCGCTGGTGTAATTAGTCCGCTTCTGCACGATGAGTCCTGCGTTTGGGTATCGTTGATGTGATTTTCGGAATTCATTATTGTTCTTCGTTGCCGTGGGAAATTAATTTTGTCGTACTGTATTCCGTTTCATATCCTTCCTCTTCTTTGTCTTTTTTTCGAAAGGGTTTAATAGCTCTGCGAGCGACCGGATACTTGGCTTAATTGATTTCGATAAAGTAGCACAAATCATGAATTTATTACGATAAACGTAATCTCGTTTTCGTTAAATGTGGTATTCGTTGTTCAAATTCGTTTGACGTGTTCTCGGCAATTCGAAACTGTAGATGCGCAGTATAGTTTACGTTCACTGTAATTAATATCTGAAGGCAGGCTTGAGTATATCCGATTACAAGTAACTGGAAAGTTATGTTCCATTCAAATTAAATGAAAGTTTGAATGCTATTGTTTCCAGTTGCGAAGCTTCGACTACGACCGACTGTATCTATCTGGAAGTTCGCTCGCTTCTAATTCTGTCTACTTGGAAGTTTTACTGCCTACAATTCTACTAAAATTCCCGTTTCGCGGATTCCCATTCGAACTGGCTGAAAGTTTGATCCATTACAATTTCGGTGTCCTAGTCGAATTTGACTCGGTTCAACATTGAGTACAAGGTAGAAGTTCTTCCAGGACTGGACCACCTCGGTACGACAATTTTTGCATCTCATTGGAATAAAAATAAGAAGCACCGCAGTCTCTCTTTAGAAATAACAATTGCAATTAGTGATATTAACAAATTCCAATGCTTATTCCATGTCAATATCATTTTTACATCCCTTAAGGGGCAATTACGATATTCCTTATAACGCGAGAATTAATTAACACGGATAAAAGGACAGCGACGCGAGATCAACGAGATCGAAAGTAGTTGCACACTTTTTCTGCAATAGAAAAAAGTTGAACTTTGAAAGAAAAAATTGCGCTACGTCGATCGCATAATCGTCGTCGTACGTTGCACAAAGTGGCAATATTGGTAGCATAAAGGATTCAATGCAATTAAGGCACATCAACTATTCTACTGCCTTACTGCGCATTTAACTATCCTAATTAACCCTGGAAATTAAATTGCACGTGGCTCGTATGCGGCTTGCAGAGGCGTAAATGTAGGACGCGTCGTAACGTAACAAGTATTTTCATTTATGCGTTTTACCTCGCAGCCTCGTGGAACACATAAATATTATAGAATTACAGAAATTAAATCACTCGCTCCTACGTAGACGAATATGGCTTCGTAAAGGGGAATATTTCATGAACGCGTTCTTAAGAAATAGTTGCGCCAGAGGTATAGATACAGAGTTGTCAAAGGTATAAGGGTGCAATATTAATAAACATGAACTTATAAAGCAACTGCATGTTTTTTTAAAGACAATTTTAGCATCGTTTTAAGATAACTACGTGCATTTAGAAAAATCGTAGTGATAATAGTGTAAAGTGTGTCACGCGAAATTACTATTTTGCGTTGTATATTAACATGATAATTTTTTAGAAATACTTGTGAATTTAGATATATATATACACATATCTTCGTATGAAAAATTTGTAGATAACATTTAAATTGGTAAAAGTTATTGATCGTAAACTTTGAAAAATTATCCGTCAGCTTGGAAAAATCAAATTATACCGAGGCGTTGCTTAAAAAGCCTTTCTTCAATATTTTTTAATAATGGAAAATCCAGCAGAAATTATTGACCAAATGTTTCGTTACCTTCAGAAATCTACCAGAAAGATATTTACGAAGCAACGGATGACTATAATAGTTAAAAGGACGAGCAACAATGTACGTTGCAAATTCTAAATGATAATGAAAATTACCTGCCGCGTAAACAGTTATCTAATAAGAAAAAAATCCCGGCACAGTTATTTATTGAGCAGTTACCATTCGATGGTACTAAGCCCACGCCAAGTTCTACAGAGATTATCGAGCTGGTATAACATTAGTGGCAGGGCTCTCTGGTGCCTTTAACCCTTAATTGATCTGTACCGAATTAAATTAGACGAATATGACGAGGTCGGGGGTAAAGGTTGCGTCCACGACCCGGTTCCAGTCCCCGAAAGGGTTGCGCGATAATCGAGAAACTTGGTATCAATATTCTCTGTCGGATATCTGTACTTGTCAGATCCGGGAGCTATATTTAACCGAGTTCCAAATATGTACACACTTAAATCGATATAAGATCTGAATAATGCATTTAATATCCTATTGCGAACATTCTTTTTTCGCCTCCGTCTATTTCTACCCTTGCTTTTTCATTTGATACTATTAGTTCATCGAACCGATTCCGGTTAACGATAATTGTTTTCTGACGAATAATTGTTTTCAAGTTTTGCTTTCGATTCAACAAGTAAGATAAAGGGATATAAAATATCGCTGAAGTTGACCATTTCTTAAATACAAAATTTACTCCCATTCGATGCTACAGGTAATTACTGACGTCGATATCCATAGCGATGACAAAATTACCAAAGTTGTTGGCGCGGTCGTTAATGCATAAAAAGTATATGAAAATTTTATTTAATTCACTATAAAACATCTCCGTCAGTACACCTTCATTCCAATTATTAATAAAATAACTAAAAATACTAACACAATTCATTCTTTCGGAATTACTACTCTCACTGTGTCTGTGCAATTGCAGTTATATCAATTCCTACGGGAAGTGGTCCCAAGCCAATACATTCATCGTTCGCTTTATTGCAAATATTTCTCCCGTTTCTCTTGTCTAATATTACCCTGGTGCAACTATATTCACATGAAAATCGTTGTTACCTGTATAATTCACACATTTCGCGCCGACCGCCCTCCGGAATACATAGAACGCTCTCCGGAATAAAGCGGTCTCAAGGATCGATTAAGCCTGCCTCAGAAATTCGTCAAATTCTCGACGCTCCCGCGGAACCTTTTTCAACCGAAGAAAAAATATTCCCCTCGTTTCATCGCTCCTCTATTTTCACACTTCGCTGTGGACGCATCGCCAGCATATCTCGAAAAAGTCATTGAAACGTCGAACCATCCGTTCGCCCAGTGATTCGTGTCGCCAACGGATTCTCGTCGATGAGAACACAGCCGGAGAACCAGTAGAGATTCTAGCGAAAGTTGCAATCCTCAGCGTCGGCCTCAAAGCAACGGGATTTATATCATATTCGCCTCGATTCCATACCCGAAGCGATCCTAACAAGAATTCCTGATCGAATTTCATAAAGCTCGCTCAAAAGGCGTGCATATTTGAAACCGATCGGCCAGCGAGCGCAGACGACTGTCTGAGATGCTTCAGAAACGTACGGGGGATCCCTTTGACAGATACACGGATCTGTACTTCGCCAATCGTGCAACTCGACAGCCTGTATTCACCGAGAAATATGAAAATATTGTTCGATTTTACTCGCGCTCTGATCGAGACGAGAGCTACATTACTTTCGTCGTTTATTTTTAAGCATTTAAGTCCCGGAAGTATATGAAATGATCGATTCGTGGCGAGGCACGTTTCCATCGGGAACGTTCGATATTCTGCATTATAATTTTCGCGAAGTTCGAGTATTTGTAATATCGATTTGTAGAAACGTAATTAACTGCGATATTAAGTACGAAACGGATACATTATTGGCCGTTGTTTCTAATTACGCCGCATACTTTGTTCAATTTTATGCGAGTCCGTATTCGGATTGCGAGAGGGCAGGTATCGCGAAATCCTCGAATCAGGGAGGCGAATAGGGGAAAAAAGGGAACCGCACGGTGTACGAAAACAGACAAAGGGAATATCGCTGGACGATAATCGGGGTTCCCTAATAATTCTCGAGAACGCGTGTTCGCGAATGGAAAAATTCCCAATGCACTCGTTTCCCCGTGAAAATATTAGAAATATACATATATGTATTTGTGCCGGGGAGCATTCGAAATCGCTGCTGTCGGAAATCCAACTCTCCTGCGATAACAAAAAAATACCACGAAGCAGTAGGCAAGAGGGGAAAAAATTCGTCGAGCTGTAAAATTTTATCTAAAATACATCATACGGGAACTGCGAAAAATTCGGAAGACAGATAAAGCGGAGAAAAGTTTGGTAAAAATTTCGCGTTCTGAAACAGAACGGACATGTGCGGTTTTTGACATTTCTTTTCCCCTTTCCCTTTCCGCTTTAACTGGCCGGTTTGACGTCACGCGTAATAAACCAACGAGTTAGCAGGGCTGAGAATGTACGTTAAAAACTACGCCTAGAAAAATCCATATGGATGTCGAAGCGATCTATAAGGTTACATTTCGTTCCTCCTCGATTCCTTCACCCTCCTTGGGTATAATTCTCCTTCGTTTACCTGTCCTCCGTTTACACACCACCCTCGTTCTTTGAGCAACGACTGATCTAAACGAAGGCAGACCCGTTTCCCTAGTCACACCTTTTTGCCTATTCTTCGGTTTATGCAAACGTTCTCCCTATCTTTCTAAAGGGATTTGTTCCATCTCGTTCCTCCGTATTCTTCAGTCTATTGGCACATATTTCTTTCGCAGGCCAATTCTTTATATGTATGTTTTTCTTTACGGATTCGATGCTGAAACATTGTTGCAATGCCTTTGCATTTGATACTCGACGAACTTTAACACAATGTATCCCCTCATATTTGATACCATTGTAACCGTTAGAATTTAGTCTCGGAAAATCGGCGTCTTCTGTTAATAAAGAATGTAACGTTTTATGGACAAAAGTTTTCCAAATAGTGATTCAGTAAAGGAATACTATAACGATGCACCACATTGAAACATATTGGCTATTTGATTGCTGCCCACAAACACGTTCCCTTGCTCACCGTCCAAATAGTGACTGCACAAGTATCTTGAACTTGGCTATTCCATCAGAGTTTACTTAACACTTCCAATACGAGCGATTTAAAGTGGCGGCAACCAAAACAGGTTTGGGAACGGTATTGGCATCGCTCCACTCACGGAGATCCTTTTAAAAAAGAACAGCTTAGAGTACAGACTGTCGCGAATGTGTCACGAGTGTCGCGTATACACTGCGATACCTTTTACGGTACAATCTCAAGGGTACAAAATGAATCCACGATAATAATATAAACAAAATAATTCTGAGGGGGCTATTAAAAAAAAATAAAGAAGAGTACATTGCAAAAATTTAAGATTTGATCGAATGTATTCCATATTTAAATATATTTTAAAAAGAACACCCAATATATATTTATCCCATTTCCATTCGTTGGAACACACACCCGTTCTCTTTCCATTTCCCTTGCAACTCGTTTTCAGTACATAGTTGCTCGCATTTATTTCTGTCTTCTGTCACACCAGACCCTAAGACGTCGTCCGACTTTGCACCCTCCACCCCGACTGTACCGTTCCACTTCCCGCACCGTCATTACACCCTTCTCAGATGTGTACAACCATTTTTTTTTCTCCACCCCGTCGCGTTGTTATTATTCCACCAGCGATTCAGCAATACTTCTTTCCTCGTCGAACCGTCCTGCCCTCCGCGATTCGTGTGTCTCCGTCCCCCCTTATTTACGCCAGACCCACGTCAACCCTCCGACCCCGTCGTTCATTACCTCTCACCCAGCGTCCCTCTTTCTCCCGCCGATCGATCTGTCTCCGTCTCTTCACCCTGTCTTACCACCCACAATCTTTCCTCCCCCACCCACCCACACTCTTTTCAACCCCCCCGAAAAAATTCTACCATTCCTTGTCGCTCCCCCTCTCGCTCTCCGACTACCTCGAAAACCCCATCGTTCCTCAACAACCGTCCCTCTCTCTCTCCGTCGTTCACTTTTACTCTCAGCTTTCACCTTCGCCCCTCGATGGTTTCTTTCTCGCGCAAATTGTTCAGGCCCCTCGCCTCACCGTTCACCCTTCACACACTCGATATGATCTCTACGGATAAGCCCGCGGTATCATATCTTACCTATCTCACTTCCCCCATCTCATTTTCTCACCGACCAAACCTTCGGAGCCTACAGCCTGCAACAGACTTTCAATTGCTATAAAACCACCCCCATCTCTCTCCCTCTATCTCTTCTAGTCTTTCTTCTCCTTCTCTATAGTTCCCCCTCTTCCTTTCTTTCCCTTTCTCTCTCTCTCTATCTCTGCCACACTCTCTGCATCCCTCTGCCTCCCTTTCTCCCTCTCGCTCCCTCTATTTCTCTTCCTTTTTCCCTCTACCCCTTGTCACTTTCTCAATCTCTCCGTCCCTCTATGTCTGTCACTTTCTACGACTATCCCCCTCTCGCTTCATCTTCCTCTCCAGAACAACCCTTCGCTACACACCGCTGGGCGTTACGACCCGATCCACCCCCCTCTATATCCACGCACCGACCACCACCACCCCCTCCCCCTGCCGAGCTCGCTCGATCCTGCGTGCATTCCCCTCGATCCCTTCCATCGCGGCGCCGGTACGCGCGGTTTCCTCTGTCGTCGTCAGCCGTGGCAACCGATCCGCGCAGGCCGCCGTCGTTAGACGAGCGGCAACATTCTGGCGGACGCCGGGGTCGGTTCAGTTGGCGTTCCAGCCGCGCACGAAGCCGGCCATACACCAGCGGGGACAGGAGGGTACGATACGATCAGGAGAGTCTAAGGCGAGTTCGAGCATCGGGGAATTCGGATGTTGCAAGGGGTGCGCGTCCAGCGTCGATTCGGAAGGGCGAGATTTCGTGACGTGGCCCGGCGGGAAGAAGAAACTGGCCGAGGGTGGTATCCTGGATATCGGAGGGACTAGCCTGCTGGTTGTGCAGACCGGACGGGACGAGGGAGAGAGAAGCATTGTTGTTTGGAGACGCCGAGGTGTGTAGGATTTGTAGCAGTGTTGTGCATGGGGGTCGCAGGGGTCGCGTAGGGTCTCGCGGGCCTGGCACGGTTGGCCAGGAGGTTGAGGGTGTTGTTAGTTGAGAAATTGATGGATTTATTTGCGCCCGCGGAGGAGGCACGATTAGGTATATCGATATTTTGAGTTTCGCGATTGTTCTGCTGCCGGACGAGCCCCGCGGTTTGTTGTGGAATTTGTTTTCGGCGTTAGGTTCGGGTCGCAAGTGCGGAGGATGTGTTTTGTGCGCTGTGGTAAATACAATTTGTTACTTTTCTTTTTGCTGGAACGTTGAACGTCTCGCTGTGGGAGACAGAGCTTTTACAGTACTCTGATAATGGTATAAGGAAATCATCTGTATATTGTATTCGTGTATTTTTAAATTCATTTATTTAGTTATTATTATTTATGCGATTTTATTTTTGCAATTTGATCGTTTGGATGCTATACGAATTGCTAGTATTTCAAGAATAATTGTATTCTCAGGGTTTGAATAATTAATTCATTTTCATTTAATGTCCATGGTACTTTTGATATCTTTGCAACCCAGATATTTCTCATAATTATATAGCTTATATTGAATCGCACTATTTATTTACCGGGGGTCTGGATACGTGTGTACATAGACGCTCGTCCTGAAAACCAGGACCTCAGTCTGTTAATTATATATGTTAATGTGTAACACGAAATCCGAATATGAATAAATGAATGGCTTTTGGAATGGAAGTAGTGTGTATGGAAGCATGCTTAACTATGGATGGCGGGTGTGGTGATAAATTAGCGTGTGCTTGTGCTGTTTCAGCCAATGTATTTATATGGATTGGTTTTACGTGTGGTTGGTCATTGGTGCTTGTTCAGAGTACATAGATGGACGATGTGTTGTTATGTTTGTGTATTTTTAGTATATTGCTTGAGAATAAATATATATTCTTGTTATTTTAACGCATAAACGTCGGTGAAGCTTTTCGAAATTCTTTCGTCGCTATTGTTGAAAGATATTTCCACATAATAATTAAGAGAAGTATTATGACAATGAATTTGACGATCGTTTTTTTAATGTGTCACGCGCCAGTCTTAATGTACATGAAAATAGGGAGGATTGTTTTAAAATTCTGTTTGTAGAAATTTGCATTTTATATTAAATTCTGGGAGGGGAAACAAAATTTTTAAATCAACCTTGAATAGTAGAATTTTTGGAAGGAAGAAAAATCGTTGTATTTTCTTTATGAGTTACACGAAATTATTCGTTGAACGAAGTGAGAGTAAAACGCGCTTCTATTGATTGGAAACATTGAAAACATCCCTCAGGTTAATTATGAATTATGATAGGTAAGTGAGCTTCTGGAAAGTTTCATAGTCTGCGACGTTCTGATGCTTTGTATCTGTCCCTTTTATTGTTAAATTTGTTAGAGGCCATTGAAACGACGGGAAGACAATTTGTATGCATTAAACGTTAAAGGAACATCGAGCACAGTTTTCCTTGATGAAGAGTAATTGAACTTGAGAGACAATTTTTAATTGTTTCTTCTGCTTTAAGATCCTTCTCTTTTGTTTATTATTTTTTCATGGAAGGCGAGGATGGACAAAAATTAGGCTAGATACAATTACCTATAAATTATCGCCAAACAGCGATCTCCAATTTTTCATTTGACCCTCTTCTCGTTTTTATGAACGCTCGTCGTTGGTACCTGACACAGAACAAATTCATTCACCGACTGAACAAGCAATAAATTTTCGCCGGCGCGGCGGTTTCATTAAACGGCACATCTGAGATTTTCCGTTCAACGGTGGTAGAGCGTATAATAGTCGTTGGTACAATCGAAGTAAAACGAAAAAGAAATGAAGTGAGAACGAGACTGAATTTATTTGGCAAAGAGAAATAGATTTTTTTGGTACCAATATAGAAATAAAACTCTTCGTAGCGCCAGTTCGTCGAAGGGAAAATATTTAAATTTGTTTCCAAATCTTCACGAAAGAACTATAAAGGTCTACGTCGATTTACAATGATTATTGACAACCAATTCATCGTTATTTATTATACGATTATACACATGAATTTTTTTAATACCATAAACAGACAAAAAATATTCTCGACTTGTCATAGACGTAAAAATAACATGTTCATTCGTCAAAAAGAAGACGTAACAACAGCATTCGTTTGGAAATTTCCCAAGCAATCATACAGTTCGTCGAATACTCCTTGTTACATTCGCCTGACCAGTGCCCGGTCTAAGCTACTTTGCCCTCTATGCCCGGCGCCTGACAAATGATGGACCCATTCTACTCGGCTCTATTATTCCAGTCGAATACCAAACACGCACGTTTGATGGTAACTTTTCCTAAATCTTCGAATCGTCTTTCGCAAAATTCCGTCGGTTATTTGTACTCACAAAGTGAGCCAAAAATATTGAGAAAGATCAAAATCTGAATGTATATATGGAAGCTTCGAAGGATTGGAAATTGAAAATGCGTGAATAGATATTGGTGAAATCGATGCGGCCGACAGTTGTGCGTCGCTCGAGGGGATCGAATGAAAAATTGGAATCAGAAACAGTTTGTTTCCCAACGTTTACTCCACTGTAGAAATGAAACGGGGCCGCACGTTTGAATCGTAGATCGGCGAGGAAATTTTTACTCTTGACGATACGACGGTACGCAATGTATGTAGTAACATATAAAACGTCCAAGAACAAGTTCCATCTTTCTGTACGAATATTTTGGACAGCATCTAAGTGGGCTCGCGTTAAATATGAATCGGGAAACGTTTGCGGCACACCTGATTGATAACTACAAACACATCCCTCGGTCTACCTACCGGCATAGGAAAGCAAACAGCACGCTTTCACGAACAGTCGCCCACGCAGCGCTGTAACGGAAGAGCTGTAACGTCGAATGATTAATCGGGTCTAATCGCATTTCCACCGGATTTCCATCCCGACGAGCGAGCACTCGTCTGCCATCGAAACGATACGCCTGAAATTTCGCGGCGGCCAGCACTATTTATACAGCAAGAGGTCGGAGTGCGCAGATGAATAGGGGAATACATATATCGTCCATGCGATGGTAAAAAAATACTTCTGCTCCCATTTCCACTGTGAGCTCCCCCCTTTCATTGTGTACGAGGAACGAGAAATGATTATAGAATTATTAACAAACTGTTTGAACCCCAATCATTTCTTCTATCGTTGTCGCAGAGAAGCTAGCGAACAAGTGGATTGTACGAATATAAATAGTAATTTCAGTCCGGTCAGTTCAATTATTCTGTTACAATTTCTTAGATAGTTTCGTTGGTACCCTTTATTATTCTATTCGTGTAAAACAAATACTGTTCCATCGCAATTACGAGTTATCGATGTAAAACTATTAATATTACCAATCACGTAATTCTTTTTCTCTCTATTTTCTTTATATAAGGGACCAATCGGTGTTTGGTCCGCTGTAGATACAATTTTCTTAATCGCCACTTTCAAGAGAGAATCCACGACGCGATAAACATCGTAATCGCATTAAGCCGTGCGTGTGCAAGGAAAAAAGTGCATTTTACTAAAGAAGCAGCTGTTCCAAATTTTCGACCAGCAGCGTACATATTTCGGGTGGCTTTAATTACTCGCAAAATGCCCTCATTACGGGGATCTCTGGAATCTAGTTCAATGGTTTTTGGCTCTGTGGAGCTCTAACAGACGGGTGGCGAATAAAACTCTTGCGCGGACATAGAAAACGCGTGGTAGCCAAAGGGCGTGGCCGGGGTGGTGCAGTGATTTTTGGAAAACGCGTCAGATAATTCTATATCGTGCACTCGTGCGTGGCCAGGACAATTGATTCGTCGTGCTAATGCAGCCTGGGGACGTGTTCGAACGTGTACAACCCTGTGCCAGAGTGAATTACATCGCCCACTGGTATGGTATGGTGAATAAATGTACACCGAGTGATACGAAAAACTGTATCACAAATGGAGATATTGAGAGTTAATGTAGTGTAACTTGATATCGTTGCGCAGAAACCGAAATTGCATGGCTGATTAATGCAGATGGTTGCCATAGTTACGAACTTGAAATGCAGAAACATCTCTCCGTAAGAAGGGTATAAGAAGATGTGTATTCCGGGGCAGTAGTTTTGGAATAAAAAATTCATATCGCGTTCGAAATAGTCCTCCGAATCGCAAATTTTGTATCCTTCACAAATTCGTGCGTTGTGACGTGCTTCTTCGTCGCGTACGTGGACGAAAGAGGGTGAATGGTTTGGTAAAATTCGTGGCACGTCGCGTTTCCAAATCGTTTGGATAAAGGTGCTCGGGCCGAAATAGCTTACGGCCAAGTAAACCGGCCGCATTATTAAAACACCATTGACGAAATCGCCGATATATCGCGTGTTTGGACGAAACAACAAGCTTTCGATCGAAACTGGACCACAGGAAACACGCTGGCCTGCTATGAATTCATTTTTCCCAACAAACTTCCATTCGTTTCGAGGCAGGTGAACTAAACTGAGCTTTGTAAAGGCAATTATAACTATGTAATTGAATATACAACATTTTTTCGCGCAACTCGTCTAATAAAAATAACCCGTTCTTAAATATACAAAGGCAGTTCGAAATTTAACTTCTCAGGAGAAACCATCACGTTACTGTTCCCCAAAAAAAGTTGAAGAAAGAAAGGAACAATATTTTAAAGACGCTATCCACGTGGTCAAGCAAACGGATACATATAACATATATCGTAGATACTTTAAGAGGAAAAAGAAGAACGTGATTATCAGAAAATCCTTTGAACTTTGAACGGCAGGAACGCGTCGATTTATAGCGAAACCGATGAAAACTTTGCAAACGAGACGTCAAACCTGCAACGTGTGTGGCGCCTCCCGCGGAAAGAAGCAAGTGGAAACTTTTTTTCCGGCTGTTTTCACGTGTCAACGCGATCGCTACCACTATCAAAGGCTTCGCGGCTTTAAAACTGGTATTTATACAGCGCCACTTGGCAAGAATTCTTCCAATATCGCAGATAACGCTGCCCGGCCGGTATTTCGTGTGCACGCCAATTAAAAGTTTTTCCGATGACGCGCCTGATGCACAACGGGTGATTGAGAAGTACCGATTGACTCCAGAACTTGCGTACAGTTGGCACGTTAATCGCTGGATTTTAATTGAAGCTGCTTCACGCGAACCGTGATGTTTAACAATGAATTTCAACTAGCAAATTTTTTCAATTAAAAATTCCGATCTTTAGATATAGTATACAGTATGTGTCGAATAATATCGCGAGTTAGAGGAATAGCGATCTGAAGCTTTAATTACGATCATTTTTATACGAACGAATTTTGCATATGTTACAGGGCTGAGTATTTTCAACAATAATTTCCTTTCATTATATCGGTTAAAACAGAAACACGGATAGATTGCAGTAGAATAAATATTATTTCTATCTAACAAAAGCACAAACGAATTATCGTACATAGGTATCGCATACAAATTACAATGCATATATATACGATACGTAAATCTATTGAAACAACGGATGGTGCCTGATTTAGATTCATCACATCAATAGCTCTGCCCTACATTATCTACGCAATACAATGCGCAATTCAATAACAATTATTGAATTGCCACCAGGAAACAATGAACATCCAAGCGAGTCGATCGTACGGCGATAATATCGAGCGATCTTGATAATTGTCGATACATAGAAAAGATTCATCGGAAGATTAAGGTGTCACGATTAACTGGGTGACATCGTGGTCGAGCGCTGTCATTAGTGGCACGATAGATAATTAAATGGTCTGACCAACGTGGAGAAGCGACTGAAACGATTTGTTTCTACCAAAACAAATTCGACAGTGACTCTTGTAATGAAACACTACGCCGGGTAATCATAGTTTTCCCTAGCTATTTAATACGGCACGGTACCCGATTGTATTTGAACACGGCGAATACGAAACTTGGTGTACTCGTTTAGCGTAGAGAATACGGTGTCGCAGAGGTATGGTTCGAGTAGACTAGAAAGCTCGTTACATACGTGGCGTTCAGAGGAATCTTAAGTGCAAAATTACCTCGTGGTTAAATTTTCAACAGTACTGCGCGCAGAGTATACTCTGTCGAAAGTATAATATTTTATTGAAAGAGAGAGAAGAATTTCGCGCAGAATATTACAAATACGTATACGCGAGCAATTATATATTTCTCACTGTCAAATAAATTTCTACCCTTTTTTCAAGAATTCATGAAACAATCGTTCCAACGACAAATTGTTTTAACGTACAGGATTATCAAATTTCACTGATACGACCGCTGTACGCCACTGCGATTCGTCCTAGTAATTAATCAATTTACTTTAATCCACCGATACCAGCGTTTGGTGGGTTTCGGTTATTGGATAAATTGACGGCGCATTTTAATTAATCCGCGCTCGTTTGACGTCTGAATGTTTCGCTCCAAGTGTATCAACGCCATTTCAATCGTTCCTAAGGAGGATTTTAGCAAAATCGGGGGGAATGCAATCGAGGCAGGGAATATTAATATAATAATTGATTAGTATTGAAGCATCAAATGTCGGTGTAATGTTCGCGAAAAGAAAAAAACTGCGGCAACTTTGCGTTATGGTAAACTGTATCTTTCGACGAACTTTATGCTTGACTCTATAAACTGTGACGACCGTGATAGGATTTTATCGCCGCGATGTGCCTGACAGGCATAAACGACAATCTCGATAGTTTAATAAATAAAACCGGCACGCGATACACTGCAATCGTAAATGTTTATATGCATGCAATAATTGGAACGCGCCGGAACGATTTAATAAAGAACAGAAGAGAGCGGCCTGATTTATCGTGCATATAGGTATAGAATGTTGCGGTGCGCTGGGTATTAATTCTGCTCCCGAAAGAACTTCTTACGGCACTTTTCTTATTTATAAGAAAAGAAAAATCTCTTAATATCTTCCCGCGAAGGTATTACATTCTGCGAGTGGAGAAATTTTAATGGAATACCTCGTTCTCTTTATCGTAACTTCGTGAAATACTTTGAAGTTTAATGCCGACCAAGAAATTAATCGCGAAGTTTATTAAAGTTTCGTTCTTGAAATCGTAATTTTTGCACAACTGTTCCTTTAATACGAAAAATTGTTATCGGTGCATTTCACTTTGTGTAAATATTATTAAACAACTGTTTTACCGTTGTTGCGCCCGTTAAAGGTAATGTAGCTAAAAATACTATTAAAGATTAAGGATAAAGGGGACAGAATAATATTGAGCATAGTATTATTCTGATCTCCAATATGGTGTCAATATGAGAAGGCAGACACAACGTGACACGCGGAAGCGCCTAAAAGAACAATGGGAAACGGATCGTGTATTGTCAGACACGTCCTGCTTGGAATACAACAGGAACTATATACCAGCCTCTGACTGAAGCGAAATGTGAGGGTACAGAGGAAATGGATAGTCTATTGTCGTTGTCAGACACATGTTGCATTATAACACGGCGGAAGTTATAGGTCGTAGTAGTTTTCATTCGTGTAGTATTCTGTTGAAGAATTGGAGCGTGCCAAATGTTGAATGAATGGAAATTATAGCAAGGTCATAAATATGTACCTGCAATAACAATTCTTAACATTGCCGAATTGTTATCAATATATTTCACAGTATCGCATACCGTTGCACGAATCCCATTTGAAGAAAGTCGACATTTAATGGCCGTTCAAAAATACAATAGGTGCACGAAGTGATCCGAAGGGGTCGCCATCTAGCTTTTACATTTCTCGAGACGTCGAAACTTGGTTGAAATACAGAAGCTCGAGCAGCACAGTAGAGTTCGATGTCGCGAAGTTCGAGAATTACAAACTTCCAAAATCACCGTCCCTGGAAGCACCGTTTCCGCAATGGCGCGGCCGTTTCGCGATAAATTCAACAGCAGCACGTGAATCCAAGCAGCCCTCCCTTAAGGCACTTCCCGAAACGTTCCGAACGCTCTCCGGGCACTTTTACAAAATGCTATCTTCCCGCAGTATCAACTATACAATTCCCGTTCCCCGGGGCAACGAAACGCGAACGAAAAAATTACGCAAACTCGGCACGCATAAACGTATACCTATGTATACTGTTGATTCGATAAGAAAAAAAATCTCCCATTCCGTTTCACCCCTTTTCGACGCGTCGTCCACAATCGGAATCTCCGTCAGAAAAATAGAAACCCACCCCCATCAAACAATTATAATAGACAGCGAACTATCTCGAACCGATCGCCGATCACGATATCCTCGCGGCTTAAATAACAAAAATACCTCGATCCACGCGCGTGTCTTCGAGCCCCGTCCCCTTTCGTCGTTCCGGCCGGAAATATCCCCGCCGACGTTGTCCCAATTCCGGCGGCCCTGTTCCAAAGCTTACAATTATACAGCGAGCCCCGACGACGCCTTATTTCCCCCTCAAATCGAACGGCTTCTCATTATCGATTTCCATTGCTGCCGAAACGGACGACGGGCCGCCCCGATACGACATCCGTCGCGTTAACGGCCGCGATATCGACTCCTCCCGACGACAATGGGGCACCGTGCCGCGTGGCGCGGACAAAAGCGCTCGAGAGGCCTCGCGGCGCGATCGGTTCGCGAGCGATTGCGCGCAACAAAAGAGAGGGTTAAACGCGGGTTTCCAACGGACCGTGATAAACGTACGCGGTCGACACGCCGCATGACAAGGGGGAACAACCGGAATGAGTACGGGGATAACTTGTTGCGCCCGTTTCGGCTCGCGAAGTCGACGGATCTAACCCCCTGTTACCGAACGAGAACGCGTTGCCGTTTCGGGGCGGCCGTTTGGGCATCGCGACGGCATGAAAATGAGAGACGAATCGACTTATCGGTCGAATGATAAGTAATCGAAAGGTTTTCGTCGGCGAAACGATTGGAATTTCGTCGATGGTTATTTTCCGCAGATTTTTGCGGAATCGGGGAATAGCGAGACGCGAGGTATTATTTTGGGCGAAATTATTTTGTGCTCGAAGGAAGTTCGTTCCCGAATGGACGAACGAATGGATTCCGATGAGAAAGAGATTTTAATATTTGCGATGAAACAGTACCTTCGGCACACGGACGATGTTATAGAAAACGAAATGCTCGATTGCGTTGTACGCGAATTGAAAAGTTGAATCTGATCGGGAATATTCGAAGGAAAATAACGTCGGGATGAAATTATGTCTTGATGAAGACAACTGCGGGAGGAATAATGCGATACACGACGTGTACATTCGAGGTAATTTAAAAGGTAACTCGACTGGAATCGCGTAGAAATTTTATGCTTCGGAATTTCTGCCATTTCTTTCGAACTTCCATCTGTTTGTGTAATTAATCGTCGACTGTTTTGCAAGCTCCCTGGTCGATTTGGCTGAACTTTCTTCTCGCGAAGCGTGCACGTAGCTCGTTCTCCGTATATCGCGTAACAAACAGCGAAACTTTTGCATAGACCTAATTGGAGATGTTCCAAGGACCAGTTTGATCGCGAACAATTAAATATTCAATGGATCTGCCCTTGCCTCCTTGGCATCCGAATTTTCACGTAAAAATTGACCAAATTTTATTCGACCTGCCAAAAGATATTCCATAAATCATGTTCATTTTCATCCTTTCACACATAAACATCTCCACCATTTCGTTACGACCCTTTCCATTGAATTCAATTTCTTTTTTCTTGCGCTATTATTCGCTACGATTGTTCAACAATTTGCAAGGAAATTCGAATCGAACGAGAGTCGCCGTGCATGCAAACGGACTCGAATAAATGCAACTGTCTGATCATGCCTGCGAGAAAGAACAGAGTTCCTTGGGATAATGGTGAATTTCATTAAATCGATTCGTGCACGGCACGCACACAGGTACGTTGCTGCAGCTTTGTCCGAAAAAAATTGGTTCGCGTTAACGCTGCGAATTAAAGGACAAATGGAACGGCTTTGGTCGCGAGATAAATTCGCGTGCATTTTGCGAGAGAGTCGCCGTTGGAACGAAATCAAGAAAAGGGGTTACACGTATCGAGCGGGGAATTAAAATGGCACGTTTATCGTGAACGAGGGAGGTGTAGGTGCGTGTATGTGCGCCTGTGTATATGCATGCATTAGGGTGGAGGTAATATGGCTGGAAAAGAATTTAAATCCCACAATTTCTAAGGCGTTACACGGAGGAACTTCATTTTGCAGTATTGCACGAAGCACTTGTCGGACAACTCGTTTATTATTATCAAAGAATCATGCGGAGCACGTATTATAATAATTTCTCAAACAGATACGAGGGAAATAATAAAATCATGTTTATACGATACTTCGCATCAGGCACCCTTGTTATCATAATGATATATCATATCATCATTAAGCCGATACAAATGGATACATTACAATTATCCGCGATCGTATCCTAACAAGAGAATTGCACGCCTTTCACGTTTAATGCGGCCTCAGCCTTTTGCATAATCGATGCTTCGACTTGCCGTTCGTATTGATCTCAACGAACGATAATTCGTGGAACATTTGATAGCCCGTGTAATCAATGTCTGCTCGAATACACTCCGATAGCGAGGGGTGCGGGCGATTTAATCGAACAATTAATTGACTGGGTAGTCAACCGGGCTAGAAATATCGTATCGAGCTCCTTGAACGGCAGATCAAGCGATTCGTTCCACCGCGGCTTCGTCGATAACATCTGAAACGAGTCCCTGCTAACAAACGGAAAACGAGATATGACGTGCAGAAACTGAAAATTCCGCACAATGCACTGGCGCGCGGCGCGAACTAAATTGCACCTCCACTTTCGTCGCGGTTGCACGAACGAGACAAAGACGATTGAATTTTTGCAGGTATCAAGGCGACAGGTGAAACAGCACAGAGATGCCCGTGGGTGGACGAGTCGCTGGGAAAGTCGGCATTTACAGCTCCCACTATAATGGTAATGTAAACAGGGATATTACGCTGTTACGTTTTACGCGCGCGTAGCACTGCGTTCCCGCGGTGCACGCTTCGACAATGATCAATGCTCGATAATTGTTCGATATTTGCATACTCGCGGCTGCCTAACGATCCCCCAATGCCAGCGTCGACGAGGAACGTTTCCCCGTGTGATTACGTACACGACGCAAACAGAAGTTATTACGCTCTCTGGTAGCCGCGTGTTTAAATAAATAGATAATTAATTGGTAATAGAAACCGGCTGCTTCGCTCCGTCCATTCGATTCGATTGTTATATTATATACTGTACAATGGGCAGAAAATTCAAGATAAAAGCTGCAATTTTCCAGGCACGAAATATAAATCCAATTTATCCGTTTAATTTCATCCGGTAATATTAAGTTCTCTTGTACAAAATACTTTTCCAACCCTGCACAGCGCACGACACCTCAATACCATAGAAACTGTCACCGCCACATCCCTCAACAATGTCCTAAAAATATTCCTAAACATCCCATAAAAAAAAAATGCAAATAATTCTCCGCTCCAAAAATTTCAACGAACCTTCCGGACAATGCCTGTCCAGTTATCCCAAACCTTTCGCACCAGACTCGCGTCCCGGCGAATCGCTAGCGAAATCCCAGCGAAGCGACCAAAATAAAGAACCTGTCCGACTATTCGTCGGCAAAGCCTTAATGAAACGAAGTCGATTACAATATAAATCCGGCATACTTTCAGGAAAGGGCTACAGCGGTCTCAACGAGGAGATCATGTGGATCAGCATCGGTATGGGCATCACCATAGCCGTGCTGATCACCATAGCGCTGTGCTACATCGCCCGTGAAAAATGTCGGAAACGAAACGAAGGTTACTACGCCTCCTGACGGACACTTCCGCCGCCCTCGTGGGCCTCGTGGTCGTTTTCACCGTCGACGCCCGGCGTCTTTTTCAGCCCGACCACGTCAAGGGGCAAACCGAGGGCGTACTACATCACCGTCTAACACCGAAACCCGGTGACTAACGGCTCCGTTTGAGCTCGAGCGAGCTGACGTTTCATGATGAACGAAAAATCGACCTGCGTTCTCTCTCTCTCATACGTCGACGTCATTCCTCTTCCACGTCCTCGATATTTTTTTCATGGCTTTCTTCCCGTTTTTCTTTATTGCCGATGAAAAATCGACCAACAAACTTCTTATCGTTCGACATTTTCCTTCTGGCCGATGTATATATATATTTTTGTATTATTCTTTATTTATTTAATTAGTTTTCGTTTTGCATTTCTATGGTGCGTATAGAACAATCGTTTAACGTAGGGAAATTTAATTCTCGTTTTAAGTTCGCCTTGAATTTACGCTGATGCTTAATTAATTTCGTCCTCGCGTTGCTTTTATCCGACGTAACCATCGGCATTTTTATATTCGATAGGACGTTCCGTTCGACCTGAACGGGAGGGGCAATCGGATAATCGAGACGCTCCGGTTAATCGGAAGCCGGGTGAAATTCGAGAATGCGTTAAATCCCGTTGAAAAATGCATGCCATTCGAACGACGCGCAGTTTTCCACGAAAATATGTGCAGCTAATGAAACGGCATTTCGCTCGATCGAACGTGTTTCCCACCTTCAATTCATCCACTGTTGTTGCGCGTTGTTCACGTTGTTACGTGGAGGAACAGTTTCGAACAAGAACGACGTGTTTCCACGAACGTACCAGGTGCAAAGAAGCAAATAATTCCAGGCCTACCTTAAGAAATATCACACGCCGCGTCGTGTCTCCGAAATATATTGTTCAACGATTTCTCCGTCGTGGTCGCGAAGGCACAAATTTCAACGCAATTGTACACTTTTAAGTTCACCGATTAACAATCATGTCTTGACGATCGACGCCATTTCGGGGAACTTCCCGCGAGAATAACTTGTCGAACGGGAATAAATTCGACGTTTCGTACTCGAACGATTCGGCCATCGTTGCAACAATATAAAGACAAAGATGTTTCCCAGAAATCGTGGAACGATACGGATCGCAGTGAATTCCAACGTTTCGTGGACGCCTGTCTCCAGAAAAGGCCGCGACAATTTTTAAAGAGGAACCCCTCTTGGCAAGCGACTCGACAGTCGAATTTATGACTGGACGTACCTGCCAAGCAACGTTTCCGGGACTTTTGCACGCGTCCCTTCTTGCTCGACTGGCCGTGCGATTTCAGAAATCCGATTCGTAATTTGACGTTCATTTGCAGTAACACGAATATCAGTTTGTCCGGCGTGGAAAATCCGCAACGCTCGCGTGATCGATTCAGCTTTTACTTTCCGCAGGATCGATATCTACGAACTACGTTCAAGAACATTTCGCGACCGTGTTAACTAATTACGAAAAGTAAAATGCAGATATTTTTCGACGGTATCGACGACGAGGAGATTGAAACGAAATTTTGGGAACACGTAGAAACGATATCAACGAAACCGATTACTTCGATTCTAAAGTAGCTTCAATGTCAGTATTAATGACGCAATGTGCATAAGAAAAGACGTGTTGTTAAGTAAGAGAGAGTTTTATTTATGTTAAAATTCGTTCGACGTGTATCTATGGCAGAATTGAATGAACAAATTAAACGTGAAATCGTTTTTCTGTAATATTTTGTTGGGTTCTTTTTCGAAGCTGGAATATTCACCGTTCAATGAACGAATTTTAAGATAAGCATTGAGTACCGGCGATATAAAGAGAAAACGAAAATAACTGGACGCACAATTTAACTGTCATCCGTTCCTCGGAAAATGACTTTCCAACTTCCCATACGTTTCAATAGAACTGAAACCTACGCTGGTTAATATACATAAGGAATTATAGATATTCAGATTATGCTGTTATAATCGTGCTGGCGAGGCTATTGTTTATCGTAATATACATTGTAATTAGATGATTTTAATACTGTTAGCTACTGTAATTGTGATTGTGTGTGTTTTGTACGTATTGACGATTTCAGGTATCTTGACTGTAGAATTGAGGAACGGATGAGGCTCGATGAATTAACACGAGTTTTTAAGAATTTATGATAAAGCGATTATGAGGAGTACAGGACTACCAGCGGTAAATAGTAATAATAATAATAATATGGTGTTTGCGCCAAGTTATTTTAGACAGTACAGCACCACGCTTGTACAATTCCTATAATTTGTTAGTTTTCAATCAATCTACACATTTTTATATTTAAATAAGATTCCCAAAAAATTAAAACTGCTTGCACTTTATACTAGTATTGTCATCAACATTATTATTATTATTACGAGCTATCAGAAACCAAACAATTATGTCACTATACCAAGTTGAACAAATAAAAGGAATTAATATATTTTTACAATGTCTTGCAATGATAGCGATTCTTGCAATGATAATAAAATCGAATTGTTAAAAATACCTTTATCGATGCGAAAAATAATTCATTCACAAAATTGCATTCATTAGCCAAGATATTCTTTATCCAATATTTAAAAGAATTCACGTAATCCAGTTTCGTTAACAACGCCATACACGTTTATTTTTATTTCTTTTTCATTTTGCAGAATTGCAGAGGCATGTGTTTTGTTCAAGACATAATATAAATGAATACGCAAGGACGTAAAAGTGTACGTATGGCAAAAAATCCATCGGAATGCAATTTAGAATTACTAAAGACATATTACGACGGCGTACGAGCACCTGTGTACATTACACGCAGATGGAGAGTGTACTGAATCGTTGTGTTTTATCGCGAACATCCCGAAACGTGCATTAATTTCTCCGAGAGCAGCATCTCATTTAATTCGATCGTGCAAGCAAAACGAAGACTGCATATGCAAGGGTGGTTCTGGCCATAGAAAATGTCGACGGGCTGATATAATCGGCACGACCCAACAGTTTTCGCAATTAATTAATACTATACCTCCTGTGGTTCACCATATTTTTGTTTACATTTTAGTAAAACTATATTAACAATTTCGTATTGATGTAATCGAGAATTTATTTTTATTACTGCTCAAACAGTAGTACGTATTTTGTAAGTGTATTGTTTAATAACCTTTGTTGAACATTTATTTTCTGATGACTTAGAAAAGGGAGAAAGGATATTTTGCAATATTGCATGCTGTGTATTAAGTATGTACTTATGAATAATAACGTTTATTGGGAAAATATTAATCGAGTAATAAGGACGATACATATAATATGAATAAAAATGAATGCGGAACGCTTTCTTATAAAATAGTCCTTCTGGAAATATACTTTAATCAATGTGTTCTGAAGTAGAAATGTCGAATCTAAAGCGGTCTAAAGTTACGATTAATTATCGATCTAGCGATACGAGATTTTTTGCCAACTACAGATCGATCTGCCTAATGATCGCTTTATTGAATGTTTTAGAGGATGATCTCCAAAGTGTTGCACGTGTAACATTAGCATACCTGTTCTGCAACTTTTTATAATCCTTAATCTTTGCAAAAATTATCTTTTGCTGTTAAACTGAAAAATATTGAAATATAAAATTTACTAATTTAAAATCGGTGAGACAATTTTATTTAATTTGTGGCCAAATCAAATAACGTTTGACACTTTGGAAATCGGACACCTAAGAACATCCAGATCTCTTACAAACAAGTTCTAAATGCCGAAACAGAAAGAAGAAAAATAATATTAATGCACAGACTTCCTGAAAGAGACTTTTCGAATACGATTGTCAGCCGTTAAGTGCACAATGGGTCTCAATGTAATAATTAACACGTAACACATAAGAATTCTGACCAAAAAACTCTAGAATATACATACTTCTGAGAACTGAGATTATTGTACCAGGGTCTCGATCTAATTGTGTATAGCCTGTAGAAAACGACTGTAGAATAACGACTACATACTTATTGTTAGAAAATTATACATTGTTGACACGTGGATAAAATTTACGTAGATGATAATGGGAGCGTGGGCGACAAGCCTCTTGATCGTCGTTTGAATGAATACATTTGTCCCATTCGAAAAATATCATCATTTCAAATACTTCAAACGCATACTTCAATACTACCTTTAACTTTTAGTAAAGAATAAAATCGTTCTAAATATTACGAATCTTTAATTGAAATACTAAGTACATAGTTCGGCGAATAATCTAACAACCTTCCTATTTCAATTGATCATATTAAAACTAAAAAGAAATTGCATAACAAATATTAAGAGCATCATTTTCATTTCATCGCATTTCCTTTTCTTCTTAATCAAAACATATTTTTAATACAGAAATGATTAAGATCTGATTCCTTCCCGCTATCGGCACAGCAATTAAGTACTCGAAGGTTTGCTAAAAAAATAGAAACATACACATACAATTTCACTTTTCGGGTATTGGCAAGAAGGATGAGAAATTAAATAAATAAATGATTGATATTGAGAGGCTTGTAAGGCTATGATGGAGTGCCGATATTCATCGCAAGTGCACTTGTGCACCGCAACATTTCGACGTTTTTTATGGAGAACGATAAGATCTCGCCATACATGCGAAAGATTTTTAAATACTTGGCAGATATTACGACACTCACTTCTGATAAAGCCCGATTAGTGGGTGAATCGAATTTGTATGGAGAATGGATGCTGTTTTATGTAAAAGATCAAAAAACGAGGAGATGTCTCAATTTCAAGACACGGTACATTACGATACATTACGTCTAATTCAATGACCAACTTGATAGATTGATGTATGTACTACGATATATTATTTCCTGTGGTGCATTTGTAACAAATAAATTATTGAACAGATATCTTGGAATTAACGTTTTTTATCTTGCTGAATATAAGACAGGAAAATACCCCAATTCCTGGAGTTCTGAGGACCCCATTTCCATTTCCATGTTACTCACATCGTTATCAACAGATTAAACAAAATCTCCGTTCTGACCAACTTTCAGCTGAACCCCCGATCACTGGTTCAGACCTATTGGACTTCTACGTTTTCTTGTACATATTTCTCTGAATTCAAGGCACGGTTGCAGTCAGAGACCATAAAGGGTTTCTGGAAATTGCGAATACCATGGAACGTTACCGAACGCTACTGGCGCGCGTGGCATCAGTATCAGTTCGAGCGTCGCAGCGTACGGTTCGTCTGTACTGTAGAAGGGTAGCGACATACCTCGCTTTACAACACGATAGCACAGACGAGATACAGGAATAGACAAGACATCTAATGGACTTTCGTAGACCAACGTGTCTGACATACCGACTCAGAAAAAGCAAACTGATTCGAGCGTCCTCTGCACATGAGCAGTGATAATTTGAAGAACTATTATTTACTGATGTAGTGTTGGAGACAGGATTCATGTGACTGTAGCGCGAGGTGCTATTGTGTTGTAAAGTGAGGTATGTCGCTAGCCTTCGAGTACATAGGCTACCTTACGCTGGGACGCTTCGATGCTGACTGACGGGGCGAGCGCCGCGCGACGGCCGACCCCACTCCGCGATACACCGGCGCGTCGGCTGCGCTCTGTGGTATTCGCTACTTTCGTAAATGCTTCTATCCCAGGGTCATACCTACTGGACTCCTACTGTTTCTGACCAACTTTTAGCCGGTCCTACGATTCTAGGGTCGTACCGACTGGTCTCCTACTGTTTCTGCCCAACTTTTTGCCGGACCTACAACTCCTAGGATCGTACCGACTGGACTCCTACTATTCCTGACCAACTTTTAGCCGGACCTACGATTCTAGGGTCGTACCGACTGGACTTCTACTCTTTCTGACCAACTTTTAGCCGGACCTACGATTCCAGGGTCGTACCGACTGGACTTCTACTCTTTCTGACCAACTTTTAGCCGGACCTACGATTCTAGGGTCGTACCGACTGGACTTCTACTCTGTCTGACCAACTTTTAGCCGGACCTACGATTCTAGGGTCGTACCGACTGGACTTCTACTCTTTCTGACCAACTTTTAGCCGGACCTACGATTCTAGGGTCGTACCGACTGGACTTCTACTCTATCTGACCAACTTTTAGCCTGGCCTACGTCTCTAGGGTCGTACCGACTGGACTCCTACTGTTTCTGACCAACTTTTAGCCGGACCTACGACTACGGAGTCGTGCCGAGTTGACTTCTGCGGGTTCAGACTAAGTTTTAGCTGAACCTACGATTCCAGGTTTGTCCATTCCACCGCCCTGATACATCGCGATGTGATATCTACTCATCTCGAGCCGAATCGAAGTGCTTCGCGCGAACAGGCACCGTAGCTTAATTTTTCTACCGAAACGTTGCCCGAGAAATAGCTTTCCTGATTCCCCCAAAGCATTCACATAGATTCATGCAGTCGCCTGAATCCTGTCTCCAACACTACTTCAGTAAATAATAGTTCTTGTGCAGAGGACGCTCCAATCAGCGTGGTTTTTCTGAGTCGGTATGTCAGACACGATGGTCTACGAAAGTCGATAAGATGTCTTGTCTATTCCTATATCTCGTCTGTGGCTTTAGTGTAAATTTGTATAATATAAATTTGAAAAATTTTAAATGTAATTTAAAATAATATAATTCTAAATAAATTTAAGATTTTTTAAAGATTATTAATTTTAATTTTTTTGTTTGTAATAATATTAATTTTTTTATGGCTTGTTATTATTATTGAATTTATCATTTTTACTATGTAATTTCTATAATGTTTTTGAGTAATATAACTTAGGAATTTGTGGAATTTATTTCATTTTATCATGTAAGGAACGTGTATTATCATTTTAGTATAAATATTCCGTAATTTGCGGGCTCACATTGGCAAAGTTAATATTCTTATAAATTTTGCGAGTTTAAACAAATTCTGAATGTTACTTGTCCCTTGCTAATAAAACCGTAATGACTGTTGAAATTTATAGCTTTATTAATTTATTTGAGGCGTATGTATTCATGTCAAATAAGATTATGCACATATCTTCCATATTATTATTTCGGTGTATCAATGCAGTATTTTATTTTTTCTGTTTGCTACTTTATCGACAGTTCGTTCATTTCTCTGTACGTCGCAAGTGCATTACAAGTTTCTGCTAACAATTTCTAACAATTCTGTTATATTGAATTATTTGTAAATCGATACATAAAACTTGCAATTTATGTATCATTCTTATAGTATCTTTCGAATCATTGAGATATGAAAATATGAGAACTTATTTTATAATAAAAATTAAATCTCAACTATCACAAAAGTCCCATTCAGGAAATATAGATTAAAATATGTAAATTCGGCAGGACCTACACACTATAATGGATATTTCCCTTTTCTCATAAGCTTTTCAATAGCGTCCCAGACACCTCAGTGTGTGCCCAAAAATCAGGGCGCAAATACTATACCGCAGCCCTAATTATTCAAATATCTTTAGAAACACTGAAACGATTCATGTCAAATCTATTTTCGTGCGTGCTTTTGCCACAAGTACGATTACGTTCTGTGATAAAACAGGTTCAACATTTGTATACCGCTTTTCGTTATTCTAGTCAACAGGAAAACTGTAAGCACAGGCAATATCTCGTCGGTGCACCGCGGTTGGGTAAACCCCTAAAATATGTTTCACAGCATTTAGATTCCGTTCCTACCATTGCCGGCGCTGTAGGATTATCTACCGATGTTTACTTATTTCATATTCACGTACGAAAATAAAAGTTGAACATTTGTTACTTTTCTTTAAAAGATAGCCAATTTCATTAAACACCATCATGTAGTCGTGCTAACCTTATCACATCTCCGAAATTCTTCAAAAATGTAGACGAGACCATATTCAAACTTACCGGCGATATAATAGTACCGTGCAATAATTATGACCAAGCCCCCAAAAAGAAGGCCGAGGAAGAAGAGGCGTGAAATAGCCGATTTAGCAACACTACAGGAACGAGCTAAACGAATCGCAGAAATTCAAAAGAAACGGCAAAATGTTATAGACAAAGTGCACCTGTCGTTGCGAAAAAGGAGATTGGATAAAATAGCTGTGGAAAATGGGCGGTTCGAAAAGGAAGCAAAGTTCCGACAGAAACAAGTTAGGGATGCGGAGAAAAAAGGGAGCGAGAAGGCTATGTTACAGGTTTTAACCAATTCGAGTTCAGTTACCCTATCAATATTAATTTATTTAAGAACTATTATTTATGTGCTATATTTTACTTTCTGTTATAAATGAACATGAAAATGTACAAAGCCATGGAAGCCATAACTCCTCGATATCCAACTTATTTTTAATTACATGGGGAAATATTCTAGTTGTTAATAAGACCTAACAGGACACATTTGAATGGTTTCAAAACTGCAGGACAGAAACATAATAACATAACTATTACTGATAAAACCAAACGAAAACGGAAACTACTTGAAACGTATACGAATCGTTATTCATTTAAATCATCTTTCAAACACTTTTTCTAAAGATGTGTACGATCAATAATTTAAAGCGTGATAAATTATGAGTAATTTGAACGCCTTTTCTAAGCAAGCACCACTGATCTCTCGATATTCTCGTCTTCGAAGATATTATTTATTTTGCGATTTTCGCGAGCATGGATTATTAACTAGTAATTAGCAAACCAGAAAAACTTAATACTTTGAAAGCGATTAAATTACGACCGTATATTATTGACTAAAACCATTCTTTTCATCTCGTAGCTTCTTGGAAGGTTCTATATTGTCATTTCAAGCGTCGTGCTAAAAATTCAGTTAAATATATGTTCATATATTCAATGTCAGTTAATATGTAACAGGCAGCAGGGATTTTGTTCCATTACAGATTCGCGAGGACTTGAGCAAAGTTGTTGAGGAGGGCATCAAATCTGTATACACATCGATCATTATGCCGGAGAAGATTAAGTACGATGGTCGGCAAACTTTAACGATCAAAGGGGTTAAATACAGATTGAGGAAGAACTTGCATCTTATCGGATGGGGCAAAGAAGCAGTTACGATGAGTTCAGCCTTCGAACGAATCGTTGGCAAACAATTAAAGAAGGGTTTCATGGTTGTTCCACGTAATTCGATTTTCATGATGTGGAGTTTCCCAGAGGCGTTCCCCCCTTTAGACAGTCGCATCTCCTATGTCGAAGCTGGAACTGACGGATATCCGGATGAAAAGTCCGTGACAGCTACCAGAAGAATTCTGAATTATGTGAAAAAGCTGAAGAAAAGGGATTTGTTGGTAGTCATGATCTCGCAGGGGGTCGACGACCTGCTCTGCTGTCCTAACGAAGCAATTACGCTGAGAGACAAAATTAGAGTTATACAGAGATTGAGGGCTGCCAATGCGACCCCCGAGGAAATAAATATTGTACGAAATAAGCTGTCTGCTATTAGGGGTAAGGAAAGGAAGCTGGTACTGATATTATTTATATTGAAATAATACTATACATACTAGTGTCGCGAATAATTCCTGATAAGCACAGATTACTATACGTAGTTTCATCAATTTAAAGATTCTTCGTTTGAAAGAATATCGATTACGCCTACAGTTGCTGTTTAATTAATATTTTAAATAATATTGGCACATTTAGTAGTAACTCTAACAGTACTTTAATTTTGCACTTTTTCCTCGCCAAGCCCTAGAGAATTCAAGTTATCATTATTATTTTACTATTCCGCATTTTTGCGCATCTATTCTGGATATTCTTATAGATTTCATAATACATTCTGTGTGGTAGCTAATAAAAAAGAATGACTAATTTCGGGCATTCAAACCTTAGAAGGCATTAATGCAGCAGTGAACAAATTTCGTGCATCTAAATTATGTTCGCATACGAAAATCCAATTATTCGTACAGGCGGTGATTTGGCACGAATGGCGTATCCAGCAAAAATCGTAACATTGATCACATCGGCCGTTTCTGGGGAGCCAATGTCTCAACTATCCGGCGGTCCATGCTTTTACGATCCGAAAGACGAAACAGCCTTGGCCATACTAACCAAGTACCAAATAATCCGCACGGTGTCGTTAAGCGTGAAGGATTTATTAGAAGAAACCGTTCCGTGGACCATGGCCGCGGACAAGCAACTGGACGCAAATAAACGTTACAAATTCGTCCAGGAGTACGTGCTCGCCTGCAACGCGGACGCCATGGACTGTATGGCCACGGAAACATTCAAGCTCGGGCTGTTCCCCATGAAACTTAATTCCACCTGTTCCGGGGACGTGCGAGAATTCGCACGGGAATACGTTAAATTGACATCGTTGATGATACTGGCGGTGGAGGGGAAGATTAATAAATTGGACATGTACGAGGAAATGAAGGAGAGTCCGATTTGCCCACTGACCGACGAGAAAGTCAACGAAATATTCCCGGCGAAGGATAAATGGGGTTTGGGATTGTGCCTTTTATTGGGTGGTCGGCCAACGGTTAAACTTTGCCCCGAGCCAAGACACGGTGGGCCTAATCAGGAGCTTGCTTTATACTTCTCGTTGTACTGGTACAAGCGTACACACCAGTATCCACTTTTGAGGGAGTACACAGCGTGGTTCCTGGGCGGCAGTTCCTATGGGAAAGACGGTAACACGGATGCCGCTGGGGCGTTTGGTTATAAAAGCTTGGGTGTCGATATTCATCCGAGATACCAGGAAGCTTACGCGGAATTCAACGCTGCATACGCGAATTGGAAACTTGGCCAGGAAGAACGCTTAGAAACTGGCGCTGGGGTCACTGTACGTGGTCAATATGCTATGGGATTTGAACAATATTTGGTTGCCGGTTGACCGCCATAAGTGCATGCGTTTTTATTCAGAAGAACAGTTTACGGGAATAATTGCCTTTTCTTATTCAAACACGTTCGTTAAATGCTCTTAATTGTTACGTACAATTGACAATTTTGTTTGTTTGATGTACATAGTGGTTAAAATATCGTGCCGATTTGAGTAATCGTGGAAACGGTCAGATTTATTTCTTGTTGTATCGTTTTAAGTGTGTGTACGTATATACATTGCTACGGGCGATTGACAGTTATTTAATCTTCAGTTTAGATAGCATGTTGATATTGTTAAACGTTCTTTGAATTAACTGTTGAAATATTCATTTTACTTTCTGTTTAGTGGGATTTATCGAATTGAGGAATAACTGAAAAATAAATTTATCAACAAAGTTGTATATAATGTTAACCATGATTGCCGACAAGTATTAATTTATGATTTGATACCCAATGCCAAAAATAGAATTTCCTTTTCTTCATATTCGTTTAATAAAACGTCACACCCGTTATGTCTTTTATATTATATCGTTTTGATACGTATTCATTTGATTCCACAGGCGAATCGAATGGAAGTAATGAAACTCGAGGCAATTAAGAACAAGTATGCCGAAATTCTACCCGAACGCGTGTTAACACAAAACAATACGAATCTGTTGTTCTTGAGTATTAACGACGAAGATGAGCTACTAACACTGAGAAGCGGAAACTACTATACATTTACAAACGTTGGCGATCTCCATATCATACGAATTGTTCGCTTTCAATGCAACTGCGACAGCACCTGTCACGGTAATAAGGAGAAAGTTTGTACTGATCAAGAGTGTACGGTTTATCAAATGTTAACGCCAGAGGAGACACTGAAAGTGCAGTATTGTTGTCGTCTGGGAAATTGGAAAGAATGATTGAGTGTCGGTGATTCCATTGGAAGGTTTATTACGCTGTCTATCACACGTCTAACAAATTTTCAAGTATAAGAATGCACTGCGATGCATTCTCGTTGAACTGTTTAAAAGAAATGTCTGATAATATTATAGTTTTAGTAATAAAATATTGCCACACCCTCTTGTCTACTCTACTGATTTCTGTTCCTTCTTAAATTAAACTGCGTTCACTTTCCGTGTTTGAATTACTTATTGTTAATTAAAGTAGTTTCCGTGTCACTATTTTTCACAGCGCTACGTATTACGTAGACTAATTATAACAAACGTGGTAGACAGTTCGTAAATTGTAAGTGGCTAGACCTATTATTTTATGCGAGTAGTAAAGAGGCTTGACCGATAATGTATGAAAGGTAATGCCTAATAAGTGGCTTATCTATTCACGCCCAGCCAGGTGTTCGTCTTTGACAACGTGAGTGCAGGTAAGCCAATTTATTACACCGATATAATGCTATTAACAGCATTGTGTTATCTCTTTCCAGGGCAATTTTCGTAGATTGCATTTCGTTACATAGGCAAGTAAGTACATTACAAATTTTCCATCGATACCTCACATATCGAAAACAATTAAATGTGGAACGAAAAGAAATTGTTAATAATTATTCATGTAAATATACGAATAGTATAAGTCACACATATTTCATTCTGAAATATTTTAGCATTTGTATTTCTATAACCCAAACAATATTTGTTTATAATCGTACAAATCAAAAATCAATATTTGGCGAAATAATTGTCTCGTACAATTGGAGACATCACTTTATTAACAAGTTGTGGGGAAATTTCCTTTTCGACATTTCGCATGAGTTAAACCATGCTTTCATAATTAATGATCGACATGTATAACTGTTCGACCTATCGGTCCTATAAAACCACCTCGTTGCAAATCTCTGTACTCCATATTAATAAAGGGTAATTACAATCGTTCTTAGGAGCAGCCATGGCATGTATTATTGAGTGGGCATTCAGCAGTTCGGCAAATGACCTAATCATGACAATTATCGCTAATTCGATATTGCCTGCAGGATTGACATGCGTTGAAAGCAAGAGCAGCCTATTAGATGGGCTGAATTTCGGTGGCCAATACCACCTACACTTGATTGCAGAGCGAATCGAGGAAAAGAGGTGTGTGAAATTGAACGGATAAATGATTGCAGCTAAACAGGTGAAGTTTGAAAAGAAAGAGATTAAAAAAGGAAGAAAGGAAGCGCATAATTTATTCTATGTAGATACCTATATGTACTTTTTATTTCAAAGTATTTTAAGCTGTTAATCGGTTTCCCTATTTGAAATTTTGGTTCGTACAATTTTCAAGAATTTGTACATTATCGAAGATATTAATATTATTCATTTTTCACCGAGAAATTAGGAAATATAGAAATTCAACGTTTGGAAAATACCGGCTTTCATACTGACCTATATAACGATGGATCGATACTTCGGGCAAATAAAAAATGTGTAGCAAAGTGTATTGAATTGTTAATTATGAAAAAAGTGGACAGTTGAAGAGTAAGTATATTGTTTCCATCGATTTATTTTTCCCATGGAACCTCACTTCTGAGCCTCTGATCGTTTACACACTCGGATCTGTTTTATTTAGAGGATGTGGAATAAAATGATTGTTAAATATTTTATTAGTTCATTAAATTTATTTAAATTTCGATTCTTACCGTAGTGAACGTTCAAATGGTAACTCGTAACTTCTTATACCACGTCTGTGTTACCAATATGGCGCTTTATCAAAGCTGGTCTGCGAGCAGTTTACTGGGAACTCCGATAGATTTCGCCAGCAATGTTATACAATGCCTACTGTCGATAATTCGACAAGATTTTAATTTTGAAGCTGAAGAACAATTATTGTTAATAGAATTAATAAGTAACTATTCATCGATAATGTACAATCCAAATTCTAAGATTGAAATTTTGAATTTGAATGTTACTTATAATGCCAACTTTAGTTTATAATAAATACTTCACTACTATAACAGTACTTCAAAATAAAGTCTTTGAATAGGTATGTTTGTAATATGCTTTTACTAAGTAACATAGAATTAATACAAACGAATGTTGGCTCGTCCAAAGCAATTATTAAAGTCATTATACAATCTAAATAAAATCTTCCGACCGATACCGATACACAAATAATAATAACTGAATTTGAAATGAGTCAACTACTATATAAAAAAAATTATAAATAAAAATGAAAGATATTTTTTAAGTGCAATTTATGTAACACAACCGGGATATTAATTAGTTTGAAAATACGGATGGAAACTGTCGTACATATAGTTCATTGAACTTTTATTGTTTGTACTGCGCTCAAGTTTTGATCAAATTTAACCGTGCAATGATACGAAGGTAGATGTAAATATACTGTTATACACTTAGAAGTGTTGGCAAATATGCAGATTTTGGAAAGCATATAAGCTCGCGAATGCTGCATAATTTTGGAAAGTAATTTACAGAATTCGCAGCATCCAGTAGTGACTACATAGTTTCGTGTTCGGAAACGACTGCATTGCTCCGCATATTTGTCCACCTGGTTGTGCCCACGACGCACACCGATGTAGAGCATACGTACATAAAATTATCGACTCAGGTATTCTTGACCCCGTATTTCAGAAATCTGGTTCTGGCAAATTGTCGATCTGTTAAAATATCTTGCTTAACGTGACACATCGAACAAGTGTGGAAGCGAAGTAAGAAAATTGTTTATCGATGGAATCGAATACAAGGAAAGTACTATTAAGCTGGGAAATGTTTTAATTTACTCCTGTGTTTGCCGAACAATGATATACATAATTGTAACAAGCTAATAATTAAATGTAAAATGTTCTATTGTTTGTTTTGTTCGAATTAGAGCTACATGCTATTTGGTTATTACTTCGAATGTAACACAAAATAATTGAACAAAGAAAATTGTTAACTATTCGAATGGGCGTGCAACTTCTTATAGTTATTCAAATGATAATAACATTTTGAGAAGCATGTTTATAAGCTAATGGTTATTTGAAACATAGACCAAGCGAATATTTAAATATTTACCATATTTGCATAAATATATTTCAGCAAACATTCTTCCGGGCACATTTAATACTGTCCAACTAAAAATTATGAAAATAATTCCTTCAATTAATGAACAGAAATGGTCTGCTCTGTTTTTATTCAACCTGTACTGGATTATATCGCATGAAAAAAGAAAAACTTCGCGTCATTATGCATCCCAATTACCATCTTCATATAACTGAATGTCAAAAAATGTCTTTTAACGCGATCCAAGTTAATTTTCATTGAACCTTGGAACCCCGTGTCCCGTAAATAAGACTTATGGTTTTTTAAACAGCTAATTAACGTTTATTATTTAAGGCAAACCGTGTTAAGGCAACGTAAAATTTACTTAATGCAGAAGACACGTCTTGTTTCACGTTTTATGCTTCAATGTGTTTGCAAAACCTGAAATTTTCTACAGCACCGATATTAAACCGATATAAAAGACACAAAATATTCGTACACGTTCCCAATCATTGTGTGCCGTCAACTATATTTGCAGTTCACAGACCAATAGACCAATATTACGAACGTTATTCGTTGTTCACTATCAGTAATCAGCATTTACCAGAGTGAAGGAGTAGTTAGTATTAAGGATAACATCTCAAAGTTTGAAACTGGCATTTGAACTAGTAGCTAACAGCGCTGATCATTCGGGATCTGTTTCAGGATTAGAGGCACTTTACAGCCGGATAACATTTTACATTTACATTGTTAGTAGTTCGAATTATCCGGTTCGCTTCGTCAATGATCACTTTCCTGCGCCTACATATCTCCACTATAACATCGCCTTCTGGCGGAAACTGATGTTCAACGTCCATATTATTTATACATTAAATGTTCATCGCCCATAAGAAGTAACGCTAAGAAGTAACGATCTGCTTTTACTTGATTTTTCATCCCTTTACCGCCGTTGAATTTACCTTCAGTTTCAGACAGATTTATTATGGTTACATTCTGTGCACCTGCCTGTGTAGATGCGCCCGTGCGTTTGTGTGCGTGCGCGTGTACCATGGGAGAAGCTCGCTTCCGGATGTGGAATCTTCAAAATATAGACGCAGTGGTAGATAGCGTGGGTCGGGTGGTCCGAAAATGGCCAGGAAGGAAGCTCGGCTATACGTAAGATAATGGTTGCGTTCAAGGCCTTAGGTGGGCGAGGTTCTTCCAGCGACACCCAAGGGACAAATATATTATTACTAAAGGGTAGGAAATTTACCGAGCCGCACAGCCTCGATGAAGTGTGGGAGGCGAATGCGAACGGAAAGATGTGTGAAGATAGACGGACGTAGACAACTGCGCGATGAAGTTGCAAAGCGAAAGATGGATCGTTGGGGGGGTGGTTCGCATTGCTGGAGCATGATAGTCGCGTTGCTCCTTTGAGGCTAGGCGTTCGTGGTTCCCCGTTGATGCATTTGTCCCGAGCAAATCGATGTAAACGCGAGACCGGAGGTGCAAAGTTTGGAGACCTTTTCGGTAGCTTCTCGCACCCGGCCAGCGGTGGTCCCTGTTCGCCGAATTAGGATCGTATTGGACAAATTCATTCTTCCAACTGACGTTGATGATATCAACGTTACACGTCGATGATATAAAAGAAGTGAGAAGGGGAAATTATTACTACGTACGTGGCGATTCGTTTTCGACCACTGTAAGAGTCTACTCTCATTTGGTGTCTGCACATTACAGATGTCACCATATCGTCCGTGTAAAAAATAAGAAATGTGGATACTTCGGTGAAATAATGAAAACATGAAGGATGCGAGAAGGTGGCGCGTACAGCTGTAATCGTAGCAGGGAAGGTAAGCACAAAATAATTAACGCGCATCTGTGCGAGACCTCAAAAGTTCATTAACTGTGCTGGTAAATTTCGTCCAGGCCTTCCACCTTTATTAGGAATAAGAAGGACGATGGAAATTTCTGGTGGTCCTAATTCGTTGACCAAAGTCCACAGTTTCGGTGAACTCGAGAAATTATTTGTTCCTAAGAATCGGTGCAATGGATTCTTTGTGTTACGCGGAAAGATATAAATGGAATTAAGGGCAAAAATGAAACGGGCGAGTAACTGAGGTAGATCTTGTTCAATCTGAACGAATAGAGTTTAAGTTTGTATTAAACAATAGCTACTATATTTTCACTGTTTGTTCAATTAAGCTTGTCTGAAATTCCATATGCTACACGTAGTCATTGCATCCCAATTCGAAATGACAAATATTCGGTAGAATTATCAACGTATGTCTTTTCTCATCGAATATATGTATGTATAATATGTATTTTCTGAACACTCGTATATACAATTCGACGATCTGCGTAATACAGAATTTATGGTACGAAGATTTGTTAACGTGTTTCTCAATTATCACGTTAGATCCAGAACTAATTGGATTTCTCCTTTGCTCGAGGACGTTCCATTACATGTACAAGGAATTGCGAAACGTCATTGTACGATATCGTGCAGAAATAAATAAAACTTTATGCACGGGTGCTTCGGAATTCCCGTTTGTAATACATTGGAAATATTGATCTCGCAGTACGTCGTCGTTTCGTTGATTCCCCGGGGTCGCATTTCGAAATGCGTTTCATCAGCCTCGTCATTTTATGATTTACTGCATCGCTTTTAGGGAAACTGCTAGTATTGAAATAAGAAAGATAGAGGCGAGGATGGTAAACGGCAATAAGTGGATGCTGAACGAGTATTTCTCCCTTTTCTCGACACTTTTCTGCACTTTCTAGTATATCAAATAAGATAGCTCACAGATACTGCACTATGCACAAAAAAAACTACGACATCAATATTTATTATTCGATGAAAATATATAAATGTATATTTGAATTCAGTTTTACCTTCCATTAATGTACTGAGACGTAATTAAAAAGTTAACTATCCAATTCAATAAGAGACGAAGATATTTAACAGAGAAGCAAAAATGTTCTCCATGTTCTTGACTCCGTTTGACGTTGAATGGCTAACGTGGTCAATCTTTTATTACAACTTCAGCAAGTCGAAATATATATCGGAACTTCTAGATTCTGATGCGTACAGAATTCAATGGAATTACGAATAGAATTACAAGCTCGCAACTCATAGTTCCCGGGGCAAAATTATAATTCCAATAAAAGCGAGCAAATTATTATTGCTTAATGTTTTAAAAACCAGACAAGTGGGAGTGAAACTACCAATAATGAATTTCCAACGTAACCTCATCATTCTCGTTTTTCCGAATAATTGCACCCGTATCAAGTATTTCGATACATTCAATGGAAGCGTGCGAAGCATAACTTTCGTACGCAAGCCGAGTATCCGGCCGGGAATATAAATTATACGTTCTGCGGCAAGCGTCGTGAAAATTTCTGTGCCAGAGGCGTTGAGAAAGGAAAATCGTCGGCGCGCGGTATTAAAAGCATGCTGAAATGACAAAAAAACAAGACAGCGTTCAAACATTTAATCTCGTTAATCGCGGTATAAATAATTTATGTAACCGCGTGTCGACGTGCAGCGTAAAAAGATGGAAAAGGAACAGTGGAAACGTAGATTCAGCTTGACGACGGCTATAAAAGCTTGATTAATTAGCCATGCCGTGTCGACGGACCTTCCGTGACGTGACCCAATCCAAGGCACGGAGCCGAATACCGTCGTTCCACCCTCGCTCGTACCACTTTAACGACTCTCCTGTAGCAAACAAAACCGAAGGCAGAGAACCGGCTGGAATTTTAGAGAACGCCGGACGTTCTTGATCGCGAAAAATCCCGTATTTGGCAACAACTGGTCCATCTGTTGGAGTTCTGCGACCCAGTAAATTATGAACCGAAAAACGAAGGAAAACCGTGGGGGTAAATATTGTTTCGCGGGTAAATTGCCCCGCGAATAGAAATTCTGTATCGCGTGCAAACACTCCAGCGCAATAGAAATGCTGTTCTTTTATCGACCGACGGAAGCGACATTTGTCGGACACTTTTCCGTAACATTTCTCCCCTTTCCCCGTATTAATCGGCTGAAACTGAACGAAACATCGCGAACGGCATCACTTTTCAAGCTTCGGGCGTAGGTTTAAGCGAAGCCACGGAAGTGTAGAATTCGTCTCTCTTCTGTTTCAATTGACGTTCGAATAAGAGGCCGGTGCGAAATTTCAATATTTTGCGCACCGGTTGCGCAGGTTAATTTATTAACAGCGCCGCTGCGCGACGCGAAGATTGATTTTATTGATTTAAACGTATCAATGGTACGACAGAAAGATCAGTCGTAAAAACTGAACATCAGTAATTGAAGTGCAGAACGGCACAGTTGCCGGCTGGACATCGATTTTACAATTTTATTCTTTGCCGCACCTATTCGCGGTGTCACTATTTTTCCCGCACGTTTGTCAGCGAGATGTTACGAAACGAAAATTCTCTCTGGATTTATGGCCGTTTCCGTTTGCAACATTTAGCCTGTTATGGAAACGAATCAGGTAAGTATGATACGTGCATACGCGCGTGTGTGTGTATGTTACCCTCCTCGGTGCCTTATGTAAATGTCGACGCATATGTATAGTGGTACAGTGTCCGTAGGGACGGACAAGCAAATTGAGATTCACGCGTCTGCCGAGTTCGCGAGTGAACTCGATCGATGTTTCTCCTCGTAAACGTTCATTTGAGTTCACAAACACGTGCATCGCAACTAAAGGACGACAAATCGAATTAAAGATCCCGCGTTGGCGTAATACATTAGGAAATTATGCCGACACTGTGACAAACACAAGGGGTAGACAAACGAAAATTATTGGGTAATTTCTGTGTTAAACATTGGATAGGGGACTGATATTCATTTGAAAGAGCATGTTACAGTTTTCCCATTACGGTGTTCGTGTTTCTTTTTAAATGGTAAATTGTCAATTAAACTATTGCTGCGAGTCAGCAAAGTGGCGTGTGACATTTAAATTTCCTTGGCGAATATAAATAGTACTGTGTAATTAATGATGATTTAATCATCTGCCACAGATTGTAAAGTAAATGTAACTGAATTACAAATTTCTATTACCTAGTCTGTGGTGTGGTTTCGTTCATATACATATATTTTCTACTCGAGTTGAACATTGTTCTATGCTTGAAATATATAATTCTTTGTAAGTGAAATTTTTTTACACGCTACAATTATTATTATACCTTTCGGTAAAATTACTGAGGTAAAATTAAATTTTGCGAATCTTAGTAAGTGCATGGAAATAATGATAGAAGAACGAATGATAACTGCTGATTTTTATTTTCTCACGTTTTATTACTAATTGCAGTTCAGGGCAAGTGTGGTTATATCAGAGACGAGATATAAGGACGGTCTAACCGGGCAAAATGTATTTTTTCCTTTCCCCGAATTCATGGGACCCCGAGGGCCCCGTTACTAGTTCCGATGGGTCTTCCAGGGCTCCGGGGACCAAATTACCATTTTTGACGAAAACACGATCCAAATGTGGACGACTGTGTATGTAATAATAAGTAATACTTTCGTCGATCAGTCCTGCGATTTTATGGGTTTGGTCTTTTCTATATGTTGTCGGTACCTTCTGCTTATCGAGAACATTTTTCTGCCTCCCAATGAACGTATCGATTTTTACTTATTTCCTTGCAATCACTTCTATTTCCCACAAATCTACGTTGTATCGATTCGCGCACGGTCTTCGCTGCAATCAGCCACCGATTAGCAACTTGCCTCCCACTAGCCAACTCCTACACACGCACACACACGGACATGTACAGCTGCTCTCCATTCTTTAGCACTGCCGTAATACCATTTCTCTCGGTCCATTTGTTTGGTAAATTACAATTTTCGCTGTTATTAAGCTAACCGTCGTGCGAAATATACATTACTATTAACTATTAACAAAAGTACAAATCAACTTAAATAGAGCGAAAGTTAATGAAGTTGAAGCAGCAGTTATTTAGAAAAAATTATAAATTGGCTAATGTTAAACGCTGCATTGGAGGGCACTGCCGTATTATTTTTTAAACAGTGGAACTATACAGTACATTTCACTTGATCGTGAAGTGTGTTCACGAATTTCCTCGTTGCACGTTTCATGATGTCTGGCAACAATGTTCGACAATCTTTCTATTCAGGCGAAACTTCCGACATTCCGGAAAAATAGAGAAAAGTCTGGCTGACCGATAATGATTACGTTCCCCAGTGAAAGTTTTAGAATGCGTTGATAATAATTTGCGCAATCAAACAACGGTGAAACAACTAATTAATGGATTACCAATTATTACTACTATTATTAGCGAACTCGCCGAAGAAAGATGAAACTGCCCAACGAAATATCAGTGAAATGAAATCTTGCGATTCTTCGGACGTTAGTTTCTCTGCGCCTCTGTTAGACTCAAAATAAAGAAAGAAACAAATTGTATCGATTCAGTCTGACAGACAAAAATGGACGTGCGAACAAATTCGTGCATAAAACACTGACGAAAATCCGGATTACCATATAAACTGGAGATTCCTGTTCACCGCGTCGTCCGCCCTCGACCGGCCCAATTACTTATAAACGCGTTTCATAAACAGTTCCCGTCCCATTATCACAACTCGATAGAGCGCCCGTTTACTCTCCCCCTTTTATTCGACGAAGAAATTAATTGGCGGGGCGGTCACGCCTTTCCCGGTAAGTAACAGAAAATTTAGTTAAGTCGTTAGATGTCGCGTAGAGGGGCGAGAAGTAAGCAGTTATTTAGCCGACGCTGGTGGCAAGTCCTTGCGAAAAGTTTATAACTTTATCACAGATATTCCAGCGGACCCAGAAAGAATTCTCTGATGCGAAAGTTTGAACGAGCCCTCACACTTCTCGCGACCACTTTGTGTTTCAACTCGCTCTCCTTTTCTTCCTTCTTTCTCTCCCTCTCTCCCTCGCCACCTCGTTTCTTTAAGGGTGCGGACCGTTCCCCCGTTTCCCCCTTCTTTGTCTTCACTCTTCCTGCTTGCTCGTTCTCGCCATCCGCCCTTTGACCATACTTCCTACTACCCGGTACATATAAAAGTCAAAACTGCCGGTAACAGCGAGCCAGAAGTGAAAGAGAATCGTTCGCGTGGATCTTGATGCCCCGTCGTAGACGAAAATTACTCGGGCGACGCGCCGGCTCCTCGCCGTTGGTTGGATCGCGACTGTAAATCGAGCGAAACAAAGTTACGTGCGAACGGTCCGGGACTGTTTGTTACCAATTAACTCGTGCGAAGGGAAGCTCGACCAGCGTGCAAATGGACGTAGCTCTGCGGGTCACGCGGACTCATCGTCGGATCACCTCTTTAATTCGATCTTTTCCTCCCCGCGTTATACGCTTCGATACAGATTCAACGAACCGTCGCAATGTCGTCGCGTTCCTCGGACGAAAGCGATTTCGGGTAAGGTGTGCAATTAGTTGCGCATGCATCGATTTGGGGTCCGACTTATTGGAATGGATCGTCGTTTCTGCGAGGGATGAAAATGCGTTTTTTGCACGATTCATGTGCAATCATATTTGGTCAGACTTCCGACGAGATCGCCGCTGCAAATAAAATATCGAACGAGGCGAACTGTGTTAATGTTTCCCCCGGTCCAAGCTGCCGCAGACGACACCGTTTCTGTGTCGCGCCACGATTTTGCCACGGGACGTATGAATAGCGTGAATTCGACAGCAGAAAATTGGAGAGGCGAACGTTTTTAGAGTTTGTTCCAAATTTCTTTTTCGATTTCGCTTAACGATCGGCCGAATATCATTACCGTTTTGACTCGGTGGCGAACGTGGCGAGGGTGGCGAACGTATGCGAATTAAATAGTGCAGGATTTGGCACGTGCAATTTGTGTCGTTAGTAAAATTATAAGTAGCGAAATTGTTAAGAGGTGAGATTAAAATATACAGTTTACTGGATATTCCTGTATGAATTTTGTGCGGTATCTTAAAATTGAAGATGGGGTACCTTTTAAAGTAATTTATTTATATAATTAGTTCGTCCAAAGGTGGAGTTATATTTAAAAAAACGATAGGCACTTGCACCGTTCAGTCGCATCGATGCATAACAGAGAATTGCAATGAATATAAATAGCATCCCTTTAAATCGTTTCAAACTTCGTAAAATACAACTTGTCTCGTCAATTGCATGGGACACTCTGCGCACAAAAGTAGCGAATTCCTTCCTCCCAATAAAATCATTCATCGAACCCGCAACCGTTTTGCTCGTACTGTCATAATAATTTCACATCGCGCACAGTGGCTCAAGTAAAAATCAACAAAATTGTCCTCGCAGAAGACGATACTTTGGCGATACTTTGCAATCACAAGTATTCGGGCTATACCTGTGCGATAAGGTGTTGCGTTCGATAACCTTTAATACAAGTAGCACAACAAAATCCCATTTTTGTCAGAAATTTCTGCCTGCCTCTACTGTACTTACACACGCGTATATACATAATTCAATCATTCGCTGTTCGTAACACCCAACATCTTCCCCAGTAATACTCGCCCCTTCTCGAATTCACCGAATCCTCGACGGCATGCGTCTCAGGATCGATTGAAAGGCTTAATTCCGTTCGAAAAATTTGCCAGGCACACAGCCTAGCGTTTTCCCTTCGCCAGCGACAGAAAAAAAAGAAACGGAAGAAAGAGCCGGTATATATCTTGTTGGCCCGGTGTGGAAACTGAGCCGCGAGGACGGCGAGCTGTCCCTTCCGCCCAAGAATATTACGGTATTATTGAGAATAATAAATCCCCCGGGGATGAGCCGGAATTAATTGCAGGGGCGATTGCAAGCAATTTACGACACTGATTGCAGCTGAGATGAGAACCATCTTGGGAGAACCTTTCGGACGACTGAAGAAAAGGAACCACCCTGTCTCCTTCTTACCGCCATTCTTTCCTCCTTCCCTTCTTTCTGCCCGCTCGTCCCCGCTCTTTTTTCCCCTTCGCCCCGTCCTTCTCCGTCGGAGCACGGATTTGAATCTACGTTTTACGGCGCAATTAATTCCCTAAGGAGAGTTGCATTTCTTGCTCCGTCGGGGGCACCGAAGGGGATTTGCAAACTGGAAGGTTCGCGAACTTCCCATAGGGATCCGGATGTAGGATAGAAATAGAGGATAGGCCGGGGGGGGGGGGTGAAGAAATAGTGACGAGAGTTGGATACGAACGGAAACGCCAGAAAGAAGATGGCAAATCGTACCCGCGTGCCGACGGATACGCGACGACTCCGAACGGCATTATCGACGACCGCGAACCGCTCCACTTTGTCCTTGTTTGCTCCCCGAACTTCACGGTTCATGTCGCTGTCTAGCTTCGACTGAATTAAATTCGTTTTCGCTTCGCGTGTCATCCCTCGTTGACTTTGCGAAAGTAAGGAGAACGCACGGCGATTTGATAATCGGGGTTAGGCGTGTGATTTTGTGAAACGGAATGCAAATATCGGACAAATTGATGGCACGAATATCATGAACGATATAGATTTAAGATCGTTGAAAAGGCAGAGCTTCAAATTGGTTTTATTTGTACGAAAGTGGCGCCATTTGAGAAATTTTGATTGTTTCGTTTAAATGTGAAACAAGTTGAGTGTCATAAGTGTACAGAAGTTACAAGCGCAACTGTGATTGTTCGCACAAAAATAGATATAGAGAACAAACTGTTTAAAGCGATCACTATATTATTCTATTCGCTACAGTGTATTCATCCTACCACAGTTCCGTCCATTGCACTTCCCTTGCTTCCTCCTCGATTGACAATCGAAAAGAAAAATTTGTTTAACGCATATAAAATATCGACTAGAGAAGGCACGCGGAAGAGACCCAATTTCGTCGCCTTGAAACACCTTCATATCCGTATCGTCTGTCACAAAAAGGAGAATTACACTCAGTCCATTAACAGATACAATAATTCAAGTGATCAAGTTAACTTAGAACTGCGACTAGCAACTGAATATTTTCTTTTCCCTCGGTCGGATCACTCGGCGAAAAATAACGTGCGATACCTGTAACAATGCTGACGTGGTAAATTCAATCAGGCTTCCGTCAGACAATTATTTCCGTTCAACCCAACGGTTCAGACCCTTCGCTGCATCACGCTATATTACACCGTTTACGATATCTATTTTTGATAACGTTCCATATCGTAATTGCGTTTCGGCATGCCTTTCCGCGATTCTCGCACGTTCCACATTCACTCTTTTTACGGACGCTCGTTCGACGGCGGTATTTTTGTCCCCGCGCCCTCAAAAAGGAACACGTAGGGAACGGTGGCGTCAACATGTTTAAATTATTGAATCGCATTTACTTGGGGCATCTCCTGCGTCGGCGCCACTAGCGAAAACATCATTCACAGGGGAGTCGCGAGCGAGGATGCCGGCGCAATTTGAATTTCAGGAGATTTTTATATCCGTGAGAATTCGAAGACACGCCGGAGACCTGTATCACGTAGCAAGGATCATTCCCGCTTCTCTGCCAGTCTTTTGCCGACCTTAGTTTTACAGAGTGCACGTTTGGACCGAACAAACGTCGGTGCACCTGCAAGACACGTCTGCGAAGGGGGTTTCTTATTCGCTTGATGCGAACCCCCATCGTTGGTGCCGCTTCTGCTGTCCGCTAGGGAAATTCGATACGAAGGCCACCTATGTATATTTGAGAATCCTCCTTGGATGCAGCCAGGTAAAGTAAGCCGAGCTTTCTCAACCCTGTCACGAATATCACCCCTCCGTTCGTTAGAGATTTTTCTGACGAACTGTCGCCGCAACTGTGGTTATTCGAAACGTATAGGTACGGACGTTTAATTCGATTCGGTTACATTGGCGTACAATGAGAGACAGTCGAAGCGATATAAAAGAGTTGTGTTGTTGTTTTTCTTGAATTCGATTTTATTATACGGAATCTAGATAGATGCAAAAGTTTGAAGATATCAGTGGATTTCTTCTGTGCGAAATGTTTTTCAAAATGCGAACCCTTTTCGAAGAGAGAATCTCTATCTTTATTAGTTTATTGAATTTTTAATATCAGAATGTATATACAGCGCATTAGTTTCACTCGCAACTTCATTATTTTGGTGACAACAATTAGTTGAGGCAATTATTCCTGAAACAGTATACATTATTCGAAAGTGTAACAGATGTGTTTCATATCCGTGTATATTGTTTCAGGAATAATTATCAGAACACCAATATGTTGGTGACACCAAAAATAATGAAGTCGCGACTGAAACGAATTCTATTTAAGGTTTACCAAAAAGTTAGAATTCATTTACTTGCGGACTTGTTTTCTTCTAAGGAACGAAGTCCTGTTTTCGCGCTTCGGTACCCAGAGAAACATTTAGATACTATACATACATAGGAATTCTAGTGTTCTAGATAGAATATTTAAGCCGTCGCTAATTAAAAAGCTTCAACTAAAAGCGAAAACATCTGAGAACACTGATAAAACTTTCTTACAAATTAAAGATACGTGCCGGAATTCAAAGCGAAATTCTAATATCCTTATTAAATTTTGCACGCTCGGGATACAATTCTCCCAAACAGAACTAATTCTACAATTAAGAAGGCAGTCCCGGTAATTCAATAACACATCGAATTAATTCAATGACTTAACACCTGAACGATTCCAAATAAAAACCTCCAATCGCCAACCCCTTCAAACATATCCCTTCGATCGTTCCTTCGCTGCACGGCCACAACGATCCATCGCCGTCTAAATAAATGACAAACGCCACGATATATCGCGCCAACAATTGCCGGCGAGGCAAAAAATATTTCCAATACCGCCGCGTCCCCGTAACGAAGCCGCGAATTAAAGTTCCTAATTAATTTTCCACCTAAGCAAACGCGTGCATCACCGCCGGCGTGGATACGAGTTAGGCCAAAATCTTAATTAGATGTACCCAGAGGGTTGGAGGGGGGGGGGGTGTGGAAGTTCAGCCACAAATTTATCGAAGTCAGGCATATCTCTGACCCGAAACTTCCACCTCTGGATACACTAGCTCCATCTTTCTCGCGCCACGTTCACGCGCGTCGAACTTTCGCCGCGCGGCCCGCTTGTTTACACGAGTCCGATTTAATCGAATTCGCCTGATTCACCGATGCGCCTCCCGAAATTCTAAGTCGATCCCGACGCCGATCCAGCTATATATATATATATACGTTCTGTGTCCCTCGCCCGCCGGCGCAGTTTGTCGAACAACGAAGATTGGCTGGATCGAGCAAATTCGGGACGAATTTGCATGCTGTGGACTTAGGTCCGTCGGGCGAGAGGTGAGGCGCGGTTGGATGCATCGAACTGGGGTGTGGAAAGGGCCGCGTTTTACTAAACTATATAGCGGTAACGATGGAACAGTTCTGTCCCATAGTTCACCAGAGACAGTGCCTGGACTTCGCCGGGGGAGTTTTGGGGAGGGCTGGGGCAGAGGGTTGCTCGGAAGGTAAACGAAGAGGGCGGCGGACGTTGGCGTTCGAGGAACAGAGAGGGCCAAGGGTGGCATTGCGCGAAGGGTTGCAAAACGGGTCGAGACCCGAAGATGAAGAGAGTAAGAATGAGCGGGGGACCTAGCGCCAGTTAAGGGAGGCTATAATGGGAAACTTCCGAGGCCTGTGTGCTATGGCAACAGCACAAGTCTTGTCGTTTCGCACGCGCTGCCTGCCTTTTCACCTAGGGAACTCTAGCTGCTAGTTGCGTGTCGCTGGATGGTCGTGCACGGGAGCGGAGTGTGCATCAGACATAACAAACTAGCCAACAAGTAAACTCGGGATCTCGTTGATCCATTAGCACTTTTGTCTTTCTTAACCCTCGGCGATGGCTGCCACGGCTTTCACTTCTCCAGACAATACCATTAGAGGTGTCTTGCGCACGGTGTCTTAATTCTACAGTGCTTTGTATGAGTTTCGGGTCCGTTCCTGGCGTACACGTTAATATCATGTGCCGCGGAAGAAACTTCATTTCCTGTCTTGAAATAATTTCATTGCTCGATGCAGCAACTGACGGCCGTGCCATTTTTTCGTCCCTCTGTTTTCCTTTCTACAGTTGTTGGTTAATTGTAAGAACTTGGAGAACCGTCATTTCCCTATTCAATTTCCTAGTACAACCATTAATCCTGCAAGAAAGATACGCGACGCTGGGGCAATTGCTTGTTAAAAATGTTTTAATTACACCCCTGTGGCGACAGATTGCACGACAAACACAGATCTGATGGGATTTTAAAGCACGAGTCTTTGTCATCGAATGGTTGCGCTCTTTTACGACATTCACGTGGCAGCTACCCTTTGTTACGCAAAACACTGATGATCCCCACCATCGATCGATAATGCCACACTGATAATTTCCATCGAGCACTTAAGCGTAGTCCCATCGCAACACCGTCCGATATGCAAATCATTCGTTTTCTCGATCGTTATTTATTTGCCGTTCTGCAATTAAATTCCGTTCACGACTACAACGCAAACCGTCGTCCGTCGTTACAATCGAAGTAAGACCAATGACAGACAAACAAATTGCGCAACCGCGACATAAACATTTTCAATATCGAAAATAAGTCACATTATACGCACGGTCGAGGCGATCGTTATTTCTATTCCGTTCGGCAAAGCCTGTAACCTCCTTGTTCCCCGCAACCCCATTGCTCAAAATGCGACAACCCGAGACAGTTCAGCGGTTCAGACCTGATATCCAGGATACCCTGAATGCCTCTAACGATAAGCCACCGGCGCAGCCCGCAATACTTCCCGGACAGATCAATTTGTACGTCTCCTAGATCCCGGACCGTAGATGAGCGAATAATTGGGTGGTCTAGATCGGTTATGGTATATAGGTGGAGTAAGAGGCTAGTAGGGCGAGGTAGAAGAGACATGGCTCGTCGATATCTATGATGTTAACCGAGCCGTGCCTCCCCGCTGATAGGCTGCATAATTACCCGAGGCGTGCGCTCAGCTTAATAGTCGCATCATCGTCTGATAAACATGTTATTACTGGACGATCCAACGTGCGCTGCCAGGACGAAACACGAGCCACGTTCCCTTGCAAATTAATGACTGCCTATCGAAACGATACCACCAATCACACGGTCGTTGCGTCGCCACACATAAGATAATTTATTTAAATTCCAATGCTGTCGGGATGGCAGAGAGAGGTTGGGGGGGGGCGGTTTGTCTCGCAATCTATTGAACACAGGTAGGTAGCTCGATTTTGATTGGAACGTGTCGCTTGTGTGCATTTGTGTTACGAAGGCGTCTTACCGCAGCAGATTGTACCGGTTCAAGGCAAACGTATGCGCAAATTTCGGTGAGCGCAAAGGGTTACGGGGGTGGGAAGTATTGTTTGCGCTGAATATATACGTTTCGAAAGTATTTGAACGCAGAAATTTGAGCAGCGCCGAATGAATTTAAATTGTCTTTGCGGCGAAGTTTTATTTAAGTACCGCGTTGGAAGGATCGTCATCATTTTTTAAGAGAGCGTCCCGCTCAAAATGTACCTGCCCTCTCGTTTACGTAACGGACAGGTGTAAAGTGTAGAATAAAAGTTTTTTAAGGGTTAATTTCCGTTTTGGCTCGCGTCGCTTACCACGTAACTGGCTATAGAAACGTGACTGTATTAGAGTACGGCGGATAACGCGATAACGAGTGGATAATCTCGTACAGTGTGCTGGCTAAACAGCGATTACACCCTCAACTTCTCGCTTTTCTCTTGCTTAAGAATGTCGAGCGACTTGCCTCAAGTTTAATGATGATAAACAAGGCTCGCTAATCCCCCCCCCCCATTAATTTATATCGTTTCAAAATGGGCGGAACGAAGTATTTTTGAGCAGGAGGGTGTACAATATTTATTGCGAGGTAAGGAAGAAACGCGGATGACTAACACGTGCGAACAATTTGTCGCATTAAATTGTACTGGGATATACTTGTTACTAATGAAAGAGTTGGTTATGATTGATCAGACACGATTAATAAAAAGACATTTGATTTCAATAATTATACGAATAGTGTGGTTGGACAAAATATTATACGTTACGCGCAATAATTCTATCGAACTTCGAGATACTTTCTTATTGTAGAATTGCATGTGCATACCGGCAATTCGTTGCATTTTGTATTTATATTTCTTCGTTGCCGTTAATAACGATCGGAATGCTTCGATATACCGCGATCCAACGAGAACTGTAAACGCCACGATAAGCTTATTTATTCCACCTTCGCGCTTTCAACAGAAAATTCTAATATCACTAATGAAATTCCAACGTCAGAAACGATCCCCAAGCTCCCTTCGACACTCCGCAACAATTAACCAGCGGCCTCCCGTGCCCGAACAATCGCGGAACGGATAAAAGTGACAGCAGCCCGGCTCTGTTTGTCGCGACACTCTTAACCAACCGTAAGCCTCGCGAATGTATATCGACGAAGTTACACGCCCCCCCCCCCCCCCCCCGCAGAGAAACATTTCGGATATACCGTTCCAGCTTTCAATTCGAACAGCCGAAAGTCCCCCGCTGATTTGTCACTACGCAACGGTAATGATTTAATTCGAACGCAGCCGGGTTCCCGTTGCCAGGTCCCACTGCCAAATCGGCAGGGCTTAACCGCGGTTTGCCATCGAGGCACGAAGGAGTTAAAGTTTCCCGTGCACGATTAAGGTGCATTTATATACCCGGTGATTTTTCGGCCTGGCATCAAGCCCGCGGCGACCAAAGACGCGGTGGATAGAAACTAACCCGGGGATAGGGTGAGATGGAAAACGGCGACGGATCGCTCGAGGAACAAGGGCGAGGACGTTGGTCCTCGCATGACCAGAAGGAAACGTTCAGCCCCGTGTCATTACGCATATTTATAGCCGTCCAACATCCATGTGTTGCTGGCCGTTGGGCCCCGGTTGAATAATCGCTTTTCAGCAACGAGCTGAACGCCCCGGTCGTCCCAGTTACGCGGCGCGTCGCGAATAAACAAATAAATATATCGGCTGGAAGTAGTTGCGGCTAAGTTTACGCGACTCGGCCCGACCATAAATAAACAAAGTTGTGGCGTTTATGGGAGCATACTTGCGCGAACAACGTAGACCTATGCCTCACCGGATGCGTTCGCTGTGCTGTTAAAAGGTGGTGCGCGCGACGACGCTTCGCCGAATCGGCCGAAACGTTCCACTGTAGGGACACCATGGGCATTGGGCCAGTGCCAATGGCTTCTTGGAATATTTTGCATAATTTCCGCGAGAGTTTGGTAACAATTCGGTCGCTCGCCTCGGACTCGGTCGAAGATCTCGTTCGGTCTTTTTGTAATAGACGAAATGCTTATGCTAGTTTTTACTTTTCACGGGTAGAACGTGTTTAGCAATGAAGATCACCCCTTTCGTTTTAAATATAGAATTTGCAACGAGCATTGCTTTTATTCGGTATACCATGATTACCTATCTTAGCGTTAACGCGTTACTGACGTACGTTCAGGTGTTATATGTTGCATGCTCGAGATTATAAATATTCATGCAGAAGTATTGAACCAGTACGAAAGTCTTTAATTTAGGTTCAAAGAAGAAATTGAAATATTTTCTTAAATCGTGGTAAATGCTCTACCGTACTTTGTACTTTGTGTCTTCAATTTTCCATATATTTATCGCAAGATTGTCATTATTTAAAATTGTGTCGCACAGTCGGAGCAATGCTGCGCGAAAGACAGACACCGACGAGAACTTTCTCCTCGATAAAAGCTCTTGTCTCGGGTGCAAAGACCAATTTGCACAAACAGTTGCCACTGGAGACTTGACAATTATTTTTCAACGAAAACGTACTAACTGCACGTTCGTGCAATTAATAGCAAAGCGCGCTGCGCGTTTACAGGACAGCACGCTGTAACGCAAATACATTTGTGCGCCAGAAAAAGTTCCCCAGCTGCATAAATATGAAACTTCTTCAATAGTAAACGTAACGAGGACCGTTGAAATTCCGCAGATAGTAAATCTTTTTTAATCTCGTTGGTCACGCAGGATCGAGGAAAATCGAGAAAGTTAAGTTCCGCAAATATTCCCGCGGCCGGCTAAAACACCCTCTGCCGACCGTAAGTAAATAGAAACTCCTTGCTTTGGTCACGGGGGTGGTTCAATGCGGTAGGACCGTGAGTTCGGCTGGAACTTGACGAGCGAATACATATATATATGTATACCATCGTGGCGAACTAAACGAAGCGACTTAAGTAAAAAGTTTGTTCCCATTTGGTGAAAATACTGCAATGTTTACGTATCGAAAATACATCCGGAATACCTGCGAAACTTGTTCCCGCGGACAGAAAATTGGCGACGTTCCTCGCGATCGGATAAGCAACGTTGAATGTTGTTGTGTTCCGTTCTACAGAATACGAAACGATCGAAACAGGTGCCAATGAGCGATCCACCGTTTCTTTGCCAATTTTACTACGCGATAAAAGTTTTTTTCGAAATTTCGAAAACATTTAATCACCGTAGTAACGACAATCGTTACTTGGATTCTTTCTTCGTTTCGCATTGTCACGTCGCGAAATTTCGTTTTAAGGACGCGTCGTAAAGGCGAAAGAATTATTTGCACTTTGTAACGAAGCATGGTTCCAGGTTCTATTGAGAACGATACGCCTCGAAACAGTAGCGGTGCAATTCTATTAGGGGTTCATGGGAATAAGTCGGAAATTACGTAGGAACCGGCAAATTGGAAAATCCTGTTATACGACTGCAATCGTAGCAGCGATAATGAGAGTGCCAGTCGTCGCGTTATAGTTCACAGTAGAATGAGTCAACGTGTCTCTTCCCTGTTTTATGAGGTGTATATACCGTACGATAAGACTTCGTAGTTACGTTCTCTCTGCGCGAAGCACCATTTAGAACTTGCCGGTTGGGGGACAAGGAAGCGGAGGTTAGAGGATGCACACCTGGATGCGGATTAATTTAATTGATGATCGCGGCGGAAAGTTCAATCGGATTTGTGTATTTGTTACGATCAGGTAATTGCAGAACGAAACGGCACTCGAGTCGGGAAACCATTCGTAGTTTCGTTATTAGCGGCGCGATTTTAAGGAAAAGACGGTCCGCAAAATAATAACAATTGGACAGATGTTTTTGTGGTAATTCTTGGTTAATTAAATCGAATTTAAAACGATTTGCCTCTTTGGTACGATGAGATTTGTTTGATTATCATTGTATTTTGTCTGACCGCTGGACAAGTTTGTATTCGATTATGCGACCAAACGGTTCGAAAAACACACGATTCTGCGTAATCTTGAAAGTGTGCTACGCTAAATACGAAATTGCGTCTGAATTAAAAAAATTTCAATCGATAAACTAGATAAATGGAAAAGTATTTATGTCTGCCAGTTTCGTTCTATATGACAATGTGCATTAATTGAAAAATGATTGAAAGCAAATTTTTCCCTCAAGCGCAAGTATAATTGTCAACTGTAGCTTAATAATAAGCTCGTTCAGCTTTAACCAACACGTCCCGTTTATTACACTTTTCAACGTTGCAACGCAGTGTAATATAGCGATCTAGTAATCCTATACGCTGAGTGCGACTGTAATTAATTAACTAAATAAATAAACGAATGAACAAGTGAATAAAAATCTCTCTATTCCCAAACTTTGTACACCTTCTTCGTGTCGGTATAGCAACGAATACCATATCACCGTTTCCAACTGTTTAGATTTCGCCGCACTTGTCCGTACGCAAAGAAATTAATTATCGGGGCAATAGTCGACAAGCTATACGAGACCCTCCATAAAGGAACAATCGTTCGCCAAACGAGAAACGGCTTTACGACCGCGACTCGTTTATCAGAATCGACCGACCACGCAGGGATATTTCTCCCTCTGGAACATGCACGTACGAATATAACATTCATTTAGTCGCGTGACCGTGTGCATCTATCGCCACCGGTAATCCAGCAATACCGCGGCTGTTCCTCGAAACAAGGGCAACATCGTGCGGCTAATATCGGGTCGCCGGTGGCTGGGAAACAGGGGCATAGATCAGTTTGGCCGTAGCAGCAATTCAAAGACAAAACGTCGCGGCTATTGCGTTTTTGCACCGCGACAGTATCTGCACACACAGTGGGCGCACAGACACACACACACACACGTATGGAATACAAAAGCGTACAGGCATACAGCTTTTCCCGTGTTTCTTCGTTTCTCCTCGATATAAATCAACTCCGCCGCTACCGTAAACTTTATTTGAAAGTGCCGGCCGAAGATTTAAAGCCGTGGACAAAAATAATCCCGCGATGGAGGAGGACAGAAAACGGCATATAAACGGACGGCGAAGGAAGAAGGGGATAAGGGTAGGTAGGCGCGACGAGTAGTGCGGAGGAACAGGGCGAACAGAGAAAGGATGGGCGTTTTCCCACGTAGATGGGATAAGAAGTAAAGTCGATAAGATGTATCGGACCGTGAACAACATTGGTTGCGGGGCTAACACTTCTTTACGTCCGGCGAAGGGTCGAAATTGCCGTGCCTAGTGTTAAAACGCCCCCCCTCCCTATTCGACACCGTTCCATGTGGAGGAAAGCGAAAGGGTTGTTTCAGTTTCGAGCGCGATGCAACGTCGCTGCGTTTGTGCATTTGTTGCGATCATTTTTTAACGTGTGTCTAGAATTGTCGTGTCGCGATTGAAAATGGGAAGAAAGATTTGTTTTTTCTTTAAGCGAATAAGGTACGGGGATCCTGTAAAGAAATAGAATGACTGGTGGATTGTATTTATTGCAATAATGCTCTGTAATAGATTGCGTTTCATAATTGAATGCAGAAGAAATTATGAGCATATATTTGCTAATTTAGATAATTTTAGCCAGAATAATTTTTTGAAGGACCAGGTAGATCCTGTGAAACATGTAAAGTGTTACTAAATAAATTTTCTAAGTTACAGATTTTATGTACTTATATGGTGTGACAGAGACGATAAGATATTTGGATACCACATGACAAGAATTATTGTTTAACACATTATTAACACTTCAATGTATCCTTAAAAATTACTAACTATTACTAACTATCGCACAGTTAAGGTAGTATAATAGTATTAATCAATTTCGTTGCGCAGATTCTAAATCAGGTATTAATTATTTCTCCGTGTCTTCAACAATTTAATTACAAGTTTGGTACTGTTCAAGTTTCTAAAATGATATTTGACGAATAAAACAGCTCGTCAAAAGCGTATTAATGTCTGAAAACAATTGAAATTGTGCTAAATGCTTCCCACTTACTGAAGATACAAATATATTTTCTACATACATCGTTAAACACGTTAACATAATATGTTCTATGCATCGTTGCGCCAGTTTATTTGTTGTTTCTAGCCGGGCACAAGATCTGTCAAACTACTGCGGACATAATGCACTGTCGCCCATCACATTACGCGCTACAATTGACAGTGAACATCGAATTCACAATTTGCGCTGGCGGTTCTCAATGTAGCATGCAAAATATACCTGCGAAACCATTCATCTTTAAAATATAATTCGTTATTATCTTGAATATTATTTAACGTTTCAAATAAAAATCTTGATAGTTCGACGTTCAATGTCCCTAGGGCTGTTCGGGTCGCCATTATATTTCTGTAAGATCTAAGCTTTCCAGACTACCCGACAAAAATGAATCACTAAGTCGTCGTTAACAGTGAATAACGTTGCGCGATCGAACGCTGAGTGGCTTTGGACGCGTTGTGTGATAATAACTCAATAGGATACACGACATAGACGTGTTTATAGAATTTTGGTATCCTCTTCAAATGAGTACACTGTACACATGTCACGGCGGTGCGTCCTTTTATTGCGTATATAGCATGGTCTAACTAAATTACTGTCCACATAACCGCTGGCGCGCCATGGCGCGGCCACATAGTTCACGGATCAAAGGTTTCCACTGGACGTATTGTGCCTTTCATGCGCTGCAACAAATTTTTGTCAGCCGTCCCAAACCCGCAGCAATCGATACAATTATTAATTACGATTTTCACTGCGGCGCGGACAATTAATTTTGTAATGCAATTGTCCTGCTAATTTTTTTTATGCACTTTTTATTGCGGCAAGAATTTCCGTTTTGTTAATTTTCCTAAGAACGTTGGCCGCCGTTCTCCCAGCATTTGGTAACGGTGCAAAAGGTAAAAGATTGAAAACATTAGTGCGCATTAATATTGACACCTTGCGAAAGGTGTCGAAGATTACGATAAATGAAAAGTCTCCAAATCGATGGTTAACAATCTCCTGCATTTTCAATGTCTTCAATTCGTTTATCCGTGAACCGTACTTTTGCCAATTAATAACAATGTTCAAACGAGATTAAACATAAATAGTATACGAAACGTCCATTAGTCCGCCTACTGGAAAGTCATCCTTTCTATACGATCCCAATATTTGCGCTCCGTTGATCAGCCCCGAGAAATTTTAATCCACACTTAATCGACAAATTCGATAACATTAGCAATAATCGCTAACGCGCTTTATCGAACGTTCAACAATAACAACAGCACTGTTAAAGCATCTATCACCAACGAACTTTTCTTCTACTCTGCACAGCTCCCCATTATCGATTAACATTAATACCGATATCTTATCCCCGTAACTGTTTGATCTCGGCCCTAACAACGCACAGTTCGTGCACTTCTATTGATTCGATCGGCCCTGTCATAAATTTTCTATATAATCCGCCGTTCTACTAAGCACGCCAATCCCGTCGATAGAAATCGTCTATTAAGCCAACCAACGCCTGGGTAAGCAACAATCAATCGGGAAACTTTATCGCCGCGAAAGATATCGCTACCCCTGGACGTCGACTGTGTACACGTCGTAATACAATACGTAAGTGTAAAGTTCAAGCCGTGACCGAAGGAAATTAATTGATACGTTGCTAACAAGATTCGACACTAACAGATACAAGCACTAACAGTTTCGCCGCAGCGCGGAACGCTCAACCATCGTCGACAAACGAACCGTACAGCCGAGTTCCGCAAATTCATCATTCCGTAACCGCTTCTCAACATGGCTTTACTATATTAATTTATTACCACACGTAGCGTTCTCGCGGTATTCCGTGTTGCATGCCTGCGAGTGTACGACGAATTTGCAACTCTTTCTTATCGACACCTGGCACCGCAGTTGTTGCCGCAACTCGCAGTTCCGAAATGTTGGATACATCTTTCATGGAAGATGACAGGAGTAACTTATATCGCGAGCAAGTTCGGCTACGATTGTTCAAGTAAGGGGTTTAAGTTTAATTTGAGAAATGTTGACATCGATTGGAAGTAGGCTTCCTTCTGCAAAGAGGCAGATGATTGCGTTACATTTCACTATATTTAGATAAATTTTAAAGCGTAAATGTGTATACTTTAATATATACAGCTAACTCGGATAACACTACAATTCAGCTATGTTACTGTTTATGTGAAAGAGATTGTAATTGTATTATTAATTGAATATGGGAGGATACGAATGTTCCACAATCACTTTGCACAACGGATTCGAATGTTTGTTAAACGTTATTGCCCCTTGTTACGAAATATCCATACCGAGATGGATAATTTTCCCTTGAACGTAGTCGATTGTAAACTTATCAACATCACAGACACCCCTGTTCACTCGGATTTCTACGAACATTAATATTTCAAGTTCAATTCTCATCGCTCGCGAATTACACCAAGCAACCCGCGAAAGTAGCGCAGCGAGCGATCCGAACTTGCAAATTGCAAAGCGAAGTCACAAAATTTTTCATTCCCTTCCGGCCGAAAGTTTACCGTCCCTTTCGTCGGGAACACTTGCGGCATAATTCCGTCGTAAGAGCCGAAAGATATCGGCGTTATTGAATCAGTCACAGAGTGGTTATATTAAGAAGGGTTGCAGTAACTGGTCGCATTAAAAAGTCATAAGATCGTGGACCTATGGGAAAAACTTGATGCGCATACTAACAGCATCGAACTACGTTGCTGCATTAATGCCGGTCCCAATGGGATTGCCGCAAGTCCCGCTTCCATCTGGGAGCCAGACCACAATCTCCGGAGAATCCACCGCGGCTCACTGCTTGCTAAGAATTTTGCACGACTTCAAAGGATCGTGATTATCTATAGGGGATGTGGCAAATTATTCCCTAGGAAAGAGTGTATATCGTGCATGAATACGATCGGCATTCTCCTATGGTTCGATGCAAATGACGATAAATGGATTGCAGACATTATTCTGTTCTTCGGATTTCAGATCAAAGAATTGAAGTACTAAGTGCGTTTTATATTGGATACTTGAACGTAGTTGGGCAGAAATTGATTTGAGTTGAGACGATACAATATGTTGGTAAGTATGCAGAGACTGGGGCAGAGACGACGAACGAAAACGTATCACGGATGTGCATGGTATTTTTCTTTTTCTAGGTTTCAACTTTAGAATTGTAGGTCTTTGCCTCAAAGAAAATTAGCTGAAAAAAAAGGTTGTTTCCATTGTTTCGTTCCTTCGATATCTTGACATTGATTGCGGTTCATATTTCTTGTTAATAGGCGTAAATAATTGATGTATTTTCTTGTTCAGAAAAAAAAGATCGATTTATATATGCCATAATGTATACAATTATTGAAAAATATGCTCGACGAAATATTTATATAGACGCAGAATTGACTTGGCATTTGCATTAAGACGGAAGTATAATTTATGCGAAAAATTATTCATTGCATCACCCTCGGTTCTTTGACATAAAAATCCGTATTTCATTATACCGCGGCAGAACTTTTATTAGCCCAACAGATATGTTCAATAAGACAACGCAGATGCTCCATTCCATTCGCCAATTCGACAGTTATTTATTTTCACCTAATATATCTGTCGAGAAAATTATTACTTATTCGACGTTGCAATGCATCTCGTGCCATAATGACAGAAGAACGAGCGAAATATAATACAAATATGATATCCAGAGATATTTCGAGAGTATTCTCAATGTCCCCGAAATCACCTCAGGGCGTGAATTTATCTTTGATGTTTCACGTGGCAGGGCGACGTTCGACTGCGAGCAACCTTTGCAGGAACGTCATTAAGAAGACACTGAATGTCTACTCCCAGACGACGCGGATTCCTTTCGTTTTGGCTACACCCTTTCAGTAGCCAAGAAACGGCTGGTGCGTCCAGAGAAAGCTTCGTTCATCGGGTCTATCCGTCACTTTCGGGAAACCGGTGAGAACTTTTTCAACCTTTCAGAGGGACGGTTTTGAAACGCTAAATACTATTCTGTCGTTTAGGGTACGCGGAAGTGAGTCTCTGAAGAGAATCGACGACACAGCTTGCAACTCCCTTTAAAATTTGAAGGTTTCCATGCACGTTTGTTGAATGCAAACGGACCCGAAAGTTCGTTCCGGGTTGGGGTTCGGTTGCAAATTTTTTTATAAGAACAGAGAGCTGATTTTCGTCATTTTTATTCGAAGGACAATTGAATAAGTTACAATTCAGAGCTGTCCAAGGAAACTTGTCGACGTGACGATTGTCACGAAATAATTACGTCGAACGAATTTAACTGGCAGAAACGATTCTTATTCGTTTGCAGCTGCGATTCGACGTCGACTATTGTGGCGTACGTTACGAGTGCATCATGTTTCATGTCTCGTTAAAGAAATATGACGAGCTTGTGCTTAATGATCGGATCAACAGCAATCGCCAACGTTCCAAATTCGCGGCGATATTCTTCTTGTTTTGTAGAGATGCTATTAGCATGCATGGGAAATCGGCGGAAATTGTTTGCGGCGAAACGCAGAGGCCGAATGCAACGTTCTATTTAACATTGTACGCGGGACGTTTCAACTAAACAAACCTCATTCCCGTTGATATGCATACGAGACAATTAGTTTGTTTCAAATTAAGCGAATATATTATACGTAATCATAGGATTAAAGCTGGATAATAAACGCAACGGAGGCCAAATAAATTTCGTATTTAGAATGGAATGAAAAAGGTAAAGAGAGTTTATTCTTTTTATTTTTCAATATCACATGCGTCATAAATTATTTGAACGGCTTTTTTCTTTGATTTAATAATAGGAAGCATCTTACTAGTGAAATACCACTGTTGCGACATCGTATCACTTTCAATATTTATATGTCGATATCAGCTTGGTAAACGACAGACATCACATAGTAATGGAGAAACGTCATTAAAACCGGCTAACTAACTAAAATTATATATGTATGCGAGTCAGCAACTGGCCCAGATTCATTTTATTTTTTACTTCATCACCGTTCCAAGACGTGATGTGGAAATCGATTATCTGTCCAATAGTAGCTTAGTACGTTTTATGTCCCGTTGATTAACCGAGTTCCGCAATGCAAAATTAAACAGGAGTATTTGTCATTGGGCAAACGGAGGCATACTTTTATTCAGTACTGAAGAATCCCAATCAATTATGTCAATCAGTCTTATTAGTGCTCCGACATACTTGGAATTCGATACTTTAGTCCAGTACTTCAGTGCAATTTATTGCAATATTTACATCTCATTGGAAATATTGTAATTAATCGCAAGCAAGTTTTGCCAGCTTCTATAAGCTCCGAATTATTTCGCAGCGCAAAGTGTAATACGTCACTTGTGCCGGAATGAAATCGTATTTCATTAAATATTCGCAATATCTCAGCATGTCCATTTTAACGTCCTTGTTAGGCAAACTAAAATAGAAGAAAATGAGAGACTACAGATGGGAGTGGAAAGGAAAAGAGAAAAGCAGGGAAAGGCTGAAGACGTGTCATGTACGAAGATGGAAGATAACAAGAGGATCCATTAGCTTTTACTCTTTCTCCTTTGTCCAAAGACAGGATAGAATTGAAAACTGCTTTGAAACATAATTTTTTAAGTGTATGATTTGTGTTATTACGACACTGTGGTCTTGCACTTAACATCTGTAAATGTTAGTATGCTGGTATTAACATTCAATGACTACCTCAGTAATTTATTATTAAAGTCCTTAGTCATGCATTGATAACCTCCTACAGTTAATAAAATTTATTTAATTGCACGTTGCACATCCTTCTTCCTTTCAAATGCTCCTCCTAATAAATTTGTTTGCAAGTATAGTGCCTGTCAAAAATTTCGGTCCAACAATAATTTTATCACATCGTTTTTTCAGTAGACTTAACACGTGGCACGTTGCATCCAATGCGCGAGCTATACATATGCAATGAGTTACTATTTTAATCAATCTTTGATACAAATAGCATAACAAAATTACGTTTCAGTCGGAAACATTTGGTTGGAACGATACAGTTTGCTTTATTCTTGAAATTCGTCACTGCAGTGTTACTGTGAACAATTGTAATAGTTTTGCACATAAATAGAATATTGAACTTCCTCCGTTCATCCTCCGCTAAGAGTATAATAATTCATACGTGCGCATCGGTACGTCTGTCATCGGTAGACGTGCTAGCATAGGGCCAATTATTACGCGATGGTGCGAGGTTATACAGCTTTTTTCTTTTAGTTCAACGCATTACACGAAATTTCGCTAATAATCCCGGAAATGGCGGTATTCGGTCGGCAGCTTCAAGTATTCGCGGTAATGCATTTAACGTCGTTGTCGAAAAGTGGGGCCATAAAATAAATCACGCCGCCCGCGAGAACCGCGCGGAGCATTTCACAGACGTTTATTATATACTTTCATTAAAATCTTTATGAAATAGTGCTGCTCGGGTGTACGGGAAGAACCTACGAATTACGAGGAACCTTTATCACGACGATAGTAATCGAACACGCGAAAGCTCATCATCGTCCTGCAAGAACCGCGTGTTCTTTTCAGTAGAGCTTCAAATACGCCGGAGACTTCAAATACTTACACCTGTAACGCGATTGCCTGAGAACACGGTTTCCATATAACACTCACTATTGTCTTTTAAGAGAAGGAATTTTTCTCTGTTCCACTACTCGACGATGGCTTGTGATATAACTGGTATAAATATACAATTACACTATTGTATACTGTAGACTGTACACTACTGCACATATTATAAAAACTGTATAAATTCGAACAGCATCGAAAATGATTGCTTTTCTTTTATTTATGATAGTTCGTAGCCGGTACAATTTAATATAATTGTACAGTTTATAGCAACGATGGCAGTACAGATGTTATCGATAATGCAAAACCTAATTTTCTCAAATGTATGAATTATTTTTGTCTTACAGCCAGAAGCTATTCTATTCGATATAATTTAATAGAACTCGAATGAAATTTTACTGTTCTAAACTGTAACACTCAGGCTACAGGCCTGAGTTACTAATTGGTAAGTGGCAAGTTGTATACAGTAGATCGTCTCCTCTCCTTCGGCAAGAAACTTCTGCCATTTTACTTATTGACAATAATGCCCGTCGCACAAATTGATCGGTTATCGTTGTACATTAAAATGTTAATTAATTGCGGGTCATTATAAATAAAAGCTGACCTGATCAGACGATTTGAATTCGCAGCAATGCAACATGCGTATATGAAGGAAATAGCCGTTTATTCGGAGAAAAATGTGCGCGCTGAAAGCAATCCAAATAAACGGAGATAGGAGAGGATAAACTTATAACTAATTGATAACTTAATATATTATACACGGAAATGGTGTAAACCGCGTACGTAAATTTCAACGAGACGTTAGAACGTGCCGTTATTAAGCACGTCTGATTTTATACCACGACCAACGGTCAATCCCGCGGAGAACACTTTCCTCAGGTGCAGTAAACCCATTCGCTCGACCGTAACGCCGTGTCTTACGCCTCTCGTTCTTTCCCCGATATCTGTTATCTTATCCTGTTCGCGCATTAAATTGAAGATCAACAGGAATATTGATCATAAATCTTCATCATCCTTTTACACGAGTATATCCATTCGCGATAACTGAAACTGAATATACTTCCTGGCCGAAGCTCTACGTAAAAAAAAAGAAAACAAAAAAAGAAGGAAAACCGCCCGTGAAAAGGAATTTCGCTGGTTAAAAGTGTTCTGCAGCAATAACGGATGGATATCTATTTGGATGCATTGGACGCATCTACTGTTCTGCAACGTGGCGTCCAAGGGTACGCGAAAAAGATGACTCGTATACAACAAAACCACTTCGGTATATGGGGTCATAGGTGGTAAACGACGGTGTAGAAGTGTGCCGTATGCTTCTAGCCCTGGTACAACCCCGCCACCCCCCTATTCCTGTAATGTCATTACCCAAGCGAAGTGCCTTCGAACATCAAAAGGTGGAATATTTCCTGATGGAAAAGCACGCCTTTTCGCTTGCGGGGGCCTCGCAAGAGGAACGTGCGTGCACCGCATAAAAGAAAGACTCCTAATAAAAATAAACCCTGACCCATTCATATTTCCATAAAGTTTTCTACAGAACGTTAGCCACCGGCTGGCATATTTACGCCTCGTTCTGAATATGAGGGGTACGTTAAAAGAGCGCGTTTTGCAAATTCGTGGCCTCTATTAAGTGAAATGCGCGCTGGCAACGTACTAACGTTCGTAATTTTTAGGAACTTTTCACGCCGGGAATGCCGGGGATGCCGAATTCCATGGGTTCACGTTGAGACCACTTCGCTTTTCCCACGATAACATCGAAATTCTTTGATTTCTTTTCGACGATATTATCCCACGGTCCTTTTTTGCTCTTCGATAGATATTAGGCAGAGCAGAGTTTAGTTTTAAAATCGGTCAGGTGACGCGCCAGGATACATTCGTAACGTATTTACGATAAAATGCTGCAACTATTCGGAGCAGACCTTTGCGTGTGCGCCATTTTTTTCTTCCATCTTTCCAGTTACTTTCCCGATTTGAGAATGTTCTCGGAGCATCTATTTTTCTGAAAATAATAGCACCGAAAGAGATGTTGGACAATTAGAAATTATATTAAATTCATTATTGCCAACGACTTATACATTACCGAGAGTAATCCAATGGAGTCGGGGGCATGTGCATTTGCAAAGGAATTCACATAGTGACTCGAAACAGATTTCCCCCTAGTCGTTTCCTTTGCCAAGTTTAACTGAATACTGCAGCTTGATGAATACCGTAGCCACAGATATAGCTATAGCCAGTAGCGATTCAATTAGATATAATCGTATTACAATTAAACAGAATAATGGCACGCGAAATACACATTGAACACCTACAATAATTGCTTTCAACCGTGTGACACGAATTACGGCAGCGACGAAACCTGAATAATTCTAAATCGAAGAAAATGTATGTGGCGTTTCTTGTAGCACATGCTGTAACATAAGCAAAAAAATGGAAACAAAATGTACAAGCAATTTCTCAACAACCCTTTGCGTTCTAGCGATACTTGTTATCGACAAAAAACGGTATCCAGCATCGTGTACTCGTTTAATATTGAATTACTGATCTGAAAGGAAAAGAAAAATAACGAACGTACGCGTGAAAATGGTGCTTGCGTGTACGCTCATTAATTTTCGCGTTTTTCTAGATCGATGATTTAATATTCTGAGGGTATATATATCGATCTAGAAAAACGCGAAAATTAATGAGTATATATATATAAATGTATGTACCGGGTGTCAGAACTAACTTTTAAACTCTTCTGTAGTATGTGCGAACTATCGTACGGACTTTTGAGATGTCGGTATACTTTTCTCTGGATATTTGCAGTTTGCACACACCACTCTACGGATGTTCGTGGCATATATGGATTTTTCTGTGGACATTCCTGTCGCGTATGTTGGCTTTTCTGTGCACGTGCGTGACATTTATGAGTTCAATTCGGAAACCCCATGGGGCCAGTGTTAACGTCCTCTTATATGCGTACCACAATAAGGAAGTTTTGTAAACAATTCATAGTCTTCTGATGGGGTGTTGTCGAATCATACGCAAACTATGAAAATGGTGTGCTGGCAGTACGGTAACATCATTGTAAAGGAAACAATAGAATGTTTTTATTATTATTATTATTATACACTGCAATCGTATCGTGAAAGTAAAGAGGCTATAGCAGCGTGAAAATGTCACAGAGTATACTGTTTTCACGTATGCAACAAAAACACGAATTCGAGTTTGCAATCTTATTTTTTTGGCTTTCCCCCCGTTTCGTTCATATGAAATCTCTGCTTTTCTCCCACCTGTTGCCGAGCGGTCTTATTTGCCGACTATGTTACAAAGTGGCTACTTTGATCAATTTTGTTATGGAAATTATTCAATATACAACGGAAAGATGTACCGTTAAATCAGCGGTGGACGAAATATGAAGATGCGTATCTTGAGAATATGGTACATTCCATTCACTCGTCACATACTTGATATGCAAAACGAGGAGATTATCTCTGTCCTACGTAATCTCGTGGTATACATAGCGTTAGATCGAAATCGGGAAGGACAAGCGTAAAACTTTCGAGATGCTTTTTCAGAAGATATTTTAAGTGTAAAACGTTTCTATATTTCCGTTTCGAAACTTCGTCCGTACCCTCTCCACTTCGTGATTCGTTTTGTAAAACGTGTGGGTTCTGCACAATTTTCAATTGCTCGATCAGAAAATGGACACTGTTCAACGTAGCACGTCGTTGGTCTGCTTGAGATTTCATTCTGACGGTTAAAAAGCAGTCAGTTTACCGTATATTGCGGGCAAAGTGAACCGGCGAAAACAATTTCGCACTAAAATCGCAGAAAAGTATACACCGGACCGAAAGGCGAATGCAAACGTTTCGTTCGCGTCCGTTTTGATGGCAAAGGAAACACTTGTTTGGAAAATATCCAATCATTGAATGAAATAACACTGGCGCAGAAGAACCTCGAAATACTAGAGATTCGGCTGCATATCGATAACTGTTTCAATTTGGCCGGCAGTTCGTCTGAACACGTGCCGCCTGGCTGCAGGATACTTTTTCGGACTCTCCATTAAACACGATGCTCGTTCTATTATTGTATACGCCGAGCCGTGTATGATTTACAGGATCCTTCGTGCCGCGTTACCCATACGGTTAATCACTATAACGATTTAGCTGATCCCCGCCGCTATTCCATTTCGTTTCATAGGGCAAACGGTTCAAACGGTATTACAGCTAAATTTAGGAGCGTTATTTGTATTATAAACCTACCAGCTTACACTGCCGCGCGTTATTCAGAATTCTTCTAACCGAAACGTCTATATTTATGGAAACGTGAAGATCAAATATTGTATGCTGAATATTATGTGCTGAAATGAATTCAGAGGGATATCATTTATACATTGATACAGTGTTTCGTTGAATTGTCACGAAGTGGCGAGGGGATGGATTTAAATGGACGCGGTGGGGCGGCCAGATTTCGTTTTCAACTTGTTATAGCGTTTAGCTCTGAGCTACCATACACCTAGGGACCACGGAAAAAAGAACTTGCTCGGTTCATCACTGTGCGCCCTCGCTCTGTTTCCGTCTTTTCGTGTTCCCTTTTCGTTAGCACGGAGGGCCCCGATTGCTACGAATACAAATTGCAACGAAGACCGTCGAATACTGACACCATGGATCGATAACGGTATCGCGACGATAATTACATTTCCCGATACGTTTAAGCGAAATTTTTCATTGCTGCAACAATTACTGCGCGATGCAGAAACCTCTTGCGCAGAAAGGCAGTCGCTTACACAAGTGTGTACGAAGGAGGATCTATAAGGGTTCGCCACGGGCAGCGAATTTACTAGAGTAATGAAACTATCAGGTGGTCTGAGTTATATTAGAGCTTTGCCGCAAGCCCGCTCGCCAATAGCCTGTGGCCACTATTTGTCTGCTTGCCGACTGCACCGATTAAGACACTTAAACGATTAAATCTCGCTTTGAACGTGTGCGCGCCCCGTTACGAAAGAATTCGATAAATCCTGCCGCCTAAATGCTGAAAGATGATACAATTACAAGGCCTCTGCATTCTATAATAAAAGAAGGTAAATCTAGCAGCAGTTTCCCTTCACACCTGTCTCGGTACATGCGAAAAAGTTCGATGAATTATCCGTTTCTGTTATCAACGAAGACGCGGAACAATTTGCAAAAGTTGTTTCCAACAAATGGATCGCAGAATAAACATAATACGAAGTTAACATTGATCGAAGTTAGCGGTGCAAATGATTATTACCAAAGAATTGTCTATAAATTCGAAATAAATGGTTCTACATTGCGGTCGTAAAGGCTACAACGGACCTAAATTGTTCCAGGTATAAGGATTTCTGTAATCCTTATCACAATTTATCCTTGTCCCTTGCCGCGCCATTAATAAAACGTGCGCAATAAATTATCCGATGTCCCTGGCGCGATTTATTAATCCGGCTTGTAAAAATTCATAGTTAATTAAACCTGGCGATACGTACGAGCCGCGAGTTAGTTTCGTTCCAAACGGTCACGTGTAAACGTTAGAACGGAACACGTTCTGGATACAGGTGGAACCCGTAACGAACACGATCCTTTCATTCCGTCTCCGATGATCGTCTACCAGAAATTCTTTGCGACCGTTCAATACAATAAACGCACAACGAACGCACTCGAACGACGACTTCCACCATACATTCGTCGCTCTCGACACGAGCCCGTCCTTTGGAATAATTCGCACCGTATAATAATTCTTCGACGGCCTCGACGTAAAGATGTCAAAGAGGTCGGCACGATCAAGGCCGCGTTTGGCTCGTCGATGTACAAGGCCAGAACGGTAGTGAATAATTTTCGTTCACGTCGAGAGGAGGAGGACGCGGTCCACGGTGGGAAGAGAAACGATGCCCCGGCGCCAAATGGTCACTATAATATTAACGGATCGATTGGTTTCGCAATAGCAGCACCGAGGGACGGTCGATTCGGATGAGAAAGCAATCGAACTGTCCGCCCGTGGACGGTGCCGCGACGGCACATTACGTCAGAGGAAGTAGGCCGTGAATTCCGTGATCTTATTCGGTCTGACGGCGGAACATGGACAGGAAGATGTAGACTGGCAGCGCGATGCTTGTTCTTTCACGAAACGCTGCTCCCTCGAATCTTTTCTAGCGTGACACTTCAACCGTCGCTGACGCGGGCACGAATAGGAAAACGCTGGATGGATCGGTTCGCCGGATGCAGTTTATTCGCGTTATATCATAGATTTCATTCCGTCGCCCTTAAGACGCGCTTGACGTACGCTCTCAGATTTCTAGGTCCGCGGGAATATCTGTCGCGTGCCACTGGGGGTGAACGAGACCACCCATCGTCCAGGGAAAACAATAACGATCGTTCGTAACATGGAAGACGCACGCGGAATAGATAACTACTCGAACGAATTGATGCCTTCCGCGTGATTCGTGATGAACAATTCGAAACGATGTCCGAGTTTTATCATATTCGGGGTAAATTCGTTTGGAAAATCGGCAGATTTTCCAAGAAGAATTCCGGTCTGCCGCCTTTAATGCTCGCGTCTTTCTGTTTATACTAGTTTATACCTTTCGGATTTACTAGCGGAAATATGTAGGTATGCGTAAATTTAACACGATGTCGGACATCAAAATTAACTTCGAAGGTGACTTTTAAAGTGACGACAGTATGGGTTCTAATTCGCGCGGAAACGCCTGGGGATAGTTTGTGTCACGACGTGCATCATAAATCGCTGATAACGTGAGATCGTGACAGGTCTATTACTTTATTCCTCCGCTGTCATCCATAAAAAATTTCTTCCTCCTATGATATTTTTCACGACACGATAAGAACACCGCGTATTTGCGTATAGGATATGTAAATCACGACATCCGAACAATTCCTTATGGTCAAACATATCCGATTGGATTTAGGAGATAAACCTATTGTAGATTGCTAAACGAATTAATTAAACTTTGATTACGTTTCGATCCCAATAGTATTGTGTACCAAATTTCAATTCACTTTAGCGCAAAAGTGGAATTCGTTCGTTTCTTTATTTATAACGATAATGGGGAATTGTGCACGTTTAGATCCACGGACAAATTTCTAAGCATTGTTTTATAACTCTAAAATGTTGCTTACTTTCGCTAATTGTGTTATTAAATGCAAGATACACGCTGTGTATTTGAATAAATAAGCAACTATTTCCAATATTAAAGTGGTGTTTAAACATTCGCACGCCAAATTACATTACCTGTTTGGAATAACAAGTTAGACAAATATTCATAGCAAACATACTTTAATATGAAAAGCTTCTGTCTAACTCCAATAAGCGTGATAAACGATTTCATTGTTTATTTATTCCTGTTTTTTTTTTTTTCAAGAATTCACACGGAAACACGGCACCCAAATAAATGTTATTTGCGCAATTCTCCGGTTTGAGTGTATCATAAAAACTTTATGAACTATCTCTATTGCGTTTCTTCTGCACGGTCGTAAAATTTGCCGGCTGAAACGGGAGATATATGTGCCTGTCGAAAGTTGATCACAGAATTTTGTACGGTAAAAGTTTTCCATTCAGACTGGAGACTGTTAGGGTACAAAGCGTGGATAGCAGCGCCTTGATACTCCTCTCGTCCGCCCGAAAGCTCAGGAATGTTTCTCTATAAACTTGGCAATGACTCCGTACACTCCCTACGATATTACGAATTTCCGAGTATTTTTCCAAAAGTTTTGAGCTTGTTTGCCCGCGGGCCGGAATTTTCCGCAGCATAAATTTCCCTCGATGTTTTACTTCGATTTTTGCAGCACTAAATTCGCCCCCGCCCAATATATTTACATTGATTCCAACGTTTTCAACACTCAACCATAACGTAGCAAGAATACGATGCATGGAATAATTTTAGAAGCTGGACAATGTACGCGTGGCAGACGATTTGAGATAAAATAAGCATTACGAGTAAATGAATTTTTCAATTGTGTATATGTTATTTATAAATTGATGTATTTATAAAGCTGTACGGGCAGCTTCTTAACGAATTAGATGAATTTACCCAATTATTAAGTGACCCAATAGTACTATCGAAAAAGAAAAGAGAAACATAACGAAAAGCAACTGAATTTCATAATAATTATTATCTATGTATTACCACTTGCTCTTTTTTTAGTTAATACTAGAATATTTATTATAAGTTACTCTTGTAGTCTAAAAGAAAATATTACAAAATCTATTATAGTCTTATCGTTGCTCGAATGGAAGTTTCAAACGGAAACAGAACTTGTCATCGTCCAATAGAAACGGTAATATATAAAAGGATCCGGTTTTATCGTCCATCTTTTTATTGAAATATCTTTTGAACGCTGAGCCATCACTGTTAAACGAACAAAGAAGTAATTCACGGAAGAACATCTTTCACTATTGCAGATGCTATTTTAATACATTCGATATTCTTCTTGATAGAAAATATTTTCTCCTTTATAAGTAGAGTACCTATGTATTTCATCCATTACAGCCCCGTTACCTTTGTGCGTTACAAGCCCTGCTTTCAGTAACAAGCTAAATGGGACAAAGCATATTACAATTAAATATTCAATTATATTCCCGAGAATTTTCTACACTTTTCGTTTTATATTTAAGACCGACGTGGCAGATGTAGTACAGATTGTTGGAAGAAAACTTGACAATCATGGCACATTTCGATGAAAAGGTGACTAGAAAAGGAATTAATTACGAAAATCTTGACTACGTCGATGTTAAAATATATATGCAGTACAACAAAATTTACATAAATTCAAATATAGAACAGAGAGTACAGGAGAAAAGAAGAAATCGAATTCGACTTGTAGAAATTGGAAATGAAAGACACACGGAATACGTGTCAGAAAAACTGATTGCATTTCACCACTGAAAACACAGTTTTTTGTTCCATTTCTCTCTAAAGTCACGATTGTCAAAGCAGCGCGCTATAATTCAAGGGAACTACTCAAACTCTATATGGATTCGGAATTCAGTACACACGTATAAAACACTGACCCCAGCAGCACGATTGATGCCTTTCACAACATTGCCAACAGTTTTTGCCTGACTCTAAATCAAATCCTCGATGCTAAAGATAAACGCAGAAAAATGATTATCTATACAAAAATGCGCAAATTAATTTCTGTTACCAACAAAGAAAAACACAAGATAAATTAAAAATGTATATTGTTTGGAACCAAGAAAAAATATCTCGCGCGACAGTAGGTATTATTGTTAAGTTAAAAGACGCGTGAAAAAGTATATTTTGCAAACAAAGTAAACGCGTTCGTTCCTTCGTGTTATCGTGTTCAATTATATTTAACAAATTATTTACAACTCTCGAATGCAACATGCACTAAGATATATATATTTTTAAGTCACGCGAATAATACGAACTTGGTGCTCACATCGCCATAAGCAATATTTCTTTCAGGGTTTTACATTCCGTTGCATTTCGTAAAGAAATATGCCGCGCTTCGTCAAAAAAAAAAAAAGAAAATAGAAAAACGAGGTTGCCTTTTAGAGCTTAGTAACTGAACAACGCAGGAAAATTTAATTCTCAAATCGCATGTCCCCTTTTGAATCGCGCCGCTTTTCGACTAGCACATTTTTCGTACGTTCAATCTTTCGCGAGCAATATCAAGCGTCAAGTTAGATGAATCGCCCCGCAACACAGTGATGTTCCTTTCTCCCCCGTGCATCTGCAGGTAAACGGGTATCGGTTGCCAATGAGCGACGAATTCGCAAATTCGTCCGGCAGCAAGAAAACTTCCCGTGCCCTCGTTACAACTAAAGGGCCTTCCAAAGCGCGTAACGCAACGCATATTTGTACGCCAGCGCTTCTATAAATTTAAATTTATATTGAATGGAAACTTGACGGGGTAACGATCCCCGGATGGTTTTATTTACGATTCGACTGGTCGGGTCGGTACCCGAGACCGAACCGAATCTGAATTCCGTCGAAGTCGGGCCCGAACTTGAACTTCCCCCTTTACTTTCTTCGCGTGCTCGGTGTGCAGCGCGGCGTACAATCTGTCCAACGCGTACCGTCCAAGTACTACAAGTGCCCATCGGTAGTTCCGGTGTCATACGACGCGTACTCGTCCAATTAATCGCTGCACCTCGTTCGCTCCACGCAGCGTTCGATGGATCGTTCCGCGTATTGTTCCCGTCCCAACAACGGTACACGCGTTAGCAAATAGTTACGGCAATTTAACGTCCGTTTAGCAGTCGATGCACAAAACGACCGGCCCGTTCTTCTGGCGGATCGTTGGCCGGCGATCGCGGTTCCATAGAATTGCCACTCTCCGGCGGCGAAATGCAGCGGCAACCCGACTCCGTTTGTCGCAGCGAAACGGAATAAAGTATTCCCCGTTGCCGCGGTATTCCCAGGGAAACTTATTACCGTGCAATCCGTCAGGCCGCGGATACAATTCGCGCAATGTCCCGCCGCGTTTGAACACACAAACGCGCCCGGACCGTTTCGCCCCGTCCTCGTCGCCTACGTCGCGTCCCGGCTCCGTACAAAAGGGGCACGTGCGATGCAAGTGGTACACTTACATAAATCGAGGGACACCGTGGAAACGCGGGCCACCCTTTCGAACGATTCGCCGTCACCCTCCGTCCTCGCCGCGTTTCCGTCGGGAACAAATTTTCCAACGTGTTTGCGGATAAACAAAACGACGGTAATCCAGGCGAACCGGCCGCGCGTGCATTCTCCTTTGTCGCGGGCACGCCGTTTTATCCGTTTCAATGCCGTTCCGTAAACGAGACCCCGTGGGAGCCGAGGGGAACGTGCTGCATTTTTCCACGGCGGTCCGCGGAATTTCGCCGCGAGACGACTCGAGACGAGGACGAACGTCGCGTGCGACGCGGCGATCCGCGCAATTCCGTAATTAATGGAACAAACGGTGCGACCGCGAGGAATTGGCCGACGAGGAGGTCCCGCCCTGTCGACGCGTCCGAACGGGATAATTCGATATTCGATGTTCACCTGCTGGTTGCGAAGTTTGACGACGGGGCTGGGGGAGTGTGTGAACGGGGAGGCTCGATGATGACGAACGGTGCGGCGTGAACTGTTGACAAGTTGCGAACGCGTTTGTTTAAGATCGATTGATTGGAATGATAATTATGGGGCCTTTCAATATCAGCGATAGAGACTTCGAAATGAAGTAGAACGAAAAATACGTGCTTCATTTGAAGTACATTCGATGGCATTATGCACGAGACACAGTTACATGTTAATGACCACCGCGATTGCGTTATGTTTGAGTGAATACGACGTGCCCAATTTTCGACGATTCTGGTACATAAATCGGTTCGTATCTCGCTGATAATACGAGCAATGTTTGCTTTAACATCGTTAACAGCTTTGACGAATAACTGAGCCAGTCGGTGGCTTCGAATCTCTGTATCGGACGACGAGTTGCCGAGTTCTGTCGGTCGATTACGTTGACCATAAATTGAACGAGGCGCGCGAAATGTTTCTCGAATTGAACGGGAACTTTGTTAATAAATTTTAATGATTTGAACTGTTTGTCTATCCGCGATGACTCGCCGAGCATTACTGAGCAGAAATAACGCGCGACACTGACAATTGAATAACGAACGTGGCAGCCTGTGACAATTGAAATATCTGTAGCTCATATTGGAAGGCCCTTTAATTGCAACGAGGGCACGGCAAGTTTTTTTCTGTTTCGACGTCGGACGGTTTCTGAGATTCGGGAGGGGCTGGTTTTATAATCTCGTAGTACCTGCTGTACGATGTAATTCGGTTTACCGGCACGTTAATTGCTTTGTCTGTTGGGTCTGTGAAAGTTCGTTCGGATAAAAAGTGGGGCTTGCTCAATGATTTCTCAATGCGATGAAATAACATCTCGAGAAGCAATTCGCGTGACTAGATGTATAAAATGTCGATGGATGTATGTGGCCACGTGTACTGTATTATCGCATGGTGCACGAGTAGAGAGTTTTATGTTACGTTCGATGGAATTCGATAGTAGTTAACATTTCGCGAAAAAAATTCATAGGTGTGATGCAATTATTGAGCAAAAATTAGGATAGAATTGTTTCAGTTATCAACTTGAATGGAACTAAATACGTATTCGTTGTCAATACTCGCGACAGTAAATCGATGGAAGTGATTATCTTCTTCGAAGAAGAGAAAAAGAGAGAATATAGAAACCGAATCCTTGTTTGTCTATTCAATTTTCATTTAATCAAGGTACTCTTCGTTGACTACAGAAGAAGAAGGGTGCTCTCAATTTCGGAGCAAGGTAGTATATGCATGGCATTTTAATTAATCCATGTTTAAAAACTGAATGCATGAATTTGCTCTCTGGAAATTTGCATAAAAAGTTCCTACTAAAAAGTTTCTATTACATTGATAGTACCTTTTTCATTTCATTCAAACGAAAGCACATTCATTGAGTAACGTAATCATTGTAAAATGCGTGAAATAGTGTATGTAAATGTCGCGCAAGATATGTGACAAAGCTTTCGGCTGAATATAAAATGTACGAAAGATTAACGATATCTATTAAAACCTTGACGACTTTATCACACTATCTTCTCGTTCCACAATATACGTAACATACAGAGCAGCATTAATTGTAAAACATCGAAACGAACTTCAAATGTAATCTGGATGAACCGATGACGAATTTTCTTTGAAACCGTTGAAACGCAAACAACTATTCTCGATGTTTAATCACAATTTTCAGCAATATTATACCAACTACTTGTCTTGCGAACCGCGCGACCGTATCACGCGTAATGTCGCCGTGCCATCAGAAAATAATAATCCGAAGAATCTGTAATTGCGTACCGATCGCCGTCCATCCACCGTCGAACAACCAAACTCAATTCCATTAAGTCGATCGTTTTTAACGTAGCCGACGTTGGTTCACGATCCCCGTCCCATCCATTCATCGGCATTCCCAAGCGTTCGACAGCATATTTCGGGCGCGAAAGACTTCACCAAGTTGGTGAAATGCAAATGACGTCACGTTGGAACACCCTGGGAAAGTTTCCGGCAACTTGGGAATCTCTGTCCTCCTCGACGGTGTTAAACGCGCATCGGCAACCAACGGATCCCTGTCCCTTCGATGGAACACGAGAAATCAGATAGCCGGCCACGCTGATCACGTACAGCGCGGCGGCCGGGGACGATCTGCTCGTTCTCTTGCCGTCACGTTTGACAGTTCATGTCGGCCACGTCATGTGTCTACGCGTGATCTTTCCCTCTAACCTCGGCAAGATGTCAATCACGGGTCGCTCTCGTGGCGTCCGTTTCCCAATTTCAAATCTCTTTATCGAATGTACCTCCACCCTTCAACGAAATATACGCTGGCACCTTTTGCATCGCAAATCTGAATGAGTCTGTAACTTCGCTTTAGGGTTGCTGCTAGTTGTCACGGGAAATTCTGTTTGCGTGCGGACAATAATTTGTATACGCGCGATGTAGAGGTAATGTAGAGATTACGCTTTGAATAGAATTGATTGCGGTTCTTGGAAAATTTATTGAACGACTTACAATTGATAATTAAAATTTAAATCGAGCACTGAGTAATTTTGTTCCGAAAGTCGTGATTTACTGTAGTATAGATTATAGATTGTTGGGACGAGTATTTGAAATATGTGATCGAAGGACAGTTTATAATAATAATATAAACGTAAACGTAAAATGAGTAAAACTGTTGACATACGTTGAATACCTTTTTAAAGGAGGAAACGCAAATCCGGTATGATTATATGAATATTGAATTTAGAATTATCTCCGCAGCATAGATATTGTATATAGGTATAACAAATAAAAGTGACAGGTACTGTTTATTAGAACGAAAAATATATTCATCTTTTCTTCATTAAACACACACAGTTAATTTTAATTGAATTTGCGTGAAAAATGAGGTGCCTTGTGCCGTCATTTGAATAATAAAATCAGACTGATCACTTTCTGCACAATTCTGTACGAAATAATAAATATAATGCCCCGTCGATCTTTGAGGAACACAACGTTTAATGCCAGCTTTAAATCAGAATTAATTTACTTTTCAGAAAGAAATGACCGGTTAATTATGCGTATGAAACTTGTAAAATTAACATATTACACAAATTAATGCTTTTACACAAACTTTCACTTTGGCAAAGCTATTTTTGGAATAATTAGCGACACGTGTCTACCACGAGCCAGTGTCACAAAAATAACAATCCATTGCACTTTGCCTCCTACACGCTGTAAGCACAGGCTGCCTCATACTAAATAGATTAAACATGTCAAATATTTAGTCCCATGCATAAATTAACTTTATTCAGTACCATAATTAATACCACAACGTAATAATTGTAGTCATGCGAACGAATTAATTCAACCCACAAAATTTCCACGCAAAGTCACACCAATTACACGTGGACACTTCTCCGTCCCGTGCATAAGTCAACCGAGTTACGTTCCATAATTCATATCACGTCGCATCAATCTTATTCGGCCGAACAAATTGATTCGACATTAAAAATCATTCCTCTGCAAAGATCGCATCGGCACATTTATCTACAAGAATCGCGTCGAAGTGCATCTCGTCCCAAGTACAAATTAACAATGTACAGCCGCAACAATTAACAACGCATCGTATTAATCGAATCATCGTATAATCGAATCGATACATCCACGAAAACTTCAACACGTGCCACAGACGACTTTAGCGATCCTGATGATACCGTCGTTATCCACCACCGCGTCTATAGCGGCGCGAAAAACGATGGACGACCGAACGGGTACCAATAAAGAGGAACTTTTACCCACGGACCGGTTCGAGCCTTTCAGTTTCGCTCATGAAATTCAGACCCACTTACGACGAAATATCGGTACTACCTGTCTGCTGCACAGCGAGCCAATGATTCTCCGCCCTCCCTCCATTTCCACCCTCTTTGCTAATATCCGTGCCCCTCTCCGGCTCCCCGTAAAATCGCTAAAAGTGATAGACAATTGGGGGTGGCCGGTTTCAAAAAAAAAAAAAAAAAAAAAGGAAAAAAGGATTAAAAACGCTCGCCTGCATCGGCGCGCATTCCCGGCACATTCAAGCGAACGACAAATACAAAACAATGATGCATTTCTATTGGAGTGCCACGCCGCGATTTTCGAAGCGTTTACAACGGATGCCTCGTTGAGCAACGCCGATGCGTACGGCCAACAGATTAATGCTAATTTACTCAATATTTACGTTCCTCCTCGACGCCGCTGGCCGCGCAACATATTTCCATTGTTTTACCCCGTCGTGTCAATATTGGATAGTGCCGGAACCGACTATGTATTCGGATGTTTGCTACGGTGGTCCGCGTATACGCCTCGAAAACCTTGCGCCCTATGACTGTACACGGGGTGTATCAAAAACCGACCGCGTATAACTTCGCGGACGGATCGTGTGCAAAAATAATAAGGAACGCTCGCACGATCGTGTTCCGCTTGATTTTCAAAGCTGAACGGATGTCGCGTTTACCGGCGGGCTTATCAATTATTTTCTGTGCAACGAAGTGTGCGGGTACTCGCTCGATCCGCTCATATTCATTTATTTCCGTGGCGTCGCTTATTTTTAGCCAATTCGAGCACTTGTTAAAGATTATGCGTATCGTGCTTGGCCGATCCTTTGTACTCGTAAGATATCTGAATGAAATTCTTGTCGGGCTTTTCGATTTATTTATTAGTCAAGTATTCGTAGAGAGCGTCAGGAAGATTTGAATGGAACTATTTCTGCGGATGTGCTTTTATCGTTTTGCGGACGGGTTAATAATTCTATGCTCAACTCTTTTTGAAGCTGAAGATGAACATTAGCTTCGTTGAAATCCGCAATACACCACTGAGGAACTGTACGACCAGTTTTCTCTTTGTAATCTTTTTATTAGCAAAGAAGTTAATTTTCAGCTATCCTTGTTAAATTCGTATCGGTATCTTTCCTCCCGCTTATCGGCCCGTTAAATCGTTTCTTTTCGTTATGATAGTGCTACCAGGCAAGTAGGGCCGTATTCAAACAGATTCCCCGCGAATAGTAAGTTAACAAGATTCTGAATAAACTTTGGAAACGGACAAAACTTTGTTTGCGTCGGCTTCAGATCGAACAATCAAATGGTATAATTACTGGGGGAGTACAACAAATTTGTACACTGCGAAAGATTCCATAGTGTTTTGACTAAAATTTATTGCAGTCTGCACGACGAAATATTTCACAAGGAAAGTGACGCATGAAGTGCTGATTTATTCGGGAATATTTGTATCGCGAATAAATTATCATCGCGATTTCCTGATACGTATCCTCCCATAAAATGTTCTTGCACATTTCACGAATATTATACGTGTCACTGAATTTCCAAATAAGCTTTCTAGACAGAAATAACTTTTTCAACGATACTTCGAAGTATCGTATGCACGGTGTATTTATTCATTCCCACAAGTTGCTCTTTTTTATACTCAATTAACACTGCTCTGCTTGAAATTCTTTTAGCTGTTGTTGTTGAGAGTGTGCAGTCAGAAATCGACATTTGACAATTGACAGACATTTTTTAACAAATTGTTTACGTCATAAAGAATTCATAGATCAAGTGCTTTGTTAGTAATGCATAATTATTCGTAAAACTGCAACTAATTATTAGTGTTCTTTCCTTGCTCTTTAATAACGTTTACTAATAATAATGAATAATACGAAATAAGGAAGGAAGGACTACATCGATAATAACCTCGTTTCTCTAAAAATGTTCTTCTCGTTTTATCACACATGCAATCTGTTAATTTTCATATATTTTACACAAATGAAGGGTGAAACGCTGCTGGCGAAAATAATGGTTATGGGAACGATATTGGGTTACCTCTGATACAATTAAATCTACTGAAAATATACTTGTCATCGCTGTTATATTTTCGGTAGAGTATTATTAAATTTCATGACAGTTTGTGCAGAAGCGTATTATTTGATGCATCCTTCTTTTCTTATTACATATTAATCCATCAATAATTTTTATAAAAATCTGCCACACAGGAGAAATTATTCTGAAATGCACAGTACTATTTTTAAATCGATTCGAGCAGGTGAAAATTAGAAGCAGAACACGTTTACACACGCAGGTTACATAGGCAGCCAAATATTTTCCCACATACAAGCGAATACTTTAATAATACCTCCACAATGTCTTTCTGGAACAACATCCATTTCTACGAGTTCACTTAAAATACAGAAGCTGAATTTCTCCTTACGACGTCATTCAAATTAACCCCAATGCCTCGCTATTTTTCACCTCATTATACGTGTCTGGGTTGACTTTAATTACTGCACCGGACAACCGTACAGTTCTGACAATTTATAACAATTAAACAGTAACCCTCTGTCCTACTTGTTCTTCTTTACCTTCGGACCTTACCCCGTGTTATGGTTTTTGCACTCGTGTTCCTCGTTTTTGACGTACAATTTCTTGCGCCTGTGCCACTCGTTATTATTCAGGCGGAGAGTTCAAAACAATTTCCGTTTGTAAATCGCTTGACTTTTGTTTAATACGAAAGCGAATCAGAAATATGTCATCGTCTTCAGATTCAGAAATTCTTCATGGTTAATTCGATTGACAATAAGCGTGCACGTCGAATAATCTTGCACCGCAACACTGACAGAAAGTGTCGCAGTCCCTCGTATAGATTGTGCCGCAACTAAAAAGGAAAAGGCGAAAAATAAAGCTTGTCACCGGCCGATGAAACGAACTTTACTGCCTGCAACCGGATAAGAAAAGACAACGCGTTTTATCGTTTTATCGTTGGGAATATGGCGTACATTGGTAGTCCGCGATACACTTAAGCACTCGGTACACGGTTGGAAGTAATAAAAAAGGGAGTATAATCCGAGGTACGAATCCAACGAAGCTTGGAATGCAACGTACACGCAGCTTTGGAAGAATACGGTGGATAATGGTAGCGCGAACATCACGCGAGAATCTGTTGTATGCTAGGCGACAGGTATAATTCTTGTCACCTGAGAATCACAATACCGACGCAACATTTTTGTTCGTGCACCTTCTGCCGAGCTATGAACGCTTTTCGAGTTTAGGATGCCGTGCTTTTTTTGCACACAGTCCCTGGTAAAAAGAGTGCAAGTCGATATTATTCATTAGGTCACAACATATAAAATGTTTGTTTCCCTCGATTAAAATTGATACGGTATCGTTCAAAGGAGGTACATGCTATTTGGATTGAGGAACTCTTGCAAAGAAATTGAAATGTTTCTAATCCTACTCGCATACATTCGATAAAAACCGCGAACGTATTTTCTATGAGGTTGTTGTCTTCGGAAGAAAATTTAAGATATTATTAACAAAATAGTATGTTTATTACAACTTACTTTTTAAAGAGCTACTTACACGTTAGCATTTCGTGCAGTTTGAGCCGCACAGAGACCTATTTTAATCGTTTTCAATTTTGACTCGTTAAAAAATTATGCATAATTCCGGCGTCCTAAATGTATCATTCGTGGGCAAATACCAAAGTATATACAACATCTCAAATAAAAGAGAAACAGTCGATGTTCCATTCTTAAGGCACTATTTTACAAGCATAAAATACTTCCTTTAAAAATATAAATTCAGCTGACGGACGTTAATCGTTTAACCAGACAATTAATATGTTACAAAGTAATATAAACACGATAACAACTGTTACATTATTTTATTATTGCAATACTGCTATTATAGTATCGCCGGTCGTCCGATACTTCAGCTCGTCGTAAATACAAACGTACCCAAAGTATTTTCGTTCGAATTTTCTCTAAAACTAGGCTCCGTATGGAGAAACGTCGCGCCCATCGTACCTTTCATTCATTTTTTTTCCCAAGGAATCACTTTCTTCCTGCTCGTACCGCCGCATCGGTCCCATCCAGTATAAATAAGCGTTCTCCATTCATGCGAGCCGCCTATAAAGGGAGCTCCCCACGTTGTTTTTATCCAGCCACGGTGGAATCAATCCGCGCAGAAAATTCCATTTTCCCACACTGTCGCCCGAAACGGCGCAGGACATAAATATATTTGTGAAACTGTTGAAATCTTTAAGCGATTCGATATCGTGTTCGAAACGGGAGATACGTCTGTCAATGAATTTTATATCAATGTTTGCGCTTCGCGGGCCAAGGTGAATTGATAATTGTCAAACGATGATCGTTGGTACAGACAGTGAAAGGCGGCCAAGAGCGACTCTAACGCAGAAAATGAAACCAGTCCCGTGTCAACTATCGTGTTCTGTCCCCGTTGTACAGCCTGGACCCGGGAAAACTGAGGATACAACGATTGTTGAGTCACAGGTGACCTACGGCGATTGGTGTGCTAATTAGATTCTAAGCACGCTGGATCGTCGTTGGACCGTCTCGTCGTGACCCGGACCGTTCTTTCCGGGACACCCCATTTCCTTTTTACACCAGCCGAACAACAGTCGTTAGAGACCACTCGTAGTCCTCGCGTCTCTGTCTCCCTTTCTCCGTTCCGTTTAATCAGTTTTAATTACCGTTACGCAAGACACCGTTTTCAAGTATTACGTGCGTGGAACAGAAGGTGTAAATTACTCGAGAGTAGTATGGATGCCTCGCGGCCATTCTACCGTTTCGATCGCTCAAAACAGAAGTTTCTAAATCACGTTCGCACTACTTATGTGCCGGCCCGTCCGCAAGGTAAGCGCGTTCTTACGCCTGCAATTACGGTTTATATTGTACACCTTCGTCGTGAGTTTACTTTCAACGGATTTCGCTATCGATTGTTTTCGGGAGGATAATATTCATTCAGCAAAATACCGTCCGTCTGTTTCTGCACGCTCTACGGCCATCGTAAAGGAAAGTTGTACGCGACCGCGCGGCTTTATTTTCGAAAAATTCTGCGCCCTCAGATGGGAAGAAGTCGTAGGACGCCTTTTTTTACCGTGGTTTCATTATCAATTCCCGAGGTTTATATTTCCCGATTTAAATTCGACGTAGCTACCGGTGGATCGTAGTATGTACGTTCGCCCGGTACACCTTTTCTATAGTTGCATTTATGCCGTGCGCTGTTTTTACTGCGTTGCACCGAAGTTTATACTCATGTAAGATGAACAGCCGAATTACCATTTTTATTCGTGACTCGATATCCGAACTGTCGCGTTGAGATAGAACAATTATGAAACCGTCGGTCGCGTTGCATTCGTTCGGCAATCAAGTTATCACGTGACGCAACGGTGCCATTAAGTAGCACGTTTAACGAACCGAATTCTGAAAGAGTTCGTTGGCTTGAGAAATAGGCCGTTTCGTATGCAACAACCTGAAACGAGTTAGCCGCGCCGTAAATCCTGTCCCTAATAAAACAGCGATTTTGAAGTAACGGATAAATTAAAATATCAGATAATCTTCGGTGTTCTTTAATTCGCAACGGTTCCAACAACCTAGAAATCCATAAGGCTATTCAAATTGGTCGGACATCGCTTGCACAAACCTGTTTGAACGAGTGATCTCACCTGTCTCGCAGCACGTGCAACCTCCAAGGGTACTGACACCGTTGTTTCCGCTAATCCCACCTCGGTAGCTTCAATATTGCGCGAAGCTCGAGAGAACGCCCTTCCCTTTTAAATATTATGTAGGTGTAATTTGGCGAATAAAATTAGAATCGAAATTTCGCAAGGCCGAACGCCTGGAACGATAGGTGCGAATAAATTCGTTTCCAGGTAACATTGCGGCAACTTTGGCCTCGCGTGTCGGTTTCTTCCTGAAATGACTATAATACCTCTTAACAAGTACGATATGATCGAGGGAAGTAGCCAGTTTCTCGTAAAAGACTGATTTATACTTTCGTTTGGAATAGTACGCAGTTGTCGACACAAGTGAACGGTAATACTTCCGACATTAGTAATTTACGAGGGCCATATCTCCCGATTAAAATTCCTTAATTCAGTAGTGAATGGTGCTTTCACCTTCTGTACCTTTTCCAAAGTCTGAATGGACATTGCGATCAGTTGTCAGTCACTTAAAGCAGAAATCGTGAAAGCATAATGTAGTCGCATGGAAGAATTCTGAACCTTGCATTATATCTTACGCACAAGGAAAATCACAGAATAGTCTTCGATGTTATCTCTTTGCACTACTTTCAGAACACTTTTATCAGGGACACAAGAACAGAACTACGAATTTACGTGATTGTGAAAGGATTCGTTCCACGCTAACACTGGTAACATATTTGCCTCCAACCTAGGGTAGTATCACCTATCGCATTAGTTTTACCGTGCAACGAATCCCTTTTTCCACCACGTATTTTTCAATTCAAGGTGATGCACCAATTCAGTCCAGAGTAAAATGTTCTATAAATGCTACTTTATCATTCGAACTATTCACCGATCCGTCAAATATAATTCAAATATAATCGACCTCGTTAACTTTTCTATCATATTCTTTTCAACGTTTCCAATCACTGACAACGACTGCACCGATATTATAGTCTCAGGTGCGAGGACCGCGGATTATGGTCAACAGGTATTAGCACATCTCGAGCGGAAAGAGTACTAGTACCTGTTCGCACGATTGGCACTTTCCGACGGGACAGGTGTTCAATACCTTTCGCACAGAAAACACAAGGTTCATATGTTGAGCACGTAGAGGAGAGCGTAATAGTGGGTCATGTTTAGACGAGGGATTACCGCAAAAGAAAACGTGCGGGCAAGGAGAAAGCAGTAAATTTCAGAGGCGCAGCTTTGGTTCGGCGTCGCGTGACGTAATCGCGTTAACATCACGCAAAATTACCTGCCAATGAAAACGAAACTTCAGATCTGCATGGAAAGCAGAATTGTTAGACACGTGATATTCAATACACGGTACACTATGCACGAGCAGTATCGCTGAATTCGCAAATACTGAATATGCGGGCGAGTACCTGGCTGCGACACGTAATCCGTTCCGGCGATACAGTGTGCACTTTTTTTATAAGGTTGAAAAATACGTTTCGTTTGCGTCTCTCATTTGAACGGATCGATTAAATGCTTTTTCAATCGGAGATTACATTTGATGCGTTAACCGAATTGTTATTAGTTAATCAATTTAGTTCATATTTGGTAATTATAGTTTATAGTGAAAATTTATTGGAGAAACTTTCGAACCAATTTCTTTTATTAACAGCTAGGGTACGAATACTTTTGGGACCGACTGTACTTCTATTCAAGGAGGAAAATAATGCATTAATATGGCGTGCGTAATAGTTCATTAGACAGTTTTAGGATTGCCGAACAAATTAATTGTTGCGTCAAGAATATAATTAAGGATTGACAATCGTAACAAGTGTGTGAAATCGGTACGATAGAAATATAAATACAATGCATTCTTAATAATATAGAACTTCGATTGGCCGAGCTTGAAAATGGTACACGTATAATAGTGTCTCTCGAATAAAAGAAAGTAATTATTAAGAATGATTAGACGTGCAAATATAATTTGAAGCACTTCGATCTGAAATGAGTTTTAAACTGATAGTTTTAAGGCATAAGTACTTACACGTATTACTATTAGCACGACAAGAGAGAAATTGCATGGATTAAAATATACACAACTAAAGAGTTCTATTCATTATAAAGGTGGGGCAATTGCACTTTACAAACGCGCTGATGCACAAAATTGCGGAAAATTCATTTACAATTAGTTACAACCATTTAACAAAATGTGCATGGCGTAATTTAGAGTTTAATTTTTGTGCTTTCTCGGTTGTGGTACAGAAGAACATGTTTCCGAATTTACACCCAAATTTTTAATCCCCAGTTTTACTTAATCTGCATCATGCAGAAATTTCACCATGGAAATAATAAAACGTGTCTCACATTCCAGTTTGTTTGAAAGCTCACTTTAACGCTCGCACAATTTGCATTGTAAATTCGTCCACAGAAAATCCGTTAGTTTTGTCCGTTAGTTAGTTGCTAAATGAGTTTTTAATGTCATAATGTAATTTGAACGTGCGATTGCATTCTGACAGCTTGTTGCTATTATTACTCTATGTGCTCTCCTTACTTTTCGTCACCTTTTTTACTACATATTCACATTCTTCGCGCGTTCACGAATAAAACAATTGTTATATTTATTAAATTATTAAAGGATTCTAATTGCCACGTAAAGTGGTTCAAATTTTCTAGAGACTTTCAAGGTAAGTCCACGGTCTCCATGAAATGGCCACATTTGAATATGTAGACCTCCATAGCTACATTTAAATATGACAGTGGGACATAATGATAAAATGAGGTGGACTGCGTTGCTGTATAGATTGTCCTTTAATGATCGCTGCAATTCTGAACTGCATTTTCCTTATTTAAGCGTGTTTCAGCAAAGCTGCCAAGTTTGAGTTTAATTGTTCAAATTGCAAATGGCCTTTTTCCCTTGCATTATGATTATTCCATTCTACTCTCCTTAATGCATCACATATAGCTTTCCATACAGGTTTAAAATTAATATAATTAAATATATTTAAGTTTGCGCACCTGCGGCGAAATTGTAAATTTCAGAGCAACTCCATTTCAGTCGACAAGTTTGCAATTTGAATCGTGTCAGAATCTATATATCGTTAATTATTGTTAAATATCCGCGCCGTCATCGCTCTAAAATATCTCCAGGCACCATTCGCCGATATCAAGGGAAAGGAAAACAGTTAAAAATAAAAATGCCAATTTATTTAGCGGGGGCACGCGAATGAAACTTCAACGATGTATATATTGAGACCGGATACCATTAATGGCGTTGATGACTAGTAGAAGCTAATCTGTCCAATGATTATTATAAATTCCTCTCTGCAGTCGAAGAATAAGAAGCTGACCAAAGTTATTATTGACCGCGGGGAATTAATTGCGAACCAGCTTACTGTTCACCTACGGCACAGACAGACAAAGATTAATGATTCCTGTCTACGTTCGAAGCTAGCATGCATACACAGTGCAGATAACAAAGAGCAAACATGATTACGTATATTCAATGCGAGGTGTTAAAATCAAGTCCCAAGTTATACGAAAATATTCAACAATAAGTTGACATGCTAAAAGCAGTACTGTACTTCTAGTGGTATTAATTACAATTACGATTATTATAATTAGTAATTAACAGCGGGCAATACTTTTGTTTTAAAGAACGCGAAGGCTTCGATACTTTTATCGATAATCACTGACAGCAAACACGTACAATATTTAAAATATCAACATACGCGTAAAGCACAATTTATTCCAGCCCATTCTGGTCACTCTGCTCGGTTAGCACAGGGAATTACTTTAAATTCACCGAACAAACAATATGCAATTTCATAAAGGTGCAAAAGCGGTAGATATCCCGCGGTACACGCACTACGTTCGATTTACCAAATACCGGATATCTCGTGATCCATGCTCAATGTGGTAATAGCGGAATAGTCCTGCACTCCAAATCCATGCCAATATATAGATTTATTTTAACTTATTCCATTGAATTATATAAAAGCTGGCTGCACTGGCAACTAATAGAACAGCTACTGTTCTACGTATTTAAAATCTATTTTATAATAAACGTAACAATAATTTTGTTATAATGTTGGGAAGGAAAGTTCCCATTCATCCCTGGGTAATAATTCTCTTTCGCGCTACTCGTGTTCCAATTTAATTGAACATTTTTCATTATTTTCGGCTGATAAATCTCATCAACGCATCTTTTCGGATAGCATAATATATTATATAGGCATGCAACAAGTATGTATAGTATGTAAGTACATGCAATAAATGTCGGCGTGATTTATCAAGTAGCATTGCTCGCAATGATTTAGAATTCCGGACGAGTATTTATAGGTTGCGCTTTTCATATTACTGCATCAAATGTCCCAACGTACACGTATAATAAATCGTTTTCGGGATCTGAGACGAGCGTGAACACAGTGCGTTCCAATTTCGAAAGCAATCGCAAGTTTTCGGACAGCGTTCGTTCGTGTAATAACGTTCTCGTTTCAATACGTTTTGCGTAGCCATTTTGCAGATTATTTCCCTACAGTAGATTAAGACTTATTTGGAACGTAAATTCCGGTCCCCAATTATTTCATCGCAGTCCGGTTCAAAACCACGAAACAAGTACGCGAATGAAAGGAAAATGAAAAAATGCTGGACGTCGTAGGTTATTTGTCAAATTATTTGCAATCATGTTGGTTGTTTTCGTAAAATGGTCCATATAAAAATAATGTGAATCACAATTTTTGTATTTCCGAAAGGGAATTGAAAATAGCGCGGAAGTGATGTTATTCGGGCCACGCGGGGAAAGGTCTGTATAAAAATGGCGTTTTTATTATGCAACGTCACTGTACTACCAGTGAGTAATTTTCTGTAAGCTTCACTTGGCTGAACTGTCTGGGGTCAGCACAAGGGTGCGTATTTGGCAAGAATATCTTGTAACGCATTCTGAACGTTCCTTTGTACTTTGATGCACTTTCAAAGTGCGCCTTTCGTTTCAAGTATCAGTTTGGTGTCCAATATTCAGCAAGTGAATCGAATTTAAACCGAGCGATGGTTCTGGTCTCAACAGTGAATATTGATATATTATACATATAAAAAGAGGTATACGTATAGTTGACGCTGTACACCTCGTGAATATAGTAAGAAAATGTAAATAAAGCATTTTATTAAACATTAAGAAGGAGTGAAAATTGTTTTATTGCAACGCTAATGCCACATTGTACTTATTGTTAGCGCGATACAGCAGTATAAGTAAAGTGAAATACGTATACAATCATTATGAATTGTAGCTCGTACATTTTTCAAGTCACAATCAATTGATTTAGTGATGTTCCTGTACGACGCGGTTTTCATACACTATTGAACCGTTTCGAATGGTACTCACGGACAACATAAATCAAATTAGGACAACTTCAATGTTCACGTGACGAAAGTTGCCTTTGTAGACACTCTACGTCGAAGCGTTGGCAATATTTGCAACAGTAATATAATATTAATAACTACGGAATATGCGTGCAATTTTCATATGTTGAAACGGGGCGCATGTATTTTTTATTACTTCGTTTACAGTGATTCAGGTTACAATGCATCGCAATAATTATATTGATTCTTTTATCTGTAATGTAAAACAATTGACAGGAGAAATTAATTGAAATTACGGGTGTAAGAAATGTGCATAAGTGTTCAAGATAGAAAATGTTCACGATGTTCCGAGGACAAAACAAATCGAGGTTCTTGTATAATAAGGATCCACTGTTAGTTAATGGCTGATCATTTCTGCCATAAACTCTTCATTGATATTAAATATCAGATTATGTATATCTTTCTGAAGAATACCAGTATACGTTCATAATGTGTCAATAACGAGAAAAACCCTTATAAAACTAGTCAAATGTGATTAAATATTATAGCATTATTCAATTACAAAACCAATATTAAACCATTATAAACTTGTGTATTCAGATATGTACCTGCGAAACTCATTAAGAATCGATATGAGTAAAATACGGTCAGATATTTCCGTGCTTCATAACAATTTAACGAACCCCCAATCGATATTGTGCCTCTATTCAAATGTGCTGCTTATCGTCCGGATAATAACAGTTCATATTGAGTTAATTGAAAGCCCATTTGCCGTACACTTGCTCAAACCTTCGTGACAAATTGCTGCTCGTATTCCTGCGCTTGAAAAACCTTTAAAACCATTCACACGATTAGATCGATTTTTGCCTGGTGTTTTATTATTCATGCTGAATATTGAAATGCCGATCACGTCAATCCACCTATAAAGATAATATGTAAAGGAACCATTGGTCCATGATTCTCCTGCAATATACCTTCCACCCCTTGGGTAATGTTCCGTGTGTTCGTGATATAAATGCCGAGGTAAAAGCGACGAATTTGAAAGGAAAAGGCATTGTAATGGGAGTGATCGAAGATGTGTGACGTAAAAGGGCTCCTCTTGAAACTTCTAATGGATGCGATATGTTTCATGCAACGAGAAAGCCCATCAGTATTGGCTAATGCACTGATGGGGACTACTTTATTCATGAAATTCGTGTTCAGTTACTAAATTTACAATGAGACGTTCAATATAGGACAGAGGAGAGTAAAATGAATCCTTGGTTAGTCCCTATTATGCTCCATTTCCCCTTTTTGTTTTGCAGAATTTAGAAAAATGTAGTAGCGACATAAATAATGGAGTAATTATTTCACTATCGAGCAAAGGATATTTCGTAAGGTATATTTCGAAGGAAATTCTGAATCATTTATACATAAACTGTTCGCCAGATAAAAGGAATTTAGAAATGAATACGAATACATGTGAAGAAAACTGCAATGAAAGGGAAGAATAAGCAAAAGAGTAACTACTTTCAACTCGCCAGTGTAAATGAATGATAAATAAAAATAATTATTATGAGAATGGCAATGTTTCGTAAGAGATACAAATATTTGCATCTGAACACACTTTTTATTGAAAATACGAACAAAATTAAGGAAGACGTCTCAACCACCTGCAAATCCAGAATTGAAAGCGTAGGATTATATGTTCAAGCTGATAAAATAAACTTTCAATCGCTTCAACAGGGATTGTATATGCATATAATATCCACAATTAAATGGGGAATGGTGATAAAATACGATAATACTCCTACTATTATTTCGATAAAGCGCTGTAACTAAATATTTGTGGAAATTGTAGAATTATTTGCGAAAATTTATTAGCACAAGTCTACCTTAACTTTCATAATGTTCGAAAATACATATTAAAATCAATAAAGAGTGCTGTACACGTGTACAAGAAAATAATTTCCAACCAAATTAAGGGGGATATAAAAATAAAAGCGGTGCTTCAACTAACGAATGGTTATAATTCTAAACAAACAATGGGAAAACTATGAAGATAATTGTTGGTGATTATGTTTGACTATTATCCAAACACAAAACCAATTCAAACAGTTTAATGTACGGGACGCGAAAGTCTTATTTCAAATGCTTTCCCTTAACCACACAAGAAACATGTAGTTAACGGCGGTCCCGTAATTCTTGTCTAATAATTCACATAAGTATGTATATACAATACATATTGAATAAATTGCAAAAATATTCATCCTCGCCAAGAAACGAGTTTCTCTTTGCATCGTTTGTGCAATTTTAATATTACGTTAAGTAATATTATATTATACACAAATGTTGTAATACAAATTCCTATTAATCGCTAAACTGACGTTTAATATTTCATATATTCTACCTAATATATTTGCTTTCGAGTATATATTTTTAATAATTCGTGTATATACTGAGCGTTCGGCAAGTAGATAAAACCTTGCATGGTAAACTGGGTTAATGTAATCCATAATCGGGAATACATTCTTCCAATTTCATAGTGAACCATTTGATCTACTTTACGCGATGAAACGAAGAATTTATTTATTGATTCCGTTGTACAAAAATATAAACAAATTTTGAAATATTTCATCGCAAATTTCAATTAAACTGTATTACGTCATTTACATTCGTCCCCTGTTAATACATGACGTTGAATTATTTCGACGTAAAATTACGTCGTTCCGATAACGATCTTTTTGTACTAAAAGATCGTAGCGCCATAAATGCAACAATATGTAGTACTTAATTGCCCTCGGTGTATAATCAATTTGTTAACAGAAATGCCGAGTCGCAAACAAACATTAATATTACGCTTGTTTCAAAGAAGTCTCGCTTACGAAAACAATTTCGTTCATCGTTCGCGGCTGAATAAAGTATGTGACGAGGTGAATCACATAAACGGTTACAAGGCTATGCGGGCCTCGAGGTTCTCATTAATTCAATATCACATCAACGGAAAGAGATGCCGACAAATTTCTTATTCGAACTTTCATATTTACGTGCTGCACGTTCTTGCGGGCAGCATCTTATTGGTAGCATCGCGATTTCGAAGGCGAAATCATTTCTTGGCATTCGGCATCCTTCTAATTTTACTCGTTACTGTTTTTCGAACGTTACGTTTTCCACCTGAATGTATCGCGAGTGTAAAAGAAATCAATCGTTCGTCGCGTGAAACTCGCGGAACAAATGGTTCCTAATAATAAAATACAAAGCAGGATTTTGCCACAGAATGTTTACACGTGAACAGTTTATGGAAGATAAATTATTATACACGAATATTATTTCGCGTACTAATATAGTAACAGTCGCGATAAGTTCGGTATCCAATAATAAAATATCAATGCTCCAAAAAGCTAAATACATATTAGATAAGCAAAGCAACGGAAAAAACGGTGGAAGGCTCTACTAATTTATTGTAGCATGCATAATACATCTTTCATTTATCGTTTCTAAACTTTTCATTGGGAAACTTTATTATGTTCAATATATTGTATGCATCATTCTTATCGTTCTACTGAGAAAATTCTCACAAAACAGGACACTCCATGACTTCTAATATTATGAGAAATATTATATTTGATTTATTACTACATATAGCACGTCCGAAATGAATTTCAACCCTCCGACCCTTTGCTTGCGCTGCGCAAAGAATCATTACAACCTCCGAGATCCTCGAGTTAACATCGCACAGAACTTTCCCATTTTCAAATTCGCGACTACGTAACGCGCCGTAACTACCTTGCTCCCTCGTCGAAATTTCCGGTTTCCACGTTTCCAATTTAATTGCACGAGAAACAAACCCGCTGAAATTAATCACCGCCTCGCCCCCCCCCCCGACTACATTGAACAATAATTAATAATATCCGACGGAGCGAAATATTCCTTTCGCACTTTCCGCAACGAAAATTTCCGGTTATTCGAGGAGCTCCGCGACAACGCCGCCGCGAGAAGAAAGCCAACAGGCTCAAGCGGTCGCGAACCGAAATTTTCACGAGGAACCGGCGACGCCGATTCATTTGCAGAGCGATAGGGAACTCGGTGCTTATAAGCACCTACCTCCTCGAACACCTTCAGACGAGAAAAAAGAATACTTAACAAAGTTCAGCAGGTCCCGAATTTTTTTTCGACTTCGTAGTATAACGCTCCACGGGGGAGCCGTGGTAATTAGCGGGAAACGCAATTACGGGCATTTAATTAAAGCAAGTCGTCGTCGTCGTCGTCGTCCTCGTTCTCCCTTCTCCCCTTTCCAGCCCCGTCGAACCCTTCACCCCTGAACCGCCAAGTCGTTGGAGGTCGCGCCCTTAGAGCCCGCTACCGAAATTTCAGCATTTTGTTTTTTTTCCTTTTTTTTTTTTTTTTGGTAAACGATATCTGGAGACGCGACTCACGGCTGGCTCTCTAATTATTCGTCTGCGGCCCTTTCTGTTCGTATTCCTTTTCTTTTAATCGTCTTTCGGGGTTTTCCTTTTGCCTTTCCGTTTTCTTGCTCGCGTTACCAGATGCGCCCCGGGTTCCGGGGGGCGAACGGTAAGGCGACACTCGTACGCCGGGTTAAATTCGCTTCGAAAATCGTTCCCCTTAAAATCGGTTTCGCGTGATTTCATCGCGCCGCCCCCCGTGCGGAAAGTGAAACATTCCGTGGAAAAGCTGTACCGCTCTCTTCGTTGAACAAAACCTGGACTTAGGACCTGACTGAAATCCAGACACTGCAATTCGCTCTCGGGTACGTCTGAAATCGTTTTCTGGTTATTGTTAAATTGCGACGCGCGAGGTAATTGTAATATTGCAGCGCCGAGGATAATCGAATCTTAAAAGTTCTTTCGAAAATACGGGGTTCCTTGTGTGCATAGTGCACTGACGTAAAAGTGAGTCAGAAATATGGAATAAAATTTCTCGATAACACCACTTTCTTCCGGCAAGTATTATCGGCGCTGTGCATTAATGAAAATTCAAGGAACTGTGTAGGTCAGGATAAACCGGACTTAAATAAGAAAATGAAACGGCTCGCTTTGGTGTCCAATGGCTGCAATTAAGAAATTGTTCTCCCTTTACAGCGCTGTACCGTAATATATACTTCTTCGTCGTCGAAGTAAACGGATCCATAAATCTTGCTTCTCTAAGCGTTCGATCTCCCCCTGTGCAGTCGGTTTGCGACACTTCAATCGCGATCGTCAGATTTAGATGGGAAACGTCCCCGGGGCAGTAAACTGAAAAATTCCAGTCACACGTTAATCCTCGAGGATACAAAGCCGGAGCTCAATTGATCGCTCCGAAAAATGGCAGTCTCATGCTTCGCTCGTGACACAAACCTCAGCTGTGTCGTCTAAACAGACTCGCCTTCCCCCTTCCTCGTTTAGAAGTACCCCAATGGAGAATCTAGAGGACTGTGGCTTGCCAGAAAGCGCTTTTGTATCAGAGAAGTCTCTCCTATTAGTATCGGTTACGATTTTGTATTAGAGAAGGCTTTCCTATTAGTACCGGTTACGCTGGAATTGGCCAGTGAAATGTATCTAACGTGTTCGTGAATATTTCGCGACGATCTTGTGACTTCTTTAAACAAAATCACCGCGTAGATTTAACAAGACATTTAACAGACATCCTGGACGTGCACTTTAGGCAACAAAAACTCGAGTGTCTATTGTACGGAAAGATTTGTAAGTCGATCAACATTTCGATGAATCGTGATTTCACCAGCGAGGGCGTCTGCGACGATTGAACACAATCGAATGTTTCTAGTTTAGCGAAGGAATATTTCGCGACGTCATGTCAGCGTAAATTCGAAACATTGACAATATCCGCGTAACTTTGACTTCCATTGTCACCAATATTTCCATGGGAAAATGATTTATCGGAGCCACTATCGATATAAGAATCCAGTGATCTTTTCGCTATTTTTGTTATCTTCCATTTCGAGGAATAAATAAGATATTAATTGCACGCCGCGTATCATTCACCGCGCATAGTAATTCGTGTCCAGCCAACTTTTTATTCCCGAGCTTGTCGCGACTAAAATTTAACGACGCGATGTCTGGCAACCTTTATTGTCGCAGAACTGGTTCTCCTTGATCCATTCATTGTTCAGAACAGTGCACGTGCACGAATCGCGCCTACACCGCTTGGCCTACCTGGATATGTACCTGTAGATACAAACGCATCGACAAATTTCGACGAAAGAACAATCGCTGCTTCTCTATGCATTCGCGAAGCAGCGCAATAATTCGCAGAAAATACACTGCACCGTTATCGGTATCGTTTGTCCGATTACCGTCAACCACAGGAATAATTCATTCGTGGCGCGTCATTAATATAATTATCAATGAATAGTGCCGTTACAGCCAACTGATGAAAACATTGGATTAAAGAATCCGTTTGAATGCGCCGACGCGAATGTCCGAAGTTTATTCGAGCCTTTTAGTAACGATAATGTTCAAAGTCACGATAAATTGTCATTTAGCTGGCCAGATTATGGATACGAGCATGCAAACACCGGGATAATAGAGTATTACGATAATTGCGAATGTTATTCATGTTGTTAAGCTCATGGTGTTAAGCTTTCTCTTTGTTCTCAGGCTGAAAGTTCCGAGTAAAAAGCGATTACTATCGGCCGGTGTGTAAACATGAATTGTGTGCAATAGGTGAACGATGCTGATGCCCATTCTTATAAACGGCGCAATGTGTTTATGCGATTGAAATGCTGTGCACATTCACGTTCGAAACAGTTGCGCGTACGCGAAAAACGTATTACTGGATTCGTATTGGAAATAAACATCGATGGGGAAGAGTATTTTCAACATCGAATAAAAGAGCGTATTTAATGAACTGTGCGTCAAAATGTATAAAAAACGAAATAAAAAAAAAAATGAAAAGTAATAGTGTTACGACGTACTGTCCGATTGGCCAGTGGAAATAAGAGGTTCGCGTATGCGATCAATAACAAATTCGAATTCAGCACAGGTGAAAAACGCAATCGGCGGAAATAGCTCTGAGCGGCTCTAACAGCTTAAAAGTTAAACAGCTAAGCGAGAGAGATCGAGGATTCGCGAAATATTTGCAAAAAATATGTTGCTCGCGAACAAACATAGCCATCGGTCCTGCAGAGACCGCTGAATGGCAAAGTGTGAGCAGCGAGATACTGACTTGCATTCGAAGCGCGAAAATACATAGCATTCGAACACGTTCATTTATGCCAAACAGGCATAACAAACGTTTCTTTCTAAACATCCGCGTCTCCTTTCAACTAGGCCCGATTCACTGTCAAACGTATCCGCGTCTCCCTGGAGTAATCTTCGAGGGACAAGCTGTTGAACACGACGGGACGAGAAACGGACATAGAAATTATGCACCCCCGTAAGTAGAGCGTTCGTTATGAACGGCGACCCGATTCGTCGAACCGGGATAATTAAAATCGTTCGAATTATAACGTATCGTCGGATCGGTAACGAGTTCAGCAGTAAGCACCAGCACAGCCACCTGCTTATAAAGCGAACGCTGGGGCCGTGTGGCCGGGGTGGGGAAAACGGGGTATGTAACACTCCAATTAAGCTGATGCATCAGTCTACAATGTCTAGAGTACGGAGCTTCACAATGAAGCCCCCCTGGCGCCAGACACTGTAACGAGTTGTAACGTTATAATGTCAAATACCCGTATGCGGGTTCTCGAAGCGTTTCGCACGTTTTCCGTGGATGTGTCGTTTGGTCTTCTTACGTCCGTTGAGAAGCCGGCGGAGGCCAGCAGATACGGCTGATTACGGAACGGGGATGCTGTGTTAACGAGTTATCGACTTTGGGAGGAAAGGGGAACAAATGCGCAAACGAAACACCGGTTCATACGTCGGGCGTGTTTCGTTTTGCTTCGTTTCGGTGAAGCGTATCGAGCGATCGAACGTGGATATTGAACACTGTCGGGAAGAATTTTATTACTATTATTATTATTATTATTATTATTATTGTGTAATATGAGTTTACTGACATTGGTAGCAGAGGCAATTGCTTGAAATAGCTTGCATGTACGAATATTATTGTACATTGCTGTATTATTAGAATTTATTATGATCATCGGTGAACAACGAGTGGGTTCGTCGTGTTCGTCTATGTACAAATATAATATTCGTCTGATAATGAATGGAAGTTTTAAACTTAATGAAATGTTCTAAAATGAATAATATTAAATAATGTTTGTTTAAATAGAAACGTAATAATTGCAATGAACAAAGTATTATGATGAATATGTTTGGCATGTTCTTGCGTTTTCATTCATTTAGCGAAAAAAACAATTCGTTCATATGCAGCGACGAATTTATTTACTTATTATAGCTTTAATCGCAACAACGCCAATGGTAAACGTCCAGCGCGGATGTACGTGTCCTGAAAAAAATCAATACACGGTCCCGCGTTATATCACTTTTATTTCGTATTCACTTTCAATCATTTTGGAAAATGCATACTGCCGCGCGAGCTCCTCAAAAATATATTACACGGTACCTCTGTTAAATATAAATATTTAAATTTCACGGTAAACAAAATATTTATAGTACACCGTGGCGCGAGGTACATTGTTCCCAAGATAAACGCACGCGAAATTTATAGATTCAATTTCTGGCTCGTGGTGCATAAACTTCTAACAATCTGGCGTACACCGATGTGCTCCAAGAACGATATTGACGATACATTTGACGCGGCTTTCGACATAGAACAATGATTCATCTCGATACAGACCAATGTTTGCCAGTTCACTATTCATCGTTCCGTGTCATACTGTTCGATAGAGCAATGCGTCAGAATCGAAAATAAATATTAATTTATCATCTCTATCCATGATTCGATTTTATAATTGATTCCTGAAGATACGCCTGCCGCACGGCTGTTCCAGACGTCCAACATGCCAGTCTGAAAACAGAAATAAGTGTAATTGTATTTCATGACAATTTATTGTAGGAAATATTTCGTGCGCACTGAATTACAATAATGATAATATTAAACGAAGTGCGAAGAATATGGAAACAAAACAAAATAGTAATAATTCCAATTATAATATTAATCGCATGCGTCACGCGTCGACACCTAATAAAATTGTCAGCATAATATAGTCACAGACACAAACGGGAACCGTACTGTGCGCTACGACGATTGCAAGATTTCTGGAATAACCACACTAATGTAGACTTGGCGCGACGAAATTCTTGTGTTGGACAATCCATAGACTCCATAATAATGATAATAATAATATTGATGCAAATAATTTCTTAAAAAAAATGTGCATCACACTTTCAACTTCGAAATTAATATCTGGACAAATGTAAATACCGTGTGCAACAGTTACACTACTAATTTATAGAACTTATATTACTTTCGTGAAACTTTTAAAATTAGAAGAGAACAGTAAACGTTCGATTCGATTGCTGCGATGCAGTTTTCCAAGGAAAGCGTCGTTCCTTCTTCTTATTCCGCACAAAGAAGAATTCTCGTAAATTGTCAAAGCGACGAGACATTCGTCAGCGGTGTGTCCGGCGACGTTCATCAGCGCTCCTTATCTTGCAGAGGACGAAAATTTTCGAGGAGGCAAGGGGACAAAGTGCTTTTTAGTGAGTCATTTCGAGGATTAACGCTTCGCCAATCACGAAGGTTTCGCTCGGATGAAATTTTTCCAAGCATACTCGAACGTGATATCCAAACCAGTCACTTGAATGGACCCGGGAAATTTGGTCCTTCCCCCGTTGGGGCATTCTTGATCGCCTTCCTTGATTTAACAAATCTGACCGTAACACATTTCATGATCAGCATTAACGTTAGCAATTGTCTTGCTCCGAATATTGCAAGCAAGCTCAGGTCAATTTGATTGCAGTTCAATTTGATATAAATAATCGTGCCTTTCGATCTTTACGTCGTTTCTGAAAGTGACGGCAAAAGTTTCGAGTTCAAGCTTTCAGTATTTGACAGAACTTTCTTATTAATCGTATTAATTTATCCACGATCCATGATTCGATTTTGTAATTAATTTCTGCAAAATATTTTTGGTTCACTGCCGTCCCAGATATCTAATTTACTAATAGTTATATAGCTATGTAGAAAAATATTATACAATATTTCCTTGCACCTCGATTTAGTCAACTTGTAATATACTTTTCCAAATATCCGATCCTTTATTACACACTGATTAATTCGACATTAATATTTATCTAGCAACCATTTGCTTCGGTTCAATGTTTCACAGCTCGAGGGTGTTTATCAGTTTTCAGTTTCAGATTATTAATCGTTTCACGAATTTCTGCACCCATGGAAATAGTTGGCAATCCCCAAGTTTTGATCGATACATTATATGTCTGAAGGTTGTGATTAGTATTCTCGTTTAATGTTTTTAACCATGAATAGAAGTTAATCTAATTAACCCTTAAAATACCAATATCTCTTCGCGTTTGCCCCAGATTCTAAATAGTTTACTGCAGGAAAAAGTTTCTAATTCCGACTAAAAGACTGGGTTATTGAAAGCGCCCAAGCACGTAGTGGTTTCAATATAATAATACAGCTAAACAAACTACGGGAACTTATAAAAAAAAAAAAAACGAAACAAGAGTCGCGGAATGTAAATGTCGAGTATACGTGACTTCGAAGGAGCCAAGGGCTTATAGAGCGTTGATAACGTCACGATTCTTTGACACGAGCAATTAAGGATAGTTCCGTCTGAAAAGTTTTGCTTAAAACTGCTGTCGTTCGATATGAACTTGGGAGTGCCGGTTTATGTCGTTCTGCCTTTGTTTTCCGCTTGGAATTCATTTCGGTTATGGAGCAATTCCAGGAATTGTTGGCAATTTACGGAAACTTGTCGGCATTCCCAGGGGGGGCACATCGAGCTGTGAAGTAGAACTGACAAAAACTAGAGCTAAAACATTCGCAAACGCCATTTCCTTCGTATTGCTGGCTGGTGCCATGCCTGCGCATGCGAGAAGAACCATGAATCATATTGTTTGTAATTCGCGTATCGTACTATTTGTTCTAATTGTCGTCAGTGCAATGGATGTATCGGTCGCAGGGCAATTGAAGAAAGTGAGGATTGTGGATTTCTTTCGATTATAGATTTATGAATAGATTTTAAAAGGTTAAGAAGCATTAAGTAAGAGCTGGTATTTTTTATTCCGCACTTGCAATTAGTTGAAATTATTTGAGAACGCGTTCAACCCCTTGCATTCCCGAATTCTTTAATAATTGTATTTTTTGCTATGTTACATGACGCACGAATAATTCGCAATAATACACTGTTTGACAGCATTGGTAGTATTTAGCACAGTTGAACACATAACTCTCATTATGGAAATTTGTATATTTTAATTTCTACCCCTCTTTTTATCTGCGAGCAGTAAAACGTCTTATAATATTCGAGGGAGCTTCGCAAGCTCCTGTTGCATTTCTGCCAGCACTCAATTAAGTTTGAAAAAATTACTGGAACGAAAAACAATGATGCACGATTGTACTGTGCAGCTTTTGAATACATTAAGATTCGTTTTGTACCATCTGTCAGAGTGTAAGATCGATGAAATACGTAATACCAATATCTCACTCTGCAATGTAATATACATTGTACATAGTCGTATGACTACAGCGGCAACGAAAGGATGAACACGTCAATATAAATTGTAAATTTCCTTAATTATTATTCGAAACAAAATCCGCCGTATCAAACTTTTATTTTCCATTTCATGTCGCTTCACGTGCGTTTTCTCAGTTGAACAAATCCCTCCGTTTTACTAGAGTACACAAGTTATAAGATACGGCGATACAAAGTTGCGTGCGTGCTGTGCTGAAATCGTTGCAACATACATTTCCATTTCACAAAAAAAAAAACTAGTATCCTGCGTTGTGAAAGAGAACGATAAGCCGTTGCGATATTTCGCATCTATATCGTGCGGCTTGTTGGTAAGCATGCTGCTTTGTCGTATGTACCTTTGTAAATTTCAATTTTCAAACTAATTACCATAAAGCATACAAGAATGCTTCATGTACAGGGAGAAGAATATTTTCGTAGACCGTGTCTACTTATAAAGTGTCTTCGCGTACATCGGCCTTTATTAAAGCGGAACAAGGAATAATATGGTCGTCTCTGTCGTTTATTTAGTCATTTTTAATAACAGCACCGCCACCCACAACGGTGGCTTCGAACCGATTGTGAGTCTACTCGGTGTTTCCTTAGTTCTTGTAACTTCAACGAGTGCACTTCGGATTTTTCTATCGTGGGGTCAGAAAGATCCGTTTCACGTGACCCGTTTGGTAGCTTTGACCAGCTCTTCTGCCACTTCCTTTCATTTCCCGTGCGCTCTTTACTCTGTCCTTCGTTGAAATCCAATTAAACTAATTTTCAAAAATCCGTGCCGCCTGATTTCCCGTTTTGCGAGACCCAGTTACATGATTCTGTCATTCAGTTATTAGTAAATTCATCGGCGATCGAGGTTTCTTTTCGCAATTACCGGGATAGCCCTGAAATATGTGAAAATATACTGCGTTGCTTGATTCTTCTACTGTATTTGAAGTCGCTTGACAGTAACCAAACATCGTCATAAGGAAACCTGATTGCAAATATTGATTCGGTAACTTAAGTAACAGCTTCTCCACGCATGGTATTATGAAATGGCTAATTTTTCTTTGTATTACAAATGTGTATGTAAAAAGGGCTGTACTATTACGTACAGTTATACCGGTGAATCAATTTTGAAACACCGTTTGTAATACAATTATCGTAATATATTACATTGATATTACGATATCATGAGAATATTTGTTCCTTATTCAAATTATTTTAACGTCTCTGAAAATCGTCATTCCCCGGCATTATTTAAATGGAAATCGAATCAGTATATTATTAGCATTAAGCGAAAAGGATCGGTCGTAAAGTAACATTATTTGCATTGGAATATGGTGAGATTCAATTGTTCGTTCTTTCCTTCGTCGACCTTGGTAACATATTGTTAACCATATTGAATTATAAGTGTAAGGCCAATGTATACCGTATGTGACGTAATGCGACCCAGCTTTGGTGGACCTAGAACTTTTTCCAAATTCGACCGGCGAATCTGTAATTAATGTGATTCAAGAAACTTCATAACCATCAGATTAAAGGATCCATCAATTTCCAGCAAATTGTAAATAAGCCTAGACATAATTTGTCAGAGAGTAGACACAAGAATATCATTACGACATAATTACTATGCAGCAGATGGAAGCTTCCACGTTCGAATTGAGAGAGTAAAAACATTCAGAAAAAAAAGAAGGAAAAAAGCAGCCTATGGCTGGTTTGAAAATCATGTAGGTCGTAGGTAACGGAAGATTGATGTATGAGAAAAATAAGGGTAGTATCGAAAGTTTAGAATTAATTGGTAGCGGATATAAAGATAGGCGTTAAAGGTTTAATTAATTTTTTTCTCAAAAATTGCTCGAGCACTCTGATACTTATACGTTCAAAAGAATTCTTTATGTAACGTCAACCTGTTAATTAGGGGAGATCGGTTGACTTTTATTTCAACTGTACAACATTTCTTTCGCAAATACACTGTCGAATTTAAATTAGCAAAGGCTGCAACCAAGTAATTCAGTTCAATTGATTATTATGAAAATGAATTTCAATACCCGTTCAATTCTGTGCCCGATTAACAATGCGAGTCGAATCTGATAAACGGTTAATTTTTAATTTACAATGTTCTGACAAACATGCGACAAAGATCGGTACGAGTTTTTGACAATCGTTGAATTTGTTCATTCTAATAAGTACTTTCATTGAAAGATTCCTGGTAACTAAATTATTTCGTTTCCCTCATACCTAACTAGTGACACTAGAAGAGTAGAATATACTGATACACAGTGACTTAAGGGTTCGTTCAATTGTGAAAGCTACAGGAGAATACATACATTTGTGTACTCCATCAATTTGTTGCTTCGTTTCTACAAGTTGAATGAAAATCTTTTGTACGTGTCTGATTGAGTACGCGCGATTGAGTTTTAAACAGGATAAATACCTCAGTCCCTCGAGAACAAATTGATTTACTGTGTTTGTTTAATCCTAGTAATTGCAAATATATCGGAAAACAAGCAAACGCAAAATTACCCGATAAGAGCTGGTCAGATATTCCCTCGGCGTTTGTTTTGTCGGCGAAACTATTTGACAAATCCCTCCTCAGATGGAATCTCAAGAAGCGACCAGTACCTTGCCCCATTTCCAGTCTGCTTCAACATACGATCATATTCGCTGCGAGTAAATACACTTCGACGTCGAGGCGGATATGTTTGTTTGTAAACGGTTATAATTTGCGTATGATATTACAAGCAGAACTATCGTTGTAAAAGTTTAGCTGAACGTTGGAATTTTTGAACATTTCAATGTTTTTTATTATCGTGAATGTACGAAAGGAATGCGTCCCACTAACATTATGGAAAACATGCGATAGCTCCATGTTGATTTGTTAAATTAATTAATTCTTGAATATTTAATAACTACGAAACTCACATATGTGACAAACTTTAATTAATTAACATATTACCGTCTCCGCGTAGTACTAGATTTTTCTGTAACATCAGTGTTATAATTGTAGCAAATAGTGCGTCATTTTCAATTCGTAAAATGCTGCAATTACTCGCAACAGGTTAACCCGTATCTTTCCGTATTCAATAATATTATTTCTTCTAGCCAGCCGTATTAAAAAATGTGTTATTCTGAATACCGGGCGTTTGACCAAAAACAAAAACGGATCCCAAGGTTTGCTGAAATCGTCGAAGAACTATTAACTATGTTTTGTTAAGTAAAGCAATCGGGTTGCTGCTACACCTGTCTTCGACGATATCGCAAATGCCACACTTCGGCCTCCCATTGCATCGTTTCCTTCCAGCACGATACGACATTTCTTTTTCTAAACTACTACATTTATACCCATTCCGAAACGCATTATCTTCCTCCAACAGTTCCAAGATAATTCATTCCATTTCAGCATCTCTATCGTATGCACAGCATTATGAATGCAAACGACGTTTTAATGTCGCATCCTTAGCGCGAAATTAATGGAGAAAGTAGCACCGAGCGATACGGCCGGTTCGAAGGTGTACGGTTTTAAACATATACGGAGTAACAATTTGGAGTGTGAATATGAAATGCGGAAAGTTCTGGAATTAAAAACGACAACTATTAACATCAACGGCCGAGTCGAATATTTCGGTGACAAATATAAAATTTGCGGAATTAAATCCGCACAACTTACAGTCATCCGCCTACTTTCACGAAACTGGTTGATATGTAGATTAAAAGTATGCAGTCACGTTCTGTGTGCAACACGCGAACAATTATATAACTGAGAAGCTTATGCTATGATACTCTGGGCATCATAAATCTAGCGTCGCTTACGGTCGAACACACCAATGATTTCACTTGGAAGAAGTTAACTAATCGCGGTATTTATCCGAGCAGATGAACATCGTTGATAGATACTGCCAAACCGCTACAAATTGCTTACATGCCGCTTTCTCTCGTTTAATTTGGCACGTGCGTAAATAAATGTGTACTAAGAAGTACCGCGCGCATATAAGGGTGATATCGCTTTATTATTATTGCATACAATACGTGCATGCTATGGATAACATATAACTTTGCAGTATTTAGTTTACCTACGATATATTAAACGTAAGAATGAACTCGATGCCGTTGCATTAAATTATTTACAACACAGACGTATAATTCATTCGTCAAGGTATTCGACAATTGCCCGGAAGCTGAAGCGAAGTGAACGAAAATTAAGGCGAATATATCCAAGAGTAAAAATCATAAGAGTAAAAATCTCCGTACAAATAAAATAATAATTCGTTTCATCAGTTCCAGCACCTGATATATTCCTGTAGCAAGCCATTCCAACTTCAACCAGGAAACTGATAAATTTCACGCGCGGCCCGCGTTTCGTGCGACGTAATCGTGAAAAAAATGCGATGCGTCGCGGGGTAATTGAAGTCTGATTTCCTACCCGGACAGAAAGAAAAAGGAACCAGAACACACCAGACGAAATTGCAAGGGCGAGTCGTTGAATAAGGCGGGCGATCAAAAGAGTAGCTCCTTCAAATTTTTCTCGCGGATTGCAAAGCGCGTGAAACAAAAGCACGGTATTTATAAAGAATCTTAACGAGTCTGTGTAATTAGTGTAATTACCGTTGGCACCGGATACGTAGGAGCCCGCGTAGTCTTAATGCCCGCGTCACTCGAAACGCTCTCCATAATTCCTTCTAATATATCCCGCCTGGGAAATGGGTGGAGTGGGTGGAAAAATAAAAAAGGTGGCAGCGCCGGTGCAGTATCTAGATCGAAACTGTGAACGAGGGTCCTCCTCGGCGATTGCCAGCCAGAACGGATTACCTCTAATCTCTGACATTAGCTCCCTCTCTGCATCGACCGTGCTTTGCACGTTTCTATGGGAATATGTCTCAATTTAGTCTCTGCTTCATTTCTTACTTTGCCCCTTTTCCTTTTTTCGCCTTTGTTCGCTGCGGACGTCCGCCCGTGAACGCCGGAATATAAAGGATGGGCGAAATAAATCTTTGCAGCGCCCGTAAACGGGAATTCTTTGAAACTTGCTAATTAAAGAATCGCGCTTAAGATACGAATGGAAATTTTTGCGCCGCCGTTCACGTGAACGTCACTTTCGTTAGAAAAAAGGAATTGTACCGACCGTTTTTCCTGGAGCGATTCTCATAGATGGTGAAATTAATAAACAAAATGTACGCATAAACGGGTTTCGTCGTCTTCGCGTTTGCGGTTCCGAGGAGAAAGCGCAGGAACTGCATTGGATTCCCGACTCTGACTTTCTTTCAAGGTAAGCCGACGCCAAGGTATTTTACCGTGTAACATGTTTCGTGTACCAGCACCTCGATGATTTGTTAAGGTGCAGTAGCACCTTTCGTTGAAACTGATTGGAACTGTATCATCTAGATGAACTGCGGGTGGATGATACTTATTGTTGGCTATTCCTTGTGAAATATAGGTACTCCAGATTCGTAGATCCAGGCAGACGTAGCATCCAAACAATAGATATCAATCACTAAGTCGTGCGCCACTTGCTTTCGAAATTGACAGAACAGTCGACCGTAGTTTGCAAATACTTGCTGTTCTCGTAAACTACCAATCGCATGATCGATTGATTATTAAGTGCCTCGTTTTGAAATGCAGTGAAAGATACAATTTTCGAAAGGGGAATTTATGTTGTTGGGAAGACGACGTGAATATAATTGAAACATAATTTAATGGACGTGTTTCCGAATGTATCTACTTCTCAACTATTTCTGTTGATATATGTCAGTATTAAAAATAATAATTTGTAACATCAGCTAACTTAATTGAGCATAGCCGCAAACTAGTTTGTTTATTTTTATAATTTTTCATACAGACATGTAACATACTTATATACAGCCAGTAATATCCTACCAGTAGGTAAATCATGCTTTATAAAAGATTGGTACATAAAACTGCCATTTCTATACTTGTTAAAATGCCGGTTCGCGTATAAGCGAGTAAACACATTGCTGAACAGAGGAATAGCATAAAAATGTGCGAATTAAACGCGCGTGATTGAAATTTACACACCCGCTAAAGCTTCACTAGGTAAACGTCGCACATCGCGAATCGCGCCAGCACAATGAATTAATTAGAGTGTCAAAGAATTTACTCGCGGGGGATGGAAGTGAGCACGTGGATGAACTGAAACAGTGCAAGCTAGTTACTTCAGGAAGATGTGATGTAAACGTAAATGAGGTCGCAAAAAGTAGATAAAATCTACGTTAAAACGCAAAATTTTTAATGACAACCATTTGTAACTGCGCTTTCAACTTTCATAACTGTATATTTGCTTCATTTTATGCAATAATATCTCGCAACGATTGTATACGATTATTTCGTTCTCCAATATTGCACGTTTCAAACTGTGAAAGGATTTTAGAAAAAGGAAAGGGCTCGCAAGGATTCAGAGTCACGCTGCATTCATTTTAGTCTTACTTTGTCACGAGAATCTCGTTTACAGCAAATAATTATAGCATAATTGTGGCTCACACTTTCGTTACGAACAAAATTAAATGAAATCATGGTGCGATTCTTTGTGTCTTTAATGTCTTTAAATTATACGTATATTGTATTGTGCGTAGAATTGTTAGCGAATAAGTAGTATTAGAGGTTCACTATCCGTTACTACTTCATATTACGTACTGTACATTGCGTTATTGCAAACTGATTGCTTTTGCACAGTTTATATAATACATTATTATGTCTGTTAATTATTCCCTCTGATAAATCCTGATATATAATACAATGCTTTCTTTACTTTCATTAAAGGCAGTACACGAATATTTTCTTTCCTATTCACATAATTAATAATTTTAATAAAAGCTGCGATTAAAATAGTTTTAACACTACAGTTCCTAAAAAGGTAATTCGAAAATTTCCCCGATTATGTATATAGCAATAAACCGAATCGCACGATGTCTCATTATCCGCTATTTATTTTTCGCGGCCTCTTTGTCAATTATTCGATCAATTTAACGACAATCGACCACGAATGCACATTTAATTCGACTCCCATATAGCGGTTCATCGATTTAATTGACGACGAAAATACGAAATGTAACGACGAGACAAGGCCAACGTTTATCTGTAGCAGAATTACAAATACTCGAACAGCGATGATGATAGGCTCGGCTTCGAAGGCGTAATTAATCAGGCGTCAGGCGACATTGGTGAAACGTAAATCTAAGCGTTGCTCCTGACATTGGGTAACAGCTAAGTGCCTCTCACTCTGGGAAGCCACGTGTGCGAGAACGGTTCACCGCCAGTTGCCGAAGAGTCTTGTACTTCGTCCTGTGTTGCCTCCGCCATAATATCCGAACGAAGAAGGCGAGAGCGACGTCTCCGCTTTTTATGACTTTTACGTTTATATAACAAATCTACGCACGGGGGTCCGGCGTTGCGAATAACCTGCCCGATACCTTAATATTACAGAGAGCGCGTGGAACTTTCTGTAGGCGGTCGATTTGCATAATTTACTACAATGAAATTTCCCATTCACGAAGAATTCCATTGGTGTTAGAATACATCGTGTCAAATTTAATAGAACGAAAGACTTGCACGAGTAAAAAGCTACGCCGGCGGTTATTGTATTGAATTATATGAAGATGTTTATATATTTAGAGTACATCGCAGAACATAATTATTTTTAATGTTTCCATCGCCGTGATAATACGACGGTTATTAAAATTGCAATAAATTATTTGTTCCCCGTGCATAGTCGTATCTATAATTTAAACTCAATATGTTTATTGAGACACGTTTCACATCGTGTTTGAGTCAAAGAACGCGTAATTAAACGCCTTCAAGAATCGGATCACTGCGACAACAAATTCCATTTCCCTTAGGTATGAGCTGACAATGTGATTGAATTGCACGGGTAATTATAGGACGTGCTAATGGCATTTCTCGTTACAGTAAACGCTACGTCATCGTTAGTAACGGCATTGATTGTTACGAACGTCGCCGCTGAATTTACGCCACTCGTAATTTAATTTTAATAAGAACAAAAAGCGTGATTATATCAATAAATCGGAGACGTTTCAGTAATGTGTACTTTGTGTACAATGCACAGCATATATTTGCGCAAAAATGAAAATCATGTAATGTAATGTAATGTAATTAGTAATCGAAGAGTAAAGGCACGCGTATCGTCACGGGTAAGTACATCATAACGAACGATTGATACAATCGTTTGTCTAATTTCTTATATATTATGACGGCATTCTTGATTAAACGGCGAAGCAAATAATGTAACGAATAAAAACTGTAATAATAGTACGTTACGTCTTATTCGATGCAACAGCTCTCAAGTGTCTTCCAAATAACTTCCCAGCGTTGTGTTTTACGTCAGTACAAGAGTTTGGGGGATTCTGCATCTTCCCAGTGAAAGGAGTCCTCGTGTGGCGTGGCTGTATAAAAACGGGCGGATCTTTCGTTTAAGGCACACTTGGATTCAACTCCTTAACTCACGTGCACCATGAGGGCCTTCGTAGTAAGTAACAGTGACTTCCTGCAAATATCCATCGACTCGTTGCTGCAACCAGATTGTCAAACCGTCGCTGACAAAACCCCGAATGTGTTACTTGTTTGCTAAAAAAAATAACGGAACGAATATCCTCTCGCGTTTTGCCCCCCGGGAGTGCAACGTCAAGTTTATCTCAAAATATCCCAGCAATTGTTTGAAGCGCAAAGGAAATATATCGCGGTATCTTTTATATACACCTGGCGCGCACGTTCGTCCTCGAAGATTTCAACAACGATACGCTTTCCTTCGCAGGTTTCTTTGCTCGTCGTTTCGCTGATCGCCGTTAGCGCGAATGCAGGCGTAAGGAACGTCGCCAAACGAGGCATCCTCGGTGGTCATGGTCAATCCGGCGGCGTGGAACTATCTTCCGGAGGTGGTTTGGGAGATTTGGGCGGCGTTGATTCCAGTGCAAAATACCTTCCACCTGTATCGTTGAACCACCACCACTCTGTTCCTTCCCATCCATCTCCCTCCTATGGCCCTCCGTCATCCGCCCCAACTTTGTCCGTCTCAGTACCTGCCCCGAACTATGGTGTGCCTGTCTCAGAGCCAGTTCCATCTTACACCGGTCCAATTTCGGAACCTGCTCCATCCTACAGTCTCCCTGTTGAGGAACCAGCACCATCTTACAGTGCTCCCTTATCGGTGCCATCCGCATCTTACGGTGCACCCGTCTCGACACTAGGCTCGTCTCACAGTGCAGGACTTTCTGCCTCAGTTTCTTCCACTTATGGTGCTCCAGTCGCTGCTTCAGTCCCGTCCTTCAGTTCCCACGTTTCTGCCCCAGTCGCCACTTATGGTGCCCCTAGCCTGCCAAAAGCACCACTGTACGCGGCTCCGGTAGCTACCTCATCACTTTCTCTGTCATCGCACTCAATCGGCTCTGGACTCGGCTCCGGACTCAACTCTGGATACAGCCACGGAATCGGCTCTGGACTCAGCTCTGAACTCAACTCTGGACTCGGCTCTGGATACAGCCACGGACTCGGATCTGGACTCAACTCTGGATACAGTCACGGACTCGGCTCTGGACTCAACTCTGGATACAGTCACGGACTCGGCTCTGGACTCAACTCTGGATACAGTCATGGGCTCGGCTCTGGGCTCAACTCTGGATACAGCCATGGACTCGGCTCTGGGCTCGGCTCTGGACTCAACTCTGGACACAGCCACGGAGTTAGCTCTGGACTCGGCTCTGGACTCAGCTCTGGACTCAACTCTGGTTATAGCCACGGACTTAGCTCTGGACTCGGCTCTGGACTTAGCTCTGGATACAGCCACGGACTCGGCTCTGAACTTAGCTCTGGACTCAGCTCTGGATACAGCCACGGACTCGGCCATGGATTAAACTTGGGATCTAGCAGTGTACCCAGCTCTACCTATGGATCACCAAAAACCCTTGTCGAATCCGCACCATCCGCTGATATTTCTTTCAACTCTGCCAGCTTCCCAAGCAAGAGCTATGGTGTCCCATCCACTGATTACCTTGGAAGCTCGCAATCCGCTGGACTCTCCCTGGACGTGCCAAGCAAATCTGCGGGACTATCCAGCATTGATCTTCACAGCAGTGGACACGGTGCACAGTTCTCTGTTGGATCTGTCGGCGTAGGATCATCGTCGCTCAATCTGGCATCCAGCTCTTCCTACGGCGCGCCCCTTGAACTTGGGCATGACACGCACAACGAAGGATACGACTATCCCGTGCCAGCCAAGAAACTACATTTTTAAAGTGGGGTAATTGTTATTAATGAAAATTCTAGATGCAGAAGAAATTTAGACAAAGTGTTACCGTTTATCGAAGGTCATGGAGGATTAAAGAATTACGATGTAAAATGTACCTGATGGAACGATGTTTTGCAGTGTTACATACGTGTTAATTTAATCATTTGGAACTGAATCTTCGTGTGCAATGATTATTCAACTTTTTTTTATATATATATTCCAATAAAAATGTTGCATAATTATAATTATGGTTGTTCTCTCTCCTTCCTACCTGATTATTGGTCGTAGTGCTCTGTAATTGTTCGAATACTATTAAGAAGCAAATAAGTTTTAACAAAGCAATGATCCTTGAATTCCTAATATAAAATGTTCGAATACAATTGTAAGATAACGGCACAGGTGGATTATCAAATTTGTTTTAATTATTGCCAGATGAAAGTTATGAATAGTTTAATTCAAGTGAAGATGCAATGTAAAGTCCACACGAACTATTTCATACAAATTCCAATCAATCATCTATTGTCTTACGCGCAGGAGGGGAAGTTAATGTAAATACGTTTCAGAAATGTTCTATTTCAGCTTCATTATTATTCAGCTAGTAATGTAGTTTATTGTTCCCATTTTTTCTTCAACATATGTAATTTATTCATTCAAATATGTGCGTTAACGATACCGTCGATTTAACAGGACATCATGTACAGTCATTTTCAGTCGAAACTAACGCACATTCAATCTCAATCGTTTTTAATATAATTTATGCAAAATTTGTTTCTTCACCAACCATATTCTTCTGACTACAGAAGTCTACTTATTCATTCAAGTAGGTAATCCATATGAAGCTGCCTATCGGTGCCCCGATTCTCCTTCAAATACAACAAAGTTGTACTAACTAGACACTGTTCCAACCGAATAAACAAAAGCAACGATTAAATCCCATTAAATTGATTAAGCACTTACGTAGAAGGATGCAAGAATGCTTCGAACCTTGCAATAGAGATACATGTTTGTACATCTTCTGTCATTAGAAATGACCGTCCGCAGGCAATTTATAGTCTAACGATTACAGGTCACGGCCGCATATCACGCCAACAATTATTTCGGCCCACGAGTTCGCACCGAGGCGCAACCGAATGTACGATGTAAAAGTTTTAATTCAGTTTGGCCCAACAATAAGTAAGCGGCATGCACGCGCGTTCGGTGTGCCATTACACGGTATTCCAAGTCACCCCCGGTTCTCTTCCGTCCCCACTTCTGGCCAACCACCCTCCGTTTCCCACTGGAAGGCCCGAGGTTGTGTACTTTTTCAGTTGCCCGCCGCCATCTTCGTAATGGTATCTGTAGTCGTAGAAGACGTACGTGCTTCGCCCGTATTCCACTACATTTCTCGTCTCCTCTGCCGTCGTCGTGCGTGCACCCACGCGAACGATCTCGCGCGCGCCGCACACGTGGACAGAAATCCAGAGCTCGACACGCGCGAATGTACATAATGTATACCTGTCCCTGCGCACTTCTGTCCACTTTCCTTTCGTTCCTTTTTTCTTCTCTTTTTTTTTGTCAGAAAACTGGCAGACACGCACTATTTTACGACTTCCGCCGGGCGACTGAATTAAACCCGAGCTTTCCCGACCACGGGGACAGTCCTTTATGCGTCCCACCAAGAAATTCGCTCGCGTTCCCTGCACACAGCCGCGGGGTTACAGCGTCGTTAAGCCACCGTCTCTGATATCGCATCGCGATGGGTAGCCCCGTGTGCGTTCTTCGTAGGAAGAAATTGCTAGATTAGTGGTACGGGCGTACTGAAGGCCGGAAGTTTGTTTAGGAACTGACCTACCGTCGCAACAGTCGGAAGTAATGAATTGCACGCTCTTTCGCGGCTCTGTTGGGGAATCGAAAATACACGCGCAAGAGTAAATTGCAATTGTTCGTTATTAGAAGTTAAAAGCGTAGTCGGGGAAACAGTGTTGAAGAATGAGACAAATTGAGGTTTGGTTGAAATTCGGTGCGAGTACGGACCTGTGCACGGTTCACGGTGGAATGATTTTATGGCCACGTTTCTTCGACAATGGATACGATGTCGACGCAAGGATACGCTTGCAATGATTTGCATTTTATGCATTTGCCGTAGCGTCGAACGATATTCTTGATTTGTGCGATATATTTTGTAAATGTTGATTAATAGTACGAAGATATTCAGGATTAAGTATCTTGCAACGTAGAACTTTATTTACATTTTCCTTCTTATTTATATTTTGTCGAAATTCATTTTTGTTGCGTAAAAAATATATTATCTGTATATACTGTTTACCGCTAATTAATTAAAACTAACTAAACTTTTCAATTGTGAAGATCTTGGTTTTCTCGAAATAGCTTTGAGTTCGACACATACTTTGCAGTCCCGCCTGCAAAAGTATGCTAGTCCGCGAGAAAATTGTATTTGCGTATTATACTGTTACTGATTGAGGGACAGTTCGTCGGTTCCATGTTATTAAAATACAATAGAAAGTGTAACGGGCTCCCCTGGTGGCCTAAAGCACGTATAAAAGTTACTTCCTTTTCCTTTCGACTGTATAAGAATGATCTTTCCTTCGTTTTCTTTTTCATTCTTTCTGTCTGATTCATTCCTCCTATATCTACTATTAGGCAGATGACCTTTAAAAACTCCATTTGTGAAAGTAGATCTTGATCATTGTAACTTTTATTACCATTCTACTTTCAGTTACCTGACTGAGTTATGGCCAATTGTGAGTTTAGGGCCAGGCATGGTCTTGGAAAACTGGCGGTATAAAATGAAATTGTTGAGACAATAAAAAAAAAGTGGACTATTTATTTAGGACAGGATCTAACGAATAAAAAATATTAGAGCATTATAAACTGCATTGGCTTCTTGCTACGTATTTTTAGATAGTTGCCGTCTTATTTCTATTGCAAGAACGTTTTGATAATTTTCTACGACAAAGCTGGGAATATCTTCTCTAATATGTTATTTATTTGACTATTGTTGAACCCAGAAATTTTCAATTAGGAACACGTGTAAAAATTGAATGAAGTGCCGTTTATAACATTTATTGACGACGCTTGATCCGATATTAACGAACAAATACTATTCTAGTCATACGTAAATCTAACTTAACGGAGCATATCCAATTTTAAGGGCATTATTTCATTACGCGAACGGAGCAGGCATTGGCAAACTTGATATGCGTGCAACGTAGAAGCTAATTGTAAACATTTATCTAACGTGAAGGATTTAAGGGTACTGTAAATTTATACGCAAGACCCTTGCTTAATTACGCGGATTCCAAAGCATCATTAGCACCCTCAGTATTTAAGCTGCACTGGAGAAAGCGGAACTTTCTACTCCGGTCCAAGTTTAACCGGTTTAAGAATCCAAACTATTGCATGAAACGTTTTCAATGCGATGGAAAGTAATTGTTAATCCCCTTGCTATATAATCTTACGTGTAACTTACTTACATATTCACAATTTCAATTGTACTATTATAGCGAAGTTTCGTTTCTTTCTATTTACACTTAGAATTCACGATTTACAGCATAGGTGTTCTGTTATTATATTTATTTGACAGAATTTTAATAAACACTAACAGTAAGCGAACAACAAGTTTTTAAATTTTTATTTCAACAACGTTTGACAAAGCTATGCCATACATGAGTAAGTAAAATTAAATTATAACGATATAATAGTCATTATCGAAATCCATTCCTTTCATTGCATCCAGAATTTAACATAGATTGCACATAGAATAAATGTGTCATTGCAATAATTAAATTATTTTGAATTCTAAATGTTCAATTAAGAAGAAAATAACACAAATGGTGAAAAACATTGAAAGGGCATTATAGGTAAATACAAATAATATTTTTGCAAATAGGGTTTTGTCCTGGAGCAAAACGACTTCTACAATATCTTAGATGCACGTGCACTTAACTTATGATTCGATATGGCATATTACGAAATTTATTTATTCATATCTTGCTTGCCTCTGTTTGCAAATATCATAAATATCAAATTATTGTGAACTGGTTTAGTTTAGGTCTGGACAGAGAACTAAAATATTTAGATGTCGCGAGGAATTATTAATGCACAAATTATTCAAACTTCACTTCATGTTGCTCCGTACAGAACTCTGTTCTAGAAATGAAATTATCGTTTACCATCATTTATAGCGAACTTGATAAGAAATGTAAGAACAGTGGAAAATCTACAGAAACGAATTTTATTTATGTAAAAGTGTACTCAATACATATACAAATTTGATTTTTTCATTTACCCTTTGGTCCATTGTATAGCTATTAATGGAGCATCCTATATAATGTGTGAAGTAATATCTTACTCTTGCCATGATATTTCAGGGTTTGAATAGTAACAAAACTCGCCGGATATCTGAGTGTATTTGAAGTACGAATATTTCTATAATGTTAATTTAAGAAAACTCACTAGTAGTATAATACTCATGAAAAGGTCCCACAATGCATGACAGATTTTCTTTCCAGCCACTCAAGCAATTTTAATCTCTACTAATAGTGTCAAATAAACTCATGGATACAAAATATTGCCTGAAACCTGACGGATGATCAACCTTTTCCGAATGTAGGCATTATTCAACGTTCGTTTACTTCACAGGAATCACCATAAAAGGTTCGATCGGATTTGATTTTTTCGATCCGGAAAAGAAGGGTTAAAGTAGGATTAAAAACGATTTCACAGGAATGGCATTTTTTCCGCAGTATGAAAATGGAATTTAGTTCCCGAAATAAAAGTGTATTCATTTCCGTTGCCGAGAATATAAAAACTACGCCGAAATAAAAATGTCCCCTCATGCTCCATCTGTATTAATAATATTCAATATTATTGCTCCAGCTAAACTCTTGGCCAATCTAGCCGAAATATGTCTTCCCTTGCTACCGCATTGAACATAACGAAAAGTACAGCTTCGTTTATTTGCGCATACTAATTACAATTGCACCCATATCCTCGTTTCCCGTCAAACGTAACGCACTGCAGATTAATACACGTGCTTCGACCCGGACGATCCGAGGCGGCCCGTAATGTAGCAGAACGAAAACTGAAAAATTATTACACCTAACGAGCTTAAATGGGGAACAACGAACTGTGCACTGCCAGAGTGCTAACGACACGAAATGAACACGGTGCGTCTGAGGCCAGTAAATCACACCGATGAAATACACTAACCGTCTGGCCGTTTAATTACATTGTTGCGAGCATCGTTGCCGTCAAACTGGCTGGCCCAGCGGATGGTGCATCTAAATTTTTGCTCGGACTTTATATCGGTAGTTAACGTGGATGATATACGCGCATAACGTTTACCCAACGATGCCCACTAGCTTTTTGTAACCGGCCGGCAGCTTAAGCTGTAGCTGCACGATCAACTTTTATACCGGCCCGGGAACGTGCTATTTATGATCGCTATTTCGTAGCATCGCTTAGCGTGTTATTCTTTACTTTACAGTTCGACAAATCGGCCGTTAATGTCGGGTTGTCTGATGTTCTTGTTGTTTCATGATAGAATCGATAGAATCGAAATCGTGGCAAATTGCTACGAAATAGTGTCCTCAAAATGTTCATGGAACTCGGGGGGTTGATGGAGCTGATCAAGGCCAGGCGTATTCCCTCCTATCGTTTATTTATGACAGTACTATCAATCTGCGATTCAATAAATTACGGGATGTTGATATTTATCATAGTTATTACGTGTAATCAGATAATTATGGAGCTTGATATTTTCTTGCAGTTAACTGTTATCGGTGAACTCTTCGTTTCTGGTTTAAAGTTGTGAAATAATTTTTGGTCGAAGAAACATACTCGGCAGGCAGTTTTACGTGAAAGTGAAAACTTGTTGTTTCCGTGATTGATTTCTCCAAAGTACAAAATGTTTTAAAATATAAATAGTGATTTTAATAGTCTACATAATTGCATAGTTGAAAAAATAGAAACGATTGGACAGATAATATTTTTTTATTTCGATGGACCGAATAAATTATTGAGCGGAAGCATTAATTTCGCTGAAATAAAATGATAATCGATAGCACAAGGCGAACTCACAGTAAAAGATCAATGAACTTTGTTCTAACGAAATTCATTTTCGTAGGCTGCGTATGGGGTAAAACGATGCCAATTTGTTATCTAACGATAAGTTTGCTTCCACTGACGGCAGTTTTAATCATTTTCTTGCCAAAGTTAATTACCTACTCCCCCGGGAAAACAGAGCTCGGGATGAAATTAGGTACGTGCTAAACCTGGAACGTTGTGAAAATAAAACACGAACGAAAAATTTCATTGGCAACATGAAAATGCTAGAGCTCTCCATTGTGAAAATATACACTAACAATTATTGCAGTTTATTTTACCTAAAATTTTAACGCGGAATGTTTTTAATTAAAATTCATTATAAGAATACGATAAACCATTATTAGAATTCCATTCGAGCAGTTATACGTTTGCATTGCATTGCAGTTTACATATTACCACGAAAAATTCGAGGTAATGCTTGCCCTCGCGCGCGTGTACTTTGTCCAATAGATGTCACTAAGTGCAAGAACAGCGTGGCTATCCGAAAGTCCTGGATGAAAGAATTATTGCGGGTTGAATTCGTAGGAAATCGCACGAGTAAGTTGGAAATTAGGAAAAATATCATTAATCCATAAATATTTAGGTACCGTTTAAAAAAGTTTAAAAGCAGTAATCGAATTTTTAATAAAACTATTAGCGTAGAATCGAGTTTCATTGAAGCATAGTTGTCTTAAAAATGAGGAGTGCGAGAAATAATGTAAATAATTTCCGATCTTTCATAAATAACGAGAAACGAAAGCTTCTTCGCAATCACATAACGTTCGTTAAATGGGATTAGTTATAGTATATTGATAGCAAGTTTTGTGAATTGCATTCAAAATTTTAGTCTAACAAAAGTCTGTACAATAATATAAGAATTAGTAATATGTACAGTAAATTCAGAACAACTTGTTGATCATTCCATATATCATTTCACAGTCAAACAAGATGTAAGAAGTAAACAATTTGCTTTCTCGATGAATCGTACCAATTTATATTATTATTAATTGATTCCATAAATTAATTTATTCTTTTTATATAATTGCTCGTCGGTTTTCACTTTTGTTAAGTCTTAACACCGTATTACTAGCAATTTATTGCTGTCTGACCACGTCGTGTCGGTGGCACATACTACTGTAGCACCGAATGCGCATGCCCGTAAACCTGGTTGCAGAGACACAGGCGTTTTCGAACGACGCCACATGGGAACAGGACGCGTCCGCTTTATTGGTTGTTTTGAAACAGTAAAACACACCGTAAACACCATGTCACCGTACTCGCAAACAATAGATCGGTGTTTGTATCAGAGTTACAGAATAGAACGACGGGCGGACCAATCAGCTTAAATTTATTTTCACATGGAAGCAACGTGATGTGCAATGCGTGAACATGACAAGTAACGCGATACGAATCCAGAATAGTAAGTACGCTAGAGAAAATCTGGCTCAAAAATTGATTTCAATCCGAGGATGAAGAATCGTCACGTGATGGAATGCTGCTGCTCTGCTTGTCAATCTTGTAATTCTGTGCCTCTTGTATCTACGTAACAAAATGTAAAGTGATAATGTTATATTGAACAATTTGTCGATAGTTTTTGTTGTGATAATTACATTTGACTTGTAATTACTTCGTCCGTACGATGGAAATAATTATTGCGTACCTTTTTATCAGATTTAACATGTACCTACCAGATTTGGAAGAAAATGTAGATTTTCTTTTTGTATTTCGAATATCATAATAAGATAAGTAAAATTTACTTAAGAACCTGAGAATAAAATTATATAGGTATGAGTAATCCTGGAATGTAAATTTCTTAGATGCTGTACAAAAATTATGTCTCCCTTCAATTTCATAATTTTATATTTAACGAAAATTACTATTTAGTTAAATTCAATTTATTCATAATATAAACATTAAGTATAGACTTGTTGTGTATAATAAACCTTCATCAAATCTTTAAGTTTCCTTACGTTGCTCCATGTCCTACAAAATGATTACAAAACAGATTATTTGTGGTTGTTTAAAACTTCCATTTGGAATCATTTCGAGAAAAATTGGATGCATTTAAATAATAAGCAAGACAAAAGGATGAGAAGTCTATTACCTAAAAAAAGGAGCACAAAGATGATACTGGCATACAGATATGAAAGAACTGCTAGTTGCCCACCGTTATCATTTCTCATGAATACGAATTATCATTGCTCTATTATTCTATTATTAATTTCCTCCGCACATGCTTTGGTGTCCATAATGTTCCATTATTTCACGATAAGAGATAAAACAAGCATTTAACTAGACTCCGCCGGGACTAACAAAAGTGCGTTATTCTATACTTTATATGCAATGATTGCCTACGTTCAGAGGTCGTGCTTTGTCATGCACAGCAACTGATAATCGAGATCCATAATTGCACTCCAATATTCAAATGGAAACTTGAAAATATACAAAATATATCAAATATTGACAAAATATTCCATTACATCGATATAAACGCTTGCCTTTTCCTCGAAATTATGATGTCTAAACGATACGTAATTACTAGATACACAATGTTGCACATTGAAAATACGATTGAGTTCTAAATAAGATTTACTATACATAATTTATTTAAATACACTGTCGCCCGCATATGAGTGGGTCGTGAATTATCCTAGCCCATAAACAAATTAAACACTTCACATTCAAACATACCAATGCAGTTTATACGTGACTAAATCAATTCTCACGGAAGCAATTCGAGTATTGTCGAATTGAACAGACTTAATATTCGAAATGCCGAATTACGAGAGTAATTTACTTTTTTAAAGTTCGATGCATTAGGTAAGCCGCCGCGTAAACGCACGTGCACGCGTTTCGAAGGTGTCACAGAAAGCAATTCCATTGTCTGTCCCGTAGTAATTCCTCATATTGCGGAAACGAGTTAATATATTGACAGGTGACTCGTCTTTCAATCTCATCCCCGGGCCAAAAGCAAATTACTCGACCGAAGCGAGGAAACAGCGAGGTCTGCATTGAGGGGGTCCTTCGTGTCCATGGCACGCGATGTCATATCACGTTATTGAGAGCTACTTGTCACTCCCTGCTTTGGCGTCATAGTAGGACAGGACATCCATGCGGATCATTCAATTAATTCCATCTTTACTCACATAAATACCGACGATAACCGTAGGAAAGTTCTGTACGTCTAGTATTGTCACTTGTCATTTCAGCACGATCCTATGAATGTACAGGACGGGACAACTAAAAGGAGGCCACCTAATTATTCGTGTTTAGAATGTGGGTAGGTAAATAGAATTCGCGTAAATATCGAACAGGCACTTTGGCGCGTCATTTTTTTTTAGGATGGATTGTAGAAGAATATTGTCTGATTAAATTGGAATAAATTGTGAATATGGTTCTTCAGATAAGTAATGATTTTTCGGCTGCTTTTCTGTCACATCGAAGTGATCTATTTTTATAAATATATGCAACAAATAGAATTATTCGAATGTAGGACAGTTTGTTACAGTAAATTGTTTAACTATGATTTCTTGTTATTTCTGCGTCATGCAATAGTCGTTCGCTAGAAGTACAAGAATATTTGTAATATTATAGATATCGATAGAGGCTCGAAGGTATCGTTCCCATATATTCACATACTTATATATTATATAATATTTCACGGGAGTTATTGTATTTAATAAATTGCAACAGTGAAACGAGATTCGGATTAAATTTGTATCAGCCTATTAAAACGGGTCTAAATTTAAACTTCTCCCTCTTTGTACATAATAAGAACAATAAATGCACATTTACTAATTACCAATTTCACTAATCAATTCCATGTGGCTGCAGTTTCCGATCATTCATACCACAAAAGAACACGAAAGTCCACCAATAGCACAAGTCGCGAATATTACTCATTCTCGATGAATAGTCCGAGGAAAAAACGAAATTATAATCATATACATAAGTACATTGAACAATGGATCCTTTCTGTACCATTCACAGCTCAGTGCAATTTAATTTCGTTTGAACGGATATATAATAGCGCGCAACCAGCTCGTGCAAGCCATTTAACTGGCAGGGTGTTACAGATTATTGGCCTGCGGAGTCGTGAACCTCATACCGTTTCTGTTAGGCATTCATTTATAAATGCCACAATTCTAACAAAGACCCTGATTGCGATGTTCGTAGATAGTCATCGATACTAACTCTCCTCCTCTCCAACGTAATGCGTTCTGGGCGTGTGCACAGCACGAACATTGCTACTTGAAATCAACTTACCGTTCTATCTGTCGAGCGACCTCGTTAAATTCAAACAATAGCGTTTCTTTTACTCGGGCACAAGGTGACGCAAACGAGGAAATAATGCTCCCTTTTGCTTGGTTACTTTGTACATTTTGCAGCAGGAGTAAGTTTGTATTACAGTGAATGCATTGAAACAGTGGGAATTTAGAAATAACTCAATCATCTTTGTGGTGGCCATTTAACGAGACTGATTCTTATGGAAGAAACGTAACAATTACATTTTTGTCCGTTGCCGGATATATGTGCATTTTTTTGAATAATTGACTGCAATCCTTTTTTGACGATTTCATTCTATTTCCATATTTTTGAAATATAGTCCTCCTGTAAAATTGTTTTGTAAATCCCTTTCAACACAGTGAACACACTGAATGAGTTATTCGTTATTTAGTGAACAATTTTTCTCTTGAAGGGTTTGTAAAAGAAGGGGGTATTTAACCCATTTAATACTATTACCATTTATGACTTTCAGAATATTCTCACAAGAATGAGACTAGGTTGTGGGTTTTTAAAAATAAATGTATCTACGCAAAACTAAAAATGCTTACACATTTAAAGTCAAGTCTGGTCCACATAATAATAAAAACCATACAATACAGTGTATCGAAAGATTTAAAAATATTACCAAGGACTGGCAATGACACAATACGATTAATAATATTTGAACCATTATCAATTATATCAAGGAATGCGTTGAGTACGCAGAGCCTTTCGAAGTTATGCGAAATCTCGACACCTCTACATATTGTGTACCGTATGAATTATGAGCAATGCAAAATATAAAGAACTTGAATCCAACTGCTCATTGACAGATTGACGGATAGACGGGTGTCTCTTAGATAGATGCTTGAATTGATCAGGCTGTGTAATGGTAATGCTTCACTGCATATGCAAAAATGTTTGTATTGATTGGTTTGTTGCAATGCAGGTGATAGATGATGGGTATGAAAAGGGTAATGTTCGTTGAGCGTGTATAAAAATTGAACGGGAGAGAATACTGCACCTACAGTTTGTTTAAACACCTTGAATTCTGTAGTAGTTCCTTTGCATGACAAAGGATTAAGTGAATGTCGTGCTACTTGTTCTACACATTGTGTATAAAAATACAATTGCAATCACGGTACTAACTTAAATCAATTTTTGAGCCAAATAGCATCACGCTAGCAAAAATATTTGGAAACCTTAAGAGAACAAATCTTTCATCAAAATAATCCGCAAAAAATGATTCGAATAAGTTTTTAATAACATCGCAAATAAATCATTCGTTTAACAGTCTACATCAATAGGATCTTATAATGATTGTAAACTTAAATCCTAACTGTCATTCAAATAATAAAATTTGTCGAATGCACAAAAAAGTACAGACAAACCGTGCAACTGTTCGATACCTCGAACTGCGGATTGATTCAATAATTAATACTTGCACAGGAATTGCATTCGCTTCTTCCTTGTTTATAAATATATCATTCAAACTATTCCATACGCGACAGGCAACAAATCATACCACACAATCATGCTACGGGCAAATCAAATTCAACCCCTAACATACAAACCAAAATTTTCTAGAACAAACTCCATCCTTTGTTTCACGTTTATTGTCCGCAAAGCGTCGTTACATATTACCCTTTCGATCCAAATCCGCCTGGGCCCCGATAAATGAAAAAATTCTCCAAGAATATTAAACACAAACACACACATCTACATCTAAACATTTCCTAAGGCAACGTCTTCCGTTCCATTATAGAGCTACTGCTTTTGCAGTGTAATGTACTCGTGTCGAACTCGCGAGCGGTCGCAGAAGCGAAAAGAGAGGAAAGAAAAGACGAAGGACCCAGGCTGTTGCATCCTGGCGGCGCAGGAGCGCATCAACAGGATCTCGCTGGACCAAGTTAGCTCCCACCGTCGGTAGTAGGGGGGTAGCGCGCCGTGGTAGGGGTAAGCCGACCGCTGGAGTGGGGGAAGGGTCCAAGAGGAGACGAGCGGAGCTCCCTCTGGCGAATGTCTCGTGTCAGTCGAGCCGTGTGTCGCGTCGCGGTAAGTGTTGTGTCGTGGTGACGCGTCTCGCGTGTCCCGTTGAGCACCGATGACGCTCTCCTTGCCGTGATTATGATCGACGTGAATACAGTGATATCAAGTTTAACGGATCGTTCACGATACGTTCACGGAGCAGTGAGAGATATCGGCCCGTGCTAAAAGGTACAGAGACGTGAGGGAAGTTCATCGTTCCGCTGGACCGCGTGCTATCCGTCGTGGTCGGTCTTTCCACTTTTGGGGGGGTTTTCAAGGTTACGCTTTCAGTACCAGCACGAACGTACCGGGGCGACCGGCGCTTCTGCTTGCTGTTTCGTTTATCCCTTCTGTCACTCGCGTGTTACGCTCGCCGGCCATTCGAAAACTCGAACAACTCCAATATTTCCCCATCGATACACGTTATATACACATATACAACGTATAGATACATATAAGTCGCGTAACTCGTTCGAATTTTACTACCAATTCTCGTCCCGTGCTGTCGGTTGTATACGCATACGTTTTAGTCCACTCTGTTTCGTTGTCGCGACCGTTCACCGGTCTATTGTTACCCGTCGAATATCAACGTTATCGGGAGCAGTGTCTCGCAATCGGCGGATACGTTATTGGGGCAGCAAAGTACACGACGGTTCGCGTCGCCGGTGTCAGTGCTGAGGAACGAAAGTTTCGCGACGACAAGCCTCAAGGTCACGAAGGAATAACCGTAACAAGGACGACGGGATCGCAAGTGGAATCACAACAATTTATCGGAAGGAACGTGCTCCATTCGACGAGGGATCGAGAACGCACGGTGAGCCGGTCCGCGAGTTAAGACGACACTGTTTGTTGACGTGCGTAGCGCGTCACGGGCGACACCACCGTGCAAAACCAATCCCCGGCCGACCAAAGTGCTCCGATCGAGTTGGCTCGGTGCACAGCGAGCAAAAAGAGGAACGAGAAACAACGCGAGTGACGGAGCACTCGTTCCCCGATCGAAAAATATTTCAATATTTCAAACGGGGGAAAAAGAGAGAAGTATTCTTCGCCGGCACGAGAAACGTAGTCCCCCCCGTCGCAACAGTAATTTCAAGTGCTCCGATCGAAGACACGTGCGTGTGCGTCTGCGGTTCCGAACGATCGCTCCCCGTCTCGTTTCCCTTCTCTGCCAGCCCTACGCGCGGAGTGCTTCGTGAAATAGTCTGCGGCAGGGACACGGGGGTTCAATCGGCCCCGCGTTCCCCTTTTAATTCCTTTGTCGCCGGTGGCCAGGGGCTTTAAACGAAGCTGGCTCGAGCGTTGCCCGTCTAGAAAACGTTCGTAAGATCGTATCGAGCCGGCCGGCGAGTCGAGTTCGATAGTCCGCGCCTCGTAATGAGCCGGGGCACCCCGTGCATTGAAGATCGAACGTGACCGGCGCTGCCACCGTACCCCCTCACCCGCCACCTGTGCACCACGTTCACCGGTATTCCGAAAGGAGACGTTCGAAAACAAATCGGACCCCGCAATCGTCTTGACTCTCCGGAGAAGAAGAGAAGAAGAGGAGAAAGACATCCGGAGGGTTGCTCTGGTGGATCGGTTTGACCGATCGAATAGAGAATATCAAATATATATATATATACACACACACACACATATATACATATACGTACAGAAACACATACGTGACTTCGTTCTCGCGAAGACGACGATCCGCATTCTTCGGAGGATGTCGCGGCGTGTAGTCTCCCGACAGTGCGCTTAAGGGGGGATAAGGACAGACCGGGACCAGATTGGAAGGCAACGAGGGGGAGGGGGGCGGAGGAAGGGAAAACACGTGAACCGCGCGAACAGAGCGGCGGGGGCGTGATAAAGCCCTCGCACTCCTCGCAACCTTGCAGAGATGACGATGGCCAGCAATATTGTGGTGGAGTGGCTGCGCTCCCTTCACCTGGGCCAGTACTCGGAGTCGTTCATCGACAACGGCTACGACGACCTTGAGATCTGCAAGCAAATCGGCGATCCCGATCTGGACGCGATCGGCGTGTTCAATCAGACCCACCGGGCCAGGCTGTTGCAATCGGTGAAGACGCTCAGGGAGGAGGGCGCGGCGAGCGTTTACTTCACCCTGGAGGAGAGCAACGATTGCCTGTGCGACAACGTCAGCTCGAAGTCGTCGAGGACGTCCTCGGAGAGGCCGTTGAGCGACAAAGAAGCCCAGAGAGCGTCGCCGACGGCGAGCTCGTCGAGCGGCGGCCAGGAGTTAACGAAATTCGCGGACGAGTACGAGGAGGGGAAGGCGGAGCTCGTTAGAATCCCGAGGATGCAGCTACGGATGCTGCTGCAGGAGAAGCTGAGGCACGACGGTATCAGGCTGGCTTGTCAACCTTACACAACACCGGTAAGTCGGCTTTTGTTTTTCTCCGCAGGCAAATTTTCCCCGTCGCCGTCGCTACCTGACCGGCGATGCCCGCGTGGAACAGGTTGCTCGGCGGATTGCCGAAGAACGCGGCGAAAAAAGTTTACCGGCCTGGGGTTTGGGGCGGGGATGGGTTGGATGACGTTGCACGCTGCGAGACGAATAATGCGACTTTCGCGAAAGTCTGTCAGGGTCGGGGGAAGGCACCTTGTCAATTTTCGTTCCTCCGTTCGGCCCGTTGATACGATGTTCGCCTGGTATCGGAGTTTGTGCGTTCTCCCGCTGTGAAGGGACCACTGAATTTCCCGAGCAACGTGTGCGAGACTAATTAAAGTCATACGGTGTACCATGGTATGTACCGCAGTGTACTCGCATAGGTGCATTGTTCTATTCTTTTGGGCAGGATGTTTTCGTTTAACTGGAAATAGTGGAATAGGTCGCGAGAGATTAGAGTTATCACAGAAACGTTCTCGCAATAGCGGTTTGGCACGACGGGTGGCGCTAGGGGGGTGGAAATAATTTTTCGATCGGTGCAGCAGTGAGAGAGACATCGGTGTCGAGTTAATTGTTCCGAACAGGACTCTGTATATTTTGGTTCGTACTGTGCTGAGACGAATGCAACGACCTACGACACGATCTCGTTCCATGGAACAGTCAGTTACGGCTGGCTGAGCCCGACGAACGGGGTTAGAAAGAAGTCCAGCGGAAGGGGTAAGATGAGTCGTTGGCTTGCTTCCGTCGTCGTTGCTCCCTGCATCGTTTCGCCAGTTAGTTTCTACGGCGCATCATTATACAATCATCGTGCTGATATTTTCTTTCGCTATTTCCCTTTCGTTCGCAATTTGTTCGCGAAAATCAAACGAATCCTTCGAACTTTCTTTTTCATTTCATTCTGTTCGCACGGGATGATGTCACGTCGTAGATCGTGGCAATGATAAAACAATGCGGAGTAATATTGAAAAATTAATTTGACATTCATATCTCCCCAGTCGCTACGTTTAACGAAAAATTATTTAGGCCAAGGTGCCCCTTTGTACCAAACCTTTATAATTTTAATATCTCGCGAGATATTCGAACGTTGTCCAGTTAAACGAGAGAACGTTCTGTAGACTTTGTAAGTTTTGCAATAAACCTGGGAAGACGGGAATTTGATGATTCGGAATGTGTAACAATTTTGTGAAGAAAATTCGGAAGCTAGATGAGCACGAAGTATTACTAGATATTTTAACGCCTTTATTCAGTATCATCTGTAGCGAATTGAGCGGAGAGATGAAGCTTGAGATGAACTGGTTCGATCAAATCTTAGAAGGTAGGCTGCCTGTGATTACAGTTCGCGTTAATTGTGCTCGGTCACAATTATTCGCGGTTAGAATTGTCCACAAGAATTCGACGCGAAATTCTGAGGTTTCGAAACAGTTATGAATCAAGGGGTATTTCGTTGTCAGTGCTGAAGATAATGCAGAAAACTCGTAACCCTTGCGAGACACGCCTCCAGAGAGCGTAGATAATTCTCTGATTCATTATTTCGTTACATTAACCACCACTAAAGATAAGAGGAACCGTGCCACGATTATAGCACGTATCCTACGACGCTGTCATTCTGTCTTAATCAAGAAAATATGTGCACAGGGTGTGCTATTTAAATCGATCCCCCCGGTTATGATTGAGATGTTTAATAACATTGGGGGACAGTTTGAACAGAAGTCGAAACATGAAGGCATAATTCGGTGTTTATCAATTTCGTGCAAGCGGCAGAGTTGCGTTTTGTATCCAAAGAATGCACAATCAGCGTTATCAGCTTCACATGCATAACGTTAATGAATTGCAGCATTTTTAATAAAATTTACCCTGTTTAATTCTTCTTCGTATAGATTTCATGCAAATTCGTTTCTCACAATCAGCGCTTCTATTCCAAGCGAAACTGTGCTCGCATTACGCGGCGGGCATAATCATGCTTCCCTATTTTTTTAATTTTTCAAGCAACTGTTCTCCTCGGTTCAAATAATCTGCTCCCTTTTCATTACGCCAACGGTGATATCTCGTAAGAAAAATAATTGGGTAATCAAAGAATTAATAGCATTGCAATGGAGTTTCTGTCGAATCGATAATAAGTTACAAGCCAATGTATCTAAAGAAGCTACTGCCATTGCAGTTAGATTTTTTGACTGGTACGAAATTATTTCGAGACACACTAAACTGGCAAGATTCTCATGGAAATGTATCAAGGAATACAAGAAATACCAATTATTTTTGCACATTCATGCGTCTGCTGGGATTTCTTTCAACACCCACACAATTGCCTATCAATCCATAAAATTCATTTCACTCTTCGCTTCGAACACTTCGATCTTCGTTCGATCTTCCCCCGTAACCGATTGCACACCATTCACCTACATTTCTCGGCGAAATTGAACGCACCGCGATATACATGATACGTCGCATCGAAAGACACGCTTGTAGCCAGGCAACGCAAAATTAATTTCGCCATCCTAAACACGCATCCTGATGCACGTCCATAGAATTCGATTCGCGTACGAGACATCGTTGTGCCCGTCCGCGCTGTATTTATCATTGCCGCGAGCATAAAGCCCGGTCACATTATCGGCTTCGAGCGGCTTTAAATATCGCCGCACCCCCTAATGATTCACACGACCCCGACAACGTCTTTCCAGTATCTCGGTGCGTTAATTAGCCGCGCGGCCGGCTGAATGCGCTTGGCGAAAAAAAAAAAAAAAAATAGACGGCTGATATTCGCAAGCGTGGGTGGTTTTATCGTCGGGATAAGTTCGCCGTCGCTCGGATCCGTTCCTTGACACCGCGACCTCGCATTCACGCGACGCCGCTTCCATTTCGCTGGTTTATCGCCGCCGATGCTTAAACCATCGGCGAAGATGGCGCGTAAACAAATCGCGGGAAGCGTCGAATTTGAATGACAAAAGGCCAGCTTCCGCGGAGACTGTAAATTACGTAGCAATTACGGCTCCGCCGCGACCGAGAATTTACGGCCGCGCGCGCCACGTTTCGCATCCGTGCCCCGCTCCATTAGCTTCCAAATTTTAATACCGGCCCGTGGAGACGGTTAATCTCCATTGTTCCCGGGTATTATAATCAATTCGATTAATTTCGTCGGGACGAGAAGAACGGTGGTTCGGCGCCCGATGTCCGGTCCGCGTCTGATATCGAAGCGCGGAGGAATTTCGGGCGACGGATATCGGTCGAAATTGCTGGCACTTGTTGGGAAATTATTTGGGGAATGCGTTGAGAAACGGGGAGACTGTCATACAGGTTTTTTTTGCATTATTCGTATAATAATTTGACCCGTCTGTCTTCGCGTTTCGAGTACAATTTGCGGGGCGTTTCGGAAATTATTCGTTCGGGGCAATATGTGCAAGCATTATTAACGATTGAAATATGCGGACGAAAGAAGCTTGATACTAATTTCATGGTAAATTAGTAAACGATCGAAATGAAATTCGAACTGAAATGAAACGAGCCGGCTATTGAAATTCATTTGCGAGGTCAAATTTTACGTTTTTGCTTCTCAAAATTCGGAAATGTAACTGCACTGCCGCGCGTAAATTGATATTGCGGAAAGTAATAATGCGACTAACTGGGTATAGAAATTTTGTTTATTAAATCGAATTTGTTGTTAATAACACGTCTGCTGTCGAGTCTTTTGGAAAATGATAGCCAAGCGTGGAAACTATTAAATGAAATATTTCTATAGTTCCACAGCATCATTGAATAAAGCAGAATAACCATTTCTCCGATTGCCAAAACATTGGAGATCTTCGGCGTACCCCGTAAAAATAATGAAATATAGTGGAAAAATCGATAGGAAATATAAAATACACGCCTAATACGATTCCGAAACGACTGCCAGGGAATACAACGAACTCAATACAAATCGATTAAAGCATAAAAAGGTCGCAACGTCGTGGCCAATATTTTTATTCGCCGAGGAAACGAGTCAGCCGAAACGATTAACAAAACCGTGTAAAACACTTCGACGCGATAGAAACCGTCGAGTGCGCCGCGAAAGCTCTTCCGGGTGAAAATTCGTTCCCCCTGAAAACGTATTACGTACATACTTGCACGCAAATGATCGCGCGAGGGCAAGGAACGCGATAAAAATACCTCTTCTCTCTCAGAGCACGGTGGTCCGGTCGTCATCCGTTCCTTTTTCCATCTCGACGCAGGACTCGCGTGTTTCTGTGGGCGTGCGGCTGCACGCGTGCAGCGAGTCATACGCTCGCGAACGCATCGACCTTCGTCCAGGTGATACGTACCACCTCCGGTTTCGAAGCGTACTTTCGTATTTATTGGTTCAATCCGGAAGGTCCGATTTGTTCGGCGCCTCAGCAGCGTATCTCGCCAATCAACATTCCAGGCATAGGGACCACGTAGCCAATTACGGTACCAGCGATACAATCGCCACCACTATGCGCCTATTTATTTGTTCGACTGGCCTTTCTCGGTACGGCCAGCAACTGTATTCCGTGTGTCGGACGGCCGGTTCCGCGAGGGCTGTGCCCTCTTCGCGAAAAATATGTCCACGTCGAATCGCAAGTTGAACGACGTCTCTACGACGAGGGTGAATTATAATCGCGCGAACGTGAATTAGCGCGATAGCGTGGGTGCGCGACGAAAACGTATTTGTATGTACACCGCGTTTCGTAGCAATGAGTGCGGACATTTTTGTGCTCCGCGCGTTGCAATTGAATTCGAACGGATGCAAGATTATTGCGCCAGAATAGACGCAAGGGGTGTACAACGTGCGTTATGAATGTTCATTCGTCAAGGTAAATGGAGGAAACTGTTTGGCCGCTGTTTCGTAAATATAAATGTAGCGCGAGTAATCGCGTATGTTTGTTGAAGGATTAACGATTCAGCGGGGTATATTTAACGTGTAGCAAGTTTGAACGGAAATTAATATACATACGTCTTCCCTCGTATTACTTTATCAGTCTATCGTACCGTATCGTTACCTCGTCCCTTCGTAACCGTATTTCGTGGTCGCTCAAATCCATTCGCGTGCTCATTTAAATATCGGTTGGAAAGTCGATAATCATCTAAGTTAACTGTTCGAATATTCCAATACTAGTCGCTGGTAGATTCTACCGCAACTTATAGCGCGCTCCGTGGATAAAATTTTCTATGTGAATTTTCGTTTTTCCATTTTCGTACGTTGTATTGATTGTATTGCGCTCACAGTTTCGGCTGATCGACGTGTAAACGAATTTTCATAAACTCGCTGCGATTGCCAATACTCTTCAATTTGTGTGCCAGTCGAAACCACTAATTAATACCACAATCGACGAACCTGCCCGAAGCGATAGTCTCGACGAAACAGAGTTATCGAATTCGTGTGATGGATACAAATTCATTCTTCGTCCAGTAAAGTCTGTCAACTTATTGACAATTGTTCGACGGACGATCGTGAAATCAACATCCCGTTCGCGTACTTTTCTCACCACTCGGGGAGAAAATTGATTAATCGGGCGACAGAGAAGCTGTCTCGAGATTGCACTTAACGCAGGATTGTTACAGAGGCGTTAAACGGCAGACACAGTGTACGTTCGGGCAAGCAGTTTCAGGTATCCCGGGTAAGAGTAGTACAGCGACCGTGTTCGCCATATAGTATAACTCTACGCAGACCAGCGGTAATAGCGTTTAAATATTTGAGCAAATGTTCAATCGATATACCTATCCCTTAGCCAGCCCGGTCGGAGCTCTTTCCGAACCGTTCCTTGGTAGCTCCTTTCCTCTTTCCTACCTGTTATATACCTTGCAGCCGACCGATCGAATACGTTTCCATGAAATATCAAACGCGGCGAACGAGATTCTCTTCTCCCCATAATGGGACAGGGCCCTGGAGAAAGGGTGGAACGGCGTGCATTGCGCTCCAGACGAGGACAACACTGCGTAATTGATCAAAGATAGCCACGCTCAGCGGCTCTGTCTGATTGTTGTGAACATGGTTAATATGCCCTCGACAATGAGCGTGAATCTTGATTTCATATTATAGTTGCACTCGAGTAAAGTGAAGTTCGACGAAGATTGGGAAACGAGGGTCGCAAATTAAACGTGGTAACTCGTCGCGCGATACTTGCGTGGAAATGAACCTCGGCGACGTGTTCGACGTTAGACGTTCGTTGATGTGCAGCGGGGTCCTCGATTGATTGATATTAATTTGAGCTTTCTACGTTCGATGGCCACGAGATTAGGAACGATACAGGTTCGGAGCACGCTTATGGGAGATTTCATGAAACGGTCCAAGAAATTTCTTCGTTTAAACTCAAATGGAACTCCCGACAGAGAGTTATAATAATAGTTGGTACGAAATAGTTGTAATAGCTCGCGATGAAATTCAAACTCGGTTCAGAATATTTTGTTTCCCCCCGTGCTACGAACGGAAGAAGGATACATCGGCCCGCGCAATGGAAGAAGTTATTTCCACCAACTTGCGTATTCTCATAATACAGCAGTTCACATTTCGCGTGAAACATTTCCCTGCTTTTTCCTACTTTATTTTTTTTTTTTTTTTATAAGTAACAAGGGAAATAGTTTCAGTACCGAAACGCATACAGCGGAACATTTTCGCATTATCTCACCTGAGACGTGCGGGCACGCACATCTACCATCCAATACGTATCTGGCACACGGAATTAATCAGGGAAATCTTGGACGTTTGATAAGGCAGAGTGCGTGTTAGATATTTATGGTTTTCGTAGAAAGAACCATTAATAATCTTTCGCTTCTTTCTCTGTCCTCGATCTCCGCTTTCGGACTTCGTTTCTTTCCGCGATTCGACGATAAGATTTCTACTTCTGCCGCCGGTGTACGCGTTACCCCTGCAACCTTCTCCGCCATTTCTCTTTCTCTCTCTCTCTCTCTCTCTCCGGTGCCCCTTTCTCCGTCGAAAGGAAGAAGGATAGTTTTCTCCGGCACCTTGCGAAAACTCGCGTTCGCTAAAACGTTAATGAAGTAGCATCGCTGCGAGGCGTCATAATAAAGCGCCAGGCCGTTGCATTTCATTCTGGATAACATTTTCCTCTTTGCATCTTAATGGAGCATAAAAGAAAATATCCGACATCTCGTTGCCCTTTCCCCTTGTAAATGCACTGTGCGTGAGACAATATTCAGTTGCAGGCTAGGAGCTGCATTTGCACAGCGGCGAGTCTGACGATACATAGAACGTTACGAACGTTTATCAAGATGCATGTACGAAGTTTATTAAAATAGGAAACGGTGGGGGTGAATTATAAACAGCGTTGAAGAAATTTCGGCGGTGTTTCGGTGCATTTCGAGACATTTTTTTTTTAATAAATCGCGTGCCACTTTGGCGGATTCGGTTGGTCGAAAAGTAATGCCAGATTTCTGCAGCAGGCGATGCTCTGTTTTTTTGTTTTTTTTTTTGGAAACGGATAGAGCTTTTGGCAGAATTCAATTAGATAGTTGTCGCTGACATGGCGAAGTGTTGTACAGCAAAATGGTTAATACTTATGCAGTTTAAGGCTATTACACCGTACTGGAAGTACCAACGATACTTTTTGGCCAAGCCGATATCCATTTTGCGGGCACAAGCATAGAATGCCGGGCACAATTCTAATTCTTGTCGTTCGTGAACATGTATAATCGTGTCGATTGGTTGAACGCTGTTATAAAACATGGTGGATGCGTTTTGCGTGGACCGATTTTTTAAGTACTCCTACAAAGGTATATTTGTAATGTCGGCGACGTTATCGTTTGCTTTCGATATGGAAAGTGCATTTCTTAACGTTCAATGGAAACATTGGGTTCAACTAAAAGGCGGTGCAAAAGAATAATAAGAACAATGTGAAGTAAATCTTGATCATATTTTTAAATGGACATCGACGAATTTTAAGGTACTGTATTTCCAATTGCGACAGTTTAATGAATGTGCACCGCTCCCTTTCAAATGAACAATACCCTCGCATTCTTGTCACTACATTATTACACGTCCCAATAAGAATGTCCAATTATTAAAACTATTTCCAGCTCGTGAATGTAAGAAGTGCCGATTACATGCACCGATAATGAAGGGTCGGGAAATCAATGTCTGTGCAATCTGGGGATCAGATAATTGCTGGCTGGATAATCGATCTCTGGATAACTATCTTTGCTGCAACAATCAGCGTGGAATATAATGCGTTAGCTAATTAGCGAATGATTAATATGTAACCAATACTTAACGTTATCCGAATATTGATCAAAGATTAATAACGTTCGCTGATTCGCAACAAATCGATCACGACAGTGTTACCGCGGTTCTCCGATAATATGGATATTGAGTTGAGTAACTATCGATTGCTCGAAAGAGCGGTAGAAATATATTCCTGCCGGGACAGTACGGTTTTAATATGTTACACAAGAAATACAGGGACTGTTGGATAATTCAACCACACAAATAAGTACGCGACAGTAACTAATTATGAGTACTAAGTACAAGATCGCGAATAGTGGCGCTTAAAAAATGTTCAGCTTGCGCAGCTTACAAAACCGAACAGAAATTGATTATCACAACGAACCATTTAATCGTAACGAACGAAATTCTATCAGCGAGCTTGGATCTGGATAAAAGTAACGCGAAGAATGACCGTAACACTTTTTCAAGACTTGTCGCAATTCGAAGGGTAATTCGATAGCGAGAAAAAAAGTTTCCCTGAAAATAGGGGTGCTTGCCCGTCCGTTGTAACGCTTCCAATGCCGTTTTCATCGGCATTTCCATCCCTTCCTTTTGCCCCGCGTGTACGACAACGAGGCAAGTTTCGCGCGATCCTCCGAGAAATAATTTAACAGCCGTAATATCATTCTGCCGCGTTCTCATGATAATCCAGCCGCGAAGTAGCGCGTACACACAAGCGTTCCCCAGGTAAAAGAAAGGCACAGCGAATGGGGGAGATGAGGACAGGATTACGTTAGGTCAACCGTGTGTGTACACACACGTGCACGCTGAGCACGCTTTTGCCGGAGACTCGCGTACATCTCTGAATGTCCACGACGGGAGTAAAAATCCCTTTGGACACAGAGAGTCCTCTTTGATGTTTCTTTTTTGAACCTCACTGTCCTTTTCATTTGCTTTTCACTCGAGTGTGGTCGATGTCCATCTTGCCGGTTTAATCTACCGTGAAGCCTCTGTCTCAGCTGTTGCGACGCTTAAACCGTTTCGTTGAACGGCTTAAATGAATAATCGCGACTAGTCATTTGTACCTATTTGAATTAATCGAATATCGCTCGACGGGCGATTTTAAATGCACCCGCGAACTGGTACCCTTTATTTTTTTCCTAAGCTTCTGTAACGATTCTACGTAATGGGATAGTTTTTCGCCCGGCTTGATGTATCCGTTTGTTTTCGTTCATCGCTGTATTGTAACTGAATACACGCGTGGATAATTTAACATCGCTTTTCTTGTAATTGATATTATTTTATTAATAACGATTTTGCTTCTTCGTTACTGTGGCCGTCACTGTATCAAGTATCGGAAAATTGGTGAAAATACAGCGTCTTTTATAATGTGGCACGTACGATGACACGTAGCAGTAATTAACCTTATTCACGTTTGCACCTAATAATTTGTTGCAAAAATGTATAGATACTTCTTCATATTTCATTTCATTCGATGATTTTCGTAATTTCCAGAAAGACTTCTGCAAATTATGTAAATGTTTCAATTTTAGTAAGGGACAAGCAACCGAGAACGTTTTCAATAATTACTTCCAATTAAATTAATCACTCTTAATTATACACTAATTTAGAAATCAGAGCCTTACACAGCGATAAATATTTGCAATATTTTCCAAGGTCATAATTAAAATTTCTTTCGCAATCGGCGATAACAGGCAGATCGTAAATGTTTCTAGAAGCGGCAATTACGTACCTGTAATACATGCGCTCGATTGGAACGTGAAGAGAAAGCTAGTTCGAGGAATCACATATCCAACCGTTATAGCATTACCTATTACAGTTACAGAAATATATGTCTGCGTACTCCCCCTGATTACAAGTCTCATTATTATTCATTAATTTCATTTTACGCGAATACACACGCGAAGTACTTAATCACTCTATCGACACGTTCATTGCTGTCGCTATACCAATATACCGTTTAACCCCTTCGCTCCGTTACCGCAAGTAAATAAAAATTACTTCGATGCGCAAAATGGTACGGACTTCATTAAGATTCTCGTCCTTTCGGGGTTCTCGGGGAATCTAATTAACGACAAATCTTGGCCAGTGAGCATTCAAACCAATCGAACAAATTTCCTCAGGTCGAGAAGTCGATTTATCATTTATCATTGCACACCTGCTGAAACGGCTTGAACGGTTAATATTAGTTTCACCGGATACCGCCGCAAACTGTACCTCTAACCGGCTACGTGGTACGCGAACAGCGTAGAAAATAGTAAGAAACGTTACCGCCGCAAAAATCCAGCGGTGCCATTTCCCGGCGATCCTCGTAACAGAAACCGCCGTTCGTTCCGCATCAATACAAGGAACACCGGGCGGCGATCATAGGCCCGGCAAAGAAATTGAAGTGTCGGCGTACGCAAACATTTTTGCGATCTCCATGCATCCACGCAGCTGCAAGTTAAGTAGAAGCATTACCGCGCACTGTATTCCCCCATCGGGCTGGCGGACCGGCACGCAACGCATGCACCACTATCTGGGTAACATTAAGGACTCGCCGGGTTGTATTACGGTTGCCGGGTAATAAACATGTTTAATTGCAACGCTAATGGCGCAGGCTGGCAGGGAGGTGGTGAGCACCAGCAGCACCAGCAGCAGCAGCAGCAGCAGCCAGACTCTTGTCCCTGTAACAGTCAAAAGCCATTGCGTCGGCTTTGCTTTCCGCCAGAATGCCATCGTTACCGCTAAAAGGAAAGGCGGAGGGACATCGACGAGTACTGTTTCCGTGGGCGATCGATCGTGGCGGAAAATACGATCAAATCGATCGGCAACGAGCCGCGTTCTTGTTCTAAAAGCACCGCCGCCGCGGCGCTCTGCTCCTGGTTATCGGGCTTCATGGTCCGTCTGGTGCGTTTGGATACGCCGAACGTTACCGACACCGGAAGTTTCCTGTAACGATGGTAATAATTGCTTCGGGAGAGGAGCTGCGGCGAACTTGGCGGTTCGGCGAGAGCGAAGGGGTGCACCACGACGCGGTTAATTTTAAGTTAATTCTCGTAGCTATCGCGTTGTCGATCCCCGCCTGTCTCCGGTCACCGATTCGTATAGATTTCGGGGGAGCATTGGCTTCGTGGGGACACCTTTCGTTCTTCAACTCATTCGGGCAATTGGGGCGCGATTAAATAATCGAACGTCTCGCCGCTCTTTAATTAAGTCGATGATTTTGGTCGGTTTATATCAGCCCCGGGGAGTTAATTGGGATATCGTGGTGGAACGGAAGTTGCCTTGTTCGTGATTAATGCAACGTTCCGCGACTAATAATTATGGCGTTAGACATTTCCACTGTTTACTTGTCAAGTAACGTGTAAACGTGTTCCTGTTAGGCAGTATCTTTGAAAGAATTATATTCATGCCGGAACGAAATCGATACCCTTCCCCAATTAGGATGTTCGTATAAGGGTATCCCATTGAAAGGAGCCACCTGAGGTGACCCCGTTACTTGAAAAGTACGTAACTTAACGAAAGGTGGAAAGGAAAACGGAGTACGGTCGATGGGGACATGTAACGGTTGATAAATTATTTACACCGGGACCGGGTTTTATCAGATTTCAAGGTTACCGTCCTATCTTTTAACGAACGCATACATTTTTTAGTATACCCTCGGTATGGGTGATTCAAGGGGCGGGTTTCGAATACCTTTGAGAACGAAAACTAGGGGGATCTAATATCTTTGTGTTTCCTAGTGCAACGGGCCTGATTGATTAAAGTGTTTTTTTCTTCTTACTGCGGATGGCTATTATAGTATACGGTGATCAATCGTATTCTGAAGAAGGCGAGTACATAATGGGAAATAATTGGAATTGCATTTAAAATCGATGTCTATTATTTTAAGCTTCTTTTAAGCTTCTTTCAAATTATTAAACGAACATATCTATCGTTTGACGTAGCTCTGAAGCTTGCACAGGTACAACAAAATAGCGCATTCTAAAATATCTGCAATCCCGTTTCTTGTTAACGTTTTATTAACAATACCACAGCATTCTTACCCTTTCGCGAATACAAAATATCAGAACTTATTCTCGTCGCAAACACGACTTCTCTCGTAACGTCCAGCACCGTCATTCCATGGAAACCAGGACCAACTAATCGCGGCTAACTTAATTTCTTCTTGCACCAGGCTCACGAATCATCCGTATCCAACGAAACAATTCGTAGCCCTAAAAATCGTTAAAAATTTCCCAAGCGATTCGACTGTTGGGCCCCGCTATTACCGTATCACGCATTTACACACTCCGCGCTGTGTCGCCGTTGCCAATGTGCCAAGCAACGGTGCACACTATACACACGGGTCTGCTTAGCAGAGTGGAAGAAACGCGATCTTAAGTGATTTGCCTTCACAGTGGTCAGCTGTTATCGAATCCGGTGTATCAGTAGCGTCACGCACTGAATGCTGATAAAATCAACGGCAAGCCGGCCGCCCTTATCACCGGTGACCGATCGATCGTCGAAAGGGGTGGGCCACTCCGCAGCCCGAAACCCGCCGTGAAACAAAAGCATAGTCTCGTTAGTGGGGATTAAGCGGGACCGACGATGGCAAAAAGCTTCGTGGACTAGCGGCGAAAAAGAAAGAAAGAAGGTAAAACAACAGCGAGCAGGGAAACAAAAAAATGGGGGAAGTCGAGGAGAAAGGGGATCTTAACGTCGGAGGGGTAGATTTCTTTGTAACGGGGATGCCTGGCTCGGAGTGCGATTGCTGCCGCACAGAGCTGTCCGACATCAGCCTCTTTTTAATCACGCGTAACGCTTGGCGCACGAACGTTTTACCGCGCTGGAACGCGAGGGCGGTTTGAAACTGACGCGAGGTAAGCGAAGTCGACGGGATCGGGACTCTTCTCGTTCAGATTGCCATTATTCTTGTCGCCCGACCGCTGCAGATCGCGAGAGATTAAAGTCCGCCGACAGTTTTCCGCGGATACATTCGGTCACCTGTATTTGTATACCCGGGCGATATAAGTGTGCACAGGGTTAATGGGAAAATTCTGTTGAACTACGATAAGGTACGATAAGATACGATAAGATACGTTTGGGGAGGTTTCCGAATCGATATGATATAATTCATGCTGTACTAACAGGGTATCCGAACGATCGCCGAGACACAAAGCAGAATCGAATTGAGTTGAATACTTCGCTGCTCCATTCGTGCGAAACGATTAGAGCAACGCGTGGAATAAATGCGCCACGCCGGGATAATGGGAACGGCGCGGTCGTCTAGAAGCGACCCGCACGAAAGTTTCGACAAGAACAATTCCACCGAACTAATTAAATCGGAGCCTCTTGAATTTTGGCCGCGTGTCCTACCCAATTCTTATTGTCCCTCGCTCGAGCCCCGATCGTTAAAACGTTGTCCGAACCACGGCGCATCTCTTTGCCCCGCGTAAACTCAACGACACCGGGCGGCGGACGGTTTCTGGTGGCAAAATTCTACGCCGCCCGGGATGGTGACACGACCTGACCCAAACGGGGGCGATGCATCGCGACGATTCGAGCGCGATGAACGGGAGCGCGATAAAATTTCTACATCGAAAATGGCTCCATTGTGAACGGATCGAATTGGCAAGCGGCGGCGCGTAAGAATGGCAGCGGGAGTCAAGAATCTTTAATGCCGTTCCGTTAACCGGCCATGAATTATTACCGGTTCCGGGTAGCTTCGTGCGAGCTGCGCGATGTATCGGTGCCCCTTTCAAACCTCGTCTCGCGGCGATGCATCGGGCGAAGGAGTCAGCCGCCGCCGGGATAACCACCTCCTCGACGAGCGGGCTTTTCCCCGATTTGCGAACGGGGCAGATTTACTTCCGCCGCGGCGGCCAGAAAAATGACGGCGAGGAAAATCGGCGCAACTGCAAACCCCTGTCTATGCAATCTTTATCTTTCCGACAAGCGGAGGGCGGCGAGGCTAGGCTATTACCCGACTTCTGGCGACCGAGATTCTTCAACTGTCTGATTACTTCCGCGAATTTCTACTTCTTCCTCTTTTTTTTTTTCTTCTTCCCCCGTTTCACTGGGTTTTTTTTTCTTCGATTCAATCGTTTCGCCCAGATCCGACCGGGGCGATGGAGATCCTACCTCGGGCGGTTCGAGACACGAGAAGCCAGTGGAGTCGTATGAGTATTGCAATTTCGCCGCGCCGTTGCGACGCGGCGGGTACGCTCAGTATCGAAACAAAATGCGAATTACCGTGAAATGCCTATTCGTTCGGTCGTTTATAATGTACGAGCGGCACGATTCCGCTATTACGCGAACGTGGTTTGATTATATCTATCGCTTGCCATCGATCCTCCCTGATAATCTTCTTCTCCGCTCGGAGATCGTACGGTGTGGGGGATACATATTGCAGGCACGCGTGAGATCTTCCTGCGGTTCACATGGGATAGCCTTCTGCTCCAGGAACGTTTCTCTCTCTCTCTCTCCCCCTCTCTCTCTCTCTCTCCCTTCCTTTTGTCTTTGATCTTGCAGCTTGTTTTTGGGAAATATTCGGTAGAACGCATTGGTGAAATCGACGAGCGTTAGCCTTAGTTCTATTACTCTTGTTATCTTCGTTTCACAGCTGGCGTTGTCGCGTTTATATGCAGATTTGATATTCACCCTTCTTTCTAGCCTCCTGATCAAACTGTTTTAAATCCGCATTAATTTAACGATTTAATTTAATGTATTTCCTTCGTTTGGCGATTCGAATGTCGAACAGACGTTTTATTCCTGCGGAACGTGTAAGCTTGTTTTCATTCCTTTTCATATTACACTTGTTTTCGATAAATCGTTCGACTTGTCGAAATCCATTCGTCGTAGCTCGCCCTCCGCAAACTCCGATCCCCTTTTTCCTCTCTTTGCCCGCGTAAAAGATACGTACGTCGATATTGTCCCACCGTGTGTCCACGTGTCTCCGTGCCGGCTGATAGAAACCTATCCGGTATTGGGTTGCAAGCGAATTCCGGTTGCACCGCTGCGATTTATTGGACGCGCGTAGAAATTCGTTCGTTATTCGTTTTTGCGCGGCTCATTCTTCGCCTTATAAACGAGTTTGCATACCCAGAGGCATAATTAATTCTCTTGGGCCGCTTTCACGTTACCCGGATCGAATTGACGTCGCGCTTAATTTCAGCGATACGACGAAATGACGAATAACCAATTAACGAGGAATACCTCGTCGGTCATTCTATGGAAACGAGCGACACGGCTGTTGTGGGGGGGATATATCCCGCTGCATAGAACCCACGACCCCCTTGTATTTATGTAGGATGTATAACACATAAGGCACGAACAATGTTACATAATTTCTTTTATGAAAAACCCGGCGCAAATGCAGCAGCAGCAGCATCAGCGCGGGAGTTAACAATGACCGGTCGATGCAGTAACAGTTATGGAAGCTTTTGTGATTTCAACTCTTAGAATCCGTAGCCGGCAGTGGTCGTTATGGTTTAATAAAGCGGCTATACCTGTATTTCCATACCGATTGCGATACTTATTATTCTTATTGTGGCGTCAGCTTTGCGAAGAATAAGTCTTGCGCGCGAGCAGGAGGTCGCGGTAATTGATATCGGTGGTAACCGTGTAATTTGGTAATACGGTGAAAGTTTATTTGCCCCGAGTGCGCGTGGAATAGCTCACGCGTATCTGTTTAATGATTTCCACTCGCAGTATTTTATTATCGATTGCGGGCGCGGGGTTGCGAAAAGTTTATGCGTTTGGAGTTCTGCTTCCACTGGTACAGTTCGGCGAAATATGTGCTGCGGTTATTGTTCTGTATACGTAGTTCAGTTTTTGGAAAATAAATGTCAAGGCGGACGTTCTCTATTTGCGTCCTCGCAATTGCAATTAAAACATAGCGATTGGAGTTCAAGACTCCGCGTCGAATCTCAGAATTACTGTCACGGTTGTAGGTAATTACTTCAGATACTTTTGATCGCGGTCTCATCGAATTATCGAATAACGGAGTTGAACAAAAGATAGAAGCTTGAACGATTCCGTCGGACGACGAAATACATTTGATTTAAGTGATCGAATTGGTATGGACCCAAGTTTCGTATCAATTCAACGCTGCACTTTGAATGACGAAACCGCAAGGTAAAAGGCATTCACCAAACGCTCTATTGTTGCGATGAGAATTACGTAAGGATAAATACAATTAAAATCACATTTACGATACACGAGAAACGAACGTCACATGATGTATCCGAATAGCGTAGGCTTCAAGAGCCACTACTTTCGTTAAATAAATTCAACTAATAAAAAATACAATGGACCCAAAACATTTCCGTACGTGCTACCATTCTCTTCCATTGTTCCGTCACCCCCGCGAAACACACACAAATGCATATTCGCTTTTCGCACAATTCTTCCTCCAATCCTCAAGTATTATACGTTTGTTTAAATACACCTGCACCTGGCAGTTGCTTTTCCGCGGTCGTTCTATGTACAATTCAAATGCGAGCAACACAAATTTGACGAACGAGACAAATATTCTCCAAGCTGACTGTTTCTACAATAAATTAATGTTTTCCCGATTTTTGACATACGGCGTGCACGCCAATGGAGGGGTCCCTCGGGATATTAAAAAATTCCAGCGAAACAGGTCAAGCAAAGGGCACTAAACATTCTTTATAAAGACAGTTCGGGCGGTCCGTACGGCGGCAGGTGTTGATTGCGCTCACGGCGGAGGAACGCGGATCCCGGGCTCGCGCGGTATTGTGCCCGCGAGGAAACGGTAATGGCCCTTTAACCTGTAACCCCAAGTAATTACGGAGTTAACTGATGGAAATTACGATAATTTACGCTGAAGAAGTGGCGGTTCCTTTCCCTTAGATCGGCCCTCGATGCTGCCCCTCCCGAACTTCTGCCCAAAACGCGTTTGCCTCGCCTCTAATCGTTAACTGACTCGCTCCCGGCACGGTTCAAACGTTATCTGCATTTTTTATGTGCCTCGAACCTTTATGTGCACAGATCCCCCCCCCTGGCCAAAAAGTCTCGCCGGAGCGGTTCGTACGTATTTATACTTGAAACACTTTGCATATTAACTGTACGTACGTGGTCGCGGGTGCGCACTTGTGTACCCGATAAAAGGAGCTTGGGCCGTATGGGGGAAAGGGTTGACTTCGCGTACGCTTTAATGACGAACGCGCCTCCGTTGGTTGCGCCGATGAGTTTCGCGAAGAATTTTCATTGAACGCTTTGTACATGACGTGTGGTTCGAATGCTTGTATTGAATAGTAAGTGCATCACCTCGCTGTGGATAACCTGCTTCTCTTAAATTAATCTGAGGCATATGGGTTGCGCGCATTTAATACTTTGCTCGTTTCGATGTGTTATGCAAATGACAACTATCGAACAATATATTACAAAATCGTCGGAGGACGGATAAGGAAGGAGAGGAAGGGATAAAGCCTGACCCTTTCGCTTCGATACAATATCAAATGCAATTGTCGAATATTATTTTTCAATATTTATTACACAATCGCTGCGCGCGACATGAACGAAGAATCCTCCATTTAATTTATAAGGTCGAATACCTTCGCGAGCAAACGTGTACATCGGTCGTTCGTGGCTGCAGGATTAACACCGATTTAATATCGCCGTAAGTGTTACACAGCGCAGACAATTTTGCGTCCCGGTCTCCTCGCAATGTTGCAAAATTATTTGACCGCGTTCTGAAATGTCCCGATGTCCTGTACCAAAAGGGCGCGTGGAAACGCGGCATTTCTCATAACTTCGCACGTCGTTCAGAACGAACGATACGCAAAGGAGGCGCAAGTCCTGTGACAAATTACGCGGAATTGAAAATATTCCGGTTACGTTGCTCCGCGTAATTTCCGTCGACGGTTATTGCGTAAAGTATTCCGAAACAAAACAGGCGTCTTGGACGACGGGCTCGCCACGGACAATAAGCAATATTTCTAACGGCGATCCGAGGGAATCGCTGGGACGACTTTTTCCCCCGCGCAACAATCGAGCGTTTCAGTCGAGCACGTTTTCCAATCAGCGCACCGGCAGGTATTATTGGAAATAATATCATTGGTCCCATTTATCTGCTTTGCCCATTGACGAGCGCCCGGTATTATCAGTTAATACTCGTTTGATAGGCGAATCGCCCCGCGTGCCACCGCGAGATCACCGTAAATTAATCTACTTTATGCACGATGACGCGCCACCGCGTTTCAGTCATCGAGTCAGGTATTACTTGACTGAGACGTTCGGCACGCGCTGCGAGCGACTCGAACCTGTGCACTCAATTTGTGGATCGCCACGTCGACTAGACTTTAACCCGTTCCACTCTCCCAACCCGAGCAGCAGCGGGGGAAATCGTTTACGAATATAAAAATTTGGAATAATATTAAAATCCGATTTTTTCTCTTTCAAACGTTTTCGCCGTTCATTGGAAATCGAATACGGGGTTGAACAAAATTAATATCAATTTTTATTGCAGTAGACAGAGTGTTCGGGCCCAAACAGTAGACCCATAAAGCCATCGAGTTCCTTAAAATATAATTATTTACGTGTCGGGTATAATTCTTATATTCTACAGCTGCAAGCTATATATCTATAAATTCATACATCGCCTTGTTTAGGATTAGTAGGTTTTATTGAAACTCACAGCGCTTTATGGCTTTACAATCTGCGAACGTTTAGCTGCACATGTGGACTCCGCTCACGGCACCCTCAGGTCAGTCACTACCTGAGAGTGACCGGTAATTAGGGGCGGTAAGTTCCACTTCTACCAGATTTTGGAACATCCCTTCCGTCACCTATTTACATCGACAAACCATCTGAACTAACCAATCAGCATATTACCAACAGCAACACGCCCATCACCAGGTTTTTGCGAGTCTTCGTTAGAGCGAACCTAACGAAGACTCAGTAGTACGACCAGATCGTCAAATACGATCACATCAGCAATAGTTACATCAACATCACCTTGCAATATCATCATCTTAAGAATCACTACATCAATTTAAAGTATCAACGACACCGTCAGAATCTGTGCAACTCCTTCAAGGTCTTTACACCACCTTGCGAGGCAATCTTTACATCACCGTTGACTAGTCGTAGATAATTATTATATTGTACATTAACATGTAAATATACGACTATTTATCAAGTGAACATCAATTATCACCACCTTACACCACTTAACATAACTAGCCCTCACGGCATTAATTTGCCATAGAGCGCAACGGTCATCGTGCTTTTGATTAACCGTCAATTCGCGAGCTGAGAACCGTACACAGAGCGACAAACTTTTATGACAAATATGTCAAGTTGACGAGGAAACGTATCGTGAGACGAAATGGGAAATCGGATTGTCCCGATATTTTCAATTGGGTGTAGTTACAGACACAATTGCCGATGCCCGAAAGGTGTCCCGAAAAATTTCCATGCAATTCGTCGAGTAGATTTTCAAGTGTCGAGAATAGCGAGTTAAACATTTCGAAAGCGTGAGTTCTCGTAGCTGCAAGCTCGCGGTCGGGTCGAAAGGGACCCGGGACGGGTAGCAGGGCGAAGAGACCGCAAGAGAAACGAGTAGAAACGAATTCTTTCGGTGGTTCGCACCGGAACACTCCTCTGGAAAAAACGGCGCCGTCGCATTTCACATTTCCCCGTGCAGCCGGGGTTTTAAATTCTCCCACGAAACGAGAAACGTCCGTCGAGGCTGGCGGATTTATTAGGTTCCTAAGTCGCGTTCGTGCCCCATACAGATCGGTGATTGCGTTTGATTGAAATCCTCAATATGTCAGTCGATTTCCTACACTTTGACCGATGAATTACGCGATTGGTATGCGGATGGAAAGGATGTGTTATCGCGATAAACCGTTTCGCAGGCGATAACTTCTGGCTCGATGGCTCGTGAATAGCGCGGCCCCGATGTGTATCTTAAGAACAATGGCCTAATATATCTGGCCACGTTCGCGTAAACACTTTTCTGCGTTTCCGTTTGCCACTTAGCATGCTCGATATCGCGCGCGTTGCAGACGTACCGCGATAAATTCCCCCCTTATGGCCGGATTGTACGCCGTGGATCGCCACGACCCGTGCAACCGATACGCGAAAAATATTTGTTAAATAGTTTTGTTGGCCTTCGTGTAATGTTTCTTGGCGCGCGGGCAACCGTATCAGCCACCGACGCGCGCACCGGTCGAATTTATATCTCCATTCCGTATCGATGTTATTCGCACGTTTACGCGTACGTGATGAATTCGTTCATCCCGTGGCGTTTTACCCGTGCGCACTTTTCTTTTTTTTTCCCCCTTATTTTTACACCGAGCAAGCAATTGTCCCTTCGCTTCATGTGCATGTGACAAAAATCGCGTCGCCACACCGATGCTCGAAAGGCACGGGTTCTTAAATCTTAAAGCTTGTCAGTTTTAAGAAATTTGGTGTACATTCTTAGTGGCACGAAAATATATTCAATAATAATACGTGTCCCTTAGTGGTTATTAAAGGATCGAATTGCAAATTGTTATGTAATTCATCTTTGCAATCAATTGTCCAGTCAATTGTTCATTAGCTAATATTTTATGGAATAGGAGCAAAGATTTTATTTTTGTAGTATAGTGTTAGTTACATTTCTCAATCGATTTTCACATTAACGAAAGCTTCTGGGTGTAATAAATCCTGGCCCCTGCGAGAAACGACGGAAAATATGACATCATGCTTCATGTGTGATATGCAGATTGCACGTCACCCTTAAAACAAAGTTTCGCGATTGCATGTATCAAGGGGTGGGTCTTAAACGGTTATACAAGGGGTCGAACTAGATGAAGGGGAAGATCCCGTTGAGCTTCGTAGATACAGGATGACAAATGATCAATTTCGCGAAGAAGATACCTTCAAGTAACCTGCAGCAATTTCGAGATAAAGTCAGATCGTATTATTCCAGGCCGTTACTTCCTCGTCGAACAACCGCCAATCTTTTTAATTAGCTTAAAGCAATGTTGAAAATCAGCTGTTGTTATATTTAATTGATCTAATTGCATTCGTTTGCCGTGAAAAAATATGATGCACTGCCATGCTGGCCCGCGGGTATTAGAAAAATGGTAAACATTTGTGTTCAGCGTTGAACAATGAATTAAATAATGAAAATATGTCAATTTCAACCCACCTTTAAATGCTTAATTCCATAAACACCGGGGATACGAATATCCATAGCGCTGACTACTGTACCGCTAAAAAATCTGCAGCCTCTCCGACAGAAAGTATCTACGTCCGGTATAATAATAATATTCCGTTAAACAATAGCACCAAATCTCTGCTCCCCTTAACATGCACGGATGTTCCATGAAGACGCGCGCCGTACTAATATCGCGTTGCCGGGTCAAATCCAACTGTCCGCTGAACTTTGCAACCTCATATACGGGATATTCAGCGGGCCACGGGGGTAATTAAGGTATACGGCGGATTGTAAATCACGTAGGAAAAGGATAGCAAGGTCCCGCAGACCGTTTATTAATTTGTAATTGCGAGAAGGTCCGCGTGTAGCTTACGGAAAATTACAGGTCTGTCGGGACTCATTGCTACCACGAAGATTTAGCACTAACTAGATAGCCCCTTCCGGTCTGGCTACATCCACATAGTCACCGCGGCCAGGTTAATATCAATACAACGGGGCCTGACCCGTCGATGCATTCGCACGCCACGTTCCCTGGGCCCTTTGTTGCTACCTGTCGATCCCGTTCCCATGTTGTTACCGCGCCGTGCCACATCATCGGGCCCGATTAACCGAGGCATTCGAACGTGACGACTTTTATGTTTCCTGATCGCTGCGCTTACCGGAGGGTGGAGCAATCAAACAAGCCGAAGTTATGCAAGATGGCCCGTCGTGACTTGTTACGGGCAACTGTGCAGATCGACGGCGGCCCCCTTCTTTCGGTTATTCGAACTCGTGCAATTTTCAGCGAACGGAAAGTCACGCCTCACGATTACTATTTGGGGGGCCGGTGTTCGTATCTTTGGAATATTTTGCCTGCCACTTATTGCTGCAACGTACTGTACGCGCGACGACCGGCCAATGTGCACCGAGACTTTTGTGTAGAGAGTATTATAAAGTTCCGGAGCGGACTTTGTTTGCGCGACCGTAACTTATCGGCCGCCGTTTTATCAATTCTCCTAGACCTCGTCCCGTTGTTCGTGTTATTAATCGACGTTTCCAGTCGTTGCCGCAAATATTTTCTCGGATAGAGACGATCGCAATTATTTCGTTTCGTCGGAGATGTCGAAATTTCGTTCGTCCGCGATCGAATACACTGCGGTCCAGGTTCAAATTAGTATTTGACCATCGGTACCGGAGTGTCGCTACGAATTAATAGAAGGTAACGGAACTGGCCGACAGTTGTGCGTTGATTTTTACGACGGGAGGCAACGTTTCGACGAGACAAGAAACTGGAACGAGATTTGGGGACTAGTTTCAGCCGGGGAGGAGATTGTCATTGGCTGACCTAAGTACCATCCATGCTAATGATTGTGCAACCATCCGGTGCTATGCAATTCCAACTTATTGTCGGCAGAGTGCAAGCAACTTTGTATTACTCGTCAATGTATTTACGTGAACATTGCAGCATATTTTTTCCTTGCTGGAAACGTTGATTTATTCGAAGTTTCTCGTTTCATTTCTAGCTGGACGACAGCAGTCGTTTGCAGTAGCGAGTAGAGTGTAAATAAAATGGTTTTAGAATATTATTGCAATTATTCATTTTCTGAGAAATACGCATTCGATAATAAAAGGGACTTTGGGCACATTACGCTGCGCCTGTTCACTCGCGATAATGTAAGTAGAAGGAAATATCGATACCGGTTCGAAATTCGAACCGACGCTAATGATAGTTCTAAGTTCTGTAGTTAACTGAAAAGCGGATTACTTACCGCAGAAACATTCATGGAAGTAGGACGGACGAAGTAACGAATCCTTCGAATGCAATAATTTCACGCGAATGGTATTCCTGTTCAGCCTCTTTATGAAAATATAGTGATTTCTTGCTAATTGCTTTGGACGAATCTTGTCTCTGCTGTTCCGTGCATAACGTTTCAACATTGGCGACGTATTCTTCTTATTTACTCGTATATCATATCGGTTGTTTTGTCGGGCGCACTTATGCAGTCCTCCATTTATAAGTTTTAATAATTGTTTATGGGTGCTACTATTTTTTCAGGTGCAAAAAACGAAGCCATTATTTTTGCAACTCCTTTGAGATATCTTCTAGTTTCGGTTCGCAAACCAATAAACGCTGTATATTTACGTTTTAATGCCAGATAATGCAAGACAGAATTCGTGCTCTCTGTATTCGACGCCAATTAAAAATAAATGTAACATTATGAACGTACTACCTAATAAATTAGAAAGTGATAACAAACACAAATGGTTGTATTAACCATCTTGGTAATTATCTTTTTAATCAAATGATTTAACCATGTAAAAAGGAATGCATTTAGGATGCAGTTTGGACGTACATCACAAAAATTATAATATTAATAAATCTTGTAATGAAGTGATTTTAACTACATGTCAAAGTTCGGGTGTCAGCTTACACTATTTCACGCAAAATTAATTCCGATTTATATTAACACCTCCTAACCTTGCGGCTTTTATTTAAACTATTCTCGAGTATGTTCAGGTCACTAGTATCAGTACATACATGCTAAAGATTATAGTTCTCTGTGAATGTCGTAAACTAGTACCAACAGTGCCAGCACTATTACTTTTTGGAATAAGACCGAGTTTATGTCGACATTTCGTTAACGATACAGTCAGTTTCAACAGGAACAGAGGCTGATACTCATTGTTTGCGAAACATCGTCATAAAATCGGCGTAAAACGCAAACCTATTTTCGTGCATCAGTATTACTAGTAATAACGATAATAACTACCCGCGTGGAATGGCTGTTTTTCCCTCGGTTACAGTTGCGTCTGTTTATCCAAGAAATCTGTAAAACAGAATTTAACGCTAATTAATACCAGATTGTTTCCATCCATTTAAATTTATGTGAATATCGCATCCACTTTACTGGCACAAGTGTCCATACCGCTTTCATATCGCTTTACCCAATACGGGAATGCATTACGTTACTCGTAATCATTACATTTAGTACATTTTTTGTATATCCTGCAAATTATAATTTTAAATATGTTTGTCCATTTTAAGTTTCCGACAGAAATGTAATCTTTTCACTCGTTTCACTCGCATTAACGGTTTGTTAAAGTAATAAATCATTTCGTTCTTTGCGAAATCTGTCTTATTAATTTTAATTGAAGTAATTTTGTAGTTTAATCATTCGCGCCGCTGTCAAACAATATTTCCGAATGTTTAAGTATTACGACAGTAGTAAGAAGGATGAATCAGAGAAAACGGAGAGGTTTTTCCGGTTATACGTTGTGAAACACGTTGGTGCACGTTTATTACATTGGTACTTTGATCAATGCCTGTCGCAGTAAAAACTGTTGCTTGAATTGCCGCAGTGGTGCCTGATAATGCAATGAAATCGGGAAATTTAATTAAGCACCGGCGTAATTTCTCATCAGATGGGAGCGTTAGCATCGTTCCCGGCCACGTTTTTCACCCTTTCATTATTCGTCGTCGTATCAACGCCAACGACTCGTTGAAAATGTCACCGACCTCAACATCCTCTGCTTACACCGTGCCTCTCTATTCCGTTCTTGTGTTTTAGTGCTTGCATCCTTAATTTCATTACGAGCACTTTTTCCTCTTGTTCTATCACAATAACCGCGGGTCACTTGCGCCAAGTACTTAAAGGAACTCGTTATCCACGAAGGTGGTTTCTCTGATGCACCTGCGCACACATTATTCGCATTGCTATTTGTTGCGTACCGTGAACGAAAATAACGATTGGTTTTTAAATGGTTAGACTTTAAATTTCGATCTGTATTTTTACAACCGAGGAATGAATTTATTGATGAATGTATTTGTATTGCGTTCATGACTATCGATTTAAAATTTTTGTACGTACCTGAACGCGGGCTAGTATTTTTGTATTTTTATTGACATTTGAAGCAGAGTACATTGATGTTACGATTGGTAGAACACGTTTTTCCAAGTGATTGCTTCTCGGAATTTCAATTTTTTTTTAAAGAAATTTACTGTTTTCCAGGTTTCCCATGTTTTGCAAGCTTCTGATTATTTTGTTCGTGGGTAATTACATATATTTTCTGTAGTTTCAGTATTGTTCTTAACGTATTAGGCATATCGTTAACGTTGGCAATTTACTGTATTTGCACGAATATTAATTTATTGTTTCTCATATCGTCATAACAGGCGGAATGATTCTGAGATAAATCGGAAAAATTTAATTCCACACCGCAGCGCAAATTCTAGTATAGTTATAAATAATGGCACGCAGATTAGTTCGGTAATGAATCTACGTACGACAACGTGCAATTCATGTGAAAGTTTATTCAGCACTATTCCGTCAGATTTTATCGCACGCTGAAGCTTATAATCTCGCAATTTCTCTTTGCGTAACAAATGTCCATCAATTTTAAGAGAAAGTACCATCTGCATTCTATAGATCGCGAAGGATTTCTTTTCACGAAAATCTTGTTACACGAAATTAATTGCTCTTGGAACACTTTCCGCGTCACTGTACTTATTTGCCAAACATTTCCCTAACCGAATAATACAAAATCGGAACGGCATTACGTGTTCCGCGTTGCAGTCTCGCGGTAATTTCAAAGCTTCTTCTCAGCCGTGTAATTTGTTTCGTACTGGTCAGGTGCCATTGTCTTTGCTGCGATTTAACGAACCTGCCCGAGTAAAAACAACAATGGATCGAAACTGAAAGCTATTTCTGGCTGTATTTCCGCGGTTATGATCTTTTTATTCGGATAACGTGCTAAATGTCTATTCACGTTTGAAGCGTAACGTACACATACAGCGGAACGTATATCTGTGGACAGTAGTAGCTGCGGTGGAATAGATATACGTAAACGCGCGCATATAATACATGGACTGTTAATGGAACTATATTCGCTTGAATTACTCGCGGTTGTAGTATTATATATCTACAATACATTCCATTTCTTTGGTAAACGTGCATCCTGGCAAACGTATATTAAATTGGATTGCAAATTCAATTTCGTACTACGGTCAGTGTAAAAACACGGATCCTTGCGCGTGTGTCAGGTTGATTCGTATGCTTGTGTAATCAGTGTAATGTATTAAATTGTGTAATGCAGTTAGCCATGCGTGTAAGAGATGAGTATAATCGAAATGATTCTAACCAGGAATAATTATTTTCCTATTTTCATTCCGTCGTAATGATTTTGTAAATGTGTCACGTTTCAGTGAGCGAAATGGTATCGCCTCTGTCCAATGCTGCGTACACTTATAACCGGTGAATTTAATCGAATCGGAGACGTCCCTTGCGAAACGACACACACGTTACTCGACTCGCACGAAATCAATTATCGCCCACGTACTTTTTCGAGTTATATAAAATTGGCGGCGACGTTGAAAGTTTACGAAGTTGGATACGCAGAGGATAGAGTGTCATTTAACTTGGACCTCGTACTTGCAGCGCGGTATATTCGTTACAAAGTAAAATATTATTAATCGATTAATATTGAAAATCGGAGCAACGGTTCTGTCGTGAACTTTACGCTGCATAAACATTTCAACTTTCGCGATTAAAATTTCAGGGATTAAAATTGTTACAAAGAATAATAATAAAGATGTAACTGTCGTTGTTGTAATTTTGCTACGCCCGAATGAATGCAGACGGAATGAGTGAAACAAATGAGCAGGTCGTGTGAAAAGGTCTGTCGATAGTGAGATTAATTGTAATACTATTCTATGATTTCTATTACTTTTCAAGTAGAAATGTCGAATGTACCAAGGTGACGCGGTGTAAGCTGTAAGCGATTTGTAAGTCAGAAGATGCATCAAAATGAACCGTAATGTGATCAGGTCGTATATAAATGATTTATCACTGCTATCCAATAATCACGTGCAATTCGATCCCGAATAATTTATGCTGACATTCTTGTCCGCTCTAACGGTAATAGCATTTCGTGAAGCAGATCGATTAATAGTACGGTTTCTCGTATAAAATGGTAATCAGTAGCTCTTCGATATCCACTGACTAGCCGAAGACGATTGAATTTCTCGCGAACACGAATGAAAGTCAAGATGTTCAGAAAAGTTCTCCGTCGTACCGCAGCGGGCGTCAAACTTAATTAATCCGCGTGCAAAACTGTGCGATCTCGCGCGTTGATTTGCACATTTTATCACAATCCACGGGGCATTATTTCGAAATGTACTTTTCTCGACACGGTAGTCAATCATTTCTGCGTAACTTTATTCAGTAGTTTTTTAACAACATAATACGATAAAGCCGGTACTCGAAATCCATGAAATAATTGCGCCGGAGTTATTTGTTCCATTCTGTTCTCCGCTTTTCAAATAGGAAGCGATGCATGATAATTACGCAAAAGTGTTAAACATATTTAATGAATAAATGAAACTCTTCGCACAGTGGAGTGATATTTTAATGATTAAATAAAGCGTTTGGTAGCACGGGATTCCATTTGTTTAAAAATGGTTACGGGTTTGTTGTACGATAGACAGAAGTGTAAAATAGAAACCGAATAAAATCTCGTCACACGCAAACGAAAACAGTTTCAAGTGTAAATATGTTACTGTACCTCGTTTTAACGAAGAAGGTTATTTTGTGTACTCTTAATTTTTTTTTTTTCTATACTGATTTTAATCTTTTATGTAACTGAATGTAGATAATAACAACAATTTTCAAACACGAGACTCTACAATATCCGCAACAAAGAAGAAAGATACTGTAATTCATTGTAATGATAACAAAATCTATATCCACTCTATAATTCTACTAAATGAATAATAATATTCCATCTTCTGTTTAACTAACAAGTAACGCATACAGTGTGTCCCGCAAACTCTGCCCACCTGAAACATCTTCGTTCTTTTAAGCAACGACTATTTATTATTAACGAACAAGAACGTCAAATGTCTCAGAAACGACGATAAGTTTTAAGACAAATCTACCTAAACACCTTTCCATTCAGAATTTACCACTCTGTCGAAGATCGTGCATAAAAAATATGTCATTCCATTTAAAGAAACGAAAGTAACCGCCATATCTCCGTTACGCGTCCATTTGCCATGGAACTGCCGTTACTATGTTATTAATTGCTTCATGTCACAACAATTATTTCAAACGCTAGCGCGTATTGTTTAAAACAACGAGGATATTTCGGGTGGACAGAATTCCGCGGGACACACTGTATATACGTGAGCGCGATTTCGCGATACGATTGAGGAGCAGAATGGGGTCTTCTATTTCACGATCAAGAGCTTAGGGATCTTGCACGGGGCAGGTGCAGGAAAGCAGCTTGCTCGATTCGTCGGTGTACCAGACAGATGTTACGGTTATGCAGCCGGCTCATCAAAGCATTATGTACTTTACTCCATACAAACTTGGTAGGAAAAGATGGAAGAATTCGGTAATGACAAGAGAGTCATTTTCTTCCCCTACGTTTTTGTGACTTACCGTCTTGCGTTAATCGACATCGCAATGAAATGGCAGGAGAAACGGACAGCTGAACAGCACGACCGGTTTGTATTCTTCTCTGTGACTGCCTGCAAAAAGTCATTAGGGTGAAAAATTGTTCGATATGTTTTATATATCGCGTTTGTGCGCGCCTGTTTAATGTTAGAATAATAAATTACAAATTGCCCGATTGCGAAACTGTGGGCGTTGTAAACATTACAGCTAAAGGTGTTGTGTAACAAGTGCACGTATTAAATTTGTTGTAAGCTTAGTTCAAATGTTATTCAATTTGTGTGCCTCTTATTGCAACAGCTATTTGCTTTCTCCTGCGATGTCGTCTCCATAAATATATTTGCGTGAATGTCATCTTTATTCGCAAGAAAACTCAATTTTCGTCAGAAATATCCAGAACGATCCTCTATTATTCGCAGTTTTCAATTTATATTTGTGTACCGCGAATAACAGGCTATCACCTAATACCTTTGGAATAAAAAGCGGTCGGAGGCCGGGGTAGGTGTAAGCTTCGTAGTTTATCGTTAATTAAAACGGGAATCCAATATTACAATTAAATAAATGGATACGCTGCTTTTTCAATATGATGAAATTTTTAATGTCGGCCGACAATTCTGCCTCGAAATACATGTACATTTTCCAGTGATAACGGAAAGTAATTCCGGAATTATATATTTCAACCGCCTGACGCGAATCGACCATTTTAATTAATTTTTTTTTTTTTATCTAAATGGGTCAATGCTGCGGAATTTTAATTTCAATATTCCTTGTCCACTATCTCACGGGCGAAGATGCTTGCAATTCCTGGTCGCCTTAAATGGAATTACATTTCATTTGCCCGATATTGCCCAGTGCTGCGGGCAAATATTTAAAATTAAATTGTCGTCGTCGTCGTTTTATTTGGTAACAAATATATTTTAAGGATTGATTGACTGAAAGGAATGATTGACGTACGTCAACGTGAAGTAGCATATATGGGTGCTTGATGTATTATTGACGCGAACATTAAATTATTCACTGAAACAAAAATTTATATCTAACACGATCGCGCGATTTTAATCGGCTCCTTTTATTAAGATGGATATCCATTTTAATGAATTCACTTGATGTACCCAAATGCTTAGGTCCCTTTTCAAGTGTCATTTGCACCTACCAAACAGACGTAATTAGATTCTCATTTTTGTACTACGAGATTCGTTTTGAACTTCACTTTATATTACATTTTTTTACTCGTGAATACTTCATATTTGATGATATTCGAAGATATCTACTTCTACCACAGTTTTTATATTTCCTTCAGGTAGTTCAATTTATACCTGTCTCAATTTTTGCGCACATAATTACGCGCGTATCTACTTATACGGTACTAAAACATTCTTTCTGCAAGTATTCGAATATCCGTTTCCATGGTTCTCCAATAGTTTCGATGCTTTCAATATATTAAACTTTTTTCCATTTCTCTGCCGGATACCCATGTGGGATATAAATAGCAACTATATTAAATCGTTCGCGTTTAATTTATACAGATTATTTTATAGCGTATGAAGTATTTATCTAAGCTTATTTCCGTCAAATCATCTGGCTTCCAACGCAGCTAATCGGAATATTTAGTATTGTAAAAGGCGATTCAGTGTGCTTACAAGATATACAAAATATCGCTCACTTATTACGAATTATTATCTTTCCTGCCAATCCTGACCTGCCAGCCCGATGTTACCTATGCTGCTTTCTCCGTGCTCCGAGAAAGAATCTCGAACGTGCAAGACCGCTATTGGTACAGATATGTCGTGGTCGTTGAAAGGACGAATCGAACGATCTATGGCAAAGCGATCTTAATGCCAGTCTCAGAAACCAAAAATACAATACATTTTGCAGAAGACACGTGTTTGCTGAAATTCGTGGCAACCGATTTGCTTTAAATAACGACCCCTCCCCACTCCCACCCCCACAGCCTCTTCCCCGTTTAATACAACGCAATATTAACGCTTACGCTGCTACGTCACGTTCAATACGCGCACCCTTCTCAAGCAATCCATTTTCCTTTCAATTTATCGGAGCGCAAACTTTGACCCTGCAAAGGGTTTCGGCTTTCGGTAACGTCTCGGAGACTTGCATCGGCGCGATTAGCGAGTGCAGTTACCAGCTGGCAGGCGGTTACTTTGCCGAGCAGGTGGAAGACTGTTTCGGGGCCGCACGTGCGTGAACGGTTGGGACAAGCCGCGTCCCATCGTGGACCTGTAAAACACCTGAGCCGTGAGCTCGGTGTCCGGGGACATTAGTCACGCTTAAAAGGAACGCCCCGGGAGCCAATGGAGCCGGGTAATCTGTGATCCTCCTTTGTCTCGAAATGCTCTTTGTTCTTAGCAAACTGACGTAATCAATGTCGTTGGCCGGTAATGATAGAATTGCTCGTCGCTGGTGCGTACGTATCTCCTGCGGGGTGGCCGGTGTCTTTGAAGTCGCTTTGACAACCACGTGAATGGCAATCCCTCGCGAGACTTGTCCGGTCGGTGCGTGCTTCTTCGTTCCTGGTGCCGGTGTTGATCGATCTTCTCGGTGTGAACGCTGGAATCGTGTAATGGTGAGATGTGTGAAAGTTTCAGTTTGAAACGATCCGAAAATGTCTTCGGTGCGGGCTAGAACTGTATATCTGTTGAGATTATCTTTCGATTTCCGTGTGTAGAACATGTTTGACAAACGCGTAATGCGTAAAGTATTACGGGAAGTATGCGTATACTATGTTCCCTTTCGTTGCTATTAATTTTTCGTAACGTTTGGCCCGTTGTGAGTTAAATGAACGATATTTTTACAAAATACCGAATTGAAGGATGTCTCGAAATTCTTTGGATTTGAATAGTTCACTCTGTAGGCGTTCATGCAAGGCAAACATTGATGTTTGCAATTCGGTAAACTGGAATTCATTTTCTGGTGTGCGTCCCCCCTTTTAAATAGTTGGTCACAACTATTCACCAGATGTGGGTAATTTGCGTGAAGCACAATTTAAAAGTGTCTTTTGATATAATCGTTTTCAGTTAAAAAGTGAAATTTATGGCACCTCAATATCTACCTTGACGAGGGAAATTACGATTTATTGGTCAAAGCATCCTGGGAATTCACCTTTCTTTCTCCCAACGAGTGGAATACGTGTCATAAAACTGGAATCGCCGAAGAAATCACTTGAAAGATCAATTACAACCACCTAGGGACCGATTTCTCGGACTTAGCGCAGAAAAAAAGGTCGTCGCCAAGAGTCGTCCATCCTTCAAGATCGCAGATTAAAGCTCTCATAATACTATTTTCACTATTCGAAATAACGTCACGCGATCCGTGATTCTAATTAATTTTAATAAACACTCAACGACGCACTGCAACGAACGTTACAGCAGAGGAGACTACAGTTTGATATTCTTTAACTAATAAGCAAAAGAAAATCCTATGTTACAGTATAGAGTAAACAAATAAACAATGCCAATTTAACGCGACCTGCTTAGAGTACTCTATGTATAACAGGTAACAACGATTCTCTGTAGTTTATTAGTTATATAAAATGTAAAGCTCTATCGAGCATCCCGCAGTATCGATCCACATCGTATTCTCAAAAATACGGATTCAAGACCTTCCGGAAGTGAGCCCTTCAGTTTGACTGGTCGTTCCAATCTCAATTCTATGGGATTATCCGCGTCAAGTGTCGTCACATCTTTAAATTGAAATGAGACCTTTCGGAACCATCGTGCTGGAACCGTCGGTCGCGTCATCGAGTGGACTCTACGTTAAAATAAGGACACCTGAAGTATGTCGAATAATTCGTGTCCGATCTCGATTTAAATACGCGACACCCCGTTTGGATAACCCTATGTATCAGCCGGGCCACGTGAACGTTTCCCAAGGCCCGAACGTTTGTCCCGAATAACCACGGCCAGTGACACACGCGTTCCTTCAGAGACGAGCCTGTCCATTCGAGCGCGTGTCAGAATGTTCCTTCGCAATGAAACGACTGTTCCCCTTTTTCTCCTTCTGCACCGTGAACTAGTTTTTCCCCCCCGGCGAAACAGCTATAAAGCACGGAACGTTGCAACGAGTGTTACTGGCAGCAGTCGAATCGGCGTTCAGACCGGTAAGGGCAATTCTATTGAAAATGCAACGCCTAATGAAGTATTCGCATCGCGCGGAGTTCTTTCGGGTAACACGCTGACCCGTTTCCTTTCGCCCGAAGGTTCCGCGAGTGGTTCTTTTCGCCGAAGAGTATTCTCGCGCAGCTGAAAATTTACCGAGCATTTTAGTTCGCCCTCAGCTGCGTTTCCGTTTTTTGGCACTGATCGTTCGCAGAATTTCGAAGAGACGTCGGGAAATCACGCGCACCATAATTAACGATCGTGTACGGGACGTAATCTTGCGACAAGGAACGAAGAGATTAACAAATAATTAACGTTGATAGCGATTTAATGTATTAACAATCCGGCAAAATATTGGAAAGCATCGAATGATGGTTCTACGGGGAAAATATTTATTTCGTCATTTTCTTCCTTACGTAGGCCAAGCATTGCAAATTATAATATTATTTCATTAAACCATCGTTTGTATCCAGTTTCGACTTCACATGTAGTTGTATGGATACGTACACTGACAGGTGCCACATATAGTTTGGACAAACATTTCAAGACACACAGGTGGTTATACCACAGTCTCTGTTTCGTTTTGGCGAATAGTTTTCACAATGCGTTAGATAACTCTAAAAAAATGTTACTTATAATCCTCTGCAATCGAAGAAGCGCACGATATAAAAACGCCGCAATAGAAACGAAGTGTATTCGTTAAGGTCGACACTTCTCGACGATACGTATAATTATTTGCCCTCTTTAAATTCCATCCCACCTACTTCCCAAACGTTTCCCGCGGAGGCAGGCAACGTTGTGCCCGCTTTGGATAGGCGTATAATTCATCCCAGGCAAGTTTTCACGCGACTCTGCCTTCGCCTGGCCACATTAATGAGAATTCTTCACACGAAAACGCGCCTTCCCCCCGCGTTTACATGCCACGCTTGCCCGTATTATTTCGCAGCTGGGCGCAGAACTTTCTTTCCGCCCCGTTCCTTTTTCACAATCCCTTGATGCAAGAAGGACTGCGCGTCATAAGGATAGTTAGAGGGTGAAGTGGCTTTGCTCGCGGTGCCAGAGAATGAGGACGAACGAGAAAAGGGTGGAGATACGTGTACAAGGAGCATACGGACACGCAGAAGGCCTCTCGTACGGATGCCTCGGGGACCAGGTCGGATCACACTAATTAAATCATAGTCGGTACTATCGCACTGGCGAGCTTCTTGCAACGCGTGCTGCATGCCTTCTCCACCTTTTTCTTTGCGCTCGTATAATCACCTTACATTCAACCTGTTTCCCCTCTTTGTTTCTACGGAGACGCAATTGCGGACACCGCGATGTTAATGTTACCTTCGTGCAATAATAATACCAGCAATAATAGTGGCACAAATTCGCCAACATTTCTGTCAAACAAAGTCGGAGTTATCTTCTCTCTGCGCATCGCACCATATCATTTGAATAGTACTTTCTGACGGTATAAATCCGTAGGAATGTTATTTACATGATACTAATCATCGCTCCTTTCGTCAGAGGTGTCCTCAATGCATTGAATAATTGCTTCGTCACCGATGTCATTCATTTCATCATATCGCCGTCCCGAATAATCGAGATACTACCTGTCGTCACCTTACAGCAGCGTCTACAATCGAACGGCGTTGATTCATTTCACGGAGTGCATTTAATAAAGCAGCGAGCAACAGAACGAAAGATATGCGTTTGAAGATTTGTACATTTCTTCTGCCAATGATTCATTGGCCAACGTTGCCAACGTTCAATCGATTACTTCCGTTTATCGTATTTGTTTTTTCCTGCTGCTCTTTTTATTTCTTTAGAAATTATTCGAGCACATTAGCAGCCCGATTCTCTGTTACGTTTCTTTCGTTATTAAACTAATCTCAAGGAAGTGTGGCACGGGTTTAATATCCCAGCAGCCGGCACTCGAAAAAATAAAGGAGGCTTTAGGAAAAAGTTTGCCGAGAATACGTCAGTGGGCAAAGCAAATAGCCGGGCGAGGCGGAGAAATTAAAATCCTCATTGGTGAATTAGGTCCGTGCCACCGCGCGTATATACGTCCCCGTGACTTTTTCAATTAAAACATCGCCACAGTCAGCGGTTAAATAAGCCGAGTACCCGCCGCCGTGTATCTGTGCAGCTTCCCTCCCTCCCGGTTTGCCGCGGGATCCTGGCAGAATCAACTAACCCAAATTAATTACTTTGGAAAAATTCATGAATCGCGTTTAAATGATACAACCCCCCCCCCTTCCACGGTTCGTTTCTGTAACTGAATGCGGTGGACAAGTCGCGAAACTAGCGCATTTTTCCCTTGATTGACTATTCATTTCTACCGGCCAGCTTTTTCGCTGCTTCCTTCCGCCCCCGTCGCCGTTTCGCTACCTTTCTGAAGTGCGCGTTACCCGGGTCCCGGCGCGATACATTAATGGAGCACGGGGCACGGGGACGACGGGGACCCGAAAAAATAATCTTTGTGAAAATCCTGGCCTTGTGCAGCGCACGAAAATTACGTGACCAACGGAGCACGGTGCGGTGCCGAGTGCAGTCGACACCCGTATATTCGTTCAGTGTCGCAGCTCTAATTACGGGCGCAATTGCACGCGTCAATTATTGCCATCGAAAAGAGCTTCCCTTCTCTTTGCCGCGTGCAACATCGACGTGGCACACTATATCCGGTTGTTCGGTACAATTTGTTCGGAAAGTTACCTTAGAACCCGAGCGTTAACGTGCATAAAACGGCAGATGCAATTTTAGAATAACGGAAAATGAATTAATGATATAATGTACATACCCAAGTACATACGTATGTCTATTGTGTATCAGTAACGTTACTACGCGTGTCGAAAATGTTTTTCAAGCTTCCGCGCGTTAATTCATAATCCACCGCTGTACATTGTATTGTACACGGCGTAAACCGAGACCGCGTGATATTAAAATCGAGTGTGAATTATCAGGACCGAAATATTACACTGCGGACTTCTTTCATTTAATTGACTTTCAGCTAGCGTCTTCAATTCTTGGGAATGTTTTATTAATAATTTCCATTGTATACTGCGATGAATAATAGCTTCGCGTATCTGGACCGTCCTGACTAAGGCTGCTTTGTTTCCTCCCCCCGGTTTCACATTTGCGTACAATGTACAATCAATTTCGCGACGAAGATTTCCAACGATCCGTCCGTTCGCGTATACGTGCGCAACGCCAGGTGCAAAGCGGAACTAGAAGTGCCAAAGATTATTCAATTAGAATAAAACAGGGACGGAAGGCTCGGCGCTTAATGAATACGTTTGTGTGCGTGACTAATTTTCGTCGCAGGAACGTTGATTTTTCTTATTCAGACCTCCGCCAAGATTCCGTGTGTTTAGGACGCAGCTTGGATGCCCGATTTTTCGCACGACCACGCGAAACGAAATCGTCCACGGCGGCGTCGAAACGATTTTCATTCGAAACGAGCGCGCCGCGCCCAATAATTTATCGTTTTTTATTTGCGCCGCGCCGCGCCGCAATATCTTCCCTCGAATTTCACTTTCGCGTTTGCGTTTTATTCTCTCCCGTTTCGGAAACATTCTTATTCCGTTCTCGCCCCGGCGATTCGTTAAAAATGGACCAAAAAAAGAAGAAAAAAAAAACACGTGTTTCTGCCCCGTCCAAAAATACCTAGCTGCCTGTGCCCGTGTCTGCCGCGATATATCGTTGCAACCGATGTGTACGTGCTTCACGTATTTACACGCGCGCGCAGGAATATTGAGAAGCTTGCGGTATGCGCTGGAGATTTGGTGGCGTTGGTTAAATGTATACCGTGGCCGGCGTGCGCGTGGAATCCGCAAAGGAAGGCTGGATAGATAGGGGAAGGCATAAGTTGAGGAACCGCTGAAAATGACAAGAGGGAGAGACGCCTTCAAAGATTCAATTTCTTCGTAGGTTAAGAATAGATGGAATTGTAACGAACGGCGCGCAGTGTACGTAAATGGGATTCGAATAGTGATTCTTTCATTGCGTTTTAAAGATGTAGGTAAAATTGAGGATAGTAAGGTATTCGAGAGCCTTCCTGACCGATCGAGATCGAATTGGTCAATTGGGTTGGAATAAATTTATTTTATCCGTCACGATGCTGTTATGAGTATTGTATTAGACGGCATCATTTTTATTATCAATCAGTACAACGATATTTAAGAGCATCCGAATCTTATTAATTTCGCATCAATGTTGTTGTTCGCGATATTGTAAAAGAGCTTTGTATTAAGAAATCATTATCGTTATGTAGAAAATGGTGCCAATTTTGTATTGCATGTTACTATAAAAGAATATTATATCAAACGGACATCATTTATCCTGAAATTTAAATTTTCGACGTTTGCATTGTGTCAATTTCGTAGTCAGTGCTCTGCGCAGCCTCTAAAATTTCAAAGATTATCGTATCAGAATTTTTCATTCGACTCGCTGCAATTAGTGAGTATAAAATTAAACAAGAAATAGAAGAAATAGTATTCCCCAAAATGATCACTGTACGTACATACACTACAGGCAAACGGTTTGTAATTGCTGAATAAAACGAGGAATGCGGTAATATTCAAAGGAATTTGCAATATTAACTTAAACAGTGGTAAGCGTTTCCAAGTATTAATACATCGAAATGGAGTGAATCACTTTTCACGTCTACAACATTAACCCTTTTAATCCCACGGCCTGTTACAGGTCGTTTCGGTTCGCGTGCGAAAAATCTTTCCAGCCAATATGAACGTAATATTCTCCTCCTGTTGCAGCGATAATTTCAATAAAATCTCCACAAAAGGAGCAATTGGTAGCTAGGCAGTTAATAATAAAGCTCGATATCCTTCTACTCGTGTCGCGACACTTCCAACAACGTACGAACGTTACATACCAGGAGCAACGAATGTTGAATCACATAACGGGACATCATACGAACGTAAACTATTCGTAAAACTGACAAATCGATTCTTCGCTAATCTTCTACCGTGTGAACCGCGAAACGTGATCAGCTTACGTCGTTCTGCTGTTAAAATAACGGACATCGAAAATGATCGCTCGACAAATATTGAAACGCTACTCCGTTCTCCAAGCGGATCCACCAGACGGCCCTCCCCGGTTAACGAACTCACCCGTGCACTTTTTTCTACTTTTACTCATCTTCGCCTAAATACACCGTGCGGCCCCGAAACCGTAATATTGTTTGTTCGTTTAATCGGCTTTCGGGTGGCGGCAATCAGCCCGTGAAGGCTGGTGGTGGGGCTTGGGGGGTGGGGGGGGCCCACCCCAGCGTCGATTTACCTTTGTCGTTCGGCGACGAAAACGTTCGTAACAGACGGCGGCATTCGGGCTGTGCCGCGTTTCGAATTCCACCTGCAGCGCCGACCGAGGCACGGGGGCACGTGGATCGAGAGCGGCGCCGCGTTCGTTCGCGGTTGCACGTCGCGCCAACTTAATTGGTCACCAAGCTCTCGTTCTGCCTTGGAGCAGAACGCTTCCTCGAGGAACCCCGACTCTCGTTTCGGCGTAATCGCTTCTTCTGCCGTGCCCGCCGGTTCTTTCGTCCCGCCCGCCGCAAAGCCCTTCGGCCGCGCGATTTTTCTTTCCTGGCTTCTTCGCTGGTAATCTTCGGTGCGCGGCGGTATGCGGTGTCGCGTGAGAACGGATCGAGCACCGTGTATCGCGATTCAGTGTCCAGCCTCGCGTGAACGCGGGGCTATTTTTATGGGAAGGGTTGGTGGGGGGGGGGGGGGGTAATATGGAAACCTGTAAATCGATCTGATAGGTGAGATGATTAAAGGGGGGAGCTTTTAACGTTTCAATTAGTGGACCGAGAGCGTTGGTTATTTTATCGCGGCAGAAGTGTGTGTGTGTGGGGGTGTTCAATCGCTTTCGGCACGGTTATTCTATTTGAAATCGAATGTTTCGGAATGGAATTTTTGCGTGTGTTTTCACAGGGAAATGATTTGTTATAAATAAGTTCGAAACGGTTTCGATCGATTCCGCAATTGCCGAAACTGTGTTGCACGGGTTTATTTCGTTTTCGAGACGGAATATGTGCCGCGTCGCTACTTCGGAACATTTCAAAAATATTTATTGTTGGGAGATTTTGTTGCGATTCCGTGTTTATTTGTGATACTTGTCTGTAGCTAACGAAAACGGGACGCGTGATACGTGTAACTACACATTGGTATTCTTAATACTATATATATAGCAGTTCGATACTTAATATTAGGTTTTTAGGCAATTACCCAATTCCTACTTCTAATTATTTTATACTCCTACTTTAGACCGCACGCTGATACTTTTTAATTGGTAACAGTTCGTTGATTTTACAATACCTATTTGTATTCCATTCTATTTTTACATTATATTGGAGGAAGAAGGTTCGCTTACAATGCTAACATACAGCGTTACATAATATAATGTTTATAATTAATTTTTTGCGTAACGTACCAATGGTACTTTTTACATTAGCTGCCCATTCATGCGTATATCTAATCTTACAGTTATATATCATATTAATTATACCAAAAGTAAGGTTTATTAGTACCATTGAGATAGGACTCAACGACTACAGGTAGATGAATACAGTAGTTACCGTATAAGCTTCTAACGTAATTAATTTAAAAAAAGTGTCATCACTCTCTCGTGAAGCGCGGCCGTTTGTCTCCCTAAAAGACGGAAGTGGAGTGCCTTTCGTCCTAAGTTTAGGTAACGAACACGTTACCAAGCCTGCGTGGAAAATAACTATATCGCGTGTCCTTTATTGTCGAATGTAAAAATACGCATTTCTGAATTATATCGTGTATTCTTGATTTATTTCTTCTTGTAAAAGGTACATCCCACTTCTGGTTTTCGTGGAAACGTTTCTTTTTCCCCTTCCCTAGAACACAAGGATCGATATTCAGCCAACCCTATTATAGTAAATCGTCAGACATTCATGGCCAATTCCTAACACATCCAGCAACTTCTTTCCCAAAAGATTTCGAACGAATACCGTGCGTTACATTTATTCAACCCTATCGAACAATTTACCACAATTTCTTGAACAACTTCACCCAAAACGAGGCAAAAAATTCCAAACCCTCCCTGAATATCCGCATCCGCCAATTACGCTCGCCGTGCGACAAGAAAAAACTGACGCCAACGAAAAAGAAAAAAAGAAAAGAAAACGTACTACATTCTTGCTTAAAACGCTACAATTCGGGGACGCCTCTTTCGCAAATCTCCCCGGCGAACCCAACCGCACAACACCGGGGGGGGGGGGGGGCAGATGTGAATAGCTTAAATCGGAGGCCGATTGGGCAGGAACGAATGCCAGGTAATATCGTTAGCCTGTCGGGGTTACCGTTTCGTTTGAATCAGTGCCCGGCGAAAATACGGTGACAGTGTCCCGTGATAGATGACACGGCGCGAAGGAGGTGGAGGGGGGTGGGGGGTGCAGCCTGCTCGATCCACCGTGGCAATAGTCACGCACCGCAGCGAAATATCACGCCACGTTTTACTTTGAACTATGGTCTTGTTCCTTTCCGCCACGGATGAGTCGTTACCGCCGTTCCACCCCTCTGGTCCCCACCCCCGTTTACGATCGTGCCATGCTGCAACCGCGGAGAACCCTCGGGTTCTCGTTGCCACTCCCGACTCCGCCACGAATAAATCACCGGTCGCCCAAAGAATCGCGGTTGCGATCTCGGTGCGATGCAAAGAATTGCTCTCCTTCGCTCTCCACCCCTCCCCCCCCCAACCCTCCAACCCCGATACTCTATCGTTTTTCTTTCCATCCCCACCCCGCTTCCGGGCAGCTATTTTCGCCCGGTTGGCCAGGAAAGATAGATAAGGTGTTAACGTCGCGGACCATTCGAACGTTTCGACGGGACAGCGAGCCGCCTGCTTGTCCCGTAACAATTCGACGGGCGATAATTGCGAAAAGGCGGAAATCCCGCGGTCAGCGAAGATTGATCGTTCGCGAGAACGTTACAGGGCGGGATTGGTTTATTACACGGCATCGCCATAAACCCGGGATCCGCGGCCGGTTCACCGCGCCGTCCAGCTAGCAGCCGCGTTAACAGGGCTTTTACGCGTTTCGGGAAAAGTGGATCGTCTTGGGTCGTGCCGGATGATCGTAAAATCGCGGGAAATTGTTTTGTATTTGCCACGGCCAATCAGGTAACTATTCCGCGATGTTATCGGGCGCCGAGTGCATCGTAAATCACTTTACACCCGTGCCCGGTCGAAGGGAACACAGCCGGGGCGATCGTGCCAACCGAACCGAACCGAGCGGCGACTCTCATTTGGAACGTGCGACCGAAGCTGTTCGCTCGGCGGTTTCGCTGCCCCCCAACCCTGGAAACGAGAAGCGTAACGCGCGAGCGTGATGAAGGAAATGGTCAGTTTCTTGGTTCTTTTCGACGGTCGGAATCAAATCTCTGCCGGGTATGAATGTCTTGCTGTTGGAAGATGAACGATGCTCATCGCGTCTACAATGTTACACCTCGCGGAAACGAGGACGAAGGGCACCGTTCCACCATTTCTAATGAAATGAAATTACACTCGCGATGAGGACCAAAATTGTCGCAGAACAATTACTGACGAAAGTTAACAACAGGTTCAGGATGTTACATCCGCATCTTCGATGCGAACTGTTGTCCCTCGTTTCCACGTCCGCTTCCCGCGTATCCGAAAGTCAAAGTTACGGGTTAAACAATCGGACGTCCGATACCTGCGATGAAAAAAACAATCCCGTCGCGAGGCACCAGGTACCCGGTCAACAATGGGATCAACGGCTACGCTCCACCCAGCGGCCCCTCGTCCGGCGCGTTCATTTAAAATTCGATCGCTTAGCATCTTGAGGCAATCAGGCAAACGGCAGTCCGCGTCTGATCGAGTTAATTAGTATTTGGTACGAACAGGATCGAAGTTGCATTTGCATGACAATCGGAAGCGACGGGGCTAGGCGGTGGAGCAGAGGTGGTGTCGGGTCCGCTAGTCCCCAGAGTATAGGGGGTGGGGATGCCGAATTTTCGGTGGGCCCCATTGGCAACGAGTGGCTCGCTGTCACCCCGTCGAGAGGAAGACACACGGAGAAACTAATAGGAAGCACTAAATCGGGGCGAGGTAGGTCGTAAACGGTTGCGCCTGTTCGCTGCCGTAAATGGGGAACAGCATGGCGATGCGACGCGATGGGGTCCGGTGGGCGAGTCAACGAGGATATCTGGTTTTGCTCTGTTATATACAACAGCGGTGGGATCGTCGTCTTCGTCCTCCTCCTTCCCCTTGGCCCGCTCCGCTCGTTCTTTTGCCTCGTTCGTTCGGCTCGTTCCAGAGTGTTCTGCCCGGCTCGTTTCTCACGCTCGCCGTAGGTAGGCCCGATCGCAACATCGGGCCCCGATTCGGCCTCTTTCTTCCAGCATACCTACTCGTATTCCCCGATCTACTTGGCCGTACGAAAGGGGAGAGCCCAGACTTAAGCCCGTTAAATGGAATTAATAAGCTTTACTATGCATGCACCAGCCCGTGAAATACGATACCGGCTGGTGTGCTCGTTAGGACGACCACTGGGGGAAGGCTTTGTGCCTTCAAGGCTAACTCGCCTCGTCCCTACTGCAGAAACTACACTTTCGTGTCTCTTGTTCTTCCTTACTGTCGATACGTGGGGGGGTCGGCCCGCAGAAATTGTCGTTCCCTTCGCTGGACAGATTTTTCGATTTGGAAACGAGAGCGTATTTCCCGGCGGGGAACGATTATTAGTAACGGGCTTTTTGTGACGTTCCAGTGATCGGAATTGCCGGGTTAAGTGGCTGCGCGCGGAGGGTTCCCCTTTGGGGGGGCCACGACTTCGGAACACACGTTAGGAGCGCATTCACAAGTTGAAAGCCGCGAGCCAGGGGGTCGCTGTATTATTAGCCTAGTTTGTGTTCGAAAATGTGGACACTTTTGTCATTTGTTGGTCGCGTTCGGTGTCCTTTGTACTCTTGCGTTATGTAAACCGCGACACGGTGGAGGAATTTTGATTCGTTTCTGCCGAATTCGACTCGAATCGAGAACCTGTTGGGCGAGGCAATTGCGTGCACAGCTTCTCGTTATTCTCCGAGGACGAGGATAATGAACAATTTGGGTTGGTAGTTTCGCTTGCAGCTGCAGATGAACTTAGATATTTCAGCGCTCCTTCTTTGTCATTGATAATATCCACTGTTACCTCGCCCTGTATTTTATTCGGTTGCTTCCATAAGCAAAGGTGCCTTTGTTTATTCGTAAGTTCCCTGTTCAAGAAGCTTATTTTTCGAGAAATGAAAGAACTGCACGCGCGACAACCTTATCCCACAATTTTCACTTGCGATGTATTTTCATAAATAATCGCACTCCTTTCAGTTGCACCGCAATTACTGGGGCAACCTGTATGGAATTAATTGGATTACCAGAGTAGCGATACAAAACTATGTAGTATTACATATCATCGCTGTGTTTCTCTTAGGAGCACGTTGAAAAGTATCCGTAATGAAGCAATTAATGTGCACCTATTCATCATGCTATTGTTACTACGATGCATCGCTTGCATTACAAATGTATATTCAGGAGGGATTACATTAATCATTCATTGCGAAACGCGGTGATTAACTTAATACATCTCATTGCTTCCTCTCGCAGAGTGAATTTGATTGGAAAGTGCCAAAGCGTGGCGGTATCAGATTGTCTCGCAGATAGTTTAAGGAATTACGTTCCGCTAGTTTACGACTTCCTCGTTAGCAATTTCGAACCGCGAGTCGGATGAATAGACTGCCATCCCATTGTTCGATATATGCATGCAATGCTAAATTCGGTCGAACTGGATCCCATTTGAAAAATGGAAATTTAAGGACACGTTCAACGTACCAGTAAAAAGTGATCATTTTAAATGAATTAACAATCGGCTCTCGGTGAATAATGGTACACGCGTAACGCTATATTTTTTGAATTAATTTTACGCCAATGTATTTTCACGCTTGGAATGATTTTAAACAACGTTACAAGATGAAAAGAGCACGAGGCTTGATGTTCGCAATCGGCGATAAAACAATCACGTTGGCCGTAATAAAATAAGACCACGGCACATTGTTTGGATGAATCATTTTGAAAAGTGAGATAAATTTGGGGAAATATAGGCGGTCAGTGTATGAGTTGTACAGGTGTATTCCGGTAATATAGAAATATTGACAAAATTGTGGATAGTAACCAGCACAATATCATTACATTCAAGGTGCGCGGAACATGAAGAAATTAAGCTCGACGAACAATCAGATCGCGATACAAGACACTGCGTGCCCGCTCCAGCACATTCGTGAAACTCTTTATGGAACTTCTTTCCTGCATCCAACGAATAATGTGCCCGACATCCATCATCCTGATGTTTCATTACTTTTTATACATCTAAAGGCAATCTCTGCGGATATTATCTCTGCCGTATTGCCATACTTAATGATTTTCTTACCAATTTACATTACCGTATCAACAAGACGAAACTCCTTCACGTTCGCTAAATGTCTATTACACCAGCTTGAAAAGTGCATTTTCGCGGTCGCAAAATGGTCCAAGTCGCGGTCCATTTCTAATAATTATCACACCGGAGTGTCTCGGATCGTTTCAACCGTGTTCGCATAAAAGAATCGTAGAGTGCAGAGTTCCCAATAACTTTCTCCCGTTATTGCATATAGGAACTCGCGTGCAAACATTCGCGTTGCGACCCAATAATAATCCGTTGACGAACAAAGAAACGAGGACGTCTCGTTGCACGGGTGCAATTAGCGACGGACAGAGTTGGCGCGGAGCTTTCGTTAAATAAATTCTCCGGGTCGCGGAGTTTTGGAAATTAAAGTGGCGACAGTTTGTAGGGCAGCCCGGTATGGAATGTTAACTAAGCGTAATTGATTCGAGAAAGCGCTCGTAGCCGGTCCAAGAGGGAAGACAATTGGGTCACACTCGAATGACTCGCATTACCAAGGGATTACGGTACGACCAGATGACTTTTACCTCTAACCAGCTCAGGAACTTTTCTCATTCCACAGTGCCGCGAACGCTGCACCCTGCTTTTCGTCTAGCAGTTTCATTCGCTATGCAACCGACGTATTTCAGTTATCCAAGCGGTCCGCCCGTGCGCGCTGGCTGGCGTCGATTGGACCCAAGAATTTTCGTCTTCTGCACGGCCGCGAACTTCGCTCCCCGCGAATTCACGCAGCGAGAAAAGTCAGGAAAGTTGGCCCGTGATTCAAAGTCACGTCGCGATCCTATCTCGGCGAAAGATGAATCGTTTTCTTGGCTTTTTGCGCGTCGCCTTGCCCCGTTTCGTCTCGGCTCGTCTTGTCTCGTCCGGTCTCGTCTCGTCTCGGCTCGTCTCTCCTCCCTTCTCGTCCCAAATATCCTTTTCGTTCCTTTTTAACCGTCTACCCCCGTCTCTATCGTTCGCCACTGTCGTTTCGTTAAAGCCCCCCTCCCCCTCCCGTCACCGAACTCGGAAAGTTTCTCCGCGATTCGCGCTTCGATTTGTGGGAAAATGGAAATGGAAATGTATGAAAATACAGCGCGAAAGAGCCAGACGCTTTGTGGACGGGTGCGTTGAAACGAATCGTGCGCGCAGAGAGGAGCAGAGAGAGTGTTGCCATCGCTACGTTTTAATTTACGTGCACGCGCACGTAGCGTACCTGGCTCTGCGTGAATAATCTTTTTCAACGTTTGCCGGCGAATTTTCGATTTAATTAGAACAGTTGTTCTGCAACAAAATCCGTACGGAATAATTATTTCGCGATCGCCGCGGCACTTTCGATAATCCGCCACCAATTGTGGTGAATTGCGGAGAAAGAATACCGAATCTATCCTGAACGGATATTCACGAACGCATTACTACTACCACCCTGCCTAACCACGCCAAATAACAATTTAATAGGTTCAGGGGTGCAGCCAACCAACGTTCTCCTTGTCACTTAAACCGCGAGGAAATATGATATTCGCCAGGCAGCCGAGACACCTCGCCTACGAGGCCAGAGAGGACGAAAGCGAGCCTCCCCTCTAGCGTGAAATTCTTCGTCGAAAAACAAAATGAAAAAATAAAAAAATTGAAAAAAGTAAAAGCACGCGACAAAGTTTCCGCAAACAACTGCGTAAATATCGCGAGCTGGTCCCGCGCTGTGTAAATCTCTCCGCGTGTACACGCGAAAACATTTATCTGTCCCCGTGGCAACGAAAAACCTTTAAACCCGATAGATTAAAGTTTTCTTGGGTGGAAGGACGCGCGAATTCACGCGGCGAGCGACCGCCGGTAAGAAAGACGTTTGGGGGTTGGCGAAGGGGGGATGGCAACGTTGCAAAAATATCACTGGCGACCCCCTCAGCCGTGGTCGTCTTTCTCGATACTATCGATTTCACCCCTGCACGCTCGCACGTTTTACATATCACCGCGCGAACGTCGTGTTTTTCACTCTACCCCCTGCGAGAATTATTTCTTTTGCCACGAATGGTAACGCCACGGTTTTAAAGTCACGGCGCCACTCGCGGAAAAAGGTTCGTCGAAGAAATTCCGGATTTACGCCCGGGGTCCCGGGTATTTTTCTCCATTCTTTCGCCCCCTTTTCGCGACAATTTGTCTTCCGGCAATTCTGTTCCTTCCAACTTTTTCTTCTTTTTTTGTTTCTTTTATCGGCGACCGCGACGGAGCGTTTAGACGATCGCCGAAACGGTTTCTGTTTGTTTTTGTCATCGATAGTCGATCGGTTATTTTATCGAGGCATTCGCTTATTCTTACGCTCTCCGTTAACCCATTGTGTACCAAGTTCCCTTTGCAACTGAAACGATTCTGATGAATTTATTGCATTCCAACCGGACAAGGTGTTATTACGATGAAAGTGCCGTGGCGGCAATCGGATGCAGCTGAAAAGCTCTTTCCACAAATTATTTTGCGAAACAGATATCGGTTACGAAATATAGATATCGAATATGTGACCTCGAACGTTCATACGTGTATGTAGATTCGTAAAGGGTTGAACGCGTGTGGATATTAACCCCGCTCTTACAATAATTATAAAAATGGAACTATTCCTACTACTCAATTTAGTAATATCTGTACTGATATCCAAGCACGAACGCGTTTGGCCATTTAAATATGCCGTTCGATTAATTGATCAAACATAACTGGTACGAATGGCAACGAAATGTGCCGCAGCACTTCTCCACACGCGTACCCGGCCGAACAGTGAACTTTCCGCCGAGAGGGCCGAGAAATGATGAAAATATAAAACGTAAATGTTCCTGCACGGACGTCTTTGAATTCCCTTATAGACTGATCGTTTCCCCGAACAGATACCATCGATACGTACAAAATCTGTACGGCTCGCGTGTTCCAGACGCGTAACCATCTCGTCGAGGCCCTTAACAAGATGCAACGAGTAAAAGTTAAAAGAACCGTGCCGTTACATCGACGCCGAAATAACAATAATTCGAGTCCCACATCTGGTTATTTTGCATACTCGAATAATCGAATACCGGTTTCGCGTCGCGATCCTCTTCCCTCCCGTTCGCCCGGAGGGGCCGACGCACAGCTTGGCAACTTACCAGAAATTTATTTGCTTGCCGACCAACCCGTCTAAGTACATCGATTCCACTTTCGAGGAGGAACCGCGGAGAACCGTGAGATTTACGTAGCCAATTCGTGGCCGCTTTTGATGTTGCCCGCTATTGATCGACGTTTCGTGCCGTCACGCCGGAGACAGCGCGTAATAGTAATCAGTGATTCCATAACTTTCGTATTTGCTGGCCGGCATAATGCGGTTACGTGTCTTGGCGTGCGTGCCGGCGCTACCGTCGACACGTATCTCCCGGCAAAGTGGAAATTTCGCTCGGACAGGTGAGCGCTGGGCACTGTTTGCAATTAATCCACGTCGTTGTCGCGCTTCTTGTACGACGCACCGTGCGCGTACGCGCGCCATTTGGGCCCGGTTCGATCGGCTGTCGTATTGAAAAAGTTGAGCATGAACAGTGTACATGGTTTGCCATAAATTAATACAGATTATGAGCACCGGAGGAAGGCGACTTTTGTGTTCCGACATTGCCTGATAAAAACTTCAACCGATACTGTTAACACTTGGAGCCGTGGGACGAAAGGTAATCATTTTCGATGGACGTTTCGAATACGATTATACATTTGGTATACCGTAGGGGGACCATTTTCGAATAAGAAAAATTGTGCGAATGTGTGCACCAGGGGGAAATAAAATTAGTTGCTGCCCCTTAATCGTTGAACCGATACCAGGACATATTTTAGTCCAGAGTTCGAAATCTGCGTTCTATCGACCCAGTGCGACGACCGTGGGTTAATTATTATTCGCACGACACAGCACCGTTCGAAACCGGCACGTTTTCCCGCGACGATATTACGTCTGCCATAAAGCAACATTGTCGAACGAAGGATCGTAGTCACGACTAGGAAATCGTTCTTTCCGCAGCAGCGTAACGAGGTGAACCAACGATGGAAAGTCATAGTCACGAACCTATCGACCGCCATAGGACGATGAATTTTTGCCCAGATGAATCTGCAGCGAAATCATTTTAAATCATCCCCGGTGACCTCCTTGCTTTCTCGACGGTGCACGAGTTAGAGAGATACCGTGGCACTCGTCGATTCGTACTCTCGCGGTATTCGTTGCCGGTCCGTCTGTGAATGTACACTGCAAACGTACTCTTTGTTGTTTGTACCGAGAGTATTCAGATACTGAACAGAGGATTCGTTCGATTCTTTAAAATCCGATATAATATAATATAATATTTACGAGGATATTCAGCCGAATATCTTCACACGAAAGTATTCCGATATCTTTATTCATTCAATGCTTAGTTATTTTGCGGCGAAAATTACAAAATAATGTTTCGCACTTGTATTGGAATGAACTTCCGAATATTCGTCCGAAACAGAACGAGAGTTATTCTCCTATTATACTACTAAATAATTTTGTGGAAATTTTGTTGAATGTGTAACGTGGCCGGATAGTGTCGTAACCAACTGCGTATTGCTTCGGAGATTTTATTAACCACGTTTCCTCTTGTTCGTTAGAGTAAAGAACATTTCACGCGCTCGAACGCAAACAGGAGTGATCGCTCGAATGGTAATCCGCTAAAGGGACCCCGGACGTTCAATATTTATTGTGAATATTTCAGCACGGCAAATATTGTTGATCGTTAAAGGAGATAAGGGAGCGAGTGTTGGACCGACAATAAATATTGACAAGCGGTAGTTCAGCTCGCACAATCACGTGAAATCATGAAAATCCGTATAACCTCTCCGAAGTGTATAAAACATTATCGAGCAAACTCACTCATTAACATTATACATTTAAACGACAATTCGTCTGTCTGCCATTCTGACACGTTCGATAATATTGGAAATCGCTGCGGCGTCGACGGCGAGATATCGAGTCTGTCAAGACCTTCTGGTGAAACGCGGACAACAAAGATTATTGATACGTTCCTGCCCATAAGTCGGACGGGCAACAAAGATTTGCAATAATGACAGTAAAATTATTAGAATCGTTGATACATTTAACAGAGAACAGTCTTTCTTACTTACCTATCGTAAGTAACGTTTCCGTCGACGTTGACGTTCGAAAAATAAATCTCGTTAACAACTATTTATATTTCTCCGTTCTTCCCGTAGAACGTCTCGAACAGTTTGGTTCGAAGTTCCTGTCACAATTATCTCCCAACACTTCGACTATGCTACACGTTGTTCAATAACGAAAACGAATACTTCGCGCACCGTTCAGTGTACCAAAACATTTGACAGACACTGTAGTGCAATCGATGAGCGAATTATCTCGAATTTCTCCAACGATTTGACTTCATTACGCCGATTCAAGACTCACTACTCACCCGAGTCCCTTTCTGAGTTACATTCCGCGTTTCGGACGCACGCGTGCCCCCGTCACGATACTGGAAGTACGTCGGGTGAACGGTAGCTATCGATAGCTGCACGCACGTGCGTAGACAGTTGGTACGTTCGACGTTAATTACCCGTTGACAAGGCTACCGCGAATTTATACGGATTCTAATTAAAATCTCACTTCAGCATAGCGAAGTGTAATAACCGCGGATCCGTATCACCGTGGCGTTTTTTAAGCTGGCGGCGGCTGCCGCCGCAGCTGCCGACGAAAACTAATTAAGCTCTCGTTTAACTACAAACACGAGCCGCGGTTTAAGCGATCACCACCACCCACCAGCCCCTATCGCTCGGTAATTTCTCAGATTATCGAGCGGCGGACCTAGATTCTTGGCACGTTCGATTCTACGACGGTGTGCTTCGACGTCGAACACGTTGTTGCGTCTGCCTGTGGGTTCGCGTCAATTTTCGTGCCGGCGAGTGTACACGTTTTTTTTAGGAACGTTTTTCTGCGACGAAAGATCTTCGCTGTTTCGATCAGTTCGCTTTAATGTTGGAATTGCGACATTGCTGCCGGTTAGGTAAATGGAGGGTGATGTTCAAAAGTAATGGGACATTGGACGATTTGCAACAAGTGGCTGGAGAAAGTTGCGAAGTGACTGGTGTCCTGTTACGCAGTTATTAATAATTAATATAAACCTACTGACTATTGTTATTGTTAAAAATGAAATTGGTACATGCACACGTAGTATTGCACGGTGACAAATTTTATTAATCGAAACTGCAGGTAAATATGTATATATTGTAAACTCTTCTGACACAATTTCATGACCTTTTAGAAATTATTGCACACTCGAAAACGAATTACGATTCATAAAACCGCCTCATTTTGTATGCAACATTTAAGTATAATACTGTAATAGAATAATATACAAAGGTTCGTGTACGTCGCGTTAAATATTTAAACTGACACCTCTCACGAGAAAACGTTCTCTACTTTCGACGAGAAACTTCGTTTCGCGCACCAGCATTATTGGAGTAATTGATGGAACAAGAATTACCACATATGGTAATTCCCATGATGCAACAGCGATCCCACCGTGCAAGGCCTCCTTAGGGCAGTTCTAATGACAGAGGGCTCTAACGCTCTAATTTCACGTTTCACTTCTCAACATTAATATTTCTGTTGCCCCCGCAGTCGTGTGTATGTATGCGTGTGTTCCATAACCGCCAGTGTATAAGGAATTTTTATTTCCTGAAAAGACGGTTAAATATTTGGCGAAGGATGATACTATAACAATTCGAAAAGAAGGAAGCCTTTGTGGCGACATTCCAAAGTTCCATCAGACAAAATAGTAATAACTTCACTATTAATTAGAGAATGCGTAGGGCATATTTAGAGAGATTACTTAAATTGTCGAATAAATATTTTAGTAATAATTCGTAAACAAATTTTTATACAGTCTTGTGAACCAGAAAATCGCGTTTAGACAAATCCACATGCTTGGCCAATTAATGCACAAAGTGCTCTAGAAATCGATCTTCGAAGGATCATCACGATCAACTGGATTACAGTTTCGCCCGATGATACACCAGAGATAACCAGAAGCTAGCCCGAGCGTTAAACATTTCGAGGCCGGCAGAATTCGACGGTCAGTTTAATAGATTGTCAAAAAGTCGCAATGAAGAGCGGTCCATGAAAAATGATTTCGAAGGCCGAAATTCTCTCGAAGCGTGAAAATACAAACAATCGCTTTCGAATGGAGTGACGTACTGTTAATAAGATTAACCGTCCCACATTAGCAGCCACGCAGGGGGAAAAGTGTTCGAGGGGTTGGACGGCGCTTTTGTCGAAGCTTTTTGACAGCGATAAATAATCGGATCAAGCGTGATCAGGGATTTTCTGAGTCATTCCAACCGCTCGCATTGAGGGCAAATCAGAGCCCAGTGTGTACGGTGCCGTTTTGTCGTTATATCGCTGTATCCTCGACCTGTTCTGCGTCTCTGTTTTCTAGCACGTGCGAGAACAATAACGAATCCCTGCGTACATGGATTTGTTGCACGTGGCAAGATGTCTCTATGACCGTTGCCGAACATGGACAAAATGCTTCTCATCGGGATTACACGATTGTTTGCCTTGCTTTGCGAATACGTAAAATGTCATCGATGGATGCAAACTGCAGATTCGTTGATTAGTTTAGTAAAGTAAAGAAAAAACAAGTTAAGCGAATAAGCGAAGGTGTTTTTCGTTCGAACGCATATCTTATCTATCGATTCGCATTTTAATTTTGATTACAGAATTAATGTTTATCCGCTTGCAATTGCAAGACGATTTATTCTCGAATATGTTATCGGTTCTTGCCTGTTAATTTTTGGCAAACTTGGCGAATCTGGGCAGCAACGGTATACTGTTTCATGAATTTACACCGACAATATTTTTTTCCTGCAATATTAAAAATTTTTCGTCGAGTCAGAATTTTGATTATTACGAGTTCCAAAGCACTCATTACTTTAGTTATCATTTGATTATTATCTAGGAATCCTCGTTATTTCTAGGTGTATTCATTTCTCTGACGTCTAGTAAACGTTCACCATTATCCTGTTCCGAAAAGAGGAACATTTATTTCTGTCGAATCAGTGTCTGTAAAAAATTGAATACAATTAATTCGTTATTAATGAGCCCGTTAAATGAAACTTTCTTCCAGCAGTTGCCAGTTCATTTGTAACAGCAACATTATTCGTATCATTTTGTATAACATTTCTGATACCCGTTCCACCTCGAAGATATGGGATTTTTTAAAGATAATTCCGCACAAATGCCGGTGGATATATAGAAGCTCAGGAAGAAATATTAACGAAATAAACTGAATTAAGTGGCGTAGACTCGACACTATTTGTCTCCCCAATCTGATTACACGAAATTGAGTACCTCGCTTTGCGCGCGGGTCGCATGTCCTACATCGTTATTAAACGCCCTTTTTTCATTCTTACCTTTCGTAAAAGTGTTTTACATCATTTTTACTCCTTATTGGACTGTGTAACGCTTATTTGCAGTGGGCCGTGGGCCTGATTTATTTCATTTGGCAGGAAAACGTTTGAAATAAGGATACGTCGCATCCGAGCACTCTGTTTTAAATATTGCTCCTGGCGATAAATAAAATTTATCGACCCGTTATTAGTCCCATATGTTTTCCCAGTAAAGGTATTTATTTTGCCTTTTAACATAATGAATAAGAAAAATGTATCTACTTCGATTATACTGCTAATAATTCTCAGTAAGAAAAATGAAGAACGAAATAATTGCCTACTATAATTCTGTGCTATACCGTTAATATTCACATTTTCTTACCTTCACTATACTTCTATCCGCTACTTTTACCTCGTTTCACTCGGATCTTTACTTTTTATTTAAACTATTATTCATGTTTTGACCTCGTCTTCTTAATTCGAAACTGTACATCAATTGTCATTTGACGATCACTCCGTCTTTAACATAATACCACATATCCGAATAACGTTTCCTTGGCTATCATTATTCATTCGTTGAAAGAAATGGTCCAAAAATCGTTTTTCCGGGGCAATCAGCGAATGAATGAACGCGTGCCTTCGTGAAAGAACATTACGCTCGTATTGCGGTTTGTACAGGCGCGTGTCGATTAATCGAAACGATCGTATGTCGCGTTTCAGTTTTATCGTGCTCGAGGTACATTCGCACTGTGGTCGACCGCGGTCGATATTTGTAAGGGATTGCTCTGTATTTCATGGACAATGGCCGTGCAGCAGGGGTGAATTAGATGGTCACGTCGTTATCGCTGCGTTTCTGCAACACTTTGTGCGTTCGCTACCTGCGCACAACTGTGCCGGGATTAGGAGACTTCGAAGGGGGATACGATTCAAGCCGAAGACAAAATTATTCCGATATGTAATCGGGACGATACGAGATTGCCAAGCCTTTGCGGTATTTCAACCGAGATCGTGTAATTTGTAGGACACCGTATGGCGGAATGTGTGTGTAAAGTGATTAGTCTTGCGAATTTTTGTTTATTCTTCACTCAGTTTTTCGCTGTTTTTCATTTGTGTTCGTCGAGTTGATAAAAAGTTAATGGCGTTAATAAAACGCAAGACTGCACGGTCGTTGCGTTGTATGCATTTAAAACGCGAAGCTAATTAGCATTTCATACAAATTCGACATAGGGCATACAGTGACAGTGTAACACAGTAAAAGTCTTGCAACGTCAATACCGATTACAATATATTATATGTCTGTTTTACTTAATTTTGGATAGATCTAGAACTGTGTTCTTCCACAAAAATATAACAAAGTGTAAACGCGTTAATCAGAATAGTGTTGCACCACCCTTTTAATTCAAAATTTGTCAACCGTTGCGTTGTCGCCTAATAAATCAATTTATTTGAGATAAAAATTAATTGCAACGAAATATTGGTACAACAATCATTAATATTAACAGCTTAACCGCATCGAATAACAATCACTCAAATCTAATTGAAAAAGCATAGAATAATATTCGCCTGGTGCCAATAGAAAAGCTATCCTTATCCGCGCCTATCTAACGAAAGATTCGTAATGCCCATTTGATTCTTTCCTTGATAAAGGGCGAATAAATGAATGAAACTAATAACGGAGGACTTACAAGCGACACCGCGTTCAATGCCCCAACGACGCAGTAAATATTCGATCAAACGGAAAGCCGTGTCTCGAACATCTACCAAAGTTTTATTAATACCTATAGAACAATACAATATCCATCGTTACTAACGTAACTCAGAAGATGTAACGTAATTCACGCGTACCTAGAGACACAGTGTCAAAAGAAAAGCAGCCGTGTAATAGCGAAACTTGAGATGACATTTATCGGACAAGAACTTCCCGGCACACCTGGTGTACATCCATTGCTGTAATTCGGGCGCGACAAGACCCCGGCGCGAGCGCCGACCGTATCGAGAGAAGAATCGGGTGCGATCGAAAGCAGGAGGAACGGAGTTCCATATTCTATGGGATGTTGTCGAATCGTCGCGTCGCCGCTACGTGTTTTAATTTGACGTCACTCAGCACGTCAGTACCATCTGGTGTTGCGAGGCTTCTCGTCACCTCTCGTCTCGTCTAGGCCGCGCCAGTCACTGGGATTTAATATCAAACCACCCCGATCACGTCCCCCTCGCTCTCTCACCCTCGCCGTCCCACCCCTTCTCTGTCACCGAGCGACAGACCGTTGGATTTTCCGCTGCTGCACGCGGATGCTGCCTCGATGTACTCCCCCCTCCCCCCTGCTAAGCCGGATATGCATAATCGAACTGTGGAAAGGAAAAGTGACGTTTATGAAAACCCGATCGCGACACTTTCCCTCATAGTCTCCGGCGTTGCGTCGCGAGCCGCGCGGCGACACGCATTTCGCATAAATCGCGTCGCGATTTTTATTCCTCTGTATCGCCGTCGCGATCACTGTCGTCCCGACGCGGCATATACTTTTGATATTGCCCGAGAGTTCGCGAAACATTCGTTGTTGCAGCTGTTGCTTCGGCGGAGAAATTGCGACTGGAACGATTTCGTCGACGCGCGTTGTTAATTTACGGTGGAATTTTGTCTCGATAGTTAATTGTACATTTAATTAATTTCTTTGCTTTTTGTTGTTTGTTTTTGTGACAGTAGATCAAGTGTCTGTGAAAAATAGACTCTGCTCCGGGGGGGGGACATCGACCCGAATCGCGTCACGCTCGCGTCAGGCTTAATTCAACGACGAGGTTGAATGGGAATATGCCGAAAGCGAGTGAAATAGAACAAGAACAAGTGGCTCGGCTGGTAGCCAAGAACGATAAGAAGTTCCTTAACCTCCCGTGAAAGTTCGAACTATTGTGTCTTCATGAAAGTCTCATCAATGGGTCCTAGATTTCGTTTGTTTTTGATACAAACAGAAATCGAGCAAAACTTCGATTCAATATCTGTCTTTGTTTAAATACGAACGGAAAGGGGGAGACCTTTCGTACTGTGAAAAATGATCCGTGTCAAACAGATCGTCACTGAAATGTTTATTCGATTCTGCAACGACGGTGCAGCGCGATAATATCTCGCGGGCGATCATTTAAATTACATTGAGGCGCTGCGAATAGGAAAGGTCATTGTTTCCGCAGTCGGCTTTAATTGCCTGACACGTTGACCCGGGTCCCGCAGACGTTTCACGACAGGTCCGTCGACTTGACTAACGGGAGCAATACCTACGCTCGCGTCGCGAGATGTACGCGACCTTAAATCAAAGTGTCCGTCCCGTTCTATAATTGGGATATTTACAACGATCCGAAGTCGGGGTACGTTGCCGTGGAAATAACCAAGGGGGTGAGAAAAACGGTTCGCGCTGTGAGAAACGTTTCGTTCGGCAGAATATGACCGCGTGGCATTCCCCAGAAACTGTATCGGCATTAGTCTGCGCGCGGCTACAAATATACTCGGCCCAACTGGGAAGAATATCGACGGCACTTGGCTCGCGAACGGCGGATTTCGCGAAGTCACGTGCTGGAATCAATCTTTCGCCGGGAATCTGGATGTCGAATGCGTTCCAAGAATAGAAGGAATGCACAGCGGTTTGTAGTTTCGGATCGTTCGATGTGACCGCGTTGCCCGACGAGCGTTCGCCGGAGAAGCCAAGTCTTGCTTTGAAGTGAAGGCACGATTCCGCGGCGGAGTTTTTCGTATCGGGCGGGGGGAAAAAAGTTCTGGCACGTTTGTAAGTGGATAACGCGATGGACTCCGTTCGATGGAACCATTGAACGATGCTTGTTGCGGTACAAATGTTTCTTACAATTATCGCGGAACATAATCGATGGTATTCAATGCTGAGACAATGATTTGTGATATGTATGAACTTTATCCACCGTTCCATAAACAAGAACACACTTTTGTTACACGCGTGACGGCAGTAGAATCAGACACGCAACACTATAATAACCGAAACAAAAGAACAAGCCAGAGCGCATAACGGCGCCACTTGTTAAACTACGAACTAACGTTGCTTAATACAATTCGACAGTCATTATGAACTATTAGGGCGGCGATTAAAATTCGGCATTTCAATTATCCCAGGGCGCATGAACGTTTCGTTCTCTGCGCTGAGAAACGGGCCTGGTTGAAATTTGGTTACATCACGAGTGCGTTTTGAAGATCGTAATTGCGCCGCAAGGGCAATTTGCCATTTCGCTTCCCAAAGTACGTAACTGAATGAAACGCACGAAAACGAAGCAATTACTCGTCATTTTATTCTTCCCCCGTTCGTTAACTTTACGCGCTTGCCTCCCGCAAACAAACAAACAGGCAAATAAAGGATCCTTATCTGCTCGTCCAGAAATGCATACACACATTTCTACGCAGCCAAGGATGCGATGGCACGCGTTATCAGCTGTTACGTTACACCCCGTCACTTTACGATATTACCATTGAAGTTTACGTCGGCCGGAACGTACATATGTTGTATAAACGGAATCCGAATATTTTTCCAGTGGTTGCGTTCTTGAGGGGGTGGGTAGGGGGGGGGGGTTGCGATGGACATAGAGAAGAACGAAAAAAAGAGCAAGTAAAAAAGAAATACTGCGGTATGAATTCCTCTTATGCAACAACGAACCGTAAAACGTGGGTGGCAAAACGGGCCGACCGTAACGAATGAAGTGCGCCGCTGTAAAAATGTGGTTTTATAGACGCAGCGCCGCATAACGTTCAAGTAACCGGGAGGATGGACCTTCCGTGAGTGGAACGACGAAGCAGGTTGAAACGAAAAGATGTACTGGTCGAAAAGAAGGGGGAGAAACTCGTGTGGGTTGCGCCTGTAAAAAAAAGAGCATCGCGCACACGCCTGCACGTCGTAATATCTGCCTCTTTAAGCGTCCATACACTCGTCTCGAGTGCGTTTTCTTCTCTGGTACCGTTGCGCCACGTCGTAGTCGTCGTCGTTGTCGTCGTCGTCGACGACGACGTCTCACAGCCTCGTCTCTTTCGGTCGCGGTTGTCCTCCGTGTCTCTTGCCCCCCTGCCTCCATCCATTTCGTCGAGTCTTGACTCCGTAAAACGACCATAAACCATTGACGACAGCATGGAATTTCTTCGGCGGTCACGATTTTAGCAAACCGTATCGATCACCGTTCACGTGGCGACAACCGCCGCGAATTCTTCATACACTGTTTGGCGATCGTCTGAAACCCTCGGTGTCGCCATTTCGGTCGCTATTGACTCCGGATGGGATAGCATCTGTGACGTAGGGGCTGCCGTTAGATCCTTGTAGCAGCGCGGATGCCATGTCTTGGATTTATTGACGGGGTTTAATTAAATTTGGATCGTGTGGCCGGTTAATGGCAGGTGGTCGAATGCGTTGACAGACTTTTGTTTGCGGAGGTCTGACGATAAATTCAATTTGTCTCGTGTGAAAATTGTAGGTGAAGCATCGGAGGGAACAAGTTTTTATTGTTATTATTTGTTGTTATTTATTTTATTGTTGCGTTACATTGGTGTCGTTAATAGGCACGTTAATTCGGCACGAAGATACAAGTAGAAAGATGTTGGATTCGTATAAATGAAAAAGTTTAAAAGTAACATGTTTAAGAAATTTCAGGAAGAATTTTTATTCCGCATTGATTGTAAGTGTGATACAACATAAGCTTAGGTAATGAATAAATGGTTCGAATTAATTAAGATTGCTTATAATTGTTTCTCCTCCAACAATTGAATAAACATTTAATCAAAGCATCAAGGCTTCAGTACACTATCTATAATGTGTGTCCGGAATAATGTATTGCATAGCATACACTTTGAAGATAAATTAAGTTATTGTTATTCAGCAGCGTTATCGGAGTGCAATGAATGCTGATTCATTTAAATCATAATGTGGGCGAAGAGTTAAGCACAAGTGTCACATGTACGATGAAAAAGTTGGTATATTGTGAAACGTATATTTAATTATTCGGCTCCTTTATGCGCCAACATTTTCGCGGAAGCCAATATTATTACATAGTTCGTAACAAGTTCAGTTGAGTCATCGCGTCAGCATACAATTGACATTATCACTTCACAGGCAGACGAGATAATTCCGTTGATGTTTCATTGCCACGCATATTTCAGTTTGTTCATGATACATATTCATTCATAATACGCGTTATGCTTGTAAATGATTAAAAACAAGAATAATGAGATAAATTTAACAGCTGAATATGTCAATTACAGCGGACAAAATTTCGACGAGACCCTTCGAACCTTTGACTCGCGAACGACTGCTTCATTTTTCTGCGTAAAATCGTGGCCCATTTTTGTTTACAAGATTTTATTATATCTCATTTTATTCAGTTCATTTTAGGCAATCAGTCAGTCTATCATCAGAATTATTGTGCGCTGTCATATTATAATAATTCCCGCACCTTTTTTCAATTTGACAACATCGTTTCGCTGCCCTTCCGTTTCGGGGCCCGCACTTTGCCCCTTTGACAAATGTTTCTCCACTTGTTCCTTCGGTTTTACGAATTCCATGAAACTTTGTTCGAGGGGGAAATAAAAATTAAATGCAAGGCGATAATAGCGTGGCCAGTGGAATCGTGCAAAATAAATGGAACGCGATTTCTGCCTCGGTCGCGGTAGGAGGGTTAACGTTCACCGGTTTAAAATAACCACTACCACGGTAAACAAGGGAATACAAAATGTTCCGTGTATTTAGCGTACCCTTTGTTAAACCGCTTAATTAGCAGGCACGTTTTAGCTAAGTTGCTTATAAACAGGTGGAATAAATACTTCTTAAACCGCGACTGCGACGTTGTGTGCAACGTTGCTTTGTAATTCGACGAGGGTTTGCGCGTGCATAGCTATTAAGTATATAAAAGATACTTAGCAGAGGTTGGAAATTTGTATTTGCAAGTAACTATAATACTGTGGCAGTCTTAATAAAAACTATGTCTCGTCTGTAATTGGATTTGTACCGTTAAAAACTTTTTAATAAAATGCTACCATCGCTCGAAACATGTTAACTATAATTCTGTTTCGAAAAATTGTTTAATATTGAATATAATATAATAATATTGAAGAGCGTAATTTTTGCTGTTCTAATAGTATTAAGAATGACTAGCAAAGTATAAAATAAAACTGTGTCTATTGTCGTGAATATTCTTCATACACTGTTGCACCATGTTTCAATAATCTCTTCATTGGAAATTCGATTTTCATTTTCGAGGACACTGGAATAACCAATATTCTGCACAATATACATTTTTCAATAACCTGTCCATTAAGTGATTTTTAAAAAATTTATATTCAATATCATTGTTTTACTTGCAATTGCAGCGAAACGTAGACTCAGCCTCTTGTCCAAAAACTATCGATTTTGTTAAATGTTCATACGAAGAACGTAGCTCCTAACTCAACTCACATGTTTCTTATTTGTTTCTTCGCTTCGCCATGCGGTTCCTCTTGATTCATCGAGAAAGCATTCCCACCTTAAGAAACTTATTAATAATCATTTCTATATTAATCAGTCATTCTGCACTTGCTCCCTCTCATTTTACTATTTCGCATTCGCCTCAAGCGAAACTCGTTCAAACGCTGTACACCCTACAGACAAAAAATGAAGAAACAAATCGGTTGCACGGAAATCACCTAACAAATGTTTCGTTAAATTTCAAATAAACTGTATCCCCCTTTAATCTACGACGCCAGATCGGTCTTATGGTTTAAACAATACGTATACAATTACTCCCGTCGTTTAATCACGAATATTTACCGAATCGTAACGGCGAACTCGTTCTGCGCATTCAAATGATGCAAGAACAGAAAAATGTCCGAACCACGGCGCAACGAAGGATTCCGTCCCAATTACGGATTTTGAGGATCTGGATTTAGCTGCCGGGGCCGTGTCGGGCTGTTGGCGACTCGAGGCAGGTATTGTTTGCCGGCGAATAATTACGCATTCTGCGGGAATGCAAGGGAAGGTAGCGACTGGTCGGCCACTGTTCTCTTTGCGGCCGGATTATGCGCGTGCACGTGAATCTCGTTGCGTTTGCTATCGTTGCGCACAAAATCGGCCAGCAGGCCGCGTCGACGATCCCCAATCTTGTCAAATAATTCGCACCTCCGATCGAGCCACCAGAGCCACGCAATCGGACGACCGACGGAATTCTCGTCGTCTTTGTAATTTATAGTTGGTCAAACTTGTGGAGCGCCGTCGAATTTAGGTGGGCGGATCATCGCCGTCGAAGATGAGCCAACGTGATACATGTACAGGGTGGGCCTTAATCAGGAACGAACGGAGTGAGGGAGACTCAACGGATCGGAATGGGATGAAACTTGGGGCCTCGTTTTCGGGGAAAGTACATTCGAAGATGAATCTAGTATACGCGTGTCGGTGGGGACCACTTCGTTTCGGAAGAGTGAAGAATTTATTCGACAAACGAACGGTGTCATGGAGATCGAAGTGGGAGGATCGATGAACGATAAACGGGGAATTTTACCATTAGAGATTGGTTAGTGTAAAAGGACGGACGCGTGTGTCCAAAATATAAAATGGTATCTTGTGTGTAAAAGAAATATTACGTTCGCAGAGTTAACAGAGTTGTACGTAGGCACCGGCAAGGAAAGCTTGCGAACGGTCAAACTTCGATTTTAATCAAAGTTTGCAGGCTTGAAGAACAGTCAGAAATATTGAATGCGTATTTTAAAAAATTTTTTTTTTATAACTCAAGTTCAAGGGGTGAAACCACCATTCGAAATTGTTTGAAGAAAAACTACATACTTAATGTTTTGAAAGGAGATTCTGAAACCGATTTTTCTTGATGTCTATGAGGAGTAGATAGAATTATTATCAAGGACTTCATATAAAATATCGTACAATAATAACAAAATCCATCAGTATTCACTTGTTATTAATACAATTGGAATTTCCCTCCACCTGTACCCCAAACCATTTTCAATTGAAACATATTCTGTAACCACAAATTAACATAGAAATAATATTTAGCAGATGCACACACAAGAACAGATAGATGAATCCAGTCCAATATAATTTCACAATAGCATAATACGCAAAAGAAATATCTAACTGTAACAATAGAAATTAAGTGCACCCAGAACATCATTTTTCTTCCCTCCCGAAAAATCAATAATAATAAACAATAAACCAAAATAATAATACCGTCTCCAAAAATGGATTTTACTGTTAAAAACTGTAAGACTTATTTCGTGTCGATGTACAAGGCAACTGCCAAAGCAATTCCAATTGCAATTTGTTAACACTGATGAAAATTGCCTTACACACTTTGAGCTTTCCGACATATTACAACAAACTGTTATATTCGTTGCAAGTTTTTTCACTCCACTGGAACCGAATTACGCGGGTGCGGTTAAATAGCTGCGGCGTGTTCCACGCAGGAGGACCGCATCACAGTTGAACATCGAATTATGTTGTACAACTGAAAAATAGTAAACTGAGAAACGTTCGGTCACTTTACATGCTCCGTAGCACGTGTTTGCGGGCGGCACATGTTACTTACAGCTCGCTGCCACGGTCTAACTGCCCGACCAGTAATCGTGCGTATAATTACGCGTTCGAGAGGAATGCGAATAACCTGTAACTACTCGACCGTGGGCAATCGTAAATTTCCACGTGTTCCCGGGCATAACTCGTTACACAAATCTGCAGATTAATTGTTATCCGTTCATTTATTTGCAACGCGTGCGTGGAATGAGTTCACCTTGGTGCACGGGAAATTGCAAAATTTTCCAATTATCGGCGGAAAAAAAAGAAGAAGATATTTCGTTTAATAACCGAGAGGAAATTTAATTGAAACGCCTTTGTTACAACCCTTTCGGGGATTGAGCAACGGGAACAAAAATGTTGGGCAGAAATCTTTCTCTTTCTTTCCTTTATATTGGTAATTAATACCACTTAATACAGTGGAGGATAAAGTGACGCCGTAATGAAAATCACAGAATTTTCATATTTCATTTCTGATCCACGAAAATATATATTTTCGTCTGTGCGCTTTTCTTAATTTTTCGCGACCTTTCTGTTAACAAAGTGGTAACCGTAACGGTATTATTGTCACTTTGATGTATTTATGAGAAGGTAAGAGCATTTTCTGTTTCATTTCGTTCTGGCAGAAAGGTTTTTGATCGAAAGGCGGGCGTAGGAAAAGGAGAAGCTTGTCGACTGAAACGAACCCGGACGCGATCCTTTCATGATATTGCAAGTGTTCACGTGGTCTAATGGATTTATGCGCAAAGTAATTAACGTCTCCACTCGTCCAAGAATGGATCCTACTTGTAAATACAGACCCGCCGTCCATTATTTGCAGTATTTCGACGGACTTACCTTTTCTTTGTTCATAATAAACATACACGGATGCACGTGGACACTGTGGTCGCAGAGTAAAATAACTTGCACCTTTTCCGGACAATAATCGTTTCGGATTTACGGTTCCTCGAGGACTGCAAGGATAAAATCGTCGTCGGTGATCGAGAGTTGGCTCCGCGACGTGTCAATTACACGCATGCCGACGGTAACTAGGCATTTCAATTCTGTTGACAACGCGGTCGTTCGACGAACCAATTAACGATAATGGCAGCGCTGTGCTCCCCTCTCGATATCACACACTTTTGTTCCACGAAAGAAAGGCCGGCCGTTATCTCGCGACCGGCCACACTTCGGAACATGTTTAATTGACACCGCGGTTCTTTTTATTCTCTGCCGGAAGTTCGTTCTCCGGCAATTTAACGGTGGAATGATTCACGCTCCGTACGAGACCGGCTATCACGAACGAAAATGAAAGGTGGTAATGACCAATTATTATCTCACCGTGAAACTTCCCGTTGAAAATTCTCGTCGCCCGCGAATATCTCGCCCGATTGACGCAGTAATTTAATCGCATTTCGATTGATAGAACTCGTTACGCCGGATCATTGTGTATCCCTTTTTTTTTTCTGTACGTTTCGCTTACCACGCGGTCTCATTGTACGCAACTAATTGACATGTTTCGCCGCGTGTCCGGCAAGTTAATATTTCATTGCCGGGCGAATTATCAAAGGCCGGTTATTAAATTACTAAAACGAGTCGGTTCCAGTCGTGCAATTAACTTAATGGGTCGAATGTCGATTATTACGTAGTTGTACGCGGGCATTATGTATTATCGAGTTACTAATCGAGGCCTTAATGCTGCGGGAGTTGTCGAACGATCGTTTAAATGTTTCCCACCTGATGCACGAGTTACTCAACAGATGATCGGATTTTTCAATTCCGACGGCAACTTCGTTTCTCGTAATTGCATGTCTTTCCTGATACTTGTTGTATCGAGGCACACATACCTGATCCTTATCTTATCTAATCTAATAATGCATGAAGCGTTATAGAATCGAATGAAATGATTGCACTCGAACATTTGGCGTACAAAATATTGCGTAAATACGATTATTTACATAATGCATCGCATCTGTTAAATTCAGCAGGTCTTAAATTGGAAATGCTAATGCTTTAGAGTTAACAACCATGATGTTTAAATGTTAATCTAGGGGAAACTAATACGCAACCTTCAGTTTAAGATATTTTTATTGCGAAGCTCGAATTGCTTGGTTTCCCGAAAGAAATTTTCTTTAGATTGGTTCATTCTATATAAATCCCTAATTGGTTGGACGAAAATAGTCTCGTATTTAATTGAAGGGCGAACACGTGTATCATTCATGGTTCTTCCTGTAATGATCTTCATATTTTTATTTCCTTATCAAAAGTAATTACGATTACCATGTACTGTAAGTTCGGTATATTAATTTTTTGCATAGAAAATGCTTCTTTCACACTTTTCAGTTGTGCAATAAAAGTAAATCACACACGGATAATTAATGCCTTTCGTCTGTAAAATATTTTCGAAAGTACTCGTCTATTGCTACGAACTTTCGTAATTTGATAACACTGATAAAAATTCTTCTTTGTTCCAGGTAAGCTTCAATAATTTTCCCTGTTCACTCGGCTCGTCCCCGTGTACGACAACAGTAAGTAAGTACAAACAATAACAGGAATAATCTTACAAATTGACAATATGGGTCTGTTTGGAAAATTCGGTAAATTCAGTACTTTCGACACTTACAGAAATTCCACATCAAAATTACGACACATCGTATCGCTTGTTTCCTACCCTTTCTCACGCATAAAAATAATTCGCACAGAAGTAACAAACAATTTTGGACCCACATCCTCGCCATCTGTATCTTATATTATTTCAAATAATTTCTTAAACCCCTTGCAGTTGTACCTTCCCGAGCAATCAACGCGTTCGCTCCATCCCATCGCTAGTTGTAAATTCGGAGTCGCAGCTTTTGCTTTTTCATAACAAATAACTTAGCATCTTTCGAAGCGTGGAAATAAATTGCGGCGCAGATGGTTACGGAGGCTCTTTCGAGACACTTGCGAGGACAAAATCGTAACGAAAGGTGGAAGTCAACCGTAAGGGAAGAGTTCATGTTCTACGGTTTGTCGGTTTACGTGTCCGTGTACTTGCCGCCGTGATACTGCTTCCTTAACAACCGAAGCCTTATCGGTCATGGATCAGACCGGCAAGGTCTAATTAATATTCATGACTCACTCGCGAAGGACACTGCGGTTAATGTGCATTTGATTGGGGGCAGCTCGCAAGACCAGTCAAGGTTTTCCTCGAAGGACACCCAACGTTTGTCCATTCGATTTTCAATTTATCCTTGCGTCCGATATACAGTGCCTCGCGAAAGTATTCGAACGCTCACATTTTCCATGCTTCGAAGCACCTCATTTTCGACAATTATACAAATTTCAACTGTATTGCGCACAAAATCAGGAAGATTCAACAGAAAATCGCAATAATCTCCGTGATAACGAGGGCTAACGAATAATCAGCGCGCGCGAAATTTCATTTTCCATTCACTCGTCAACGCGTAAGAAAACATTGGTCAAACTCGACGTATACTAATACCGCGATTAATAAAAAGAAAACGATCCATACGATATTCTATCATTCGTCGTACTTATCGAAAGATGTACAAAGAAAACCGGGTCGTCGCGTCGTAGTCGTCACCACTTTCCAACGAAATTACCTGTCACGCTTGGCACATGAAAATCGCCAAGAAAGCGCGAGCCTATTCTCCCCAGCGATCGTCCAAGGGACAACGCTCTTGATATTACCGCTTTTAATGGGTTCATGTACGCGGCGGATTATCCTTCCCTCGATGCTTTTAATTTGTGGGGGCGTTTACGAGGCGCGACCACCTTCGAGGAGCACAGTAAGCCGCTCAGCGAAATCTCTTACGGGCCGTCATTCGATACGCTCGATTTCAAAACGTTCCGCGATGGAACGAAGGTTCAACGTTAGACGGTCGTACCATTACGTGCAACGATTATTGCCCGTCGTTCGCGTACTTTCGCCACGCCATTATAACTTCATATTAAGCGGGGAACGATGGTATTCGAACGAATGTCTCCCTGTATTTACGCATGTAATCCGGAATGGGTCGTGTCGCTCGACGTCCATCGGTTGTCCCGTCGTTTATCGTACGAATAAAAACTTCCTCGTATTAGTTATACAACGGGAGCGCCGTTATAATATTTCCGACGAGTGCGCATTCTTGTCTGTCCTTATTCGAATCACGTCGGAGGAGAACATTGTGCGCGCGGTTGGTTTGAGTTGGCTTTTGTGATTTTGTTTGCAACGGCGCACACGGTGGTTGTCGACCGATCTTTGGGTAAATGTTCAGGCGAATGAAGCAGCGATGATTATTCGGAATTGTTGATCGGTACGGGTAGCACGATGTTCGCGTTCAATAAGTGGCCAGTGATTGCTGTTGGGCTCGATCTGCCTTATTGAAAAATAGAAGCAATTGATCGTAGGTACGTGGCGACCGATTACGGTGATAATAGTCAATTATGCTTGCGTCACGGAGATTTTATTTGCAACATTCCACGAGATTTCGCTTTGTACGTATATTCTGCTGTTCCTTGTAGAGCAAGCATTTACAGTGGGACACGAAATTGTTTGTGTATTGCAATATGTAGAATGTGAGAAATTGATTGAATCCAAATTGATGCAATAAATATTATTATTATTATTATCTCTGTAGTATACACGGTTATATGTATATATTTGAATATATATTTTTACCGTCCGAATACCAGTACACGATCTAAATACAATTTTTATTTTATTTTTGATTAATGCGCGGATCGTTTAACAATAAAAGTATGATTGCTAAGCAATAATGAAACATATTCTGCGACCAAAAGAATACCCGATGATGATTGGTATTGAATTTCATACAAACTCACTCTAGGTACGATGCACTCTATTCGGCCCTGCGGTTCGTGGTCTATACATGCCCCGAAATTGAATAAAATTTGTGGTCGAGGGCGCAACTGTTCAAAGCAAGAGTCTCGCCAAGATTCCCACACTGTCAAGCCATGTGTATCTATTATCAGCCTGTAGGCGTGCTCTGAACTAAATATATCGGCCTGTGGAAGGGTTCTCAGTTAACACTCGTGTGAACTCTGAATACTAAACGCAGGTACAATTTTCATCGTAATTCTGCCCAGCAACGCTTGCAAAATACCAAATTGCTCTATAATGTAGTGAATAATGCAATTATGTAGTAAAATACATCTCCGAACAACGCTTGATTCTTTCGAGGCAGATGCATTTCAAACGGATCCAAGTAGATGCAAATAAGCCCAAACGGATGAAGTATTCGCAGGCACAAATTCAATAAAGTTTCCCTTATTGGAGGCCAAGGAACGATTATCGCTTCTTGCTGGAAATTTCAATTTTACTTCCACGAGATTGCGAAATAAGTGACATCGAAGCGAATTCATCGATCATTTTTCTACTGCTTATCTGACCATGCCGAGCATGATTCGATTCGTTCGTTCCCCCTTCAAATATTCGTCCAACGTTCCAACGGGAATTACAATTAACGTTGGGATCTCGTACAGTGCACATATTGTGTTTCTACTGTAAAAATGTAATTACGCCCTTTGTGCCACTTCAGTGGCGCACAATGACACGGCCGTTTCAATCGAATGAATACGTCTCGAGGAGTAGTCATCAGCCGGCGACAATGAGTGTTTCATGTGAAAAGGTCCTGAGGGTGAGCGGCAGTCGACATCCGAAAACGATAAGACACGCGCCAAGATGAGTCATCCTTTAATGAAACGTGAAGTCTTTATATCGTTTGCTCTATCTCTGCGCGAGGGCTTCCGACATATCGGTTGCAATTTTCTTTATTGCAATTTAAGGGAGACGTGACGCCGCGTAATGAACGTTCCGTGGCCGTAATATATCTGGCTGTGCGTAGCATAATTAGAAATGTGTCTTGCGCAATACTTTGTATATCGCACAATGCAGGCGACGCTCTAAAAAATGATTATGGCAGTATGCCTCTCCGGCAATTCGAGCAACATTGTTTCCTGACACAGTGTTTGGGAATTATATTGCATATTGCAATTTTCTCCGGCACTTGTCTTATCATTTTCAATTACTTTGCATATTACTGAAGTAGCATGCCAATAAGTGAATCAAATCCAGAATAAATAGCGCAACGCATCTGTTAATACCACCCATGAATTCTAACCAATCGATCCCCGCAATACCAACCAATCCCGCAGTCAATAACTGCCACTAAAATAAGTTTTTATACCATACACGTGGTCCCCCATCGGCAGAAACGAGTCAATGAGCAGGTAATAAACGACCGAGTCGTACCCTCGACGTTGCGACTAACGATAACTGGCAACCAGCTGTTGCCCCGCGAAAAGCCGTACCCGACGATGCTTTCACGTTTCCTGAAAAACAACGACCGGTCGAAACAGCCTGACCGGCACGTTACAAGAGTTAGTTGATGGGTGTATCTCGCAACAAGCCCGGTTCCCGCTTCGCAGACAACGCCGCTCATAGAGTACCACTTGGCTCGTCTGCTTCGTTCTGCTCTTTTAATTTGTACGTCGTGCATCAATGTCAAGTTCCCGGCTATCTGTCCCAGCTGCTGCTTTTCCACCGGTGGAAGTCCAAACCCTTACCCGACCTGGGCGGACCGGCCCAGTACCGCCTGCGTGCCAACCTAATAACGGGAACCACCGGAGCCAACGACACGTTTCACGATCCATCAATGGCTGTCGCGTTCTCCTCTGCGCCGATACGCTTGAGGATGGCCCCCGGGACCGTAATTAAGATCGTATCCACCTGAGATTTTGGAATCACGAATACGGCGGAACGTCCTGCATCGAAATTAGCAGGAGGACGCACGGCGCGTGCATGAATCCTCGTTCGGTCCTGCGAATGCGTTGAACGCAGGTACGCGCATCAACGAGGAGATCGTCTTTAGATTTGAGATTTCGATGGGGCTGCGTCGACCCCTGCGCCGGTAACCTGTCACCTGGACGCGCGGTTTGTCCACGTCGACGATTAACACTCGTTGCGTTCCCGTTGCGATATTTTTGAATCGCTTCCAGATCGCTGCTCTTTGGATATTTTTATGTTCACGCTTGGTTGCCGGAGAGAGATTTTTGTCGGGAATAATTGGCTTTGTCGTGCGAGAGAATCGCGACAGTTTTGGTTATTAAGACGAGGGTCGGTGGGACATTTTGGATCCGGTTCGAACTAGACGTGGGTAAAGAATGCACGAGGCGAGCAGGGTTGAAACCATCAGGGTAGAGTAATTTTACCAGCATCTTTTCCTACCATTGTCAGACTTTGATTGAGGGATGCATTTGTAGCCGTACATCTAACCGGCATTAGTAGGAACGATGATTTGTTTCAATTTCCCCCCTCGAGGGCTATGGAAAGAATATAATTTAATTTGTACTATCCATATCACTCTGAGAACCTTCTAAATTTTCAACAGTTTTCAACTCGCCATTTGTACTCATTAACAGTTCTACCATTTTTCTATGCGCCTATCAATTCGACCTTTCCATAACTAACACTAAGAACGTCAAGTGTGCCAAATTCGTTTCCCGTGCACGCCTTCTTTATTCCCAGCACATCGCTCACGAATCCCTAATAGAAAGCCACCGTTTACGGAGGTGTAGGCCAGAAAATGACTTAATCGATAATGCAACGAACCCTAATTTCTGGCCCATAATTACTGGCCTGCTTAATCGGGGATACACGTTGAGTCACGTTATTACATACGACAATGGCGTGTTCCAGAATGGCCCAAGGAGCATGATTGTAAGGATTAGGTAATTAGTCAATTAGCACAAACGATCTACACGGCCTGTCATTATAGATCCGTTCTACGTCGACCGGCCCAATGAAACCACGTCGATCTGCTTAATAATCCCGTTTAAAAAACGTTTTAGAAGAAACTCAATCGAAAGGTACAAACGAACGCTCGCGAAAAGATCGATCACGATCTCGCTGTCGGAATAAATAATTTATTACAGCCACGGGCACGATTAATTCTATCCGGGACGTTGACGTCGACCTATCGCTGTTACAAAATCGTCCCAATAAATTCCCATAATCGCGTAGCGAGAGGCTGGCGTCACGCGGGTCAACGACGACAAGAATGCCGAATCAAGGGACTCATCGGTCTCGCAATGGTTCGACGTTGCTTGGACCAACTTGTCCGCTACCGCGACGAGGTTTTTGTTAACCGGCTGAATAGGCCGAATAATACGGGGGATAATGCCGGACAACGCGGCCCGGAGGAATCCGTCGAACCATCCCCGTGCACAGTTAGGATCTCCTCGCGATCGCCGCGGCGCTAAATAACATCACAAACGCGCGCTTGGATGTGCAGATTCTACATCCCGTCGTTGAATTACTTCCGTATTAACTATATAAAATCAATCAAGTTTTTTCCAGACGACGAATCTCAATGACGAAATCAGTATCGCAGGAGTCGTTATATCGGCCGTAACAAATTTTATTTAATGCCGCTTGGGATACAACTGCGCACCGCGGAAAATTTTCGACCGAACAACATTTTATCAAATATTATTGTTAAAATAATTATAAGAAGAGAAAATTATTATTCTATAATTCGAGAACTATCTAAAATCTTTCTGTTCATAATGAATAATGTTTAAGTAACGGTGCTACGAATTTAGTTCGTGTTCTTACGGTTTCGGGCCACTGTGCGCCGTGCCTATACCCGCCTCGTCGACCCCGTCGTTCTTATTTCCGACCGTCTTCCTGCCGTTTCGTCGAGCAAAGTCAGCTTGCTGGATCGCGCCGTAGTCCCGCAACGCGGGTGGCACGCGGCGTACTATGGTTTTCACCGCGGCGAAACCGCAAACCACTTTTCGCTTTCCCATTGTTCTATTTGTTTGCCGGGCGGTGGTGGGGCGGCGGTTGAGTCTCTTGATATCACTTCGAAAAATCGATTAGCTGGAAAATGAAGGTATGCGCGACGTTACGTGCATCAGGCGTAGTTTGTTATTAATTCCCCTCCGCACCTCCCCCGGACAAGGAACGAAACGGTCAGTTGCGTTTCTGAAAATGCACCAGTCAGCCTTGTTTGTCGCGATTTATCGCGAAACACCGGCGAGGATAATTTATCGCGACCGTTGCGTTGAATTCGCGACGACGACCACGACCGCCGACCGTTATTAACGTTCTCGCTTAGATTGTGAACGCGTTGGAGGAAGTTCGCAGAGATCGCACGCCGGCTGAATATAGTTGCTGTATAATGTCTGCGAGCGGGAAGATGATCAGAGTGTGCGTATGCGTTCGATGGAGTATTTTTTAATGCGATGTTTGAAGAAGTTTCTAATCGGACCAGGACGGAGTAGACGTGATATCTGTGGAAGTTAAGAGATCGAACGCTCCGGTGATAATGTGGAACGCAGTGAAACGTGGTCGCGTATTCGGGCGGAACAAACAGATTTGTTAACAAGCTGAATGCGCTTTTACGTGCAGCTTCGTTGCGCGCATAAATAGGAGGGCCGTTTTTGTTTTCATTTTGGCGGAACGTGTAACGGGGAAAAATGAATTGCTCGTGCTAATACCGTTTATTTTAATTGAATACATATGGGAAAAGTGTGGATGTAATCCTGCCGTAAATATTCCAATCACTAGGGACGTTTATTTAACGCATTGTCAGCGTTGTTTACGTTTCATTTGATGTTACAAGCACGTACGATACCGATTGTATTGCAAAACTATGCATTTTGCACAAAATACAATCTATTTTTCGCTAAGTTCAATGAAATTATTGAATGTTAGATTCCAATCATTTCGAACCATCAATAATTCTATCGAACATGATCACGTTAACATATTTTCTCCATAACGTTACTCCTTTTCGAATAATGTCTGTCACTGCCGCACCGTCACAGCCGCTAAGAAAAATTCACCAATTAAAATCTATCGGTGACGACAAGATCGATTCAAATTTCATTCAACGAACGTGAACCGAATTCTGTTGGGCGCAGCTTGTATTTACAGGGCACAGCCGTACAATTATTTGACCGTCCAATTTCCAATGACGTGTCTCGCAGAAACAGTTCCGTACCGCATCACAATTGTGATTCGATCGCGCGCGAAACAAGCGACAACATTTTAACACGCGGCACTATCATAACGACCGCCGCGAACCGGAACGAGACGCAATCACTCGGCGATAACTTATTTAAACGGGATCGATCGGCGTCCGCGAAGTTTCCCTTCGAAAATGAAAACAACGCGCATAGGGGCTTTTCTTTTTTTAATTCACCCGGGGACGACACAATAGGCCGCAATCTTTATTGCCTTTCGTCTTCGTACGGTATAAAATATCCGGCGCACAATGGCGAGCCATCCAGTGGCTCGGCCCTGCGTGAAATGCGAATCCGAACGACCGGCGATCCGTGGACCGGCGTGGTCCTATCGTTTCCTGAATTTCCTCCGAATCCATTCTCGATGCCTCTATCGCTCTCGTCGGCTTAATCCACACCCCCGACCCGCACCAATCTGGCCTACCCCCGTTTTCTTCCCCATTCGGTTCCTTCCCGATACACGAGCATTTTCTTCCGCGCGATTGTAACGTCATAATGGGCGGCTGCTGTCGTCCCTCGATTTGCCCAGGAACCCGCCTCCCCGTGACAACGGGAATGCCGCTTTCATTCGTTACTGGTGATTTATTATCGTCGTGTTATAATACCACGTCCGACCAGAGACAGACTTTCGCTCTTTTCCCTTCCTTCGCTCTCCGTATCGCGAGTCGGGCGAGACAATCGCGCGAACTGGACCGCCGTAGGTTAGACGGTAATGGTTCACCCGATGAGCGGGCACTTTTGCGAGAGACGTGGCGTCGCGCGTTGCATCGGATGCGGTTCAATCGATGAAACAACGCGTGCGAATGGAATTGATCGCGGATTTGTCGCGCGTTTCGTTTGATAGTGGAACGAGCGTACGGCGAACTTCGCCGCGCCTGAAATATATTCGTTACTTCGAGCAGCGCCATTGAAGCGGCGTTTCTACAGAATCGGACAAACAGAGTTCGGTGCGAGCGTATTAGTTTAAATGAAGAAAAAATGAATGGGTCGTCGAGGTGAAGTGGGACAGAGCGAATTGCCCCAGTAGATCAATTAACCGGCTGATATTTCGGAACAGGTTAGCTACTTTAAGCAAGCTTTCATGCTGTCCGTTCTGTTATGCCATCGGTAGGGTGCTAATGGCTGTTGTTCGCAAACGCTAGATCCGCAGCCTAAATCATTAATCAACCGATATGTTGCACGGTGAGTGGCAATAGGTGTTTCAACCGTAAACTAGCTGTACTGCAAAGCGTTTCGATACATATTATGGTGCATGCGTAATGCCGCGCAAGTGATTTCGACTGAAACGCAACTCAACGGCGCTTCAATGTATTGTCGTTCGTTCGATGCGTCGGAATGTTAAGAAATGCCGCACGGTATTTGACGTGAGCATTATTTCCAGTACTTGTAATAAATAAGTATTGACTATAGTAATGTTAGGTAAATGAAAAAGTTCTCCAGTTAATTTTTGTTTGCCCGTTCGCAACCTCGTTCGGGCACTTTTACCAATGGCAGAGTTTAAACAGGTGTTTCTGTTCATTTACTAAAAAAAAATTACACAAATTTACCCGGTCGAGAGTTTGCTTAGTAAATATATCTCAAGTACCTGAATTTCGTACGTGTACCGGACATAAATGGAGGCCTGCAATAAAGGCTATAAAAATTCCTCACGCGAGAACAAAATAAATGATCTTAAATAGCAGAATGTTAAAAAATGGTTTTACGGGAGAGCAATTTTTGAGCGACATTGTTGCATGAAAGTATAAATTTCCTGTAGCATAATGGCTTACTCTGATATTACGTATCGCGCAATAAGGGTTTACACTGAACGTAAAGGTGTATTGGTTGAATGCGTGCGTGTATGAAGCGGTGTGCTTTCGTTTTCGTCGTAATGAAATGTTTTGCACACCGGTACGATCTTCAACGAGTGGGCTACCTCACCGAAACGTTTAATCGATTCAGTGCCTGGCGTTATTTCGCGTAGCTTGCAATTGCAATTAATTTCGATCAGTAAATCGGATTACCGGCCATATTGCTTACATGCAATTACGCGGTGTACGGAATATACCAATCGGAAAATTGTAACTCGTTGATGGTCATTGATTTATTGGATAAATTTTCCTTAACTTGCTCCGAAACACAAACGCATTAAGGTGTAACGCAAGCTGAACGAAGCTTACGAAATTTAGATTGCAAATATTGCAGAACAATACATAGGGTCGAATCGGGTATGTACAAATATTTTCACAATATTTGTTTGTCGAGGACGGTCACTAGAATTCGATAGATTCATCTGTCAAGAATTCGGATTGTTTCCCACGAAACACAGTAATTCCGTTATATCGAAAATATTTTTAATCAAATATCAATGACATACGATGAAACGAGAAGCTTCAATTTGCTTTCATTCAAAGTTTAGCAGATTAAGCAAATTCGCGGAGTGTTGCGAGTTCCTGAAAGCTAATATTGCTGAGACGCGTCTATAGTTTATAGTATAATTTTAATCTAACGTAACGATATAGACATAGGAACACAAATCATACAGCGCGACGTTAAACATCAACGATTGAACATGAAGTATTGTTTCGAGCATACTTACTGTTCATCCTTTTAAATCGTACAGTCTCCTACCAACCAGTTTTCACGCGTCATTTCTATTGTATTAACGTTTACATAAATACATTAATAACATTAATACGTCGCATCGAAAGACACGCAATTCTTTTCTCACCCACATAGGATGAACGCGATAGTTGTATAGGACGTAAACAGTTAACCCAGCTACTGAGCTACTGAATAAATGTTGCCCAAAGATATACACGGACAGGTGAATGTATATAATTAAGATGAGCTGTAATTACGGCACAACGGCGTGTAATTCGCGCATACGCCACCGCGCTTCGTTCTTACCCCCTTTTGTTTGCCTGCACGCGTAACAGCTTTTACGCTCCCATAATTGCCAATTACCCAAGCAAGTCGATAGACCAGACGTTCTTGTAATCACAATGGCGCTGTCGCAAAGGATTGAAACTCGGCTGGAGACTCTTTCATTAAGAAACAAGCGGATCCGCCGTCTAAGTTGCTATTCCGGCCACGTAGGAAACGAAAGTTCCGTCACCCTTTATCCCGTGCTTTCCGTTCGCCGAAGAAATTAAGTAGTTTACATTAACGACAGTAGGCGTGCCTACGGCTGCGGTAATAATGGACATTTGTGCCACCACGCGATTTCTCTGCCGAATGAAACAGTGTGATCATCGATCGTGGCGCAATCCCAAAACGAGCGAATCGTTCAGAAGCCATTCAGTATTTGTATAATTACGGAAGTAGCCGCAAACTATTTTCATAATTATTTATTGCAGGCCATTTATGGAACTTTTGTTTCGCCCTTCGAACATGTTGACACTGATTTCTGGCGTCGTTGTGGCAACGCGGGATAAAATACGAAAGAAACGATTGATCATCTGCTGTTATAGTAGGTCCATGATTATTGAGCGAAATCTTATCGCCAAACTTGTGCTTAGAAAAATTTATAAGGCGAAAAAATCAATTATAGCCGCGGTATAATTTCGGTGAACGTAAAAAATTGTTTCATTAGAAGTTCGTTATCTTAATTCAATTGCGAAGGTTTAATCAATTTTAACCGGGAAGATATAATTAAAAGATAAATCGACTCTTTTGTAAATGAAAACGAGCCTGGATAATTTAAAACGGTAATATTGATTACTTTAAAACTGTTATCTCTTAATGAATGCAGTAGAAAAAGGCGATAACGGTTGTGTGAAGTGAATTATTATTTTCAATTATTACTTCATGACGCAGCCGTTGGTTGATTAAAGAATATTTTTTAATCGACATACGTGCGTAAGATAAACCATTTTATTTATCACGTATGAAATGAATCGTTTCCTCCACGATTCGTTACATTCGATGCGTGGGTTAATTGTTACGGCAATTATCCGACAAAGGATGCATTCGTAAAACATATTAACAATGCAGTAACTATTTTACACACCTTTACCATTATATACGTTAGACATGCACGATTAAACAACTTTCACCGAAAATGAGCCAATGTCGCAATATGTGCAGAAAACGAACGAAAACTGAGATGCCCAGTTAATGTTGAATGCAATATATAAACTATGTATTAAACGGTTTCCAAAATAAATACCGATAATAATACTCCTCTCATACTCAATAATTTAAATGTCCCACGAAAAAATAAGACAAGACTATTTTAATCTGTTAATTTCCCCATAAAACTTTCCAAAACATCAGCTACAACGTCTACCCATAAAAGTGTCCCAACTTTCTGAAAACTAAATTCGCCCCTAAATTCCCGGTATTTACAGAAGTCTCACGCGCTTCGTAACAAAGACGATCCAAATATTTCGGCGAAAAATGTCGCCGTTACACGCAATGTTTGCCGAAAAAACACGACGGTTGTACGAAAGTGTACCGGCGCAAATTTAGAACGGTGCCCGAACGGACACGTGTTACACCTCACAGTCGCAACACACGCGTGCATCGAAAGCTGGAGGCGCTTGGACCACCTGCTGCCACAGTTGAGCGTCATTTCAGGAGAGTTTACCTCTCTATTATGTATAGCGAGGATGCTTCCAATCTTTCTTTAGACGCTGCTTTGTCGTCTACCTGTCTGCTCGTCCCGATCCTACCTAGCTCCCATTGCTTACGTCCAGGCAACACACCTCTCTATACAGGTACAGGCTTGCCTGTATTGTGCGCCGCGGCAGTGTTCCAATGTAAATACTGTTTGCGTTTATGCGAAGGGACGAAAAGTTCAGTGATAGGGGTTCTGTGTCGCCCATCAAAACGTGATCAAGATCTTCCTGTAGTCTCTTATGCCCGGGCTTCCGTTTCCTGTTTTTTGTATCGGGAGCTACCAGCGTTCAGATGTACGATTTATAGTATAGGCTGCGGTATACTTTTTCTTTGTGAAATACTTGGGTTTGCGGCAAATGGGTATTTCGTTATAGAATCGAAGTTGACGATATTTTTTACCGGGTGAAATATTTTGTAATATTGTTCGCATTCGATTTGGAGATTCGCAAGAAGTATTGAATATTTTAGTATTATTTATTCTTAGGTTAGGATATTAAGCTGTGGAGGGGTAATTTATTTTTCATCAAATTTCTTATTTCATAATTGTACCGTGTCAATACTTCTGACCATACGTACGAGCTTCACGATATTCACTTGCGAGTGACTGTATATTGTGCTCGCGGAGTAATAATAATTTAATATAAAGTATCGATTACTATATAGATTGTGGTGTATTACAGTCACGAAAATATCCTATGAGTACGTCCTCCAAAACAATACTGACTGTGGGACCATTCATTCTTTTCCTTGCACGTACACAATAATCGTAGTATCTTATTAATAAATAAAGCGAGACCATGAATGTACAAGAGAAGTCTAAAAGTCCAAAGAAGTGGCAGCGATTATCACACAAACGAATTAACCCACAATGGGCTGCTCGTAAGTAATAAAACCAGCGAAAACCAAAAACCAAAAAAGAGAATTACTCATTTGCATATAACACATGCTCCCGATACTTCCAGCACTCTTACTATCCATTAAAATATCTATTAAAAAAATAGTGTTACCGAAAACATATCGAAAGCAACGGAACAATAAATCGAATAAAAACTCGGCTATTTCGTTCCCCCGCAGATACGATCGAAATATTTGTAACCTGCACTCGACATTGTACGTACATCGTCGACGAGTACCGCGAACTGAAATTGCAAGCTCGCGCGAAAAGAAACGAAACGAAACGAAACGAAACGGCCGACAATTGCCTTCCCCCGGTGGAGAAAGAGCGGCGGTCTGAATTAGTCATTTGAACTGAGCTGCATTTTCAGCTGGATTACCTTTTGTCAGAATTCGATGCGGCGCCGCGGCGTGAAACTTGTAAAAGATGCATGGTTGCCTCTTGGCGCGTATATCGTTCATTGCGTCACGGCCAGCAAGTCGATTAGAGGGAGGCATCCGACGATTCTTTGTTCAAAACAGCTGATTCGTCCGACTCGATTTTCCTCCCGGAATTCCAACCGTGCCATCGCAGTCCGCGCTCTGCCCCCTCTCTATCGTGACGCCCGCCGCATCGGTGGTAGTTTCTTTCTACCCTCCGACGGCTCATCCCCCCGCCCCTTCGGAATAGAATGATTCGCACCAGCAGAGGAACCCCGACCGACCTTTCCGGAAATCAATAGTTACGCGAAGGACGAGTTCTAGCTAGGGGTACGCTCCCTTTGCTCTGTCAAGTTCTCGGGAAAGTTGCACGAACAATTGCGTACCATCGGAGAATTCGGAGAAAGAGGATTGTGAACGATTGTGCACGATTTTTCTTCTTCTTTCTCGCCTTTCTTCTTTTTCTCGTTTTATTTTTATTGCTATCGCTTCGCCTACTTCCACCGGCGGTTCGATGAAAATTGTACGCGCATTGTCAACGGGTTAAGAAGCCATGGGAAGTGTTTTGTGCGGTAAAGCTTTGTTTATGGCCCTTGATGTATACGCAATTGGAAGTTGCGCGAATTTAACTGCGATATCTTTTTCATTTCGGCGCTCTCTGTAAAGTGGTCGTTTCCCTTTCGTTTAGTTGCAGAGTTGCACGTGACTGAAGTGTTAAGTAACGCTCCGTCGACGTTGAAGTTGACGTCGTTCGCCAATTTAATTTAGTGTGAACGTATATTTATATTTTGTAATTTTTTTTTAGAAAAGTTTTGCTCAATCAGCCCGATGATGCTTTTGTTTCGACGAAAGAAAAAGTATGCAATTTATAGTGAAGAACGCAATGGAAGAACCCTATTGTTATTGAATTTTATAAATTACATTGGGGGGGGGGGGACTTGGAAGGATTTACAAGCCCTTCAAAATAAAATAACTAACCATTAGCGTGGAAAAAGTTATTTTTACAGAAATCCAATTGTAGTTAATATTTAGCGTTGTATAATAGGAGAAAACTGTTCCAAAATATTTGAAACGGCGTAAAGATTAAAAATATTTGAATAACGCATATTTATCTTAGGATTTCCATAACACAAAACAGGCCAATAAATTTCTCGGAGTCTCGCAATACGACGCATTTATAACGTGAAATATTTTCTAGCTGGAAGAAATTCGTGGAATATATTTTTTTGCTCCGAGATGCACAGTTTTATTAGCATACTAAGCAAATGCAATGTTATCTTATTCGAAATAGCGGAGGGTGTACCTCCATGCTAATAGAGAATCGAACCACGAATTTTAAAACGGGGTACACCACATACTTCATGCTCGTTTTATTATGCGCAAAGGTTCGCATGCAAATGTCTCGTCTGTTTACACGAATTTCGTTACAGCTAAGTGAAAGTACTCAAAAGGTAAACTGTTTTTTGTACCTGCTGTGGTCCAAAAAAGTATTCATACAGCGCATTAGATTCACTTGCAACAATGTTGGTGTTAAGAAAAATTATTCCCGAAACGATATACATTATTTTAAGGTGTAGCATCCATGTATACTGTTTTAGGAATAATTGTCATTTCGGTGAAACCAAAATAATGACGTGGCAAGCGAAACTGACGCACTGTATGAATACTTTTTAGGCAAACTGTACATCTACAAAAATCAGTATGCACTTAATGATAGTTGACTTCATATTATTTATTCTCAGGAGTGTTTCAAATATAATCGCGAATCGTGGAATAACCTCATCGTCCCACTGATGGATGTCACCTGTAACGTGGTCCTCCCTGTCGGCCATATTATTATACCTTCTTCAAATGTATTATTAATCAATTCCTATACTAAATCAAAGAAAATTGCAATATTTCTTCAGGCTTTATTCCATCACGGGACTATAATTAAAAAACTGCTTGCAGTCATCTTTCTGTAACGTTCGACTCTCAGAACAAAACGGGTGCCCCATATACGTATGCAAGGTGCTTTAAGAAAGGGTTCAGCGCTCATAGGGTACACTACGCTCGTCAAATGAAGGAAAAAAGGTTCTGTCAAACGTACGTTGAAAAATTAACATTCTCCAAAGTTACAAACAATTTTTCGTTTCGAGTAAACCAAGTATTAAATCGTGCTGAATAAGAACAATTCCTTTTGCAAGCATTCCTCGCGACAGTATAGTCCACCTAAACAACCGGTACCTTGAAAATTAAAATAATAAAAACGAACCTTATCGTCTTGGTCGAAGGAGACTCGTACGATTGGACATTGTCGGCGGTACGAATAGTTCTGGTCGTCGCGGGATCAGATAAGAATAGTGTCCGTCATCGCTCGAGGACAACCTCAAGTTCCACAAGAGATTTACTTCCTTAAGAGATTAATACAGCCCAACCCCGTCCCAGCTTCGATCCCCTTTAGGACGGTACAATTAATGATGTTTAAACTTTTCTAACTGCCGTCGGTGCTTCGCGTTAGAGGAAACGTTCGCGGAACTTTAATTAAAGTTTCTACAGGAGGTGGACGGAGTACCGTGAATTAAAATGTGATAGCGCGTAAAAACTCGGTTAAGTAATTAAACGTCCGGGCAAATTTGCGAAAGGATTGCCGTCTGTTCTGTCGATAACCTTAATAACGCCTGAGTGTCGCGAACGACCCGGTCCGAATGAATAATTTACAAGAATTTTTTCCTGTTTCGTTCCACGGCCGAGAATAGGAACCGAATGGGATAGTAATATTTCCGTGACAAAGAGTCCTACGCTGGTCCGGAGTGTTACGTACTCGAACGTCAAGAATGCGCTGCGACTGTTATCCATGTTGGGACTACGTTAAATCTGTTCTTCGTACGAAATTATTATCTTCCTGTCGCGCGTACAAATTTACACCATTGCTGAATTATTTGTCCGGTAGCGGCCATTGGGACGAGAACGGACAGGAACTGTTCAGATTAAATGAAAAAACTAAACCTGCGCGAAACAACGAACGTGCAATCGACATTATATGCAGTTCGCGTTATAATACAATAATTGTTGAACGCGTTGAATTGACGAATTACCATGTCGAGCTTTAATAAATTATTATACAGTGGGGGTATCCTACAACGATCTAATTCGTTCGAGAACCTAGTTCGTTGTGCGGTCGAGGATGTATAATTGGAAAATCTCTGCGATAATTTGATACGTTGCACACGCGTGTAGATTTCTAACGAAATTATAAAGACGAGGAGGGCGGGAAGCTATCAATTCGACTTCTTTCGGCGAGCCGTCCGCTCGTCGTAAAGCATTCGTTCGTTACAAGCGTTTTGATTTAATCAGAAAAACGGTTCGTTATGGCATTCGTTCGTTTGCGTGGTCGTACGTCATAGAATACCCCACTGTATATAAAATATATTAGTTCTGAAGCGAGTGGTATGACACCATCAATCTGTGTCGTGAAACAGACGTCCTGTTCGCCAATTAATCACAAAATGTTCTTGACACCCGCACCATCGCAGAAGTGAGAACATCGATTAAATATATCCGTTGTTTCGTTGCGGAGGTATCATCGTTGAAAATGAATGCATTCATTTCGATGGTCAGGAAGTGACGCAATTGTGACACAAGCGTATACGTGTGTACGTTCGTGCCCAAGAAGCGGCACAATTGAAGTTTTTATTTTCGTGTCTGCAGAAATTGGTAGGTGCGTCATAAAACTGTATGCGGATGCTAGACAAGTGCAATAGGATTGCGGACAGGCTTCCTAAATTAAGACCCTCCGTAGTACATCCCTGTGTACCTAGAGTAGTTAATTTTGCAAGGAGGGCATGGAAAATTCAGTGCGCCAACCCAAAATTCATCAGCGGTGTTCTCACACCTGACACGCGTCTATAAGTCTCCAAGGACGTAAAGGTAGTATATATATATCTATATGCCAGCTTAATAATAATATATACCATATAGGATACATAGAGGTAATGTGCACTGCAGTGAAATATATTTTCGCGAAGGAATTTTGGAGCATGATTACACAGCAGATAATGGTTAATATTAAAATAAGATTTTGCTGAATTTCGAACTTAATCGATCGAGTTCTCGAACTTCGATGGTACACGAAGCTCACTGAACTGCCACGCATTTGAATTGGTCGAAGCTTCGAAGTGCCCAACCAATTGAATCTTCCTTTTGTCCGGAACTTTTTAACTTTTCGTACCTGCGTACCCGGAATTCTGTAACTTTTAATTTACTACTTGTTACTGTGGTTAGGACATGTATTTGTGTTTTATTCGAGTGTTTGAATTCTATACATCCTATTATCGTTCCATCGATTCTTTTTTTATCTTCGAATATCTCTCCGATGCCTATATACACGCGAAATAAATGAAATTCACGTCGATTTTGACTTATCCTCCTTATTATAATGCCGTTATCGTTGCGCACAAAATATTTGTCATTCTTCAGAAACGTTTATTTGCGTTCAATTACGGCACCGTTCGTATTATATTGGGATTCCTTTCACTAGATGAACTGTAGCATAATATTAAACGCTTGTCCTAAGGAGACCAAAAATATGACAGATTAAACTGGTCGCGCAAATGTGCACGCACATATGTACACTGCATATTTCTATACATAGGGAAAACCATCGAGACAAGGCTGTTAGAATAAGGGTAACGAGGTCTTGATACGTAACATTAAAAATACATTTTGGACCGTTGGCAAAAACTTTTGGGATGAAGCGCTGCGCATCGTCCGATTTCTTGCGTGAAACATTTTACATGCAAAATATACGACGCTCCACGGGCTATCAGATAACGTTCCTCATCTGGTATTCGGAGCATTTTAAAATTATTCGTGTCACGGAGAAAAAGGCCAAGATAAAAGCCGGTATTTACTTTCCCGTTTCAACAAATCCTTGAGGTTCTCGGTTCTTACCTCTCAAAATCCTGCAGTCCTCAATGTCTCTCCTCCACCCCCTTCCTTCCTTTTACCCTCCTTTCATTTTTCGAACTCACTGATGCCCTGTAATTCTTTCGAGACTGAAATCTCAAACCACTTCATTATCATAATTTTCCCAAAAGGTACGGGAATATGAAGTTTCCTCCTTAGAGGAAAGTTTTTGTATAAGGTGCCATCGAGCGGATAAGCGCGCAGGTTCAGTAGAAAATATGGCACGAAATTAAGGGATTTCGACGAATCTTATGCAAAAACCGTCGGATTTCATTATCGGGATACTAACCCTGGTAAAGAATTTTTTTTATCAAAGACGGTAATAGGAAACCAAGCAGAAATGTTAACAATAAAATCGTTGCTGTAACTTGGAACGCGCGGTACTGGAAATATTTGAACGCGTCCGTTACTCGTACGTTTCCTCTGCGTTTAATTAACTGATCCGAGCACGTACGCTTCCGCAACTTCTGCATCCAAGTATTTAATAAAAGTTTCCAATAACTAACCTCGCCATTTTACTGTATTTACCACGTTTCGCATGTTCTTGCTTCTTAATCTCCGGTTGGGCTACAGTTCTGCCGCTTTAAACGTAATATCGCTGTTTCGTCATCGAAACTTGTACAATGTACAAAAGTTGCCCAGCACCTTCTACAATATACCGGGGTAGTCATCGCTCGCGATGGTTCCCCATAACGCACGCGTCCCTTCCTTGGAAAACACGGCCGGGTATTGTGCAGATCGAGATGTTGAGGCAGGATTTTTCTCCCCTGTTCTTGGCAGACGGTTCATGATCCGAGATAGAACGGCGTAATGTGACGTTCGTATGGGTGGTCCGCGACGAGAGAACGATGAAACTCGTGCCCAAGAGCATTGTCACGTTCTGACGTTCACAAACATTGCGCTCGCGTTTGAGCACGATGTTTAAAGCGTCGCCGTTTGCATCGCGATATTCCCTCGAATCACGTCCGGCCTCGAGGCCGACAGGTGATAAACAAAATGACGCTAACGACGTTCGCTTGCGAAAAGAATTCGTTGAAACCATGCAGACGCTGGACCTGGACAAATCTTGCGCGGTCCAATTATGTTGGGCACTGATTGTGAGACGCGATCCTGTGCGAGGGTAAAAATTATTCCTTCGTTTGCGCAGCTGGACCGTGTTGCTGTTAAATAATGAATTGACAAAGGAACAACGTATCGCTCATTGTTGCATGTACCAGCACACCTCCTGTGAGTGTATCGTTTTCCATATTTACATTTACAATGGTCTGATTGATCGAATGCAAATGTCCGCGCATGAAAACTGCATTGAATTGTACCGATAAAATCGATAAAAGCTGCGGGATAACCTTTGTCGTCGAAAGCGACGCTTATCCCCGAATATCCTTTTCCATGATTTCGTCAAATCGGAACACATTCGATCGCGCGAAAGAAAAGAAAGAACAAAAATAGAAAGAGCGAAAGAATCTCGTTCCTCCGGCAGCAGCACTTAATTCGTCGTAAAACAACAACGAACTCACGGTGGGTGGCCATGGGGTGGGGGCTAACGCAGCGTTTCCGCGCGATGGATTCCCTTGTGAAAGCATGTTTTGCGAACGCGGGACCGTTCGTAGGATTTCAATAACCGTTCCATAAATAGAACGCAGGACCTGGAGATCTTTCGCGAAAACCACCCTCGATTCACCCTCCTCCCGGCGGTTCTATACGTTTCCGTGCGTCCCATTTTGGCATCGCGCCCATGTAAATGAAAACAAATACTTTGCCCGCGCGCGCCGCTTTTATTGCCACCTTGATGCATGCCCTTATAAGCGAAACGAATGGTTATTACCCGGCCAACTAGATCTGTCTATACGCGGACACATGTACAGTGAAACACGTGCATAAATGCGCCCGGTGTAAATATTTTAAATCGGCACCTCGCGTGTCGCGAAACTGTGCACAGCAACTTCGTTTATTTGCGGCGGAGCTGCGATACAGACGGTTCCGTAAGTATTTGCACCTTCGCTGTCGATGGAAGAAATTGGAGTGTGATTTAGCGACGCGATTGTGGCTCTACGAAAGATATGGTTACTGTGAATCGATACACGCGTGACGTTTATTTGGGCGAAATGTTGAGGAGATTGAGTGATTGATAAGGAAGGTACACGATTTTTAACGTGGATACATTTAAACATTTAATTTCAATAAGTTTCTCGTGCGGACAGTGGGAGTTACGAATGCTTATGGCACCGACTGTACGTGGCTTGGTTATCATCGACCATTATTTGCCAATGCAACATTCCTTTATGCAACACCTTGGCGACAGCGAGAATTTAACAAAAAAAAAATATTAGTGTAAATTTTCTTGTACAATTTCTTTCTTATTTCACACTTTATGATGAACGAAATCAATGCCACGAGTAACACCACGCAAGGGCAGGTGGAATTGATCGAATCACTGACGTGGTTGGACAATTTTGTGAACAACTGTATACGAAAAGCGTTTGTGTTTCTGCTGTAATATATTTTATTTGAAACAGAAATATGTAAAAAGTTTTCTGATTTATTAATATTAAACCTTAGGTTTATAAGGGGCGTTTATGTTTAAAATATTTCACGAATTTCAAGCGGCATATAGAGGGTGATTCACTATGGAAAGAAAGCTAATTTGTTTGATTCAGTTATCTGCACAGTTCCCTTTGTATACATTATTCTGCCGTGATGTGACTGGGGTTAAGCCGGATATATACGTATATTCCAGATATATTCCGATTTTGAGCGCGCCTTCCTGTTTTACTACCGGTGGAACTATGTGGGGAGACTTAATGTTTGACAGGCCAAGAAAATTTTATTGGAAACCCCGCCGACCGTTTCAAACTACGGAGATTCATCGTTTCCAGCAAATCCGCCTGTATCTCTCCAGTCTTTTCGGGACATTTCCTTCGATCCCACTTTCGCCCCCTCTGCATTTTCGAGTTCTCGAAACGAGGGGACACTTACTATATGTACTATACTATGTATATTCAGTTTGAAACTCCAAGCTACTACAACACATGATTGCTTAGACATTCTGTGCACCTTGAAGTTCGAATGAGCATTGTTCTGCAATTTACGCGGACTGATTTTTTACCCTAAAGTGTACAAGCATTTTACATGGCACAGTAGTATTTTTTTAGTATTATATTTTGAACGAAAGAAGCATTTTTCGTCGAGGTTTTATCATTTCGTCTTACGCACAGAACAACTTACGAGAAACAAATTACACTGTCGCTCACTTTTATTCGAACGTCAGAGTGCGAAAGTTAATTGCAAATAGACAGCATTAATAGTCAAGAGCCAGAATTACACGGAAGAAATTATTCAACAGTGGTAGAAACTCTCCCTTCAGCTTCTTGCAAATTCTACTCAACTCTGTTTCTGGCTGGCGCTCCCCTTGGCTTTTGTCCTATTCGACGTATTTTCTATTCCTCTCTATCCGAAGTAGACCTGTACACGCATTACAAAAGCAAATCCAATCATGACCGCCCGAACGCTCTTTTCCTCGCTCGTTCCATCTGCAGAAAATCTCGCGCCACCCTACTATCGCACTTTCACCGTGTACCCCTATAATTTTACATTGTCCAAGGTCTTGCTTTTGTTCACTCTTAAACTACCGGAGACAGGAGTGGATCGTTGAGTCGCAGGGTCAAGAAATTTTTAATTGGAACTGCTTTTCTCTCTGTTTAAAAAGATTCGCAAGTATAATTGCTTATTGTCGTGTGCACTTTTAAGTATCTGATTCTAATTGCTGCCGTTAAATGGAACTACGTTCGTACGTAAAAGAAAAGAAAGCACGTTTTTGAAATCCCAACTGTTACGGAAAATGTTCAGGAATTAGTAGTTCTAGAGTTAATTTCATAATATCACGATAACACATTTTATTGAATAATATATTTCATTATATTTCTCTGTCTTATTAAACGTTTAATTATTACAATGATTCGTAATCAGTGGATCGGTGCCTACAGGCACGTCCTGCTTCAGTGTTTAAACAAAAATGATATCTCAATTCACCGTCCGGAAAAGTTAGACGTAGAATAACCTGGCAAATATAATTCTCTCGCGAATTTCTTTAGCACGAGAAAGTACATTAATGTTGGTTTAGATTTGAATACAGTTTTCTTCACGCTTCGCGCGGCGTCTCGCGCACAGTATTGTCCCGCCGTTCATTGTCTGTTGTCAGTGCTATGTTAATACCACTTTAGTCTCTAGAGTCTCTAAAGTGAAACGATACTCTCGGATACTTGTTCCACCCCGGTTCCACCTAGTCCTTTATAGTTCGCCACTTCAATCTGCTCTGTGAATACTGACATTCCGAAATTTGGTTAAACGGTTTAGCACTGGAATGTCGGTAGCTTCTTACTATTCAGGTGTACAACTAATATCTGAACAGGTAATGACAACAGTATTATTGTATTGTCCATTCGAACGTCAACAGTTGCGCAGTCGAACGCGCGTCGAAACGTTGATACACGTGTTGGTGAACGCGTCAATTGAGCATACGATCTTACAGTTTACTTACGTATTACTTACGAATCTAAACTCACGAATTCTCGCATGCTCGCGGAAATTCATCGCGATGAACAAGATGAACGCGAAACTAGTTCAAAAGATCGTGGTCCGTGAACGGAGTAAAAATATTATTGGGATAAGGGAACGAGTGGTGACTTTTTATGAGTTTCGGTAGCGAAGGTAATTATTAACGCATATCCCACGGTCCAGAACTTATACTTAAAGCGTAACCAGTTTCTCACCGAGCAGACCGCTTTTATTTCTTCAAATAAAAGCATTTCATTTCTAGTACGCGTGAGTTGAAAAACGACAACCATAAAGCGTCTTTCCTGTTCTCTAAAATAGCCGTTGGAGGGAAGCGTCCTCGGGATCGGTTTCTCTCATAAATATAAGAAACGTGGCGTGAACAAAGACGCGGGGGAAACATGCTCGGCCTACATTTGTATCCCGTGAAGTGCATTATTTCCGGTGCAACGTAACGTATTTTAGTATATATATATATATTCTCCTATTTCGCCCAGCAGCTTCTTCCAGAACGCGATGCATGCGGGGCTAAAGTGTAAAATTTCTGCGCCCATTGGTAACTCTTTTAGAAAATACACGGGGGATGTAATGGAATTTGAACTTACGCTGTCCATGCTGTGTTGATCTTGTTGGTATATGGTTTATTATGTTTCATGGAATTAATAATGCACCGTCTCCACCAACGTGGCATTATAAGTGCACATTATCAGTTAGTATATATTTTCCAAAAGTTATTTCTGTTAACTGATTTCATTGTCGCATAGGTTATCGGCATGCAATTGAACTGTCCATCGCCCTTATATAGTAACAAGAAATAATACGAAATAAACGAAATTCATGATACGTGGTCGTCTAATAATAATTGTCCTAATTCTTTTAATCGGTTTAATCGGTTATGATATCGGCTCCATGCTTCTGAAATGGTTCCCTCCATTTCAAATAGATACTTAATGTCCTTTTATCGAATTCGTTAATATATAAATTACCATTACAGCCAGGTACTATATTATTCGGTCAGTTCGTGCCCAGGAATTAATGTCAACCACATTTTTATATTAAATGCATACTACACCGTCGAGTAATTCTCCATAGTCGGTGAATGTACTAATACTTATGGTACAGACTGTATATTTTACAGGTAAAATTTTGGAAACACCGCATTTTGAACTATTTCTCTCGTCAGGAAACTATCTTCTCTGTCTATGCATCTATCTATCACGCGGATACAGCACAAAGTGCGACGAATAAGTTGCGAACACGTATTGTACATGTATATCTGCGAAGCCTTCGAACAGCCAAGTGCCCGCTGGCGAACTTAGAGCAAAGTCACGGTACCATAGTTGTTATCATACACGCTGTAGGCAACTGCGGTTTAACGGTTCAGGGATAGCAATCGCAGTATTGCGGCTTGAATGTGATTCTATTTGAAGATCTGACGTCCTTGTTGTTATCAGTGAACCAAAGTTACAGCGCGAACTGAATACTATTATAGATAAGTCGTAATTGAATTGTGCACGCAACTGTGCACGAGCTTTGCGAATGTTGAAAAACACTTTGTTGTTAGCAATGCGAGCAAGACGATACTGCGTACGACAAGTCGCTTCGTCGCGATCAGAATTGAAATAATGTAGCGATGCTGTATAAGAGCGATCCTCGTTTCATTCAGTTTGAGATTAATTGAAACGATCGTTTCCTTCGAAGAACCGGGGAAAAGTGTTCGCCGTGCAATATTTCCTTTCGCAGTTTCCGTCAAAGGAGTCACTTACTGGGCAAAAAATATAAATTATTAAGCATGATCATCGAAAGGAAAGGAAGCGTACGATCGTTCGCGTGCAGCGCGACCCTTTATCCCTTTGACCGTGGAAAATCTGGGATTACGTGGAAATTTCTATACTTCATGTCGCGCTCGGATAACTTTTTAACGAAACGTATTTAAGGGGATCGCGACAGTGTTTTATACGCCGCCGATAGCTATCCACTCCGACTTCATTTATAATAGCGAGTAATGGGATTACCTTTCAACCCGATGATCTTCTATCTGCACTTATCTACGCATTTCACGTCCACTTTTATGATGAATTAGATGAGCCCCTGGAATCCGCGTGGCAAAAAAAAAAAAAAGAAATGGAGAGGAGGAAAAAAAAGAAATAGGGGTTCGCAGCTTAAAATTCCGGATCGTCGAATTTCTCTTCGTTCCCTGATCAATATTAATGACATGGCGACGCAAGGACGCAGTTTAGCCGTGACGACGAAGAATCCAATTTGACCTCTGCTTGTTCTGCACGAACTTCCAGCTGGCTCCTCCACCCTGGTCCCCTTTCCTTTTTTTCATTATTTTTCCTTGAACTCGCTTTTAATATTGCCCTTCCCCAGTTCCATTTATACATATGTATGAAGAGATTTTAATGTTCTTCCAGCGTGTGGGGGGGTCGGTATCCGCACGGCAAGCCCGCCTTATTGCAACCTGACGCGTTTCGGTCCCCCGCATATGACGCTGCTCTTTCGAAGATGCCTCAAGAATTTTTCTCCTACAGCCGTACAAGGTGTTCCGCTTTGTTTGATCTATAGACGCGAGGTGCTCGCGAACGGTCGGCTGTATGAAAAACGGTTCGGTAGAGAAATCGAATGGTTCCCAGGGGAACGTGATCTGGCGTAATTAGTTTCGCTGTAGACGAACACGTAAGAGGTTATATTCTCTAACGGAGTCATGTAATTCTTAATGCATTGATCGACGCTGCTATTGATTTCCAATTAAATATTCATTTGGGGTGTTCATATCGAGATATCATTGGCTTGGGAGATGTTTTTAAGATATACTTTATTAGACAATTGTGCCATGAGGCATGACTGTCATTTTGATGTTCTTTACCGGTGAAATATATTACCACGTAAATATATGTGCAAGATTATTCAGAGTAAAATTCAAACAACGAATTTTTCATCGATGCGTCCCAGCAGGTAAGTACGTTTGTCAGGTGGAGTTGACGTTGTCGTCTTCGTCAGAGTCCATTTTCGGACTCTTAGCGTCGCGACAACGAATATCACGAACCATGCTCTTCTCGAATATTGTGCAGGGGTCAATTAAAATCGTGAACCAGTTGCGCTTGACACTCTATAGTGGTCAGTTTATTCAGGTTAACCATGTCAAGTGTCTGGTGTTCAATAAAATATTCAACATCGCCACATACGTATTAGCGAGGAATGGGACGCGATTACTCGGCCTAAGATATTTAAAAACAACCGGACTACAAGAGGTTAAAAGTGTCCATCACCTTTGATTAAATTTACGAGCGAATTCTCCTCGATTCTAGTGGACGTCGAGCCGATCAAATTGACGTATGAATCTCGTGATCAATGCGGGGCGACGTGGCGTGCGGAAAAATGATTAATCGCGGGCGAAAAGTTTCGCGTCGTACTTGCGCCCGGCGACGTAAACGGCGGAAATGGGGTAAGCTGGCCGCGGAAACGACGTCCGAAAGGTACCAGGCATGCAGATGCTTAAGTAGTGTCACGGCCTAGCCGTGATTTATGTAGCGGTGTAAGTCGCCGGGCATTATGTAATTAGCAGTAAATCTGGTAATGCACCGTACACTACTCGACTGCTGCAGCAGACGCTCTAATTCCTATGCCGCGAACCAATCGCATTAGTACCACGCAGCTGTGCTTACGTGGGCCGTTTTGTCTTCCTCTTTGTTCGCCGAACATTCGTTCGTTCGCGAAATATATTTAACCGGCTATAAAGCTGCACGCAGCACCGCGTTTCTTAGCCTTGCGAAAGTTTCGCGTTCTTTGAGAATTTTTATGGCCACCCTGGATCGCGTTAGCGTTCGCGTTGCCAGAGTTGAGAGGAGTTTCGGTTGAAATGTTCGCGGGATTAAATGTTGCGATACGCTTCGATTTTCCTTCGATTTTCCTTCGATTTGCTGAGCGCATGCTTGTCCGAAGCGGAGCGTTTATAACGGGCGGGTTAATTCTGCGGGTTACTTGGTTAACAGTACTTGGAAATCACCAAGAAATCTGTTTGAAAATCAAATTGGACCACACACAACGTCGGAGAACGTGGATTTCTTTAATTAATTATTTCCAAGCTCCAAAGTGAGTCCCAAAGAATTCGACAAAGCACGCAACCAGCCGAATCAGATATACCTTTTTCATCCCCTTTGCATACACAGCTACCTTCTTCCTCCGAAATGCATCTTCTTCAGTCGTCGTGAAAATGCGCTGAACACAACCCCCGCCACTGCCTCGTTAAATTCATTACAAAATGAAAACTGCCGTCCACCGCTCGATTTCTATTATCCCATCGACAGGCGACATCTTCATTCGCAAACGAACCGATACGACAAACTACGTAGAATTCGGGGCAGCGTTATTCGAATTCGTTGCATTCTTGAACAGTCGATCGTGCGCGTCGGTCAACCACGCGAAGAGAATAGGAATCCATTCTACGGGCAATTTATCGTTATCTGGCTTCTTCTGCCAGCCCCAGCACCCCACGGTACCCATCCCATGGCCCGACGTTTTCTCCTGGATCACCTGCCCTGCGCTCATTTCTCGCGCGCGCTCGATTTATTGGACTCTCCTTCGGACGAACGTGGTTCTCCGCGAGAAACGCTGTCTAATTCGAATCGTTTCCGACGCACGAACGACCGCCACGATTAATCGCTTTCATGAACAGGTGGATGCGGTCTCCGAGGGTACCAACAGCGGCGGCCCTTTGTCTCCCCCTACCGTTCTATTCCTTTGCCGCGTTAAACCTGTCGACAGGGCTTAATGGACGCGTTCGGACGATTCGATCGCGGTGCCATCGGGAAACGTGTCCCGCGCCTCCACAACGATGCGCTCTAATTCTTTTGCCGATTAACTTTTTATCCATTTAGATAACGCGCGTCCCCCCCCTTCCCCCCTCAGCCCTCTGTACCGGGATTCGAAACGCGCGGCGCAATTAATGCGATCGATTGAAAATTATTCGAGGCATGATTCTACGGTCGAGCGTTTGGGACATTTCGAATTCCAACGCGAATGTGTTCAGGACAAGAAAATTGGAACAGCCGATGGTTTTATTTTGTTCGGTCGATTTCTGCGTTGGAACGTCTTGCTGCGCGGTTGCTTGACCGTGTTTGACGGCGGGGACGCTACGTATTTAATATGTTTATCGCATGAAAGCGCTTGAATGTTTTATTCTATCTGTTATTATCGGTGTTACGATATATCGTTTCAGCATTGAAACTCCTTCGCGATGTTGCAGTTTTCATGGCGTCAAGGCGTATTAAATTGCGTACACTGTCCAGCCCTCCGCGAAATTGCATCTCGGTATTTATGATAGGGGAACCAGATGAAGTCTCGTCCGTCGTACCTCATTTCGAACTTCGCACTTCGACCGTATCGATCGATTGAAAATTCCTCTCCACTTTCCCATGTTTCGATAACGTTGTACGCGGGAACTCCGAAACTTTCGGCCGAAGCTACGTTTCCGAAGCGCCGAGAAACGTTCCTTTCGAAAACGAATCGAACTACACTTTTCCCTTCTGCCCATAATCGCACCCATCCCCGGCTCGCGCCACACCCGTAACGCTACTCGCCATTCATTATTCACCAATGCACAAACTCGCCGCGCACCGTCGCGCGTCATTTCCATCCGCGGTCCCGAGCACAATCGCGAGCGCACAATCGCGAGCGCACAATCGCGAGCGCACAATCGCGCAATACGAAACACGGGACGAGCACCTTCGCCCGTGCGACCGAGCGCCACGTTCCAGCAACCGTGTCGTCAGCATCGCGGGCCAAGGGTACCCGGTAAAGTCGCCGAATTATCGCAACGACGGGACGGAACACCGTTTGCTATCAGCGGCGCGGCTCAACGGGCGAGGAAGCAACATACACCGCGCTCCGACAGCTGAACAAAGGTTAATTAGCCCCGCGGTTTTCATAACCGCGACCCACGCACCGTACGATTCGTAATTACCGCGTGCACGCGCGAGACGCGCGAAACTGCACAGCCACACTTTGATGAGCATTAAAACGGGATGGAACGGAGATAAAACAAGTCCCCCCCCCGCCTATCGTTCGCGCGGCCACGTCAGAATTTCTCGCTACCGTGGAACGAACTGGCGACTGTACCGCTAAATATGGGTTTCTGTCTTCGCCGTCGAGATTGAAAGCGCGCAACGGAAACGCCGACACCCCCGACACAGCCCACCTTTTCCTTACTAATGATATAGGACTTAATTGGCGCGGCACTCAACACCGTCGAATTAACGGAGAACCCTGCACCGTCATTAATATGATGCATTACCTCTGGCCCGGGCTCGTTCCTCACCCCTCAGACCTCCTTCCGTTTCACTCGACTCGACTCGACTCGACTCGACTCAACCTCGACTTGACACCGCTTGATTCTACAGCGGGGCGACGCGCCCCGCATCGGTATTCAACCCGTTCCTTTCCCCGATCAACGGGAAACACGCCTCTCCCGAAAACTGTCCTACGATCCGAACCGCTACGAATCTCGGCCGATTGAGGCCGTTCGCCGATGCGCTACTCCTCGTTGCATCGATCGACACCTGTGTCGCGCGATTACGCCCGTGCTCGCGGGTCAATTCGCGCTTGGTTCGAACGGGCTGCTTGGATTCGGCGACGAGCATTCGATAGAACGTTTTCTTATTTTCATTCCGCTTGCTCGGTGGACGCGGAGGCGTTCTGCTCGAGTGTTATTCAACCTCGCCTCGGGCATAAATGAAACTCGCCGAAACGAAAAGTGATTCTCCCCGGGTGCAATTATCCGGAGAAAATTTGCCACACTTCCAGCAGCGAGCAGTTCATCCCGCAACAGATAAATTACGTTCGCCCGTGGATTCGATCGACAGATTCGTATCGACGTAGAGGGATATTGCCGAGAGCAGATGAATAAGTAAAGGCTGTGAATAATGTGTCAATAATTTGGTAACTGTCAATGCCCAATTTAAAATTCATTTCTGCCATTTCTCGTGACAATTATTTTTGTTCAGCTACGATCCGCCGTACCTTTCGGCCTCTATCTCTCTCTTTCCCAGGAAACATTTTTCCTCTTTCTATTTTCTTTTCTTTCGTTTCGTTTGCTCCCTTTGCCTCTCGCGGCGCTTCATCATTTTTCACACTTGCCCTTCCATTAGAAATTGTTCGTCGCCGTAATAGATTACGACACGGGTTCGCTTTTATGGACTTTAATACGACTGCATTTGACTTGATCCGTTACCCGCATGTACTCGGTAGCCGGCGTTCCTCTGCAAATTCACTCTCTTTATCGATTCGACGAAGATTGTGTCGGGGTGCATACCGTAGCCAGATTTGCGGTCTACCACGGTTACCGCAGTTCCATCACGATTTTTGCCACGGCGATTGCCACACTTCGTGGCGTTTAATTGTCCTTTAAAGCAGTTTGATACGTAATTATTATCCAAACGCCGCCGCTTCGTTTCCTACGTAAGCTCGATGCCGAATGCGACGCGCGTGGCTGCCACACGTTCGTTCCGCCATGATTGTTCTCTTCGACAGGTTGAAATATCAAACGGGAAACTTGCGCGCGAGTGACTCCTGGAAAAATATAAAACAGGTCAACAAGGAATAATAATAATAATAATAATACTAATTTATAACTAAAGTAATTTTCCAGCTGCTCAACGCGACCCGATATAAACAAATAATTTATCCAGTTTCAAATTCATCAAGTTCGAGCCGACGAACGATATGGTGGATGACAACGGCGATATAATTAGAAATATTTACTTTATCGTTAAAGGATCCCGTACGCCGTTGCTGTGCGTCGGAATTCTAACAAACCGAACCGTGCCGCATATCTTGATTTAATCTTACAAAAAGCTGTACACGGGGTTAACTACAATACGCTTGTAATGACCGTTCCATAAAGGAATTCTGTTCAGTGCATTATCCGTTCCACTCGCCCCGTTGCAAGATCAAAAGGAAAATGTGGGAGGCAAGGCTGACGAATGGAAACGTTAATTTGCCGCGCGACCTTAAGCGTTCCGCCTCGAATGGTTCGCGCGTGGCAACCGCGATGCAGAACGGTTCGGCGGAATTTAATTTAGATAAGTTACGGATGCACGTTACACCTTTTGATAATCGCCGTGTGCGCGGCACGGTAAATCAGATTAAATTGAAATGGTTATACGCGATTGCGGGAGTTCGTAACAGATATTCGCTTTTCTCGTTTCGACGTCCAGCTGTAAATTGAAACCGAACGTCGTTCCATCCCCAGATTCGGCGGACGTTATAATCGAACGTCGCGAATGAAATTAAACGGGCGATAAAATTGCGCTGCGGTTGAAATTCGTGTGGCGGGGTGGGGACACGTTGAATTCGGTGAAATTAGAAGGAATTAAATTTTCGAATAGAGCATTTAGCGGATAGAAAATAGTAGTGGACCGGTATATAACTTGAATTGACGAACCTCGTTCAATTTGCATTGAATTTACGTATATACAGGAAGCGTTAGTTTGAAAAATATATTCAACCCTTTGCGCTAACCACGATCGATAATTATTTCTGTATTTTGGGGATTTCTTGGTGTGCCATACATGAGATACCTACCTATCATTTATATTTTATAGTCTCTTCCGGAAATACTTGTTTTAGAATGAATTTTTCTGCTTGTCAATGTGTACTTGCGAACACTTTGTCTTTATTTTACTGTTTATATAATGATATTGCAAAAATAATCCTCTGTGCAGGACGTTAGAAAATAATTATTCCCTGCATTATGTTTTACCTTCTGTACATCGGCATACGATTTTTAATAGAGATATTCAAAATGTTCCCCGTTCATTTATACATTTTAGTAGCAAGCTAATATTCTTGACGGCTTAAAATTGTATTATCCCAATCATACATCTTACATCGAAACGGTTCAGCATATATTACTTAAACAAAAATAACTACAAAAATCATTGTATATGTAATACCAACGTGGACGTAAACCTCAATTATTCTTTCATCGATATAAAGCACGATTCAGATACGTCGAATGAAAACAGGTAGACAAGCCATTCTCGCACTATCAAAATACAAAATAGCCCCAGAAATATATATTTAGGGTACAGTAAGCTCCTCAAAAATGTAACCCCTATTTTTTTTCAAATCTTACATTGCGTTCAGATCTATTTGTCCAGATGTCGGTCCCGAAATACTACAACTTCGTTATTTGAAACGTTTAAATCTTGAAAATAACCGGAACGTTGCAAACCTTTTTACGCTTGTACAGAAAGTTACGCTAATTCGAAACCATCAGCAGGTCGTACAAACGCCAACAGAATATAGGGGTTAAAGACCTGTATAAAATAGCCTCCACATCCTAAACAGCGTAAACGAATCCTTCCCGAGCAAACTCATTCGTACGTTCGTACGAAATTCTGTTGTCGCGTCTTCCCGTTCGATTACCCTTCGCGTTTATCCTCCCCGCTGGCCGAACGGCTTTATCAATGCCCAGAAAAACTATTCCTCAGACGGCGGGGGTGGGCCCAGCCCCGCGTCATAAATCTGTAAACGCAGTTCGCGATGTCGAATATTCCGTGAAATCGTATTCATTGGAATGCAGTCCCTTTATTTGCAATATCAGTTTGCTGCACGAGTGCCGTCTATCGTTGACCGAGCCCGGAGGCAAGCGGCATTCATTCTCGGCTACGGGATCCCCTTGCAACATTCGCGAAGCCCACCCTTGTCAGGACGAGGTCGACCCTCGATACGTCCGATGAATTTATACGAGTGCCCGCCGACTCTCTCCCGCGTCCCTTATATTCTCTTCCCGACTTGTCCCGTCCGTGCTTCCCTTGTACGAACCTTCCCGTTCCTCCTCGTTTCTGCATCTCGGTGACCCGAACGATCCGAGGTATTTCGGAATTCCTTCTACGTCCGAACACCGGCGCTTGTTTGTCCGCTTGTCAGGAGAAACGGGCAGGGCACTGACGGGGTCGCTGCCGCTCGGCTTTTATGGAATTTTTGTGCCGCCACGGTCCGTGCGCAGCTGTTGCAGAAATCTGCCCCGTCGTGACGTTTTCATCGATTCAAACGGCACGCTGAGACAGTAACGAGGTAGGCTGGGATTGTTACTGTCGAGGTGTGTTTAATGTCATTGGCACGTTCGTTGCGCGGATCGGATGCGCTTGTTGGATGCATTAACGGGGCAAGCGTGTTTTCGCGAGCGACGGAAGCACCCCTGGTGCGTAGGGGTGAGTTGTTTGAAGAAATATTCCGAGGTGTATTTCCAAGTTGGCACTTATTTGCCCGACGATTAGCGCGCGAATCTGCAATTACAATGTAGCTGCGACTGTAGTTTTTCTCGAGGGCGAGGTAATTCGTACGGCGTGCAACCCTTGCAGAGTTTAGGAATGAATCTTGCGAAACTTTGCACGGTTTCTAAAACCGTATCGGTTTCGATTGCGGCTCGCGAAAAGAAATAACGCAAAATACGGTTTAGAACGATAAATATTTATCGAAACGTGTTTATAGATGTCGCGATGGAACGAGGCATTCTATGCACAAGAATTCGTAATTTTGAATCATACTTTATCGACCAAGAAACGGTGTAGCCGAATAAGATTAATCTATAATAATCTATAATAAGAAAACAAGATTAATCTACTTATGAATGTCCATTTATAGTAACTTCTGTAATAAATATGACACGTACAGAAAATTCATTTAATCTGCGCCATTCGTATTTACTTTCCTCGTTGCTCCCATATTTTGTACTCTTACCAACGGAACATCATTTATATTTCGTAACGGCGAAGAAATTGGCAGTTTGCAATATGGAAAGCCATATACTTGTCTACTCAAGTCCCTTCCGATTAAATTCATTTCCCAGACTCGTTCGATAATTTCCAGCCAATATTATGCTCCACCCAAATATAACACAGAAGAACGAACTACACGCGTGTACACGCGAAGCATAAACTCCGACGCGAATTACGTAAGCGAGGCGAGTTCTGCAACTCGCAAGAGCGATAATAATTTAAGTGTTCGAATCGGAATTACTTTGAGCGCGAGACCCATTAATTTAGATCGCGGCAAGATTTATAGCGAGACCAACATTTGGCATACAGTCGGGTGGAAATTGGCGAAAGTTTTCGACACGTTTAAATGAAACTCGAATTGCGGGGCTGGGGGGCGGAAGCCTTTCCAGCAGAGGAGTTACGCGTGCCCCAAAGCCACGCCGTTGCACGCTTGGTTAGATATCAGATCGAAAGTTCGTGTCTCTCCTATTTTCCGCGAGAATTTTCGGCGTGGATCACGGCTGCGAAATCCTCGGAGATTTCTGCGAGGTTACGGAACTGATCTCCTCGAGCGGAAAATTCGACACGGTTGCTCGATCAAGCAGACCATCCGTAGACGATTAGGGAAAGCTCTGCCAGATAAACTGAGGGCAATTAAGCTTCCTTCTCCGCCCTCTCGGCCGGCTCTGTTCCTTGACTCCGTATATTTAAATAAAACGCCACGGTAACGCAATGTTATTTAAATCCAGCGAGCCCGGAATGATCGGGGGATTTTTCATTACTTTCGACGGAAATGTATTGCGGTGAAATTTAACCGCGGCGGAAGAATTACAACGAGTATTGTATTCGTCTGAAGCGGACAATGATGTCGTTTCGTTTGAGAAACTGTTGAAATCTCGCGGACAGCAATGAACAAGATTAATCGTTTTCGAATTAACTCTGTCGATTTGAAATCGCTAGGCAGCACATTTTATTCCGATAAAAAAGTCTGGACAGCTTTAGAAAACCTGCGAATGGAATGTATTTAACATTTGTATAAACACAGACACGAAACGGTTCACCTTCGCCCGATCAGGAATTACTTAACATTTACAAAAAGCGGGACTGACATCATTGTTTCCCAAATTATCGCGAGCTCCGTCAATCTCCTATTCACGATTCTCCCACGAACGATTCGAAATTACAGATGCATCCATACAGCGTCCACGCGTCGTATCGCAATAAATTCCACGCGCCGTCAGTCGTCGAGCCTCGCGCGAACTTTAATTTGAAATCTCTCGCGGCTCGAGTATCGTTGCAACGCAGAATCGACTCCGACTCCTACAGACGCATACCGCGCAGCGGAATCGAGGGCCAAGATGTTAGAACCGTTCGATCCCTCGCACACCGTGTATCTATTCGTCCGCTGTTCGAAGAACGTTCGAAGAGAAATCGACGGCAAAGGAACGGCGACGATCGTTCGCAGATATGCGGCGAAAGGGTAGCCGGTCGAGAGATACGGCCGCGAGAATTGGAGTGAGAATCCAACGAGGTAAGAAATGAGCGTGCTCGAGGCGCAGCGAGTTGATGCCGCGGTCAGGAATTAGGCGAGTTTATTACCGGGAAGGGAAGTCGCTTCGAGATAGCAGTAGCGGGTTTCGTTATCGCGGATTTGCGCAACGAGGCGACACACGTACCCTCCCTTAACTCCATTCTCTGTTGCCGCCACCTTTTCTCCCCCGTTCCGTGTACCGCCGTTCGGCCGCGCTCCGTCGCTGAAAGGACGGTGAGATACCGGGATGAAGAATGGTGGCGGCGGGCAACGGAATATCCGTGCGGAGAAAACAGCCGGAAGGATTGAAGGACAAGGTGAATAGAGGGAAACGAGCTGAGGATAACATTACGAGCGGCACGAGCCGTAAAACTATTCAAGACTCATTGCCGTCGCGACGACGTCTCCGTGCTCTGCGAACTTTGTCCCGTGTTCGAAGAAACAGTCGGACGTTAGATTCGCCAGGGTCGCCCCGGACCGTCCGCTTGCGATATCGTTGAAATTGTTCGGGAAGTCTCCTCGAATATAATGAATCGGCGTTCGTGCGACGCGTAAACTGCAGCGCTTCGTTACGCGAATCATGGGTATTAGTGTGAGTTACTTACTTGCAGTGTTGCGGCGTGCATAAGTGGCTTTATCCTTATATATACTCCGAACGGTGTTGTCGAAGTGTGCACAGTAGCTGCGGCGCAGGGTCGCGTTGGAAAGTGTATCGTTGAAATTAGAAATGTACGTGTGATGCAAATTACTTTCACGCTTGAAAAGCACTGGGAATGTATATAAAAATTTGAATACGTTAAAAATTAGAAAGATTTTTATTTTACTTTTGTAATACTCGTATGGAGATGGGGTATCATTCGAGACTTGAGTAACACTTTTGCAGTCAAATTCTAGAACCGTGGAAATGTTTGGTTTCTTACTTTTGTTGGGGTAGAATGTAACTCTTTTGGCGAAGGCAGAAACCGGCGCGTTACTATTTCCTTTTTCGAAACCACAGGGCATATAGTATTAAGAACTAAGTAAACGCGAAATAGTTTCCATAATTTTCGCAGCTTCCACAATCGTACCATCGATATATTTATTCAGGGAAACTAATAGAAACCGTGTTTGAATATCACCGCTTCAAACGCGTACGTGGTCTTTAGAAAGGGGACAAAGCTTCTTTTCAACCATGTAGTAAAAACTGCGAATTTTTGAGTTGGCCTGGCATTAGGTAAAAAACTGAGTTTTCAAGCATGCTCGCGGCACCGAAATACATTTTTAACGGAATTCAGGTGTTTTGAAAGGCCTTCGCTGCACTTTGGTACGCTCACGCGTACCCGCAGACATAATGTAGATTACGGGGGCAGCACCTTTTTTAATTTGAATAGAACTATCATTTCTTTAATTCATAAGCGTTATAGCCCACATTTATGCAATTATTAAATACAAAATGCAAACTTATAGATACCTACGTACGACACATGAAATCACATAGCTACAAATGCTCCTCGATGTCGCTAATTATTAAACTTTTAGAATTCGAAGAAAAAATTCCTCCCCTTTGCCGACGAAGAAATATATATAATATCGCTTATTATTTCCAAATGTATACCGCGCTGGTTTTAACGATTTGCATTTCCTTTGTTACAGGTAAGTGCAACGATCTGTCGCTCGGCGAACCTCCCCTGGAGTGCTGAAGGCTGGTTTCCAGAGGACACGTGAGAACTTATCGAATTTTAAGTACCGTCGACGAATACGGGAACAGCAATTGGAAGCTGGAAATCTACGTAGCGTTGGACGGTTTTTTCTGCGCGTCGCTCCGACGGATTTCACGAGATCAGGGTTAAAAGTCTTTGTTGAAACGTTAAAGAAGCCCATTCAGAATGCATGCACCGAAACGAGTATCGCCGAGCGGATGTAAAGTATTCATCAGCGTGATAGAATTTTTATCGAGTTTTGGAACCACTTACGTGAGTGAAAGCTTTCAATTTTTGCGTTAGGATGCACGAGAGAGTGAAATTTTTATACGGTTCATAATCTACTTCGGCAGCCCTTCTCTCTCTCTCTCTCTCTCTCTCGTATCACCTAACTCTTAAATGATACTTAGTAAGAAGTAGTTAATGAAACAAGGTTGACAAATGGAGGGGTATAACATAATTAGGTGTTAGTCCGCTATTTTTGGCGATGTTTATTAAAAATCAATCAGCAGGAAACATTTGTGGTCGTTGACCTCTTAAGCGATTATTTCTCAATGACAAATTTCTGTCCAGGAATGAAATATATATTTCATAACTTGTAACGTAATATAACACATTTAGCCATACGTTTAGAAAAGGGCAAGTGGTACAGAATATAAATCCATTCTTATTGAAGTGAAAACATTTGTTTATTACACTCCGATAGGGTTTATCTTAATCCGATTTTTATATAATTTATAATTTCGGTAGAGAAATAAACACGAGCGTCAAAGGGAAAGCAAACGTCCACAGTGTTTGGTTATCAAGCAAGGCAGATTGAATAAAACTTTTCAGCCGCGGTTAACAAAAGTCGTATCGAAAGGAACAATTGCAAGTACGGGGTAAAATTGCAAAGTGTTAATCGCAACGCTGAAGTGTTTCGCAGTGTGCAGCAGTTCGCCTGACACAGAATCCCGATATTCGTTTCGTCCCTGTTGTAGATTCAACAGCAACAAATAATAACAATAACAATAGCTGAATTTCGCGAACGGTCGCGAAGTCACGCGCCATAAACTGCTGAACGTTGTCGAACGATTTACCAATTGAAACCGGACGAAGGTTAGTTCAGTTATTACCGAAATTGTGCCAAGTGCAAACATTATCTCTTGACCCTCGAACGCTTCGTGCTAATTGGCAACATCGAGGGATGAATGCCACCCCCACCGTCCCCACTGATCGGGCGTTTCCTCTGCCGGGGTTTCGAGGATAATGATCGAAGAGGCGCACAAACTGCAACCGGACAGGCTCGTCCGCTCGCCCTTTTCCCTAGGAGTCCCTGTGTTTGCTGCAGCCACGTTATGCATTTCCCATGCGAGTTTTGTTCATTCCGTGAATGGGTCGCCCTACAAATCGCCCATCGTGTCGCGCATAAATAAATCGGGAGCAGTCGATGTTCGAGGCAATTTTTGTTCCGCGTCCCTTCCGCAAGCGGTACGCGTGGGGTATTAACCCTTTGTCTTACAATCGCCCATAGCACGACACGTGTCGGGGTTAATTGTTTAATTCTTACACGGGGTGACCCCCCCATGTAATGTTCTAGTTTTACGTAATGCACGAAATTGGTGTAAATAGCTGGCACGTTTGTGATGCTTGTAACAGATCTAATGTAGCGTGTATCTTTTTTAATTTCTCCGTGCCACCTGACGCCGGAATGTCTCGCGTTATTTTAAAAATGCTTCATTTGCTATAAGGACGGTGCAGGATCGATTCGATAATTGTCGCTTGTAATTACGATGCATTGTGTTATTTAATTCAGCAACGTGAATTAATAAATTCCACCATGTCCTATGATAAACGCAATAACTAGCATCGGTTTCAATTGATAATTCAATTAACAAAAAAACGCATCACAGTGTTTGGAATACTTTCGTGCATTGCGTATTTCTGTTAATGCATTTTGAACAAAGATCGGTGGCAACGACTGCCCATAGAAACTAATGCAAGCAATTTCTCATTGAACGAGCTTTCCATTTCATCGAAATCACGAAGTTCATCGAATCTTACTTAAAAAAAAAAAAGAAATGAACTCACGAGGCACGTTGAAACAATTACGCGCGACGAAGATTAATCCAAATTATTTTCGTACGCGATTCGAATTCGTAACTCAGAAAGAACCTAACGCAAAGTGAAATAACTTGAACGAGAGCGTTGCCTCTGCCGCAAAGGCCAGTTTCACCAAAGTTTATTATCGAAGGGATTAGTTCTGGGTGTAATGAATATTCCGACAGATTGCCACTTTGAGGACCAGAGAGATTGTCGAATTCCCGTGGGTGATATTATTCGGGATCGATAATAATTATGCGAAATATTGTCGCACAGGGCTCATCCTTGTCTACGTGCATGCATACATATGTAATCATTCGCTCTTTCTCGATCGTTCCCGATGCTGTTTCAACGGCGAGCAATGGTGTAACGATCGAAGGGGTTGAAAGGGAATTTCTGCCCAACACCCACCCTCCTGACGCCGAGGGTAAACTGGGTTAATTTCGTACATAACAAGACCGCGCCATCGAGCCATCGAGCTCGCCATCGAGCTCGCGCGGCGAAAAGTAAATTGGATATTGAGAAACTTGGGTAGGTATTTATTAACGTTATAAACGAGTGTCTCTGTTCTTTTCATTCTGGTTTCCCGTGTTACGAAGAATATAAATATAATAGGTTGAACTTCGATATCGAGATATTTGTATCGGGATGTACCGTCGCGAGTAGTTAGCGAATTATTTATCGCAAAGTTGATAATCGATTATTCGTAAATTGTTTTCTTGTTGACTCTCGGCGTGTATTATCGAATATTTCGCTGCCATTATGTTAACCGTGTGTAATTATGTTACGCCTGTAATTGAAGCGAAAATGAGCACTTGAAAGACATGTTTCATGCCGTATTATTCCGGTAATAAGGTATCGGAGTAAGTGAAGCATAATTGTGTATAGGTAATTCGCTGTTAACGTCGTTATTCGTTTATATTTTGTCCGTGTACACAGCGGCGTAACATGAATTTTAGTGTACTCAAGTAAATGAATAACGATTTACAATGAGGCACAATTGTATGCTTGACAAAACAATTATCAGATATCGTGCACAGATATTTTATTAAACTTTGGGCAATCAAGTGACGCCAATAATTTAAAATCTTCCATGTTATTTCGATAATTTATTCTAGTGAATCTAAATGATTATATGAAATTGTACAAAAAACTTCAAAAGAAATAACATCGAGCTCAGAGAAACCACGATACTTCTAAATCTGACCGTTCAGATCGCTTACCTGACTTTTCTCTACGCACATTTGCATCAGATCACATCCAGTTAATCCATCCACGTATAACTCCGTTGACGCTAATGCATTTAACGTACCTCCACTCTTTCTTCTATCGCTCGGAACGTCGAAGTTTATGTATAATGAAGATCCGGTTTAATGGTGCCGCATTCAGCCTGTTATTTTTCTATCTCTGAGCGGAAATATTCGACGAGCTAATGTCCCGCGAATGAAATTCTTTCCCCGGCATATTGAATACGGTTGGAAGCGCGCACGTCGGAATCGCGAAGTTAACAGCAGCCGCGTTCGCGGTGGAATCGAGTAAGGGCCCAGTATGTGCGTGGATATAATCGCGTTGCCCAATTCCCATCCGGAGCGGCGCTGACAAATGACTCGTCGGCCTGATTACTGTTGGGATTTTAACGCGAGCTTAATTAGACGTTGTAGCTTCCACGGCTGATCGAACGTTGTACGAAACGTGCCGCCCCGTGGTCTTTCTCTGTTTCGTCCCTTCAACACCCATCAATCGTTACATCTCGTGTAGGTGCGCCTGTAAGCGTTGTCGCACCTTCCACTGTCTGCACGGTGAAATTTGCCGAAATCATGTATTTAAACGTGGGTTCAAATTCATATATGTGTTTGTTAATAAGCACAGAATTTTGTTCAAGTTTGGCCTGCACAAATTTTGTACGCTATTAATTGTAACTCGTATGCATTATTCCGTTCAAACTAATTTCTTTTATCGATAGCGAGGGTACGAATACTTAATGGAAGTCGCTTTGCGTTACGCACCTTTCTTTCTTTTCGGTTACTTATTTTCAGTCGGATCCACGATGTTGAGGCAGCTGCGACTATTGTGTTAGACTGTGCTTGCAATGTTAGAAGATATAATGAACAGAGCACGGTTTAATTGCTTGGATTAGTTTAGAAGGGTTAGAGGATTTGAAAAATGTGGGAGGTTTCGGGAAATTGTAATATTCCTGAGAATTATTTTTAATTGCCGGTGATGCGGTGCTGTTCTCTTTGGTTTATTATTAACACGAATATACCTGTCACGCCGTTGCTGTTACAAAGAATGCTCGTCGATAGAAAATCTCTTTTTAACCATTCAAAGTACAGAGTACTGTGTTTAATGTGTATTATGAATATGTCATTCATAATGGTGTGCTACACTCGCAGGATAACATTAGGTGGTTGACGATATTGACAGGGACTTTTAAGGAACAGTGGTACTACTTGTAAATTCCTTTACACGTGGCATGCACAATTAGCAATATGAATTGTCTGACTGAGAATATATATATATTTCGATGCAAATTAATATTTTTCTTCAGGAAAATATTATTTAACAATCGGAGAATTGTATGCCAATTTAAGTTTGCTGAGACACGTCGCCATCTCTGATCTACGATATAAATACAACTATTTAATTCCCAAAAGCAATTAATTTACTACAATCACATTAAGATTGCATATGAAAATATTGGATCGGAAATTTCTGGAGCTATTAAATCGATTACATAAATATGGACATCTATAAATTGTTACTTAATATTCCATTAATAGGCAAATTTACCTCGTACGTTCATTCTAATATAAATAATACTCGCGCTATTCGCCGTTTAAATGAACGAAAATTGGACAGAGTGAATGAATGTTTTTCGCAGCATTGTGCACTTATAATATTTGCACAGTTTCCAACAACCGAAATTTCTTTTTCGACTGTTCATTTTAGTTTTGCGTGTACCGTTCCTGTACTTTCATTATTGTTAACGTTTGCCCCGCATTACACCGGCCGAATGGCCGAAATACAGGAAAATCTGTACCGGAACAAATTGCATGCGCTCGATTTGAATAGGGGTCGTGCAAAACCGAAACATAAATTATTTCGTTCATGATTCGTTGCGAGGTCGCTTCTTCCGTGCATGATATAGTATCGTGTCGTGCTGCATGTTGTAATCATCATTTTAATCGTTTGCTACGGTTATTAAATGCAATATTTGAGCGAATGCTCGTTGCCGAATTGAAAAGCCGATTCTCAGACAATAGGTCGCAATTGATGCTGTTATTAGCTATTAATAAAATTCCGCAATCGTGTACAGTTATATTACAAATACGCTAGTCATTTATTTGCGTTTATTTATAACAATTCCCTACAAACCACCAGCATATTTCAATTGATACTTTTGCTGGTCATTTTTTCGTGTCTTATCCTTCGCACACTTCATTATTCAGGATCGTTTTGTAAATATTTAATTTAAAATAGAATTAATAATACACCTTGATCTTTCCTGAAGTCTTCATCGGAACTGAGACAGCGCTCCTATTTTCTTACAACATTATTCATAATTTGTACGGTTGACCGTGGATTAAAATGTTCACGACTGTCTCGTGGAAATTGCCCTCAAGAAAAGATCTTTCGTTACATGGGAGAATAACAGTATTATCTCTTCGTTAAAACCTGTGTTGATACCGGGAAGCATAATTCGCTGTAAGCAACTCCCAGCGGCGGATGTAGTCGAATAAAGTTAGAAGAGCGGGATGAATTGCATTCCTTCCTTTCTTCAGATACGATTAAGCAGTGCGCAAGAACAATGCACTCAGAAAGAGTTTCAGCTGTCGCGCGTACCTCGGGACGAGCTGGTCTTATCATTAATTAACCATTATCAATGGTCAGCGTGCAACGAGCTCGCGATCCCTTACTTTTCAAATCTTTATTAATTACATCAAAGGAATTGAAAGTTCTGCCATGCGATTGAAGAGGTTTTGGCATTACTGTTGGAACATTCTTGCGACAGTGTACAAATTGAGTCAGAAGAGCTCGGCATTATCGACTCTGCATAAGATTTCTTCTCGCGGTATTGAACTTTCGAACGGGGAAGAGCACGATTATTCTTTGCCGATAAATGGAAACGTTCATTCGTGTGCTTCTTTCACATTTCAATGTGCAATCTTATTTTTTCGTTTCAAATATAGTTTGACACTGCATGGCTACTGTCTTCATGAGGAACGTCGAATAATTTGATTTAGTTTGTAAAAAGAATTCTTTGCATACAAAAATACGTTAGACCTCTCCGTAAGAATAACTTAATGCAGACTTTTTCTTATATTAGAAAATATTAATTTGACTTCAGATGTAGCAGCTTTGAAATGAAAAGTTCCAACAGTATTCCGTTTCATGATTTAAGTTCTAACACGGAGATGGTTCATATATCTCGAGTGAACACTTAAATTTCACGGTGTGGCTTCAAAATTTGCAGAAAACCCGCAACGATCTTATACCACTTACCACTCACGGAATACGAAATGTATGATATTATTATATTATACACTATTATATTATATGATTCGTGCACCGATTGCTCATAATATTCGCTTCTTCGCACGCGTATATACCTGCAACGCGAATATTCGTATGCGTGTACGTAAATTTAACAAGATTTCACCGTAACTCCGAGCCACTCCGAGATCTTCCATAAGTTCATTAAAATCCTCGACATTAATCAAGCTTGCGCTCCAAAGCAAATATTCCAACATCCACCATACCACGTAGTTCGTTGCTCTCTAACTAACTGCTTGTTATTACCATCGACAGAGAAAGAAGGAAAGAATGTCCACGTCTAGCACAATTTTGACACTAAACCTTGAACTTCTCAGTAAGAATTCCTCGCCTACGCTTTCGCCGTTCGACGTCGCGGACCCGCGACCGGACCTTGCTTTCCTCGACGTCGCTTTCATTGAAAATCGGCCGAAGTGATCGGGTCCGACGGGAACCAGCTGCCGCGCAAATTGCCGGCACGCGAACTGTCAGAAGTAACAAACGTCGACCGACCATTTACGAATAGCGAGCCGATTAATTTTCGCCCCGACGATTCCCAGCAACGATTGAAAGTTCGATCAGCAGTGTGCGCTTCGAGTTCCGTGGGTCGGTGGCGAACGCTTCCACTATTTATTCGCCGACCGGTTGCAGCACGACGGAGTCGGTTGAATTCGTCGCGGGAAAAAAAAAACGCGAGAAGAAAGAGAAGAAAGAGAGAGAGAAAAAAAGAAGAACAAGTTAGCCGAGCCGTTTCGAATTTGGCCGAACTTTTTCTATTCCAAAAGCCAAGGGGGCCTGGCGCGGCAGAAAAGTTGACCGAAAGTTTCTAGCTCACGTGCGAGGGGACTTCGAGTGGAAAGGACGAGTCGTTAATTTCGTCATTCGTCGCATCCCGCGGGCTCCGGCACGTTGTTCCTTCAGGTTTACAGGTCCTAACTTTTCGTCCTTAACTCGTTAATTAAGGCCGAAAGCCTGGCGGTGCGGGGGTGGGAGAGGCAGGGGTTGGACGACGGGGGGGGGTAGGGCGACAGCGGGGACGGAGCCGAAGAAGCGAAGTTTTAATAACATTACCGTAATAATACCATCCGCCCACCCCCGCCCCCTTGCTATTCCTTCTTGCAACGTGCCCTAAATTATCAAAGGATGCTCCGGTATCCACCCCTTTTCTGTACTCACATCTCATCCCCATTTGTTTCACTTAGTCTTGCGACGAATGCGCCCCGTTTCGCCCGTTCGAACTACGGTCTGCGTTTGATTTTACGAAACAGCAGCTACGGCTGGTAGGGTGAAGGGTGTATATATATATATAAGGAAACTTACGTAGGGAAATTTGCACATGGCTTGCAAATTTTCTTAGATGCGAAATCTCTCGGTTCTTGCTCGCGGCAACCCCTTGGTAGAATCTGAAAATGATATTTTTATATTGAAACTTGAGGATATCGTGCGTCTGTGATTTTCCACTCTTCTTTGTTATTTTTAGCACCCTGGTATTCGTTCGCTTACACTTTACACCATATCTCGTATTATACTCGTCCTAGGCACACTTTGATCCTGTCTGCTGGTACGATTCCAATGCACGCGTTGTCCCCTCGTCATCTGTCTCTCGTTTGTATACACGCACACGCGCACTGGATTTCGTTGATTGTAACGTCAGGTAAGGGCGACTAAAATGTGTAGCACTTTCATTCGGTGCGCGCCGATGAAGGAAGAAGGCGAGTTGCTGTGCTTTTTTGTGCTGCCAACATCGTTGCAAATATGTATCCTAATTTGTTTGAACACCCGAAGAGACTTTCAACAGTTTAATACGAGAAGAAAATTATTGACTAGAATCAGATAAAATGGACGAAATACAGATGTCTTGCGGGGGGTTCAACGATTACATAGGGGGTTAAGACGTTCCGTGCGTTTCAGTAACCTTGTATGCACTTAAGGGAACGAAATGTTTGTTTCCGACGAGAACAATTTACTGTGACCCTTTGCAATAAATTCTGAATTTGTTCGACACTTTCATTGTATACATTGGACGGGCAACATATTCGCTTTAGTTACCTTTGCTACGTTTGTAACAAATTAATAGTAACAGACCTGTTGCATCCCGACAGCAATGAACAATTTATAGCCTTCGGCCATTTAGCCAGTTCTGTCGTAAACTTGCACAACGAGCAAGCGTATACAGGTTCGCAACACTGTCATACGTATCAACACCGAGGCAAACAGTTCACGTGCTAAATGCATAGTAGTCTTGTTCTAAAAATGTTATTTTTCTCTGGAATTCAATTAGAACCAATTCGAACCTTTTTCCAATTTGACCGCTCTATGGAAGGCCCTGTATGAAATACACTAGATGTCCTGTTTTTATTAAATCGTTCCAAGCTGTAATTTGCGAGTAATATCGTAGACTGGCACAAACACTTGTTCAACTCGTTATTGATCACAGAAGTTAAAGATTAATGGAACTGATTTATTATCTGTCAGCCATTGCAGGCCCAAATTGGGCAATGCAAATCGAATCTGAAGGTGCATCGAAGATATAAATCATTTCACGAACAAGTCAATTACAAAATCCAAGACGCAAACCACCTGTTTACCAAACTAACAAGTCTTCTATATTTGACGGGTGAACTTCGAAAGCAGCAGCAAGTGAGACGGCAGTTGTTCAGCGAATTTGAACGCGTGCAGTGCTCGTCTAAATTCCAGACGACAAATTCTTCCGCGCGCATTCGTCACGTTTCGTTGCGACGACCGTCGACTCGAAGTCAATGACGTATGACATCGTATCGTAGCCGCGGAACACTCCGCTTAAGGGGCTGCAAATGCGTTTCTGTACGGTTGCAAAGTGAAAATAAGGAAACCAGGAACAAGACGGTCGATGTACGTGTCCCATTTTAGCGCACGAAGTACTTAACTACTCGAGTCGTCGCGTTACCCGCTCGTCAAATGATCGTTCGACGAGCAGCTTCTCCGTTGCATCGAGTAACGTCGACGCGAGCATCGTGCGACTTCGACATCACCGAGCAATCTAACGCCCACTCTCGATCATTCAATGACACCCGCGCACAAAAATTATTCCACTGGTCCGCGGCGAACAAGTGGCAAATTCAACGTTCGCCAGCGTCAAGCGTGCAGACGCACAGCTATCGATTACACGGTCGATCCAACGGAACAAGGGGGACCTGTACGAGAGAACGGTGACACCGAAAGTCACGGCAAGCAACGCAGCAGGAACGGTGCTTCGTTTTATGCCCCCGTTGAATACGACCCTTTTAAAGGGGACACGGGGGAGAAGCAGAAATGACGAAAAGGGTTGGCCGTTTGGCGACGCGAAGATCTAACGGAGACGGCGCTATGCTATCAAGCACCGTCGCCAATAATCGTAAACGATGCGACTCGCGATTGTCGTGTCTCGCAGCTGTGACGGAGGCTGCAGCTGCGAACTGCATCTGGGCCAGGTGATGTTACACGAGGCCCGAGGCACTCGCAGTCTCGAGCCTTATTGTCCCACTTTCGCAATTAGCCACGGCGAAAGGAAAGCCATCCCGTATCAACAGGTAACTTCCTGCACGTGCGCCAACCCGCCGCGTTACCTCTCCGATAGGAGCGGAAACGACGTGGCATCGAAAATGTGTTAGTGTAACTGCGACCATCCCGCGAGCGAAACAACCGTCACTTTGTTACCCGACCCTTGCACTCTGCCTACTTTCTTGCTAATTGAAAATCCTCGTATTCCGGAATTCGATACTACGCCGGTGGAACACAGTGCGCGCTCGCCCGTACTGAAATTCCACGCGCTCCGTTTCAACTGTTTCTTTTTATTTACACCGCCGGCTAAAAGTTTACGACCGTGAGGCGTATGCCGGCGTGCCGAAATCCGTTTGACGATTGATCATTCCCGATCGGGAATGTGTAATAAGACGATTCACGCGGCACGATGTATCGAAACAGGGCTGATTGGTCTGTCGGTATTATTTTGTTCGGAGTATTACTTTGCGCACGGTCGATGTTGCCATCAGATATCGGATAATTTCATTTCGTTTGTTACGGCCCAACGGGTGCTCGCAAATTTTGTATCGCGAACATTCGGACGTGGTGCTGAATTTCTCGACCGTCGTCGTACTTGCCATTTGCGTTCATTGTTTATCGCGATGCAGATAGACAGACTACGATTCGGAATGATTGTTAGCGCGGACGGTTAGTCAATGATTTTGACACGGACGTTGCTGGTTCGAGTGTAACTGATGGGTTGTAAACTGTATCGCAAATCGACGGATTAACTGTAATTAATATGAGCTTTGCCCTGCACATATATATAAACCATCGATATTAGCGATTAACTGTATGCGTATGCACGCGTGCATGTGTCAACGAATGGAGCTTAGCCTACGCGTATCACAGCATGCACGTGGAATGATGTGCAATAATTCTGTAATTCTATACATCAGCTGGAATTGAATACCTTGATATCTTGCGACGCCAGGTAATTGTTAACAAATGCGCGGGCTACATTTGAATAATGATATCCTGTTAAATGTAATAACATTACGGCTACACGTACCTTCGTTACTTACACATTTTCGCTATCCTTCCAGCGCGAACAATTTATTGCAATTACACTTCCGCAGTTCATCGCCTCCAAATTAATATTTCATTTACTAGTACTTTCTACAGATAAATCTATATGATCAATCATACATCGTTATCGTTTGATTTGCTTCTGTCACGCGTTCGTTGAGACGACGCGGACACGACGAGGCGTAAATTGACATCAAAAATTGAACAAATAATTCACCCCTGTCTGCTTCGTCACGGAAGTCGCGATGCGTCCACCATTTAGAGCGGTGTTCCTTCCAAAATGTTCGAAGAATCGAGCACGCGGCACGGTGAAATTATTTCAGCGGCGCGATAAAGAATTCCTCGGCTCGTCGGACATCCAAGACAGGTATATTCTTTCCCTTTGTGGGACGATAATGAAGTCCTTCCGAGATTCTACGTGACAGGGCCGAGGTTAGAACGTGTGGGCGCGCTCGTTTCGGCCCCGTTGCACCTTAGAACACCGAGTCTGGAATTGAATTCAAATTCTCGAGTGGCTCGTGTTTGCACGGTAAACATTGTAACGGTGTAACGGGCGTTGTTCTGTGCACGTGTAGCCCGAGCCGGCGAGAAAGGGAGTTGATAATTGCGCCGAAGGTGCACGGGTTGCCGTCGACGTCGAGGACGAGCCTTCTAGCTGCCTAAGTAATAAAGATAAACAGGATCGTGCGAACCGACTAATGGATGAGCGACGGGGAAGATGCGCTAAACAAAGAGGTGAACGGAGGACGGGAACGTTTGCGGGCAGGAGTAGCGTTTTGCGAATGGGTATAGCCGAGCAGCAATTTCTGGAAAGATCCGGGAGTCTAGAGTCCGGAGCGTTGCTGAGTAATGATTTTAAATGCCGCGCGGTCGATCAAGTGGTGTGAGCGATAACTGCGCAGACCGTGCACTTGGAAGCAGTGGTATAAGAACGGGACTGTGCAGACAAATTTGCCCCGATTTCTGAAACACGAAGTTGCGATTTTAGTTGAGAAACAAGCTTTCCCAGCGCATCCGTTGTCCATTATCTACCTGTGAAAGTTGATTAAGAATGATTAAATAATAAACAAGTTGTGTCGCAGAAAGGGTTAACGTTTCAGAAATGACGTGGGGTATGGAAACCTTGTGCGATATAATAATACTATATATATACATAAAAATCGTCGTTCTACCGAAAATTTTCTATCATCCACCGCGCATACTGAATAATGCATTCCTAACGATTCTCTTTATACTAAGATCTTGCAGTTACTTTGTACAACCTGGTACCTATGCTTCGTAGCTTTATTAAGAACTTCACTCACCAGACACGGCACAGAATTCCAATAAAACTGAAACGTAACATCTGAAGTTGACGCAAAGTGCTTGGACTTGCAGCTCAGTACCTAGATCTATAATAGCAATTATAAAAGATTCAATCCAATCCGTCTATCAATGCTCCCCACAATGATCGTTCCACATATCAACCCTTTAGTTATAAAATTGTAAGTTTTGGAGTTCTGCCAATCAGTGTAATATGATATCAGCGAATAATTGACGCGACGTGACTGGGACAGAGGAATTCGAGGGGAACGAAAAGAATAAAATGAAATGCGTCAGTCGCAGGCACCGCAGGACACCACCGTGATAAGCCAGGAATACTCTTTAATGATTTGCAATGCGTACAGGTAAACGTAACCACGCGGTGTTAATAATAGACTGCCCACGGAGACAATAAGCATGCAATGCGTCGTCACAATGTGATGCTGGCCAACTACGAGAAACAAAGACACCGGTAATTTACGAACAGAGACGTGGGAAAGTTGGTAATAACTGTGGGTAGTAAATACTGGCACATAATACAAGGCGGCCCGAATGGAAACCAGAAAATCGTACGTTCTCCGATGTATTTTCAAATAATTCTGAACCAAGAAAGTCGTGTATAAAGTATAGAATATTTTATTCGCGAAAAAGTTCTAGCAAAAAATAGATACAATAGGTTCACGTTTATGAGGTAGGTATTTTTTTATTTACCTATTTGGCCAGACTTTTTCCATCTACTTGCTCTACTGACGTTTCTCTTACATCGATGCTGCGTATAACCGAGATACGTATGTACGTAGTTTTATGGGACACTGCGATGAAGAGTAACAATTTTTTATGAAACATGCTACGTCAAAAAGGATGGATATCGCGGTTATAGTTATCGATTTCTTTGAAGCTCGCTGTGACCATTTATGTTGTAAATTCTTGCAGTGGTTTTGAAACAGAATAAACCTACTTTTTTTTCGCGGGTGCGAAATAAATTTTGTTCGCTATTAATAATTAGAACAATAACTGATGATAATGCAGAATGTAATTCCCTACTTGTGCTGCCATACATCTCGTTTCAATGATTTCAAAAGCCTCTTTGTTATTACAAAGAAGGAAAGAAGACACTGCTCATGACAGTAAAAAGAATGCATCTAATTTAAGTTTGACTACTGAAGCGGTCTTGATTTATATAGTTCAATTCCTCGATTGGAAAATTATTAGCCGTTTCCTTATTAATTAAATCCATATCTAGCAAACGGAATTTCTAGAAAAATAAGGGAAAAACGGGGTTTAATTGGGGAAAGAGAGAAAATCGGCACAGTCGAAGGGTGAAGAAAATAAGGACGGAGTTGTTTCATCGTTGTCGGTAACGCTTGCCAGTTGCAATCGAAGCTGTCGACTTTGTCGGCTAGCAATTCCTGCCCGATAATACACTATTTTCTGCGACTGTACTCGACTGCGGGCCTAATATCTCCAAGCAATCATTCTACCCTTGAACTGCCACCGGTGTTTCAAGGTATGTCAGCATTAACCGGGTATGCTAACTGAAATTGAACACTGGCATCGCTCTTGGCAACGAAACTCGTCCCTTCAGACGCGAATCTGAACTTGATTTATTAGGAAAAGCGATGGGCGCCGCGAACGAACGGAAGGACGCGTCAGTTTGGTTTATCTTTGCCCGATAAAATTGATTAACGTCGACACGACGGTAAATTAAAGTCGATACACGGCTCGCTATTATTAGTGATAAATTACCGGCGGCCCTACCGTTCACGGGACGCTGTGTGGCCACTTAAGTGGTGTCACGACTACGCTGTTTTCGCGTAAACTTTAGGTTCTCGCTCTTCCTGTTTCTTGCTTCTCGCCGATGCTTCCCGAACCTGGAATAAATGAGCTAGAGCCCGCAACAGGACATGCCGCATACCTCTTTGAGGATATAAAACACTTTGCCGTTGCGTTAACACCTAACACAGCGCCATTAATCCTGCTATTTGCGGAGCGAGCTCGTGTTGGGATAATCAGCCTGACTTTCCTTTCCCGTTTAATGAGAATTCCATATACATAATGTAAAAACTGCCTCGGGTAGTGAATGTCCACGGGGATGCAGTATTGTTCAGATTTTCGATTCGTTGTTTAAAATCGAGATACAGCGCATGAACGATACCACGTACAATTTTCTGATCTAATGCTGAACATCAAAATGATTGAGAAGCACGAGGGGATTCTGTAACAAATTGCTTTGGTAGCACACGTTTGTCCTACGAGCAAAGTACAACAAAGGAAGTACTCGTCCAGAAACGCAGGGGTACACGTAAAAGGAAAAATCGTATAGAGTGGGAGCGGTGTTCGCTGGAAGAATTCGGTAAACTTTTAACTAATCTGGTTAGCTAAATAAGCAAAGTTCGCTTCGAAATGTACAGTCTAACGGAACTTTAGGTTACTTCGGTCATAACACGCAAATTTCGTCGAGCAGCTTCCGAACCTACGCGGTGTCGTTAAGTGTTCGCAGCATCGAACCGGTAAAATCATAAAAATGCAAGCGGAGAAATTTTGCCGCAGGTCTATCGTTTTTCTATTACCGCGCGTGGAACTTTATTCCAGCTTAATTGAATGGGAAGAACTTTGGGAAATCGGGAGAAACGATCTTAGACAGGAATTCTAAAGTGATGGGCACTATCGTAACACAACAATCTCCTATAATCTCCACAAGGGGAACGCAATTTATTATTCATGCAAATCTTAATATCGCGCACCGAAGTCAAGAATATACGGGACACACTATTACGCTCGCTAACCTCGCGCTTTTTCCACGGCGCTTCGAATTCTTGCCTCGAAGCTCTCGCGTGCAACGAATGTCGATCAAGCGGATCCGAAGATCTTCGTATGTAACGCACGATGAGGGCGAGTCTACGAAATATGGGAATTACTTGGCAGTGATTTTTTTCGAACGGTTTTAATTCAATTTGTGAAAGGGTTAAGATATGGCAGGGCAAACGTCAGTATTGTTACCACATTAGACAGTAAAACAAATAACTATATAAAACTTCGACGGTATTGCTCTACCTGTATCTGTACCTTTTGGGAACGAACAACATTTGCAACAGAGACCAATTGATATATTGCTTGAAATCTACAATCGTGCGACGATTACTCCGAATCGTTTCGGTCGCCGGCATTGCTTGCTGTTGTTCGCGAGGCAAGTTTCCTGTGCAGTTTATTTACTAATGCTCTGAAAGCGATTGATACTTTCATCGCTGTTTAAGTCAGCATGCGAAACGACAGGTTTACGACGGGATTGCTGGAATCTTTTCGCGAAAAAAGATTCGCTTCGCTGGTCTGGGAAAAGTGAGGGACGCCGTTTTTATGAGAATTATAATATTCTAATTTTACGGGGGGCTCTTTTCTTTACAACGAATTCACCTTCCTCCGCCGTTCATGCCAAAGGGAAGCTTTTATTTTCCATAAACCTTGGCGCACTACGCGACGCGGACGTAAGATACGTAAGATCGTAAAGGCGAAGTAGATACACCCGGAGCGTTAAACTTTTTCTTCTTGTGCATACGCCGATAAGACCAGGAACTAACTTTCGAGTGAATTTCTACGGGAGACGTTGCCCCATTTTTTTTCCTCCCCCATCGACCGATGTCCGTGCCACGGGAGTGTTAAAACAACGGGAAGAAGATTGAGGGGAAACCGTTCTGAATCTCGGTTGAAGCTGTCTAACGTTTCTCTGTTTATTCGGGCACCATTCTAAATCGCGCTTTCGTGAGAATTCTGCCTAAGAAATAAACAGAATTTCGTGTATACTCTTGACCACTGCGCGCACCTGGGAGCAATTCTGTTAAAGAGTCCGTCGAACGTACAGGTACTTTTATGAATCGCGTACAGGACCTTGCAAAGCACGGAGGCGCATTTAGAAATTTGACGTTCATGCTCCATGCCTGTGAATGCTTCCCTAATTTGATGCTGCCATTAGCATAGTTCTTGGTCTACTTGTCGACAACGTGAAAACTATTAACGCATCATTGACATCGCGAAAAGTTAGCGCTGCGAAATGCTGGCAGACGAACGTTTCAGTTCTTTCGTTTTTCGTCGAGATAAAACGACGCATGTTAAATGCGCCCGTTAAATATACGGTGTACAGAGAGAATTGTATGAAACAGTATTTAAATTTGTCGGTAACGAATTGAAGTAAATCGAACTGATGTTATTAGAAATTTCGTGCCTGATGTATTTATGAGGAATCGATCAAGGCAGTATTACAGTCTCTTGGTTACTTTGCCGATCAGTTGATGGTTCTGAAAGTTTATATTTTCAAATTATATATTTATAGATAATTGCAGTCGTGATTGTTTAAATTGTAGTCTATGTTTTTATTGTGCGCACAGATATCTGCAGAAGTTCGACGAACGTTCATAATTTACGAAAATGTCTCGGGACACTTCTGCGTCATCGAATCAACCGCAATTAACACTAAACACAATTCCATCGAAAACACAATTCTGCCAGAAAAATTTCAACAATTGCACGCTGAAATTCGTGAACACGCGCAGAAATACAAGGGAGCGGCGTATTTTCATGGCCGGTGGAGGAACGCAATCGCGAAAAGCACGCGTGAACAACGAACGGGCGAGGACAGGTGAGGCGGGTACATTCTCGATTATGCGCATAAATTAGCGTGCGATCGTCGCGCGAATGGCGACACGCCGTGTAATCCGGCATCAGAAACGCATTAACAAAATGCCAAGTCGACGGCTAGGAGAAACTGCGAACGATCCTCGCAGAAGCGGCGCGCCTCGGATCCAACAAGTCAAGTTTCAATCTCGTATCGGGCAACGGCGATTTCTCCCGTTCGAACGCCGCCGTTCTGCCTTTCCTTTTCCCCCCAGGCTTTCGCGACAAACGTCAGAAATGGTTTGTCACTGGCCCGCCGAGTGGATCGCGACTCGCGAACGCCCGATCGCTTTCTAACGTTTTCGAGCAGGGATGGGAAAACTTGTTCCCGGGACATGCCTCACGAAATTCTATTCAAATAGTGAGTAGGTGGCGCACGTTACCCGCTGGAAGAATGGAATCGCTTTCGTTTTATTTGTAGTGGTTGCCTGCGGGACACGTCTGGGTTATCGGAATGATAAATGGAGCGACGCTTCACTTTCCAAGGGGGTTAATTATATTTGCGATCGACGGAGAAGAAGTTTAGGAGAAGGGCAGAGAGTTTAGAAAAATCGTTTGATGTGCCGCGCGGCTCAATTGAATTTGGAATCGCGGGGTACTTTAGGAAATATTGCCGGCCTTGCTCCTCCGTTAAAATGTATTAAGCGTGCTTGGGTAGCGGGGAACCGTTCGGGAAACGTGGGGCTGAGAAATGTAATGAGCGAATGATAGCTCGGTACGTTGAAACTCGTTAAATACTGCGATTCGTGAATTTGTTTAGCCTGCCTGTTCGAGGGTTGAACGGGAATGGCAGTCAGAGGTTTCCACGTTCCGTGCGAGAGTACTGCAGATAATCGTCGTGAGATGTCGACGAGTTTGTTGAAAGATATCGTTCGCACTTAAATTCTTTTGGGACATTCTTTTTCGGTTTCGAATGATTTCGAAAATATTTGCTGATTCATTCGCGTGTTGGAATTTATATAAATGTTATATAATAGGGGGTGCACTGGAACGCAAAGTGCAGTTCTGAAAGTTGATTATGGAAATTGTAAGTTAAGATTGTACTTAAGGGATGAGCTCACAGTTACACGTTTTAAATGCAGTCTTACGATGCAGTCTTACGAGGATAATGTTAACTATTAATTATTTGAAGTTGCTTTAATTCAATTGTTTATTCTTTTTGCTATTCAACCTTAAATGATAAAATAATGAAAATGTTTCTATTCGACGAGCATCTGCCCCAATTGTAATAAGCATTTCATAACAATCCGTGCAGTTATAAATAGCTCGAAGAAACACGAGGACACGTTGAAGTACGATTTAAAAATTTTCCAAAGTTTTTAATGGCCAGTTTCAAAATGGTCGATTGATTTGCAAATACGAAACCGGTATTAACCGGTATTCTGGTCCCGGAGATAGAACCCAAAGAAACGCTGCTGCATATGTATGTGCCTACTTACGTGTATCAGAAAAAGTTTTGCCGTTCCTTATTATAGAAATAGCGGCTCAGGCCAAATTCTCCTTGAGGCAAAGTTTTTTAAAAACATTTCAAACCGTTACGGCCGTGAGACTTATTCAATCGATCGGCGTAAGATATTCGCCAGTCTCAGTCAAATAATCTTGTCTTCGGGAATGTTTTCGTATGGGCGAAATTAGCGAATATATTACCACGCCACGTCGCCAACGAAACACCCCGCATACTTGAATATATTGCACAATCCCTCGAGCGTCGTAGCTTCGTCCATCCGTACAACGAACGCGGTTTCCGCGAATCAAGAAGAACAGAGAAACCTACGATGTCACACAAAAGGTATCCGACTAAACGCTTCCATTAATATCTTCGAAACAAATGTTTCATAAAAGGCGACACGGTTGACCCGCGGGTCGCGCCACATCCGAAGTCGGTCAGATCCACTATCTTGAACGATTTAACGAGAAGCCGGTCGAAATGGGTCGCCGGTAAGCGGATTTCGAACGGGCCGTTGAAATACGCGTGCTATCACGCCGCGGGACGTTCATCCATATTACGTATACGAAAAAATATTACTTCTCGTGTAAATATTGGCCACGAGCGTTTCGCGCAACATCGCGAGCGAGCCCGTCGATAGATCGACGTTTAAAATCCCAATGCGGGGCACATTTTCGCCGCGGCGAGTAACGAGCCTATCCCCCGTATCTCCGCGCTGACGTTTAATCCAGTCCTGATATATGGATAAAATTTTATTATACCGATTACTCGTCGCGGGCGTATTTCTCGCGTGTCAGCCTTGCGCCGTTCTATCGATCAGCCGGCCGGCAATATCACAGATTTAGCGGTCTAAGCTTAACGCATTGTCCGTAACGGGCTGTAACGGCGTTGCTCGTAAAATATTCACGAATCGGATGCCCGCGCGAGGAAGCTGAACCGAAGTCACCGCCGGCGAATACTTACGCCGCGACCCCGCGACCGACCACCCCCGGCCAAAATCCCATTGATAATGCACCGATTAATTATCCGGTCGGCGTCGGGCGTACCTGCGCGGCCGCTCGTCCAACGATCCTTTGGTCGCGATCAATCCTCGTCGACGCTCCTCCGCTCCTGCGCTCGATCCGGTCGAAACGACGATTCGCGCGAATGGTTGCGCGTCGCTGAATTATTAACGGCCGCGATCTTGTGAAATTTATTTTACGCCGGTGCACCGGCGCGGAATAAAGCTCGGAGGGGCGGGCATAAATTTGTCGGGCGCGCGTGGACGAAGAGCGTTCACGGAGCTTTCGTAAACACCTGTAAAATGTTGTAAATCGTGCCGAAGCTACGCGAACGGTCACGCTTTCTCCGGATCCGTCGTAAGTTGTTGGGGAGAAACGGGGCGGGGTGCGAGGTCCCGACGTCGCAACGTTTCCTTACGACCGCGGGCTGAATTATTTTCCCCGTTCTCGAAGCGAGTCGAGCGGTTTCGTCCCGCGGAAAATTCTGTATGACGGTTTGACGAGCGCGCGAGCGCGTCCCGGTGGACGTTTCACCGGTCGTCGAATTAACATCGCGCGGCCTGGATTCCGTGGCGAACGGTACGAGACTCGTCGAGGAATGACAGCTTTCGACGGGATCGCGAGTTCTTCCATGAAACTTGCGCGCAAGTTCGAATTTATATTTCGCGTCGAGGTACAGGATTGAATGGGTTGTAATGCAGTGAAATTATCTTGCTACAATGAGAAGCGGTTTTAATATAGTTTGCAGACCGAGACGAATGATGTCAGTGATAAAACGTAGTATTTTCATTAATCCGTGGAACAGTCTGAAAGCATGGCTATTAACGTGGCGAATTAAAATTAACGGTATCAAGTATTAAATAATTAGATGATGATTGGGTGCTGAGAAATAATTAAGTATGCACGATATTCTTTTATATGCATTTCATAGAGCACACGGATACGGCGCATGTATGGGAAACGGTTAAAATTGTAATTTGTCGCCAGGCACACCGTGAATACTTTATAGTATGAATTATGTAGTTAATCGAGTTAATTGACTGTTTAAGAGTTCTAAGTTCTATTAAAAATGAATTGGATTATTCAATTGGATTATTCATTTTATTCATTATCACATCACTTTCGAATCCTGTTCTCTAAAAAAACATCCCTTGATATTAATACCACGGCAGATTGTTCCATATTTTAATCACCCGAAACACTAAAAATACTTCTTATTAGCAAGCTGCATTCGTGAATAACAATTAACGAGCATTTCGACGTCGCCATTCATTATTCCCGGTTTTAATCATTCAGATTAAACAGAGGTAGTTCTCTCCTAATGCGTTCCCTATTGAATTAGAAAACTTCACGCGCCTTGGGGCCCACGAAAAACGTCGCGGCCAACTATATTATTTGCCGCCTCTGCTGGGACAGCATATTTTCCCCTGTGCAGTGCATAATACAAACAAATTGTCCTTAGCCGCGAGAATCATGCCTGCACACGTTGCGGTCTTATTTTCTTCTTGACACCGCGTTTCACGTTCGATTGCCTCCGGAATTATGAAACAGCGGATGCGGGCAAATGGATGTTCTTAATGAGAGGCGAAAACGCGGATGAAAAAAAGGCGTGGTTCAAGACACGGTTGCATGATATTTAGGTAACACGACTGGCGATATCGCTTAAAAGTAGTCAGTGGGAACAAGGAAATTAAAATTGGGGTACACGAGCCGAAATTGTATACTTGATCAGAGCTAGTACACGTGTGCAGGAAATGTATCGCAAATACATTGTGCGGGCAACGCCAAGATCGAGAGCAGGACATGGACATTAACATTGCACACGAACATTTTGATTAGCAAACAGGAAGAATCGCGGGCGCCTGCGAAACGAGGATCACGGTTCAACATCTTGTTACTTTATAATTGATCGTCCTTAATATGGAAGCGAAAGAGAACAGCCCATCGTCGCCAGTAGACCCTCAACAGTATCGAAATTACAGAAGATATCCTGCAGATGTTGAGATCCTTCAACTCTTTTTGAAGTAATCCAACCGCTTAAAGTGTGCACAGTTTTCATCGAAATGCCCTGTTCATGATATTTTTTTCGCGTCGAACGTTTTCCACGGCGTGGACATCTCTTTTGAAATCTTGCAACGGAAACGAGCGTGCGGTTGTCTAAATTCCTAGCGATACTCTGTTAATTGCAGCGCCAGACAAAGTATCGAATACGACGCAATCGTAGAATCGGGGCAGGGCAAGCTGTTTTGCCGTCGACAGCCCCCGAGCATTTTGCATTTCCTTTGTCTAGACGAACTTCGCGGCGACAGATCAAATCTGCCGCCAGGAACGAGGAGAGACGTTAAAACAATCGTCTGGATATCAATTTTACCTGTCACGATCATAAAAAATGAAAAAAATCTCAACACTTTCTGTTACGTATACGGCTGCGTCTCTTTTTCCCGAAGCGCGAACGTCAATCGCGTGCACGCGGTCGTGTTCCTTGCAAATCAATCGACGCCGGCGACCAATAGGAAATAATAATTCTGTGCGCTGTAGGTGATTTATCAAACGGAATTTTTGTCGTTATGAAACGTACAAGCGTGTACCGACACCTCTTCGCTGCTCTTTTATTTTACTGCGGCTTGAATACAGAATGCACTGCATAATGCTACGACCCCTATAGTATCTTTCCATGTTAACATGCTGATTAAATCTTTCCATTATGGATGCACACATATGTCGCCGGGCATATTTTTGCAATGTTAACTTACACGATTATTCGGGCTGTGAAGCGACGTTCGAGTGCGTGTGCCAGCGAATTCGACGGATTGGAATAACGTGGTCGCGAATTGACGATATAACAAAAGCAACTGGACGCTGGAATATGAGAGGCGATCGTGAGTAGATTAAATATCGTGCTGATTAAACAATTAGTCTTCCTAATGAGCTATTTTTTGCGTTACACTTCCATACACGCACATGAATGCTTCAGAAGAAGATATCTCGGGTTAATAATTGTCCTCTGTAATAGTTACGTGTACGTTTACCTTTAGAAATTGTTCGTAATAGATAAATCGCTTTTAGCAATTAATTTCATTACTAAATTTTTCAATATTGTCACTAATTTCACTTTTCTCTTCGGTCGAGCGATTATTTCTCGCTTAATTGGCGTAGACGAATAATACCTTTAGGTCTGGCGTGCCTAGATTGGTCTCATTTCGAGATGTCTTTATTAATTGCAAGCATTCAGACCTAACAATCATTGCTACTTTACTGAATGCCGTATCATTTAGACCAAGATAACGATGTAATTGTTCATTACGCGACAGGCAGAATAATTCGAGGGTGTCCGAGGGTGGAATAAAATTTCTACGGTCTCAGCTTCTTATTATTCGTCAGAACTTGGAAGGAAAATGTTTCGTTAATTGCAGCTCGCAGCTGTAGCACCGTCCCCTGTCTCTTAACGAAGTCAGTTTCCAGTGTGGCTGTGGTAACGCGATAAATCGAATTATTCGTGCCAGCTTGTTGCGCGGTAGAATCCGTGCCGTTTCGTTGGGTCTCTTGGAACATATTTTTTTGTTCGTTAAAACTGACGGAATGAATAACTGGCCTGATAAGGGACGGATCGTTCTGACGATTGCATCGTCCAATACAGATACGCGATTTGATGAACCACTCCTAAAGTTATAACTATATAACTGGCTAAAATATATAATCGTTGTGAGTATAACTATTCTGGTTGCACGCGCGTGAATCTGTGCGGTTGTTAATATATATATATTTGCCCCGCAATTTGTGATGTCTGCGCGTTAAAACCATCGTTCGTTTACCTCAACCGTTGTCGCCCGTTCAAAGTGCCAATGAAAATAATATGCTGTTGATAAAGGATCAAGAAAGTTTCGCCCAACGATTGTTCAGCGCATTGAGCAGCGCGAATTCACGCGGCCAGCACGCGATCGAATGTGGGTACACGTGGCCCGTGTTTGCACGTAGCGGACGAAGAGAAATGACCGGCCGGGCCAAACCATAAATCCGCGTGCGCCGGATTAATCGTAGCACGGAGGTGTTGGCGAAACTCGTTGCCAACTAAACTAAACTAATTTAAACTCGTTCAAAACTGCCGCCAAGACTAACTGCGGAGTCCTAAGATGACGAGCACTGCAACAGGCTACGTTTCCGAATATGTGTTCGCACCTGGCGATCTGACGTTCTCGGTTATGAAGAATTGTCGTTCTTTTCATTGTGTGTATACCTGGGATACCGATTTTCGATATTACTCCACTCATGGGTGCAGTTATTTTTAAGCTATGCACATTTCGATGGCAACATCAATGGAAATTAGTGTTGCATAATTTCGATTTGCAGTTTACAAAGTGCTCTCGCTTGTACGATCACCTCTAGCCTTTGACCGCGGCGGCAGAAAACTTTACTGTCGTCTGTATACGACTGGTAGTGTACATTGACCTATACTACTGGGAAATATGCTCGATTTTATGCCTGACCCGTACTACTTTAATACATACATATGCATGGCCGTGTCACCGACACGCACCGCTTAAAAATATTCCCGACTTCTGCCACAGACTTGTACTACTTAAAAATACGCCTGGCCGTATCATTGACCTGCACGAGAAAGGATAAGTTAAATAGCTGTGAATTGCAGCGTTCGCGACATAAAAGCACATCATACGGAAAATTCTGAGGATCTAATTGGCTCATATATTTTATCGTTGCACAAAAAGTGCCAATATGCTGCTGAACTTAAATATAACTATACTGTAACGTTATATTAATAAATATGTTTGTCAGACTAAATATACTTAGGTCCCGGCGTACTCCGCCCTAAATGTTGCGCGTGTCGAATGAGAAATGCAGTAATAAATAAGCCTGTCATAATTTTAACGGAGAAGTCGAAGGAAAGAGAAGAACGATACAATACTTCGGGGGAGGGTGAATAATATTATCGAATCGCTTGAAATGAAAATTCCCGTCAGGTTTGAACGCGTGGGATGAAGAAAAAAACCGAAGTTCAATTCATTCATCATGAAACGCGTCGTCACAGTGACGTTTCCCCTGAAAGGGCCTGCCTATAAATCGTACGCGGAATAAAGCGATAACAGGAGATCGAAAATGACTGCAGCATGTATTTTTAATGGGGATATATACGGAGAAAAGGGAGATGTAATAGCGTCGACGACGCGGAGGCGCAATAATTCAATAGTGCAGAAAAGTCATCCCTCGACCGTTCTAATACGAGAAACGGGCGCGCTCCCCCGTGGGACTTTATTATACCGCCCTTATGTGAAGGATACTGTTTCCATGGTAATACGACGGCACGAGATGGCACGTGGAACATCCATGGTTACTTTATGCAGTGGATTACCATAGGCCTCGATTGTCCATAAGTGCCTATTCTATACGCAAATGCTGTACGATTGTATTAGTACGTTTGAAGACCCATGACTAATTATCGCAGAATCGTTTTAATTGTACTGTCGCGTTTACCCTACGATGTTTCGTGCAATTATACTACAGACGTTTATTAGCTCTTTGCCTCAAGATATTTCACATTGTAACAAATTCAGTTACTCTGGTCACTACAAACGATTTATCGGTGGATTAATAACGTAGTGACATAGGTGTCACGCGTTGTTCTTAAGCAAAGGGTTAATGCAAGAACAAGAACAGAATAGTTACGTATTTCTCTTGACCAGTGCTCGTCAATGACACGCGAAGTAGCGACAGAACGTTTGTTCATGCATCTAAAATTGCACTCAATGCACTTTGCAGCAAGAGGGACATAGTACGCTTTATGGTTTGATATACCTACTTTCGGCTTGACGGTTGGAAATGGATATTACGACCGTACGAATAGTTTACGAAAAAAGTATCCTGCGCGATGTTTCGCGAAAAGCTTTCGGCCATTAGAACTGCGGCCCACGTGACAGGTAGAGGAAGAAAGGGCACTGGATTCGGGCTCGATAAAATACAGAACAGCCTTGAACAGCATTTAATGCGAAAACGTGTTTATTGCTTTCAAACAGAAAGTTTGATATTTTCGGAAAATATATTTCCACTGGGTAAGTGAAACATCACGAATGTAAAAGTCGGACGGGGGTAATATTACCCTCGCAAAGAACATTTTTCTGACGTTCCCTCGCATACGAGAATCAAAATCAAAAGGCCACGACAGCAGGTCAATGAAATATTTTTTACGCACAAAATCTGACTTCAGTTTTGGAAAAATAACAGAACGCACTGGGATGCGTACATCGTTCTGGACTAGGAGGAGGAGATTCTGTTTTAAGAATCATTTGTGGGGAAATGAATACGTCTTTGTGACTTAGAAACCGAGTTCTTGTTACGTGTACCTGACTATTATTTATTTTTATAATGGTATTTATCTTGATGTTAACGTATCAAACGAGACTAGTTGGGAGTATCGCAATCGTGCACCGTACATCCCTCGTTCTCGTATTCATCTTTTTCGAATATTATATGGTCCCGTGCAGCGTTCTCTTCAGTTCTATACAGAAATAACATTTTTAATCGAGGTAACGACAATTTCGCGCGCTGATAGAAATATTTTATGCGCACGATTAAAATATCTGTATACATCTGTACGTCCCATAGCAATCGTAAAAGCTGATGCATTTTTTAGTCCCATGCTCGAAGCATTATATATTTATTACAAAAAACAAACAAAAAATTGATTTTAGCCGCAATTAGCGAGGAGTCTTGCATAAATCCAAGAATTCGGTACGTGTAATCTAACTCGTGTGCCTTTCAGCAAACTCAACTATCCGTGGATTAAAAGCTTTTTGATGGAGTTACCGAGGCATAAGGGACTCCTGGCAACTTCGCTAGCACGGACTTTCGAGTGTTTTGAGCAAAAGGATTTTGTAGAATCAAGCTGTTTCCCCTTTTAATTTCGTAGGCTTCGACGCCCTCAAAGGGCGCCTAATCAATGCTTAAATCGTGAGATAAAGAGGTTCGTGTCGTGTTTCCTTCGTAGCTTCTCGAATATCGCCCTATTTACTAATTCTCTGTTGAGTACAACACTTTAGTTAAATCCATCGTCTTCGCTACCATCCCATAGACCTTGCTATTGAAGAAATGGTTTACAATGTTTCGAAAAGCAAGTACACGATTTTTCTCATTTTCTAATTGCTGTGAAAAAGTGATGCGATATCTACTTTAATTTAGCATCAAAGAATTGATTACGCGTCTTGGGCTTATTCAATAGTCAACGAAAATATATTCATCGGTTTAACGTATGGACATTATTGCTGAAAAATGCAATCTCCTGCAGATCCATAATTCTTGTAAGGTAGTAGTCTTGTAGTAGTAGTAATTATAGTAAGCAATTAATAGTAATTACCTTCTCTGTCATTGTAAATTTAATGAAGGAGTGATTGCTGATTTATTGCCACCTAATTTCAATTTAATATTCGTGCACCCATTTATTTACTATGGCTAGCAATTATTTAAATTGGATTTATTTTTCTGTTTCAGGTAAGTTGCAGAACCTGTTCTTCTATGTAAGGCAAATAACTGTAAGTAGATACCTTTGAATTGAATAGCGTTTAATTTTGTAGACAATTGTGGTTCTGGTACAAAAATTATTTGCTAGAAATGATTACTAAAATATTTATAAAATTAACGATAACAACAAATGAAGCTTATCAAATAAAAGTTTTTCGTAGCAACGCAACGTCAGAAGCTACTTAGGCAGTGCAACATTTATCTTAACAAAAACTTGAGGTCAGCAACTATTTTAGGATTAATGCCCCAACAACAGGAACAAAAATAATATCGATATTTCTTTCTCTTGTGATCATAAAGTGGGTTTAACAATGTGAATTGTTTAGGCTAATAAAAATATTTAAATAACATTGAGCAAGTAATGCAAAAGGAACGGAAAACCTATAAGGAGACTGACATCGATGGCGAACACGTACCAACTGTGCTATTAAATATTCCTGTCAGACCATAAGGCCATCCATCAAACGCTAGAAATAATCAAAGCCTTTCTTCGATAGTTGGCTTTCGAATGTAGGATAATTTAAGCACGCATCATACAGGGTGCGGCACGATAAGTGGTTACAATCGGGTTTTCAGGAATTTATTTCACCTGCAAAAATGTGTCCAATATATACAATTTTTCGCACGATTATATTATTAATATTAACAATTTATCGATTACAAATTCATTTAAATAATTACAATCCCACTTCACTATTTCTACGCGAGGTAACTCGTATTTAATTTATAACAGATTTTACCAATTTTAATAACATATTAATTACTGATGAAATTGTTAAAACTTTAATGACGTTGAAAGAATTATGGCTCGACAAATTTTACCATCTTGTTCTATCCGAAACGAAAATTTCCCAGACAAAATATTATTTTACGTTATGGACTAAGTTTTACATTTGCACTAACTTCAAGACTCGTACATTAAAGTCTTTCGTGCGGGTTTATGCAGTATTGCAGAGTGGGTATGGGTATGGTGGAAGTATACAATGGAAATTATTTTTAATCTGGCCAGGATGTAACGTCGCGCGAGTGTTGGAAAAACGAGAAAAAAATATTTTCACCGCATTTGCAAAGAGCCCTCTGAATTCATGAAATGTCATTTTTCGGAAAATGTCTCTACTTTGCCACATAGTTCCTTCTTTGCCAAATTTTCCGGTTCTTTCACATTTCTCTGCGGGCAGTTTTAGTGAATGCCCTGATATCATCCCGTCATATCGGTTATGTTTATTTTTCACGGTAGAATTTTTCACCCATCCATTCATAGTGAAATGGACATCCAGGTGCTGAAAGATATTTTTAAATCTTCCACTATATTATGCACGAAATACCCGACTGTATGTTTCACATGCACTGTTAAAATTGCAATATTGAAAATGATTTCGAAGCAATGCACGTATACTATTTAGTGAATCTAAAACACGTACAGCGAAACAGGAACTTATCTTTTACCGCACACTGTGACACCAATTGGCAAACATAAAAAATACCGCAGCACCTGTGTAAAGACTTTTAAATATCTGCTAATAATATAATGCAGAAATTAGTATTAACAAATCTGAACTAATTGCGCGAATTATGCACGACCTCCTCTATCTGTTGACTATTTTTAGAACGGCATACAGTATCGATCTACGGTTTAAACGGCAGAAAGAAAAATGTCCATTGCGATGATAATAAGCACTGTTCGCAACTTGTAATTTTGCATACAATGCGTATATAACACAGATTTATGCAGCAAGAGGTCTTGCATGCAAACACTGACTGACAACTTGTACCCCATACAAATTTGAATGGCAAACGTGTCAAATAAAAATTGGCCAGCTGTTTTTAATATTACAAATAGGTATCATTAGAATTTCATACTCTGTCAAAATGTTGCACTACAGAGCTCCTATTAATATAAATAAATTACTGCTCTGTACCTTTCACAAGTCTTGGTAATCAAACTTCTCTATTTTCCCGCAATCTAATTGACCGTGTAGCGCTAGTAGTTTCAAAAACAAGAATATTCTCGGTGTAGAAAACAGTCAAATATTTATTTCACTTAAATTAAATCGGATAACAATATATACCGTGTCTCGAAATACTTCTTCTCGTGTCTATTTGCCAGCAAAATATCCTTTAATCCATTTAAACCTGCCGTCCACCATATTCAGTACAGTTCACTGCAAAAATTGACTGAAGTACCCACTTGGCGTCAAGTATAATAGAAGGTACCAACTATTTTCAAATAACTTTCGAGCCTCCATAAAAGCATTCGCGTTTCCAAAAATGATCACCCGCTAACCCACCTTCCTCCGTCAATATCCTAAGCACACAAAAGAAACTGTACCATCCCGTGTACAACGCGATTACAACACATGTTTCGAAGCAGCCATCGTCCCCAACCGCATCCAACAAAGTCCAACTCCCCGAACGTTCATACGCCCCATAACGCATTCTAATTCATCCGCCCCGAACGGTTTCGTTCAACCGAAACCTTATCCGTAAGTCCACGGTCCACGAAAGTCTTTGCCCGTATGCCCCAAGTGTCCTAGCAGCGTTTTAATCGTTTCACGACCGCCGAATCAACCGTGCGGCACAGCCGCAGCGTTTCTTATCCGAGGTTTCTGCGGCGTCGTCGGACGGCTAAGCGGCAAATAACTGTCGCCGGCAACGTTTAAACCGGCGGCCGGGATGCCGGGTCCTCCTATAAGGGTCCCGAGATCGGATACCCGGTGAAAATGGCTCGGTTGAGCCCCGTGCAGCAGGTAAATGGCTCCCCGCCGCTAACTTTATTCCCAACACGTGAGATTAACTCGACTCCTCGTGCCTGCGCCTTGCACTTACACCGCCCCATCTCTATTCCTGCAACCCCTTAACCTTATTAAGCCTGAAGCCCGAGCTGGTATCCTTTCGAGACCGTTCGAGAAATTGGGACGGCGGTGAGTCCGCTTCCGGAGGTTCGTTAAGCTGAAACCACTGCGAAACCGCCCTTACAACCACCGCCAGCTATAATCCCCCTCCCCCCACCCTCCGCGCTCGACTTCTTCGACCTTTTTCTTTCCCCCCTCCGCTTCCATCGCGTGTTCTGTTTCCTCGTTTTACCTGCCCGATCCGCGATCCGCTCCTCCTCGCTGAGAAACGGTTCGACCGAGCAGAACCGGGAACGACTGGGGCGGCCCTTTCCGCTGCGTCGCACTGGCCGGTCGAGGCAGGGCAGGGCAAACATCGAAGCCCGGTTTGCCGCGAAACGATCAGGCAAATTAGATCATCGGAATGTGGGCCAGAGGGAAAAAGTGACGGACGATAAGCCGAGTCGGTGTTGCAAAATGGAGATTGCCCTACGGTCGACGAACGATTCAGACGTGGCACCGGGGGCCGGGGAGGATTTTTCGTTCCCGCGGACGTGTTTTGTTCGGGAATGTTAATTCGATGGAACGGGCGAGAGGTTCCGTTCGGTTCGGCTTGATTATCGGAAACGACGTTACCGTTCCTCGCTGGCCGAGGAACGAATCGATCGTTTCCGAAGTGGTGGCAATCGGTGGCAATCGGCGCGCCAGGTGGCGAAATAGATAACGGGCGAAACGTCCGCGATATTATTGCAGCTACGAGCTGCCGCGCGAACTGTAACACTAACTCCGATCTGTCGATGGTCGTTCACGGGAACGATGAACGAATTCGCGAACGCGCTCCTTCGGCTCGCAACGAATTATTCGCCGGAGGTGCGAACGCGTCGAAACGGCCCGCGACACCGCGAACGTTACCCCGTAAAATTCACGCCGCCTCTATAACAAATGCGGCTCCATTATCATTCGCGAGCAATTAATTCCAACACCGGCGCCACGAGCGGCGCACCGCTCCGTATATCCCTTCGAAAGAATTCACCCTGGCGAGCGATAAATTTCGACGCACGCCGTTCTGGCGTTCCTTCGCGGCTCCCACGAACCCGAAACGAGAGAATCCGCGTATCAATCGAACGAACCCGTCCGCGCGCGGACTCCGCATTCGAAACAGGGGCCCAACGTAGCGTCCTCCAGCCCCGTTCGGGTCCCACCAGCTGTCCCCGACAACCGTCTCCGCTTGGAAATCGATCGTTATCACGAAGGAGCCGCGATAACGCAATTAAGTTTGCCGCGACCGAAGGCGCCTTTCTGCTTTCATACTTGGCATTTAAATAAAATCAATTTGCGCGAGCGTAGGCAAATGTTGACTCAAGGCATTTCAATGTGGCCAACTGCACGAGCGGCGAGGGGGTGGCGAGCGAGTGCTCTCCTGCCGCAAAATGGAGGGAAATTGTAGGTAGGAACGGCTCTGCCCCGGCGTTTCGAGCCATTTGCAAACCAAATTGCCATTATTGATGGTAATAACCATACAGTCGAGACCATCCTCCTCCTACCGCCTCATCCTCCCCTCGGTCTGGCTTCTTCCCCCCGCCTGATACCCTCGCGCTCTTCGGGATCTATCGTCAGTTGAAATGTTAACAATACTCTTTTCTGTCGATATCCCCGCTAATTCGTTTGTCCATACGTTATGTCGACTTTCGAATATCAACGGGGGCCCCTCGGTTCGCCGCCGCGGCGATGGGAATTCACGGTGTTCCCCTTAACGAAGGCACGTCACAACGTGCCGCATATTCAACGGGCAGCTTAATGACAGGCCGCCTTCGATAACGCGGCTCGTCAGTCTGGGGGCTGAAACTCGCGGTTCGGGGCTGCTCTGAATCGTTCCTTCTCGATTATCTGACGATGCGCGACGGTATGGATGCGCGAGATTAGTGCCTTCGCGGTGGCTCTTCGAATTAAGCATGTGCCTGTGCGGGGCGGTCGACGCAGCATTCGCGTGCCTTTGATTTTGTATTCGTCGCGTTCGGTAGCGTTTACTTTGGTGGCGATGCGTGTAGCATCGTTCGTGATGAGTATTGAACTGATCAAATCTTTTAACAGCGAACGACGAAACTCTGAAATTCACGGACGCGACAGGATTGAACTTGAAAGTATCGGATTTCCTTGCGTTGCAGGCATGCGAGTAAATAATTCAGCATTTTTGCTAATCTCGTGATTTAATAGCGGTGCATTGAAACACAGAGAGGGATGTTAAAGAATTGTTTCGACCGGATAGTTTTAACCATTGTAATAAAGCTCGTTGCAATTGGCGCACTTAATCACAAGCATAATACGCGTGCGTTATAAATTTGCATAATAATGTTGCGCATCGCCTCGGGTACGAGAACAACGGTATGCACGGTGTTCACCTCGATTGCGTGCTGCTTACTTGCACTAAATCAATAATACTCTGTCACGTGTTCGCAAACTGAGTAAAAACTGCTGATTTTCTATCGCGGGCGAAAACTATCAACCGCCCGCTATAATTCACCGACGCCGCTCCATTTCTGTTATCGAAAGATCGAGGGCTTCAATAATTATCGAACATTCCCCTGAAATGTTTCGCGTACGCAGTAAAAAATTCGTGAAATCACTTGACTGCGCTGAAAACCGTTTAATCGAACCCCCACGCACACGTGTAAGTACATTTATAAAATTGATCCGTACACCGTCACAACTTACATTACACCGATACTTAAATTTCGTACGCGATATGTGTTATTCCAATATGATCTCTTCGAATTCGTATGAGAAAGGAAATGATGAAAAATGTAGGAGAGACGTCCGGTTCGTACCGCAACGCGATGATTCATCGTTCGGAGATAGCTGGGAGACTTGCGCTTTCACTCGCTTTCGTTCTGTCAGCATTATGTTACGGCGTCCAGGTCGTTTGGGTCTCCAACAACTCCCAGAAGAGAAGTTTGCCAATGTTTCGTTAAACATCGGATGAAGGGGCGTGAAAGCTGATGGTCCGATCACTAGTGGCTCATGATAGACATCTCCTATTCGTGTTTACATTCCTAAGTCGGAAAGAGTATTTGTAACGTCCTGCACAGATTTATTGAGTACTTTAAACCAGTACTGTCCCAGCGTTGTATAAAGTGTCCCAGATATTTTGGTTAAACTGTGCCGGTGTGTCCTGCGAAGAAAAAGGAGGAGGAAATGTTACGGCAAGATGCATTCGAGGAAGCCTTCATTTTTGCGCACGTACTATAACTGTTTTTATCAGTGCGTCAGAGCTGTTCTCGATTTCGTTTAGCTTCAGTAGCGTTCGATCCAGGTGCGAGCGTGTTAGCCTCGGAATTTTTCTGCTTCGCGTTCGCGTGATCGTTTAGAGTACAAATCGTGCTTTTCTTCTTTCTGCACACGCGACTGGTAATAATGCAGCGATACTCTCTGAATGTCAAAGTGAAAATCGGATGGAACAATATACAATAGGAATTGCAATGGCAGTGATAATTATATAATACATACAACACGATAAGTTTTTTGACATTTTTGCACAACGAAAGTAGCTTTAATTATACACTTTTTGCATTCTGGATTCAACAACCCTCTCACCCTCGCTATTCGTAAGTGCTTGGTCTAAGCCTTAATACGTGCCCTGAAATTTTTCTTCATTAGGCAGAAGTTATACCCGTAAAGTGCCAATTAACTATGAATAGAAATCTGTTTACAAATCATTCGGCGATTCACTGTGTGAACTGCCCGCATACTTATTTATTTGAGAACAACGATCAACTTTGGAATCTTCTTCTGGAACTGTAATTTGCTAGACCGTTTTCCTTCTTCTGAAGCTGGCCGCGTGAAAAAATAGAACTGAAATGACCTATATATTACCATGGCGTGACTGCGACCATGCCACTAAACACATGCAACAAGGACGTAAATTCTTCAAACAGGATATCAGCAGTGTCTAATGTCACGTTGAAAATGGGGCGTCTAATAAATATATTGCAATAATATGAATACTAAACAATTTTCTATTATTTTCACATAGTTCACCCTCTTTTTAATTACATCCCGAACAAAATTTTTGGTCATAACGTGTGCGCGCTTGGTACAGTTCGAACAAGCGTGAATTTTGAATTTTCTTCAACCTGACGCGTTCTTCAGTCTGACTCTACGTTCATGGTCTTCGGGTAAAAAATGACCCGATTATATGGCACATACGTATCCACCGCCCAAGGGTTGAAAACGGCAAAAACCGACGGCATTCTTCACCTCTAAAGAATTTATCTACTCCCAGACATTTGAACTCCTTAAAATCAGCATATCATGTAAAATTACACCTACATCCGAATCTAGTTGCAAAGAATCCCTTGGAAAAGATTATTTCCAGCACGCGTACGGAATTTCTATTTCCACGGGCCGCGCGTCCTTTTCGCGCAAACGCAACGCTAACATTAGCCGCGTGTAACATTTTGTACGTACACGTGTGTAACTTTCTTTGCAATACGAGTATCCACTCGCGGACCAAGCATCTCTCCGCGGCAGCAAAATTATTCCGCGAAGTACAACCTGAACACGGAATATTGGGTTACGCAAAATTTGCACACGGCAAACGAATCTCGATTGCGCACGTAACCATAATTCTTGACGCACCTTGTATACGCAAACTGGCGGACGGAAAAAGATTACCCCGATCATGTTGCAACATTCGGTTCCCATAGAAAATTAGCCATTTGCATTAATCACGGGCATCGTTAACGAGCTTCCAACGTCATTCTGCCCGTCGATAAAACATTTATCGTTTCCATCCTGTCCCGGTCCCAGGTTATTAATTGTGAATTTATTATTAACGACGAATTTATTTCCTAGTAGCTCGCGCGCATTAATGCTAATTATCCGTAATTGATGAACGGCCGCTGTATTAGTTTTACGTCCGCCACCGACGCGGATATTCGGACGAAATCGATGTTTGCCATTTAATCGATACACGCGATACGATCCTGCGATCGAAACTGGAGCGGCAAGAATTTGTCAGGCACGCGTCGCCCGACACGGTCAATGTTACGAGTACGCAACATCGTTAGAAGATCGGACGAGGCGGGATGAATCAAAGTCGAAACTCTGAATATTATCCATTTGCCAAACAATTGTTCGGAAATTGGGGTGCAACGCGAAATACATGTACGTATGTGTACGGCGAGTACAGTTTCGGTGTGTTTTAATACGTAGAACAGTGGGATAACTGTTATATTCGTAGGTGGAAACTCCATAATCTGGATGAGTTCCCTGCAAACTATTATAAACTCTTGCAATGAACGAAATAATTTCTCATTTCGCAGTTGCGTTCGTTGTAACCGAAAGAATGAAACTTTGTCCAGTGGAAATAGAAGATCCGGAGAGTTAATGTTGAATTTTCGATATTTGAGGAAAGAAAAGGTGGAATTTCCTATGCAATAGAAACTCTCTACGATAAAAAAGATAAAGAAGCGTTCTATGTTTTGTTTAAAGGAGTATTAAATATAAATACGACTTTAATATCTGCAGTTCGACTAATCCCGCGTTAATCTTTATAAAAGTCTTGTCTTCAAATTAATATATTTCGTATGCGAATTGTTATATTAACAATGTTTTATTATAGTTAACATAATCAATTGAACGAAATTTCAAATTATTTACTTTCAATTACCGTAAAAATTGCAGTCGTCCATGCTATTTTCAATTCCACTATGGCTTCTGGTCCTATTTTGTTTGGAACTATAGAAAGAGCTTCAAACTATTTAAAATTGTTGACGCGTTCAACATTGAAGCGACGAAAACATAGGGAAAATAACAGAATTGAATGCGAACTTTCCTTTCAGTTTACGAAGAAATGTTTGTTCAGCGCACTCCAACATTAACACCCTGTTAACATTCTTATTAACGTCTGCCTTCAAAATCACCATTCACAAAAATTGCATTCATGAATAACATTCATGACGCTTTACTTCAACGCGTTCATAAATAATCTACTCGTGACGGTAGCGGATACCGTCGTTAAGAATGCTGTTTTTCATTCGATCTGGACAAAGGGACGAACACCTAATGAGCATCCCACTGCTCGCCACGTACTTTAATAGCAATTGGCTGATTATGGAGATTTCGTTCGCGGCGCCGATAATCACTGCGAATGGACAACGGACGCAGAACGCGGGCGAAACTTCGCCCAAGAACTTGTCTCATTATCTACCTGATCGTTAAGCAACTGACACCCTCGGGGACTCGACTGTGTGATTAAAATGAACGCGAGCGTTGAAGCGCTTTGAATGGCCGGTCGTTTAGCGCGTGGAGACACTTGCGGAAAACCAATGGCAATATCGATCATTGCCAATTCTAACAAATAGAGAAGCAACGCCAATATTAAATTGCGATACGAACTACCAGTACCGAGATTTGACGGCGGTTACAAAAAATTGCGCGACAACGCGACGCTTGTATACCAATTGCAGTTCTGCGCCGAACAAGAGCGAAAAACGAGTCGTGTACGGGCTGCAAAGAAATTATCGCCGCTGAAACTGCTGCATTGTCAAAACTAACGATACTTTTCCGTTCGGTGTCGAAGCACGCCGGCAAAAGTCTAATCACCTGCGGCGTAGATTTTCCAGCTTCGCCGCGAAATGTCCCGTATAAAATGATGGTAAATACGAGGGGCTTATTAAGCGTCCGAATGGGAGAGCAACCCTTAGTAAGAGGCGTTTTATTGGTCCGGTTTGAATCAGCTTTAAAGTGTTTTCTTCGACAGATAGGGGGACAAGGATTCGTTTCACGCCGGCAGATCCGGTTACCGAGTAAAGGAAGGCAGACACGGCGGGCACAAAAGAAAATGGTTAAAAGGGAGAGGGAGAGAGAGAGAGATGGTTGTCTCTTGCGTTCGTATATCGGCGCGATTTCCGAGCGCAAAAAGCTGAAATGGAGTTTGCGTGAAAAGGTAGATGGGGGATAGGACTGCCGACGATCCATATTTTACGAGAGCAAATAGGAAACGCTTGAGCGGGAGACGTCGAGCACGAGAGGAAAAAAGGGATGCTCTCTCTCTATCTCCCCCCCCCCTCCAACCCCCAACCCCCATATCTCTCACTCTCTCACTCTATCTCTCTTTCTTTCTTTCTCTTGATCTCGCGGCAATATGCCGCGATTTTTCGCTTTACTCCTCTATACTTTCTCGCCCCCCTTCCCTCGTATCAATATCTTTTCACGGCCCTCGGAGGCCGATTCGTTTCTGATCCTTCGCGCTCGTGCCACCGCGACTTTGCCGCCGCGAGTAAGCTCGCCACAAACTCGTATCCTGTTGACTCGAAGATTGAATACAGAAAGGAGCGACGACTAGGAGCACCGCTGTGCTGCATTTTCTGTAAGAAACGTGGGAAACGAGGGGAGGACGTTGCCTGCCCGCAACGAGATGCGTTTTCGCGACTTCCCGCAAATGTGATTGCCCGCCACGCTTACGCTTGTCCGCTGAGAGGCGATGTTTAAGCCCTGTTCAGACTCGCAGACATGTCTGGGAATGATCTTGAATAAGCGCGGGTGTCTACAGTCAGACCTGGAAGTATTCGCGACACGGGCAGATCGATAGGAGGAATTGGTTGAAATTGAGGCGACACGTTTGTGGCTCCTCGGTGAAGTGTTTGTTGCAAGCGAGCACGCGCATGCGGTTGATTTCGGCGGAAATTTTTGGTAAGCCGGGTAATTAATGGGGCGAGCATTGGGTCGGGTCGCGAATGATTTCTGTCTACGGGAAGCAAATTGTAATGGCTGAAATTAATGTTAGTAACGAGGGTACGAAGACTTGTGGGACTCACGTGTATACTTGTATGCATTTGAATATCAGTACCACATTTTGATCAATACCGACGCTGTGTTGCATATTTATTTTACAATTTTTGAAACGAGGAATGTCACGGGAATTCGGGCGCGTCTACAAGGCACCAATTAGCGCTGTCGAGATCCTTCGAGGAACAGTTAATTCGAAATAAAACGAAACCGGTTTCAATTGTTAATACAAAGATTGGTTTTACGCGGGGCACGTGCGTAGCTTCAAACACGGTAGTTTCTCTCGTCCCCCGTCTTAAAGAATGGGCAACAGACGTGCAGCATTGAGAAGCAATTTGCCCTCCCCCAGACAGCAGTCGTCCAACTGACCGAGCAAACAGCAATAACTATTGATTAACTTTCGCCCGGGAATTCGCCCGCGACGAATAAATAAGGGAATCGTCCCGTTGGGTCGCAGTCGGTTGGTCTGTGTTCGTGGTGTTGGACGCGCCGTTAGACACCGCACACTTGCGGACAAACGCGACCGTAAAACGCACCCTTGAGGCTTAGTACCGAGTTTCCCAGTCAGTCGACAACTAACGATCGTTGTCCGTCTTAATTGAAACATGAACCCCTTTCGTATCAACAGTCTTTCCCTCTGCAGCGAGGAAACGTTTCGCAGAGCGAATATCTTTTCCTTAGAAAATCGTGGATTGTACAAACGAGTCGTCTGTATGCAAAACGGCGGTGAATGTTGGACAGGGTCGTCCACGTGGACGGGGTCGTCGGTGCGGCGGAAGAGTTTTCGACAAGCCGTCAGTGCGACGACCTCATGAAACAACGTCGATCATCCAGTGGTGACACGTCGATTTATTTACTCCGGTCGAGCAGCCGGGTCTGCGAGATCCATTGCCGTTCCATTCGAATCGGTTGCCCGATATTAGTTTCACGGAAAAGAATCGCGAAGGAGTTTGCGCTTCGTTCGATTCACTGCAGTCCTGCACGAAATGGTTTCGTAGTCTCTTACTTATCGTCGAACGAATGAGATTGATGCACGCTCGTTCAACAGGTGAACAGCTATACGTGATCATTAGGCACGCGTAGGGACCAATTGTTACATGCATTTGAAGGCACCTGTGTTCCGGCGAGTACCAATCGGGCACGGTTAAAATATATACCCGGTACACGTGTCGGGCTGTTCGACTGTTTTCGGTCACGCGGTGCCTTGGATACGTTCTGGTGTTAGATTATGTTAAACGATGGATCGCATTAACGGGAACAGATTAGTCAGGATCGATGCTTGCAGTCGTTATTAGCGATTGGAGGACAGAGATGGATAAGGGTTGAAAGAAAACGAAAATTAACGTGGCGGGGCGCGATGGAGTTGATGACATCATTGTTGGGCATTTAAGTGGATTTATTATATTTGTAGATTAACTGAGACGTATGTAGTAACAAATTTTACAATACTATAAACTATTCAATTTATGCACGAGGTATGCTCTCGCATTTATTTAGTATCGACGTTCACGTAACAGAGAGCATTCGTTCGTTCGAACGTAAATTATTAATTTTGCATTAAAGTAAACACCTGCATGGTTCGCCTAAATATAATCACCAATTTATGGACCTTCCTACACAACTGCTTAGCAAGGGGAACTGCTTGAAATGTCTGGGTGTACGACCGTGTCCGTGTGGAATTAGCCTTTTGACCTTTCGCCAGGATTGCAGCTGGTTTCATCCGGGATTTGGTGTATTGATCAATCCATCCAGCATCGCTATCACCTCTGGCGAAACATCGAAACGCTAATTCCAAAAGATGACAGATCACATCCGCGCCGTTCGGGGAGCATGAAAAATCTGGGTCGTGAGATTTTCGAGTGGTCGTATTATTAATGAAATTCATGGGAATATATCGTCCAATTCCCATGGGCAATTTCTCATTGTAAATTGACTAAAATTTCAACTTTTCAGATTTCCGTCCGTATGAAATTGTGGAATTGTCTTTAATAAGGAAACAACTAAACTAATTAAAATCTATAATAATAGCTGCATACGCAGTTGCACCTTCATCCGAGTTCGAAATAATAAACGCATTAATAATAATGAAATAAATAACAGTTTCGAAATCGTTGTCGCGATATTGCGTTCATTGGGTATAATTATCAAAGTAATGGATTTCACGGGGAAGCTTATTATTGTTTCAACAATTCGTTTTCAGGAACCGAAAGAATGAACTTTGCGCTACGCGATGGGGAATTAGTTTCGGAATGATTACAAACGTGGAAAATTGTCCGAGAATGTGTAAGCGATATAATAAGCACGGTGTTTCACTGGTTATAATATTATTCGTAACGCGACTACTTGCTGCTACGATCGTGTACTACTTTCATTGAAATCGAAAGATCAATTATCTGAGACAGTTGGAAGTAGCGGATGATAGACACCACTAACCAAATAGAATCGTAGTTTAGTATCCTGCTAAAAGGGGTGTTTTCGTGGACATGTGCTGGCCATCAGCCTCGCCGGAGCTCGTGAGTTAATTGCTGATACACGAATGGCTGCCGGGCAATAAAATGAAATTAGAAATATCCACGGCGCGGATCGAGCACAGAAACTAAAACTGAATTAGTGAAACCGTCCGGGTCTGAATTCGTCGGAGTTCGCCAGTCAATTAAAAATGCAATAAAATTATCCTCCGTGAAATGCAAATATATTATAGCATCTCAACGACGGACATCCTGACGCGCGTGCACGTATAATCATTTTCAGAATGAAATTGGGCGAACCAGTCGGTTCATTCGGTTGACTCGTTATTAATTATCCGCCACCGACGCCATTACTTATACATAGAGTTCATTCGACGATAATATCGATTCGAGCTTAAATAAATTCGAAAAGAAAGATCGTCCAAAGATTCCTCTCGACAAAGAAGCCATTTAATAAGAGGTCTCGAGAAACTTTAATAAATTAACCCGGAAAAAGGTTGAACAAGCTTTTCGTAAATTATTTCCCGCGGCACCCGTGCAATTCAAAGCAAACCCAAACCGATTCATTAAAGTTGCCGCCATTCACGGTTAAAATAAAATCCTGTCAAATTATTATACCTCTCCGGTCCGCTTAACGAGCGTCGCGAATTTTCACAGCACGGTGAATGGAGCCCCGCCAATCAGATCTTACAACGACGCCGGGAGGGACCTCGCTTCCTAAAATGTCCTCCCGTCCGATTGTACACATTCGATCTAGCCCCGTGCTTTCCAAAGGCCTCCTCGGCTCGGTTAAGAAATTAAACAGCAACGGGCGGGGGGGGGGGGGTTTAAGCGGAAATCACGAAATGAAATAATCCGAAATCCTATTACGATCACGCCGGGCATCAGGGTAATGGCGAATTAAGCCAACGGCATGTCATTTGCGTATTATGCCGGATCGCTCGTCGACGATACCGGCCAGTCGATCAGCTCGAATATCCGCAAAGGCAGAGGGGTATCAGAAGAATTAACAGTCAGAATGTGAAACCACCTGTACCGGACGCTAATCTAGATCCGAGGGCTAAATTGGCGGCCACCGATATATCCCCGCACGCAATCGGCCAGCTCGGGGGAAGAGTATTGCGTCCCGGGCCATCTAAACGTAATCTAAACCCGGCATTCGAGTACAGCCGTTAAATCCGCGGTAATCAAACGCGCCTCTGGCTCTGTCTGCTGGCATGGGCGAGGCGAATCAGTGACTTGAGTTCCTGGCACCAATACTATCATCGACGATTCGAATATAACCTGGCTGATCGTCCTGGTAAAAGGGGAAAGAGCCAGACTGGTCCGTGGAAATCGAATCGTACGGGCCCCCGCCCCTCTCTTTCCCTCGGCTAACCTATCCGTTCCTTACTCCGTTTCAGCCAGTACCTTCTGATAGCTTTATTCCGCGGAGGGTTTTGGATTTTAGGCGAACCCGATACGATTACAACTCCAAACGCTTGGGCGTTAAACGGTATATAGGATGTCTTGAATAAGATCCTGGCGATCGTTGTCTTTTCGTCTTCAATACGCTGGATACGGATTTTTGGCTGGGAAGAATAATCTGACACACTGGAACGTCTCCTGAAGGGCCACTCGGAGGACAAAACAAGCTGCTACTTGATGAGGTTTATCGAAGATAGCGAACTAATTGAGGAAGTCAAGTGAGATGACAGCGCAGTGTGCTGTTCCGTCAAGGTGTTCCTAACAATCCTGCGGTTGACCAGTGAACCTTTAAACAAAGTAGTCCAACCTGATTAGAGTCGTTCCACTGTTTCAATATCACCTTCTCCTTCTGATAGCTTTCCGCGCGCAGTTCAAGTTAATGAAATATTAAACTTCGTGCATACTGGGATCAGGGGGCTCGTATCGAATAGTCCTCCCCGGTTTGTTTTACTGTGTCCAACATTATCAGCTTAAACAGTTCCGCATAAGCAGAGCCAGGTACCGAGAAGAATAACGAATGAAAACTGCATACCCGATTGACAATCGTGCCTCGCCGATGATATCGGGTGTCACAAGCCGTCCTCGGTGATCCGTCATCCTCTTTGTCATGCCAACTATAATTCGTCCCTTCCCGGTGGCTCTCGCGGCACCGTAGCAATGTTGCCAACGATAACCATGAATAATCTGCGCTTCGTAGGCGACAGAGATATCACGTTTCGCCTCGATTCATCTCTTGCGCCCGTTCGAACTCTGGAGGGATCAGTCGAGTGACACTGAAGAACTGTTTCACTCTCCGGTGCGCCTCGGCCAACGCGCTTCGACGATTGCCTGGAAAATTACCTACCGGCTTCTCCGCGCTCGTTTCCTTCTTTTTGCACGAGCTTGCTTTTCCTTTTTACCGGCTGGCGGGGGATGGAGAACTTTGGCACGGTCACTGATTGATGAGGATGGAACCGAGGCAAACGCGACTCCCTCCTCTCACTCCCTGCCGAACTGAGACTACAGGCAAAGATGATCTGCTCCGGGAACGTTTTACTTACTTTTAATTATTGCGAGCTCCCTGCTTTTAAAGAATTGGACCGCTCCTCTTATTCCGTTCCGTGTCCGTGCAATTCTTTTGCGGATAGCGTCAAGAGAGCTGGCTTCCGGATTTTTACAACGCTCGCCACTGCGACACTTGAGGTCCTCGCGGAGTCGTACAAGGCTCCCCGCTCGGCAAAATAATCGTAGCCGCCACATTTTAATATTATTTTCCGTCCCCTTCGAAACCTTTGCGCGCACTTTTAATATGAGCCCCGGACAACGTCCGGCATTAAAATTATAAAATGCTCGTAGATGCGCGGCGAGAAAAAAGTGGCGCCGCCTTTGTCCCGTTTACATGGACGATGCGACCATTTACACGGCCAACAACTAAAGAAGAACGGTAAATTAAAAAAAAAAAAAAAGAAAATGGCATAAAAGGGAATAGCTTTGACGAGTAATTGTACCGCGGTGTAAAGAACGCACTCGCGACAGGCGCTGCGTTATTCGTTTATTTAAAACGCAACGTTTTTAAGAACTGTCCGCTTGCGATTGGCCGTTCTTTTTATCTATTGCATTTCGCTGCAAAGTATTCGCGCCGGCGATAAAAAAAATAAACCAAAAAAAAAGCAATTCGAAACCTTATTAACCATGGTCACGTACATATTTCACGCTGCCCACTCCCCTTTGATAATTTCGGGTTGCGCCCTTCAATTATGCACTCCGGCGTAGTTCCGGAAACAAATTTTCTCTGCAAGCTGAGAGCAACCCGCTCCGAATAAATTCACAAAGTTGCAAGCTTCTATATTTCATAGGCTTCACGGACATTAGCCGGGCCTAACTTCGGTGTAATGTCCTGCGCAGCGAACTATCCACGCTACACTTCTGTAACTGCAGTTGCGGGAAGCGTTTGAACGCACGCCGCGCGGGCGTGTGAGGAGCGACAAGCGAGGATCTATTTCGTTTTATTAAGATTTTGTGTGCATACCTCGTCAGCTATCGCCCACAAATTGACGAGGTCGGCGTCGCTTCGACAGGTCCTTCGAAAGCGCAACGCGGCCGGCCATTTCGACGATTTACCCCGCCGATTGCAAAATCGGAGTCGACCGCTAGATTCTCCTCTATCGGGCCCCTTCGTTGTAACGTACGATGGAAATCGCTTTGGAATTGCCGCATGCCAATCTTCGCCCGCCTACGGTCGACGCGGGTCGCAGAAATTGAATGCGCCCCGCGCTGACGAACGACTTCTCCGCTTTTGGAAAAATAAGTTGCCGGCCGAACTATTTCCGCTGGTGTTCGCGAAATTGCAGCGAAGTTAATAAATCATGGACGCAGGGGTCTGTTTTCCGGTGTATAAAAAAGGGTGACAGTTGTATGAGAAGGATAAATAAAGAATCTTGTCGTTTTTTTTTCTTGGGTAAACAATAATTTAAATAATAGATATACCCTTTGCTTTAAATATTTCATTGGCTTGTACGTAATTGACGCATAAGAGATAGAGCAACCAGTGAAATATATGGGCGAATATGTCGCACGGTTAATTAGCTTGAATACAGCGAATAGGATGCTGACTTATGAAAGTCCGAGATGAAAGACTTCTCAAGATTTCATCGGGCAGGCATGATGAAAATATTCCGTAACGCGGACACTGTTGAAGGAAGTGGACTCGAATATGAAAGAGAAGAATCTGCTGATAACAAGGAAGAAAATCGGCGAGGAAGAGGACGGTAGAAAACATGACTCTGTCAAAATAGGGATATAAAACAGGCGTCCGTGAACGTCCAGCGGTGGAATGTCACATTGTTCTTTTAGATGCGTCGAATATTGTTAGAATTTTCTATATTTACAACAAATACTTCCTCCCCTTTTTATTTTGTACAAAAGATAATAGGATATTCACGGCGATGGACGAAGCTAGGTGAAATGTTTTCCTCTACGGTGAAAAATTTCACCCGTGTCTTATATTCCCGGGCATTCTGTGTCAGCTGCACTAGGGTAAACTAAATTTTCGATTTCTTTCGCCACCTGCTACTCAAACGTTCCATTTACCCGTTTACCGTCGGTCATTCGTAATGGAATTTTCAGCCGGAACTTTTATTCCTCTTCGAACCTTAAAATCACTCGCGAGAAAGTTTCCGATCCTGATCCTCCATTGGGCAACACCAAAGTTTATTTAAACGTAGGCATTTAATAGTCAGTTAAACATTGACGACTGAAAATTAACTTTCCAACTGCCGTTACTATGCGTTTAATAATTTACCAAAGCATTTTACAATTGCACCACGCCATTGGAACCAATGTGTTTCTTGCACACCAGTACCCATTGCGAATGTAAGAGCCACAACGATTGTTTTCTCATGGTCAGCTATTTAAAAGGCTTTGAGGCGTTAAATTTCGAACATTGGTATTCACCTTGAAAGCCAGCTTCTATTTCTATCGCCGGTTTCATTATTGTACACTCTCCAATCGTTTAATTTCCTCGATTTATTGACAAAAAATCACGTTCGAGCTCGCCGTAATCATTTCATTCAGCCGGGTCCGCTGCACACGCGATTCGATATAAATAAAAGTGTTAATACATTTCTTATCAATGCGTTCAAATTTCGCACGGCTTCCACGGCCGATCGGCGATACCGTGCCTCGGGTGAACCATTTTAGAACCTGTTTGCGAATCGCACCGCAAAAGGAGCAAACCGAGAATGAACAGCCTGCGCGAGACGCGGTAACACGAGCGCCGTCGTTACAAGCGCGGTCGTACCAAACCAGAGGAACGAAACTTGGTGACAATCATGAACGACCCAGCGAATTCGTACACTTATCCAATCTGACCGCTTATGCCCGTTGCGCTTGTTCCGTGTGCGCCATTATCGTACGTTCTGAACGGTATCGAACCTCCTCGGTAACTGACCGTGCGCAATATCAACGACATTCAGGCATTGTCCCCCGTGAAATCTTCATTCCGTTGCGTTTTCACGGGCTAGAACAATGGAAACGCGCATGTTAATGCGGCCGGCTTTGCGAGGAGAATGTCCCTCTTGTTATTACGAAACAATCGTCGGTCGCCGATAGCAATGATTTGTAAATTTGTGACGCGATTTGGCGTACAGTTTAACGCGATAGCGAATAAAGTCGGCACCGTAAGTGTTCGTATCCTGACTGTTCTGTGCAAGATACTTGTATGCTCTGTAGAAGTGCTGTTTCTAGACAAATACCTGCTGATCTATAATGCCTAGTGACAGGGTGCAGTGCGATGATGAGGCATCTATCTTTGTAACGCGTCATTGGTACACGTACTGGTATTATGCACGTTGCGGTGGACCGATGGCTGGTCAAGTTTGGATGTTCGCTATTCGCTGGATAATTTTTTTATTTATACAGGTTATCTCTGATGGTCGAATACATGTTCCGTTTCGGATAAAAAATTTTTCTAGTAACTGTTACAGTATATACATGATATAGTCTATTGAACTTTTCGTCTTTTGCTTAGCAGGACGACTATGTTACACGCGGTCCGGTATACACTAAATTTGTGAACTCAAAAATCGTCCTTCCGTACGATCGTTACATAAATCATGCCAACAGCGTTTTAACAATTGGATTGCAAAATTCTACGATCCGTGTGTGCAGTGCTTGCAGACGTAATGTGCACGTATTGCCACTGCCAGCTGAAGAATGAACCGAACGTTAATGAGAATCTATTAACGTCTCTATGAAACTTCGGATGATTGCATTAAATTTTAGTATCCCAGACAGAAGTCTTCTCGGTTTAGACCGCCCTAATAATTTTGCATCACAGCGTACTATATACTGTACGTCTTTAACGACACAGAGTTTGGAAATATGATTATTGTTCGAGGGAAGCCGTGACAATGTTGCGCGTTTAATGCGAACATTTTTCTATTTATTTATTTATTTATTTATTCGAGTGCCGGCTGCAATATAAAGTGTTCTGGAATTACTCGCTTAACAGCGATCAGCGTATCGTAAATCCTCGCCATGACGCATTCAGTCACTGCATGCAAAAGCGGCATCCCTAAGGTTAAGCACCCCCTTTGACCTGTGACACGGCAACCCTTTTACATCTGACGTATCAAAGTAGGCAAGATGCTTAAAGATCCGAGGTAATGTCGAGGGTCGGAAAATTCCCCTTAATTTGTCACTCATGTCTACGCTCTCGCTGTTATTACAAGATCAATCTCCAGTGTGTGGCCCTGTTTAAGCGTATACAAGCTATTATTTCACTTTCGACAAGGGCGACATATTTTTGGTACGAAAATTATTTGGCTCGCGTTTTTGTTCTAATCGATGTTTGAATAGATTTCAATGATAAAGTAATTGTTTTTAGAGGAACTATGTATTCTCACTATTGCTAGTTTCATATCTATATAAAGTATAGGATAACGTACTTCAGCAACAATTTATTAATACTCTACTTATGAATCTCGGAGACAAATGTCAAGTGTGGTTGCGATGTCTTTGATAAATTATTATTTGAACGTACATTTCCTACTGACGAAAATGATCACATTTCAAGCAGCGAAGTACATAGTGCGATTTCTCTTGGTTATGTTTCCTATTATGGTCTAGCATCGAAAAACTGAAATTTCGATGCACATCTCGATCGATATGCCTTTTTTTCCAACGTAGCGGTTCGCTAATAGACGAGCTGGGATCGGTGCATATACCGAATCGCCATTTAACGGGGCATCGGTCACAGAATGCAGCGAATTGCATAATTTGTTGCGGTGCATAAAATTTCACACTGTCTAATATTCAACGCCATGCATTAGTTATTCTGCACATTCGTCAATAATTGAATTCGTATCTAGCCTATGCTGCATAAACATCTAACCAAAATGGATAGATACTACCGCGCACTATAATTCTGTAAAAAAGCACGCGATGTTAATTAATGATTCCGAATATTTCAATACAGTTCTATACACCTCACAGTATCGTTCTCATTATTAAACATTAGCTTAGTAGCGTGGCAATGCAATGTCAACGAAAGCCCGAGTAAACAGGAAAAATTCGATCCCTGTTCACCCCCGCACCTGTTACCCCGTGTTATCCTTCGTACGGGCGTTCCGCCGATAATGAAACGATAAAGAAGTGGTAGGAACGAAGAGTCCTAGGGGGTGAAGGAATTATTCCCGTGGAAACGTCGGCGTGGATAAGCAGAGCGCGGGTCGAATGTTAAACGTTTGGCGGATCGAGTTCGACGAGGGGATAGAAAACTGGCGGTGCCGAAACAGAAGTCTATATACCGGCTTCGATCGAACCGTGTGTTTCCATACGTTTACGTATGTAGACATCGTACGTACATACGTATCTTCCCCGGCGGTCTTGTGTTATCGTAACCGCACAGCTTGCTCTATTCCACGGCTACAAATACCTAGTATCTGGTATGCAAACTTATCGGCGAGCCCGCATAAGGTTAGCATACATTTCTTGCTTTCGGGTAGGAGACAAGGAAATACGATATAAGGGAGCATCCAGCGGGGAAGTGGAATTAGATGATTCTGTGGGATTTAAAATAATCGCGGATTTCTGCGCGAAAGCGTTCGAATACTTGACGGACCAATTAATTGCGCGGCGCGAATTAAATTGTATTAATTGTCGCGGAAGAAAATATTTCACTGTGGCCGTCTTGCGCGAGCAGCAAATGTCCCGAAGATTATATAATTCCGTGCTTGTGCATCGTTGGTTGCCGTTTATGCAATACGCGCATTCTTATGTCGGCCGATGTATAATTATATGGAGTACCGTGGGCAACAATTTCGCGACTATTTTATTGTAATTAACGATGCAGGAGAATAGGATGGACGTAGAAGTGATGTTTAGTTTGAATATTGACTGACACGTTTCCTACGGTTACATGTAATGAACTTTACATATATGTCGGATGACCTAAATGTGTAGCATACATGTATGCACGTATATAGCGCGCGAACGTGTCTGTCAAACGCGAGGTTGTTAATATCCCCGAGGGATCAAACTTCAGTGACACAATGTTTGGTTAGAAATTACTCCCCTGCCTATTTTTGAGGCAATTCAATTCCGGAAACTGCAGGTAGAAGAGAATGTTACTTTCGGGCATTTGGCCAAGCAGATAGAACCATGCAAACATATTTGTGGGCGATTAATTACGTCAGAAATAATCTGCTACGGTTTGTACAACAGGTATGGAAAATTGATCAATTTCGTGTTGGAAACAGTACACGCAGAACAAATTCGATAATCAAATTGTGAGACAGAGCTGTATGTAGAAAATATCGGTTATTATTAGCAACGAGTCGTGCACAAGTTTCAGCAAGTATTATTTTTTCGAGCAGAGCTTTATGTTGGATATAAATTACTATGGGTAAAGGTTACTCCGCTTTTGTATCACTGGAATTTTTCAATCGAGTATTTAGAAATTCAGAGTAATCGTAGGTTTCGGGATTGCTTCCCTAAGACAACGGTTTTGATATTCCATATCTATATTTGGGGAAGCCATATACCCAAAGATTGTTAGAAATGTATAAAAGCATGGTATTACATTTGACAGAAAAATCGATATTGGCTTTTGTAGTAGAATAATGACCCAGTGGCCCATTTCATGAAAACGGTAACCAATATTAAAACAGATTTGTCCGACGTGGCGACTTTACCGACCTACAATGCATAATCAATTTTACCCTAGTCCAAGAAGCAGCGTTAAAATTTTCAGTAGAAAGCAATAGTCATATTTTGTAAATACAAGAAATCTCGTTAAACAGCGTATCGATCGTTTCTGTACACAATCCTTTATCACTGCACGGACACCTGGATAATCTCAGCGTTCAATAATTTTACCCCGTTCTATTGAACATAAATCAAAATCTGATATTCATACTCGCCGAAGCCCCGCAAATATAACAGAAAACCATGCTTAAGCGTTGCCGAAGCTCTATAATAATTTTAAAACAGTCTATACAATATTTGCATTTTTCTATACGAAAATGTGAAAAGCACGCGGCGAGATATTGAGCTTGATTCAGAATCCGAATATCTAAAATAGAACGTCTGCTGTACATAATAATTCGCTGAACTCGAATTCTAACAAAGAGTCACGAGTGTTCCAATCAGACGGAAGAGACGGGGGCACAGAAGTTTAATGCAGAGAATGACAAATGAAAATTCACACTCATCGGGATCTCGTTGAACCAACCGTATTCTCCGGTCACAAAGAAAAGGCCAACGATTCAAACAATTTCATTTACCTCGTTCCCGTACAATAACTCGCCCAGCTAGAATATCACCCCCGATTCTAATGGACAGCTTGGCACACGCCTATCCGGCATCTCGCGCGAGCGACGAAATGTTATCTTGCCGTGGCCATTGAAACTGGCGCGCTTAATTTGCGTGACAACAGAAGAGGAAGGGAGGAACATGCGTTACCTCAAATGGTACACGCATCCTCGAGCTGTTCCCCTTTTTTTCTCCTCTTCCATTTCTGGTTCTGCCGGCCACCCTGTCGCTCGTTCGTAAGAGAGGACGGGGGGCAAGCACAGCGAGAAGGAAAAAGGGCCGAGCTGAGAGTCTCGTTCGCAGTTTTGTTTATTATGCGGTCTTCGTGAGAGTGGTTTGTAACGGGTCAACGATGCGTTCAAACACAAAGTCCAGGGAAGTCGAGCTTGCCGAATGGAAAATACAGGCTCGCATCTCTCCCCCTCCTCCGCTCTACCATTTTCACGGGCCTTTGTCCCCGGCTAATTTTGAGGGTGGACATTTGAAAAGAACATACGGCGGCCCAGCTATTAGCCGGCTATGTTTGTTCTATGCATTTTCATGGTCCCGGGAAACGGGTGGATAGCGAAGGAAATTTGGAATTCAGAATTGCTTCAAGCCGGTGCTTCCACGCCTGTTTGCTCGGGCGGTAGACGGATAAACAAAATGTGGCAAATGAAATTTGTTCGGAAAAACGGTGAAGCTTTTGAGCCCTCTGTTGGGCGCGGCTGTAAAATAGATACATGGCGCGTTTCGCTGACCGGAACGCGGAGTATTCGCGATAATGAAATAACTGGAATTTTTGTTGGCGTTAATTGCTCGCGAGAGTCGATAGCGATGTGTTTCATTGGTTTTAGAATTTTATTCCGGTGGCGTAGCAACGCCTCGACGTTCGCACATTCTGACTCGACGTTTCGAGGAATTAACAAAGAACAATATTTCCAGGATTTTCGTATCGACGTTAGAAACTCACGTGACCGATAATAAATTGCACCGGCCGCGTATATATCGTTTGACGCTTCGAGATTAAGTGTCCACGGGATAATTTAGAATGTCCCACTTTTAACCGCGTGCCAATTACTTGGCCCGCGCGATTTGTACCCCTGTGAATAAATCTATTTAAAAATCCACGGGCAATTACTCCCGGCGAACTTGTACAATCTCTCCGTATTTGTAGGCCCATATATATATATAGGAGCTATCGATCTCCGGTGCCAATTTTTCTGCTGAGCCCGAGGGCCTGTGTGACGGTGGTTGGTATTAAAGTGCGTATTTTGCGGAGCACAACGGTGGCTGTAACATTTAATCAAAACAGGAATCAGATTGGAACGTGCGGCAAAATGTCACGAAAGCACGCAGCTCTCGGCCGATACGTAATTTATGCATTTCAGTGCTTGCAACGGTCGCTTGTACGCGACTTTTGGTTTATTCGGTTCCCGTGCGAATGAGGTGAATCGTGGTTCTCAAGAAGCAATCACGAAACGAGAACGAAGAACCGATGAAACACAACCCCCTTTGTATTTTCGAACAGTGTATGTCAAATTTAGGGGAAATTATTCGTTCCCCGGTTATTTAGCAAACTGATGAAAAGCGTTTGCAATAAAAAGACATCTCTGTAGAATATACTGTTTCCGATATTCCCGTTGGTGTTCCCTTTCGACCTGCTTAACGTTACAGCGTTTCCCGGTATAATAATTATTAAATTGCTGTTCATTCCGTTTCCGCATTCTACAATAAGTCGAACGCTTGCTGATCCGTATCGGCGTAAGTATCCGACCGCAAGCGCCGCCCTGTACATTCGTTTAAATGGCTCGGCAATTAACAGAATTCGGTGTATATCATCCGCGCGACGTTACAAAGTTCCGAAATGGCGGCGAAGTACAGAAATTATTCGGCCGTTTTAACATAGATCTCGCCGATAGGACGAGAATTGTTTCCGGACTGCCGGGGATATGAAACGGCGCTGCGTGAGGAGCGTTGCGTGCGAATGCCATGAATTCTTACTATTTCACTGAACTACAAATATTACGTTCTGAGGAGCGGATTAAAGTTCTGCCGGCGGTATGTTAAATAAGCGCAAAATGGCCCGCGCGAGGTTGTGAAATTAGTTTTATTACCAGGAAAATAGAGGCAGGCGTATGCTGTAAGCATGCATCATCGGGAAACATCGGTACAGATGAAACGAATTTTCAATGGAAACTTGACGAACCGACGGTTAAATATTCGCACTGTTGTACCCCGTTCTAACCGTGTCGTATCTATTAAATTGAATGCCCAAAGAAAACCTAAGAACGCGCGGAAAATTTCGAAATCTTATCAATTTGAATTCTCGCGTTCGATCAAAGTGGCGACATATATTCAATCCTCGAATTTTCTGAACTTGTGTAACCGTGATTCCTATTTTCACTGGCATTCCGCAAATTCTTAAGTAGAGCAGTAACGATTTCGTTTCGATCGCGGATTAATGCGATACAAATCGTCAACGATTTATCAACGCGTTTCCGTATCGGGCATGTTCCAACGGGGTAATCGACCGACAACAAATTAAGAACGAAGGACGAGCGTAGCGCGGCACGAACTTTATTGAAAAACGAAGCACTCCCAAGATATACTTGTGCAAAACACGCGCCTGTGCCGCCGTTCGATCGTGAATCCTCGCATGACCGCGATTCATAAATCAGCGCGGTGATTAAAGCGCGCTTGTACATACACACCTACTGATAATAATCGACCGATCGTAACGGCACGAAGAATTTTCGCGGAGGGCAAGCGGAATCGACGCGGGTGCATTTCGTTCGTGCGCCCTTTCCTCATTTTTGCATATCGAATCGAACTCTCTAACAAGGTAAAGAGCCGCGGCGAAATTGCTCACGAACCGAGCGGCACGTCAAAGGGATCGCTCGATTGTTCGATATTTAGTGTGATTTTCCACCGATGGAAGTAAGTTGAACGACACGCGTGTTCGTCCGGGTTATCGCGGTTAACGTACTAAACTGGTGTGCAGCTTTGATCTTCCAGTCAATGAAATTGACTATCTCGGCGTGTAGAAACGCGAATCAGAATTTCGAGGCCGATTCGAGTGGGCTGGTGACCTGTAGAAACGTTGCGAATTGCCGGATAAATTATACGTGGTTTAATGTTTATGCGCTCGAAATTCGAGTTGCATTCAAATCGGGTCAACGAAGGGTCAGCGGCGCTGTTCAGTTTCACAGGGCAATATAAATGGATAATGAGTTTTTTGTTGCGTTCGTTCGAGTAATATAATTATAAGAATGATATTACACATATATGAAATAGCTGAATAGCTTGTCAAAATAAGCAGCGGAACAATCATTTATTTACAACAGATGCTGAACGAAGCACAAATTGGAGGCAAAGTTGAAACTATTGGAAAAACTAGATTATGAGGAAGTGTGATAATATATAATACACAATTCAGTTTAACTAAAGTACTTTATTTTATATAGTAAAAGAAGGCACGTCCTTATTCGAAGGAGAAACTCTAACGAATGAATATAGAAGAGAAGCATGGAGCATTCGGACCCTATCGGTCCTTCTTAATATAAACACTTTTGTATAAGCATTTGAATTCTATACCCCAATATATTCTCAGAACTATAAGAGATAATTTTTGTTTAACTGGGTTTTATATAGAACATAAAACCAACAGAAACATTTTCGAAACAACCTTCATGTTACATAAATTCATTTTTCCTGGTAAGACTAGAGCAGCGATCGCCAATATGTTAAAATTACTTCCGTCAAGTGTTCTCCTGATAAAAAACAAGCGTCCTAGGAACAGCTGCGATATCGCGCAGGACAACTTTTAAAATATATACGTGGCGAGATAGTGGAGGATGTTCAGAAAAATATGGAAAACTCGTGGGGAAAGGGAAACAGCAGATTCAACCGCGGCACGTCTGCGACTTTCAGCTTCCCGTTACGAGGAGCAATCTTTGCCAGATAACGGGGAAAACTCGATGCAGTCCCGTGACACGTACGCGGCCGGGTAAAAGGGAGTTCATTAAAATGTACAACAGTTAATTCTGAAGGTGCAGCTACCGTGTCGTTAATTATTGTTCCACAGATGTCGCCAGAAATCTGCATAACCCGCGGCTTATCGTGGCGGAGAGATCACGCATAGATTAGTAATACCACTTTACTAATTAAAGCATTTCCCTTGTTGTTAGACTCGCTTGCCAGTCAGACTTACAATTGGCCGCTAAAGTATCGAGCCGGGCAATGCAATCGATCAATTTCAAGGCCAGTTATACATGTACTGTATATTTCCAGTGCAGGGCTAAATAATTGGATGCTAAAATTTTTAACGAATTCAAATAAGTTGCTCGAAATTTTGGTTAAGTCCCAATGTTTTATAAATAACATTCACGTTACACGAAAATAACTATACAATATTTGCCTTAACGTTTCGTGTTCTTTTTCACTGGGACATTATACTACGCAAGCGATGCAAAAATAATTTACTTACAAGTAATTTGTTAATTTATTCTGAATAAGAACGGTGGGCAACCTGCACCCCTCTGTTACCTTCGCGGCACCTATGCTGTCGTGGTGAACGAAATTTGCCTCTAGTAAACTCTATAGCTATATGAGAAATAAAATTTTATCAATTTATTCTGACATTCAGCGACAACGATTTCCTACTTAATCCCTCGGAATACTTTGATCAACGTTCCCGGCCTCGCGACTTCAATTTTCATTCGAATTTTCCTATCCAACGATCGAGCTCTATTTCTCGAGACGCGTCATTAAAAAGCCGTTGAGACGATTGTTGCTACCGGGCGAAGAGTTGCAGGAAACTTTTTTCCGTAAGGGGAAAAGAGAGAAAATAAAAATAGACGAGGAGGGAAAAAACAGCACGGCGATACAGGCTCAACTGAATGCACCAGACACACAACACGGCGCGTCGATGACACTTGGTCTAGGTGCGATGCACATCTCTGACGCGTGGAGTGCACAGACTATGCAGCGTGAAAGCGTACTCACGTCTGAGATTTTAATTCGCGGAAGGACCAGCCCCTACGTGATACCGGTACGCTGGAAAAACTTTTATGTCGCTGTTGCGCACCTGCCTCCCGTTACATTTAACACTGTGCAACTATCGTAAACACTTTTACTCCTTTCACGCGTGAAAAAATAATGGTGGCACGATTGCAAATAGGAAAATCACTTTTCCCCCACATTCTATCGTTTCTTCGTCGCTTTTCGCATATGCCTGGTACACGCCCAAGAAAACAAATTGTGTCGATAAGGATTTTTGTGTACAATTGTATCTATAGTATATTATTACTGTGATCTGTGATTCTCAATAATTAATTTCTGTATCAAGTCGTCCGTTACAGTCACGTCACAGTATTATATTATGTTTCAGCTGTGAAATTGCGAGAACAGTTATATCTTGAGGATCGATCGAGGAAATGTTAGTCCCGGGTTTATGAATTTTCTTGCAAATTTCCCGGTCAACAGATACGTTCGATTGTTTTGCGTAACTTTCGCGTAATGGGCCAAAGCACGCTGATTTCGGACAGCAAATTATGCTTTCCTTTGTACCACCGCAGACTGCGACGAGAAAGGGTTGGAACTTGGCGCAAAGTGTTTCCTGGAAAGCAGCTCACAGGTTGCCGTGTCACAAGTTTCATTCCAGTTAGCGGCACTTTTCACCTGTTTCCCCGACTAAAGCTTTCGACGCATACTAGTGCAACTATGAACAATACCATAAGTTACATCACTTGTTACTTACCGTTTTGGATTTCCCCTGCATCTAGATTTCCCTTCATTCATTTCTGATTTGCAATTTCACTGCGCAAACTGCTACTCGCTTAAGAAAAAGCAGTAAAAATTTGTCTGCACCTTTTAATCCCTCTAAACGAACAGCTTAAGTAAGTGCAATGTACATGGGGAACCATGAAACGTAATCAGCCCAGATTATTTACTTCCCGGTGGGTCGATCGAAAGTTTGTTCATCCCGCATAAACTTTCATTTAACGACAGCTTCAAAATAATGTTCGCTAAACATTCAAAGACACCTGCCGTTTTGTCCACAAAAAAGTGTGCTACATATAATAACCCAAAAGCTCTAATTAAGATATGTTGTGCCAATGAAGAGCAATGTTCAATCGGCACACTAACGACAATACAATCTGTATTGATAACGTGCCCCGGTTTCACACACATACCGTATAACACAGGGATAATTATAATTCATTAATCATCTGTCTATCACCGCTCGGCAATAATTTGTCGTGCAAACATTCGTTCGCGAACGCGTCCAATCTCAGCTTGCGCGAATAACTAATCGACGTGCAAGTAGGATTCTTACATATTACGATAGGACAGGTAGTTAATAGGGGATGGTCGATCGCGGGTAGCTGCCAGAAAATCGGATTCGTCCGTTTTGCCCCCTTTGAACCCAAATATCGCGGGCGATCGTTCCCCGTGTTCCCGGCTCCGTTCGCGCTGCAATCGCGTCTCTCTTTTTACCCCTGACTTTTCGACATCCCTCTCTGCTCGCGCCCGAAACCTTCTCCCCTTACCTGAAACATCGCCTGTAAATCTAGGAACGAATGCGTTTCCGTCCGGATTACAAATCGAAAGCGGTTTAGCTACTCGCCTTTCATAAAGACCGACCGAACACGTACGCAACGAGACGCGCTCTCTACCCAATCTTCGTGTTTCTGCCTTTTCCCCCCCTTTTCCACTTTGTTTTCCTTCCACCTGTACCTTTCATCCTTCGCCCACCGCGTACCTCGAAGCGGCGCGCCTCTGCATGCCGGCGGCGGCGCAACGGCGGGCTCGATTATGCGAGAGAAATAAATCGAGTTCTACGTGACGCGACTTGACTATTCCGGGAGGATCCGACGCTAACCGGGGCTCGTAAGAGAGACGCGCGAGAATGTTAAACGGGGGATGATTGTCGCGGACGAATAACCGAATTTCATTGATAGTTTCGCGGCCGATTCTGTTGCAACTCGATCGACAAGATCGTTATGGTAGACGCGGGCTTTCGCGAGGAGACGGGAGATATTGGTTTCGATTGTTTTCCTTCGTAAACGGTGAACCACTTTGTCAGGCATCGATTGTTGGGACGACGTAAAAGTTTCCAGTTGAGGGTTTATTCGGTACCGTTTGCGTTGGGGCTCCGTTGCAACTTGTTCGACAGGATCGTTAAAGCGTACATCGGTTTCGGCGATAGAAAGGAAAATATTGGTATCGAACGTTCGTCTACCCTCGTTGCGAAACCCGTTGTCGGGCCTAAATTGCTGGCGGAAGTAACAGTATTTATATTTTTGCATTCAGTCCTGTTGCCACTTCGAAATCTGGAACCGATCCGTCACCGTCACACGCATTAAAAGTCACGCCGGCGATCCGTTAATTTGGAATTGACACAGCAAGGTTCAATGTGTAATCGACCTTGCTTCGATACATTCCTTTGCGCTCGGAGAGGTGTACGAATTTCTGGTTACACCGTGAAAAGATGTGAGAGGGCAGCGCAGGGTGTTGCGGCGCGTGGAACTCGCGCGATAGAACAGCACGCAGTTCCATTACTTTCCTTTTCTCTTCGACAAAACGGAAACGTATTATTGATGCGAACGGTGGAAAGCGCAGCGGTGAGGAACGGCGAAACAGAGTCCGCCGTGATTTCTGAAGCACCGGGTAACGTGACTCGGGTGATTCAACGAGCTCATAACATTATTCAACGCTCATCGTCTTCTCGTTTTGAGAAGCGAACGTTGCTGGATAATAATCCTCGTACGATACGGAACGTGTGCGTGTGCGCACGTAACGAAGAGCCGGCTCTCACGAGATAAGTGGAAAGATAAGCGAACAAATTGCGGTATAGAATAACTGGGGACTCGGAGCGTACGGCGCAATTCATATTATTTTATTAGAGGAAACTTGTTAAGCTTCGCGCAGGACAAATGCAATCTGCCGGGACGTTCCTTTTTGCGAAAACAGCAGCTGCGGCCGCAAAAAGATTTCCTACTGCTGATGTAAAATTCATCGCGCGTCGAACAATGTGTAACATTCGCGGTAAAAGGTGCTTTCGCGTAGACATTTGTAATCGTTTAATTCGACAGAACATAATGTGTCCCATTAACGTTCGCTGACGTCGCGCGCAAAGCGATATCTCATAACATTTATACGGCACGCGATTTTGATTTATTTCATTGCAAATGAACTGTCGCGAGAAATATATGTAATTTTATCAGGCCGAGGATGGTATTAACTTTATCGTATTCGAACGAACATCGTGTAGTTTATTGTAATGTGTGTATTTAACATTGCTTAGTACCTTTCTCAATTTTATATGGTTCGAACAGTGCAGCTGATGTTGAAAAATAGGTATGTCAAATATATCTTTGAGAACAAGGTGTAATAGGGGGAAAGGGTTGGCGGATAAATCCTGGAAGGTGCAATCTGGTCAACAGGCGGAACAAAGCTCTGGTTCACCGGCTGACCAGGAAACGGAAGTAAATCTGACGCGGATGAAGCATTACCCAATACTAATGTTGACTATGCACTAAGAAAGAGCGGCGATCTATTATCTGATTATTGAAAGTGTACATCGGGCTTTGAATAAAATCTTCTCGCCTCCTGCTTAGTGTGGCAGAAATGTACCGTCGCAAAAGGGTATTAATTGTTCAACAAATTGAAGAATAACCACGAAAGTACGATTTTCTGACGATCAACGTCTGGCGCAAACGAGGTATTTTTGTATTTAAATTTATTTGCGCCCTTATTAGCGTTGTAATTAATTTTATAATTATATTGCGGGAAATCATTGACTAATTATTGACCAATCAAAAGAAATGTTGACAGTTTTTGTTGCAGGCACCGAAGGTAAACAAAATCTGCACCGAATAAATAATGTTTGAATTTAGTGGAAATATACGAAGATCTGAAGGGTTCGAGTAAAATATAAACTACAAGAAGACTCGTCGAATGGAATATCGATAATATTAGACACACTGGAACATCTATATTCCATATTATGAAGGGAAAAGAAGTTCGTAAGCGGGAACCTAACTTTTTCGCGAGTCAGACGGTTTTTCCCGAGGCTTTTTCATTTTTGCGCAGCTGTGACTTTTTATGATTATTTAGGACTACGTGCCCAACCACTTCATATTTTTCAGCGGGGAATCATATACCTATACCTCGTGCAACAGCGTGCAAGAGCATAAAAAAGTTCGATAAATGTATTCGCCACACAGTCAGTCGTAGAAGTCGCCATACGCCCTCGAAAATTTGAAATACGAATAGATATGGTGGATTTCTTTTAATTTCTAATGTGATTTTACTTATCAGTCCAATTGATTAATAATTAATCAGCCCGTAGGTACGCGCATTGGCTTCAATAAAATTTCCAATATTCTAGGAATCGAGAAAATTACATTCTCAATAATACCGGACATAATTTCGGCCCAAATAATTCAGCAAATCTGTTAAACGTGTTCTATCGGATTGCGGCACGATGATTGTGCAAATGTATATAATTATTGAGGTGCATTATGCAATAACCATCCTTTCACCGTTTCGCTGGAACATCCATTGACTTTCGACCCTCAAACGTTCTATAGACGATTGCAATTTATCCATTTATCCATGGTACTTTTAACGAATATTGAATTTCCTTTCGATCAATACTAAATCTCCGCCACATCATTACGTAAGTAATAACCGCCGTGCTTAAGAGTTGGTAACACGTTCTTTAACGAACAAAAAATGATCTGGACCCCCGTCGACTCCATCGTCACTGAAGTGTGTCCAGAAAAATGTTTGCCAACCGAATAATTTGTTTCTCCGCGTCATTTAATTAAAAAACAAAAATCAAGTCGATAGCTGCAGTGGTTTACGAGACACCAGCCCGCGACACATTCGTTCTAATATAATGAATAAATTCACAGGTTGCAGAGATTTCCCAGCCACCCTCTACAAGCATCTCGAAGCATTCCCTTTCGACGAAATTGCCAATAGTTCGTAGTTGTTGGCCGTTTCGTTCCACCCGGTCAGAAATCAACACTTCTAGACAATAGACTGCCGTACCAGAAAACCGTAACCGAACACGATCAATGGCTTCCCCTGCCGTAGCGAATTACCAATCAAACCTTTGCTCTCCATTCATTTCTAAAGCAATCCGATCATCTCAACGCATACGCGACGTCATACGATCAAATAAAGCAACTTATATAGTTGCTTTAATCAAAGTTCTGCTACCGTTGCATTCTGGGCAATGTGCTTACAATCTATTTGCTATGTCTCTCAGGTCGTTCTCCAACAATACCATTTTAAAGGAAAACTCGTGTAGCTGCGAGTATGCGTTCCTCCACTCTACAACTATACAAAGGATGTCACCAAAACGAGAACCATTCTTCGATCCCCGAAACCTGTTAAAAAATTTGCTCTGCAACCCCATCGTTTACGCACCGCATATCCCCGTATGCGCAATAGCATCGCGATTAATCTCGACGCCACACCTTGCTACCTCTCACGAGAGGGCAGATGACCACAACACACGGCGACTTAAAATATCCAATGATGTCTAGCTGCCCCGTCATCGACGTCCATTGCAAGGATTCCCAATCCGTAACGATGTTTCCCAAGCGAAGGAAAGATTCAACGGATGACGCAAGACGGATGACTTTGAAGCCGGGGGGGTTGGAGCACAGGGAAACAGGTAGCGGGTCGATCCGATGCAAAGATCCAACGCGAGTGCGATCCAGACGAGTGCACCGGCAATGCGCTCGCGCATGCAGGTTGGAAGCGCGCCGTGACTCAGGTGCTCCAATGAAACTATAATATTATCCCACGCTCTTCATCTTCGCGCTTCAGGCGGGCATTGGTTTGCGTGGGAGCACGTTTCTGTCCAATGAGCTACGTTGCATCGTGCATGCGAGCCCGGAAGGAGAGAAACGCCGACGCATCGCGGGTCGCATTAACTACTACCGATCCAAGAAGTTGCTGGATCGCTCGGGGCTTCTGAGCAGGCAGCGACATCGCCAGCGACTTTGAGCCTTGGAAAATTGCCTCGGTTCCTCTCGCCCGTGGAGGCGCCCGGCGACGCGGTTTCGCTCTGGGAAAAAAACGTTCCCGGAAGGGCGGTGCTGCTCGCCCGACTTTTCCTTATCGCGTCGCGGCGTTTTGCGTGCCGCCAGACAACCGGGGCGATCAGGTATCTTGCCGAATTAAGGATCCTTTGAACCCCCGCTTTTTGTTAAGTTTGGGTTAGGTTTTTATCGATACGAATAGAAGCTGTATTCGTCGGTGGACATTTTTGGAGGGCAATTTTCTTTAGAATTGTTGGAATTGAGCGATTCAAATACACCGCGTCACTGTTATTCACTTGCTTTTACTTTTGCGGAAACTTCGCGTTCTCCCAACTTCTCTAGCGAACCTTTTGTACACCGTCGTGTGATTGTACCTGCACTTGAAAATAGATGAGAATGTGTTGAAGACTGATACCTGGAACAACCTGATTCAGTACCCATAACAAAAACTAACAGTAATCTTGTGGTTTATTAGGTATATAGGTTGGCGCAGAATGTAATCGTTCTTTGAATATTTCGTTTCGTACACGGCGCGGGTGTTCCATTATTCCGTAGTGTTAATTTCAGTAGCGTTTACATATACACGTAGATACTGGTCAGGCAATTTAATATTTCCCGTTTAAATTGCAACTCGAATGCTGGGCTAGAAATTTATAGGAATGCGGCGTAACATCTGCAACTCTTAAGGGGCGACACCACCTTGGTGGGCCTAAACTTTGAGAATTTGCGGTAGTTATCATTCCGGTAGTTAAGCTCACTTCGGTGGCTTCTACGGGGCTTACCAGGTGCTATTTTAGAAACAAAAGAATGTCTTCTTGCAGTTTAAAATGTAAAGAAAAAGGCACAACGAACGGATCATCAAGTTCTTGATTAATCTGCCCACAAAGAATTCTCAGAATTCAGGCCCGTCAATGTAGCTAAACAATTTTAACAATAACGTATATTGTAAAACAAAGACTGCGCCAGTCAATTAATAATGAGCCACGAGTGATGAGTTTTGCGAACCAAAGGAACTCGGAATCAATCCGCGTAGGAGGGCACGGGATCCGCCATTCCATTATCAAGATCGTTGTTCCGCCCTCAGTTTTACGGTTCCTGGCGAACCAAATAAATCGAGGCGTTCGTTAATTTCGCGCGTACCGCGGCTTTCTTCGTCCGGCGAACGGAGCCCTTCTCCATTCGCTCCTCGAGCGCTCCTTACCTGACCGCAAAGTCCGGAAACGGAATTAAATGAAAGGTCCGGGCAGCCGGAGAGGATTTTTCCTACAGAAGGACGGAGAGCCTCCAGTCAAGTACGTAACGCGACGAAATATCGGATTCGAGAGTTCGCGAGCTCATTCTCGAGTTCGAGAACGCGCGGCGGGTGCGACGAAGCGAGAGGGATTGTTAAGGACAACCGAGCGAGCGGAAACGCGAAACTGGATGAGTTACCTCGCCGGTCTTTCGGCGCTTTCCGCTTTCATCTTGCCTCCACCACTCCGTTCGCCATCGCCGTGCAATTTTCGTTCCGCCGATGTAGAAGTTTTTACACGGTTTTTCATTTCGATCCCTTCTCTCGAAGTTACCTACAAATCTTATCCCCCTCCACCAACAATCAGAATAACGCGCACGTTCGCGAGACTTTAACCAATTTTTCGACCCCTCCGAAGTCTAATAAATTGTATCCAAGAACGGGGCAGTGTTTTCATTCCGTTTCCCCCGCGAAAGCGGACGAAAATAACGTTGAACAGGAGAAATCCTTGTTACGCACGGGCATGCGTTACAGTGGTGATACGTTGCGAGTCGCGTGCGTGCGAACACTTGGACGACGCGGTCGCAAGAAATTTTCGAGCGAAGCACCGTTTACTGTTGCATGAAACGCAAGCGGATCAAGATCAGCGAAGCTGTTTCGAATTAAAATCGAGTCCGCGCATACGGAAGGCGGATCGGCCGAATTTCTTCCGCCATTTCAATCAAAAGCCTACCAACTACTCGACGTTTCCATTGCGCTCTCGTTCCGCGGATACCCTCGATACCGGTAACGATTCCATGCGTACACGACGAATGATTCAGCGCACCGAGCTTTCTTATCTGAAATAGGTTCGAGAACCGGCGCCGCTGAGCGATCTATTTTAATTGAAAACCCCGTGAAAAGAAAAAACGGCATAATTCAAGTCTACCGGAGAATTGAATGGCGCATCTATTAACTTTCACGTTCGTCCATTCGTTTTAGATTCTCGTACCCGGATCCGCCAATAAAGCTGTTACAATCGAGGGCAGCCGTATCAAAGGCCTTTCTCTTAGAAGTTTCCCGCGAGTCGCGGTAAATAAAAAGTCAATCGACACTGGGATTGTGATATTTATTATTCTCGCCGGAATACCAAATGCGTAATGTATTTTACACTTAACGAAGTTCTATTTTTTGGTTGGTCCCTTGAAAATGATTTTTCGATGACACGGTAATGGTACTTTTTCTTACATAAACTGACGAATAAGTTAGAAGTATATATATGTGTTGGACGGAAACTCTTTCTAATGCGAATTTACATGCAATTCATACAAGACGATCGCAATCGAAGCCAAATAAAACATATTTCTTCTGTTATGCATATAAAAACATTCACGACGGATTTATGTAGAAGTTACTTTACTTTCTTTCTGAAAAGCTTTACAGTTCGCGGCTGAATAAATTCTAAACCAACGGGATTAAAATGATAAAGTCTCTAAAGTATTAAATCATGAAGCTTCCAAGATTTCATTTTCCATGGCCGTCCTAATTCACGTCCAAAGGCGCATTTAAAAACCTACAAATATTTTACTCGCGCATATTACGTTCTTCATATACAATTCCGTTAACGCAAAGTGTGCCCAGAAAATTACACAAATTAACGAACAATCTTGCCCCATCCTTCTGACCGACCTCTCCTTGACTGTCGAATCACGGACGAACCCGAGCCTCGGATGATAGTTTGGGCCGGTGCTGAACAAAACTAGCGGCACCATTTTTCATTCTTCAGTCGAGCGGTTGATAGGAGTCTTGAAGGACTAAAACTGGAGGCCCGCTTTGACAGTTTGAGAGCGGTGGCTTATCAGCGGGTCATTAAAGCTGCAAGAGTAGCTCCGCAGATACTTAGTCCCGATAACTTTGTGCTGTCGCCCGTGCGGACGAGTATACGGCACTGCGAGCGTAAAATTTTAATTAACAGAAATGCCTTAATTAACGGATAAGGGGAGCTATATCCACGGTCCAATGATTTCGTGACGCAGCCGCGCTGCGAACGGCCGAAAGTATTTTAAGACCCGTCACCGCGCCGTAGCGATCATGATTTTGGCATTGCCGTACTTTCGTGTAGAAACACGCCCGCTCAATGAAAACCGAACGGCGCGCGGACACGAAACTGTTGAGCATTTGTAGGTCGACGAAAAACTTTCGGGTGAAACGTTACATTTGCCCGTCGTTTCTCCCTTAGCTGTTCAAATCTGTCCGAAGGTGATTGATTGTTTCGGTGGCAAGCTAAATTGAAATTGCAATGGTCCCTCTCATCTCTACGTTTAATCTCGGGAAACTCGAAGTAGACTGTATAAAGTGGCATAAAGTCCTTCCACGGTCAGAAAATTGTAAAAATCATTCAGAATTTATCACTGAATTATATTATACTATAATAGTCCCCCGCAATTGAAATATTTAAACCTCCTTCCTCCGACAGAAAAGTTCAAACGAAATAACGAACCAAACACGACGGGCAGTCCCGCAATAATCAAAAGCAAACGCAAAATCTCTTGCCGTATGATTTCTTAACATTCGCCGCTTTCTCGAAGCGATAAAACTCGCGCATCTCACTCTGCATTCTCGCCGACAAGTATCGAATTAGTCCTCGCGATATCGCTGTGACATTTGTCCCGTTGGTCCCGGCGGTCACGAATTAAAATCGCGAGGCGAGGAGCGAAGTAGTCTCGGTGAGAAATCGAATCGCACAAGTTTCTAAAACGAAAACGAAATTGCACTGCTTGCACGGGCAGTTAGGGCACGGTGCCCCCCGCGAAATATCATTGGTCGTCCGTTAAAAATCTGGCGCAACGCGATAGCGGAAGGGGGATGATCGGGGGACGCGAACAAAAGGGGATGTCATAATGTCGCACGGGGAGGAGGAATGTAATATAAGGAGGGGAATAGAGTGGGCAGACGAGCGGAGAGAAGGAGAAAAGAAAATGCCACGACCTCGTTGCCGCCGGCATCAATTAACGTCGATTGCGATCGGTTATAAATGCGTTTATAATATGCACCTCACGCCCGATACCGTGCGGGGTATTTTACGTGGAACGCAGGAAATTATACAGGTGGCCGCCACATTCGGTCTTTCTCTTTCATTAGACTTCCCTTTTTGCTGTCCACTGTCCGTCTTTCTCAGTCGCCAGCGATCCCGCGATGTCACGAGTGTTCGCGACAAACCGATAGAGAAATAGAGAGAAAGAGAGAGAGAGAGAGAGAGAGAGAGAGAGGGGGGAGAGGGTGAAAGGCAGAGAAGGAAGCGAACCATAGGGTGAGCGAACGAGGGGTAGCAAAGGACGGAAGGGATGGTCAGTGCCTCGCCGTTCACATTTTACATAATTCCACGCGAGCGTGTGCGTAATGAAAACAGCAAAACGGCTGTTCCGTGTAACGTGCTGTAATAATGTATCATTGGCTCGCCGAGATCGTTCTTTCGCCGTTTCTGGTCTAGCGTTTATCTCTCGCGAGCCGAATGGATGTCTGAATAAAAAGTCGCCAGACGCTTAAGGATTTAATTATACACGAGAGCAATGAGAAACGTAACGGCGATGTGGATCGGGCAGCAGGATCTTGTGCACAGGATGGTCGTGTTATCAGTTTGCTGGTGATCCTCTGACAAATACATAATGCAGTTACTTTGTAAATTAATTGAAAAGGGATAACGATATTTCTGTCTTTTTTTTTGTACGCAATAAGGTCGTTTCGGTACGTAACCTTTTTTCTTTGCACGCCTGACACACTTCACTTGATGATCATTGCAAGAGATTTTTTAAATTGGTAATTTGAGTTTCTTCGTTTTTTCAAAGATTATTCCATTTTGTTATTATTCTAAAAAGTGCATTGCTATAGAGACCAACGAATTGCATGGGAAAAACGATGGAGAATCGGAAATAGTAGAATGTAATTGGAACAGTGTTTAACTTAGATTCAAGACTTTAACAATATACTTTTATCTCGTACGATAGTGGACAATTTCGTTACTATTGTTTACTTGCAAACAAAAGCTTACGTTTTTTATTGTGCCAAAATGCAGTTCACACTGTGCTTTGGTTAGTTTCACAGCGACCGTGAAGTAAAATGTGAGAATGGATAGTTGAATAGGATAGAATGGATGAATCACAAAATATGGACATGGTCCTTACAAATTTCATCGGTCCTCGTCGAAAGGATAAAATCTACAGAAGGAAAATATTTCTATTATTTCCATATTAGTAAAATGATTTTTGTCACGCCCCTGACATCCCCGACAATTAAAACCAATTCTACTTATTAGCTTCAAGTATATATCAAGTAATAATTAATTTGGAAATATTTATTTTTACTTTTCTCTTTTTTACTTTCCCGAAAAATTATTGAACATTGACAGGGTGGTTTCTGGCCAGATCTTTATAGATTTTAATATTTAGTGGCTCTTGGTTAAATATCGATGTCCTCGATTCAGGAAAGCAATAAAATTTCTCTTTCAGGATTTACTGGTGCACGGGTTGTCTGATTTCCCAATAGACGCAGCAAGATACAATCGCTCGTAAAACTGTCGCTGTTTGTCTGACAGAGAAAGCAGAACTAAAAAAAAAAGACCTCTGTTAAGGGAGTTCCTTGAAAAGCTAGCTCATAGTTATTGTATCTCTCGAAGCACATCGCAAATAAGTCGATACCGGATCAATTAAAATATTGTGCAATGATTAATTTTGGATAACCCTCTCGTTACGGTACTGCCAAATATAAAAAATGTCCTCGATGCACAAAACATTGCAGAGTTTGTTAACGTCGAAGAGCTGCATACGTGAGCCCTTAGATACTCCGTTCAACTATCTGAACTATAATTTATATAATTAACTGAAATAACGATACATTACTGTGGGCAACGTTTACATAATTGTTTAACAAACGATCGTTCGATATCGGCGAGACAATATTTCCAATGTTTAAATGTTTAAAAATTATTGCTCGATGCACGCGTGACATACGAATCGTCCAATAAATCAGCATCAACAATTTGTCACTCGCATTAATTCATTCGGAAACAGCCGCCGGAACTTCGCGGTATGATTGCACCGATGCGTTTGATTAAAAAGCCGCGCAACGCGCACACTTTCTTCGAATACTTTCCGAGGCTCCTTTCATTCGTCATTTATCAATTTGTCCAGTCTCGTACCGCCCCTCCCATTCATTTATCCGCTTATTCTCCCCATTCCGTTTTATCTTCCTTTCCCATTTCCCTTTTGTTACCCCTTTTCCCTCGCGTATATTTTCCAGCCGCAGAAAGTCTTCCGTCACCGAGATTAATTCTTCACCGGCTGTCCTCATCGTTGACGCGTCGCATCGGACAACAATACGCATCGCCGTTTCCAGGATCTGTGCACCACGTTCTACGTACCCGCGACGTTCACGCGTGGTACGCCTATCTATATTTTCGTTCGTTCTTCCCTTTATTTCGTATTTCGCAGGGCGCAAACGCGCGTTCGTTTCTCAAACGATATCGCTTTCTTCCCGCTCGGACTGAGATCGAACGCCGCCGTTAGATCGATTCCAGCGAAACGACATCTAAATATCTAACGCCCGGGTGTGATACCGCCGTGGCTGTTGCTATCGGGAAATTTACTTAACGGTCCGCGCCATTCTTTTCGGCCTCGTCGTCGCGGACAATCGGGATTAACCGGGCCGAACAATTAGCAGTTAACGGGAGCACACCGTTACCTATTAATGTTACCGGTTAATCGATGGCCTATCCTCGATTCGTGGCTCGACCGTAGGATAGGCGCGGTTCGGGCACGTGCGCCCCGTATTTTCACTGCGAATGCGCGACGCGGTCGACATTGAATTTTTCATTGCTCGATCACAAACGAACGAAGAACCGGTTGAAACGGCCCCGCGTTCCCATTGCCGTATAATTTGGCACGGGGGTGCCGATCCGAATTTTCGGTCGCTTCGGTTCTTTCGTCGTCTCGCGGCGACGGATCGTCGTCGCCGATATCACGCCGATATCAATGACAATTAATTTTAATCCGCCGAAATAGCGGTTGATTGATGGTGCGTGCGTTTTATGTCGCGAAGCGTAATCGTAATGTTCTGTAGCGCGACGTGCCGTTCAATGGATCTTTTTTTACCAGTGGTTCCGCAGACAGGAGTAATGTGATATTAAATTGCGGACGTACTCGCAGGTACTTTACTGGAACTCGGTCGATCGCGGGCGAAGAGGGTTTGAAATTGATATTTAAAAATCTGCGTGACATAGATCCGTAGTCTGCAGGCCGGTGATCTTCGTGCGCCGCTTATTAAGCGCATAATTCGCGCAATCGTGTAAACAAAGTGCACTCCAAGTTAGACAATAAATCGATGAAGGCTTCAGTGCAGTTTCGATCACTTTGAACTAAATGAAAAATTGATGGAAATATCGACGCGTGTAAGTGATCCCTATGAGGTCAGCTGAAATAATCTATTTTCCTAGAAATAACGTCGATTACTCGTTCCATTACACGGAATGTTATTGCTTTCCTATGCGTAGAACTGTACAAGAGCAGGAACTGTCGAAGACAGCTCGTTGACCTGGAACTGTTTGGTCCGTATCCCCCGTTTTCTAATCGAACCTACGATTAACGCTTAATAGATTCGCCTGCATCGAAATTAGCCCCGTGACAGGCAATTTCATAAAAACGAGATGGGGGTCGAGTATCGTCACTTTATTTCGCGGAATTCAGCGAAGCGATGTCTCGAAAGGCGTAGATGAGGAACATCGCTATAACCCGTCGAGAAGATGTGTCTCGTCGCGTCTTCTGATGTGGTTGCACTGTAGTTAAATTGATTTGGGGATAGTTGGTCGCCAGGGTTTAAACTGACGCGTTCAGACGTACAGTAACGTGCTGGGTGAAAATACAGCATCGATTTTTTCCTCCCGTCTTTCCTGTTTCGTTCGAACGATTATTTCGATTTCATGGATCAGTGTTGTCAGATCGTCGATACTTGCCCTCTTATACACGTGTACACGCATGCATTAACATGGTGCTTATTCGATGAAACAAAAACGTTTGATGCATTTAGTCCACGGTGCACTTGGTTAATATTCATCCTTTATAAGTAATGTGGTATTTTATATAATTTTGTGTTTGCAACATTCGTCTCGAACCACAGTAACGCAATTTTTATTTCAATGTGAATTAATGTAATAATTATGATTGTTGTAATACTTCCACAATATTTCACGTACCATATTTGTATTTAAACAGTCTTTCTTTCGTGTGTTTCAGGTAAGCGTTCCTTTCACGCCAATGAATGCGTATTACACAAAACTGTTCATCAACTTCCGAAAAGACAAATACTGGTACGTAGCTTGGAAATATCGATGACGTAGGAAATTTGAAAACACGCGACAGGACTGGTGACATTTTTTAAAGGGACTGTCGTGTTCATCGTTTTTACGAAGCACGAAGAAAGCCGTACATCACACTCAAAGGGAAAAGATAAAAAAGATTCAAACATGCGTAATCAAATTGTACAATCTAATTTGCGGACACCGCCGAGAGAAATGAAAAAGTATTATGAAATTTTCTTACCGGTGACAACGATTTCATTTATTTAACTGACACGAAACTGAACCGGCCACGGAAAATTCCCTTGACACTTACAAAGTACCCTGTAGTAAATATTTACGAGCTGCGCGATGAATTTTCGCTTCGCTGGTTAAAAACACTTTCACCTCGCTGTACATACTATCAAATCTCAGTCTGCAAAATTAATTTCCTAGACCATCTCTCAACCAGGAATACCAACTTCCGAAGAACTCGTTAAATTCGTACAAGTTTACCAGGATCAGCTGCGCTACGAACAGCGCCACGATTATTTTTATCTGAACCGCGCGGTTCGAAACGAATTACATAATCGAGATATCTGACGGGACCAGCATCTCCCTGCAACGATATGTAGATACCTGCTTACTACGGTTATTCATTTCCAGCTGTTTCTGTGCTGCAATGCTGTTCAATGCGGTCGCTACATTTTATTCAACATTCATTAATTTGTGTTCGCCAGACCGGAATATAACGAGTCTGCGCGTAAGACATGCAACTTCGTGCTGCAATTAATTGTAGATTGTTGTACGCTATATAGCGCGACAACATCTGCCGGGTTTAAAACGAAAACGCGATGAAAGACAACAAGGATATACAATAAGGGGCGAAGTTAGAGTACTATACGACTGTAGAGACTTTCTTTAATTGTGAAGGCTGCTAGGCTTTTGCCGTTCTCGTAAATTCTTTTGATACTAATTGTAAGGAAGAAAATATTCGCACGGGGAAAATGTCTCATAAAATCCGAACACTTTTTCAATTCTTTCTGCTTGCCGAGAAACGGTGCGTCAACAGAGATACTTTGTTACTGTCCGTTGCGTGTAAATTACGAAATGAAATACAGTATATTTTATAATTGGAGTTGTCTCGAGCTAAAGGAATTATTGAAATATAAAAATAATTAAATATCGGGCAGAATTACTTCAGCTATCGGATAAGTGTAATTTCGATCAATTATTATTTTAATTTTATAGGAAAGTATTGTAACGTTCTATTTAAACGCAATTCTGAAACGTTACTTTCGACCATTAAATAAACAAAGACACCACAATCGTTTTAGCCGCGTGGAACGACTTTCCTGTGCAGTCGTAGATTATTTTTCCCGAACGCCCTGCATATTAAACGGAACGTACACAAAAATATCGGCACCCCATTTTTCCGCCCCAAAAACTCCAAGCGACCGTCCGAAATGATTAAACGATCTCATTAGGGCGCAGTCGATTTATTATCGGCGCAATTGAAATGGCCCCGAACACGGACTTACGTGCGACCGTAACGATTTGCAATTTAAACGACGAATCTCTCGTCGATTCTTTCAAAACCGAGCGAATTCCCCGCGTGGCGCGACAAATCTGCTCGTTATTCAAATTTTCCCGGCGCGTCGCCGGCATCGACAAAGGTCGATCGGCACGCGATTTAATTCCAGATGGAGGTCAAGGTACGCAATAAAAATTGACAACGATTCGTGCTCGTTAACGAAACCCCCGTTCTGTGAATATAAATGAGATCGTCGCGCCGGACGATTTTCGTTGTCGAACCGTGGACGGCGGCGTGAAAAAATATTCGTCCCGAACCGCCGTTATCGGGATAGTTCCCGGTAATTCCGTAAATTAGCTTCCGCGTAAGCGCCGGCCTGGCTCGCGGTCAATCTGTTTCGCGCACGTTTCTACGGGGAAAAATCGTCCGACGGATATTTCCGCCGATCGGACGATCGACTCGGGGCAATCGAACGTAGTATTTAGCACCTGGCGGGCGTTTAAACGAGGAGGGAAACCTGTGCGTGTCTCGCGGCCGTTAAACGCCGCCACTCTTCTCTCGCCCTCGTGTATCGATACGCACACGGGGCCGCGATCAGCCGCGAGCGATGGTAATTCTAGGATAATTCCAATTTCGAGCGGTGATTTTGTTGCGCAATTCGTGTCGCGAAAGGGATACGATATCACGGGCCGGAACGGTGGATCGTCATGCGAACAGCTGTGGATGTCCTTTCGCCTCGTTAACGACGGCGATGAATTTTTTCGCGACGCGTCCCCGTTCCCGGGGTCACTATGTTTCTCCGTTTATTACGGACGAAAGTTCATTCGGGTTGGGCGATGGATCGGGGCGGAAAACGAATTTGGGACTGTCGTTCAGCAAATCACGGATGGAATTGGAAATAATAGATTTTGTTTTGATCGTGCTGCTGGACTGGTGATTCTTAGTGGTAATTTAAGATATTCGTATTGACGGAAAATAATAATTGAAAGCAATTGTAGGCTCTTCGTGTGCAGAACGATTGATCGTTGTAACTTTTCATCGTATATTTTACTATATTTTTTATTGGGTCGCTAGAAATTATCGTAGCATGATTAATAAAGTGGAAATATGGTATAGACAAATTACGTATTGAGAAGTACTTAATATCCTATCTCAGTAAATATTTAACATTCGATTAAAGCTAACATTCGGTTTTCCGATCTATCATCAAGAATATCAAAGAATACTAGCAATGGAAATTAATATAACATTAACAGCACACATTTGCAGTAATAAATATATCGTATAAATATTTCTTCCTGGGACTCGCAAGAAAAGTAATTGTATAGGTATACAGAAATCAAACTTTCTACCACGCTAAAAGCACACGTAATAATATTTAATGCAATGAAGTGTGAGGCGGTAATTTAATCGGGACAATATGGATGCTATTATAAAGTACGCTATTAAATCCGTGTTTGATATTTCTCTCCACCTGCACTTTTCGCTTATTTTCGTTTCATTCTGACCGTCACGCTCCAAACATGCTAATCTACTTATTCAAATTCGTCCACTCACTCATAGAAATTTAATTTCCTAATTTTCATACGATGCAGCGATAATTGAACATTTAAGAGATCAAAGATAGAATAATGCACAACGGGCAACAAATATTGTAATACAATAATGTTCCTAATGAAAGCGATCTCTCCTCAATTGGAACTGGACAATACGTATCCGTGAAATTCTATCCTATTCAGAAATTATGCAACAAGTTAGGAAAAAGTTGTTCCGTGTACGCGCAGCATACTGCGCACCTTGAGTAATTTTCTTTGGTCCAGAACTTTAATACGTAGCGTAAATTATTACTCGCTGCAAAATGTTTTTCGTATTACTTCCATTCTTTTTTAACTAGTTAATCTAAACTTAACTTTGCTCGAAGGATCCCCTTAAGAGCCGCCTTAAAACGGTCGCCGCAAATTTCATCCTTTCATTCGCCAAGAAATTGCATTTTTCGCTGCAATTTGGTACGCGAAATAAAAGTTTAATCAATGACAGACTTGCACAGAAACCTGAATATAATTATTCACGTTATAGTTACAGATATACGTCGGGGACAATTATATCGTCGTCGATATTTAAAGAAAACGTACATTTCATAATGCACAAAGCGAAATATAATATTTATATTTATCGAAGACCTTCGAAATTAAAAGCAGTTTCGCCTATGCTTCTTTTTCTCATTCATTTATTTGAAGTACACCTAAGCACATTACATTACATCACACTTTCTCGGAACATTTGGAGAAATAGTTCATTGCACAATTCAATTATCGCTCTCTATTATTTATCTATCGTACATATTATTCACATTGCACGAAACTTTATATTCGTCTGCATGCATAAATGTGCCATGCTGTATCCCAAGTTATGTCGTTTCATTTAAATGCAGGACGTTCGGCGAGACGCGTGATGCTTTAAAACTGGGTCGGTATTAGAGAAATATTAGTTCGAAAAGATATCGTGAAATCTCCAATAGTCGTCGGTCTGTCGTGCGAGTTATTTGCAGAAGAGGTACGCGGATCCGACAACTTCCTGTCCTACGGGAAAAGAGCTGCTTCCTATTCTGAGATATCCTGACAGTTTTATAGTCGACACTTTCCACGTACGAAATAGCGTTTTGTACGGAGGAACGTGCCCGGAACTCGCCGTCGTGATATCGAACGGAATTCACTGTCCAACGGAGGACCTGTGTCCCCTGCAATTGTAACCTATTTTAGCCTAGCACTGTGGGTCCCATTTCTAAGTCTGGGAATTTTGAAGAGTCGTTTCTCCTACGCAGTCTCCCGTCTGGGTTAGCGTCCGTACCTTTGCACCGGCTAGACTTACGGCATTTCGACGAAAAGAGAACCGTGGCTCTCTGCGACTTCGCAGAAATTCGGTTAAACAAATGTATGTATAATAATTCGCATTGCTACTGTGGCCCACAATGCTGCACTTATTTATTAAGACAAGCGTAGGGCAGATGTTGAAGAAACTATTTATTATCGTGGGGGCGAATTGAATATTGAAAATTCTTAGTACGTTCAAATTAAAATTTGTGAAGTGAGTTCCGATTTAGAAATCCTGTTTATTTATTAATCCCAAACTACAAATGTAAGACAACTTATAATTGCCCCTATATGCAAATGGTTGAAATGGTGAAGAATAAATAAGGGAAGATTGTCTTTGTCTGTCGGGTCGGGTTGACTACCTTTCGGTACAAGGATTGAAGAAATTGGGACTGCACGAGGATGAATAGGAACCGTACGGAGAATTTACTCCAATATTGTAAAGGGAATAATTTTTACCGTAAGCGAATGTGGAGTCTTTGCTAAGTACAAGCTTTACGTTACACGGACTGAATTTTATACACGCTTAAAGCTTCTTTAATCATCCCGAAGAAGATTCCATTTCTCAACCAGAAAAAGTAAAAAATGTACAGCATCTACGTACAGTCTTACCGACATAAGATGGTCAATATCCTGTTGTTTCCTTTTGTTTCGTCACGGCATCACAGCACGCGTGTCGTTTGTGCACTGTGAAACGTTTCGTACAGTCAGGCGTACGAAATTGTCAATACGATACACCTATCGGAGATGTATGTATACCAAAGACCCTCGACGTGCCTCGATATTAGACCATATTTCGTCGAGCCAGGTGGTGGTTGCCCGAAGTCAATTTAATCGGGGAACCGTGTACAGGTACGGGTATCAACGGTCGATGTCCTCAGTAAGCCAGTTTGCAATGCTGCATTCACTCTGTCTCATCCTCCTTGCAGTAGAAAAAGACAAACGTACACGTGTCGAAAGTTTGAAACTGAAACTGTTCTCCAGCGACACGGCTCGTACCTTTCGCTATAATTGAAAAATACGTCCGAGATATTTCATACGTCTGGTATTCGTGTGCCCTAATTGGTAAACAGGAAGAAGCTGTCGACACGAAACTAATTTACGGAAGCGTGAGTATTTTAAGCAGATGATAGTCACATTTTTATGCGATTTTATTGAACGTTGAATAAATTGTAAATTCGCGAACGGCGAGAAAAAACAGAAACGAATGTGAATTATATGAGGCGTCTTTCAAGCATACTGTCATTTGTATAAATTGTCAACGTACGTACGCTGGTCCGGTGTAAATTCTAATTAAACTAAACGGACTAATTGCTCAAATGAAACGAAATTCAATTTTACGACACTCTCTTCCGTTGCTGTTTTATCTCGGACGAAAGTTTTGTCTCGCTCTGATGAAAGGATGGAGTTACGGCCGAACAGAAGGCTGTTTGTAAAATCAGAAATGAAGATACTGCTCGAGACACAATATAATAACACAATTTTCGGAGGTAAAAAGAGCGGAACTTTCCGTGTTTGATTCTATGCCGGGACGATAGGAGGTGCAATCGCGAAGAGAAGAAAAAAATCACTTTAGAGCCGGAGTGCCTTGCGGACTTCCTTGATTACGAAAGAAAGCGGATAAAAAAGTCGACAAAGTTGAATAGGAGTGGGGAGGAAGCGTAAAAACTTTTGTTCAAACAGAAGAAGTGTCGATACTTGTCCCATAAGAAAAGAGTTTGAGGACTTTTCTTTTCAATTTTCATTGTGATGATACAGCTCATTGTTCCACTTTCATTATTGCTCTCGTTCCGTCCACTTTGTTGGCTTGCCGTTCGTAACTTCTTAGGGAGCGAGAAGTAACCGGTAAAGTGAATTTTCTCGACGGCTAATATCCTGTCGTTATTTGGATCAAACGGAATCTTCGTTCTTTCACAAAACCGTTCACAAAACCATTAATTAACTTTAATTGCACCTGTAGAACACAGTTTGCATTCTTTTTCAACATCAAGGTATCCGCTATTTCACTTTATTTTGCTCAGTGTAATCGGGGCAATTTAAAAATTATCTTAACTGTTAAGCTGCTTTGTTTCTGATTTATTTCCCTTGTAATCAAGATCGTCACGTTTCAATGGTTAAAATATAGATCCCGACCAGAAGTTTATTTCTGTGCGCATTCGTTTTGCGATTAACGCTTTTTATTGTTATTGCGCGAACCGAAAGAAACAATGACCGAGTCCTTTACAATATAGGAGCAATAGCGTGGACATTCTTGCAATCAATGTAAGGGCCATTTCCACAGAAGTCCAGGAATGTCGATTCCACAAATCGTCCAGGTGCCCTCTGCAACAGTATTTCCTCCTGCAGAGGCTGGCGCATTCTTTCGCCCGGACATTGGTGCATCCGTCCGTTCAATCGTAAAACGGAAGTAACAAAAGTTGCAAGAGTGCATTCGCCTGAAGATTCTTCGACGTACTTCTATATATCAAAACACTCTGGCGAAATCTTTTCATTTGTGATTCCATAGTTTCTGTTGCAACCCCACCTGGGTTTACGTTAGGTATTACCTAGGTATATAGTAAGAGTGTTACAAGAATAATATTTATTGAACATATTCATGACAGTAAACAATGATCTGTAACTTCCAACGCAATTTTGTTAGATAATAATATGTAGCTATATCTTAATTGTTTCAATTCGAACAATTTAATGTACTGCAAAAATATTCTTGCAACTCGTTACTACTTTCTTTTCAACTATCAATGGAATCAATGCGACACACTAGAAATAAGATACGTGATACTCGCGTGTTATAATATTTTAGTGAACAACAGATAATGGTACCAATTATTTTACACGACTCTAGTACTTTTGTTTCAACTCAATGACACTATTATCAATTACAAAAATTCATCCTATCGATGTTACTGCGATACGTGCCCTTTTCTAACATTGCTGTCCCCTACAGTCGAAATAAAATTCGCTCGTATTTATTAAACGATATTAGCAAATGAAATTCAAATTACCTGAAATTTGTGGCAAACGGCTACGAAACTTTAGACTTAGGTGAAGCTGCAGAGTTGATGCACTATTATGTCCCAAATCCATTAGCCGCTCGCAGCGGCGATCCTCCAACAATTTTCGGCCGTATATTACGCGCACGCGTTGCACGCAACTCGTAAACTCGCAATTTTTCCCCGCTACTGTTGACTACCTCGCTCAGGCTAACCCGCGTTTTGCTAAACAAATTCGCAGAAGATTCGCAAACACGTTCGTAATAGCTTCGTCTGAAATTCGAGCGTGCATTCGAATCGAGCTTGCTCATTTTTTTTCATGTTCCATTCGAAGATGATTGAACAACACGTTGCGCAACGATAGTCTCGATAAACGGAGCCAATAAAAGATACTTCTGTAACCCGGAGGCAGGACACTCTCGATGCAACCGGGAAGCGCGCGGCACCGGCAAAGGAAACCGGGCATTACACCTTCGAATTTCAAGCTCGGTCGTTACTGCAGGCCGCAGAATTCTTCACTCGACGAAGCGGCGCAGAGACGCGCGAGCGAAAACGGGCCCCGGGTGGAACCATGATACATTGCTTACCCTATGCCGTTGCAGATAATCGCGGCTCATTAGGCTGGGTATTAGCTCATTAAGCAATAAACCTACCTAGCCGGCTAATTGGCGACAGCCCCACTCTCTTCCGGTTCGGTCGCTAGCGATCAGAGAGGAGCCCGGCCACCGTCGATCTTGCCAATCCCCAAACTGTATCGTCTGCCGTAAACGGGTTCCTCATTAACTTCTGCTCTCGGTCCGCTCCCCTTTTTCTTCTTTTCCACGCATTCTCTCCCCCCCTTCCCCCCCTACGGATATCACTCGATGGCTTCTTGCTGTTTTTTTCATCAGTTTCTTCTCTTCTTTTTCTTCGTCTTCTTTGCAATTTTTGCTCGTTCGTCGACGCGTGTGCATACGCGCGCTGCGCGCGCTCCTCGTTTTATTGCGAATGCCGGATTGGCGAGTTTGTAACGTGGAAACGTGAATTATATTGCGCGTCCCGAGAGAGATAGGGGAATAGTTTGTTTCGTGTGCGTCGATGCAGGGAGCGAGATACGTGTATGATCATTTTGACGGAGGTGTGCGAAACGGTTAAATATTACAGATTTTCGTTGCAGAGTGATGATCGAAAGATGACTTTGTTTGTCGAGGATTAATTTACCAGCTTATGGTATACTGACGCGGTTTGGGGGGCAGGGCGGGTTTAGTAATCGGCGTGGCGTGTTTTTTGTATTTCAATCGAGAAGATTGTGGAAACAATTCTTTTCGCAGGTGCATCGTCGGAACGTTTCGTTTATGCAGCATTGAATGATTTATTTCGTGGGAATCGACGTGCAAAGCCGTTCTGCGCAGAAAGGGTTAGAATGTGATCATACATATCACAACTAATCGTAATACGTAATTGGAAACTTTAGGTGATTCAAATTCGATGGCCAGAATCTGTGTAATACTCGTGTATGTACATAGACTTGAGTTACTTCTAAATCATTAATGCCGAGGCTGCGCCTGATTATTTCCAAGATACGATAAACAAATTCTAAATGCTTCTGATTAATAGGAGTGGCCACGGCCGGATTAATAGGCCAACTTGCACACTAGTTCGCAACTGTTGGTCGTGCGTACTAATTACTAAACGATCTTATCGGATAACTAACTGCCAACTCATTGATTGTTAAATGTTAGCAGATTAATCGAACAGCACTAAGTAGTAGCCTCGTACTAATGCCAATCGGATATTTACCGGCTGGATCCTAAACTAGTTAGTGATCAATCGGTGCGTGCAACAATATCATGGTTCCCAAACAATTTCTTATTTTTCTTCCGTCCTTAACTTCCCTTCGCCTGACAAGGTGCGTCGAAGGGAAGCTCGAAAATAAAGCAAAATTTCCCTCCGCTTACAATTGATATTCCAAATTCAATATGTTCTTTAATATATTCAATTTAATACAATTAAATGATTTTAGAGCGAATCCTTTAGTAACTATTATTCGAGATGCATATAGGTTCGACGTTTTGCATTATTACAGTTTGGTATTTCGGTCGAACTCTCGTTAAATACGAAAATACAGCGTTAAATTAAAAATGAGAAGTCGAACGGGTTGCACCGTCGCCGTTTGCGAAAGCGGACGCTCAAATAAATACGAATGATAGTAAAGTTCCAGAATTGCACCTTGCGGTTCAGACCTACTCTATAATGCCACATATCCCGGTAAGGGGCAACCAGGGGAACGGATTCAGCGGAGAAAATAGAAAGTCAAATATGCAGCGGTGATGCAATTGTTTTTCCAATATCGCGTGAAGGGAAAGACAAATGTCTGGTTCCTTTTCGAGTGTGTACGCCGCAGGCAGGAATATTCCGGTGCATATTCTAAAAGGAACTTGTTTCTTTGACTCGGTTCTGCGCGTATCGGTAAACAGCGTAAGAGGAACGCAAGAGAGGAGTCGAACACGGAGAAAAAAGAAGAAGGAAAAGTGAAGCACAGTAGGAGTTAACCAGCCCCCGGCACGGGCGTTTCAATAATGAAAGTAAATTTTAATCATTTCTGACGATGTCTGTTCGCAGTGGAAGAGATCATTCGTGGCGGTGAATATTGGGAACGATCCGAAGCATTCTCGCGAATTTAAAGCAATCCAGTAATGAAACATTTATTTGGCAAATACGACAGGTGAAAGGTGTAGCAATATCCTGTCGACGTTTAACATTAAATACCTGTCAAAATGAATATTAAATGGTCGTATTGGTATTGTCACAGCGGTGGAGGTATCGATAATATTTCAAACAAATGGGAATAGTACAATAACTAAATCAAAACCAATGGGTCGTTGTTGTGCATAGAATTGTGAGACAGTCGATATTGATTGCGTGCACGATATCCCTATGAACTATTAGTTATTTTATTATCGTTTAATAATTTCATATCGACGAAACATTTATTCAGATAAATATTAGGACGAATTCAAGATGTAAGAATATATATCCGTAACAGAAAACATCGAAGCAAACGTTAATTACCGCTGTCAGTATCATTGATGTTAACTCTCATTCAGATTTCTGGTCCGTGGTATTTGTTCTTTTGTGTGCTTTCAATACAATGATATACCCTTAGACGAAGGTCGATATTAATTGAGAAATATTAGGGGTTTTCACCTATTTGAGGATGTATAATAATTTCGAGTGTCGCGTAACAATGTTACGCTCAACGAGAGTTTTGTTCCATAGTTAATGCAAATTAAGGGAAAAAGCTGTCTACCGATTACTTCTGGTACACGGGGATACAAGGAAGCACCGCAGTGCAGCTGTCTCTAGCAGCCTTGCATTTTATTTATACTTCCTGCAATATGCTCGTGTCCCCGTTTTTCGTTTACAGAAACTTCTAGCGATGGCACGGATGCGCTATCCCAGCACTGAGAATTGTTTTGTAATATCTTGATTAATTATTACGCATAACAGACGTATCCGTATTGAAGTTACGATTATATTAATAAACGTCAAATAGCCAAAGCTTATTGTACCCTTATATGCCCTTGCACTCGCATCGATTAAATGTTGCATTAATTAAACTACCGTTTAAAGAATCACTTTAAATCGTCGATACGTCACGAGTGTGAAAATTTTAGATTTATGATGCTGGTAATAAAATATGAAAGTACTGTGTTTTTTTAATAATTTTTAAATACTAAAATATATTTGAAATTGTAACCGTAGAAAATTCGACAACATCATTTGTCCCTTATTGTCAATTCGAAGGTATAGTAAGCCTTTTGGAATAATTTGGTGTGTAATTCGTTCTCGATTCTCAGCCCCGGGGGTTGCATTAATTATTTCGTGAACTAAACTTCATTTCCGTTTTGTGCAAAAAATGCCTCTCCTGTGAAATGTTCTTTTACATCCATTTTTACCCATTTATTAAGCATATAAAAAAGCAAAGAACATGAAAACTTTTTATGGTAAGTATAACACTTACATCGGGGAAGATATGATAATTCGTTCTTTTTTTAATAATTTTTTTTTATCGTTAGTTTTTTCTAAAAGATTCACGACCTGTAGCCCGTTTGGTTAGTTGATTCTTAATGAAAGATTAGTGGTGCGAATGTAATGACACCTGCGCTGTTCGACTGCTCGCTCGTTTCTGTGGAAGAGGTAATGAATGAGTGCTGTAAAACTGACGTTGCCCCGACTACTCGACGATCCGTCGCTTTTGAGCTTCTCGCATCGGATTCTTTTTTAGTGGAACTCGTTGAAGGTGAACGGAATTTCCTCTTGGAAAATGTTCAAATGGTAGAGGAATGCCCTCTTCAAACTTCAACCGAGATAAATTATTAATTAACTGATAATGACCGCCGTGGTCTCGCCTTGTTCATGTTTTCCACGAAAAGTATTTAAGTAAATTGAAAGCTTCAGAGAACGAAGGTTCTATATTGGAAATATTAAGGTTACAATGAAGCAAGTTTAACTGTAATTCTTCCTGTAAATTTTTCGTTGACCCGTTTCATTCATCGCGTATATTATTATTTTGCGAAGAATTAATAAATGAATCCTTTCATCTCTTGGAGCCTTTAATTCTTAAAAATGTTTAAATAATGTTGCAATGAATCGGAATATTCTGATAGAAGATCCATTACGTGAGTGCAAAAGCTCTGTCAACTGTTCCTAATATTTTATTCATTGTCTATGTATCTATAGATTAACCGTTCGTTTGCAAAGCAAAACCAATATGTAGTGGGAAAAGCTGTGACTCACGGAGCTTCAGCACTCACACAATTTGTATCCCATTGCTACCATAAACACCTACAGATATAATCGATATTAAAGCCAAGTACGTAAGTAGTCTAGTGGCATTTTCCTCGTAAGCGTTCTGAAAACATGTTTTAAATAAATTCTATTGGACCTGTTTTCGCCCGAAGAATCATCCCCCTTTTAGTTCTATCAGAAACTGTATCTCAGTCTGTGCCATAGCTTTTTTCAACAATATATCATTTCTCAGTCACATTAGTAGTATCTACAGGCTGGAATATACCTCTAAGCATTGTTACTCGCTGCGTGAAATTACGTGTTTTCAATCAAGAACTTATGTGTACATAAGTAATTATATCGTGAATATTGGAGGAAAACTGTGCGCCACGTGTATAGTACGGTAGTTAAACTGGCTTATAATATCGTTATGGTAATAAATAAACTTACACGATTTGCATGTCGTCGTAAGCAACTGAGCCCTGACACGAACCAAGGTAATATATCGCTCTTAACTTCAAAGTTCAGAAATAAGAAGGTATTAAGAAGTTAGCAGGCGAATGGGCTTTGCTTTGGAAACTTTAAATTGTTCGTTGGTAAAGGAATAAATACTATGTTGTTTCCTGCGATATCATGAATTATTGAAGCGCATTAAAGTACGCCGATTAAAATGTTCCACTATTTATCGTATTCGTTTCAAACCGTGCAGCATATTAAATACCATACACGATATTGTCAAACTTTGATACGAATTTTTTATCATACATCCAAAGACATCAACGAATACTTCCACGAATAAATCTTTGTTACGCTGCGTTCCGAATACGCCGTGAGAGCGATCAAGAAGTAGCAAATTAAATATTGATAAACCTAACATTGAAGGTTTTACGTGAACTGCCACCGTTGCCCCCGCGTGGATTTTCACGAGAATTTATTATCTGATCCATCTGTCGATTCTAAACGAATTGCTGCGATAGAAAAAGTGCGGCCAAAGGAGGTGCAGCCGAGTTCGCCATGAAAAGAACTGGATTAATCAACGTGGAAGTTTGTACTCTCTGTTCTTTGTTCGCTTACCTAGCATGACCCTCATCTGGTTCCTCGTTCAGATCTCCTGCTGTGATGTTCACACTGACGGCCGCTTTTTACAAAGAATGCTATTTTTGGAAGAGCAACTTCCATTCGCACTATTGGATGAAGGTCTACCTCGTTTTTATTGAACACCGATTGAACACCGACCTTTTTTCGCACAATGCGTTGCGTAACCAGCGCTGGAATTAATTACAGATCTTCGATAAAAGGGCCATGTTTTCCGTCATTTTTCTTACGTTTATCACCTTTCATCGGCTATCTTGGCTTACTATTAATAATCAAAAGAATAATTGAATGACCCTCTAATACATCTTCTATAGTATTCAACGTGGCAATTTATGTAAACAAATTTTATGGAAAGCTATGTTCGTAGGTAAATTTCTGACACAAGAATTCTACGCTGTATACGTTCCTTTTATATTTGGCAAACCCATTTTTTCATCCCTACATTTGTAGCTTTTCTTGAACCAATGGGTACGAACATCTACCAGTCAAACAAAAACACATACCCGATGTTCGTTAGAATGTTATGCTGTGCAAAAATTTCATGAAAAATGACAGCGTGCAGTCAAAGCGTATCCTCATCGAAAGTGCTACAAGGAACAACGTTTATACTGGGCCATACATGTATATCCCTTTCAGAATCGCTTCATCGTCGCCAAATCTCACATTCTCAACGCGTCCTGCACCGACTTCGCGCAATAAAACCTTCCGTCCATATCCCTTAGATAAAACCTTTTTGCATTTCCCGTTCGTACAGTAACACGCGAGAACGACACGGCGGGGAGCGCAAAGTGTCCGTTTCACTGTGCCGCTTTTTCCCCGGCAGCCCGTGGCCAAAGCCGCGAAAAAAGAATTTCGACTGTCAAAGGTAGTGAAGTTCGGAAACCGCTTGACCCTATGGCCGCCGTGGAAAATAAAGCGGGGGAGAGAGGGCATAGAATAGTATGGAACGACTTTCCAGTGGGAATACAAATTGCACTTTTACGAGAGTTAATCCCGGGACGCGACGCGGCGAGACGAAATCAAAAAGTTCGCTGACATCTCTTCGGGCTGAATATACGTTCGGCGAGGTATGGAAAATACTTTCGCCGCGACGACGAACCGGCCACCGGCGCTGGCAAATGTTGGAAGACCTCTCGAGAGGTCGAGAGGTCGAGGGCTGGCAGAGACGCGTCGTCTTCTGGAGTTCTTCCCCGCGGCTGTAAACGTCGCCGACAGAATCCTCGTTTCTTTCCACTTCCCACTTCGCCGGCGCGTCGCAGTTTAGCGAAATCCCTCGATACACTAACGTCCGATCGTGCATTGTTTTAAAACTGTTGAAACGATCCACTCGTGGTGTAGCGCCACGCCGCAGTGTGTTAGGTTATGCTGTTACGTTCGTTCCTCCTGTCTCGTGTTTGAAAAGGCTTGATTCAATCCGGCGCTGATGAATGGACGCGAATGGACTTCTCCAAATTGTGAATTTGGAGAAGCGCATACGTCTCGAGGAAGTTGATTTTGTTTAATTTAAACGGGACGACAGCGGTGAAAATCGTACGGCGTTTGGTATGCACGCGAAGTGGTTATGAATAATTTATTGAGCGAATTTATTTTCTTCAAGTTTTGGTCTACGCGGGACTGTTATGAAGAGGTTTCATTGTTTTATATGTCGAAGGGAGAAATCGATGGAAAGTGAAATAATGATAAGTATCGGATTTTAAGATTGAGTTGAGTGTTACGAGTTGGTTCTCTTATTGCAGGACTTTGAAATGACGACACGCCGTTTTAATTAACCCTCTCGCTACGAAGGACACATTTAGGGACCGCTCGCGAAAAATCGATGCAAACGTTCTGCGCAACAGTGTACCACTGTGTCAACATTATTACATAATTAATCAAACTATTTAAATGTTTATAGAAATATATTTTATGTTTATATACTGAAAAATAGATTCCCCATTTCGATGCATCTCTTTAGTCAGACAAATTTCACGATATTTACTGAAAATTATCTCAATTGACCAGTGGGGAACGTTAGGGAAAAGGATATTCCAAAAACTTAATTAAAAAGCTGAACGAATAACTGATATTTATCCACCAATTAACATTACCCAAGAACATTTTCTTGATTAAGCATTTATCATTATCTTCTGCGAGTGAACGATTTCTACTATTACAAACCGATGTACCGATAAACATCCACCGACCAAAATTATAATTCACGCAAACGCATTTTAAGTTAACACACGGCGGCGCGCAGTGTCGAACAATGTGTGTATAATGCCTGTAAAATAGTGTCGAATACAGTCACTGTCGCATAGTACAAATCTACCCCTCGAACGGAGAATGACGGGGACAAGTGACAATTAGGTGCGCCGCGCAGCGAATCGTTTCTCAGAAACGATTAAGGGATTTTGCTCCCGGTGAAGTACCGCGAAATAAACGTATACGAATCGCCCGAAGCCTGATCGATCGAGGAAATTGCGAGCATTTCCGTATTTGTTATCGAGCACGTATGTTCCAACCCGTTGCCGCATCGAAAACGGCTGTTAGTAGAACATTCGAGCTGAAAGGGGGAAAAGAGCGAAAGGGAAAAAGAAGGGGAGTTAGGTGCACCTGTGCATTTTTCAGCACTAGTATGGCAATTAATTAACCCTTTCTCTCTCTCTCTCTCCCTCCCTCTCTCTCCTTCCAAACACCGTTTTCACGCGCTCACTTTTTGCTTCCCCCTTTCTTCCTCGATTCTTTCCGCTCCGCTCGACGCTAGCCTGACCTATAAATCAGCACGTGTTTGCACACTACACGTTTGTCGCACAGACGACTGACCCGAAATTCCAGTTTAACCCGTTCGTGCACCCCTTCGTTTCCCTTATTCACTTCGACGCTTCAATCGCACATGTACATTGTTTGCTGACTCCCTCCCACACTTTTCCACCTTCGCCATTCGATTTCGCCGTTTTCTTCGCCGTTTTCCTCGCCTTTTTCCGTTCGCTTCGATTTCTTTTTCGGCGAGCCGGTCCTTCTTCGTGCAGCTGGAAGGCAAAGATCGAGAGGCCTTTCCATAAGGTTCGCCGTGTCTCGAAGGCTGTTCCATTACGGGCCTCGCGTAAATTACCCCCCCATAAAAGGTAAGCAGCGCGCTTTCCGGTGCTGAATCAGTGCGGGTAAATGGGGAAACGATTGTTTCGCGTCGTGCAAATTAGCCTAACGATTGATGGCGTGCGCAGATATTCTGCCGCGTCGTTGAGCGTGATTCCGCGGTTCGATGTTTTGACATGGGAAACTTGAATAATTTCCAAACGATATCTTCCGCACAAATAATACATCTGCGAAGTGTCCGCTTAAAGAACGGCAAACAGTGTCCTTCGCTTCGTTGCAGGGCCATACGTATATGTATATCTGTTTTGCTACCTCTTTTGCTTTCATAAGTAATTTCGTTTTCCCGCTGCCTCGAAAATCCTTCGAAATTTAACTGCTCGAACACGAAGTTTTCCTTCGGGGTAACATCGCAACGAACGTTCTATTCCCTTTTTCAACAAAGAACACACCGCTTCGTCGAACGATAAATAATATACGTGCTGGTGCGCTTCGCGTTTCGCAATGCTATTTCCGTCTTCGCCGGGAAATTGTTTTTACCACCGTATTTATTTATCATGAACGGTATCGTTCGCAAAAGGGCCACGCTTCATCGCGTCCAAATACGTTATAAATATGTTCGGTAGCGTTGCCCGTGCCACGCTGGAATTACCATACATGCAATTCTGTAGCCTCGTTCGTACGATCAGAATTTCACGTTCCCAAGGCACCACGCCGTAATTTTCGGCGTAACGAACATTCCGTGTCTCGGTTGCACCGATCAAAATCACATTGCGCAGCGTTCCCCGCAACGAGGACCTGCACGATACACGCGCACTGACCTACCGCAAAGATAGTACCTCGCCGAGATTACATTAAAACAGCGACATGTGGAAGCTACCTTGCGGCGATCTATGTTTTTTCGATCGAAGGAACAGTTCGCCTGTTCTCCGAGGAAACGCGTGATCGGCTGGTGTGCACGGTTTAAAATATGCATTAGGTTCGTGCGTGTAAAATTGCCGAATTTTTCCAGCGGGCAGAATTCGTTGCTGTTTAGTAACTAAATTTCTTGCAGTCCGGATGCTTGTGAAACACCGATTCAACGAAATTCTGGCTAGTCAACGTAGCGCTCGGTTTAGATGAACGGAAAAATATTTTGTCATGTTTGTATTCGTAAAAAAAGATGTGCCTACGCACGTAAATTATCATTAATGCCCAATCGCTTACAAAACAATAGTTCTGAACGAATCATTACTCTATGTCATGTGCAAAATTTTATTGCAATTTCTATGTGATATATGAATAACCGAAAATGTATCCTTGATATACGACAGTGGAACAAAAGTTTAGAACGAAATGATCTTTCCCGAATGTGTATTATAAGTGTATTATAAAACGCAGAACTGTAGTATCGCAACAATTACGCGCAGGAGAAGTAAGACAGCTACGTTGCCAAAGGTAAATATGTATGTATGTGCAGGCAACACTACAGGAGTTTGCGTGCCTACAAAGCTATCGCGTGAGGCTCATTTGCATTGCACCTAGACTGCTGGTATCTATCATCTGAAATTAACACTGTCAGCCATGCTTTCCCAGATTGGCGTGCTTTTATGTACACACACGGAGTTACAATTAAGTCACCAATAGCAATGTGTGCGCCCCTACAGAGATACCTGAACACCCGTGTAAGAACTCGTGAATTGCAGACCGAATGACGGAACTACTGTAATCAGAGTGCTTGGGCTCTGCACTGATTCCCTTGCGTTTCTTCACTCTGTATTCGTTGATCCGTGCATCAAGTAATTTTTATTTGGAAATGGGTCGTTATGTTTCCTACTTGCATACAGTGCTGGACGAAACTATAGCGATGTTAATCATCTTTCATGGTGGGCCTTTTTTTTACGTTCGATGCATTAACGATAATAAATGAGGGTGTATTACTCAGATCGAAATAGAGAATGATAGTGCAATTGCAGAAAACGAAAACATCGATGTTTTTGATTACTCGCTTTATATTAAATTACTCAATTTTGAAAAAGGCGCATCGAACGGAATTGAATAATAATTAACATACTTCCGTAGTGGCTACTGAATTTTTTACTAATTTTCTGAGCAAACAGCGTCGGGGGGGAAATTTGTCGAGCGACAGTCGACGTAAATGAAGCCTTTCCTTCGCCACTGCAATTAAGATTAATAAAGTAGTTCGCCCGCCAGTTAAGTGTCTTCACAAGCGGGTGTTAATTACGGTGGCGGCGATACGGATCGTGCACACGGGAAATAAAAAGTTCACTGTTTATTAACCCCTGTACGGATTTTGTACACGTACCGAAAATGAGAAATTTCTGGAAGGTAAATGATCCAATCTCGCGTATCCACAAAAAACGAACAGAAATTTAAAAATATCTGTTTAATATCTCAACGTCTTGTTACATTCTCCAGATAATAAGTCTAAGATATTTTATTCGATTAATGATTAGGAAACAATATTCTTGTCTCCGTTTTCCATAAAATCGATCCCACGTTTCGTTCAAACTAATTATTGAGGGTCAACGATTAACCACGTGCAGGAAAAAGGAGATCGATACGTGTCGTTGAATATAATGAAGCCAAAGGCATTTCGGATGGCAAAATGAACAGTGTCGCTTACTTTCGAAGCGCTGCAATTAATCGAGTATCGATTCCTTACGTTATTACTCGCACCGAATAAGGGAAATCATTGTTTCGTGAAAACATCTTTGGTTTGTTAAGGTCGCGCTGCTAAGTATTCTAAGCGAACAACTTTTCAGCAACAATAGGGTTTCTTGTAAACGACGATCGTATATCGTTAGCAAGCACGAGACCCCAGATAATCCGAACTCTGTTTAACCGAGGCCAGGGATGATCGAGAACGAGTTAATCGAAGTCCTCCTTTATGCATATATGCACATACATAACAGAACCATTATGCCAGCGAATAAATTAAAATATAGATAACACGTTCGCTTGGCACCGACGGCCAGTCACCTGGTGTACAGTCGGAGAATCAAATCGCGAAGCGTAGTCGCAGCAGAATCAGAATATTCCAAGGGGAATGAGTCCCTTTCCTAAGCGGAAGCTAGTTAAGCGATGAACAGGAAATCAGTGGCATGTCCTCGATGGCGCGAGTTGCAGCAACTGGTGCGCGTATTCTGTTTATCTTGGTCTGACAGTGCACTGACCTTATTCCACTTCGTGCCCTATGCACTGTATATTCCTTTAACCACTTCGACAGCCTTTAAGGCGAACAAATGTATACTTCGTGTAGTGCAAGTTCCTTGGATAAAATGAATGCGACGTATGCGAGGATAGGGTAACGTGAATGTTGTAAATGTAAAAAAACAGAGCAACAAAATTAATGCAATAATCGACTGCTCGTTAACGCAGTAAGTTGTAGTTTACATTTCGGGGTCTTTGCGTGACGCGAAAGATTCGCGTGGAAAATTATTATCGCGAAGCAAATTGTCAGGTTAACAGAATCGTCTCGAAGATCGCCAATATTTCGTCCACGGAAACACATATTTGTTATTAATCCGATCAGATGGTCGCCGGGGACATGGTATCGACGATACAAAGGATTAACCCAACGCCGTGATAAGCGGTGGCACACAATTTTCAATCCCCCGTAACAAGATCCTGGAACGAGTAACACGGCTTGTATTAACATAGGCCACGTTTCTCTGAGCGATTTCGTACCACAAAGTAATAACACATCACGTGCGCCGTACCGAAACTCGCTACTTACTTCTTGCGCGTTTCATATAAGCCCGTTAGTGAGTGTGCGCTGCATTTGTGAGCGTATGTGTGTGTGTCATAACCACGAGGTAACAGCTCTGTCGGGGCGATCGTAAAGCAAGGTAAACGGCACACCATCCTAAGTAAATGAAACGGAACTTCGTGTTTTCGTAATGCCGCGGTATCGTAAAATTTTCACCTACGATTCTTATTAATCCGGGAGAGAAAATTGTCGACGAAACGGATCCAACGGACACGGCTGTCGCCAACGATTTCCACCTGGCTACGGTTTTTTCGTTGCTGTTGTTCCCCCTTCTCAATTAATTCGTCAGCGGAAATGGGAGAAATTTTTATCGGTTCACCGGGATACTGTACAACCGGTGCACGGTTACCGTTGTGAATTCACGATACCACGTATCCCAACATATTCTATTTCGGATCGTGTTCGCTGCGGCAACTTTAGCAATTTTGCGGAATAAATCCGTTCGAGAGTATTGATTGTAACGCGATGAAGCTATTTCACGTGCCGATGAATTTTGTCGCGCCACGGACGAATTCTCGAAGGAAAGTTTTATTGATCCCTTGACACGCTGGCGTTCGATACGTACCGCGGGGCGAGTAAGTATTAACATTTATAACTCTGGCCGGGGGTAACGAGAACCTCGGGTGCTAACGTTGCCAGCTTAGCAATCGTATAAATTTTCATATTTTTATACTGTACTGGACGGGGAATTGCCGATTTTCTCTCCAGCATAAAATTTAACGTCCTGTTCAGATTTGATTTGACTAATCGCTGTAGGTAATCACTAGGTAGGTACATGTATTTCTATCTAAACGTTAGACACATTTCCGCTTGTCTAATTAAATCAGCGAGTCAAGAAATTTGGTTCGCCGCGTATAATTAGCGCGCGGTATTAAGTGGGCAGATAAACATTGCAAGTGGCAACGTAGTTAATGAACCTTTGTTAATTTACGAGCCGCATCGCGTAATCTGCAATAGATGGAAATGTCCGGAAATGCGTAACGCTTGATACGCGATTACAAAATTTTCGTGCCGCTCGCGTCGGACGGGTTCCCCTCCAATTACGCGACCGCGGAATCTCAGTAATTATATTTACCCTTAACGAACGAAATTCGATGTAACGCATCTCTATAAATCGACGGGGTTGCCGTATTAAATTAAGCCGCGAACAGTGGCGTTGTTCGTCGCTGTCGATATATCGACGAGGGGCGAAATGATCTTCCCTTTGGTGTTGCGAATGCGTACGCTCTGGAACCCGAGTTTCTTCTCCGATATCCCGCGATTTGCACGGGAGGAAATACGAATGGGTTAAATCGCGTGGCTGCAACGTGACGCGTATACAGGGTGTCCCACGCAACCTTTGCCACTAAATATCGAGGCCCCCTTCGAATTGCGCTAAGTACAAGTGAAACTGTATGTATGTCTGCATAATTTTAGAAAATCAGAATCGCTTTTGCGAGGAATGTTAACTATACGTTTGTTAAATGTGGCACCGTAATATTTTCTCCGTGTTGAGATTAACAAGGGAAAGTGACGTATGAAAAGTCAGTGTAGTCGAGGCGTTCGATGATTATAGTTATGCAACTGTTCGACGCTAATAAAAAATATGAATAAGATAATACGCATTCGAAACAAATGGGGATTGATATACGATGATTAATAGAAGTTATACCAGCTTAAATACAGTTTGGATTTCACATCACCGAAATTTTTCTAAACTTCGAAGAATATCTTTGAAGGAAATATAAATTTAACGGCGACGGTTACGTGGGACACCTCGTAGACGAACAATTCTCCCTGGGATTAACGTGATACGAATCATCGACGCTCATTTCCCGATTGTCGGAAACAATGAACGACGAATTAGGAAACGTTAATACTGGATTAGGGACGGGACTGCTCTGTCCGCTAAAATCGTTTCATTCGCCCGTGTTCTACCGGGGGGAAGCTTATATTCTATGCAGCAGAGAATGAACGCTGCGCATCCTAAACAAGAAAAAGAAGAATGAAACAATTGAACATCTTTCTTTCTTTTCTGTGAAGGTATAATGGAATATTTTATTTAAAGCAGAGCATTTTTGTAGTCTCAGGGTGTATTCGTTGAGGATTATACGATATAAGTAGAACGAAACTGAAATCTCGATTCTACGTTGTATGAGCAATTTTGCGGGCGAATAATTTATTGTTAACGCTGCGAGCAGAACGGATCGGTACATTAAATTTTTCCACTGTATCCCATTAAAATGTGTATTATGTTTACAGTTCATTGCGGTACATCGATATTTACCATATAAACGAACTTCAAATTAATTACAGGGGTGTCCTGGTAGTAATTAAATTTTATACGCGTGCTTGAAAATCGTTCGGATATATTCGTCCGGAAAATTTGTTCGGTAAATTGTATTATAACTTTTATTAATGCATACGTGACGAAGGTATAGCTTCTTATATTTATATTTAACTAGCACGAACATTCGGAGGTGGATTTGCACCTACGTTATCGAAACTTGGAGAGATAATCTAGAAAGTATTCATTGCACACTATTTATTTGAAATTGATCCACGACGATTTTGATCGCAGTATTTTAGAAAGTATATAATCTTCGGTTGCCATCTACGCAAAGATTGCAATTTATTTATCGTCCGAGAAAATTGATCGCGATAAACATTTCTTGGATTTACAGCGCGAAGAATTCAAAATGGTTAGCATTCGACACTGACGAGCTGTCACACGCCGGAAGATTTTATTTGTGTAACGTTCTAAGTCAAATACAAATTCCGACATAATGACAGTTCAAGAAAACTAAACAGTGTGTTCACTTCTTGAACTGGAAAAGTCAAATACTTGAAAATTGTCCCACTGTTTGCCTACGACCTGCAATCGCTTGCCTACTTGTAAACCTTACTTAATGACAGATATTTCAAAATTTCATCACAAGTCATTTATTCCAAGTTCTTCGGTGACAATTTGTTTTTCTCGTTTACGAATACTTGAGAGAAGAAAGTTGATGACGTTGATTGTTAATTTCACAATGATATAACAGAATTTTCAAAAAAGTACTTGCAGGACTTGTTGTTAGGAACGACTGAGCATCTCTGTAAAAATAATATCGCGATACCTATTAAATGAAACCCGCGAAATTTTCCTGTTTGAGATAATAATAAATACGATACAACTTAGTATAATAATTACACCATATTAAGAAACGAATATATTGAGCTACATGACTATGATAAAAGCAATTTATCAAACACAGCGACGTATCGCCATAGTTCGTTCAATGGCGAAAATCAAATTATCGGACTTTGATCGCTCCCTTTAATTTTTCTCGATCGAACGGTCACGGCAGAGGTAAAGGACATAGCTGGGGCACACTGAATGATTGAAATATCTCTTAGAAACCTTTGGAATAAGTGTATCGAGTAGACGGATCCTAGCCTCCTAGGGGGGCGAGGGTGCGTCTGTAGATTGGAATCTAAGCTCGTAATCGCACCAATTTTACGGATATTTGCTCGATCAATTTCTGAATCGCGGGAAGCAATATTTATTGTACCTTGGGATCCATGTAACTTGATGGAATCAAGAGTAAAGAGACATTATTCAGAAAGTAAAGCCCGACAACTTACTTTACCGTGTTGGATTTACGATTTTCCAAATCTCACATTTATCGGTTTAGATTATGTGCAATGTTAGACGTATCATATTTTCCATTTATATTCGGCGATTTTTGTGCGACTATCTATCATTTTTCGGTCAAATTCTTGTTATAATTTCAAGTACTTACAGAGAGGGGGAGGGAGAAATCCGAAAATTTCACAAGTCTCTTCTAAAACAAATTGTAAGGACTAAATTAATATTCGTATTTTATCAGGGAAATGAGGGAAATTTGTAATTGAAATGATGACCAATAAATCTCTTCAACAGTTTGACAGAACTAGGACGATTAGCGTGTCGTAACTTTTATTATTATTGATAATGAAATAAACTATATTTTTTACGTCAAACGAGCATAGAAATTAAACAAACATAGAACTAAATTACCACGACGAACGAGTTCTCTTGTTGCGCATAAGATCACGAGTGATCATGAAAAAATATGTTCGCGGTAGTTGTCTCTGACGTTTGTGTGGAATTGAAGCAATTTCACGGATACTTCTCCGTAGCCAACTTGAGTCCCTTTTCCAAAGATAATGACTAAGCCTAGACTGGGTAATCGATCTCCGTCAGACAGTCTCTGTCGTCCCGTCTCTCACCAGTGTTCTTGAAACCGCTTCCTCGGGTACATAAAAGCAACCACGTTGATTTTCCGTTTTCCGCCCACGCTCGACGTATTTGAATTCGAAACGTTTTCCTTCTCTTTCTACGCGAAAAAATCTCCGTTCACATTGGGAAATCAAAATGAAATAATTCGTAACGCGTAAACACTTGAAGTGAATCTTTGCATTTAGCAACCTTCGTCTCCAATTATATTGCAGAATCGTGTCACAAATTTTCTTCCCAATAAAAGTGACTCCGAGCGATAAATAAATTACAACGGAAAACGATACTGCAATTCCAATTTATTTGTAAGATATACCTATGACAGTAGAGAGATGCACGGGGTTACTCAGAATCACCAGCTTTTGCTTGGACAAACCTGTTTAAACGACAACCCTATCATAAATCACAGCACGTGCGACTTCCAGGGACACCGAGTCAGCTGTCTTCGCCAAATCTACGGTGACAGCCTGAACATTGCGGAGAAGTTTGGGGCAAGGGTTTGTCCCTTAAATATTGTCTAAATGCAAATCAGCGAATGAAAATAAAATTGGATCTCTTCGACGTGTCACTTTGATTTGGCGAATATTTGCGTGGTCTCGTCGGAACGTCTAATTTCTTCCAGCCGACGTTATGTAATCACGGGGTTCCATTAATTCCTCCAAATCATTTTGAAGTTCGAATAATAATATTTCTCGATAGTTATCAAGTAGCATCTGTAGAAGCAGCGGTTCGCATCGATCGATGAGCGATCGGTCATTGGAGAAGTTTGCGCAAGCAAAAGCCGATCGCTTCGAATAATTTTATGGTCTTCTAAATTGCACTATACTTTACACATAAAGGATATCAAAAGTTCATCTCCCGCTTTAATTTATCCCTTACTTAAAGTCACTTTTATTAGGGACGAAATTTATGGCACGGCCACGTAATCCGAAGTTGAGGGAAAACTTCGCGGCGATATATGAGAAACGTTAAAAGGCAATTTTTTTTTACGACAAGTTACCATTTAATTGAATGATTACACAGTACACCTGTCCCACAATTTTTTGTTCCACCGGAAAGAAGAGAAAAAAAATTACAAGTTCCGAAATTGGAAAATTATCGCACAATGTCCGCGCCAACGATATGCCATTTTCAGAAGTGAGTCACATAATTTCTTTTCCTTGGATCGCGCCAAGCAGTAACGATAATTCGCATGACGCACAGTAACGGTCGCGAGTAACACGAGGATTAATGATCAATTAATACTTGACATAAGCTACGAATATTTCGACGTATCGAATATTTATTAATACACTCGCAGCAGTCTTTACGAGCACCATTGCGCTTGTTATTGCCTCCCAGGAGCATAAACGATACCCGACAATAAGAGGGCGGGCCATTCATGCTCCTGCCAATAGATACTTCCGTGCCGAAAAGGAATCGTATTATTTCTGCCGGCGATATCGGCATTTTCATAAGACGTAAGCGCGAGCGCCTTTGCCAAGAGGAGAAGCATAAGGCGAACTCGGCGCCAAATTCGATGAGACCTGACAATACGCGACATTGCAGAAAGAACAAGGGAAATGTCTTTTCGGGTCCCTTGGCTGAGGAAACGGCATTAATCCATTCGCGGTAGTATCAACGTGGCACCGGCTGTTTCTAAGCACTGAAATAGTCCAGCTGGTATTATCGTTCGCAACGATGCCGTAGACGGGGCTCTTTTTCCAGCATTCAATGCGTACGATTGCCTGTGTATGGAGCGCGCAATCCTCCACGTTTTCCAGCTAGATTCATGGAACTGGTTTGCCATTAGCAGTTAAAATAGGGCCTCGGGTCGTAAGTAGGATATTTATGTACCCTACTGTGCGTTCTGTTGTGACATTGAAATAAGTGGAAAGAATTTTGGGTGCTGAGAAGGGAGAAGACATTGTTTTTTAGCTTTTATCGTTTTCATCGTTGCCTAAGTAGGTTGGACGATCTTAACGTTGGCCATGTTTTCATATTTCATCGGCCAATTTGAAGTGAAAATTGTTTTTACGGGTTTTGCAACGGATGGGAGAGTAGGAAAATATTATTACACTTTGATTCCTTATCGAGAATTGGGTAAAATGGTAAAAGTAGTACGTACCGCTTATGAATTAGAATATTCGAAATTGTTTGCAAACGGGGATGGAAATGGTTGTAACTTGTGTGAAACGTTTCCGTTTTTTATTTGTTAAGGAAAATATTTTTTCCTTTTAAATGCGCTATGGGAACGATCACTCAAGCAATTTCTGCTCTACTATTATTTTGAAGATATTTCGACGAAACCACGAAATATAATATATTTTGCCCGTCCTTGCAGTACAAGATTTTAGTCCATTCTATAGCGTCTGGCGTTTGAAGAAGTACCGTCCCATTCCACCTCAGCTCCTTCAACACCAGACTAATTGTCGTCTTAGCATTATCCCGAAGATCCTCGACTGGTACATGTCCAAAAAACCTTTTCACCGCCTATATACCTGTGTATATGCACCTCTACACAGGAATACGTACTGGGTTGAACAAAAGTACCAGCACAGACCAGATTTTCTCATAAAATCCTATATACATGTATCTGAGAAGAGTACGATTCTTTATTTAATCGTCTCGTGAAATATAGCTTTCGAGAAAAAAGTTTCAATACTAAAAGCGACGCGCTTTCGCCACGAAGAACGCATGCGATACGTCGTCAAATATCTGGCAACTGTTTGCAACAAGTTTATGTAAACGCGCCGTGCAACAGTTCATCGCTATTTCAACAATGGCACACAAGCTAAGTATTAAACAATTAAGCAAACTATTTAAATGTTTATATTCGATGTATTTCTTCAGTCAGATGAATTTCATGATATTCACTCGAAATAATCCTCATCGACGAATAGGGAATGCTAGAAAAAAGGGTATTGCAAAGACATAATCAGAAAGCGAAACGAACGACCGATATTTGTCCACCAATTAAATCATCCTCGTTGACCAAATCATTATTTCAACTATTTATGTGAACCAAACCTTAGGCAACCCAGGCAGTGTATATGTTTATATATACAGTCCGCCGATATTAATCAAATCTGCACCGTTTCGGGCGTCGAGGACGCTTTCGTTTTTAACGCTACCGCAGCGAAGGGGTTAATCGAGGTGGCTCAGCTTTAGCAAACATTGAACCTCGCACGCGAACGCTTCGCACCCCATCCCCACCCCCATCCCGTCCGGAAGAATTAACCAAACACCCATATCATTTCCTCCTACGTATGCAGATGGTTTTCCAAGAAAATTTCGCCCGTGCCCGATACTTTTGCTCATCACCGTACATACGTATCCGTATACTATACATATAGATAGACTGTCTCGAGCAGCCACTCCGCCTTTTTCTCTTTCCTCAGAAGCAGCTTCGGCACCAGCAGCAACACAGACGACGACGACGACGACGACGACGACGACGGCGCGGCGCGGCTCGGCGCGGCGTTGGCGTCGACGTCGGCGGCATCTCTCGAGGAAGGGCATTGTTTTATTCCGACCGCGTAGCAGACACTCCTCACACCCCCGCGTCCGACCTTCCTTCCCTGGCTGCCACTCTCGACAATTTACCCCCGTCTCGACCTCCCCCTCTTCGGTTTTCCACTCTCCTCCAATTCCATCGCCTACTCACCCCTCCCACCCTCGCCCAACCTTGGCCACCCCTTCGATAACGCCACGGCTTAATGACGCCGTGCGCGCCTCAATATCGCATTGCGTATATCCCAGAACCTACCGAACGCTCGCTCTCGATGCGCTTTCTTCTCCTTCTGCCGCGCGCACGAGCACGCGCGCACACGCACCCACACACCACCACGCGTTATTCCTCTGTTCCCCTTTAACCTTCTATCTGTCATCGCCCTTTCCTTTTCACTCCGCTACGGCTGCACCGCCGGCACTCGTTCCACCGGCCGCGCTACACCACCCGGTCTCGTCGTCCCGCTCTCTTTTTTTCGCACTGCCCGGCAAATATTTCGGCAAAGCCAGGTTTAATATGTGGAAAAGCTAGACCGGATATAGCAACGGCTTATTGCCAGTTGTTATTTTCGAACGGGGTTATAACAGGACGACCGATCGCTGAAAGGATAGACGCGACACGGGGATGGCGGCGGGAGGGGGGTGGAAGGGGATGGGATAGGCGAATAGAAGCCGGAGAGTGCTGATTGCGATACACTAGATTGCCGATAATCCGTGGTAAACAAGCTCGGACGAAATACTGGAAAGATCGAGCGAACGAGAACAGCGATTTATGGGAGTTTTCTTGTTTCATTGCTGCGCGTCGTTTCCTCCTGGGCGGGCCGCTCATTGATTTTTGTATGGCGGTGGTGATCGAACCTACGGGGAATGGAATGCATTTGTCGATATCCCGGCGGAACTATGGTGCAGCTTTTTGTCGAATAATTTCTTGCTGCGAGGCACAGAGCGTGCGATTAACGTACGAGCGATTTCGCGACGCTGTAATAGTTAAGGGGGCGATAGTTGCCCTCCGTAGGAATCCAGTCTTGCCTTGAGCAAGATTTTGTAATTCGAGGGGTCCTCGAATCGCACGACATGCTCGTTCTCCTTCGAAACTCTTCAATCTTGACAGAAATTGAACGTTGGAGCGTGGCCTCTGTCGGTTTCTGTCTAAATCTAAGTCCGTCAAATCGAAAGTGTGCACAAATACGTTCCGCTGTGCATAACGTACATTGACCACCATAATCATACTCCATTGCGTCCTGTCTGTCCGACGCGCGCCGGTAACGACCAGCGAACTCTCGAGCAATTGCAAGCACCGAAAGCTCCACCGGGACGAGACGGAACCCTTGCTGCCGACCGATTTCCTTTACAGATACGACGCGGTCGCCGTTCGTTCCGCGGCCCGATCTGTTGCATCCGTTTCGAAAACTACCGTCCAACCCCTGCCCCCCGATCGTCGCCACCTGCTCGCTCGGGAATAACCATTTTACGAGCGTATCCACGCGGAACCCGTGTGTACGCGTCGGCGGAAAAAAGCGGTAAACCGCTTTCGCTGCTTGCGGATTGAAATGTCGTGTTCGCCGCTGAGCCGGCTACGCCCAGATGCTACTGGATCGGCGATAACACGAATTAGCGTGCCGTTCGCCTTCCTGCGAATTTTTATTTGTCTCCTTCCTCTCTTCCCTGGGAATGGGATGGCTCGTCCCGGCGGTACAGGGAGGAAATAAAGGGTGGATTTGTCGCGCGACGACAAATCGACGGGTGCCCGCGAACGAAACGATGCTCCCGAAGTTTCTGCGTTCGGCTGGGCGACGCGGCTAGATACGTCGATGCTCCTTTCATTGCCGCGCGATAACGGCGACGCCGTTTCGTATATTCGTGCGCACAGGTATTGCACGTCGCGGATGTAACACCGTTCCGTATGCTCGTGCATCGCGTCGACGTACCCTTGATTCGCGGATGTACGCGTGCCTTGATGCGCGGCCTATTTACCGACTCGAATCGGAGCAACGTTTGCCATGCGGGACGAATCACGAATATTAACGTGAACGGGGAAATGTATCGCGTGTACGCGCGTACATACGGGGGTGTATCGAACGCGAGCACCTGGCGAAACGAATTCATCAATGACGGTACGCGGATGCTTTGTAAGAAAGATTCTGCCTCGCGAGGTGTTCCGTCGTTGAGATGGAATGGGCGATGTTTTGCTCGCTTCGGACGTGATTGGGACGTGAATAATATAGCCTTGTGCTGGCCTAGTTAGAGGCAGGGAAAATGCTTTTTTCGTACAGGCAGATGTTAAAGAAGATCGTTTCTTTGTGTGGCGTTGCGTGATATCGACGATACTGTACCGAAAAGTGAAGCAACTGTAAAAGTTCTGCTAAGGGACACGTATTTTTGTTAATGACGTTGCCGAAGACAGTGAACCAGCAACAGATTCCGGGGGAAAGTTTGTATCGGGTAGATGGACAATTTTGTTATTCGTTTTTGGTGTTTGTGAGAAAGCCGAACGCATTGCGATTCGCATTTAAATTCCAAGCGCCCCGGGGCACGTTTTATCGTTGCCGAATTGACAATACGTATCGTAGATATTATTTTCTCATATGCTGCAGCACTTTTGGGAAACAAACGTTCGACTACGTGCACAGCAAAGAGTCACTGTAATCTGTACAACGTGTACGTACATATGTACAGCCGGTTCCATGGAGTATTTGTACCCTCCCTCCCTTTACAAGAAAGTTCTCGAAATGGCGGGGGTGTAAAAGTGGTCGAAAGCTCATGCACGTTCGTCATTAATTACTCAATTTTGTTAAATTTGCAAGTAAAATTTTGTACGCCCGCTCGTCTGCAGTAAAAAGATTTATCCGGTCGTTGAATCGAAACCAATTTCTTTCATTGACGGAATGTAAATTCCCTTGGAACTGCTCTGAGACAATGCAACAATTTTGTACAACCAGTTGCGTATGCTTGTAACATCGACATTATTCACGTAAAAGTTATACGCGGAGGAGCTTGTTATTATACGAAAGTTCTATTTACATAAATTTTTCCTTCCGTAAAGCCGGAGAAGTTTACCATCGCTCATTCCCTTTGCTACTCAGTATTGATTCCCACGATGAGATTTCTTTCACTGGCTTCGCCGGTATTTACACCTTAAACAACGAATCTCGCTCAAGCGGAAAAGGATAGGGTTTGTTTCGCGTAAATGATCGTCAGGTACAAAGCTGGCAGAATTTCGTGGGTGGTCATTCTTCGAGTATTTTCCATCTAATTAATTCACTCCCTTTGTTGGTGGCCGGACGTAAGGAGGTAGAAAGAAGATGAAATGCGATTAAATCACGAGAGAATGGATACATTGGTGCCCCTTTGTGTGTAAATCCTTCTCGAGGCGAGGACTCGCAAGCCTAGCCACGAGTATTGCGGATAACGCTTATAATTGCATCGAGGGCCGGCATCTCGCAAATTAAACACGTTCCTGAAGTGAACACGATGTACAGACAACGACACTTACGCGTTAAGTAGAAAGGAACTAGAGTGTAAGGTTAGAACGTGTTAAATCGGTAAAGAAATGTTTATCAGAATCTGTTAGTTCTGTTAGAAAAGTAGGATGTAAAAGATTCAACGTTATATGCAAAAATACGTTTATGTTACACATCCTGCACGATACATAAAATCGTGTTAAAATCCCGATTTAGAACGAAATGACGACAGCAGTGAGGTACAGTTTCTTGAATGGGAAATACATATTTTAACTGGGTGCATATTATTTGACAGGTGGTATGGCGGAAATTAATGTTTATCGTGTCTTCGATTAGGAAACTGTCGACGTAGTTTATTGTTTTCATATTTTATATTGTACCCTTATAGACTTTTCAGCTTTGTCGAAAGAAACGAATGCATTATTTAATCGACTGGATTGAACAGATTTCGCAGGAAACTATTTCGAAAATTATTTCCCCGACATAAACGATTTACAGGAATTTTAATTTGCTCAATTGACTCCGACAGCCACCGTCCCCAGAAGTATATTAATTACAGTTGATTAATTGCATTTCAAAGCGAATTCCGAACAAATCTTTAATACCGAAACGTTCTGTGGTATATCCACATACAGAGCTAAACGTTTCCCCGCGTTTCAATGCATTTAAATGACACGAAAGCGCAATCAACAGAAATGCTCCAAATGACGCATTCAATCAATGATTTCTTTTAATCCATTTGAGTATTTGCATGTCCGCGCATTATTTACTTTTTGTAACATTTCCGAGCACAATGCAATATTCGAGAAGGCGACTTCATAACGTCAAATGTTTATGAATCATTTCCTCAATTCCACAATTACTTCCTGAAAATTTGCATGCCTCTCGCTTCCCTTATTTGTACACGTTCATTAAGACAGGTGTTCAGCGTTTTATAAAGCAATAAAGATAATGTCGTGAGAAGCTCTTTGCGAGGGTAAACGCAATTCTTCGTAAGGAAGTGCATTTTACGCGATGTGCTTCTCCATTGGAGAAAATGGAGAAACGAATTTGAAAAGAGCTGCCGAAATTGATCAAACATTTACTTCCCTGTTTACTGAAGGAAGATAAATATGACACGTCTACTTCAGCTTTATAATTTCGTGAGTTGTTTCATTTTGGTTAACGCTGCAGAGACGTGAATAAATAAAACGAACGTGCTAATAAGTATAAGTATATAAAGACGTAAACATTTTCAATGAAGTTCTGAAAACACTGTTTTATTTTATTAATATATTTCAGAATTTCATTTAAACAGTTGGCAGCAATAATAAATACTAAAAACTGCACAGGTAATTACTTTTGACGGGGAGGCACTTTGCCTGCGCTTCCAACTCATAACATTTCGACAATCGGAATAAATACATGTTATTTTAGGATTTTTTGCTAATGCTCTACGTTATTAATTAATTTCAAATTACAATATATGTGTATAGAACGATCAGCCATCTCTGTAAATTAATTCCGCGAAGAGTGCACCTTTCGTCAATTATAATGTACAATTTCTCATAAAATTGGTACCGGATAAAATTCACAGAGATCACTTAACGAACGAACTTGATCAAAAAAAGTACAGCGAATCCCTGATCTATTCACGCAACAGACTTTCCTTGGTTTCCTTTCAGCGGGATCGCGATCTTTCACTATGGCGCAAACCGAAGTGAATTTTAATTCGAAATCCCTGCACCTATTGGACCAATACAGGCGACACGATGAAATCAACCGAACATGGAACTTCGTTTCCAACGCGCATAACGATTATATCCCCGGATTTTTCATACCTCAATAGAATCTGCAGGAAGAGGCTGCAATTATAAACGTTCTTTTCCTTTTGTTGAAACGCGGCGTTGCGCTCTCTACGATGAGGATGATGGAGTGGAATGTCGAGCAAGAAAGTACAGAGAATAATTGCTTTCGTCCATGGTATTAAACATCCTCGCCTGACATTTCTGCTATAATTAATCTCCTAATTAAAGGGGAGTGTATGCGGAAATCGGTGAAAACGACGGAACAGTGGAAGCACCCGCCATCCCATAGACTCGTTGGCGCTTAGTAACCTTTCGTATCGTTAGAGCATTGCGCGCTTTATAAATTATTATTAGCGGAAATTGCGAGCGCGGATTTAGCCCTCCGACGTTAACGTTATGCAAGATTAATGCACCATGTTATAATATTTTCATAGGTTTTCGAAGCTGAACGCCCGCTACAGCGTACATCTTTAATGAACGATAGCGTTTAGTGGAGTTTACTTATTGTTAGTGACTGCGGGCCGAAGTTATACAAGTGTAACGGCAATTTTTCAGAACAATATGTACCAGACTATTTGTCATTTTATATTTAATAATTTATTCGCGGATAGAATTGAGCGTGACGACGGATGTTTGTTAATGAAAATATGAATACTTTAATGCTAACAATAACTGAAACGAAGAATAATGAAATGTTACTATGTCGCATTGCTGCTAGTACATATATAGCATACGTTGGACACGTTAAGAACACAAAAGTCCATGAATGAACATTTAATAGCGATGCACAATTGTCAGTCTTATCAAAAGTTATCATAAATTCCTACAACGACACCTGTGTATCAATAATTTTAAAGCAAAAAATCTGAAACAAGTCAGTGTCACTTGCTCGGTAGTTCTAGGGTTAAATAACTAGATTCTCCAATATCGTAAATGTGTATCCTATTTCGCGACAGATTAAATACTATTTCTCTAATTGCTAGAATGAGCGATGTATCTATGGGATGACCCTAATACCAATATCTCGTGCCACGATTGACCTAGCATGTTCCACTCGAGAGGCGAAGCTGCCACGTGAACGTGAAGATGTCACCGGAAGAAATATCGTTGAAGAAGTTTCGCCATTCGCGGATCACGTTGCATCAATCGACGAAGTACATTGTCATGGACATGTGCCGCGCGACTCTATCTTTCCAGTGGCTGGGTCGGAAAGCGTCCTCCTCGGCTCTCTGTCTCCCTTTTTCTCTCCGCGTTTTCCTGGCACGTTGATTCTCGACGTGATGTCGACGCGACCGATTCTCCTTTTCTCACACTGCCTCAGCCTCCTCTCTTCTCTTCTCTTCTCTTCTCTTCTCCCGGCTCCCCAGTACGTACACTTTGTCCAGGTGATGTACTGAAATGGGTCTCATTCGAAACCTCGGCAGAAAGTTAACAGTGTACATACACGTCAACGTAGTCGTTGCACTCCAAACGTTTCTTTTCTGAGGGCCCGACAGGCTTGGGGTTCCCCGACCCACGCCAGTTTCAACCTTTACCTTACTGCCGGCTCAAACGCGATCGTTACTGCCGCGATGTTACCCAGTGCTATCAGGGCGAACGGGACTCTTACTGCTTCTGCAATTGATGCCGTCGTCGGATCGAACGTTTAACCAGCATTGTTGAGAGAAAGGTTGTGCGGGAGGGGAAAGGCCAACGAAGATTCCGGGACAGGAGGTGGAGTTGGTGGGTACGAGGTGAAGAGATGAGGCTTGGAAGAGGGGGGGGGGGTGCAAGTGTGCAACGTGCATCACCTATTCCCAATGTGCAGCAGCGTACGCGTCCCAGCTGCCACGACTGCCGGCAAGCGGCAATAGAGAAAAGTTAGCTGGCACTCGCTATTTTTCCATGCCATTAACGACCGACTCGAACGACCTCTATCAATGGCTTTATGACGGTTTGCCTTTTATTCCTTTTTTCCAACCCTGCCGCTGCATCCCGCGCACACTCTTTTGCTTCTTCCCTTATAGCGGACCTGCCAGCAACGTTGCACTGCCCAGGGGCTATTTCTCTTTTTCTTCGTACCTCCTTGCTCGCTGTGATTAGTCCTCATATCTTTTAGCGAAATTGGTCTGCGATTGGAGGAGGGAGAGAGAGAGAGAGATGTTGCAGGTACTAAGGTTTAACGATAAAGACCGTTAGGATGGGCCTCTTCGGTAGGTGCTGAATTAAATTCTGAGACTTGCAGTGCGATTGTTTCCTTTTTACGACGGGGGGATATTTTTGTAAATTGTAATTGGAATCGATTCCTTTGCCCTGGATGATTTTTGCTTGTCTGGTTGTCGCGATGATCACTCCTCGGTCCTCTGAAACCATCGCTGGCGTGTTTTTAAACGGTGAACCAGATTTTAATGCAATGGAACGTATTTTACATGGTCCTTGCACGTTTTGTTGCCCAAGCTTTCCTTCGGCTTTAACGGATCCTTTACCCGAGTTTTCGTCAACAATTTTCGCCGAATTTTCATCGAAATCACGAAGTGGGAAAACATGCAGCAGTGCGTATAGGGTGAACGATAATGGAGTTGATGTACCTGCCCTCCGTTTCCCATTACGTGACTACAGATGCGTGTTAGAAATCTCACGATCACTCGGTTGGACTAGAATAGAACCGTAGCTCGGGACTCGATTTTAACGACCACACCTCGGGCCTAACGAATTCGTTTCCGTTTTGGTGATTGATGTTTTTATATTGAAGATTTGTATTAGGAGATGGTGTGAGCAGACGAGGCGAAAATATTTCTTTCGAATAATGAATGTAATTTACTCCATACTCGCTGTACTAGTACTTAAACACATTTTGTCTGGCTATCTTTGCGCTAATATAATATTCTATCGCTAATATTCATTCTAGAATAATAATGTTTGTTATGGATCTAAGCCGTATATTGGCTTAACCATGTACAGTTACTGTACTATTCGCAATTAAAATAATACAAACGATACGATTACGTGGAACGTTTTACCTCTGTAATAAAAATGATTTAACTTGAACAGATGGAATTTCGCGTACCGTATTCAATGAGCACATGAGTGCTAGATGATTGTGTGGAAGTTTTAGATGACGTCCGAGAATGGTTGTACCATGAGCGCAACTCGCCGCTGACCAACGTGAACACTTCGGGCTGCCACGAAACGTGAACACAAGGGACGCGCGTACATACAGATTCATATTGGCAAGACCGATTGGGAAACCAGTTAATCAAAGTTCACTTTGACCTTTGTCTGCTCCGTTTCTCTGCAGTCTACTCGTATTACCGGCTATTGTTCCCGCAACCGAATGACAAATAAATTTCATAAGCATAACGCTGTTATTCATCGATATTATTAATGTCATTCGTCGAGGCGCGTGAAAATTGGTAAAATTAACGAACGATTGCGCTCATTTCTGGCATTTGCTGTATCGAAGTCGGTGGCCCAATACTTTTCACTGGAAATGTATGCATTACATTTTATAGTCAATTGATAAACTATAAGTATATGCGTATCGTTGCTTGACAATGGCAGATCTACGCAAGGGCGGATTAACTTTGTTAACTGTAACGACGCCACCGTCGTGCTTCGTGGAATACTGCGAGCTTGCACCTGTGCTTCCTCTAACTGTGACCGCAAGTGTAAACCCGCCTGCGGATACGTGGAAGTCCTACTAACAGCCATGCAAACGAATCGTGGTCAACATTCGTCGTCACGGTCGGAGCAATGGCTAACATTACCAAACGAACAATTTCATTTCTAGCAAATCATGTGGAGCGGTTATATATATATTGGTTACTCGATCAAACTAATCAGCAAACAGCTATTATTATCCGCGAAGATTGCCAGATCGTTTCGAAGACTCGCCTGTATTAAATGCGAACTTGCGTTAAATATTCTACACGAACTATGCCCATTGTCTTTTTCTTGAATTCTCCATCGAAAAGCGGGCAGAAGTTTAATCACTGCGATAGGTATCGAACACGAATAGGGAAGGCTTTTAGCGAAATTTTCCGCCGACAAGGAAAACTTCAATTTCAATTCCCCTTCGAGGTTTTCCAGCTTGGCTCTAAATTCACTTGGTACACAAAGTCAAGTACCAGCATGCAAATCCGTTTCCTCAGCTGGAGATTTCCTCACGGCCATGGCTTTTTCTAAGGCTAAAGTTTCTAATCCAAGACTACCCCCGGAGGAAAGTGTATGCATAATGGCAGCACGTGTAAGACCCTGAAGCATCCTCATCAGGCATTCCTTCTACAATTCCCCCTACGATGATCTTTTTCTTCGCCGGCGATGTTTCTCTGCTGCTTCTTGCGCCAGAAACAAATTCATGCGAATTCTTGCTTTAAGATGTTCCTGCGCTTTAATGCCGGTTAGTTCGCGATTCGCCACTGCGGACATGCCACTTCACTTGGCGTGGTTAAACTGCTAGCGGGATATCCTTCGCCCTCTGATAACGAACGTTGCAGGTGTTGTGTGCAATTGTTTATTTATTAAAGGGTTTACGGAGGAGCATTCAAAGATCGATGTTTATTGCCATGTGCATCAATGAACAGTTTACTTATCAAATCGTTGCCCATACCGCCTGTCAATAGTTTGGAACTATTTTTAACTGTATAAATATTAAATGGTTTTGTTAACGATCGATAACGCAGAATATGTTTTGTACTAATTCTACGTCTTATATTTGAATGTTTATATTTAAATGAGAATCCACGCATAACAGCGGAACTTTAGTGAAGTTTATTTATTGAAAAATGTTTTCACATTGCATTTCATAATACGACAATTATGTTAAATTAATGTTAAATGCGAAAAACACATTGAAAAACGTACAGTATTGTGTATTTTATACAAAGTTTCGTTAGACTGGCAGTGTACAGATTATGTCACATATTTTTATTTACCCTTCGTTACGTTTCTCGGCGTATAATAATTTTAAAACATTTTGATTTAAATACATTACGTTCGCATCCACAAATATGAGAAACAACCAACAAGTAAGAGACACACAAATACGACGGTCACGAAATGAAATTTAATTTATCACGTGCTCCCGGGTGACGATAAACGATATTCATTAAATTTCAACGCGACTGACATGTTGAATGTACGGCTGAAATTTGCCGAACCGTTCATCACGCATAAATAAATAATGGAAAAGTACCCCTTCGTAATTTCAAAAGGATATAAACTTTCGTATCTTGCATCGACACAAATGCGTCCGTATTTATTCAAAGTTTCGTCGTTTCTGATGCGTTTCCGCCACATACATTTTTGCGTTCGCCATATTTAACTAAAAATAATCTCGCCAACATCAATAACATCGACGCTGTCATCGGTTCATTCAATTGTTTCATACGTAATATGTTGATATCTCCTGCCCAAGACGTCTCCATTACATGAAACATCTGACATGCTCGAAACGCGCGAAGATATCGACAAATTTCGCCGCAAATTTTTATTCAACAGAAAATCTTACCTCGTTAATTAAAACCGCGCGCGGACCTACAAATCATATTTTCGTTTTTCTCACCCGCAGTCCCCGAATATCTTGTCAACTGTTTACCTGCGCACCAGCAAATATACCCGCTGCACACGAAATTTCCACTGATCGTCGAACAAAGAAAAACCATCGAGTCAACGTTCGCCCGGCTCCGAGAGCAACGCGAACTCGCCATTCAATTCGCATTGTTCCATACTTCCAATAATTTATATCACTCTTTTGGTATTCGAAACGTACAATGGACGCTGCAACGATGTTAACAAATCATCGTCACATGATTTTCTCTAGCCGATTCGTACACGCGATTCCATGCGGCACGTCTCCCTACAATAATCATTAAAGTACGCGGAGGACGCGCATAGGTACGGAGGCGCGTAACGTGTGCGCGGTTACAGATGTGGTAATTCACCGGGGTATACACGTACACATAGGTCGTTAAAGGGGAACTCGTGCAAACGAGCAACGACTGGCGCTTTCTCCACCATGACTGTTATATCGCGCGTTTCCTTTTCCCCGCTAACTCGCGATATTTTTCGTTCGTTAGATCTTATTTCTACCTTTCGTCGCGTTCACCACTCGTCCAATCCCCACTTCAACCCGTGCTGCCCGTTCTTTCCCCCCCCCCCAGTTTCCTCCATTATCCGGTGCGTAATACACTTTGATTTATTCGGTCTTTCCTTTTTTTCTTTTTTTTTTTTTTTCGTTTCTTACACCGCGTCGGATAGCGAAATTTTTTTTTGCTGCCCGAGAAGAAAGAAGGAAAGCACGTTTTCTTCTTCTGTTTCACCGTTCGCCATGCTGGCAATATTTCACAATTACGCGGCTTTATGGGCCACCATAAAGATACGCGGTGCGTGTCGGTCGCGTGATGGCCGGCTCGGCTGAATTTTTATTACCGCCGCAGCCATGTAAGTCTGATCCTTCGAGGCTGCATACTTTCGTTTCGACTCGTACCTCTAGATTTCTGTGATTTTAATTCCACGACGAAATATGGGCGTGTCCCATATGTACAGTGATTACTGAACGGTAGTTGTAAAAAGAGAAAAGCGCTAAAGCGTTGGTTGGCTCGAGACGTTCCTCCTTGTAGGAGTCTGCAGTAGGTTGTGAGCGAAGCACGCGAAGATTACTGTGGCTAATGATTGTGCAATAAAATCAAAGTTTTAACTATCTTCCGTGATCTTGCACCACGATGTCTGTGAATAACGTTAACGTCAAACTTGAATTATCCTGATATTAAAGGGGTGCTTAATTCCGCGAAAAAGTGCAACGCGTTTCAAACCCTGGCGATGGCTAAATACTATAAGGTTTGGTCCCCAGGTTGAACATAGGATCAGTTCTATCAGAATTCTCCATTACAAACAGATTAAGGTGAAGCACCCTAAGGTATCCCAGCAGAATCTATATAATACATCTAGCCACCTTCTCTGACATTACAATAACGAAAAACCCGTATATGCGGGCGTGTCCAAAGGACAAATCACAACTACAGAATACACACAGCGTAACATCCATCGCTCCAAAGTTGATTATACAGTACTACTCGTACTAAACCTTATCATTCATCGGTACACTCAAAACCGTCTCACATTCGCGTCTCGGCACAACCGTTCGACAATTCAGAAGTTTCCGTAACGACGATTGCCATCGGTCGTCCGTCACGACGGAACAAAGCAGAGCCTCACATTGGCGACTCGACGGCATAGAAAAATCCCGCGACGCATACGCCGTAGCGTGCCTGTTGCAAATCCAATACACCGGGTCTATGTTCCAACTCAGCCCGACACAATCCGAAAGCGCAACACAAACCAACAATATACGGCTGTATCGGTGTTTCCGCCGCTCCTCCTTTCGCCTTCCGTTCGCGTCTCTTTTCGAGGCTCATGAACAGCCGACATTTACCGGCGAGCTGCACGTCCGCGACATGAGAAATTTAGATTACCGGCCCGACCCACTCCATTACCTTCATTCAGAGGCGGCCGTAGCTTAACGAACTACCGGTATACCTACAGACCTACCAGTCAGCCGGCAGAAAGGTCCGCCGCGCTTCCCTCTTTCCCCATCAAAGGGACGCATTCGGTCGCATCGCCCTCTCGCCCTCTCTGTTCCATCTCTATCCGGCGTACTCTACGCCCGCCCGGTTTCATCTCGCTCCCTCGGCGACCGCTGTTTCTGTCTGGCGAAAAATCTGAGGGAGGTCGCGCGTAAAATCGAGTTCTATCTACAGTCAACGGCTGGACGGGCGGAACGAGCGGTTTCAGTTCTTCGGTTTGAAAATTTAATTTTCGATTAAGCCCCGCGACGGAACGACCGATAATGAACGGGGGATGTATATCGAGGGCAGTCTGTACCGGTCGACCGACGGAAATTTATTTTCGTCCGGTCGGCCGCGAGAATGATCGCCTCGTTTGAGTATATTAGCCGTTAATGCGGCCGCGATGAAGATTAATTATCGCGCGATCCTACGGTTTCTGGTTTACGAGGGCTCCGCGTTTTTTTATAGGCCAATGAGACAAACCTCGTTTATTGGATCGGTTAATTCCGTTGGCAGGAATTCTGCTCCGTGAATGCAATGGAGTTCTGCTTTTCAAGAGGACCGGGGAAGCGCGGAAATTTTCGTTTGAACGCGCCAAGCCGCGAATTGTTGCGCGCGGAACATCGCGTTCGCGAATTGCGATTTGATCGTCCCGGTGAATCGTTAGAAAGTTCGTATTGCTGCGATTGATTTGCGATCAGCTGAGAAAGATGAACGTAGTGTGTAATTGGAAAACCGGTGGCACTAAATTTAATGAAATATTGGACCAGTGCAACCCAAAGTAGTACAGTACGTGCTTTTAGTATTACGATACTATCTGTTCGTGTACCTACGTGTTTGGTATTTAGCGATGCAAATTTAATAGCTCGTTCATGATAGTAAGAAATGAAAATGGTACAGAATATTCGAATAATACCGTGAAACGAAATGCACAACAGGTAAATCACTAATTTACATCAAACCTGCGGCACCATTGCGATATATACAACACGTATCTCACGAAACCACCACGAATGAATTGTACATGTAATGAAAATATTGAAACGAACCCTTTTTCCTCTTTCTTAACCTATCATTAAAATAACGTGAAACGTGTCTCTTAACAGACGCGATTCCCAAAGTGACTGATGATTTCAACGAGACAGGATATTTGTGCGCACACGTTCGGTGAAAGTTATTCATTAAACTGCAGGATATCCACCGAGAGTGCGCAAAATCGTTTTGCATTCACGAATTAACTTAGCAAACCGTTCGACCGTGAAGCAAAACCGCAAGATCGATTCGGTTACAGTTTGACGATTACCGATTACCCAACGGCGATCTTCCCATAGAATGATCAGTAGTGTAGACATTGCGAAACACGCGTTAGCCCCGAGCGTGTGCAAGTGTGCATGTTTAGCGCGCATAGGCATCGTATTTCCCGATCATTATTGCTTACTCTCGCCCCCGCCCCACAACCCCTATTTCTCTTATCGTTTAAATATTGCCTCCGCGATAACTGGTGTCGACGAAACGCGTTTCGGGATGCGCCGTTCGCGCGTTGAATTGCAATCCTGAAACGCGGCGCGCCGCGGCGTATCCTGCGAAGCAATACCGGCGAAAAATGTTGCGGCACGTAAACGGAATGCTGGCGAACATCTCGAATGCAATATGCGAGACAACGCTGCCCTGTGTTGCTTTATTTGTACGGAATTTGGTACTTTTCAATGGGACACCTGTGCAAATGTCTGAATATCATATTGGACTTGATTAGCCGCTTATCTTTTAGCGGATTAATCAATTTAAATATTACTTCGCGCGTGGACGTTGGAATGAATTCGACGCCCTTTTAAAATACATTTACTATTCATTTATAGAGGAACCACAGAGCTTTTGTTCGTCTAAATATTCGTCGATATTTTTCGTTACATTGCTGCATCTTTCGGATAATTGTCCAATCCCACGACGAGCAAGTAGTAAATAAGAGTTACGAGTAATCGAATGCAAGGGCGCCGAATTAATTTCTACACCCGATAGACTCGCACTTGCGCTAATGAACATACCGAAATAATTCTTCAAAGCGTCCCGGGATGATCAGTTATTTTATACGATTCACCTTTACGAGTAAGCCAGCGTCGAACTATAAATTTACAAATTAAATGCGATAATCCCACGAACGTGAGACTCATCGCCCGTCGCGATAACGCAGCTTCGGTTATTAAACAGACACCACGCGGCACTTCGCCCATAATGGACAACCTGTGCTTTGAAATCGCGACGAAAAAGTTAGAAAGATCGTCCAATCCGCGTGCCGCGGCGCTCGCTGGGACGGGGTCGAGGGTTCTCCGCTTCATTGGCGGTCAAAGGGGCACGGGTCACAGGGGCTGGGCGGCAAAGGAGGCGATAATTATCCTAAATTACGGCCATCTAAAGAGATTTTCGTAAAGGGCAAATGTTGTCCGCCAGCTTAAAGCGTCACTTTCGTCCTCGCGCCGCAGCTGACAGTGATTTAAAGGTGTGGCTTTTTAATAACGTCCACGTTAATGTACAAGAGCGCGAGGCCCTTTGCTGGATTAATCGAGTTTATAGTTAATTTTCAACGGTCCTACCTCTCCACTTTAATGGCCGTGCTACGCCCCCTTTTGCCGGTTCGTGTGTGCTGAATTCGCACTTAGCCTCCGACGTCTATAAGCCGCCCCCGACCCCCGCTCGTGCTGCACGCCGCCGCGTGATACGGTATGCACACCGCCGCATGAAACTTTAATTGTGTCATTACGCGATGAAAATTTGTCCGTTGCCCTCAGCCTCTGTCGACGGTGCCACGTGGATCTTTGTACCGTTGCACTTTCGTTGACCGCCGGTCAACTCATCAACAACAAATTCGCGATCGCCGGAACAATCAGTCACGCATTTATCGTTGCGCCCGTTTTGTTATCTTCCTTTTCATTTTTGGCACCCCTTGCTTCGGTCAGTTTTTTCTGCATCATTGGGTTACATTAATGTCGGCTGTTTAATTTCTGTCCCGGGACGGCTACGCGTGCGGTGTTAACAATTTCTGACGGTCGAGTGTTTGCTGTGTTTTATCGGGGTGGCTTTTTTTTTTATCGTTTTCGTTGCAACCTGCGACAGGTGAGTCGTTACTGCGAGGCGAAGGGTTAATCGTTGCTTGGATCGAGGAAATTAACGACAGTGGAAGGGGAACTGTTTATATGAATTTGTAACGAAATTTACAGCTGGTGGGGAGCTTGCAGGAACGATCAAAGCTTTCGGATAATTATGCCGCGATAGCCACAAGCTTAGAACAAACGGATATTTTAGAATCGGCAGAATTGCGAATTGTCTCCGCTATTGTTATGCTGCACTGTGCAAATCTGAATACAGGCACGTTCATTATTCTTGATAATGTAACCGCGTGATAATATTTCACGGCAATTACTGGATACATTGAGATCCAACCCTAACGCGACCATTCGAAATAGACGAATAGATAAATTTGAAATAGATATTTCAGCAATATTCGTATTAACAAACGCATTGACGATCGACCAATACGGATCATCAACTTTTCCTTTCACACGCGATTTAGGAATACGGAGTTTCACGTCGGGCAAAATACGACGGGGCGTGCGAAGACGTTTCCATTCTTTCCTCGTCTAATTAAACAAGATTTCAGATTGCGAAATACCTTCACCCTGTTCGCAGGTAGCCCGGAAACAGGCGGGGTAGTATGCTGCGATACCAAATCGATCCGGGTCATCTCTGCTTTGCAACGTAGTGATAGTTCTATTCCTCGCGCGGTAGCAGCCCGTCCTGTATCTTGCATGCGAGATCGAAGGAAGAGGAGCTGAATATTTATTACCCTGTCTTATCGTTCGGCGAAAAAAGCGAGCAGCGACAAACACCCGAGAAAATTCCTCGCTCGAATAGATTTACGCGCTTCCCCGCGGATAAGATATTTTCATCCCTCATCCCCTGCGTTACCGTACACCGTTTTCCCCCGAAACTGTTGGTTCCAGCACTAGATTCGCTCTTTGTGCCCCCCAATGTTACCCACACCCATCGTCGCGCTTCCTCTGAAGAAGTTGATTCGTTTAACTTCGACGCCAGGTGCAATCAATGTAATTATAAAACATTAACGGACTGAAATTGATTTGTTCCTTTCGCGATACGAGATCCTTGAAATCAACGAGTACCGTGAATCCAAAGTTGAACAAGACCCCTCGTCGAGGTACGTCGATCGTCCTTAGCACGCTTGGGATTAATTCTATTCCGTGGCACGGCGAGGCGGAGAGGAAGAGAGAGAGAGAGATAAAGAGAAACTTCAGTGGGAGTTTCAGCTAATGACAGTGTTAAAAAGGCGGCAGCGGGCAATTTCACATTCATCTGGGTAAATTACACGGTCCGCAAGATTGCACAGGGCTCGTCCCTCAACGCCGCATTCGACTTCCTACGTTCCTCCTTTTCTGGTCCCGCTTTTTGGACCGGGCCAGCGAAGAACCGGAAGTCGTGTTCCACGCGGACGTCCGTCCCTTGGTCGGCTCGCTACCGAAATGCCATGAATTATAACCGCGGAATAACAGCGTGGCTTTCTGAAAATCCAGCGAGATGAGGAAGAGGTTGGAACGGCGAGTGGAACGTTCGCTGTTGTCGTTGAAATCGCTGATCCTACGGTGACAACGCTTCTTCGTTTTTTCCTCTGCTGTTACACGCATCCGGTATAACATTTCGTCGGCCAAGATGCGCCGGGAAATATCGAACAACGACGGAGAGTTGCACGAACGAAATACGACAGCGCAGATTCTGTATTACTTAAGCCGCGTCTTACTAATTCTAATCGATTAACGAAATCGAACGCGAATCAATAACACGGTGGTTCTCTGTTGCTGCGAAGAAGTATCATCGATAGTAATTACCTGGAAAAGGGAATTGCGAATATCGTAATTGTAATTCGGCGGATTGGAAGGTTCGAATTGCAATCGACGAATTTGAGGACGATGTTGCCGGTGTCGATGAAAATTATTTTGTATATTGTCTGTGAGGATAGGAATTGCATATTTATCGTGGGTTACGTTAATTGAATCGATAACGTCAGCACTTTAATTTGACGCATTGGAAGAGATTCAACGATTTTGCTCAAGTTGAATACACCGAGAAACAATGTGCCCGTGCTGTTTGAGCAAATGATTTTCCCGGCGAACCATTTTATTTCCATTCGTCTCTCTGTCTGGATAAATGTTTCCCGAAAGCGAACTAATGTTCCTCAAAATGCACGATCATTTGTTAACAAGAGCCCTAATGACCAATTAGCGTGTGCAGCGTGCATTAAAAGCACCCCTCTACTGCGTCTTTAGTTTTTCGTTTCTTCGAGGGGTGCGATCGCTTCTGGGTCAGCGCGAGGTAAACGAACGTCTGGCAATGGCGTAGAATTTCCTGCGGATCCTACGCTTTTCGACTAATCTGTTTCAACCGATTTCCCGATTACTCTTACGATACGCCTATCTCGCGACACGTGATCCAGCTATTAAGATCAAGAAAAATAAATTCCTTGGGACACAGATTATTATCGCTCCCATAGGATTAACCAAACGTATTTACCAGCGTATTAACGTATTAAATAAACGTATTAACCAGCAACGTATCATTTGCGAGGAACAGAATTGCAACCCTCAAAAAATGTTACCAGAATGTCTCAACGTTGGAATTATTTCTTAACAATACTCTAACGTTCTCAAGGCGGCCCCTATCTTTCCCAGCAACGTTCCCGCTATTTCCCCCGATGGTCTTCGATCGAGGATACGTTTTCAAAAGGCTAATTGGCAGGAACGGAAGAGTTGCGCCTGCCGGACGGGCCACCGTTGTACACGCGATGCGAAACGACGCCGGCGAGATATCGGATAAGAGAGGCGAACGGTAGAAAACGTCGAAATGCTGGAAGATTTAGGGTCCAGGGGGCATCGAATGGACGTCAACGGCAAAGAGCAAGGAAGGCAAAAGGGAAATCCTTCAATAGCTTATCCGCTCGACCAGCCAGCTGTCCGCCTTCCTCTTTTCCTTTCTCCCCCGCCGCCCTTCTATCCTTCCCTGCCGCTTGTCTCTCGCCCCCCTTTTGCCTCCGCCATTCCGCTGTCCGGACCCACATCGTTATCACGACGGACGTACGAAGGCGGCCAATCGTGAACCTAATAATCTTGGTCACTTCTGACAAACGATGCCGTCAAAATGTAATTCCAACGCGCTCGCTCGCTCGCTCGCACGGTCGCCCCCTCGTCCGGAATTCCAAGTGGCGGCGATGCCCTCCTCGCGACCCCCCCCCCCCCCGTCCCCCGCGTTCTTCTTATTCGGATTTTCTCCTCGTTCGCAGTTTTCACCTACCCCTACGCCCACGTCACGCGGCGAGATTTGACAAGCGAACGTGACTGCCACGCTTCAGCTTCTCGTTCTCCCCATCTAATCGTTGATTTCGCGGCGCGCGTAGGGGAGGTAAGAATTTTTGCCGTTCGCGTTTTCGCATGTTTCTGTCCGCGCAACAACGTCGCACCGCGTATCTCGCTCGTGAACGTCGTGTTTACGAAAGCCTTCCACCGGCACTGTGCGGCAGATTTTCTTCTTTATGAGTTTCGAGTGTCTATCGTTTTCCACGTCCGTGCTCGCGTTTCACGCGCACCAGTTCGAGAGGTAATGGCGATGGTTTACAGGGCTGGGGACAATTTGTTGTTAACGGGTTCAATATTTTGTAAGAATCGGTTGTTTGGGTTCCGTCGAAGAATATTGCGCGTCCAATGTGACTGTAGATATCTACGTACATATAATGGAACTGATATATTTGTAATTCCTGTACTGTGGTAATTATAATTGCGGTAATTATTTACTGTATGATGGTAAATGTGCGGCGCAAGTTAGTTTTATTAATAAGGTGCGTGCTAAAGTTACTCGCGACCGCACTTAAGTATGTTACTCGAGTAATATTTGGTGAATATTATTAATGTGAATTTCGTCACCGACGAAAGTCGATATCGAGTGTTCGACGTTCGTGCAACGCTTTGTGTCAAAAAAATTCGGACCCTGCGAGGGCAAAAGTTCTTGCTTGGTTGACAAAAGTGGTTAGAGTTAACTGCGAACGTTGCGCGAGTGTGCGGCTGTCCTAGCGTCGGAGTAACAGACGAAAAGTGAAGAGAAAAAATATTTCGAGTCACGTAGCGGGTTACGGCAAAGGAGACATTCCGCTGGCATACGAGTGTCAGGACCACAAAAATTATAACGATTCCAGCCCTTCTCTGTTTCACCCCTTGGTACTGGAATCACTCTGAATAACGTAAAGTCGCGCTTTTTATGAATTTTTATGCGCATCCCGAAACGAAGCACGTTTCAGTTTTCGTTTCGCAGCTGTGGATATATTTCAATTCGCACCTGTTTGACACCCAGTACGTGTATGTAGATATATTGAAAATCAGTAATATAACGAATTCCATGTTACGTATTAATATTATCCAGTGAATACTAGAGGAGGTGTAACGAATGAAATACAATTTTTCTTTTGCGCAGAATTTGTACTTAAATTTCTGTTACCTTATTCTAATAGCAGTGGAGACTAAAGCGTCGTGTATGTCTCATCGAGGCAGTAATTGCGCGTGCTTTAGAAATTTTAATTGCTCATTGAAAGTACATGATAATGGGAAAAGTGTCTTTTAAATTGTAATCGTTTAAATAATTTTATATGCATTAGAATTTTGCAATTATTTTCTCAGCCATCGTCAAGCTTTGAATCACGAAATTATTGTAACATTTGGATATTTATAACGGGTATTAATAATTTAACTATAAGAATTGCATCTACCACCATTTATTACATGCAGGCGAGCGTAAGCAGCGATTTTTCGATTTATTATGCCTGTTTGACCAATTCTAATAATATTCAGACGAGTATTATCAAACCACAAAATCACTGTTCTAAAACAATGTAACTTCTGTAAAAGCACTCCTGCATTCCAAACGCATAACAACAATAACGGATAACAATAACAACTAATAACAACTATTGCGACAACATTTCACATTCAGAAACTTTGCAAACGGCAAATGCAAATGGAACAAACTTTCCGTTCAACGCTGACCTAAAAATCTTCGCGATGATTGCCTCACAAAGATTTAATGCTCCGCGCCCTTAATTATTGTCTCAATTATCATCTGCCGGACGATCACGTGCATCGTTTCATTAAATCCCACTGTCACCTGGTAACACCGTTCCTATAGAGTATTGTCGTGTCGGCAGAAAACGCATAAATAATGTTAATTGAAACGGCCATTCGTCCAAGTGAATTGCGAATAGTTTCGATGCCGGTGACTGATAATCTTGCGGGATATCGATGCTCTGTGGAAACGCGTGAAATTACATTTCCGCGTGCACGGTGAGATTTCGAGAAAATATACTTGCTCGATGGTGGGGTGGCCCCACAGTGGAACGTGTTATTGACCGTAACCACGATAACGCCAGCGTGTTTAATCGCGGCCACCTCGGTAATTTGTTTACGATATACGCACTCCACCCATCTGAACACGTCCATCGAAATTGTGTTCCGCCGTCGATGCAACGTTTGCGGAAAGTTCATGCGTGAAAACCGCGGATAATCATTCATCAACGTCTTTCTTTCGTTGCGTTCGCGGTTGCAATTCATTTGTTGCGGAAATTTGATCGACTGTCGAATTCAAAAACCGTCCCCTACCCAATAAATGAATGGGGGCAAAGATACATCGCAAATTGCGATTCATATATCGCAAGGTGCATGTTTTAATCCGAGTGAAATCAACAGGGACACAAATTACATATTTAGTTGAATGTTTCGTTGAATTACACGTTTGTCCCTCGCACTTTCCTCGAATGAATCCGAATAATAATATTTATAGTTAAAACTGTACGACGTTGCGAGGATCAATGTGAATAAAAACGGGAATATCGTTGCACCGATTGATATAATAAGCAGAAATAAATACTGCTCGCATGTATAAACAAGTTGTTCCGGAATCCGTCTATCCGTTACACCGATGGTTGCTCAATCTCCGAGGAAATATACGCCTGGATAAGGGCGCACGGCCGAACAATACAGCGCGTCGCTTTCCCTTGTTGAACGCAATGTCTGAATCCGTGCGTATCACGGGCAGAATACGTTCAAGGAGTTTTAAGATATCTCAACGGGGTCTCTTTTGCGCCAGCATAAGTGGATCGAGCACGGAAATCTTTTCCCCCAGATCGTGTCCCGTCTCCCTACGACCGTCGTAACCAATAAACTCAAACTGCACCCTTTACACGGAGTTTCGCGATAGCGGTGGTGGCTCCGTAAGTCCTCATGGTAGGCGGACGACTTGGAAAAGCTCCGCCGAGTTCTTATCTGTCCACCGGTTTTACCTCTCTTCTTCCGTTCCATCTACCCGTCCCTATTCTGGTTTCGCAGCTATTGTGATAACCATTTACATAAGGAATCCCGGAACTACGGAGGCCAGTTACCGCAGACGGTATAACCGAAAGACAGGAGGCCACCGGGACAGAGAAAGGTGGCCTCTGTTGAGAACAAAGTCGCCGCTCTCCCGGCAGCCGAATCTTAACCTTTGGCCGGGACACAGGAAGCACGAATCGGCTTCTGCAAACCGTTGCCACCGCTTTCCAGCCCGGACTGGCCCCGGCCGCCAAGTACCAACGTTAAGAGATTCCCCCAGTTTCGTCTTAACGAGACCATCCTCGGCCAGGATTTTAAGCCGGCGGAATAATTTCTGCTTTCGACCGTTTCAAATCGAACCGCATGTTTTCTCCAGGACCTCTGTACAGGCGTGCTAGATTCTCTCGGCGAATGGTGATTAAATTCGCCTGCCATACGGACAGGTTGCACACGTGGAAGCTTTTCGTTCTCTGTTTGCCTTTAGGTTTTGTGCTTCGGAAAATTCGCGGAACTGATGTCATCCATGAGAATGGAAATGCTGTTGACTACCTTCTGCCTAATGTAATTTGTGGTGATCGCGATTTTTCGAACTACCGCGCGATTTCGCGAGAATTTCGTGCGAAGGTATCAGTGACACGCAATCGGTATAAAATTATGGTTAACTGTAATGCGTAAGTTGCACAGAACTTCTGATAAAATTATTATTTCTTCTCTACAGTACTTTGAAAGAGTTTGTTTATTTCTATCTGAAGAAAGTCTTGTTTCTGACAATTATTATCGCAACAATGATGATTATCTATCAAAATATTTGATGAAACGTGCCATGTCCGTTTCTCCTGTTCATCATCATCTCGGACGCGATTTTCCTTTTAATATGAGAATATAAAATTCGTTTTATGGGCCTCGTATACGCAATTAGGTCGACCAGCAAGAAACGGATCTATGCATCGCTTGCAGCTGTGCGAAGGTGCTAAAGCATAAACTCCTTTATGACACGGACTTCGATTATTCTATAAAATTGTTAATGAAACTTTCCTCGCTAAGCTCAAGTGTGTTTTAGCTGGATGCTAAGGGTTGCGAGTTGTTTCACAGACATTGAAAGCCTGCACGTAAACGTGCTGCCACTTAGTGCGTGCACCGGGGAAGGCAATTGTCGCGATGAACTGATAATCAGAAAGGGTTTTAAGTGATCTCACCTTTGGAATTCATTCTTTCAGAGATGCGCATGTCGAATGCTGGCGAAGGAAAAGCAATTAACACATCTGAACAGTGTTTAGCGCGTTCATTCGGAGGAATAACGGTCTATTGATTGTGTGGTACGCGTCGTCGATTCGTTTTTAGTTTAAGCAAATAGTCATCGATCGTTATTTACGATACCTGGAAATTAAGTGCAGATTAATCCATCCATTGTATTTGCACTAAACATTCAATGTTTCATTCCGGCAGAGTGGAATAGCGCGTATAAGAAACGCGCCTGTTCGATATGGATTGATGGAGATACGCATTATACACGAGTAGCAGTATCAAAATGCGAAGTGCACTTTAGTCGATAACTCTTGACCCAGGAGAAAAGAGAGAAAAAAAAAATCGGGAATCCGGAACACTCAGTCAGAGCGCATGGAATCGCGATACGTTTCTGTAATGTTTTCCATTAATTCGAATAAAAATTGTTGATATTCAGGTACGACTACTTGTTACAATTATAGCAATAATAACAATTATAATCTTGTCGTTAATAGGTAAAATTGCAACATCGTGTGAATATTACGTGCAGGCAAACAAAAATTCAATCCAAGTATAAACACCTTGCATTAATTGTTTCGCGATGAGAGAACATGCAGCATGCCTAATCATTGAACGAAATATACTGTGTATTTATTGTAATTGTCAAATATAAGGTGCACGTCGGAATACGTATGAGACTTCTGTAATTGTACTACATTGCATCAAACTAGTTACCACTCTTTTATCATTATTGCAGTTGAATTATTGTTAACGAAGAAATTACGCAATGCCGATGGACATTACTGAGATCAGCTGAATCGTCGGTATGGGGAAGGCCGTGAAAGATTCGGCAGCTTCCCGGAATGGTTCTCCACTTCGAGCCAGATTCAGTCACGGTGATTGCGTTTCCTTCCTCGTTTTATTCCTCCGCTTTCTCCATCGGGTCTGTCGGCTCAGTCAATGTTTATTTAGCTTCCCTTGTACACGAATCGGGGGCTACAAATTAGACGCAATGCCGCCGATGATTCAGAAGGGCTCCCCTTGACGTTCGATTTTCTTCCGTCCGTTCTTCCCTCTGTCTGCACAGATTGTTCACTTTCTTGTTAAATGTCAATTCTCGCGAGCGCTTCTACGTTTCATTGATCGAGGAATCGCACAGCGTTTACGCCTCTTGCATTAATGGGGATGCGCGAAAGTGTTTCGATGGAAATAATATTTCGAAGGGCTCGGGAAATTCGTACGTCAAAGGACATTCCGACGGTGTGTTCTCGTGAAAGGGTTCTCGTCTATGCGTCGTTCCTCGTTCATGATAAATAATTCATTATTTTGTCTAATGTTTTGTTGCAAATATATTCACACAAAGAAGGCAACACCTGTTTTTGTTATAGAGCTATTTATCTCTGAGAGTATCTACTACTTTTCTTATACGGTGCTTTGTTCGAATTATGATTATACATATATTATAGATATTATTTATTCAAGTTATTTATTGCACCAGTTTATTCATTATTATTATTATAATCAAGTGTACGTGCACGTGATGAGAATTTCAATTGAAGTAACGAATACGGTTCACTCAGTTGTCCATAGGTATATAATATATTCATTCCAGAAATGATAATTGGAAAATCTGTCGGTTCTTATTATCACCGAGACATTGCCAATACGAGGATAATTCGGTGCTAAAGCAAAAACGGTGCGTTTCGATTTTCGTTTCGCGTTTCGTTTATGGTCACATGCTTCAATCTAGGCGCATCCGTAACTACGATGTACAATTTTTCGCTCCGTGAATACTCTTGTTGCAGTAAGATACGCTATCCGGTATTCAGCTATTCATCCGCGTACCTCGATTCTGACAATGATCGCAGCCGGCACACAATCGGGACGCGACGCGTAACGATAACAGAACCATGTGCCACTGGCGATTTACTTTGGAAAAATGGTGTGCGCGTTGCGACTGTCGATACACGAAGTGCGCCATGCGCGAGCGAACAACGTTTCCATATTTATCCATATTTCTGCCGGTACGCTTCTTATTACTCTCAACTCCGTCTGCCTGCGACTAGATAGCAAGCATACAATGCAATAGTACGACATAGGATTTCTTGATTAACTTCCTGCATGCCTGCACTAAGCTGCATTCGATGTTTAGGACGATTTAACGAGGAAAGTGTTGGATGTAGTCGTTTAGAAAAAACTGACCTCTTGGCTGATGCGAGGCTTTCGTCAATTTTATGAAATACTTATTAATGCCGTGTGCTATTGTGCACAGAAGCGGACACAATGATTGGTACTTAACAATGTTTATTTGAAAAGTTGCTGCCACGATTCGTAAGGCAATTCTTATTCAACCGCACCGTATAAAAGGGATTCTGCGAATCGTTGCACTAATTAAAGTTTCTTTACTTGCAAAATTGTAGCGCGACACCGTCGATCGGTACAGCGAACCAAACAAACTTCGCCTCGTTAAAAGAAAACCGTACGCCAAACCGTACTTCCCCGAATTCACTCACAAAGCCGTGCAACTGTGGCCGAACGAAAAATCCAGCCAGCCCAATGATAATGCACCTCGTAATATGTTAATCAGCTGTTTGGTGTCCAGCGTCGCGCAAGGCAGTGCCAAGAGCCATAATTTGTCGCGGGTCAGTCGTATCCGTTCGCCCGATGGAACAACACCGTGCACGACGTTGGTCAGACAGCGTGTACGGGCGGTCCGAAGTGCCGCGAAGTTTCCGTTTTCCATATAAACAGGTTGCGGCACTTCTACAGGCGACGTTCAGCCCGTTGTAACCTGGTCAGCGTGGGGGGGGGGGGGGGTGAGACGAGCGTTAAAGCGGTATCAGTAATTACCAGCGTGTTGGCAAACAGCTTGCCGAGGACCTGCTGCTCCGGGTACACGGACGCGGGACATCCTCGCGTCGTCGATGGGAAACTTGAAGGGCCGTTCTTGCGGCACGATTTTAACGACGTCCACCCGCCCCCCGACCGAACATTCGACGGCCCGCCGTCGTAACGGCAGCTTTGATAACGAGAACTCCGCTTTCTATTTGGCGGTGTCGGTTGCGGAACTTTATGCTGTCGAAGTCGCACGAAAGACCGGACACGGGATTATCGAAATCTTGATTGAGTATTCAATATCGGAGAGGAATTTAATCGTTGTAGGAGCAAGGATGTTTTGTTTTTTTTTGGTTTTTTTTCCGAAGGGAATGTTGATTCTCGTGAATTACCGGACAGTGTATTGTAGAAAGTAGTCGTTGAAGTTGTACTGCTTATTGAATAGTTTAATTTGCACGGAATTAATATATGCAAATAGTGCTCGAATATTGTTGCCTGGTGACATCGTTCGTACCAACGAAGATGCAAGAGCTTTTCGTTCATTGAGCGATTAATAATTACGTGTGCTGCGTCTCGTAGCCGTTATATCATTCTGAAATTTCTGTCGAAATTTCCGTGGTGTGGTTTTTCTCAAATTTGTTCTTACGCGCTGTGAAGATGGGCAAAGTTTCTATAGACGTTCGATACAAATTCTATAGATATTCGGTTCATAGTACTAAATCTAAATTAAACGAATGAAGAGAAAAGAATAAAAACAGTGCTCGAGATTCGTTAAAAAGTAGGAGATCCTTGAAACTGGTTCACGAACGTCAGCCTTTTAATTGCTGAAGACGTATGCATGCGCATAAATATACCCACGAGCAATTGTGCGCTCACAAAGATCTTGCACGCGTACAAGCGCGTACATGTGTCAGCTAGCGTGTGTGCGTGTCCGGTGAATTTATGCTCACGCGAAACGTTTCTTGCCGAACGTGCATAATCTTGCCCATAATGTTGCATCTTGTCTGGTTATAATTATTCAGAATTATGCCCTAAAACGTGTTGCTTGCCGCGAGACATAAAATACGAAACTTCTACTGTGCGTACCCTGGCGAGTACCGTACCATTATTATGCCGGATGGAATGAACGTTTTTTGGGGCACAGCTTGGAGATCAAGCGTAACGCCCAACAGACTTAGCGGAATTTAACGCGAAACTGTTACCATCAGGCTATTATATAAACCGTATTACAGTTACTCGAATAAATAATGACAGGAAAAACGGAAACTTGTTCAACAACCGTTCTATATTAACACTTTTAAGTACAGAGGTGTGGCTTCTCCGCCGCTACCGTTTCGGAATCGTCGAACCAATTTCCGATACAAATATCCCTAGCAGCAATGTAAGTATAACAGACACGAAAGAGAGCAACTACAAGCTAACACAATCCAGAAACAGTTAATTAGCTGCGCAAGAAAAATCGTCCCTCGCATTAATCAAATATTCTCATTGGCACAGAACCCAATCAGCGTCCAACTTTCCCCGAACACGAGTTTCGCAGTTCTTTAAAAGCTTTACAGTTGATCAAACAATTAAGTCATATCTATTTGCATACGTACGCTACACACGACGGCACTGACATTGTCATTTCCTTCCCAAGGAATGTCCAAGAACCTTGTTTATCTCGGTCTGAATGCCAACGGGCTCGCGCTGCTTGACTTCCGAACCCTTCGCGCAATACCGTGTTACACCCCCGGAACCGTCGAACAGCATTTCCAACGCCCTGTCCAAGATTCCCAGTTCGAACCCGTGCCAAACTCGCGCCCCGTTCACTGAAATATTGAAACCTTGTGCAACGCAATAAACGAAAGGAACATCCGCGGACATCCGCGGGGCGCAGCGTCCGCGGTACCGTAACCGGACAGAAAAATTCACGTCGCCGTGTGCAATATTAAAATACTTAGGCGAGTCCGTCGAGTTGACGCAACGAAACGCTACGGATGAAATTTTAACCTGGGCCGCAAGCAGCGGCCGCGCTGCCTCTCGGTTTCACGCGGAAAAGATCCCCCGACGACCGACCGGGGCCGCCCCGTTATCCGACGTCTCATGTATGATAGATGATCGTCCGGCCTTGATCACCGCCACCCTCGCAGTCTGGATGCATTGTTAATGTCGATGGTCGCCCCCGTCCTGCCTGTTTTCCGCTCACGATGCACCTTTACCTACGCAACGTTGTCCTACAGCGCCGTTGAGCATTTGTCCGTGGGACGCGCCGGGGCCCACCTTTCCCGTATAATACACGTGTAGACGTGCACAACACTGCGGTGCCGCGACGCGCCGCGCCGCGACGTCTTTGTGCTTTCGAAAGCTTGCCCCGGGGCTTTTTCCGAAAGAGGGGTGGCTCTATGAAATATCGTATTCATCGTTACACCGACCTTTGCCTCCTGCCCGACCCCTGCTCCTCCTTTCCGGGCATCCACTTCTCCTACGTTTCACCCCTCGAGGGAGACTGCCAGCGAGCAACAGGGACACTCAGGGGGTGGGCGGGGTGAGGGGGGTGGCATGTAAAGGTAAAGTACAACAGACGCGACAGGGTACCACGACGACTAGCGAGCTAGGGAAAATCGATTGCGAGTGCTACTCGGATGGAGGCTCCCGTATCGTCTGACACCCGCCGCGCGTAGTATCCGCAGACGGTACCGGCTCCTTTAATGAGCGCACACGTTGCCGGGGAAAATGAATGAATGTCGCGCAGTTCGCCTTTGCGTAAGGCGGAAGAAAGAAGTTAGTTCGCGTTGGGGGTGGCGGGTATGGATCGCCAGGTGTTCCATTTCTGTGTTGAGATTTTCGTATTCCGTTGCGTTGTTGGCGCGCGCAGAATTTCGCGTACTAGGTGAACGACGTTTCGACGGCTGTACATTATGGACACGTTGTATATGGAATAGATAGATAGATATAGATGGAGAGCGAGGAGAGTAAATTAATAAAATGTTCAATAATTGTATACGCGTATTATTTTACCTTGATTTCCAATTGCAAACCTCGTTTGCAGGGTGTTTACCATTTATATGTGTGTATTTATTTGTGCACATTTCATTTGTTCATAGTGCTGTCTTGGACGTGTTCGTTTTGCTTTCGTTTTCTATGTCGACCTGTCTTTGCCGACGGGACTGAAATCAATCAAGCGCGGTAACGAAAATTACGACAAATTCGTTTGCTGATGAGCTGAAACGCAATTTTCCAATCGATTGACAAAGTTTAGGCCAGCTGAAGCTTTTATGTAATTGATAATAATGATATCGTCGTTACGATTATCATCCTAAGGGTGAAGATGCGCAACCTAAAATTCTTCGAACGACATTGATTTTGACCGTACGCTACAATAATTCGCTACGCGCGACCGCTAAAGCTAATTAGGAGTAATCATTATTAAAAAGCAAGCGCGCATGGGAGACGCGTTCGATTTCACTAACATATCGTTTTGGCAACGAAATGTATGTCTCGCGGGGGAGCGTGAAATTATAGTTAGCCGTATAGGAGCGGCGATTGAATGGACAGCTCGATCGAGCGGAGCTCCGCTTCGAGGTTTCCGTAGGTGAAAAACCGGAACGACGTTATCGCTCTTTCAACGAGTGTGTTTTCGAACCGGCTGGCATCAAACGCATCCATCATGTCCCCGTAAACGAAGGATTTCACGGGCAGGGGTGTCCGTATTCAATGGCATCGAGCTCGTAGACGAACGTCCCGCCATCCTCGCCGATTTTGACGATACTTGGCTGTTGCAATCTCCTATCTCCTCCTTCTCTTTTTTCCTCTCACGCGCCGCCACTCGGGAAAGCGATAAAACGAGCCTTTGAGAAAGGTTTAAGAGCTACCCCTCGACCGCGCTTACGTCACTGCAATGTCAGAGAAAACATTCCATTGGTGACGTGTTTCTTTTTACGCAATTTTCACGATTATTCTGCTGCTCGTCGTTCGGGTCTTCCGAATTGGAACGGGGGATTTACGTTTATATGCATCCAATGCAAATAAATCCTGCGATACATTCATTTCGTCGGTTAATTACTCGGAAATTTAGTTCGTGTCAAGTCTTCACGTTTGCCTAATAATTGGAGAAGGTGGTTCAAGCGAGCCAACTCAACGCTTTCCATCAATCGTATCGCGATGATAAGACCCCATGTGCGATGATTAAAAAAAAGTACGCATCTCGGATAATCCCATAACGTTGCGCCGTTTCGTAAAATCGTTCGCGAGTCAATATCTACCAAGAAAAACGGAGAGAACTATTCGATCTGCCGTCAAATATATTACACCTGAAATGACTCGCATGAAATTAGCAATATTCCAGCGGCAGACCCCGGTCCTCTCGTTCCGTCGCGAAAGTCCTAATTGTCCTGCAGTTATCTGGAGGGTAGGCCGGATATCGCGGCTCAGTGACGCGTAAAAAGGTTTCAAACCGCCGGAACACGCCTCTCAGTACTAGCTTCAACCCCCCTCGTAAGTTCTCGTTATCGCCGGCAGGCGATCCTAAAATCGGAAGGACGAATACGTGCCGCGCCAGCTCGACGTAGGAACAAAAAAAGAAAAAAAGGAGGATCGGTTGAGCCGGCCGAGCCAAGCTCACGTCCACCAATTGTCCCGTTCAGAATAATTGATCGAACTAATTGTATTCCCGACGAGTCAGCCATTCGACGTCCCCCGACTGGGTCCATTAAGACGCGGTGGAGGTCTTTGGACGCAACGATTATGTCTACGAGCCGTGCGATAGTTAACGAAAGACACAGAGCAATAGGCAAGGGTGTGACGCGGGGGTCGCGACGGGGAGAATAAGGAGCAGAAGTGGCAGGCACATTGCCAGCCAACCAGCAGACCCAATCTTTTTTGAACGCCCCGCTCATTCATCGCGGCCAGACAGTCTCACGATTATAAAGCGCAAATCCTTTTATTCCGCCGTTTCGTTCCGCCTCTGCTCTTATTTTTTGCCACCAGCTTCCGCCTTTTCCTCTGGTCGCCTGCACCCCTTCGCTCTCCGTCCCGGTCCCCTTGTCCTTCCTCCTCGCCGATATTGTTCACGGTCGCGAGGCCTATTTTATTATCCAATTACTCTCATTTACTTGGCAAAGGGCAGCGCGGCTTGCGGGGCGTCGGATCACGGGCGCAAAACGTTAGCCACTTTAATTAGCAGGCCGCCGACGGATTCGGCGGCCGCGTTGTCGATCACGTGCGGGACGAGGACGTGCGGAGATTTTAGGGAGAAGAGGTTAAACGGGATAACGACTTCGTCTTGCGAACGAAATTAATCGATCGTACCGCCTGGTTAACGTTTCTGCCGGTTGCTCGGCGAATCGAGATCGTGCGATTGTTACCATTGTTGCAATCGTTGCCATGCATACCTGCTGCCCGTTGAATAATTGAAATGTATTATTTTATTCGGCGAACGGTTTTTCGCAATATGTATATTTCCTTACGATGGCGTACACTCGAGTGCAGCGTCGACTTTGCCCGGGGCAAAATTTAGGTCCCCGTTTGAAAAGACTTCGAATACTATTGCGGTCGGTTGTGGCGTACGACGAAGTAGTATCGGTCGCAGTAGAATGCAGTACGGCCACGAAAAACTTTGGACAATTACATTAGAAAACGAGATGGAATTTGTAAGATATGATTATAGGGGCGTGCATAATGTGACAAGTACACGGACGATTGTTGCATAAGAATTGTGTTATTATAATTATTGTGCATTGCGTTCACGTTGGTGGCACCCAAAGTCTCTCTTCCAAACAAATTCGTCAATCAATGACAATACAGTTTCAAAATACATATGCGTGTGTATATCGTATGCAGCACAGCGACCACTGTTCTGCCGCGAGGATGTATAAATTAATTTGAGAAAAAATATCGCGCGCTTTCGATACGCATTGCAAATTGTGCGACAGTTACGAGAATGTATAAGCAAACGACTTTACAGGTGTCACGATTCTTTTCTACCGTCCAGAGACAGGTGGAAGGGGGCTCTCGCTTCTGCGGTGGCTCGTTATATTTCTTGTTCGTTTGAAAGTTCAACTTGTAGACGGGAAGACGCAGTTAGAGGGGGATGCTTTATATATCGTTAGAGATTCAGCATATTTCGTCTATCCATTATTCATTGTGGGTTGGCTTCCCTTGTTCTTTTGTTATGTACTTCCTGCACCAGGAGGCTGCGGCGTACCGACTGCTTTTTTGCCCGCCCCGAAGCCTCCTTAATGCGTACATATGTATACATACAGCCGCTGGTTGCCAAGGGGTATCGTTTATTGAATTAAGTCCTTACGTCTGCGTCTTTTTCTTGCAATAAAAAGGCCTCATCTGCCGGCGTCCACCGCTTCGCGAAACGATATGAAATTCATTGAGAACGACCGTGGGGGCTAGCTTTGACGATGCAGAAACGTTACCCGCCGGGTTCAGTTGGCTATACACAATCAGCATCCTGCTCAAACGGAAGATAACAGGAAGGATATTCGCTAGAATCGTTTCGGTTTCGCGACAAGCAGGATAACGTTGTGCAACGTATTGTTAACGTATTCAATATTTTTTCGCGGTGTGTACAGCTGTGATAGTTTTATACTTGTGCCTTACATTTTATTTCGGAAGACCTCGTGCGACGATACGCGCACTCTTTTCGTATTCACCTTTTACAATGTAAACAATGACTGTGATAGTAACATCTGTATTCGCATGTATAGGAAATGTATAAAGGAAATGAAATATGATATTTTGATCGATCGTAGTTTAATAATTTTCTGGTGTTGCGCAGTTGCTGGGTCATAACACGAACCTTATATTTATGCTGTGCTCGAATGATATTAACGTAATTCCGATTCACTCGTCCGATTGGTTAGATTTCTTCTCATAGAGCTGATCTGTGTTAATAGAAAATAGATCTATGGATCGCCATCTAGCAGATTCACAATTTCTTCATTCTGCCCAAAACATTTATTCGTTTCAATGTGAACCGTATATATAGAAGAGAAGACATCTGAGAATGAAAAAGTACTTGGATAATGTTGCATGGCTTTGACAGAAAATCTTTACCTGTCTTAAATAAATTAATGCCGGCCTTCTCTCGCTGCGCGATATACGAGAATTAACAAATCAAACGGGCAGCATAATTGTCTCCTGTTGTATCGAAGCAAAGAAATTAATTACCGTTGATTACAATTATCATTACACCCTTTCGACTAACATTTGCATAATTAAGACGCACTTTTCGTACAATATAATTGGCGGTAATGCAGCATTTTAGTTTCTTTCCTTTATTTATATTTCTCTTTAGTAATTATAGTCAAGCTGCTACAAAATTGATACACCGAGTATTGATTATTTTCAACCACCATTTCATCTGATCCCATTGCCTCTCGGAGACGAGTAGTGAAAAAATTTCTGAATTCGAATATACTTCGTGCAATTAAAATAATACGGCTCATAATGGTTTCCAATAAATTAACGTAGCAGACAAATATTGGGAAGACCAGGAAATTAAATGATGTATTATTTTCCCCCCTTATTTAGGACAATGCACCGAGGTAAGTTTAATTGACGGCAGTATCAATATCTGTGTGAAATTAACATCCAATAGAAAAGTATTTGATATTGCCATTAACACGCTAGTTTAATTTTTTTACACAAACAATAATTGCAATATTTGCCAGAGAAATGTCATTGATAATTGATGAATTATCCTTTCCAACCAACCCCACATTACTACCCTACATTAAGCTATTAATTCTTTTATTTGCAAAATCGTTTTCAAAGCATAAAATAAATAATACACCATAACATATTCGCTGCAAATTAAAGCACACCTGCGTCAAAGAAAGCTGTGCAACCATTGATATAGCCCAAACCCCCTTTCGCTCAACGTCATTCAAACTGTTTACACGGAATTTTACGGAAAGATTTATAGCTCAGATACGCGACACAATTATATTAGGGCGATATCCCAGTTGCAATCGCGTTGCTTTCATCGATCCTTTCCTTTTTTTGTATACCCGTTTCATCGCGTTGCAAGTTATACGGGGCAGCACTCGCGTCCTTAAAATATAAATGATCCTCGTCGTTTCCTCCTTACAGCGGTAGATTGCATCGAAAATTTAAAGTTGAGCACTCAAAGAGGATTCGGGGACGATTTTCTTTTGCCATTGAAATTGACTTGAATCGGATTCGACCCAAAACCTCCCCAAATACGTCGGCTCGTGCACTTGCGCCAGTTCACGTCCGCCAGACGAGCGCTGCAAAGAAATCATTTTCTCGCATGCGAAAATCTTTTCGCCGCTATGATTGCCCCCCCCCCCCCGCACCTTCCTACCGTTGATCGGGAAGATAAAAATTTCACGGGAATCGGTAGCTTTCTATCCGTGTCTTTACTTCTTCGCCGCTTTCAATTCCCAATATCCTCCACTATTCTTTGTATGGCGCAGAGAATAATTGCATCCTTTTGCGGAACGAAGAATTTATTTAAACGCGTAAGCTGTTTTACCGATACCTTCGGAATATTTATGCGTATTTACCTATATGTCCGATGTTTACTTTTACATTTCGAATTAATACACTCGTTTGAATGAAACACCGGACGTACGTCACAGAAGTTTATTAGTTTACGAATGGAGAATTTTAGAAAATATTGTTTATGCAATTCAGTATAGTTGCACACCTAAAAAGTATATTCACAGATCTCGACGCGATTCGGAAATCCGAGATTTGTAAAATCCTGATGATAAGGTAAAATGATAAAAATAAAATAAAAATGATGAGGTAAAATAAAATGAATATATGCAGCACGCGCGTTAACGTCGTGCGCACGCATTTTAACACTTTCGTGCGGTTCATAAAAATTGGAACACGGGCCGCCGTGAAACCGTCGGATAGCAGGAAATATTTGTAAGCAAAATACGCAGGCAATTGTACATAGAAAAATATGTTCCAGGGATATTTCGATTCGGATTGCATTGTTGGGCAGTTGTATGTAGTTATTCGAATGCTCGCGAGACCGTGTTGCTATGAATGCTCGAATAATGTAATTAACTTTTGCGTTTAAATATTTGTCAGTACGCTTGTCTGTGTGTAACACACGGTTACATTTACGTTTATGCGAGTGTGTCCAATGGTGCATAAAATATAGTTCGTTTTATTTCCACATTTCTTGCTGCCCGAATACTTTTGTTCTCCGCTGTAAATATTGTCTCACAATTAATTGAGAAATGTGGTGTATTCCCATCGTACTAAAATCATACGCGCAATTTCGCTGTGCACACTCGTAGATACGAACGTGGATTTTATATCGAACGTATTGATTTTCGTATCCGCGTTAAACCTCGACTATCACGTTGGGCCGATGAGACCCAGATTTCCAGACATTGGAGAGAAATATCTTCGATTTTGTCGACCGGCAAATAAAATCGTATAACTATTAGCGTCAATCTATTGACTTCTTTCGTATAATCACACAATTTTCCTTACTCGACAGTTGCCCATCCGAGGCGTAGCCAAACAAATCCCCTTTTTGAAACGTCTAGCAGAACAGTATTCCTTCTTAAAGTAGTCTTACACGTCTTAAAAATAACCCCTTAAATTTCAGGCAAAAAATTAAAAACTTGTCATTCCTTCGCTGCAGTCATTTTTTCCAGTACTAAACAATTCGTAATCGCTTCTCCAACACGATGTCGCTTTATTCCTTCATCCCCCTCGATAAACATTCCAAACACTCAAAATTGCACAGGGATGTGCAATTTTCTAATGTCTAATTATCAATCTGTATAACAAAACGCCGCGGTTTAGCGCCGAGGACGCATCATTCGTTTATTCAGCGGTGCCGGAAAACTTCCGTCAAGTTCCATTGGAACAGAAGCTCGTTAAGCTAATTTATTAAATAAGGATTTCCCCGTGCGTGAACCTCCAGAGGATCGCGTTAAATCTGAATCATGGCACAGACCGGAGCGCAGTCTCGTTGAACTCGCCTGTTCTTCCGTTGCGTTCGAAACGCGGCTACATCAACACGCTTTGCACGTGGCATTATCGTGCTCCCTATTCTCCTGGCTACTTCCATGGATCATGGTTACGCGGTAGACGTGACCCATTTGTTATTTACCGCGAACGCGGATTCGCACGATACGCAATGCCACGCCGCTCCAGCCGCCGAACGAACAATGGGAATTGCCGTGGAACACTCGTAAACCTATGTATGCATACATGTGTATACATATATACACACGTAATCGCGATCGTGTGTTGGAACCGGCTGCCCAGTTAAGAACGATAAATCATTTTTGCGTCGGCGTTCGATTCCCGCAGCACGGTGTACCGGTGTAATTATTTCACGGCTCGCCGACGACTCTGATTTTTCGTGGCCGATCGCACGACCGTTGCGAAATAAATTTGGAGATAAATTCGTGGCCAGCAAGAGACGTTAGGGTTCAGTTGCTTTTGCGGTGCGTGATATTTGTAGGACTGTATGGATTGGCTCGGCTAGCGCGAATTATTTGTCGCGATACAACCAAGTTGCAAGGAGAGAATGTTGTTGCGTTTTAGGGGGACGCTGTGCGTGCGCGATGGTGTCAGAGAATAGTGTTCGAACGTGTGTATGATGAATTTCATGATATATCGCGCTGCGGTGAAGTGATTGCATGTAATACGTTACGTATTGGCAAGACAGCCATTGAGAAAACGCGTGGAAACTTGAAGGGAGATTTCGCAACGTGTACGTTGAACGCGGAAATTTATTTAAAATTCTGCGTGTAAAAGGTTTATAATATATAAATAATACACGTAATTTACTTTGTCACTTTTAGATTGCACTTTTATTTATAGATAATGCGAATGAAACATGGAGGTGAATTGAATTGATATCAATTTTACACGAGGAATACTTCACTGCGAATACGATCATCTTATTATCCACGTAATTCCTTTAAACCTTTCTCATGTAGCACTCGAGAAATAAACCATGAACAACGAAATTTCTTATATTTTGTATTCATGCCCGGGGATCACGTGTATTTAACCGTCACTTCATTAAAATGAATTAAAACGGGAGGGACGGTGAAAGAAATTTCGCAATACCCGAGTGGCGAAGAAAAATTTTAACTTCAATAGTTTTATGGGCAACAATTTCGGACAGTTCATTTAGCCGACCCTTGCGCGAAATAAAGTTTGAGTGCAGCCGAGGGCACCCGTACGCCCGGTTCAGAATAATTAGAATAAATGTTTTACGCGGGGACGCGTATATAATGTCTATGTCTTTCTCCGTGAATTCTGCGATATTATTTCGCGTTCTATGCACACTGGCCCCTGATGAAACCTCGTTCAATTTATTCTTCCCGCGTCAACTCCATTAAAATTATGTCGCGAAAAGTGGCGACCTTTTGTTGCGAGTGGTCTGCAACGAAGTCAAAGGGCGATGCGAATTTATAATGATACCATGTGAATCGTGACGATAAATCTGTATGCTGAAAATTTCGTGACACGGGTAGAAGTACGCTTCAGCCATTCGGGAACAATTGTAAATAATTAATCCAACGAATCATGAATTAGCGATATCGTAACTGGATCGAAATACCTTGCTTCGTATTTATAACATTGTATCATTATCTCCTCTCTTAAGTTTAATTGAATTTCTGTTGCTTAAAAGTATCGCTCTAAGTGGCAAGATAATTATTGCATTTATCAATAGAATTGTTTCGCAATGATAGAGAAACGTCGCGATGCAAAGTAGCAAGAACCGATTGAATTGGACTTACTAGTCTTGGAAGTATCTAAATATATACCAACGATGGGCAAAACAATCCGACGAAATTTGAAAACTGACTGTAATTGCACTTTGCAGCTGTACCGATGCACAATTACTCGCGAAGGATAATTCAAAAATATGGAACATATGAAGCAATTTAATTTTGCACTAAAATTTCTGTTCTAAATGATACAGCTTCGTCAGATTTCACTTAACGCCCTGGACATTTTGCTTCGTCCAATGATATTTCTATCAAAGCTCTTTATACACGCGTGTCTAAAGAACCCTCTTCGCCAATTCATTAATATCTTCTAGATATTAATGAACACCAATGGCCACAAGGAGCCACTGAAAATGAATAATAACATCCCGCTGAAACGTTACGCAAGCACCTCCACGAATTGTTTATATTCACCTCTCCGTTCTCTTCCTGGAAAAAGGAACGGTCGAAAGTCAAAACCCGCAGAAATTTCGCATTCACGCCGGCTAACCCGTACACCCGCGTGCACCTTTGAAATTCGATTTCCGGTGTTCAGCACGCTCGCAGAGGAGGACGGCGATGAAAGAGATGAAAAGGGCGGCTGGAGTCAGGAAGGAGGTGTGAATTTTGGCGACTGCGGTAGTTATGGCATTAATGACTGTCTAGTTCAAAGGGAATTTGGAGATGAATTCACGGGGCCGTATAACGAGAACACCGCGAACGAGATGGGAGCACGACTATGTATATTAATGCAACCGTCCCGACAAACTGCCAACGATTTTCGTTACACCGAACGGAGCTTTTCATTTCGTCCCGTTCTCCTTAAATTGTCTACGCTCGACCGGCAGCGAAACTGAAACACAATAATACAGCATCAGTCGCGCAGCGTTTCACGCGCGGCCGGCATCTCTCGATCGAACGCCGACGGTTTAATAACGCGTGTCCGCTTTTACCGTGCGAAGTTCCGACGACGCGGCCGCATCGTTCGCGATTAAGTTTCGGAGAACGCGACGGAGTTGCAGCGCGTCCCTCGAAACTTCCCGGACAAGAAAGTTTTCCGCGTCTTTTACATCGCTGTTCGTGCACTCTCGATTAATATTCAAACTGTTCGTCGTTTGCGAACGTCGATGCTTACCGCGGTTCTGTTTATTTAAGCGGAGCACTTGTCGCGTTGTTAATCGTCGGAATATTTTTCGCGTTCGATGGTATCGCGTTGGATTAAATTGTCACCGGGTCGCGAGGTTTTGCCAGGGGGAAAGACGGCGAGGTGCTGTTGCAAATAGGTTGATAGAGAAATCGCGATGATAATCCCGTATGATAGGCGAGAAACGGTTCCGGCCAGCATGACGGGTACACTCGTTGCCGTAAAGCATCGTAAAACGCAGCGCGTGGCGATGAAAAGATCGTTAACACACAGTCGAACATTTTATTAGCACTTCGCTACGGATCAAAGCCATTAACGGTCGTCCATCGATTCCATGGTCCCCTGGTGTCAATCGACTGGAACCGGCCGATGTCGGGTAGCGTGTAAAACTACGGGCGAACGGAACGGGAACGAAATAATTATATCTGTACCAGCGAGTTTGTACAATTACGTTATCAGTTTGGCTTTCCGTGCAATCGAAATGACACTGTAGTGAAATAAATATCGCGACGCGCCGGATGGTTGCTTTGTAAAATAATAAATATATCCGGCGGAGGCGTGACTATTACGGTGTTAATTGCGCTGCAAAATTTTTCACTTACTTTTATTGGAAGCTCTTCATAAATACGTTCCTGCTGTAGTCGTTATTCCCATTTAACTTTCTATGTTAAGCTTCAATGAAATATTTACGCTGGAGAAGATATCGAAATAGTAATTCGAAAATGGGGCATCTAGAGTTCTATTGCTAATTCGAGATGTTAAACGGGTATTTATATTCAATGCATGTTTTAATCGCTTTAACCTTGATGTTTAATTAACATTTGAACACCATTCACATGGATATTTGCCGACTAATCGCTGAGACAAGACATCTACAGAGAAATTAATGCAAGGTTCGCGGTAGTATGAGGAACACGTGGTATGTCTGGCCACGCGCCGACATATATCACTTAAACGCTTCCTCATACTTTTTTTCGCGTGCACATACAATTATACGTACAAGTTCCACCGACAGTTATATGTATGTTAACTTGAGATTGCTTCAATTGGTTAATTGAACCTAATCATTGATTGTAATTGATTAATTGAAGCCAATCAACCAGATTTGAATTGGTTAGTGAGATCTGTCCAGAAAGATGAACTTGATTCTTTACTTACATTTTATAAAATTAGATATACTTGTTGTCTTCATTGGAACTGTCTGTCGTCGTTATTGTCGCATTTTTATAACGTTGATCCGTTGAGGCCGCCAAAGTCTACATGCGTGCGTGGGTTGCACGGTCGTCGTTCGTTGGCTTCGAACTGGTATCGAAAGTTGATTGGATCGGACGTGGAATGATGGAATTTACCGATTTTTTGGGGTAACGGGACTCGTCTTCTGTGGGGAAAAATTGGGAAAGTTATAAGTGTGCACAGTGTGTGACAACTGTGTACCGCAAACATACAAATTATATGTAGAGTGAAATAAAAGTTTGTTTCAAGATAATTAATGTAATACATACATATAAAATATATAATATGGATGATAAATTTCTTTTTAATTAATTGTAATTAATTTTATCTGTAGAGCGTTGTAATTTAATTTGTCGTGCAATTACTTGGACTTCGATATGCACATAATAAGTTTTTAAGTATTGTTAGTATAATTATATAAACCGATAATAACTTACTCGTCGCAGTGTAAGATGTTCATCAGTGTACAATGTTTTCTGACCGTTTGAAACAATTATCTTATTTCAATGTCTTCCATTCTCCGCGTGCGGTTGTTTATCGAAGAAAGCGAAGTCGTTGGCAGCAAGTTTTGCTACTTCTAACGATAGTTTCGGTCTGCATGATCTTTGTTCAACCACATATGGGTTATTTACGAGCACGCGCATGCACGATACTTACTGTCTGATGATTTTTAACGCTTTATCAGCGCGCGACACTCCTGCTTTCTAGTTCCAGTCTGTCTATGGTTGCCTGTATCCCCTTTTTCTGTTCCACAACGTCGCTGTAAGAAAGATTTACTAACGTCTAGATTGTGTGCAACTTCACTGATTTATTTATCTATGGTCTGGTACATATTCCACTTCGCTTTTACAACCCTTATAAATAACCAATATTGCTTATAAAAATTTCTGAAACGAACGTTATTAGTTTGTCAAAAAAATTTGATTTTCGATGAATGATTTCCTTGACCTATACAATTACACCGGTCTCCGTAAAGTATTTATTTAACCACGAATATTCGTCAGGTAGTAATTCAGCAAGATTAATTGAAATTTTCATTTTCTAATCATCTTCTTACTGTAAAAAATTATCATTGTATTGCCCAACATTTGCTGGCCACTTCATTGTTGTGCAACCTTTTTGAAGAAACTTTTTTTTACATCTCTCGTCCTAACGGGATGAAGTTATCGCTTTGCCCTGTATACAGGTATGAAAGAAATTCGATAATCAGCCGAGAAATCCAACCACGATATTCTATGAATAAACGTGACACAGGGTTGCTGGATGTGTCAGGATCATAATTCTACATTAAGACAATTATCCGCACACCGATGTGTACCCTCTGACCTCAAATCTCTCGGCTGGCCTTTGCACGGTCACTTTGCAAGTCCTGAACTAATATTTGGAATCCAATTTGAAAGTGCTCCGTGCTGTCTTTCGGTTTGTGCAAGGATGTGTTGCGTGTAATATTAGGTAAACTTAATATAAGATACTGCAGCTTGAACAGAAATGTAACCTCTCCGAAACTGAGCCAGAGAGACTAGTGCAGACTGCCCTGAATCTACATTTTTCCTAGTATTTAAATACGGAGGGATATAAAGAATTATTCATAATTCGTCAGCGGCTAATTCATACCGCGTCCAATTTACATTTGGTTTAATTGTTTTTTCCTTTTTTTTTTTACGAACAATTCGTCGATCTGCAAAAGCATTTAACTCCGGTTACGATGAAACAGACGAATCGAAAGTTTCACATCACGCCTGTGCATTTGCCGCGAAACGATTTTGCGAGAGGAAACGAATGATCCCGCATGGACTTCTATTCCCATGCTTTCGCAAAGTTGATTGGGAATCGAGCGATAAAATCAGCAGTTAAAGCGGAACATTGTAATCCGTGGCGATCTCGATTTTTACGAGCTCCGTGCTATCCCTGCACGAGTAATGGAATGTAATGGCATGAAAATTTCGAAATAATTAAAAGTCCCGCAGTCACGTCACTTTCTTTTTTCCCTCTTTTTCGCCGGTTTTTTTGTTGAATTCCTGTCTTGAAATGGTTCCATAATTATTTTATGGAGCCATTACTTTTCGTCGTGTTTTTTCAGTGATTATCTTTTTACCTCGTTCGTCGCTGTGTTGACAGTGGCTTTTATTTCACGAAAGGAAACTCGCCGTGGTAACTGCTTGATTTTCCTCTGCCATTTTCGAGGTTAGTGGTGACGTTTTTTTAGGATTCTCGCGAGTGAAGGGCAAATGTGTAGTAAGGGGTTAATGGGGTTGAACCTGCGAAGGATTGAAGTTGACGAAACGATTAAGCTTACCGGTGAGAATATTTTCAAAGTAGTAATTAATACGGGACTGAAAGTTATATGCCCCGTGGTTTAAATGCGATTGATCATTTTATTATTTACAGTAATAGTTGTACGCTAAAATAGAATATTTTGAAGTAACATATACGTATTATAATGCTATATACGCATGTGCATAGGTATATGAACTATATTTGTGTAAAATTATTACAGTAATCTGGCACTGATCTTGCTTCACGTATTATAATATAAATGACACAATCTGATTAGCCTAATTATGTCTGAAAATGTTTGAATCGCTTGAAATACAACGTTTGATATTTTGTTCAAATCATCTGAGTATAGTATGTTGCTTTTTTTTTTATTTCCCACGGCCATTACTATTTCATATAATTATATGTTTCGCTCTGTCCTCTTAAATAACGCGAGGGCAACGATAAATATGAAGATTAATCTGACTGAAAATAATAATCTCCCTGAAACTCATTCCCAGGCTATACTGTTTATTATGACCGACAGAACAAGGCTCATAAAATTTAATTAAATTTTTTTATAGTCGAAACACATTCACCTTTTTATCACTGGTTGTACGTTGAACCAGAATGGAATACGGTATCTATAGCAAACAGACATACCGTGAAACTACAAACATTTTGCGTGCAAATATAGTCTTGAATATTTCGAAAACAATTCTGAATATCGAGGTGGTCAGAATCGTAGTTAGCCTTTAACCGTATTAATTCGACTACTACTACTTTGCGAAGGATATTGAAAAACTGGGAAATTGATCAGCCTTTAAAATACAGTTACATCCTTTAATCGTTTATAAATAACTATCAACATTTATTTAAAATTAATATTTTAATACCTATTAAAGTTGTTCAAGCAGACCCATTATTATTTGACCAGAATCCTTCTTATAAGAAGGATTACTTTTTATCTATCATTTTCTATAAATGTGCCTTCACTTGGGTCTGAATTTCGCTTCAGTTTCAAACACGCTAATTGCAAAGGCACAAGCTTTAATTGTTTATACATGGCGTACAAACTTTTCCCCCTTTACTGCTAGATATAAAAATTACGTCCATCGCGTGGCGTTCAAAATGAATTTGCGTTGCACACCGGTGTACGATGCAAAGATGCGAGCGGGCCAGTTTTGAAACAAAAAAGTTACCCTGCTCTATGTTAATTCGTGCTAAAACTTTTCTAGGTTAAATGTATTCAACACATTCGCACGCGGAAACCTCGTGCAAACTTCGAACCGAGGGTGTAAGCCAGTTGAAAAGACTAATAGAATTTCATTTCTAATCATTGCGCGTGTAAAATTAATCGCACATAAACGTACCACAGAGCATTATGGACGAGAAACGATTCTATCTAAATTCTATCACGGTCGCGCCTGCTAAACAGAGCTCGAAGTGTAAGATGAACAGATTAAAGGCAAAATAATTAACTCGGGTAACTTCGTTTCTATTCTGAACAGAATAGAACAACATAGACCGTGGCACTTTGCCATAAATACATAATAGTTCAACAGTTTTGTTTATTGTTGCCAAGAAGCCGCGAAGTTCGCACCTCGCGCAAAACCGATCTACTTCCCTTTCAGTTTCTTAAAACAACATACAGGGTGACCCGGCGTTTCCCCGGACAAAATATCAGGTGGCACATTCATTTTGCATCGCGGCGAAAGCGACCTCGCAAAATACTGCGCGACGGACCAATTTTCACGATACTGACGACAAGAAACGGGCCTAACGGGCCTCTCAACCGAGAAGCGCACGCCGGAATCATAACGCAGTCCACTGCAATGAACACGATCCTCCGGATGCCGGACCCATCTTCGTTCGTTCGAGTGCAATCATTGCAAGCAAAGAGTATTTCCACGTCGTTACGTAATCCCCCGGACGTGGAGGAGGAACCACCGGGGGGTGAAGTGTAGGGGTCGTTGCCGAATTACCGGAGTTATTTTTGCCGGTGACGGGGGCGATTTGCATTTAAACAAGCCCGCCCGCGTGTCCCCCGGGGATCGTCGACGCTGCCGGCGATGGGGACGTCGTCGGCCCGTCTGTCGTCACCTCGAAACCAAAGGCGGGATCAATTTACCAAGTATCGACTCCGCCACGCTTTTATTATCCTGTTTACCGTCTTCCCCGTGCCGTTCGCCATCGGCCACCCGGCGCGATCCGTTAATCCGCGGATCCGCGCGGACGACGAGCAAGACTTCAGCTGCTTGTACATTTTTGTTGGCCCATTATTGCTCAAGTTGGCACAACGCGGGGCCATCCTGCGTGAGCGAACAATAGGAGGAAGAGGAACGTATGGATGGATAAATAAATTTGATTGCGGCCGGGAATGAAGGGCGGCGCGATGTACACGCGGATAAGAATTTCTTTATTGTGCCGCGCCACCGTGACGAATTCGCGTCACGAACGAGACGCGTCTGTTGCACCACGTTGTAGAACGCGATCCACACTCGCCTGGTTCCACGGCTAGTTTTCATTCTGCCGGTCGTTGATACGTTTCGCGGCGACGGACTGAGCACGCAGGAACGAGGGGAATTGTTTCTTCTTTCGATCGTACGGGAGTTTCGTGCGGACAGGTCGTGATGTATAGATATTCGCGAAAGTGCTTTAAACGTAATAATTGCCGTTTGATTTACGCTGGAGGGGAAGGTCGAGGTCCGTTGCTCTTGTCGATATGAATCTTTGTAAAAAAGAATTGAATAAAGATGATTGGTAGGTAATTTAACGCAACGTTTCGCTATTTTATAAACAAATTGTAATGTAGAAAAAGACGTGATAATAATAATTGGACTGCAATGCCTGAGAAATTGCTGTAAATTCTCAAAAGCTCCACCATCTTTAAACAGTAACAATAAGAATTAAGCGACGCGGATAACTATACTTAACCAGAAACACTTCTGCGCGGGTAATATTATTTTGGATCGCCCGGTATGTCTAGTTGAGAATGATCTGCAAATCAATTGAGAACAATGGGTCATAAGAAGATCCACTCCTGTATCTGTTGAATTTCTCGTTTATTCATTACATGCTAATGTCCTGCAAACAGTCATGGATCGTTGAAACACGTGGAACACTTGAATCGCGAGAGCAACGAATCTATTCCCACAGTGTATAGATAACACTATACGTACGCTGAACAAGCGTTCATAATTATTCGCGGGATAATAGATATTCTCCTTTATTCTTATTTTTAGAAACGAATCAGTGCATCGTTATTGTTAAACCATACGATACTTCCTTCGAATAGGGAATCCTAATTTTATTGTAATTGCGTGTCCCCTAAACCTTTGTTATTTGCGTTAACCCCGCGTCTTTCTATCCACCCCAATGATCGATATTATATTGGGTACTTGCCCTCGTTTCCTTCTCATCAACCACATCACATTGCAATTATTTCTCTGCTTTACTATTCTATGTTAGGAGCGGAGTGAAACGTACCCCGATGTACCGACTCAGGTCTGTAGATATAGCTAGGCACATTATTTTTCGTTATATTTCGTAATAGTTCAATATCGCTCTTGCAGAGTATGCTTCGAGTTGCAGAGGTTTTGTACAGCGTGGCTGCAGGGAATGACATTTTTAGTCTCATAGCGGTTTTCGAGTTACTGTGGTACGCCTGAGACAAACAAAATGTTGCAGCGGTTAAATAAGAAATTTAATTAAAAAGAATAACTTGCAGTTATCAAATAAAAAAGATACAAAGTTTTAGTAAAGAATAAATATTAATCAATATTAATTCGCTCACCAATATCAGAATATATTTTGTATTCATTTAATTTCGTCAATAATCTGATACTAATTCCCTAAATTTAGAATAAAAATTAAAGGTGAACGTATGACAAAATTCTTGTCATGACTACATATTTGTCTCATGTATTATTATTGAATTATAATAAACATGTGTTTACCGCGAATTATGTATATTTTTATTTACACTTGGTAATCATAATTGTTTTGTTTATGTTGCAGGTAAGTTGCAGTGTGATTTCTGATTTCAACAATCCTGCCCAGCAGTGAGTAAATAAAATCAGCTGTTTAATATTGATGCGTGTCTCACTGTTGAACAAAACACTTTCTCCAGATTTGCGAGGAAATTAACAAGTTGGTTTAAGGGAGATCAATACCTTTTGTTCAATATTTTTAACTCTGATGATTTTGTTCTTAATGATCTTTTCCATTAAAGATACATTTCGCAAATAACCACTTTGCAAACGGGGGCAGTTCCAATCGCCAGTTAAAATAAAATTCTTTACACTTCACAATTACTTCAACCAGATTCTGTAAATGTTTACTTAAACGCACGAAGTGATCGCATCTCAGGATCATTCGTCAATAAACGTATCTTAGTATTCGCATTATTAAATTGGTCGCAATAAACACGGTTCCTTCAACAGTTAATAAATATAGTAACCGTATCAAAGAAATGAAATTTACAAATCTTCATTTACAGAAAAGCTATTTATATTGTCCGACCAATGAACCCTTTACGTCCGCCACTTTTACAGCAATCAACTTTTTATTCTCTCGATTCCATAATAGATTTCTCGTTCATTTAGTCGTTTACACCGCCGCATATATCCTATCGTACACTACTGATTGCGAGAGTTTTCGAACAGATCCACTAATTTCAAACGAACTCGCCCAGTTACTCGAAGGCAGAGCGTAACGGGCTTAACGGTAGATCGGGTTAATACGATGAATCGTTTGTTGGTTTCGTTTTAATGTTCGACTCTGTAATTTCTGAGGTGGTTATGCAAATCCGGACGGCGGAGTTACAGGGCATAAAGCAGCAGTCACGAGTTGGGAACACAAAACGACGGCCACGACGGACCCCGTTTGCTCCAGTTAATTATTATAATGAAGCGCCGTGCACAATTTGCGTGCACAATGTATTGTCCTCCGTAAATTGTTGGATCTGCGATACACTTGAAGCAATCCTGCGTTTGTATACATACATTTTCGGACAGGACCACCTCATTCGTGTTCTAACGAATTTTGCGGTGCAGGGGTGGGGAGAAGTGCATACGCGAGGCATTAGCTTCGTTTGACGTACGAACCGAAATTAATATTAATTTCGCGCGAAACCAATGACTAATTGAAATACGTACATAATACGCGTGTGTGAATTTATCGAATTACTATGAACGCGAACTTATTAATCACTCGAGATGTTTTTTTATTATATTTCGGGGTTGGGTTACGCTTCGTGGGGCAGGGGCGTTGTATTGGCAAACATTTCTTCAATACATCCCACGACCATTTTAAGCATCACGAAAGCGCAAAACTTTTGCGGGGATAGAACGAGAAGGACGAGATTTTCTATGGATCGATGTCGATTGAAATATATTTGTAATAGAAAAACACTGATTTAAAAATGATCGAAACACTGGATAGGGTATTGTTAAATAAAATATTGTTAAAGCACTGCAAGGAATGAACGAGTCCATCGACCGAATAAGAAAATATTCGAGAAATACCTGCGACACAAAGTAAATTCAGATTAAATGCTTTCGTCTCACCCGTAGGTATTTTCTTCCGGGGGAACTGTACGAGTACATTATCCAATTTCAAAATGCATTCTCGTTTTCTGGACTATCGTTAAGTTGACCGTCGTTCAGTCGCAGCTGAATTCAAATGGACGAATATTTCGGCTTAATTAGCAACCCCTGGTGAATATCCGGCCAGGGCCGTGTAACGTTTGGCGGGACACCACACACATTTACATCCACCCAGTATACGCGGCTCGAAATATGCAAAACAGATTAGCTAGCCGACACGGCTGCTGCCAGGATGGACAGCACGTATCTAGGTACTTGCCACGAAGTTGTCGAACTTATTAAAGTCTTCCCCTTTTATATAATTGAACGGATATATGTGGTTAGCGAGCGAAGAACATTCCACCAGCGCCGAATAGTCGAAATGTTTATTATACAAAATATATGACAGGGTGTACAGAGTTCCTCGCGATAGTGTTAGAATAATCATCGCAAATGGTATTTCGTAAAACAATAGGCGCTGCATTTCTGAAGTAAAAAGAATCGCACAATAGTAACTTTCCAATTTTGGCAATGGAATAGGTATAAGTGACGATATTGTTAATATTTAAGCGGTGTAATTTAGCATTTCCAGTACTGTATAAAAATATCGAATTACGCGTTATACGTATATTAAGTTTGGTGAAATGTTCCTTCGTTTTCTCGAAAATAAGGAACGGAAAAGGGACGAACAAGCGCACGAGACGTACCATGCTGTTGTTTCAGATGTCCCAAGATCTTCTGTTAATTCTGCTCACGTTTTCTATGGTCCCGACTCGATTTGCTGTAAGAGGAGGCCATCATTAACCAGCGGTATTCTCCCTTCCCGCGAATCGTCTTTCAACGCCTCGCCTTCGTTTCGAAACTCCGCGAACCAAAATTGCAATTTGCAATCGCTAATTGCATCCCCCTCCCCCAAATGGTCTACTTACGTTCCGACCGCTTCTGTAACGTCTCGGCCCAATTTAGCCCTCCGTACACGCGTGTATCTTCGAAGTGGCGCACGCATATATTTTCTGAATTTTATCCCAAAATTTGTGAACAATTGGCCAAAGTATTATTTTGCAGCTGCGCCATTCCATTTAGAACCAACGTGTCCCTTGCATTCCATTGTCTGTCACGAATTAGCAGTAAACGATTGTGGTAAACGATTGTAGTAACTCGCTTCGCAAACAACTTTGCTTACATCTCAATCTCGGACAAGTGCAATGAACCTACTTTGTCGTCAGCATTTTATTCTAGTTGGCGATCGCTGTCCCCTTTTGCAAAGAAGGTTTACAACTACCTAACGGCCAGTCTAATTGGCAATCTGCGAGGAGGAACATTAACCCCTGTTACACGGACGCCTTGTACGGCAGACTATCTACGCAGGTGTGAACAATTTACTCCATAGGCAGACGGAATGTTGGTATTTTCTTTAAATCTTGCCGCGGCGCACATTGTGGACAGTTATACGAAAGATTCATTTCTACCTCGCGTGCCGACCTCAGCACACGCGGTTAATTCCAATAAATCGTAAGTGGTAAATCGATACGAGTTTAAATTTCATGCGAAATGAAGCGAGCCCCATTAAATATACGTTCCTCCAATCCGTTAGAATGATTTAACATTTCATATTCAGTCCTTTCCGACCTCTCCTTTTAGTAATACGCGTGTCTCTAATGCATCGTCCGTACCATCAGATTATTATAAAGGTCGAAAACACAAATTTACGTTTCTCAGAATGCAGAAATATAATTCGCCATAAATTGGACAACTCGCGGCGGAACGATCTAAGTAGAAAGAAATATTATCCGAACGATGAATCACGAAGTTCGTCGGATGAGTTATGAATAAGCAGTTACGGGAGAAAATATAATTACGAGGGGGGGGGGGGGCGAAACTGGAAAAGAAACGCGAGTGCGTGAACGAACGAAGAAGTTCGCGGCGAGAACTAACACGTCCGCACGTTCCTTGGTTGCTTAATCGAAAGTACGTGCAGCATCCGCGGTAACATTCTTCTGCTCTACTACGAACGCACAAAGGGGTGGGTCCATTACTGCAAAAATATACCTCTAGACTCTAGGTGAATGCGTATCGGGCAACGCGAAAGAAGAATTTTCGGTCTGCTTTAAACTAAACGCGAGCGGAGGGTATACATATAATCTGCGCGGTGCTGGACGGAGCCGTAGCAGAATGATTCCACGAGTATTTTTCTTGGCCATCGTCCGACGTCGAGCTGGAAACATATTTTCAATGGTGCCGCCCGACCCACTGTGCGCCAGTGGTAGTGCGGAACGATGTTCTTCCGAATGCTGTACGCGTGTCAGAGATCTAACAATCGTCCCGTCGTTGAATTCAGGTCGGAGTACCAAATCTGTGTAAGACGTCTCCCTCGACGCCGTTGCGGCACGACGTCGCCGTGCAATTTTGCACGATACTTTTTCAATATTCTCGTACTCGAATATTCTTAGCTGACCTACAACGGAACGGGGTGTTCGATTATCCGGGAAAATTTGTTTCGCGATACACCGAGGAATTGGAAATAGCAGAGGGTGATCCGCGGCATTTTTCATTGCGAACTTTGTCGACAGCTTTGCCCATGTTTAGCCGTACTATAATTTTACAGAGAACGCGCTGGCATGATTCGAAAGCGACGCAATTACGCATATGAAAATAAATACACCGCCGTTTCACGGTTTCGAACCGCGCAGAAATTTTGCGATTGATTAATACTTCTAAGCTGAACGATTTTAACGGAAAAAGTTTTATTTGACACAAGAATCGAAGTGCGCAAAAACCACAGGCAGATGTTGGATTTTAGAATAGATTTATGAGAATTTCTCGGCGCAACATTCTTCGCAGCATTTGCTTCGTTCTCGCGTAAAATGAAAAGGAGGGCGAAAATAAAGTAGCCGAGTTTGCACGGCGGACTTTCTAAATGACCTACGGCCCGACGAAAAACGAGTCGTTTCCTGCAAACTGTGAGTGGGCCTAACCTACTCGAGTACAATTTATGGGCCCGGACGATTTTCATCGTCCCAGGTCATCCTGACGACAATTCTCCAGTCCTCTGAATGGGTGCGGTTATTCCCAACCTTTTTTAAGGTTCCAAAAGTATCCACCGATCGAAACGTTTGACAAAAAGTGTAGTTTGGCTCCGGCAACACAGGACCCATAAAAAGAACCCTGCCCGTGACACAAGAAGGAAACTTTTCCTGATTTGTAACGCAGCCCTTCTACGGGTTTTCCTTAAATTCTCTTCAGTTTTAACATATGGTCTTTTTTCACGACCTTTCCCTGCCAGTTTTTTTTCCCAAGCGTCGAGAAAAATCGTCTCAGTTGTGGATACGTTCGCAGCATTGAAAGCTTGTCAATCCTGTTTGACAAAGTTCCTTTTTATTGCATAAAATCACAATCGTTAAAGTGGTTTTTAGCTACGCGTGGCTATATTTAGTAATGAAATAAATTGTGGTAAATTTTCTATTACATAATTGGAGTATCTCAATTTCTATTAAATGAGTGCTAACCATTATTTACGCGCGTTCGTTTGAAATTACTTACATCGAATGAAATTGTTTAACTATCGTTTGGTCTTAAGCACTGAGAAGATTGCTACGTTAAATTCATCGATAGCCGTTAATTGGCTTCGAAATGAAAGCGCGCAGGGTGCTTACGGCCAATTTTATTCTCTTTGCTGATATTTCACGCAAGAAATTTCTCTTTGATCATTATTTCTTCCGAAAGTGTTTCATTACATCGTCGGTTGAATATCGAATTTCTCTGTTTTTTTTTCTCCCCCCTCCAACCATGAGAGGGAAACTTCTACTCCGGAGATGAAACGAGCGCTTCCACTTCTGTAGATAGATTTCTCTTGGAAGTATCGATGAGACGGATACCGTTTCTTCACAAGGCGTTTGCCAGTTGGCAAGATGGAAAAGCAGAAAAAGGGTGATACATTTCATCTTGGAAACATGGGCATCTGCCTATTCCACTTTCTCTTATTGTCATCGGATGAAAAACTTTTACTTTCTTCTGTCCGGAGGAATGTTACTACAGTTTCATTTGTAACAATATGTACGCATATGTAAACGCAGTACCGGATATTCTTTTAATTGGTTAATTGTTCACGGTAGCGTACACCTTCGTGGTTATTAGCTGTTACATTTGTAGCTGATCAAAAGGTAGTTGTTGCCTTTGATTTTTTACCTTTGTTATAAATTTCGGGGGGAGGTTTGTGCAGTGTTTGATGGTGTTTACAGAATTCGGCGTCTTTTAGAAAATTTTACTGCATTTATGGGATATTCTTTTCTATTTCGGAGTTATTCATATGTTACAGTGATGATCAAATAAAGTGAATTTGATGGGTGATGTTTTTAAGTGCGCAGAATAATAATGGAATTGCGAATCATTGCATAATTAAAGAGCTAATTTAATCTTACGTAATTCAACATATATAATAACAGCAATAAATAATATTCCGGTGCATTGCGTGCAATACGATTTCATTCACAGAACTTGATACTGCAACAAAACTTGCGTTTTACGCTACGCCACGTCCGTAATGTCCGTTAAAGGGAAACAAATACGATGCAAACAAATTTAACGCAACATTATTCATCCATTGACGCGACGCGTTCCATTGACACTTAGCGACGCGTTCCACAAACTACAATAAATCGTCGTAGTCGCAATTGTCTGCGAACGCATACCCAATTCCATTCGTTTGCAGCTTATACAAACCAGTTCATCCGACGAAAAAGAAAACCACCAGTTACTACCCCCGTACAAAAATTCGTCGTCGAAGATCGTCAGCATCTGTTGCCCTAACACCCCTTTCGCCGATGCATCCCCCGCGACAATGACTCATCGAGCGTTCCTAATATCGCCGCGCGAGCCGGTACGCTCTTCCTTACTCTTCGCTCGGAAGCAGATTTGATTCCAGCCGAATCACTGACTCCGACACTACCCTGCTGTCCCTTGGGGGGTGACGAGGAGCGAAGGGGGGGGGGAGAGGCAGGTAACGTACACGTACATCCGCACAATTCACTGGGGAAATTCAACCATCTATTCCGGCGGTGCGTAAACTTTTGCGAAGGATCCCCCGTTCGTCGATAGGCGAGCCGAAAAGAGGATAGGGGGCGCGTGTACGTCTGGCCCTACGGGGTTCGCCCGGCTGTGCTAGACACCTATAGGGGGGGACGGCGCGGATCGCAAAACCGTCGGAATACCGCATTTGCAATCGACGAACGCGTTTCGCGGGCGTAACGTCTGCGTTCCCCCCGAAACGAATTTGAAACGTGAAAAGGCCGGACAATACTGGCCGTATTATTTTTTTTCCACCGCCATTCATCGCTGGCAAGCGTTCGCCGCTGACGGGATTTACGACTTGGTCACTACACCGCGGATATCTGTTGTTCCTTTTCGTTCGACGTAATTCCGGAGTCGTCGGCCCGGCTCGCCGATAGGAATAATATTTAACATAAAACGGTCGGGTTGGCGTCCTTTTCTCGACGGTAGGCTGATTCTTTGTTTCGCGTTTACTTTTGGCTGGTAGAAACGGTGTTGGATTTTCTTCTTCTTCTTGCGTCTCGCGAACGAAACAAATCTCGCGATACTGAGAACAATCGGCGTCGTAGGAATAACAGGCATTGGGCATCGACTTTGTGGGCGTTCGGTCTCGTTGAGGGAAGTTTGAGACGTTAAACGGGATTAGTCGGAATCGGAAGTAATTGGAGTTCCGAAGTCAGTTGCGCAATGAGCAACCGGGCCACACATATAATCTCTGGTTAAGCATTCTACGTCTGGAGCGTTTAGACTATTAGGGTGGAGTAATCGGTGTGATCGTGCCTACTTTTGCACGGATATTGAGCTTGAAGCTTTTAACCAATGGTTAATAGCGTTATCTGTTTCCCTCTTACTGGGACATACTACATTTAATATATGGACGGTGCTGCTTCTTCTTAATTATCTTTAAAGGAGGACAACTGTTTCTCGTTATTTTTATAACGTTTTCATAAGCTATTCGTGTGCATATGCAGGCGCACGCGAACCGCAAAATACCGAGAATCGTCGTTGCAGATATTTTTCATCAAATCTACAAATAACATTGCTCAACAACGCTGGGAGTGTATTGAATCCCACGGATCGCACTTTCGTTAATAAATATTATCCTCCGCAGCAAACTCCAACCATCGGAACATTTAATTAAAAATTCGCCCGTTCGTTCTCCGACAAACCTGACACAATTTTTCCTTAGCTGTTCGTATCGTTCTGCCAACGCAAGCTGTCCGGCACTCTGCTTCATCCCCTTTCCTTTTCCTCCAAAAAACGTTTCCACGGCCAAACAAGAAATGTGCAAAGGTTGCCTATTTCCCGCAAGTACATGGGAGGTTCGTGACCGGGCACCGCAGTGGCTTCGAATATGCTGTTCGGGTATCTTGAAACCCTGTTTACTCGGTAATCGAGCCGAGCTCCCTGGACGACACTTGGCCGGGCCATCGCGTGATTTCCTTCGGAGACCCTGTCATCAGGAATCGTGTCCACAAAGTCCCCACGTTCCTTCGTTCACGGGCTCGCTGTTATCTCGTCCAGTTTCTTTTCGGCGCAACAGCGTGTCTCTCTCCGGTAGGGAAATTCGGTGCACGGCAGAGATTTATCGGTGACGTTTCTTTGCCGGCCGAATTTCGAATGCAAGGCTAGAAGAACGGGGGCGCAAAATTTATGTCACACTTCGCGAAGCGCTTGTCCCCGAGCGAATCCTCCATTGACCCGAACAAATGATCGCCCGAGGATGTCAGATTTTGGCGAACGAAATGCGCGAGGCGAAGCCTACCGTTAGAAGTTCACCGTGTTTCCGTTTGTATTCTATAATATACAGCTGACGAGTGCTTTCGTGCAAAAGTACGTCTTTTCCATTCATTTATTCGGAGAATGTCCGCCGTCTTCAATTGCTCCACTCACGATCAGTTTCGCACGCACGTCGTGCAACCTGATCCCGGTTTTACGTTAGTACTTACGTTGGTATTTAAAGCGTTTTAACGCTGATCGAATTCAACAGGAATATATGCCTCGTCGGGGTTCATTTATATTCAAAACGTTTAAATAAAAACATTGCACCAATCTAAGACCATAACTTTCTGTCGCGAGAATATATCAAAGCAATTTGTGTGCTATGGAAATCGCACGAAATACAGGGCAGATTGTGAAATCGTATTGGTATATTCACTTAAATTTAATAAGTATAGTTCTCCTGGCAAGTTGAAACATTGATTCAATTGGATTCGCGAGTTCGTTTCGAGCAATAGTTATAAATCTAAGAGAACCTCCATAATAAAAGTGCAACGACGCTGCCGGATATATCGTATCTGAGCATCGTGAAAAAGAATAGAGGAAAGCAACTCGAAGGATTTCCCGTAATGGCCAGTATTTCTCACGCTGCGATACAAATTCATAAGACACCGTGAAACGGTGCGATACACGCGACGAACACAACAGAAATTTATTATTTGCTTCTAAATAATATTTTCCAGTGTAATTTTCTGAAATATTCCCATGGGAAATGTTAAATCGCAGAGTTTAGAAACAAAGTCACAGAATATCGAACAGAAATGCAAAGCTGCTTGTTTATGGGCCGAAGTTTCTATTTCAGCTGCCACGATTCGGTGCGTTTAAAGAAAGATGTGTGTGCTTCACGAGAGAAAGGAAAATATGCGCATTTCATTGCACACCGGTATTGCTCGCCGAATAAGTCGATTCATCAATACGGCAAGGTACAGTCGAATTTGAAATATTCTTTCCATTATAGTTCCACGTTTTAGAAAATTGAGATGTTGCTACGATTTTGTGTGCCTTTTCGTTTTTCAAGCGGTGGATAAGTAAACAATTAATATTATAACCAGCTTAGGTAAATAGAAAGTGGTTTTGGCATATACTTTTGCTGTATATGCATATTAAAATTAATTGGATATTGAAAAGAAATTGCCCGTAACAGAATGTTGCGTATACATATAATAAACATTTATACAAATGGATTACCGTTTAGTCAAATATTTCATCTGAATAATAATTAATAATTGGTAGTAAATTATTGCATCTATTTACGCAAACAAATTATTTGTAAGTATTGCATATCTAAAATTATTTGAATAATGATTAGAATAACTGTTGTTAATTAGTATTAGTAAAAGAGTGCTCGTAAAATCTACGTATGTATATAAAATTCTGTCAGTTCCGCTGGATGGAACTAATTAAAACATCGATCTCTTAGAAAAATTTCACCCTCCATAGTGCTCGAAGAACGAAAAATACCTTTCGATTAAAAACTTGGTCATCTTTCGCGGAATGAAAATATATTCCATCTTCTTACTCATTATTCATTACCCAAGGTAACTAATTCAAGAAATATTGTTACAATTCTCCGTAGTTGATTACGAAAGAACTTGGAAACATTTATAATATTTAAAAATGTTACAAATTTCACTCGACCCACTTAAGTATACTGTGCATTACTTTACATTGCTTGCGATGCATTTTGTGCACGGTGTGAAAGCGTGACAGGGGAAGCGTTACATTTTATTATTTAAATGCAAAAATCTCCTCTCCTGAGAAAAAGTAAACTTTAGTCGAACATGGATCGTGTTTGTAAACCACCCACGCAGTTTCAATATTTGTAGCTTGCATCATAACCGGAAGCAATATTACACAGCTTCGTGCATTCGACGCACACGCGGTGCAAAAACTTTAGCTAAGGTTTCAGATAAATCTGCGAGCGTGGACAAATATGGTAATGCAAACGGTAAATAAGTGTACAGTGGAACTGACTGGCTCTCGGGAAAAGTATTTCCCCTGGTCAAAGTGGTTCAGCGAAAAGTTATGTTCGCATAAGCGGTTTATATTTTTATCTTCTGTGATGTATTCAATTTTACGTATGCATTTGTTGTATTTCTATGTATTCGTAGCGTATGGCTCTCCCATATTTTAATATCGATGAATCTCGAATCCTGTAGGGACGTTCGTTGCCTGTTTAGTCGCTGCACAACTGTGCGCGAAGACCTGTCCTCAACAACGGTTAAATATTATCGCGAAACAAAAATATATTCCACCGTTCTCCAGTTATTTCGTGCGCACATGCTCAGGAAAAAAAAAACTTTCACAAAGGATTGCGAAGCTTTCGTTGACAGGATAGAACGTTATTTAATTCACGGTTGCACTTTCGGCGAAATATGTTCCTGTTAACTCTGAACCCTTTTTCGTTTTATCCCTGACGAATGGTTGTATGCTATAAAATATAATTAATAGATACACCCTTCGATATAACCAAATCGAATTTTACCAGTAATAAGAATTTTTCTTGCCCTTCACCGAGAGTTGTAATGCTATATTTTATTTAAAGTATTGTTGTCTCCGCTTCTATTAGTTCCACTTTTACATTGTAACAGAATACTCGTATCGCCATGAAAATTTAGTACTCTTAACAAGCTATTTCGTTTATTAAACGTTACACTTATAAACTGTGGAATATTTTTTTACCGATCTGTCCATATGATTCACTACCACTGGAGGACAGCTTCGCAGTTAACAACTATAGCACAAATGAGTTTTATAATTCTGTTTCAAACAATTTAAATCCGTTCCAAGTTTCGAACAGAGCATAAAATATTCATCTTTTATCATACATACTCTACAATAAATTCCAAATCCATCGAATGCGTGTAATACAATATATGCAATACATAAATTCAATCATGATACGTTGTTCTTAATTGACGCACGCACTTTTACTTCAAATCATTTCCCATCAAGACACGTCTCATATTTATCCCGTTCGTTGGAACTGGCTTAAAAATAAAATCATAGAGCATTTTCAGAGTGCCCGAAAGTCGCGTGCCGTCTGACGGACTTTTTCCGACTCCTTTTAATTACTTGGCAGAGAAACGTAGTAAAGCAAAACCGTTAAGCACCGTACCCTGAGCGTAATTCTCAAGAAGCCAGCCGAAAATGTTTGCCGGCTGACGCTGGAAATCACGAAAAGAGGAGTCTGACGAAGAAGCAGCGGCGGCGACATGTATATAAAAAGAAACAAAGAGTGAGCAGGTAGCACGATCCGAGCTTATTGCAGATGATTAAATAGCCGTACGTATATACCCGCGGTGTTATTTTAAGATGTTACGTTTTTCAAAGAGAAGAAGAAAAGCGTGGCGGACAGTAAATGAAGTTACTCTTTCAGACCTTTCGCAGTTTTTTGTATGAACAAGCACAAGACATGGAACTGTACTAAGGTGATCTTGCGAGGGCTAGTTGATAAATATAATAATTCTACCAGCTTCAGATTCCCAATTCGGGACGCGTGATCAATCGGTGTGATCTAATAGCAAAGAATGTTTATTATATTGATTATACTTATTACAGTAAACTGCGAGCCCTGTAACACCTTTCGACTACCGAATTATTACTGAAACTTTTAACCACTTTTGCGTAATATATCGGACCATTCTGCGAACTGTAACCCGAATATTTACATTGGCGTTACAAAGTTTCGTTCAACGGGTGGTAGTAGTTTCAATGTCGAATTAAAACCTTCGAATTTGATCACGTATCCGCCGAAAAGGCGAGGATCGTCGGAATTCACAATGGATTGAAAGAAATCCAAGTAGTTTAGGAAAGGGCGAAAAAGGTAAAGGGTGGGGGGGGGGGAGAAAAAGTGGAAGATGGCAAAGAGGAACAGGCCTTTACTCGGCGAACCAAATCTCCGAGGAGTTCAAAACAGCCGGGCTATTCCACGCACGTATCATCGCTCCCACCTATACCCCGGCACCGACCCTCTTCAACCCTGTTCCCTTGTTCAACCCCTGCCCCCGCGACCCCTTCCAAGGAACACCCAAAAGAGACGGAGGCGGCCTCTCCTCTCCTCTCCTTGCTCCAGCATATCCTCCTGGCCCCCTGCCGTCCTCCTTCGTTTTCCTTGCCGCGTTATCACCTCTCAGAGAAACGAAAATGGCCGATGCCGGGTGCAGCACGATATGCTTCGAGGGGTAGTAAAAAATGCACACCGCCTTGCGCCTCCTGTATACATGCACTTGAACGCGCGATCCCATCGCCTCACCTTTCCACCCGGCCCAAAGTATATCTCGGGCCTTGAAAATTCACGATACACGTGCATATCTGTTTGGCGAAGAAGAAGAGAGACTCGGCGAATCGATAACCGCCTGTACACAATGGCCAGACTCCTCTGCTTACCGCTTCTGTTGTACGCGAACCGTGAGCGATGGGAATTTCTTTAGGAAGGATACGCGCCGCACCGAGCCGTAACCGAAGAAAAGAGCAGCCCGTCCCGATATATACCTGTGTCTCCCCGGCGAGTTTCTTTAGATCTTCAGGGAAATGAGATATTTCCTGGAATAAACCGCAATTCGATGTTCGTATTACATGATACGCGTCTCGAATGGTCCACAGCATTGGTTATCTCTTACGGCGGCGACGCATGGAATATCCTGTGGCGCGTTTTCTGAAAATTGGAATAGCATTGGTGGTGCGTATGTGGTGTTCCTTTATGAACTGTCCGACTAATACGTGCCGCGGTTTCGAGGAACGCGGGGTGAAAGTTTGATTGGAAGAAATTAGACGAAGCGTAATTATTTTCAATCGCGCGCAAGATATATGTCTCCGCTCTGCGCGTCGTTACGGTAACGTAACATCAGCCAGTTCGTTCCATTGATCCTGTCGCGGCGAATAAAGACAAATGACCGTAGGAGGAGGCGAGACGAGCATTACCGAAGTGTAGCACGTCAACCGGGCTAATTTGTAATTATTCATTGTGAAGCTGTTGTTTGGGTAAGATCTTTCGTCCCGATATAACGAGGAACATCGTAATTAAGCAAATATTCCTGGGAGGAAAATGGCCTTCACTCGGGGAAGATGGAAATCCATGAATCACTTTAATTCTGTTTTATGAAAATTTCCCTCGAAGATCGAGGTGCGGCAATTAATTCTCCTTGTTCAAAACTGCAAGTTATTTCGATGGCGTTCGCTGGAAGAACTTTCAATGATTTCCGCGAAAACATAAGTAAACGAAGTTGAGTCAATTTCGTGTGACAAATAATTTCGAGAAATCCCGTTTCAGTACGCCGCCCCACGATATTAACAAGAAAGTCGTTCCGTCGAAATCATAACAGTCATTCGATGGGCGCGATCGCAATCAGAGATGACTGTTATTCGAGGGGAAAATATTTTTCTCGATGGACGTTCATGAAAATCCGAACGTTTACTTTTCCGATTAAAACCGGGACAATTTTCGTTCGATAAAAATAAATGAATCTTCCCGGCAGCGAAGGGAATTCGCCAAACGGAAACCGTCCGCAGCTCTTTAGTCTTTTCCCATTGCGGAAACTTCCGGGAAAGTAATAATTTGGAAATTCTCGCGCCACGGTTTAATCTAGCGGGAAAGTTCACGCAATAAGACTGCGGCAGAGAGAGAAAGAGAGAGGGAGCAGAGAAAAAATTGCCGGCCGATCCAGTAATTGGCCAATCCGGTAAATCATTGGCGAATCTTGAAATTTCGCAAGAGGGGCCGTGAAAAGTCTTTCTTTGTAGAAGGAACAGCGGCGTGGAAAAGGGCACGAAAAGAAGTTCTAAGGCGAGCCCGTGGGAAAGTTGGGAACGGAAGTTGGATGACCGGGCTCGGTTGTACGAGCGAACGAAGTTGAGCAGAAATTAGTGTCGCGTAATTAACTCTGAGGAATAAATTCGCATTAAATGGCGACCGGGGACCCAATGGAAGGAACGAACACCGGGGCGTAGCAAAAATCGCGGCCGTAAAAATTAACCGTTTTAAACGTCTCGCCGTGTAACAAATGGACCTTCAGGCACACTCGTTTCTTCTGGAAAAATAGGGAGAAATGCCTGTTCAACCGCTCGTTTCAGCCCTTACTGTCCACTCCTACGTTTTTTGCTCCCCGATGAAACTCCGTGCTAATACTTCAGGTTGCGCGTCTTACGTCTTCTTCTAATTATGCGATTTTATGTGCAACAACGAAGCCTGCCGTCCGCTGGAATTCAGCCTGGCGTGAAAATCGTAAAACGTTCTTTTCAGTCTTCCTCTACTATTCTGAATTGGTATTTTTTTTTATTCGTCTACTTGTTTGCAGCAAATACTTTACAAAGTATATGTGGATTTTTGTTAATATAAAATCCAATATATGCGTGTTTGTCATTTCCCTATCGTTACTTGATGGGGTCATATGCTAATAATATAATAGAAATAGCAATAAGCTATGAGTGAAATACATAATATACTACTATAATAATAACAATTTTCTATATAGAACTAAGCATGTGTTTCATACAAATTGTAATATTTTATTCACGGCATTGAATAATGTATTAGAATTGTACACTCGTTTAGTCTTAACTTACTGCAGAGAATAATAAACATACAATGGGTTGGATTGTTTAATGTTCTTTCATTTCGCGGTATTATTTAAGGGGTTTACATAACACGCCGTGCACATGGTTCATCTGTTTATTAAATTGTGCAATGCATTTCTTTGCGTAACAATAAGACTAAAGACAACAACAATTCTCGTCTTTTAAATTATATTTCAACGATTTTCCACACCACGTATATGCATTAATCGTTTTGCAATATAAATATCAGCGTAATATTATTAATATACATATCATACTATCCACTAGTAATCGCTCCAAGTACGCGTAACACCAGTACTCTTCATTCAATACCGCCTATGCACACATGCTCTCGTAGTAACGTACTAGTACGCACATCACGTGACTAGTTCATTCATACGTATGTTCCGCTTTCCTCGTTCACCCATTCACTTTCTCGTGCGTAATCGTACTCGCTCGTTCAGTCGATTTGCCAAGCAAGCGTTAAATTCTGTCTGTAACGCCGGTGTTTACTATTCAAGATCAGTGACTTACCCTCACATCCGTATTATTCATACGATAGTAATTTGAATTACGCGAGATCTACACATTCGTTAATTGTAATTCTCTTCGCAAAATTGTACCAGGACCTGCGGGCAATCTCATTTCGATGAACAGGATATCATTCGATTGTAATAATTCTCCGTCGAATTACCTTCGATTCTTCGTTGAAACGTATTTGTATTGTAACGTACAAAAGATGTACGAAACGTATATTGGGAACGAAACGACAAGCACAGTTATATTTATGTGGACGATACGTGAAATATAAAAATTAGATTTAAACTGATTTTCTCGAATCGACGTTAAAAGTCTTCTTTTAATCATTAGTATTGTTTCATCTTTTCGCGAGAAATTGGAAAATCCATTGTACTTGATATGCTTCGTATTGTGACCGACATTTGCTTACAATTTTCAACAATGGCCGTACATTCCGATATCAATATCAGATCCTTTTTTAATTTGGCTCGTGGATTATTCTTCTGCCTTTTGTTTATGTCAAATTAGAAACAACGTGCAGCAATGAATATTAGAAGCTAATAAAAAATTGACCACAGACTAAGTACCACATTTTAACAAAAGATTATTATAGCAAATTTTCATATAAAATTCACTACAAAATTTAATTACCAAATAAATTATATACATAGTTGAATACAAAATGAACTAGAAAATTTAATTACCAAATAAAGTATATACAAAGTTGAACACGAAATTAAACGCAAAATTAAAAATAAAATTTCAATACAGTATTAATAAATAAACCTTGAAGCATAATATTTCGCTGCACTTGATAAATCTAAGCGCTTCCGCGATCACCATTCGGCCCTCAATAACCGCGCCGCTAATAAACCCTGCGCCAAGGGTTCACCTCGTCCGTCCAATAACGTCTGGCGAAAAATACCGCCGTAATTAAAACCTCTGCCCCATTAATTCACGTATCTGCGATTCACACGCGACACCAGAAGACTCCACAATGGGCCGCGGGATCGTTCATTGCTCCGCGTTGAAGTCCTCACGGTGTCGCTGGTGTAAACACATTGTCTCGGAGCAACGCCAGCCGAGAAACGGATTCCAGACCAAAGGTGGCGGCCGTGGTAATTGCATTACGCGCACAATCAACAGGACCGAGCTGCAAATTGAATAACGCCGCAATGCCGACTGATACGTATCGCATCTCAGGCCAAACCCAAACATCTTCGTGTGCACACGCTCTCTCTGCGTCCCCATTTTCTCCTCTCACTTATTTGGCTGGCCTACCGCCTTGGTCTTATTCTCCTTACGCGACGATCGCGATACGGCGTAACCGCACAGGTATGTACGTGTCGCAGCGGACATTCGCAACAACGACGCACGTACTCGCGTTAACGAGACCGAACGGCGATGCGACTCGACGAATTCCTCACACTTTCGTTCTACTTTTGTGCAGATCCGTTTGCAGGCCGTTTACAGACGTGAATCGGATTTTGGGTTAAGAGCGGCGGTGGAATGTGGTGTTTTAGTGGAAATGAACTGAGTCGAGTGACAATTAAGGCGAGGATTTAGAAAAATTGTATTTGGTTCTTCGGTTGTGATAGGTAACGAATATCTGTCGTACGATTAAGATTGTACTCGGGATGAGTTCTAGATTGTTAGACGACGACACATCTGCAAAGTAAGTAACATTTTTATAATTATTCGAGATTCCGTAAAGTGTTCGTTCCTTTCTCGCGTCTCTTTGAAATACGATGCTGTACGTTAGCCGTCGAATGTCGTTGAACTATAATTGACATTAATGTTCGTCTAGCTGTTCGTGAATTCACGCGGAATAATAAAAAAAGAGGTTAGTACTACACAAAGTTGTTGCTCCTTTGATAGACGAGTTCACTCGTAACCAACCAATTATTTCATATAAATGAAATCCCTCTCCCTCATTGGAATCGACTCTCGAATTTGTCCGCACCGATTATTACTGAACCGCGATAAACTAATAACGAGGACGAAATATTTACGCAACGAGACTCGGTGCAATCGGCCCGCCTGACAAAAAATATCGCGTAGCCCTCCGCAATTACGGAGAACGACGATCCTACGGCTAATTTGCATCCCCTTAACGCGCAATAATAATTTCTCGGACGAGCCGGCAGTGATCCGCCAACGTTGATTTTCCGCCGATCGTGTCAAACGCGGCGACAAGTAAATTCCAACGGAAGGCACGCGCGCGGAATTACTTTGTGTGACTAACACCGTTTTCCATCTTCGTCCCTTTCCGTGCTTTTCGCCCTCCCCGCCACGCCCCTGTTCGCCGCTTTTCCTCGATCCCCTTTTTTTCTCAGGCGTCAGTGTGTAACTCGCACCCGCGAGAATAATGAGAGAGAAACCCACGGCCAGACGGCGTCTCATTAAAGACGGCACATTCAGGTGTCAAGTTTGAAATTTTAATTAGTAAAAAACCAATCCAATTCCGCGCCTCGTCTAGCTCGCCCTCTCCTTCTCTCTCTCCCCCCCTCTCTCTCTCTTTCTCTGGTTCGTACGGTTTTTCTCTCACCTGTAACCCGGCCACGACGAGCGTTCGTGCACCTCTCGAATGCATCGAACGTTTCAATTACCATCGGATCTGATCAATTTTTGCTCTGCTTAGATTTATCACTCAATAGTTTCGGCAGTCATGTGCCTACGATTCGACGGGTGTCTGGAATATTTCTAGCCGCGCACTTTTCGTGCACGATATCGTTCGTAAGATTTACGTTACAGTGGAACATTTATCGTTTGTATGATATGCGTGCGTGTAATTGATATTACCCGTTTCAATCATCGCGTAAGTGTGTCGGTTGAAATGTCATGGGAGAAACAGGGGCATGCAAGGCTTTATTTATTCTAATCGCTGCATTTTTTGTGTGTCTTACGCTTGAACAATTATGCTTAGGGTAATTATGTTTGAACGAAACGATCAAGCTGATCATTTTTAACAGAATTCCGGCAATTTTTATTGATCGGTTTGTTATCGCTCAATATTTATCAGCTTCGCCGCGTTTGATTGCACGTTGCGAAAAGCTGTCCGAACCAAAGCGGTGCCGTCGATGTTGCGCTATTTACGAAATGGTTATACTTGATACGTTTGTACGGGTTACCACCGAAACCGCGCACACCGAATTCGTGTATTATTTCTGGAAAGTTAAAACCAGAAACCGACGAGACGATTCATGGATTATAGATGCTTCGATTTTTCTCCGGTGCAGCCACGTTCAAAGTTCAGAGCGCAGTGAATATAAATAAATCGTAGAACATTGACGATCAATTGAACTTCTAAGAGTTGCAAGTCACATTGTCCGTCGCATGACTATTGGAAGTCCGAAGATCTGTCCCCACTTTATTGTAATTAAATACTTGCTAATTGCAACACGAGGATCTTGCTTGTAAAATATCACTTCTTGCTACAATACGTTAAACAAATTATATTTCAATTTTATCACTACATAGTATACAATTTCCAAATTTTTAAAAATATAGTTTTCGATTGCTTGGAGAGCAAACGAATACAATATTACACTTTAATTCACGTTTGGAATAAATTGTCCGCGCGAGCGTAAATGTCGTACTGGAAATTCGCAAATTGATTCGACAAAAATTCATTTCGGACGGAACGATTTCATTCTCGACGAACGGGACGCGCAATATTGTCGAAAGATTAGAGTCGCATTTCAGTGCTGTCGCATAAACAGCAATGGCGCGTAACACACTTCTCATTGTGCAGGTTAATTAATGTTTGCGTTACTCGTGTTGCAGCTAATTATCCGGCCGGTACTCGTCATTCCTTCTTATTAGCCCGATACGAACGACCCGTGTTTACGCCCGCCTTGAATCTCACGAGTGTCTTTTAATGACCCTCGTCTTTACGAGCTTGTCGGTTTCGCGTTAGGGAACGTAACATTATGCGTGCCTCGGTGTCGATGACGCCAATAAAATTCTACCCCGTTAATGCTTATCGAACACCCTCTCGCAGTTTGCATCTCCACGGTTTTTCAATTTGCTTGCGTACACTACGATAGAGATAAAAGTGCGTGATATATTTAACGGGCTGCATATTAATAACGATGCTGTTCAAGGGTGGCAATGCATGCGTTTGCAGCTTGTTACCGCGTCACGGAGCGTCGCCAATGCATTTTTTATTTAATACGTTCACGTAATCAAGAGCTTCCACGTTTCTTGTCGACTAAATAAGCGGACGGCGAACTTAAATCGACGCATCGCCGTGGCGAGTTTGTTCATTACAAATATGAGTACAGTTGAATTCGCTGGCCAGGTTGCACCACACCGTTTAAAACGGAGCGTCGATTAAATCTCATTCGGCGTAACGAAAACTAACGAAGTATAGGGTTCGCGAGCGGAACGGATCGCCAGAAATGAAAACGGGGTTAGCAGATATACGATTGTCGATCGAGATAGCTGGCGCGAGTGTTATATCTTCACCGATACGTTCGGCTAACGATGATGTCGAGGAGCCTTGGTCCCATTAGTCATTCAATAAAATTGTCAACGCGGAACGGCCGGTGAACATCGGTAACACAGTCAGGAGGCATGTCGTTCTCTATTGTGCGCCCCCCGTCCGTATCCTTTGACGGCGCCTCTCGTGCATTGCGAATTGCTTCAGTTTCGCGCAATACGGAACTGAACGCGCGTACACTCGTACAGAACAGTGAATTGCGGTTCTGTGCACCGTCGTCGATATCGGCCGAAAAACTGCCTGCGCCGGTATTCAAATTTTATAACCACGTTCGATCAAATCTATTTTTCCCGAGATTATTCCAGTTTTAGTTTCGGTTCGTTCGACGGGCCAATCTTCGCACGAAAGTGTCGACGGATGCGTTTGTCGCGGGACAACGGAACAATAATCTGATCGCTCTAGCCGAATTGTTTTGGTGCGGTACAAAAATTCACAACGTCCGAACGTTCCTTTTCTAGTCTGTTCATTCGCGAATTGCTCGGTCTGTAAAAAGTTGTCCAAACTTCTGAACAAGCGCGGTGCCGTTGGAGGTAAATTCGGCGAATAGGAACGACGGGATGGACAAGGTACCCGACATTTGAATTCCCGTAGTTTTCATACAATCGCTCGCGCGACATAAACCACTCGCGGATTCGTTTAATTTCATTTCTCTTCTCAATGACTGCGAAGTCATTCGACTTTATTATCAACGTTCCGTTGTTATTTCACCTCCGTCGTAATGAAAACAACGAATTGTTACCGTCATCGTATTTGCAATTTTATATGCATCAGCCCAATACCACGCTACACGTCAGATCGGAGAGGATTATCACGAAACTTGTACCGTGCATATTGGTTAAGTAACGCTGCACCCTCTGTTTCATTGTTTTACGAAAGTTCATAACCCAGCTACCTCGATCAGCCATTGTTCCATCCCTGAACGTTACTTTATAATTGGGTCTATAATTCTGGACTGAAGCCTGCACAGGGAATTACCTAGGACCTAGGATCGTTAATTATGTGTACCCCGCGGAGTCATGAACAGGACTGTTCGAATCCTATTGTATTGAATTTCCCCGAAATTTTCTACCGTCAGTCATTCGCTTGTCGTTCAATTGGAATCCGACTAACGACCAATACTGGAACGTTAACTTTTTGGAATTCTTGTAAGTGGATTAAATACGCTGGTACCAATACCGTGTTATCATTTTTCTTCTTTTTAAGAATCAACGAGATGTTTTTGCACTCTGTTGTAATTTAAGTAGGTACTGTTCATACCTGTACGGTCAAGGTAATAGTAAGTCTTGAACCTCTCTGTTTGGAATTTGTACCTCTGCACCCGGGGGCCCTTGGGGTCTTCTATTTCAAGCAGCCACTTTTCCACGTTGGGTCTAAGGTCACAGTATACCATGTAATCGACTGCTACTCACCGTATATCTCGACGTAATTTAATCTATAGTTAATTATCGTTATTTCGTCGTTGAAAGAAAATGAATTCTACAGACTGTCGTTGCATTGTCACGGGCGCGTAAGAAAGGTAACGAGTTCCGCTGTATTTGAAACAGAGAAAATCGTATCAACGCGTGACAAATATTATTTTCCATTAATCACCCTGTGACTTATTAGCGCTGTGTATTATTAACGTTTTCCGTGGTAGATTTTTGTTTTATACGTTGAGTGATTGATTATATTTAGTTAATTTTCATTCTGAATTAAAGACCGTCAGCCGCTGTCTTAATTATACGTTTGACAAGTTTCTATTACTTTAATTTATTACTGGTTGACTGATGTTGTTTCATGCTTGCTCCGTCGTTGACTCTTCGAATTTATTCCGTTTGCACGTGTGTCAACTGATAATGTTTAATCTGTGCCAGCGACGGAACAGTATATTTCAAATTTATAATCGTGCATATCTCTGTGCTGCTGAAGTTCTTTATAATCTTCTTGATAAGCGAGGTTTCAAGTTAAATCAGGCACTGGTGATTTTTTCAAATTGTGGCCATACGCAAGACACTATTTTGTTTGGAATCTACACAACGCCTTCGTCTACCAGGAGACATGCGCAACGGTATGCCTTTTATCCAACCACCATTTTTTTTACGCGAACAATTGCAGAGTATTCGAACCAATTAAATTGAATGAATTGTCTTGTGCACAGAGAACTGATATCGCGTAGGCTCAAAATAAACACTATGATATAATAATTCACATTTCGCTACTATATACTATTTTGTAATCATACAGATATATGATTGTTATGGTATTATCTTGGAAATCTGCAGCTTATCCCCGGCAGTAAAATATAATTCGAATTGCATGCAATTTCTAACGTGTTAAAAAGACAACTGCGTTAAATTAGGCCCGGAAGTTAGGAAATGCGGAAAGTTCCCGCAAGGTTACGACTTTCGTAAAACTCGAATGGGCAATAGAATATATTACGGAAGCCATTCGGATTAGCCTAAAGCATCGAAGCGAGCCGCGCAGTTGTAGAGGGCCGCTGGTAGCGAGGTGCGATTATTGAGATGGCGATTTCGCGCGAATTAATATAAATTCGTGCACAGGCTTAACGAAACTTCTGCCGGAAAGAACGTGTCGCCCCTTCGCCTCGACCAAAATATCTGCATAATTGACACAATCAATTTCCGCGCTACGGGCGGGGTCTCGGCCAATTTCGCGTCCCGTTCGCGAACGCGAAGGAGGCGAATAAGCGCGGAGGATTTAGCTTCGCAATTAGTCGCCCGTTCAATTTTCACTTCTGCCTCGCGGGCTCCTATCCACCCACGGACGATGGAAACAATTTTTCCCTCGTCTGCGCGATTACCGACACATTCGATCGTGTCCTACGATAACGCAAATAATCATCCGACATATACATTATCGTCATCCATGGCTTGCCTTTGCGCGTCCACCTACATCCTTCAGCAGTGACCGACAAGCCAAGAGGTGAAAGGCAACACTCTGCACCCTTGTCAACCAGCAGCCATCGCGCGTTCGCGTACGGAAGCAACGGTTCGGAGGGCGAGTCGCCGTTCTCGAACCGCGCGACCGTCACAAAAGCACGAGCGTTCTCGTCAAGCCTGGACGAACCGACGGGCACGGCCGGCCCGTCGTGAAGCTCCCGAATTTTCGGCCATCTTGGCCCCGGTGTCGCCACTTACAAAAATTAGAAAGCTTCCTTTGTCCGGGAGTTGCCGAGGCGCGGCGATGTTTTTTGATCAAACGGAAGTGGCCGAAACGAGCGAAGAGGCGGCGCGGAGCGGCGACAGAATGGGACGGCGGAGAAGACCAGGAGAGAGCAGGAGAGAGCAGAAGCGCCGAGGAGCAGAGCTCCGACGGTGTTCTTGACGCACAGAGAGCACTCCGTCCCTTTCAGCTGGTATTGCCAAGCGTTGAACGCGCGGGCCGGTCGCGCGAGACCATCGCGTCGCGGCAGGACGGCGCGCTACACATCCGCGGAACGTTACAATGCCGGAAATCTTGCGCGCGAAGCCGGAAGGAAAAAAAAGAATACCGCGGGGGCGAACGAAGGGGGTGGGCAACGGGCGGGCGGGGGTGGTTGGGCGCGAGACAGCTTGAACGAAGCTGTTGGACAAAGAGGAATGAAAGGAAATTCTTCCGGCCGTGCGAAGACTTCAGCCCCGTTTGGAATAGGGGAACGAGCGTTAAACTGACAATAGCACTTTTTTTTCTCGTTTTGTTTAAAGCTGCGCAAGCAACACGCGACAATGCTCGCAATCCGTGAGCCGCGTACGCGTGCACCGCTTTCTCTTCGGCACTTTCCATTTTACTTCGCTGTCCTCCTCCATTCCGGCGCCGTTCCTCGCAGACCCGCGGCGGCGTAACGCTCGCCATCCCATCCCGTGCACGCCCGTCGACGCTTAGCTTCGTTCTTCGCCCGGTGGCGTATCCAGCACCGAGTGAGAAACCCCGTGACAGTTTCGCGGGCCAGAGCGAGTCCGGGCCGCGTTCGACGCGACTGCCGGGACAATGAGCGGCGCATTCTTCTGATTAAAATTTGCCGGTCCGGCCGCTCGGCATCGACACTCGTTTCACGTTCGACAATTGGTGGATAATGTATGGCGACGTTACGCTTAGGCGTGGGTGCCTGAGAGAACGAGGGAACCGCAGGGATTTAGAATTTTGGAACGTTGAACGTCCTCTTACTTTCACCGAACTTATTTTCGGTAATGTTCGGATCGGACGTGCCGACAGTTTTGCGACAATAATTGCGGTTCGAAATTTTCAGCTTGTCCGTTCCGCTCGCTCGAATCGGGTCCACAAGCGTTCCCTTCGGGCAATTAAGTATAACCTGTATTACCGATCTTACTCTTGAACGTTTCTTCACGTCACGTCAAAGTATATCCTTGCTGAACATTTTGGAACCGTGCTACGAAATAGTTGCAATGTCGCACAGATATCCCGGACGCGTCTGCAGTATTCGTTCTTGCGCAATAAAAGTCGGATAATGGATTCGTTCGGTTCCGTTCAATTTAATTAGAACATGCCGGCCCTATCTGTGTCCGTTTCGTTTCACGAAATATTATTTCCGGACACGAAGCGCCGGACGAGAGTCAACGGACGCGAACGCGGAAATGTACGGCGCCTCTTCGGATTCAAATACCGGCCGCTTTTACGAAAATGCGAGTGTCAGCTTCCGGGATCTTTCAAACCCCCCACACCACCCCCATCCCACCCCTTGCCAAAAAAGAGGTCTATCGCTGCGAAGCATCAGCAAACATCCTTTTTCGCTTCTCCTTTTGCCACTCTTTTTTCTTCCTTTTCCTTGAACATTCTGGACTGCCAAGTTTCGTAAACATTCCGCAAGCTTTATGGACAGAAAACTTGAGGAAAGAAGGAGAGGCCTCGAAGCTTTGTGAGGGCACGAAACACGGACGGAGTGGCGCGCTGCACGGTGTGGAGAGAGGAGGCGACTGTAAGGACAGGGGGTCGAAGGGGGAGAGATCTAGAAGGAAAAGAAGGAAGACAGATGGCGAAGAATGGGGTGGTTGGGGGAGTGAGGGGGTGGGTTTTGGTTGGGCAAGTAGAGATTAAGGTGGCCACTCTTAAGCCTGACGCCAAAATCCTGATGGCGAGGCTTTCGTCGTGCCGGAAAGGTGTACGGTGTACCTACCGCCCTTCGCCGTTGTAGTAGTACAGCGTGCCCCTCTTAAACTGTATAGTCTGCTGCGCATTACTCGCCGACCTCTGCCCCTTGACCCGTCGTACCTTTCCGCCTTTGCTTTCGCCTTGTGTCACCTTGCGCTGCCAAAAATTCCAGCCACGACCGGCGAGATTCTCGTTATATTAATGGCCTTCAGCTCGGAATACGTTGTCGCTTCGTAATGGGCGCTGACGCGTCGAACGACGACGTATTCGCGGGAGAAGCGTTCAATAATTGAGGACGCGTTTGTTTCGGGGAAATTCGAAAACTGTACGAGGAGTGTGAAACGATATCGCAGTACTGGTTTCTCGCGGAGGGATCGATTCTTTGACAATGATAATCGTAATAATAAGTTCTTCTGGCAGTGCGGAGCGTTGGAGATGTATCTCACGATCTGCGTAATTATTAGTTGCACTTGACGCAGGGTGTCGCAGTTACTTTTCCCACGCGACGCTTCGTTTTCGCGGAAAATGATTTGGAAAAATCGTGCGAAAGTGTTAGCAAGCGTTCACAGAGCAGAGTGCACGGTATCGTATTCTGTGTTCCTGTCTTATTTCTTCCCGTGGAATCGCCTAGCTTTATTCCCTTTCGTCGCTGGTTACACACGGTGTCCCGTGTAGTATCGTTCCGGTACAACGAAGGCGACCCTCTTCTTCTCGTAGATTTTCGACGAACAATCTTGATTTCTCTCGCGTTCCGTGTTTACTTCATAATAGCGCTGCGCGCGTACGAGGTAATTACCAAGAGGCGCTCCCTGCCCAGCCGTTACGATTACCTCCTGTCTCGACGCGAGAAACGAGGATAAAGGTCGAACGGGGCGACACCTGTACCGTGGGTCAACGGTGCCCGGAAGAAGATTTCGCCGGATTTGTTTTTACACGCGGCGTGCATTTTACGATTCATAAAAGCGGAACAACTGGCGCGGAAGTTCGAAACAAGTCTCTGCAGTATTCATGAAGTTGGCCACGTATCGCCGGCTCGATTTTCCACTTGTCCCGTCCCATTAAAACGCAACCCCCGCCCCCGCCCACGGTGGTTCCGTGCAATAGAATCGCCGGGGAAAATAATAAATGCACGCCTCGTCGAAATTCGTTGTTCTACCGGTCGGCCTGGGTACTCGATTAACGATGAATTTGAATGACGTCTGGCGGCAGAAGATCCCGATTTTCGGCTCACCTCGATTTTCGCGGATTACATTTCGCAGTTGGCGAGAGAGAGGCGTGGGAGGAGATATCGCAGAGGGGCGGGTTGGGGGAGGGGGTTGGAAGGGGTAGAAGCGAGCAAATGAAGTATATGTAAATAATGAGGGTGGGAATGAATACGTTGAGGGCTGCGGCTGCACTAATGGCGGGTGCAACGGCCGTTGGAGGGCCACCCGAAAATAATTCCGTCCTCTATACTACCGAGAGAATTCTCCCCCACCCCCACCCACCCTCAGGCCGCCCAATTATCGCGAAACCCCTACCCACTACTTCTCGCTTCGGGTTTAAGTAAATGAAAAGCGTCGCTTGTCCGTGGACAATACGACCGGGGATAAATCTTGGCACGAAGCGAATAAATCGATGTTCCCACCGCCCGACTTCTGTATCTCCTTCGAACTTTTCATTTACATTTTCATCCCTTTTACATAATCGTCCCCTACCTCGACCGCCGTTACGGCCATCTCGCCCCGTTTCTCGTTGAGTCGACGTTGCGGGGGATACACCATTTTGCGTCTTGCAATCAGTTTCATTAGCATTGTACAGAGTTTGTCTTTTCTGCGTGCCGTGATGGGACACGCGTAGCTACCTATTTCGTGCGTGAAATATCCGTTCGCAGTTGCGTTGTTTCGAACTTTATGTAACGTTTGTTTCATCCGCTCGTTCATCGATCAAATCTTCGCAGCTTTGATGTCCTCGCGTGGCAAAACTGTGCAGAGTTTTGGGTATATCCTGTTGCCCCGAGGCTTGGCGTACAACGGAAAGAATGTATCGCAACGAATTCTCGCAAGTGTTACGCTCGCAACTGTAATTGCTCGTAATCTCGAAAGCGATGCCCACGATCGAAGCACGCGACGTACATGGGAGGAACTGTGCGATTTTAGCGCAAGGTATAGAAAGCAGAAAGGGACGGATGCGAACTATTTTTTTCTATTCCAATCTGTGGTACCGTTCAAGCTACGCAGCCGTAAGGCATGCTGTGCCCCGTAGATTCCGTTCCATTGTGTGCTTCAAATAACCATGCGAAAGTTTACGGTGAACGAGGGAAAGCTTGTAGCGCGCTGTGTCAGCGTGCTATTGTCGCTTCCATTTCGAAACGTAATTTTCGATCCCACTCGTGTTTCGTCGTTAATGCGTGTACAATACACGTCGACAATTTCTTTAGAATAATAATTCTTTAGAATAATCCGGTTGGTTTCCGAATTCTAAGTAAATGTTCTCGAACGGGTGTTCCCGAAAGCTGATGTACCTGGACGCGAAAGAAGTCCAGCAACGCTGTTCATATTTCAGAGTTAATTACATTCCGCAATCAAATTTACGAAAATGTGCTAGCTTCGTCGTACGATTAATGCTTTTTCGTCCGAACAATCATATTCGCAGAAGCTTGTCAGTTTATTTGTCCGTTGATGCTTAACCCCTTCCGGTTCAACGCAGCAAACGTACCGCTCACTGTCAGCAATCCGTTTAGAACTAGGCCGACCATATTTTCTGACAAACAAAAGCGAAACAACTTCCACTAATTAGGAACTGTCGATACATCGATGCCCATCGCGCAACAAAGTAATCATCACCCTCTCCTAGCGCGCCCTCAGATTTCCCTGTTTCGCGTGATTTATTATTTTATTATCGGCGCAGATTCGTGCAGATAGAATTCGCCCGAGCCGTTCTGGCGGTGACAGTTGAGAAGACTCGATGATCGAATCGGCAGAAGTTTAACGAAGACACTATTTCGTGGCACTTCGCGTGCAATCACGGCAGCACGTATAAAGGCGATGAAACTTCTTGAAGCGAGCCGATTCGTGGGGGTGGAAGGGGCGGCTCGTCACGATCGAGCAGGAACGTGAAAAGGAGATGTAAAGATAGAAAAGCACGGGCGGGGTGCGCGGCGGGGATTGATGAAACGATGATAGAGAAGGTTGGTAAAGTCGGTCTTGCAATACGCGGTTAAACTCCATAGCAATGGAACGGCGTAAGGTGGGCGGGGGTGGTTTGCTTCTTGACTTTTCAATTTTCTTCCACTACTCTATACCCGATGGCGCTTCGTCGCTTCACGAACTCCTTAGCAGCCAGTCAGTCTAAACGATCACGACGAGTCAATAGAGCTTCCCTTTGGCCGGGGTCGAATAATTTATCGGAAATTGTACCGGCAAGGTGCCTGCGCAGCGTTAACGCTCGCGAGACACCTGGCGTTCGCTCTGATTCAGAATTTTCGCGAGCACTCGGTCTTCCCCTGTGCTCATCTCGCTGGCCGGATTTATTCTGTTGCCAGTTTGGATTCGGTGACCCAGTTTGTCGAGCGATGCACGATTCGTCGCTACTTTTCCGGTTGATTAAGCCTCTTTCGTGCCGGAATGACCCGTTTTCCATTTCTTATTAATCCGAATAATTGATGGAAATGAGTACTGCTCGCCGACTTGAGTGGGACGCATGGATTACGTTGGTCACGAAAGGGACAATTTGTAGGGGGAGGGGTTGTAGTTTCATTATGTTACGCGCAGGTTTTTATAAATTTGTTGAAGAAGATGAACACGACTTCTTCGCGAATCAGTTCATGCGAAACATAATTTTTTGAGAAATGAGTTAATAAAAAATGGTATGTCTGTGGATACATATTTTGGTTACAAGGGGAAACGTTTATAAACGAGCAATTCCATGTGGATATTTGAAGGCTGACTAACATTAAGGCATCCGACGTCTGAGATTTGCTGTTTACTTAATAATGCTGCACAAAGAAAGTAATATAGGTCAGGACCGTCATTAGGCTACGTAAACAGCGGTAAAATTGAAGCATACTCGACGAATTTCAGCGTAACCTGGACGCAATTACGAACTATAATGAACAAACGTTCATTTCTATTTCAGTGTTAGAACCAGTCCGATCGCACATCGCGCGGTGCCGTAATAGCAATAATTTTCTGCCGTTTGTTAATTATAATTTTATGCAAAAGTCCGTTCCAGTTGCGCCCGGACTATTATAAATACGGAAAGCAACATGTGCAAACACGCATTCACCACGTAAAGGTGGAAATCGCAGTAATTACACTAGCGACTCGCAGAATTTCTAAACAATATAGAGAAAAGCTTGGAGCGGAATTGTATTGGACGCGATTCGCCCGAAGGCAATGCAATCGCTTCACACCGTTTTCCACTGCTGTTGTTTCCGTTTCTACTTTCCTGCCAGTTGCAAATGTGCTATAGCATAGTGTGAATTACCACGGAAAATTTGTTGTGCTGCGCAGAATGCAATTAGAACATGCGGCTTGTCATCGAGCTGCCAGGGAATGCTGCTCTGCTACGAGGTTGACGACTACGTTGTATTTCTAGTTCGTTAGAATGAAATGGTCCTAGGGCGAAGCTGCGTCGCGTAAGATTAACCTTCTGTGCTTGCAAGTGCCTTATTACGTACTTTGACGAGGAACTTCCCCGCAGTTCAACCATTCAGAGTTTAGAAGCATTAAACTGTTTTCGTAAACGGCTTGGCGTTCGGTATGCGATAATTTAAAATACGAATTCTTGACCGTTCGGATTAAAATAACGGAACCAAAGTTCCGTGCACGCTTTTGTTAGAAAATTTAGAAGTTGGCTGAAGATCGTGTCAAGGTTAGGATCAAGATGAAATATTCCAAGTAATTTTACCTTTTTTTTTCTTTTTTTTTCTTATGTACTTGGTAAAAATGATTAATACGGATGAATTGAGGGATGTCGAATTGTGCAATTAATTTATTTGTCCAATTCAGCTATTTTTTGTCTCCTTAACTGCTTCAGTTACTGGCAACTATACTCTTTTTATTTAGTGATGTTTAATTTACTTTTATTTCAAGTTTAACACAAATTGAGTATCGAAATTTTATGCAATTAATAGTTTTCTATCCATTTCTATTCATTGACGATGTTAAATTATCGTTTAATTGATAACAATGTAGACTATTTAAAAACGATCTGACAAATGCTTAAACTGGATAAATGTTTTATTGTTTGTTAGATGAAATATTTAATGGCTTTATTTAGGATTTCCCACTGTGAACTCTAAACCGAATGACAATTTAAAAAATCGAGATGAGCATTTTCAAGTATAGCCTTTCCAACGCTGAATCGTTTCTGCGCCAATCTTCCCAAACTACACGCTGTGTTTCGAACTTCGTTACTTCTTCTATAGAATTGCTTCGAACCGTTGCGAGAAACTGGTCATTTACTGCGAAATGCTCTTCTTGCTTATTTTGCAGCCGCATCGACGTAATTATTTTTCTCAATTCTAATACGAGAAGGATCGTTCGTACACGCACCACGTCCCACCAATCGCAATTGTATTGGAACAATTATTTCACTTTTTACTTTCGGCGTGCTGTTTTTCGTGCTGGTTTAAAGACAGCATTCGTGTCGACAAATTATTGAGCATTCTCCAGCCACGCGAACAGGACTTCCGGATTCGTGTGTATCCCGCTCGTCTTGATAATCCCTGGACTAATTGCAGGGGAACTGCAACGCTGCAGGTGAGCAGTAAAGCCGAGTTATACCCAAGAGAAACAGTACTCTATATCCCCTCATTATTTGAACAGCGTGTTGCGGGTTCGCGTCACCTCAATTGGCATTCAGTTCATAAAAATGCAGATAGTTCTCGTCCACAGAAATGCTTGACAGCAGAAATAGCTCGTTCGAGTATTGAATTGTAAAATTTTCCGTTTCACTGAAATTGTGCACGCAATTTCCAATTATTGGACATTAAATGCGTCCACTTGTGATGCACATCTTTGTAGCAGAGGACGCTGTTATTGTACAGAGGGTGCAGAAATATCGGGGCGAAACCTTACAAATCTTCCACCTTCCTTAGGTTGCATATAAAATGTATGCACCATTTATCTAACATAATATATTATATATAATATATAAATATATAAATATAATATATAAATATATTAATATAATATATAAATATATAAATATAATATATAAATATATAAATATAATATATAAATATATTAATATAATATATAAATATATAAATATAGTTTGTTTAAAATTTTCGATTTAATGTCTAATTATTAATTATTAATTAATAAGGAGGAAAACGTAATTCCTGTGTCCGCTTTGTGCCATCTGATCCATATCTCGGTACAAGGATCAAACACGTTCTGTGTTGACAAATTGAACGTTTTTTGCATCCTGTACAATCGAACACACGAAGTATAGAACAACCAGCATTTCCTTATACCAATACAGCTTCCCAAAGCTTCTGTTTCCACCCTCCCTGAATGCTCGACCCTTTCTACAACTTGGTCAGATCGCTTGAAATATTTTTTGCACCCAGCAACAAGCGGTCCAACGTTACCAGGCCTCTCGTCGCAAATGCACTCGCCAGTAAAGGGGAGGAATAAGTGCGGGCGATTCTGCTCGAATCCGTCGCAATGTCGCGCCGAAATGAAACAGAATCGAGCGAGACGTGTCCCCCGGATGATCGGGCTGCTTGATAAAACGAATGCTTCAATTCACCCCCTCGATTATCCGTTCGCGGATGAAATTTTAATTTACCGGGCAGCGAAGTTCCTAAAGAGTTAGGCGGCTGCGGAAAATTCGTTTGCTTTATGTGCTCTCGCCTCGAAAGTTTCAGTTTGACCGTTGAGCCCCCGAAGTAGAATGACGGGGACTGAATAGAAACAGAGAAAAATGACGGGGTGGAACGGTCGAGGGGTGGTCTTGGAGGTGGGGGGGGGGGTGTCGAATGGAACAAGAGTTATGGGAATAGCACGGGGCAATGGATTCGTCGTATTAAACTGGTAGATTGGAATTCTAATTAATACTCGCGGATTATAGATAAAGATGCGGGAGGAGGGATGCCGAAGGAGCTGAGGGTAGGAGAGGGTGGTACGACTACGATTCGTTCCGTACCTTTCAACTTTCGCGCCTGTTCGTCGTCTTCGTAATACGCTCCTCGGGTTACCGGCTTGTCCTTTCGAGTAATCAGTGTCTCTCCGGATCGTTAAAACTTTATTAGATGGTACGAAGTTTCCAAGTTGTTTGCCAGTATTTGGGGACGATGATTACGGTTCGATCAGGTGCTACGTTTTAATACGCTGGACAATTGTAGTGCACAGTATAAGGCAAATGTGGGTAAACCTTTTTTTTTTCTTTTCTTTTTGTAATGTACATCGTCCGCGTATAAAGTGGCGAACAGAAAAAAAATTTGACCTGGAACATATTATTCATATTATAAATAGTCATTTTAATAACAATAGAACAACCTCTGTTAAACAAGAATTGGCTCTCTTGAATAAAATGAATGGCAATACCGTCGTTCATTTTTACTAAAGTTCATAATACTTTTCACGTTCGAAGAAAAGAAATATATAATCGATATCGTACAAATGTCTGAATAGCATTGACGTTCGAACGTTTCAGTTAACGATATGCACCTACTACCTCTGTCTGTGATATCTGCATCGTGGCTGATTAAGATATTGTAGCCCATATGTCAGGGGCTGTAAAGTGTTTTACGAGCGGAGAAACTCTAGATTTCCGCGCGCCGTATGAACTGCTGATAACTCACCGTTATGAATAACGAGTGGCGTTTCGTATGCCAACGTTTCTATGCACGTGCAATCAGAGGGGTGCAGGGCCTCCTCGCTCCTCATACTGATTGCTAATGGCCATCGCAACACCACTCTGCTACCCTTAAAAGACAACCGGAACACGAGGGAAAACACTTCGCACTAGAGTTGGAGAACACCGAATCTTATCGAGCTCGCGTTAACGTCGTAAAATGTACAATTCTTTTTACACAATCGTTAGTTCGTTGGAATCAAAATTTCTGGTCGGGGGATCAAGTGTTCTGCTGTTCGTTATACAATCGGTTCCACTAACATTGCGAGCGTCAACCATTGGAATGAATTCTGTATACACGCTATGTATAACGTTACCGTTGTTCCGTAGGAAAAATGTTGACATTTGACACTTGCATTTGACGAGTTGATTCCACTCCCGATTCGTCGAACGCCGGTAAGCCAATACGTATTGCACAGCGTCAATGCACGCTCTGCAGATCCCATTGTCTGCATTATTGACGCCTGCATTTATCTGACAGTGCTGCACGGATCATAAATATTGAAGAGAGAAGATCTTGATATTTTGGATCTGTCGCTTTGATTGATTCAACGTGCGTGCAAAATGGTCGTGCTCGAAGCTACTGGCCCGTGTACAATATCGTAATTGTATCTGGCATTTTTATTTCTAGTACGTTCGTCTGGTACCTGTTGTCAGGTGAACGCATTAAAAATGAAATTCGATTACAAGTTTATTCGTGCGATTGTTTGTCTAAAATATGAAAGCATCGATCGATAGTAATTTGTATTTGAAAGTATCTTGCATTCGAAATAACGTGTTCGTTACCTTAATATAAATTTTTTCATTTACTTGCAAATTAAGTAAATCGTCGTTGAAATTATTTTTAGTCGTCGTTTTCAGATTTATGTGAATCACTTGTTTAATTGCAAAGTGCTGTTACAGCTTTTTCGGTGTGCAAGTTTCATTTTGTAAGAAATTCCCCTAACTTTGATTGTTATAAGTTATTTGAATTGTTATTTGAAATTGGTTTGTTATTTGAACAGCACGATTGTAAATTTCAAATCGACGCGCAAAGGTTTCGTACAAAATGGAAGCCACACTACGTATAATCGTAATCGCGTTCGTAGGACAGCTTCAATGCGCGTAAATAGTATTTAAATGAATGAAATATCTTCGGTAACGGAAGAATATCCGGCAGTCTGCAAGGTAGACGACGACGTCGGCCATATGGATGGTAACGCTCCGAGTGTAAATAAAAGGAGACTCACGCCAGACAAAGTATTCTCTTTCATCTCTTTCTCAGCGTTTTCAGGCCCGCTCTCCTCTTTCTCTCTTTCTTAAACTTATGAAAGGAAGGAACATAGCCCTTCCACGGACGGTACCAAGCCAAATCGAGATCCAGCAAAAGTGGAATTGTGAAATATTAATGCGTCTTCCTTCAGCGTTATACGCTGATCCTCTCTGCTCTTCTTCCTCCTCTTCGCCCTTCTTCATCCTCTTCTTCTGCTCCTTCTGCTTCTTCTTTTCCTACTATGTATTTTCGTTTCCTCGACTCTTTGTTACCCTCCCTGTCTCGTTCTTTAACATGTTCTTTGCCCAGCTAAGGCGTACAGCTACCTTTGCCACCTTATCGTATAAGATACCTGCACAGAGAACGACGAACGATGCTTTCTTCTTACGCGCAGAAGACGTATATCGTCCGGAAGCTGTACCCAGGGAAATGAATTTGTAAATCGATTGACTCGGAGAACGAGAAATCGCAAGATTTTAACATTGCGTAAATATTTCAGACGGGAGGTATGTTGAATCCCACGGAGCAATGCCTCAGCGCCTAACGTTTCTATTAACAATTTACAAAAGTCTGAAAATGTTAATAAGATTGTTCCGTGTTGAAAAATGATCCGTTACTTGTGCAAACGTGTCTTGTGCAATATTTGAATTATGTAAACCGTGTCTATGGTTGTTTATTAACTCGACAGCCTTGTAATTTTGATTTATAGAATTATGTATCAACTGTTCGATTGAGAGAAACGTTATTTTAACGCGAATCATACTTACTACCTTGAGCTATCAACGTCGAGATTAAGCGAAACGAGAATTGGAAATGTCTTACAATGGACTACTAAAAGTTGGACCTCAATGTACAGAGTATAGATATTTTAGTAGGTTCTCGTGAACGTAAAATCTTTCGTATCTGATGGCGGATTGTTTAGAATTTAGTAGCGGATTGTATATCAAAGTGAACTTAAACTGATGTGTAACGGAGTAGAAACAGTTTATATCAATAAAACCTTTGGCGAAGGTGCGCCGAATGTACGTACAATACGTTGTTACTTTGACAAATTTTGATTAGGAAATACGAATGCGGACGGCCAGTGATGAAAATAGAGTGAAACGTACTCGGAAGATTTTCTCTAAATTTAAAACCATAGATTTCGTAATGGATGGATAAGTAACTTAAATGTAATAGATCTGATGGATCCTGGTTCATTAATAAATATTATTTCCTACAAAACTACGGATACTGGAAATTTTGTTAATAATCCAACTGATTCATGTACAACCAACAAATTATATTTCATTACGTTTCAATCTCCGCTCTTTTTTTAAATCATCGATCTTTTTACGTTATTCCGTTCACCTGCAATATTTCACTATATTTTATCCCCATTAATGGATTTATTAGCAGAGATGAAAGAATTATCCATCATGTTTCACTTTTAATTCCATAAAAATTGTCGATAAAACAATGTTTAAATACAGAGTATTATTACACTTCACTGATAGTTTTTAGTTAGGTGAACATTATTCTAAAATATACTTAGCATACCATCTAAGCGTATACAAAACATGCAGCAACATTACGTATGAAATAAGACAAATGATAAAAACCAGCTTACACAAAATTCAACAAATCTACTAAATGTAACTTAATCTGCAGAATATTTATTCGTGTACGTTTCGTATATTTAACACTTAATGCGATCAAATCGACAAAGAAATGAAATGAGCATGAATCAGAGGGGTTGAAATATTGAGATACTTACATGTCCATATCTGCCAAAACTTTTAATCTCGCAGACAATATCCCGTCACGCGGTTGTCCACGATACATTATGGATCTAACGCTCCAAAAAGTATTTCGCAGGCCAGCTTTGCTGGTTTCGAGAAAAATTAAGTTTGTAGCAATTAGTGGATCGTGTAGCTACATTTAAAAGACACCCTCCTTGACGTTTCGTCTTTTTTGAATGGCTGTTTCAGGAAGGTGAGAGGGGATACTTGGAGGGGCTCGCTTCAAGGTATGCAGACCTCTTCAGAACGCATTACGGAGACGTCCTGGAACCGCTTGAGGAGCTACGCCGCCGTGAAACAAATGCTTCCCCCAGAATGCCCAACACTCAGCTCACCACCAGTCATTCACAGCCCATTTACGTGCCCGGAAAATACTCGGTGAGTAAATCCGTCTCCCTCTTTCGCTTCTTGATTTTCCTTCTGTCCTTTCTATTTATCTTTACGAGTCTCCTTTGTTTCTCCCTTTTGTTGCTTGACTTCTGCAAGAATTCTCTGGCACACGCGTCGGGTAATTGTGTCTATTTAATGTTTTACGTTAATTACACCTCGTTGCGAACGGGAGAAGAAGTGCAAGTTTGGTACGAGATGTTTCTACCGATTCGCGTAGCCTCGAAGTGAGCGTTTCTATGGTATTGCGATTTTTCTATACTATTCGTTTGCTCAGTGAAAATCAACGAATGAAGAAAAGAATGTAATATTTCGGGGTGCAAAGAGATATTTCGTATTTTATAATGGGCCGCCTGGAAATAAATATGTTGTGGTTTACAGTAACCCAATTATTTAGAATTTTGTATACTAACAATTCTCATTTCTTGCTTACTGTACGATATACCATTTTAAAACGTAAATGTCACACTATATAAACATAGTTGGCTGTTTTTACTTTCGTTTCTTACATTGATTTATTATCAGTGAAACCTGTTGAGGCAGCGGCAGAATGGGAGCCAATATATGTATACAATTTTTTTGCATACATTGCAGAAAATATTAATCATTCTTTTTATAAAGGTACAACTCCACATATATCTCCGAAATTTGCAAAAAATAATAAATAACCCATTGTACTAAATACAAGATTTATTTCTAACGAAGAATACAACTATTATTATTATTATTACTACTACTACTACTACTATTGTTATTATTATTATTATTATTATTATTATTATTATTATTATTATTATTAACTTAACCATCCGTGGAATTGTTTAATAAAGATACATGATACAACTAGTTCTACATGGAAAGGTTATTCAAGTTCTTATTTTATAATACAAAACGTATAGATATTTCACTCATCCAGATGTATATCCAAGAGGAACATATCAATTCCAGAACTTGAGTTGTTTTCTCTATAAGCGGGATTCAGCGCTAAGTAGTTCACAAAGGCTAAACACTTTCCATCGTTGAATTGAAATTCCTACGAGGGCAACTTACCGAAGTGGTTTAAGGGGATTAACCGCGTAGACCCATCGATCCTGTTTCAAATCAGTTATTGTTCGGTGCTCAGACTTTCTATGCGGTTAATCAAGTTCTCTATCGATTGTCGATTAAGGTCAATCTTTTCGAACACCGATAGTGTGGGTATTGAACTTACAAAAATGATTAAGCGTTTTATTATAAAAGAATTCATCTATTGTTCAACGAAAGTACTTGGAAATATATATTTATTTATGTCCTACAATTGATTGCGAGGGGCGTTTATCTTATATTTCACTAAAATAAAATTTAAAAGCAATTCACTTGTAATTAGGGTTACGCCATTCGAATTACTAATTATGGTAAATGTATTGTAAATTATGCACCTGCTTGATTATATTATATGTAATATGTAGTACGCACAGAATGAACGAGCGTATAATTCTAGTAAAACGAGATTTAGATTGACTCTCCAAATATGATTCTTTTCAATTTATTTAATATATCAATTGCATTTTTTATATGATAGTAGATGTTGTTTACCTACTATCACTCTTAAGTAGGCAAATTATAAACCTAATGTGAGGAGAAACAGTATTCGTACAGTTGCATCATAAAAAATATGAGTACTATTATCGTTAGAAATATTGCGTCAAAATTTTTGTTATCACTGTTATTTGTTATCACATCTATAAAATGCACGATTACACGGGTGTATACTCGAATACATTTAACAACGGAGAATATAAAAAATATAGTTTATCTATTTCACCTACAGATAAATATTTGTGCGATCTCGCGAATAATATACGGAAACATCCACTTTGCACAGAAATCAATAAGTCCACAACAAGATAGCTATTCGAAGCTCCCCGACGATTAAACCGGCTTCAAACGAAAAACTTTTCGCTTCGTTGAGATAAACTGCAGTCTCTCGCGAGCCAAAGTTTTTCCACGGACGAGAAGCACGAAGGGCGTAACGAATGAATTTCTTTATTTCTGCGCAGCCCTCGAGCTGTCTGAGCGATAAGGAAGAGGACGAAATCTATGGTTTTGGATACGGGGTGTTCAGCAGGCAGATGCTTCAACAACGACAACAGAAACTTGCGCTTGCCGCGCAGAATACTACCGCGGTCACACCGAGTGGACATCAACAGCCTTATCAAAGGTAAGGACCGCTGCAACGAAAATTCCAACGCACCTGTACTATTCGCTACAAATATCGCACACAGTATCGTAGTTACGAACAATTAGTTTCGAATACTGGACCGGTACGTACGCGCAATATACGCACCGTTTCCTCCCGTTAAGTAATACTTAATTACAGTTTCGCCCCGGCTACATTACATCTAAATTCGAAACATTTAATCGTCACGAATTCTTTCGAACGCGAACATTCCGTGTTCCTTCTTTACTTTATTGCACTTAATACGCGACGTTCTATCTTTTCCTCATAACGTCTTCTATGATTTCGCGCGTCGAACAACATTTTCGGATAAACGATATCGCGGAACAGAGCGATATATTTAACAGGATTCGCCTGCGAACCGCCGTAGAATCGTATTAGTCCAAATTCTCAACTGAGCAACCAGTCAGGAATAATGCTTAACTGGTCCTGGCTCCTTTATTACACATAATTGCGCGCCGTTAAGCGGCTCGCCTGATCCGGAATAACATCTGCGCGCACCTTTACGCCGGCTGCTTGATATTTAATTGCTAATTAACCAACAGACTGCTGCGCATACTCCTCATTCTCCGTAGTCGCGAATCGTGAATGGGGAAAGAGATTGCGAGGGGTGGGGGGTTGGGGGTGGGTCGTTATTAAATTCCATTATCTTGCCGCTGGCATTATCTGTTTTCGTGCATGCGCGAATAACCACGGTCCTGGTCCTGCGAAGCTGTATTATTCACTTCTTGTCGCCGCGATAAGCGTGTTTTTGCCACTCTTTTGAACTACTCTTATCCCAGACAATTCTCTGCCTCCGCTAGACGAAAGATAAGCGACGAACGATTCGCTTCCGAAGACGGGACGATTTATTTTGATAAGCACGTTATAATAATTTACTGTGAACAGTGAAATTGTTGTGCTGTGTCGTTCTATGCCGTTCGTTACTGGCGACGAGATGCTTTTATTAGTTAATAGACACGGTATCGTTTGCAATTACGATTGTTCGTTGTATTATCGAGTCGGGTGTGAAATTTGTTACGTGCCGTTCGGAAAAGTCCGCGACTTTCTTTATTAAATGTCACTATATTATTTTTGTGAAAATTAATAATGATTCGCCTTTAATATTCGATATTAAATATTCTATGCGTTTCAGGATATCGCGTCAACAGTCCCTGTAAATCTATTAAAAAATCGAAAGAAACTGTTATTGTTTCATTGTGTTCGCAGTCAGCACAGTAATTTCGATACAGCTGTTGATTATTAATATTCTTGTTCAAAGCAACTTACTAAATAGATGGACGAGGCGTGTTGAATTCATGGTGGGACACGTTGCATAAGTAGCTATCGGAGTTTATCCAATTTCTGGGCGCAAGCAACGCGTGAGATTGATTATAATTCGTGGGGTAACGATCGATTGACGAGCGTTTGATTGAACTAGTTATACACCGGTGTACCTTAGTCCCGTGGAAGCCCCGGGTTGAGTAATTATTATATGATGACAAGTGTACGTTGAACAGTTACGGCGACCACAAAGGACGTCAGGTGTTTCAAAGGCCTTCACGCGAGTGCTTCTATAATAATTAAAAAGGCAGCGGTAAGTTTGTTCCGCGATTATTATACGCGGCACATGTTTCTCCTTCTTGCTAATTAGTTCTACGAACCGTTTCATTTCCTCGTTTCTACCCCTGCCTGTTATAATAGCAAAATTGTCCCGCTGTTCCTCATCTCAACGGGTTAGCACAATATCCCAGCACACGCAGAACTAAAGTGCTAATTGTAATTCGTTCACGCGCGGAACAAACATTTAAAGGCTTTCGCTTCTTCGTCTTTCGAACGATCGCGGCCCTTTCGAATATATTCTTGCCGGTCCCGTTTATCGAAGTGTAATCGCGGCCGAACTGCGTTAATACTTACGTAGGCCAAAGGATGCAATCGTGTTTGAGTTGACCAGTGACAGGGTGTATTCGGGCGTAGTCATGCCGCGAATAAATTTATCCGGCGTCACGATTTCACCGGCGCTCGTTCGGCCAATTAATGTCGGCGGAGCGCGTTGAAAAGTGGTGCAGGTTTTTGTGGGCGTACCGATGAATAATAAACTGTAGTTGGGGTGTTCGACGGTGTTTCGTAGTACGTTTTCAAAATAAAATACAGAGTGCTTTGGGTATAAGTGGTATTTCACGTCGCGCATGCACAGCGACCCGTCAACGTATTCGCGCGTCTGTAACTCCGAATTCTGCGACATTGATATATTTGTAATCGATATATTTGTATCCGCCGGTATCGGATACTTACTCTTCAGCAACGGACGCGCCAGCGGAACGTTCGACGAATGTATTGCAGATGCCTGCAGTGAAATGATCAGGACGTATCAAATATCGCGCGGAATTAAAAATTAGTAGCGCGCGTATACCCCTGCGACACATTTTACTTTCTTCCCCCGGAACGCGTACGGTTTTTTCTTTAAATTATATTTTGTATTATATTGCTAGTTGCAGTAAGTAGGCTCGGGCGTCGCTTGCGATTAAACGAGAATCGTGCTTTCCTTTACAAAATGAATACGACATGAATGAATATGTGCGCATAAATAATTGCTGCTACATTTACGTCAATGGCATGGTTTTCTCGTGTATTTGTAAGTTCGTGCCCGCGGCAACAGCGCTGATAAAGAAAAATTGACAGCAGATTACGGACGACAAAGAAAATTATTCGAACGAAACAAAATGTTGACCATGGAAGGGCTGTTACTTTCTTTTTATTTCACGACATCGCTGTTTACATATGGTGTACGTTTATTGGGGGTGTCTTGTCACATCTGCGGGAAAAAGTCACAAGCATCGATTCTCAGTCAGCGTGCTTTTGAACAAAACTCGCACGTTTTATGAAACGCGAGTAAAAGCGTGCGCGCCACGCCGCACGCGTGCACCGTTCGTCAATTCCGACAATTCGGGAAAAAGACAACGACGTTCGAAATGTTTGTACACACGCGTTACTTCTCGCAAAGATAGATCGTTGAACCCGTTTTGGATAATGGCCTCGTGCTGGCCTGTGCACACTACGCCGTAATAATCGTCAGCAGCTCGTACGATTAATAAACGAAGGAACACTTAGCGATTCCGCGCTGTGCCAGATTTTCGCGATCGTGACTGCAGCGTCCGCGGTAAATTCGCAGACGAACGGTACAGAATCCGATGGCGTAATGACGAATGCCGCGCGTAAATTCATTCGTTGTCGCAAATGTACGGGGCGTGATCGTGACGGAATCACGTTAATGCAGTGTATTGAATACGTGCCGTTCCCATAGCCCTGTACAAACGCTTCCTTGCAACGTCAACCGCGAATGCATTTTCTCCGTGGAAAAACATAGATACGCAACCGCTCCCGTCGAATGCACTCGATCGGCGAGCGGCTGCATTGCTTTACGACGCGATTCGTTCCACGGGGCGCAAAGAGTCAGTGGCGAAGCAAAAACCTGTGTAGCACGGACAACTTAATGCTTTCATACGTATTGTTCTTTTCGGCTGGAATACGACTGTACTCGACCGGGCGAAAGTTTCGGTCGTGCAGGGGAATTAGAATTGAATGGGAACTTTTAATTACATTTTACTTTCGAATGAACTTGGGCCGAGGCTTTTAATCGACGGCGGAAACTATCTGGCCTTTTCTAAGGCGAAATTTAAAATGTTCTTCTGTTCGATGTCCAATCGTGTGATCATATAATATTTTAATCTCTCTCAGCTACCTTCGTTTCAAATAGTAAAACGGGGACAGTGATCTTATCCTAAGTGTTCGGACGACACGCTTGGCATTGGATGTCTTCGCCACTCTTAATAACCACAACCCCATTGTCGTGTATTCAAATAATTCATAGTTGTTCGTGCATATAGTTGTATACCACATTAAACAATCTCTCCGCGATGGTCCAAATCGTTTAATCCATCACTACATTGTTGCTCCGATTCTTAACGTTCTTTCAAGTTACAAGTAACATGCCCTTATAACACGCTTACATAATCAAGCTTACCTTTTCATTCTCCTTCCGTTTTACAAAAATAACTTTAGCATTCCATCCAAGACAGACAAAGAAAGGAATGATATTTTCCTTCGACCCGTAACCGAGCCGAGTACGAACGCGCCCCCGTGGTCAGACAACTCACTGCCAATTGCAATGCAGAACCACCCCGGTGAATTGCGATCCAATAACGGCAACCCCCACAGGGGGTTGGTAGGTGGGGATTCGTGGGGCACTATGAATATTGTTCGTTTTAAACGCAACCCGTTCACCGGCATTTGAACCAAACGAGGCAACCGTCACCCTGCGTCTCCTCGGAGGAGAGACATAGCGCGGGGAGACGGAATTATAGAGGAAACGGGGGAGAGGTTTCGTACCTGCCACGAAGGATCAGCCCGGAATCGCGACATTGGTTTGCCCGTTGAGATGTTAGCTTTTCGTCAAAGGCAGCTACCGGTATGCGGTTAGTATTACAGAATGGTGTATCGGGATACTCATGAATGCTACGTCACCGTCTATTACCAATTCTCTGGCATGCGAACTGTCGACCTGCCCGTACCCTCGACCCCCCCTCCTCGCCCCCCTGTCTACCCTTTCCTTTCGCGGCCTGTGTCCGTGCCCTCCACGGGATCCTGTTTCAACGATGGATCGCTTTGTAGAACGATCGATAGAACGGGGACCGTTCCGTCGATCAGACCAATAAGACGATTAGTCTTGCTGAACACGATCCTTGGCGCTGGCCGGAAATCATTGTGCGAGCATTCCACCGTGACCCACCGTTGGAGATCACGAGTAGCCCCCTTTACTCTGGCGAGTACTCGGAATACCTGGACAAATACCGTGGCTTAAGAGGACAAGACGGTTAGCTTGGCTACAACCAACACACCGGCGTTTGTTGTTTCTCGCGTGCGTCATCTGTACGGTTGACCGGGGGAATGTTTTATACGGTGTTGCACTTTCTTAATGAATTTACAGAGGACGCGTCTGTGCGGAGACGCGGATCTCTCGTTTTCCCCTGAAATTACTTAATATTCGGGTACGCGGGTCGTTGTTTCTGTATTTGTTCGTGCGTTTGGCGAACAGGCGCTTTCGTTTGTTTCGTTTCGCGTGGGTAAATATATAATTAGGGATTGGCGGCGTTCTAATGGACGGGGGAGGAAAAGTTGTACCTTTCATTTGTTATGGGGTTACGCGCGAATTGGTTAACGATTGAAATGTTTTGACAGATTTTGTTGCGTCGTTGACGGCACGCCCTGTAGTACATGTATATTCATGAGCGGTTATTAAAATGGGGCACTTTATATATTATACTACCCGATGTGCAGCGGAATCTCGATTAATTGAGTCGCAGAGTCCCGATTATGCGAGGTCTGAAATTTATTATTAATAAATAATCGTAACGGTAATTTTGCTTTTAAAAAATTCTACATTCTTTGCGCCAAGTTTTCTACAGTTCCAACAATATTAACACTGGCTGCCACGGGAAATTTCGTTCACTGAAGGAAGTAACACGAAATTACACTTTATTAATTAAAGTAATTTTATTATCTTAGCTGGTTAGCACGAAGGTGTACAAGCGAATATTACCTGTATTTTTTAATCCCATAGAACGCGAGCTCAATATGAATTGAAGTCTTTCTACAGAAATAGAATTCCACCTCTTTCGTGATAAAGGAGTCAATTGTGATTTCAAAAAAGTAAATGAAAAAATGATTTTCCAAGTACAAAATGCTACTGAAGTCATCGCTGACGTAAGTAACCGTAAATGATACTGGTATTATAGTTCAGAGATTATGAATGGTATATAAACGTTCATGGTACACTGCAGCACAAAAGTTTCGAATCACGTTTTTCAATGTTAATTCCAAATTAATATTGGAGGAGATTAATATCAGGTCACTATATTTATGGACATATTTTAATTTAGAAAAATTCTTCAACGTTCCTTGCTCGATTTTTGTTCAAATTCCGTCCACTATTGCGAATGTCTGTATATTGCTTGAAACGGTCCGTAGTACCATACTCTTACTGGACACTGTACACCGAAATTAGAACATTTCACGAGATAAGACGAATTGTTTCCGGAATACCGCAATAAATCATACAATTGTTCATTGCGTTAAACGTAGCACAAATGCGGTATCTCGTCTAAGCGCAAGAATTAATATTCTTATTCAGTGCAATTCATTGCGAAACAAATTTGCTGCTCAATATAACACTGTAACACATTTCTTCGATAAACAATTCCATAAATAATTCAGGTATATCGCGTTCATTTAAAACGGTCAATCAACAGTTGAACAGAGCGGAATTAAGAACGCGACGCAGACGAAAAATTAATTCATTCATTCCGTTCTTGGTACTCACTGCTCGCGTTCACCCAGGCGAAACAAAAATTGCAAACCATTGCCCGGAGCTTATCTTCAACGGAGCAAAAGGCAAACGCAAATACAGTATCGCTCCCTTAATTGTCAGCGTATTCTGACCGTAATTTCCTTTTGTTTCAGTTGCCTGAGCCCGAGATCTGCATTCTTCTACGAGTTCCCGCCTAACGGTAAGTCGGTTGGTTGCACGGTCTTTGTGGATTCATTTGTCACTGTTTAAGATTTAGGAGAAGGCTCGGCGAAAACGCCAGCGCCGTAACGCTACCGGTGCCCCTCATCCGCCAGGTAAAAGTGGAACGCATTCGTTGCTCTAACTACGAAAGACAAGTGTATACGCGTACTCGGATGAGTGCGCCATATTATTAAAGGAGCGTTTGTATTCTCGTTGCATAAATTTAACACGATCTCGCGGTTGAGGACCGCGATGGTGGCGTATCTTGGGGAACATGAGAGTTCGAGAATGTACGCCGGGATAAGAAAGCATTTCAGCTCTGTTGGTCATAGAAATTCTTGTGCGAGCTGTAATCATAATAACAAAGTTTCGGGAAGTTAGTCTATCTTTTCTGATAATGCGCACGGAGAAATTTCGGGGAAGCTTACATTTCGGAGCCCCTTAACTTCTGGATTCTTACAAGCACGTTCGTGCGTAACTTTCCACATTATTCGTATTTATCTTTAGTACTGTTAACGCGTTCGGATTTTCTGACCTAACCGGGAGCGTGTAATTTAATATAACATATCCTATTTTCAATTTTATCGGTGGTTCAACGTGTTGCATGGAGTTGTTAAGTTATGTGAGACGTGGAGCGATTGGACTTCCCCGTTTTGCATCTTTTTAGAGCATATTTTTGCTAAAAGGGTACGAACATGTTTTGCGTGCCTAATCGATAAAAAAAAGTACCCAGCATGGCAATAGATATAACCCAAAATATACAACGTGTAAAAGAATCCTGTATATTATTCTGGAACTCCAAGTGCTCAATTAACGAACCTTACACAAATTTCACCCCAAATTAAAGGTAACGACGATGTTCGAAAATTTGGTAACGTGCATTCGTTTTCCAATAAATACAAATCATAAAGAAGGCCACTATGTTTTTCCCACTTAACAATAACCTCCCTTAAACTCCCGATCGAAAATGATCAGAATCGTACCTCCGGGCTTATCTTCAAGCGTCCCCCCATCGAATCGTTTCGTTCGATGGTTCGCGCACCGCGCTACGTATCCCATCAACGTGAACGCAACAATTTCGAAAAGTTATTCGTTCCGTTCGACGTTTCAATTCGCCTCGCGATATTCTTCGCCGGGACGGCACAATCCCCGTCATATTTTCCACGCCGCGGCATTGCGAAGCAAATAGTTATGGGGCACCGTTGGTAACCGGTGAAGTGGTACGCGGAGCATAGGTTCAGACAGAAGGGTGGGAGTATTTGGCCGACTGCGAACGCGGCTCGGATTATTTAATGCGCTGACCGAGGCTCTGCACGGCGCGTGTATTCGCTTGAAGCTTATACAGAGGCTTATTCCGAGAAGGAGCGTTGCTCGTTCGTGCACGTCACTCCCAATGAAATATATCTAAATGGTGCAACAATGGGCCGGTACGGGCAGCGTCTTCGTTCGCGCTACCATTCAGGGAGGGCTGCATCGTTATGCGGACTTCGCCACGCGTCCTTCGAGATTCACCGCTGCTCGACCGATGCATTTTATGCGTGCAGCTGCCCCGATGTATGCGCGAGCGCCTTCGCCACCGGCGAACAATGATGTCCTGCATCGTATCTGTGCGCGGGCATGGGCAGGTAACGTTCGCTGGCGCTGTACGTGTTCATAATCTTGCAGCTGGATTACCTTTAATTGCCCGATTATTTAACACCGGCGTGTGCACCGTGCGTGGAAGCGTGACGTTTTCGTCTGCGGTGTACGTAAATATCGAAATTGGAAACCTGTTGGCGCAAGTGGAAATTAATCGCTTTCCGAATTTCGCAATAATCTGCACGGGTGTCCCCTTTATGGGGAATATTATAGACGCGAGGTTTCGTATACTTGCGGGGCTTAATATACAGCTACGTTGAAATGTTTCGCGATGAAAGTCGCACGGTATCGCGGGGGACATATAACGATGATAATAGTACGAGCTTGATAACGTTGGAGTGTCCTGCGAGGATCGCAATAAAAAATTTTAAATATAACTCGGGATTTTTTGACTGCAGATTTGTGTAGCTAACACGGACGCGTTTTAAAAACACGTTGTTGATTTATTAACTTTCGAAGTTGTTAACGATTTGCGTATATCATGACAGAAGTGAAACATCATCCTTGTCCGCGAATATGGAAAATTATTTTGCGAAAAGTATATTACTCTAAAATACCTTGCTCTTTCTTATTTTCTAATTCGAATTATTACAATCTTCAAACTACTTTAACAAGCTGCTTTTCATTCCCTTTGAGGGGGCAGAAAAAAAAATTCGTAACGTTGCGTTTTCTTTGCACACCCTGCGTATTGCGATCGATCGATCGAACCGGAAACCGGGGCTCAGAAATTGTCCTATCAACGCTGAATCTCTGTGCATCTGCACCTTCAATAGTGCCTAATGTGTCAGAAATCCACGGTGCAGCATACGCATAGTGGGTGGACATAAGATTTGCTCACGTTTGGGATTAACTGCCCCGCTGATTTGCAGCGATGCCAGCTAGCCAGCCCTAAACTATCGGGTCGAACGAGGATTCCAGATAGGGGAAAGACAGAGTATATCGACTGTTCGGGCGATCAGATCGTTGCTCGCATTCTCAGTTTCGGTGTAAGAATAACAGCCGTGAGATTGATCGGTTAACAACCGGTGCTTTGATAGCAGATTTCAATGAAAGATTCCGGTAATAACTGATTTATCACGAGCGGATCACTCCGTGGAACAGAAAATACAGACGCATCAACGTCGTTAAGTAATAGATAAGTCACGTGTTTAATTCGATGTGAGTGACACGCTTAGCGTGAAGCTGTATTAGGTATAAGTACCCTCTCGACAATTAACTAGAGAATTTTTGCCGTTGCGAATCAAATTGTTATACTTTGCATTGAAAAAAAAAATGAAAGAATGGTAATACTAAATAAAATTTTCACTGTTCGTAAGTAGCGAATTGGTCCCACGTAGGAAAGGCCGTTTAAATAATGTGCTAAATAAAAATATGGAAGTTACTGCTCGAAAGGAAGTACGATATTTTCATAGATTTTGCAGTTTCCTAATACTAAATGGAATATTCTAATAATAGTAACTGTAAATGTACTGCGAAAAGCTTATAATTTAAAAGTGGTCCAGTATTAATTACTTCATTCCACGCATGATCGTATCGGTATCATGGAATAATAGAGAAAGAAATAAAAAAATAGAATTATCTTGAAGAAGTCGAAGGTGATGTATAGCATCGTCAGTATCGAATGTACATATTACAAGCTTCGTTAACCGAACATATTGTGCATTTTCAAGTAATTCGTTGCGATTTTTGCAATTCGATAGAAAACTTTTCCGCCGGACCGATAAGTAAAAATATTAAACATGTACATGGTTTGTCATCTTAACTGTAATTTTATAAAAACACTTCGCTCCACGCTCGATTTCCGTAGCCCGGAACGGTGCAGCAGAGACGCCTTGGAGCGTAGTAATATCGAAGGTAGACCGTCGGGCACGAGAAATAAAATCAAGAAGAAAGGCCGAAACGGGCGAGTCTTGCCATTGGAATTTTTCAAGATATCGAAAAACACTTTAGATCCCATATTGGAGGGAGCGCAGTTGGCGCACAAGCCAAGGAGGTTAGCTTTGATATTTCATTTCTACCGACTTCACTCGCTATCCTCGCTCTATCGGGCTCGCCATTTCCATCGCTATGAATATATAATTGAGAACAAGTCCTTCTCCTTCTACCTTCGTACGTACGTATATTTAACGGCAAGGTATTTCCTCGTTTTCTTGCCGTTCCCCGCGTCTCGCTGCCGTTTTTCACCACCTTGAACCATTCGCGTAACCCATTTGTCGTTAAACTTCATGCCCATTTTAATGTTAACAAAGCATCCACGGCTCTGATTTTTATCCACCGGTTTAAACCCCTTCTATCTGGCACCATAAAAAGTGCAAATATTCTCGGAGGATAAAACAGTAGAGATTTTATTAATTTCATTAATTTCATTAATTTCATTAATTTCATTAATTTCATTAATTTCATTAATTTCATTAATTTCATTAATTTCATTAATTTCATTAATTTCATTAATTTCATTAATTTCATTAATTTGTGAACGATGTTACTGGCTCGCTGTTGCCGTCATTAATAGACGCGAATCGCGTTGCTGAAAAAAAAAGTTTCACGTCGGTAGCAAATTGGAAGAATAAAATGATTCACGGACGGGTTGGGATACTGTCATTTTACAGGGCGGTCAGTTTCACCGCAGCATTGTATATTAAGCTTTGAGGACCAGCGTGCAGTCGAAACGAAATTATTCCAGCCATGCCTCTCAATCAAAATTGACGTATTACAAACCCAGTTCATAGACGGAGACCGGCATTCAACGCAGATACGTTCACGCGTTGGTATCCTTTAACAACGAAGAAAGATGGCACATCGTCCCGAAAGCAGGACACACTTCTAACTGCTGGCATTGCGCATCGAGAAAACCGTCACAAATTTTCATTTTTCGTATCGGATTTTTACTGTCATCGTGTACATCCTCGAACCTTTCCAGTGCGTTTTACCTGCAGATATTTTTAACTCCGATTCAATCTAATCTCTTTTTATTAAAACCAGATTGACCAACCGCACAAAATGACTGACACTCTTATATTAGTAAGGTCCGTCGCATATGTGTCTCCAAAGAAAAATGAAATTGAAAATATAATTATACGAAAAAATCGGATATTTTTGTAAAAACAAACAATCAATACTAAATAATTTCCCAGGGTATTTTACCGCTGCTTCTATTCTGTTGTAATCGGTTAATTTAGAGACCGAAATTCTTCTTTTCATGGTGACCCTTGTTCAAAATCAGGGCGCGGAGGGTTGATCTTCCTGCTTCTATTCCTATCTCACCTGCCTGCTCGGACAAATACTAATTAGGTTATACCACGAACGTGCTCTAAACGGTGTGCGTTTAACAGTAATTTCATGTAAGGGGCGTCTATGTCGGATTGTTGCCGCTCTTAGCTGCTGTCACAGGATACAACCCAGCTACCGAATACAAGCGTAGACCTAACCCAAAACTCGTGGGGCTTACCGGAATACGCAAACACGTTCGCCCAGCTGGCTTACTTGCTGGCTTGCTTGACGAAATGCGTCAACTGTGACAGGGCAGGTTGTTTGTTCTAACTGAAATCCAAGAGACGGCCAACCACGATGGCACAATAGGAATAATACATTTGCAAGCAACATGCTTGCGTTCACTTTAAGCATTGATCACGATTGAATGGTCCAAGGGATGATGGTGTCGTGTTACAAATTCGAACCTTCCAGTAGATTCAGTTGCAAATTATTCTGCCCGTACTTACTTTTTGTACGATGCGTTGCTAACGCCATCTTCACATTCCTTGTAACGTAAAAATTTATCACCGATTACTCACCCACTCTTGGCATTCATTAATTCCCCGACGAGATAATATTTTCGTCGAATGTAACGCGTTCGTATTGATCGCGGTATTTAAAGAATTTGTAATCGGCCAACAATGTGATATCGTGGATTTCCTTCCTTTCAAATCGTTATTTACAACGCACCCGTTAGCGGCGAATACATTTTTCTGGAACTGCGAGAATTGCCTCGAAATGTAATGTACATGCATAAGTAGGATGACGTACTTATCTCGACATCGCAGTGCCCCAGCGTCGAATCCATTAATGCTCTTTGTCGCGTTCGAAATTCCGCACATGTCTGTCCAAGCTCAGCTGTTCAAACAAAGAACGAAATATACATTCTCTGGAACCGTGGCTTTTTGTAACACGTTTACATTATGGCGCTGGATCTGGAGCTAAGTATCAGTTCAATTTAAGTTTTGCGCTCGCGGATCCGCGCACATTTGCAAAAAACTGCGGCAACATTCTTTGCAACGATAAAATTGAACGTAACAGATTTTTTTACATCTGCGCGCTCTATCGATTGAGCGGAGAAGAAATCTGGAAGTGACCGCCGCTTGCTCAATATAAATTGTTGAACGTTTGACGAAAATAAAGTTGCGTTTCTTACAGTTTAAAGAACGATTGACAAGGGGAAGCAAACGCGTGAGGAGCATTTAAATTAGCGAAAAGTGGTGCTACAACTAACTTGCACATGTATGTTTTACAGTTATACGTACGTGTATGTATTTACGTACATATAAATAAACGTTAATGGTGCACCATTGGAACCATGATCTCTTTGCAACCGGTTATCCTTGCCTTGAATTTCTACGGAATTAATCGAAAGCTTTGTCGTTTCCATCGAGGGACCATTGAAAACCACTCCATCGGTTATGTATTTTCTACGTTGGTAAAACCTTGTTACTGATTATTTTCTCGTTCTTGCTATTCCCCTTTACCGCAAGGAAAGCGTAATCAATTCCCGATCGGAGAACGAAACAAGGTATTGTAACTACATTAACCGGCTAAATAACTTCCAATTGCCGCGTTTATGGAAAAAGAATGGTTTCCTTCTGCAAGTGAAATCGATCATTACGTATTAAAACTTTCAGTCGTGCTTTGTATTCTATATTATTGTTCCGCTTATCATAATATTCTTTCGGAGTGGAGCAGCGTACTTTGCTTAACGAGACTCAGACGGTGTATCAATCACGAGTTGCGATATTTAAATCCTACAATTTGTTATCGGAAATATATTACAATGAATTACAGTTTCGAAATAGCAAGATAACTTGATTCGATTTACTGCCAACTACAAAGATATAAAATATCAAATAATTTTTATTTATGAATAGTATAATCTCCTCGCTATTATACGCCACGTAACTTTATCTTCCGCCTAATGAATTCTTATTATATTTTCTGCTCTGACAGGGACAGATTCGAGGTCTGTTTTTAATCTATACTATATGCATGAGTATCCGTGCGGTGTACGGATTAAAAAAAAAAACTGTTTCACAAATAATAGATACACTGAAGTATTCGGGCAATGGAAATGAAAATTTCAATGTTCAACACCGCCCCATCGACGGATTTATTTTCGTGAACTTCGTGCCCCCTTTAAAACCCAGCTTCCATTATTTTTATTCATTACATTGCTGTTTTAAATGTGGCGATACCGATATAATTTGAGGTGGTAATTCCAAGTGCTTCAGTACTTACTATATAATACCATTTAACGCGACGGCACGTTCCGCTTGTATTCCTTAACGCGCAATTGAATCACCCGCTGCAATCAAGTGGAATTCCACTGGAAAAGGGAAAAAATCGGCTTGCATACCATTACCGGGGCGAGTACTGTAACGCGATTTGCTGAATGCGACTCACAGCTGTTATCGTGCCATTCATGTCGTTGCGACGAACTAGTGCCTTTTATTTTCGCCGTAATTGCTTGAAGAAAATGGCCCGCAATATTCTCACGCATGGTATCAGAATGTTACGCGTATTATCGTATTAATTTAAAGAATAACGAACATGGGAACGGATTTAGGCTTGTAATTGAATGTCAAGACCGGCGTTGGTAATATAATTTTTAATGCATTTCATTAATCCACAAACATACGATTCATCGCTAATTATGTTTCAGAACCGTCGACTGTTTTGCGACAAGCTAAAACACCTTTCAATTCTAAGCAGATTTTCAATAACACATTGATGAGGTTGAACGTATAATACATCGTGCCTACCTACTATAAACAAAAGCTGTTAATTGTCAGTGATAAATAATTCGATTATTCCATACCGAATAAAATTAATGACTGACACAATGTGTTTTATTTTTAGGTATAAATTGCTCGCCAAAAAAGTAAAACGTACGAGAAAGTAGTATTTGCAATGGAAGTAGTACTCGTGACGAGTAGTAGATCATTATACATATACGCGCTCCATCGCGGACCGCCTCGCACGTTTTAGTTATACCGTCTACCGCGTCTATTACGATTAAGATTGAATTATTGTATAACCATATAAAGCTTTAGCGCACCCGGGTACGAATATAAATCGTTGAAGAATAAGCTGCGGAAAATATATCGGTGATAAATATCGAACGCCCCGAACATATTGCAGAATTATCAACGGAAATTTCAATTATAAATGGTTAACCGTAACACTTCGCGGCATAAGTGCGCGGACGTAAAGTGAGAAATTACGTTTCCTATATTAAAGTAGGTGCACGAGACTTAAAATACCACGCAGGCGTTAAAGCGGTATAAGCTTACCTTTCCTCGTGGTACATCAATCGAAGATGGTGGTAATAAAATGATACGAGTATACGCTTTTAACACCATTCTTTGCTAGTTTACAGCGTGCGTCGGTTCGCTATGCGCGTCAGAATCATAAAACAGAAGCACCGCAAATGAGAAAACTTGAAGATTCTCGATGTCCGGTAAATTTTACTTTGCCAAGTAATACTGGTTCTCCGTGTGACTCTCGTGGGGATCGGAGGAACTTCGTTCATGCGGAAATTCCGGAAGTGGTAACTTGTTTTTGTACAGTGTGAAAATGGGGAAGCGATATTCCCCGGAACAGCTTTGACAAGATTGCGACACAACGGCCGCGTCTTCTAAATCTCTTTTCACTTTTTACGGTGGAAAATCAAAACGGAACACGGACGGGTTCGCTGCATTTGCCTGTTAAAAAATACGGGCAAACGGCATGAAAATTTTTTTGCCCAAGTTTTATTCTTTAAACATTTGCGTACGAGTACAATGAAATGCATCATTTGAGCTGTGAAGTTCTTAGCTCCTTTGGCATTTAATCAAGAGTTAATCCTGTGTATACGTTTGCATATATTACAATTATGTTTTAAACATTCGTTTGTAGCTTTTACACGAAATGGACTAGTAACTTGTTAAAATGTATTCAAATTTTCTTTGTCGGCTTTTTTCCAGTAAGATACCGCGTTCGTGTCACACTGTTTCGTTAAATATCAGCGTAACAGGGTGCACAATATATCGAACAAACGTGATCACGATTCTGAAGTTATTTTAAATATTACTATTTGTGAATTATGGGAAATTTTGACAGCTGAAAGCCGAATTTGTAATAAAACGTTCACTTCAGCTGATTGGTAATTAGGAATTTCTCTTTCTCCAAGTTTATCGTATTAATACACACATATACATACAGTATTACAATTTCTTAGTTTAACATACATTTCGTCCTATATCATTCTACGAAAGAGGAGTGGTCGGAATATTTCTACAGAAGCATCTCAATTTCAAATGTTCCACTGGGAACATAGCGCCATAAATCTACGGGCTGGGTTGGTTTAACGAAAAACTGCGTTAATCTAAACGGGATCAACCTTCGTCTGTAGAAAAACACAAAGACGGGATACATAGAGGTTTCCGGGACGAGTGTCTTCTATTTTTAACGCTATTGGTCTCGATGGAGACATTTGGCTGAAATTGTCGGTGGGAAAGTTAAACGACCACCCTTTCTTTAATAACAATTAATCAACTTTTCGAATGCACACTCCGCAGTGTCGGAATTACATAAAGGTCACATGCAAACAAGATACTCAATAAATAACACGCATTACCGTATTATTTAACAGAAAAAAGAAATCGAGGAATGAAACTGCAATATTTTTACCAGATCAAAACTCCTTGAATCGAGACGAATTGTCTCTCTTGTTATCATTCTTTCGTTTAAATCTTCGCAGTTTAAACAGGAGCTCGAATGCGGCAAACGTTAAATGACAAAATCCGTAGGAAAGGCATTCGAAATCACGCGGGCCAATTCCTTATAACAGATATTATCTCCGGCTTTCGTCGCAAAACGTGAAAAGGAAAATTAATCCAATCACTGCTAACCGGCGATTAATCGTAACATTTTATCCTATCGCTTAGCTTCACCTTTTTTTGCACCTTTCTATCTCTCTCTCTCCGCACCGGCATAACTATTGTTATGCATGCAAATCGCGGCCAGCTTAATTGGGACTGTTTTGCATGCGTGGAATATCCGGGTGACAATCGTCGTATCGCGATCGCGCGTCGCATCGTTTGCAACCGGCGGGACATATCTGCATTCCACGCAATTTTTCATCTCCTCGCGTGACTCCGACTGGAAAAAGGATACCTAGACCGAGAGTGAGATAAGTTACTCGAGTCTTTACGTAATTATACGGTCGGAGGGCTAATTAGAGCGCAGGAGGGTCCTACGACCGTAGATATTTGTTTGCACGCCACTACTTTCAATTAATTTCAGACAAGTGCAACGCGTGCGATGCCAAATATTTTTTCTCGGTTAACCAAAGAAAAGGGTTCGTTTTGTCGCTTACACTTCATTTGGAAGATTTGTCGCTTCTGTGAGTGTATTGAAATTATACGGAATCAAACTGCTTCAATCATCTCTGTGACAAGTGTCCGAATTATTGCGTTATCTTTGACGATTGGGAAACGACTTTTCGATATCGTGCTTCGGTTAATAATTAAATATCGAGATATTTATGCTTCCACTTGGAATATAATTTCTAACTTAATTGTTAATAATTATATGTTTCATACCTCAAACAATTTGCTGATAACTTTTCAACAATTGTGCACTTTATATCTTTTGCGTAGTACATTCTTCTCGTAAAACTGACTTTTCTTTTCTGAATGTGTCAATCAGAAGCCAATCAGTGTAAGTACGACTTTCTCTGAACATGAGTTACGTAGTTCAGAAGCCTCTGTGTTTTTAAAACTCTCTGTTGATAAATCAATGAGGTCACTATTTTCATACGTAAATAATAGATGACGGCACTAACATTGTCATTTTGTTAAAAGTAATTTGTTATTTATCTCGGTTTGAATGCTAATGGACCCGAAACTGTACAATTCGAAGAGATTGAAACGTTTTCTTTAAAATATCATAGAACATTGTGATTTAGGATCGAAATTTATATCGTGCCTCGAATATAAGGAGTGAATTATTAGCCTGCACTTTTGCAAATGTTCCACACATCAAAAGCTCCATTAATTTTTATTCGCGAGATGTAGCGTCGAGTAAAACGTCTATTCTAAAATCGATTCTGTTAATATCGAAACTATGTTTTCGAAGCCACACGTCGCATTCGGCTTTCAGCCAACGCACAGAACTCGATATCTGTAATAAAAACAACGAGTGGAAAGTGTCTCCACTGCGTATGGTGCTATTTTACAAATCACCCGCGTCCAGCGAAATCTAGTTTCAACTCAGATTCGACCTTTTCTACTGAATTTGTCTTCGACGAGTCCCGCCAGACTCGTCACCGTTCATATCGAAAACCACGGCAGTAATTTCCGTTCCCAATTTTTAACGCACACCTGACGAAATTATTAGGCGAAATTTCGTGAGAATCAAGATGAACGAACATTCGAAGTCTATCCGCACGTTGTCAATGTAATTCACCCTAATCAGCGACGTGAAAACCCCTTCGACATTCGATTCGTTCACGAGCAACCGGAAATGCCTCCAATTGGTTCAACTACGGAAACGTACGATAATCCTCAAAGTAAGAAACGTTCGTTCGCCACTAATCACGTAACAGCTTTCGCGATGAGTCGTGAGAGAGCCCGAAGTGGCTATCAAATAGAAAGAAACGTAAAAGGAACAGGGTGGAAAGCGGGCGAGCGATAGTACAAAACCGAGACAGCGGTAAAGGGAGCGAGAACTAGACGCTTTTCAGTTCGTGTGAACTCGCGACGTTACGCTTCCGCATAGCTCACAAGTGCTTCTACCAACCCCTACCCGACTTCTCCAACCGGTTCGCGCCAGAATGGGGGATGAAAAAAACGCCGTTCACGGCAACGTACATGTATACAATGGGTCAAAAAAAGAGCTTTTCTACGTCTTGCCCGGGTTGCATCGCGAGCACTGCGCCAAGGGGCGATGCACCGAGCAGTTAATTACGGAGCACCGGTAATTAAAAGGCGCGTGTATTGTTAAACGGAATCAATTCAGCCCCCTTGAGCGTAGAAATAAAATAAGCACCCGGTGTGCGCGAAAAGGTGCCATTTGATGCGGCTCGATTTTAAATTACCGCAGGGTAGTCGAACTGTTCGACGTTACCAATTGCAAGTGTCGCGACAGAACGTTGATAGATAATAATCAATGATCAACAATTAAGTGACAAATCGACGAGTAACTTAATCGGTCTCGCGGAGCATGTATTTACGAACGAATTTTCCGTGTCGGGAGGTTCGGTAACGTCAATTCCAGTTTACCTGCCAATAATAATCTTAATAATAACGTCGTCCGCGTTATTCTATCCGTCGTTAATTTGTCCTCCGACACTACCAGTCTGGTTTATTAGATACGATACGACTCGTGTCAAGATTACCAGGAACATTTTTCTCCCATCCGGTCGTTCGATGTACACTTTTCACGCCGCTCGTCTGCGTACGTGCAATTGGAAACGTCTCGCGGCTCGAGCTCGCGGGGCGCAAAGATTTTTCTGACCCACTGTATCCATATGCAGCAGCGCTCCGCGTGGCGTTGTCGTGGTAACCAACAATGGTTTACCGCGCGATACAAGCCGCGGCAGCAAAGGCGTGACAAATAGGGAGAAGAATAGACAATGACGATGCTCCGGTCTCTCGACGGGGACCCTCAGCCACACCGTGTCGAGATCGTTCGTGCCCGTAACATCATCCGCTCGCACGCTTCGTAGTTCATCCGTCGCCTCGCAATTTTCCCTGTCCTCCCCGTTCTCCGGGCGGGGCTTTGGATCCGCTCGAAATTGAAACATCGAGTGGCCCGATTGGCAATACGATTACAAGATCGGTGAAAATCAAATTTTCTCAAGTTATTGCGCGAACGTTTCGGCAGCGAGCACTCCGATTGGATTTGTTTTCAGGGGCGGACGGTGTTCAGGATGTCCGACGGAGGCAGGCGTGCGAAAGCAGGGGTGCGAAAGAATTTTTTACGTTCTTCATTCGGTTCCCACGCGTCCAGCTGGCATTTCCTTCGATCGCACGAATTTTCTCTGTGCTGTCCGTCGATCGTGCTCGGTGTTTCTTCGCGCGTGCTTCATTTGTCATTTCGGATGGTCGGGACTGGATCGCTGGCGTTTTTTATACTCGTATAAGGCAAGGGAATGCGGGTGAACCCGAGCCAACTAACGCATTTACTGTGACGAAACCGACAGGAATGTTCGCGGTAAGCAGACAGAAGAAGCGTTGGTGACATTTATCAAGAAAGTGAATAAATGTAACTTTTGCGTCACGCGACCATGGGAATCGTCGTTCGTTTGTAATGTACAGTTTGAATATTGTATAAGCTGTATTACTTCTCGCGCGTATTATCGGAAATCGGATTTGGGCGAGATTGTTAAAAGGTTTCGCTGCATAAAACTCGGCGACGTGTTTCGGCTTTCAGTTGTTCCACGGTGTCCCCGTGTCGAGGATCTGTAGCGGGCGAATCGAATTTCCTCGCGATTCAAAAACGATCTTTAAATTTCGGTTTCCTTGTTGCCGAATCGCGCAGCCTTTTGACAGGCTAACAGCGTTTTCTACTTTTCCACTTCCATCCACTTCCACCTCCGACGCTATCAATGTTCAATAAACAGCCGCGTTCAGTTCTACTCCGTCATTTTATTCCCTTCCGACGACCGAAATATAGTTGACTGAATTCGAGTCATGTTTGTTTGGAGTGAATGTATAAAAGCAACGCGATGACGTGTGCCGTACCGCGAACAATTAACAAGATCTGAATTTCTTCGTCTGCAATTCTAAGAACGTAATAAACTTAAGCGAAGCTCCAATTAATCCCAGTGAAGATTTGGTAGATTTTTAATTTCTGTTAATGTGCGGGGCCGTAGTGATTCCATTTGAATTAATATATTATTCCTGTAACGAATGAGATTACTTTTCTCCTCCTTATCAGTTTCGTGGAAGAGAATACGGTTCCAGGAAGTGAGATATTATATGAGCGTGAAAATAGTTCCCGTGAGAAGGCGAACCGAGGAAAGCACAGCTTGATCGTTCTGGCGATTCTCCATACATACCAAGCTCTTCAAGTGCACACCTTGGACCCCATCCAGACTTCACGCCCGCTGCTTTCGCATTTCCCTCGTTTACCCTAATTTCATTTCTATTTATTAGAAGGTGCAATCATGTTATTTGAACAAGCAGTCTTCGATTGCGAGTACACACTTGGCAGTACGTAAGGGCAAATATCGGCCCATTCTCCAGTTTCCAGGATATAATGTAATGATATTTAATTTCTGGCTTTGCTCTCATACCATTATCTCATATTATTACTGAATCTACATATTTGCGATAAAATATATTTTTCCATGTATTAATTCATGTGTTATATATACCGTACGTATTTTGAAGTAACGGAGGGGAGCATTAAAGAATAAATATCTACGTATCTATTAAAATGATAGATAATAAATGAACAATGGATATGTGTGTGAATTTACTATATTATTGTAATCGCTTTTGCATTACAAGATAAATTAGACATCGCGAAATAGTATACAAATGTTCTTTCTTCTACATTAGCCTGAAACTAATTGTTATATTATTATTATTTCGAAACATATCGACAGTTTCGTGAATAAAATATTCGATCCTTTGGACAAAAATAATGGCGATTGAACCATGCGATACATAAAAATAATTGTACACTCATTTTGTACATCGTGCACGCAATTCTTTGGGGGAAAAGGTACTCGTTGTTAAGGGCAGTTGAATAATAATTAGTGTTCTGGTGCAGTGAAATATATTTCCTTTACATTTTACATCGCAGGTCGCATGAACAATTTATTACTTTCGACAGGATCTCGCGCATATACATATGCACTGATCTGAGTAATGAATATTAGGCTCACGAAACAACGAAAACTGAATGTTTATCTAACAATTAGTTAGACTCAGGAGATTTCCGAAAGATTTATGCCCGTTTGGCTGCGTGATAATCCAAGGCAGCGCTGTAACTAAAACAATTTTCTCTCATACCTTGGAACTCATCCAGCTTTCACACCCTCCGTCTCTATGGCACCCTCTACTCTCAACTTCTACAGCCCTTGCATTCTGAGGGTCACGTGCTGCAACACTCACGCTGCGAGCCCGGCGTACATTCGCAACTCAAACTATTCGACTAATGGCTGCTGGATTAACCGAAAATAAATCGCAAACGAGGCAATCAATCAACATTCGCCTCGGTATCATTGTTTCTATTATGTACAAGTCTCGTTTGCTGGCGTATTTAATTAATAAATTTTAGAAAGGTTCGCCACGCTCCATTAAATCGGTATAAATGTTATCTAGATAATAATATTTATAATAATAAGTCGTTAAAGTGATACAGGTTTAGTAAATTACTGATTTATGCGACTCATATGAACACTTTACCTGTGCACTATAAAGTTCTCGTTTAGAAATGTATAGTACACTGATATTTACAATAATAATTTACAATGTTCAATATCATATTGTTAAAAGTGAAATACTGAACACCTACACATATTTTATGCGTAATGCAGTATAAAATAATAATTCTAATTTACAATCGCATTTGTTGGGCGTGAAATTTATTGCTTATTCGCACTAACACAATCGATTTTTTTCTCCTCTCCCTCTCTCGAGTTCAAGCTGAAACCGCTTTCCGCGAAATCTATCGTATATTTCTGCTGATTATCGCGTTATAATTAATAGCGCGATTTCCACTCGGCTTCCGTTGCGCTCGTGCGATATCGAGGTAGTGAAAAATGGATGGTCCGATAATATCGGTATACTCCCGTCATTTATCTCCCTATTCATTTATTAGATGTCGTTAAGGGTGGTTGACTTCGAGTCGTCGCTAATCTGACTCTCGACGTTCAAGCTCAACGAAGTCTTTAAAAATGATACATTGTCAAAGGCGACGGTTCCTCTTTCAATATTGATGAACTTTCCCGTAAACCCGAGGCAATATTAAGAAAGGCAAATTATAGTAGAGACATTACTGCATGGAATGATTTCGAACAGAAGTTCAGCTAAAATGCAGATGTGTTTTGGCTCATTTGTCTTGCGAAAAATTGATCAATTGATTAATCGGTATATTAAAAGAACCGAAACAATAATTTTCCAGTCATCCATTTTCGTGGGCGGCACGAGAATTGTTAAACATTTCGTTGGTTCACGCGACGATTATTACTGCAACTAGGAGCAGTGCCATTTGATCAGCACAAAAGTATACATTGCATAGATTATGTATAGCATCGATTAAATCTCGTGTCAGCATTCCCGATTTGAAGCACGCAAACGGACACTGTCTTATAACAAAATATATATTGAATTACCGTAACAAAATTGCATTACTGAAAATTACGAATTTTCAACATTCCAGCAGTCTCTCAGTTAATTACTACAGTTTGCCACGTAGGCGCTATGTTCTTGATAATACTAATTCCTTTTTCTCGGGTAACGCCTATCGAAGTATGAACAAAGACGAAGAATGGCCGGGGGCTGCGATAAAGGTGCGCCTTGAAATGAAGTAAATTCTTGAAGAGGACGAAGAGAAAGGAGAAGAGGTATGGCATTACACCGACCGTGGAGCCGAACTCGGTATCTACGTAGGCAGAAAGCGTTGCGTTCATCGCAGGGCGCGAAGGAGCGAGAAAGAAAGTGAATCTTAATATCGCTTATTTATTCATGTTTATAGGCCCGCTTTCGCCGCCGGAAGATTTTCATAACTGGTTTTTTTCTCCCCGCCTGTAAACTCGGCATTATCAGCACGCACGTTTAGGAATTTGCTCGCGCTCTGTTTATGCGGATCTTGCGAACTCCGTGGCCCCCTCTGCGTGACGAAATATCGTACATCGGCGAGTTATTCGTATCGATTACAAATGGGCGCGCGGAAAATAAACGTGCAACGATTCGGCACGATGCGCTGGTCGGACGATACGATTTTCGTACCGTTTAGTGTCCTGAAAGGTTCTGGCGCGTCAACAGCCTTTCAATAGTCTCCAAACATTCACGTACGCTCGTGTCAAATATTTTACGCCCCCCCAAAGATTTACGAAACCGAAATGCTCGTAACTTGCCCCGTCGCGAGAGCTGTTGTCAGCTGACCCACAGGGTACCTCTGTGCACGTAGTCGCGGCTGTAAACGCCAACGTCGAGGAATCATTTTATGCCCGTCGCACGCGAGTCAGCTCGATAACCACTTGTCAATCGTGACGTACGAATTTTTTCTCCAGCCGTATCTGGAACGCGGATACCTGAGTTCGCAGAATACGGAAGCACGCTCGCTCGACCTCCTGCGTCCTCCTTGATCCCGCCGTTGGCAAGTTTGCTTTCTGCGGGACAAACTTTTCTATGCTAGACGTTGCTTTAAAATAATTCAGAAAGAGCGCGAGAACTTTTAGCGGGGCGTGTAAAAACGTCGTGCAGTAAGAAAGGAGACTGAACAAAAAAAGAGAGAGAAAGAGAGAGAGAGGGCAAGGTATAGAGCATCGTAGAGTTTAATAACCAGTTTTCGTCAGGGCGAGAAATTCTTCTCGCGTTGAGGTACAACGCGGAAAATCGAGAACATTGCGGTGAAAAGGGCGCACGAAACTCCGCCTGTAATTTAGGAAGGAACGTGCTGGGCGTCGAAAATTGGGAGCAAATATCATTGCCAGGTTCTTTTTCCCCGGTGGTCCAGTTATAATCAAGGGTATCCCCGCGAGGAACCAATTGAATTTGTTGCCGCCGCGGATTGTACTATTCTCTGGCCCCTGTCTCGTATGAGCTAATTATTGGAGTTCCAGTTACACCTGCGGCAGCTCTTTAAAGCTTTTATTGCCGTCCAAATGAACAGTCGATCGAATCGTGACGAAAAACGCGCTCGCAATAAACCCCATGCTTATGATAAGACCGTGAGCTGCAGCAATTTCAAATATTATTGGTAGACAGTGGATGCGCATGCACGTGTAATAGTTAAGTCGAAATGTGCAAAATATATTCCAAATATATTCGTAGTATATGTTTACCTTTCTACATTATTTGATTTATTCGATGGAGTTCTAATATATTAACGTTGCCCCCTGTGAATTGGAATTATTTATAGAGGTAACTAATTTACAGTTATATTTGTACGAAATATGTAAATAATATTACGCAGATTCGATATATAATTGGCATAGTGTAAAGTAAAACATTTGTCTTCTAATAATGAAATACATTTCTCCGCAAGTCAATCTCTTTTTTTTTATTTATTTCCTTGAAATATAGTCTGACATAATAGAGTTCAATTATAAGCTATTATGCACTTACATCTAAGTACATATTTAAAATAAATGATACATTTGTAAGAAAGAATTCAGGAATTAAATTACTATTTCTTAATATTTTTTTTTACTAAGAGTGGTTAAATATTACCGTTTTTCGATAACGTTCCGCGTTATCACTTATCCATGTCAATGCAAAACGCGTTGTCCGAATGGTAATAACAACAAATATTTTCAACAAACTAAAATATCTAACGCTTTAGAATAGAATAGGGCAGATCTGGGAGAGAAAAAAACGATTTTTCTTTCCACGAACGAGCTGTTTCACAATCTGCTAATAATAATCCCTCAAAGTGATCCAGAAATGGTCTATTACTCGTTGCCACGCCAAACGTGTACACAATCCTTCCACTTATTCTTATTTATACAGTTGTTACGCGACGCTTCTTATTCATACAATCGTTCCGTTCCACCTAGCGCGTTGCAAATCGTGCTTGCTCTGTATGCAAAACAATAACAAGAGACGCCACACGTGAATTATAGAGAATTTCTTTCGCCATTACTCAGGAAAATGCATTTCGCGGCCCCGGTGGAGAATCTCTGGGAATTGGATAATCTTTCACTCAGCGACTGGGCTAGTTTAAAATGCGGCGACGCGCGTAGTTCAGCGTGCGACAAGACGGGACAGGGTGAGAGGTCGAACAGGCATAAACAAGGGAGGAATATAGGGTTGAAAGTCAGGGACGAAGAATGCCACGGATGCAGCCGGCTGTAACGCATTCGAACCCCGCCACCGTATTTGTCTTCTTATACGGCTACATATTCCGCAGTATCTTACGTTTCTCTTGTTTCTCGATCATATCCCATCCGACGCCCCGGATGTTTACGATCCTGATCTGACTCCACAAGGATTCGACCGAGGCAAACACCTCCCGATGTGCAGCTTGCTTATATTTCAGGTTCGGATACGCGTAGGTAATAGCTTCTTTGAAAATGTTTAGTAGATCGTTGGCATAGATTTAATTAGAGTAAGTATTTCTTCGTTTCCCTTTGATTGCGAACTTCCGGTGCCACCATTCGAGCAAAGTTCGCCTCCCTCCGTTTCATCATTCACGTGCGAATGCGCTTGGAAAAGTTTTCAGCATGTTCGCCGCTGTACACTAATCGTTTTTGCCACATTTCTGAAAGTAACGGCGCAGCGTGTGTCGCGGGCGGTGCACTCTGATGAACATTCCGGTAAAAAAAATCCATCAAACTGCCAGACACTTGTAGTTCGTCCCGCTTCTCAGTTTCTTTCACTTCAACTCCGGCTCCTTGCACTTTCTTTCGCGGCTCGATCTTGTTTTACTTTCCGCGTATCGCCGAATTTCCCCGTCCCCTCTTAATTGTTTCTTAACCGACCATCTCCGGTAATCGACGTGACATTACAGATGTTCAAAAAGTAACGTCGTTAACGCGCGACGCGAAACGAAATTATCGTTATCCTTTTAAATCGGCGAATGTCGTTCGAAACACCAGGTAGTGAATGTAAAATGAGGAAAGAACCGGGGGAGGGGGGAAGCGCCCGCGTCCCATGGACAAATTAGCTAAAATGAGGAAAGGTAGAAGAAGAGGGGTAGAAAGATAACGGAAGACAGCGATTCCACAAAGAAGCCAGAATCTGACGGTTTTATCGTGGCTCACCGCTGAGCAAGCAGACTTTATCTCTCACGCAACTTTAAGATTTGATGCATGCGCCGGCGGAACATTTGTTCGAACCCCTACAGAGGGTTTCCTTGGCTTTTCCTCCCTTCTTCGTCGAAAATCTTGCCCTCCCCTTCGACGCGTCCACACCCCTCTCGGTTTCCTCGCATCTCCTGTCCAGCCGCCCCTCCGCGATAGCGAAAACGCCATTGGACTTTTCGTCCCTCTTCGACGGGCTAGGTTTATTTTTATTCCGCGCGATTCATTCGATTGAACATGACTTGTGGTTACAGGACCGAAAGCTATATATTTTCGATATTACGAGTCGACATTCCAGAACCCCTGGTCCCACGAGTACCCTGTATTCTTTTCATGTATCATTCTTGCTCTCCTGCCCGCCATCCACCTTTGTGAAATACGAACGATCCTCTTCGGAATAATAGCAGCTTCCGGAGAATTTGTAGCGGATGTCGAAGTCAGCGGTGGATGTCGAAAGTATCGGGGAGGATTTCAGTTCAACTGAAAAATTACTTCGGTGCTCGGTTTTTTTTTCTTCTTCTCTTTCTTATTGACAATTTTATGTCGGAAGTGTATGGGATCTTGAAGAAATCCCGCTGCACGGTGGTTCGGGGTTGAAATATTGTTTATTTAGTACACTCGTTATTGTCGATGAGCATTGAACGGGTGCGAGTCGGTCCTTGCCGGATGTATTTCATCGAATATTTTGGTAAATATTGGAGTTAAAAAAGTGCTGTGAATAAAAAAGGAACTTGACCGCGATTACAGTAACGATTCGAAGGGAATCGATTTTTCTCTTTTGATAATGCTTGATTGAATTGGCTTTCGAGGTTGAAATGTTTGAGCAGGTGTAATATTTAACCTAGCATTTCGGTGGCTGTATGCGAAGATCTTTATCGCTAACGAAATGAAATATAGTTACGACGAGACATTCGTATAATTACTGTTTCACCGCGGCTACGCAATTTTTCAATTCACTTCCACCGATTTGGATGACATCACTGTGGACACGATGAACAAATACACCTCGCCGTTCGCGTTGTTTTTAATTTACGGTTACGCTCAACGAAACCTACGAACGTTGATACTTTTCAAGTAGTTCATGGAGAACGCTGTAACCGAATCAACAATATACATTTTAAAACGATAAATTCTGCGCAACGGTTAAAGCATCAACGTGCCTCGAAGCTGTATGCAATATATTTTGCGATCCCCGGCGCATGTGATTATGTGGTTATCTGTTTTCTACTTGTGGGACCTTTTTATCATTCCTAAAAGTTCTCCGGCCCGAAATGTTTGCAATAATAGTACTGAAAATTTATACGATGCTGGGGTATAAACCAGCCGTTGCAGAATTGCGCGTTTCCTTTATTTATTGGGTACAAAATAGTATTAAAAGTGAAATATATTTGCTTATCGCTCTTTATATAAATTAAGTTAGTTGCGGCATATCGATATGAAGCGTGACGTAATGTATTTAACGAATTGCCAATGGTGTATACTTATTATTATTCGTCTTATTATTAAAGAGAAAATATTGACTGCGAAGTAATATGATACAACCCGCATAGCGGTAGCTTGATACATTATTTTCTATTGTCAATATGATAAGGAAAGAAATGGTAAAGGAGGACCAGTGGGCGAACGGAGTTACTATCAAAACGATTGTGACATCTTATCAGACGTGTATTAGGTAATTTCTCGTAATTAACGTGCTACTAGTACGTCGTAACCAATCAATCCACATGTTATTTAATCAGGAAATACTGATCAGATATGTATTGGCTGGTCAATACATTCCTTTAAATAGAACCCTAATGCCTATTTGCGTTTCCGGTCAAACAGTGCATTTAGAAGCAATTATATGTGCATATTTATCGCATTCTCAGTAATAATAAATGGCCCGTTCTATTTCGCAGTCTATCAGTGTCTATACTATTCTAACGATCACTCAAATCGCAAAACTTACCTCAATATTCAACGTGGCAAAACTCAATCCCCAATGATCTTTTCACGACTCTGTTCTGTTCACGATTCTCTAAACTCTGACTATATCCTATGAACTCTATAGTCTGTCCTAGCTCTAAACTCGTCACTCGCACCTTATTCCACGATCTATCTGTACTCTTAATTACTACGCACTCTTCGTTCGCATTCTGTCAATACGGTACATACCCTTTCGTCGCTAATTAAACAACCCCCGTCATCGATACATGATCCCATTTACTAATCAAAAGTACAAAGCGCCACACCTGTCACGCGTCAAACTCAAGACATCACGCCGATTATCCAACGGAACGTAATCTTCCACGAATACGGATTCGACGATTTCAGATTATTGCGCGATCGGAGCGTGCAATAATTTCGATTAGCGCGTCACCTAATCGTAGGGTGCCTGCTACATGACAACCAATTACTCCTAATGTATTTGACCATTTGACCGAAACGGACAATCGTGTCGGTTGGGTAATCAGGTGAAGTAGTAGATATCAGTTATGTGGCAATAGGCGCGGGTATAGGCGGAGAGAAGTGGACCAGGTGGATCTGCGAGTTAACTTGACGATGAACATCGAGTCGGGCGCATGATTATTCGTTCCGACTAACATTCACGCGCGCAAAGGTGGCTAATTAGCTGGCGCTGTTGTCGGTGCTAATAAACGGATGCGTCGACGCTAATACAATATAGTGTCGCAGCGTAGGTTCGGAGGATTGGCCGGGCGGGATAACTATCGGCGCACCTGAATTATCCATTAATGGACAGCGATGTTGCGACCAACCCCGATTCATTCGATTATTTGCGGGATTATGAACGGTGGTTGAAATCGACCATTCTGATAAGATTTGGATTACTTCGCGGACCTTGACAGAACTATTGGCGACGTTTCTGCTTCGTGTTGCCAGATATAGAGCTCGATTGTCTCAGACACTGTGCACTGGGCGTGACAGAAATGTAATGAATACACGCGCATTCCAGGGACGGAGAGAACGTTTAGCATCTAAAGGATCAGTCAGTGAACGACAAATTTACAAACTTTACTAGCTGTTCGTTTACAACAATTATTACCAGACGCGTTACAAAGATGAACGATCGATTGCTACGATGTCCCCCGTCACTCTGCATTATAGGTTCGCGAATCTCTTGTCTGGGGATGACATTCCAGTGATCTCGGGACTCATCCATTCGGCAGATCCGAGCCCTGAGACTTTAAAATATTGGCCAATAATTAATTCCAGGATATATTTGATTAGCCCGGAGTTGAACCAAATATTGATCCCCTACGGGAGGAACAGACGGCTGAATATGTGATGGAACGAGAGTTGCAATATTAATAGGCACACTGGTTGATAATTAAACTATTCAGTGGTAATTTAACAGCTCAACGCTGGAAGTTGGAACTGCTCGAATGCGGGGGTTGCGAATTGAGAGCCATTAGTAATTACAACTCCAGTACATTTTTTTGTATAATAAATTGGCAGCGACGCGAACATAATGCCAAGCATTAACGAAATGCTGAATGAAATTGCATTGACGTTAATTTATCCCGACGCAAAGTTTACAAACACCGATTGCTTGTCAAAATTGTAGCTTGTAAAATTAAAATTTCCTTCATAATTGTGGCAATTTTTGTCGAGAAACAAGTGAAATAATTACAAGTCTGTATTTATTTTACTTATCAGCAATGTACAACTACTCGCATAAGTATTCGGTCGGGTTAGATATTCAGCAAACTTTACACAAAATTGTATACGTATAAAAAATGAAATAACTCTCGATCTATGTTGCACGAATACTTTAAAGATTAGCTCTATACGATTGCGAATCATTATTTTTTAATATTTGTCACGAAACAACAGAACACTAAACGAATGAGAATTCGTCAATCGTTTTGGATGTTCGAATACCTTCATCGCCAACAGTGCACACAAATGTATCGTTATTATTACTTACGTCTCCTCATTTTGTCATTTCAGAACAGGGACAAAACACAAGCAAGAAGAAAACAACGTTTTCGAGACTGCTTCGGGGGCTGAAGACTCACAGGAAAGAGAAACATGCGCAAGCCCAAGGTTCCCCGAGGCACGGTCGTGCAAGAATGGGAGTTCCGCAAAGAGTAAGTGTGCATCTGTGTACATAATCGTAATTCCACGTAATCGGAGCACTTGTAAACTACTGACGATTCGAATCCCCTTCGTGATCTTCGTTTAATTACAAAATCCGTCCGTGATTTAAAGTTCGGTGCATCACGTTGTGCGTAAAATATGCAATTTCCATGAAAGTACGTCTCAGTGCCAGTAAATAGCACTCGTTTACCTGTTCCAAAGCATATACGTACCTGGCTCCCGGAGATCGCAATGCATCGAGTTCACGTTTTCCAACAAATTTCACGTGTTTGCCGTAGCAAATTTTTCACTCTTTCACGACGGTAAAAATGGTTTCGTTCTGGGTCACTTGGTTGTTTAATATAACGGTGAAATGAATGATAGAAAGCCAATATCCTGTTACAAGGTTTTTGCACCTCTGATTGGATATCCTCTAGATTTTTAGCAAGAGCGAGTTAATACACTTTGGCTCTGGGGTTTAGATGTCGACGATTTTTACGCTCTTTGCTACATTTCGTTCAGAATATATCAAATAACAAATAGTTAGGTAAATCATCTTAAGGCAAGATAAGATCAGATCGCTGTTGATACATCGATTTTTCTTGCCATGTTTTATATTCCGCTCGGTAGGCATTGCTGGTACCTGCAGTTCCTTAGCTTTTTATTTAATATTCGATAAAAATGTTAATCATGTTTATGACGAAAATAATACACACCATCCATGCCCTCTGAAAATATTAGTGAATCGTAACGATATCGCCAGTAGTATTCAGTACGCCTGTTCGGTAATGGACAATCCACGATACCTAATCAGAGTTAGCAGATATTTTTTACGGTTCTTATAGAAGGCAAGTCAGATCGAACGATATTTAACATTTGACAGCAATATCTGAAACGATATTTACAACTTATCGATTGGAATTTGGCTTTTCAATATTCGCAGCTTTGCTTTCATTTAATAAATTGTTGCGTTTTCGTTAGGCGAATCAGAGAGGTAGAAGGGGTTGCAAAATGACGCGGAATGCAACGAAATTTTCAGTCGCAATTTTTCGCCCAGACTGAAAGTTACGCCGGGAATAGGATCAAATTTTCATCGGGGGAAAAACACATTTTTTTGGTACACTGGTATTTGTAATTCTATCTTCGAGGCCGTGACAGAGAATCGTGGCGCACGACCTGTCGGCTCTGTTTAATTCTATTTCACGGACAACTTATATTTACGCAGCCGTAAAACCGGATTCGTAAATCTATCCTAACTGCATCGCGTCGAGAGCTCTGCACCGAACAAAATATAAAACCCGTTGGCAAAATGTTTTGTTATTTTAATGAAAAAACTCGACAGAAATGTACGGCAAAATAAAATCCACGCTTCGCTTAGCAGATTATTATTTCAAGTAAATTGTACGTCACCCCTCGATACTGTAAATATATCTGAGATATAGAAACTAAGATTGCTTAATAATATATTCATATGTGAAAGATATTCTCTGGTGTAACAGTATCTGCATTTTTTGTTTCTCCTCATATTTTATTTAGCTTTGTATTAGTAAAGAAATAAGTGAAATTTAATTCGAGGTAAATGCTCATGTCATTTGTTTTTGTTATATTTTTAAAAATAATACACTTAGACCGCTCAAATGTTCAAATCGCTTTTATCGCTTTTCTATTTTACGTACGATTATTTTTACAATATTCGTGCGCAGTGCTGGGAAATATGTAATGCATTTATGAAATACGTGCTTAAACGGACTTGAATTTTTCTTCTATCTGCAATATCGGAATAATATTAAAAAACAGATTGGAATAATAATAATTATGCCTGCATTCGATTACGTCGTACTCTGCACGAAAAATCTTATAATATTTTGTTACATACGAAGCAACAGGAACATTGGTCTTTTAATTTAACGACACTGTGCACTCGAAGCAACGTTTACCCTTTAACAAGCAGTACTGTTTTGCATAATAATTTTATACGTTTGAAAATACAGAATTTTTTACTTCAACTAGTCCTTGCAAATACACGCTTTATCCTCGATCACTTTTTATTCCCAATACTGTATCTTTGGCGCGAAGCGTTGAACACTTTACGGTGACAACCAGTGATTTTCGTTGCACCGTCTTTCATTAAGTAAACGTAGCAGAAGCACTGCGAGAGTAATTTGCCTCCCATGTTGAAACTTGCAATTTTTCGATTCACTTCCAGAACCGATTGCCTCTACAATTACTGACAAAACCTGCGTTTACACGATTCGAGCGTCCCGGTTCTCCTCTACTTTTTCAACTTCCCTGTCTCTTGTTTCTTTTTCCTCTTTCCTTTTTCGAAGCGCGCGCAGTCATTTTATTTTTGACTGATGAAAGTTTGATATTCCCTTTCAGCTTTAAAGGATATATTTATTTATACGTTCTGGACGTAATCTAGGTTCTTCTTATAATATCTCTGTTTTGAAAACGAAGCCCCCTCAGATATACGAATTTTACACCGACTTTACATTCGCGAAGCTTTCAATCTTCGGATTGTGACAATTATTGATTTCCATTACTTGTTACGACGCTTTGATAAATATGTGTAATAATGAAACTGTTTGGTTATTTTATTTAGAAAAATGTTTCTGTCCGTTGGCCCCGGTTAAAAGCCGATATCAGTAATAGAGAAGAGAATGAAAATTATGCACGGGCACATGGGAAATTCGAATATCTGTTACTTCCGGTTCGTTGATAGAGAAATCGTCGTGCATTAGCGAAGTGAGCTGGTCACCTCTGAGAGTTAAAGATTTTCAAGATTTCCCACGTGCCACCGATTTCCTATCTTTTTCGACGCCGGTAATCTAAACTCCTGAGGTTACAATTCGCTAATGAGGCGACGACGTCTAATTTCGTTTACGAATTTATTTTTATTTTTTGGTCGATACATTAATGGACATGCGTACCTACGAGTTCGAGCAATAATTCGAAAATGGTTTTATGCGATATCATTGTTTTAAGACAGGTTTTTGAAGTTGTTTAAGTAAACGATCGTGGTAGCGCAAAGCGACATTTTCGATCAATAAATTCAACAAATTTAAACACAAACGATTATCAATTCTACGATTTGATTTGAAATGATATTGCAGTACGTAGCTATGCACGTGTTTCTCATTAGTCTTATTATTTATAAGTACAAAATACAAAATATAAGCGGATCAGCAAAATAGGAAAGTATATGACAGATGCACTGTGTAACTATAATCAGTTAGATAAATTTATGATTCGAAAGGATGCACGTTATGCACAATTCAACTTTCTATTCTTCGGTATGTTTCCCAAAAAAAAACTCGAAATCATCCATAGCTTTTTCAATAGACATCAAATTTTCCTAGAATCAATGTTACAAATAATATTATACTAAAAGAAATTCGACCGTATTCATCAATGAACACACATATAATATCGCAACACGTTGAAAGAAAAAAAACGCGAAGATTAAAGCCACCATAAAGGTGTCGCGAATTTAACATTAATAAATTGTGGGGCGCCCTCGCGATCGTTAATACGAGAAGGGAATCCAGACGAGATTAATGCACAATTACAGAATTTAATTTTTCATCAAGCGAGCCCTTGTGTAATGCACAGAGACTCCTTTTGCCCAGCGACTAAAGTGTACAACAGGTACATTATGTAGTGCGCGCACAGAGATCAGCAAAACACCACCTACCAAGCACTCAAAGACATTCCTCTTGCTTTGACCTTGGTACAAAGTATCACGGGCCCTGATAGTACTTGGAATGAAATTTCCCCGAGAGCTCTCGATAAAGCACTTGTACGCGAGCAGAGCCCCGTTTCGAACTCTCAGCTCCGAAACCACTGGCCATCCTGCGATCAGCAGGCCACTCTGTACTAGGCCACAACTTCCGTGACTGCTTCACAGAGAAGAGTTCATCTGCGATAACGTATCACGATGAAAATTTAATTATGTCCAGACGATAGGACGAGTTACGTTATAAACCGTGGGTAAAAGTGCGGTTACCGTGAGATGGACAGGACGGGATAGAACCGTGAGATTGGTCCATCCATTTCTACGAAGAAGCACTACCTGGCATTAGTGACTCAACGTACGAAGCACTTCATAATCGAACTCGTACTTGACACCACCTTGACCACCTTGACCACTTTGCATAATTGAGCCGACATTGTCGGCGAAATTTCGCAAGCTGCAAAAGTGTTAATAATAATAAATTCTCTTGCATAACAGTCGCAAGGTGAAAAAGGTTGAAAAGAACATTGTTGAAAGGAATCAGGTCTACTATTTAAAGAACCGAGGAGACCACGAAACATTCACTCGATTTTACAAATGTACACAAACTAGGTTACACGCAGAGTGTGGCTCATTATTATCCTCGGATATTTCTGTTCAATTTGCCCAACGGAGATGTTAATACTGCGAGAGTTATCGATCCCGTTCTACTTGTCGAAGACAGTATTCCCATAAAAATCACGTCACGTTTGTCAAACGGAGGCAACCGTTTACGCGACCGAGACAAACGATGATACTGTCAGGTGTTTCGAACTTTCGTGCACCGGTGTACGTTTCGAATTCGAAACGCGCAATTCTCTCAGATAAATTGATACGTTAATACAACTGAGCATAACTTGCGACAAGCGTGCATGGCTACAATCTCTATTACTATCGCGAACGCTGCTGCTAGGACGGCCGCAAACGTTGTATGAATTCGGTATCGTAACCACAGTCCACGTTGGACCTCGTCGCCTGGCAGGATATCCCGGTGGCTGCAATGGAGGGCGACCGACGAGTTCTCGGAGGATACGAGCTCAGCGGTGTTTCCAGCAGAACAGAATATTGCGAACTGTCAACGGTCGCACGCCTGTCTCTTGTCGACAGCACTGACCGCACATTGCCATTCGTCTTGTTTCGACTTGACTGCTGCCAGTAACCCGGCGACGTGTATGGAAATCTGATGATAAAATATATATTTACTTTCCATAGGAATGGCCGACGCGTCTGTCATAGGGAAGTTCTTCCGTAGTCGTGACAGCAGAACGCAGTTAACCGGTTGCGTCGATTCGGTTGGCACATTGCAAAGCTGCATTGCGCTAATAGAAATATGGTTATCGCGGATTGGGTCGATTTTTTGGTGCGACTAGGGGACGAATGATTTTCCGCGTAAAATGTCGTAAGGGTTTCCAAAATTTCCAAGGAATTTATTTACCTTAGTTTGTTTATTGAAGTTTCGAATCAATTGGTTCATCATATTCATAAAAGAACATCGATTTCTCGAACATAAAAATTCGATAAATTAAATCGAATGATCTTTTTTGTTAGCACCCTTTCCACCCTCCCCCAAATAACGCGTGTACATCATGAAATTACTCGAATAAATCCTTTTAAGTTCCTTTCTAATTCCCCACTCTACTACATTTGCACCTTTTTCGAGATGAAAGCTATCACTTCTCCCTTGAAATCATCTCGGCGTTCAGTGTATGGTAATTCCATTAAATTATCCGAGTGTAAAACTGTGTCGCGCCATTAAGATAAAAGCCGATCTGTTTGTGCCGCTGTGGACACTTTAATGAGAACCTTTCATTTAAGCCCATTTGAACCCATCGCGTAGCTCACCCCTTGCTTTTCAACCTCTCTTTGCGCACTATCGTTGGCACGCGAGCTCTACTTCGATCCTCCTACGATTCATTTATGTACGTGTCATGCACAAAATGGCTGTCCCGGGGCCGTTTTTCCTTGGCTGGCGCTCAGGGTAACAAGGCTGTATGAATTATTTAAACGTCTTTTACTTACGTACACGTTCCCCTCCCTTTCGTTGTTTTTTTTTTCGTTTTCGTTTCACAACAATTTACTCGCGTACACGCGTACCCGGCGAGGTCTCCGTCGTTCCAACGTTCCAACAAGCCGGCCAGGAAGTCGTGAATTTTCCATTACAGTTCCGTTCCGTCCGATCTCGCGAGGCATATTCCTGTAAACGGGGAGCTACGTATGGCAAAAACGAATCGGCACGGGACACACCGCTGATGCCACTGCTTCGCTTGTTCGTTCCATTCTACCGCGATCCCGCGTTCCTTCGCAGTGAACCGCAGCAAATCTGTAACACGGGCCCATCGCCCGCAAATCGTATCGCGTCTAAGTCCCGAACCGGTTAAGCGCTCTCGATTTAGCGACGAAATCGCCCGTTCCGTCACGCCGTCGACAATTGCCCCCCCCCCGCGTGAAACGAAATTCTTCGACCGAGATGATACAGCTCGAGCATACGTATCACCGTCCTCCTAAAGCTTCGCTTATCCGTCGATCGGCGTTCGAAAGCGCTCTGCACGCATGACCGACGCAAGCCTCCGGCTGCAACGGACGAAGAGGAGGCGGCGGCCAGCTTTACAGTCGCAGCACAATCTTGCGTTATCGGTCGTCCGCAACCGGCCAATAAAGCGCACGGGGCGCAAAGGGGTTGCGCGACGTCGATTTTATCGCCCGGGATATCGGCCCAGTGGCCGGAATGTTCCCGTTTCAGGCTCGCCGGTGCTCCTAGGACAACGATAGCCGGACGGGAATGCCCGCGCTGCGTCTCGCCGACGAACGGCCCCGGGGCGAATGCATTTCAATGCACGCGACAAACCTCCACGCTCCGCGTTCCGCCGTCTGCCGCGATGCCGCACGATCCTGTAAGTGATTCCGGATTGCCGCGCTAATGACTGTTTCATATTCATTGGACGCGCCGGGGCTACCATCCCGCCGCGCTCGGATCGCACACGCCATCGCGCTTTATCGCTTCTGGCCTTTCAACGCCGTGCACCGTCGGTCTTACGTCGGGCGGAACGACGCGACGCGCGCCTCGTCGTTTCCGACCGCGCGGATTCGTCGTCGCGACGAGACTTCCGCGTTCGTACGCTGCAACTGTCGCGTTACGTGACTTCTGTATCGTTTGTACTTGGTGCAGCGTTTGATTCGGCGGTTTTCACCCGGTGTCTTGAAGGGAACGCCAGTGGCCCGCGGAATTACGAAAGCTGACCGGGGATGTAGTGTTTTTATTAAGTCGACGTGGCCTTCACTTGGTGGCGCGCGATCTGTAATTCTTACATTTTACGAAACGGCAGGCTCGTGTATATTTCTGTCCGGTCGCTTTGGTAACTCGCGAATGACCAGTTTATATTGGGAAGGCAGCGGTAATTAATCAGAGTAACGCGCGAACGCGATGCGAATTATGAAATTTATAGCACACGTAGCGAGATTGTTGTTTAGCGGGCCAAGCAAACAATGCAAAATAGACTGAAGGAGGATAATCGATAACGACCGGTGGAATGAAACCTGTATTTCGCGGGATTAATCTCGCCAGTTAGCTTTCTGCGTAGCGGGATAAAATTCGATCGTGATCGGATCGAACGTGCATTGGTAATTGAATTAAAGTGAATGTTTGTTCGAGGTAAATGTATTTTTTCAAGCTATCGTATCGCAATAAATCGGGAGGAAAGCTTGAATGGGGGGCAGCGTTGAATGAAATGATTGACTTCGAAAATACGTTTATTGCGGTCTTCTTTCAACAATGAACTGGAGGAAAATGTGACCCGAATGGGTAATTAGTGTAAGCAATTGAATCTGCTTAAGCGGCGTGCCATAGCGACAGGTGACTGACGTTTATGGGCCCCCCTTCCAATAAAAATTCGGTCACTGAATTATTAAGTGCGTATTATGAAACAGATCGATATTACGCGCACCGTTCTCGTGCCGCGGCCCGGTGACTTTCGCGGAGCGGTAATTTGTTTCAGAAATTGCATACGATTTTATTGAATCGAACGGAAGTGGAGGGAGTGGGGGGTTAATACTTGTACGCACAAAACGTTTGCGCCGATAGGATTTAACTTGATTGTGCATGCGCGATATTGTCATTGCAATAAAGATTAGAATCATTGTGCGTAGCCACGCTGTCGGGATTGTGTCAAATATTTCAATGGAAAGTAGAACAATACGAGAAGGAAAAATGATCAGTCGCTAATATAAATTCTGCGGAACAATCGAAGTGAATTCGAATCCACGTTCTAACGAATATTTTCGAACATCCAATGTTTAATCAACAAACTGTTCCACAGTCAAATATCCGACAGCCATCGAAATTCCACGAAATCCACCGTAGCGCCTGTACAAATCTCCGAAACCGGCAAACATGCGCCGCGCATACGTCCCTTCATACGTCCCTGTTCGAAATCGTTCGACGGCCGGCCGGTATATTAAAAATTACGAACGCCGCATTGAAGAACGCTTGCCGGCGGAGGGTGTCAAGGGGACCCGTAGTCTTCTAGTGTTTTCATCGATGCGCGTTGCGCGGGGTGAAAGGAAGATAGCGGTGGCGGAATGGGAGAGGGGTGGAAAAAAAAGAGGCGTTAGAATGGAGAAGCGACGCGGGCAGACCGCGGCAGCAAAAGGTGGGTGTTTCAGGTGCGATCGATATAGTACATCATCGTCGTCGTCGTCGCCGTCGTCGTCGTCGTCGTCCTCCCACGAACACTTTTCCTTTCTCCGCGTGTCCTTTTCCTCCTCGATGTGCGCGTCTTCGTCACCTTTTTCTCCATCACCCCTTCGAGCCTACAGAATGGCCGTCGTTTTGTTTCTCCTTTCAGCCCCTCCGCGTGGAAGTCTACCCAACCCCCACCCCCTCCCCCTCCCACACACCCCGGTCTCCATCCGCACACCCCTTTTGTCTTCGCCCGCTGCGTCCCAATGAGTGTCTCAATGTCAGGGTCCCTGTAATTTTCTTGTCTGAGCAATAGCGCGTGCAACGAAACCGCGACGGAACCGGGCTTCTCGTTGCAGCTCATTCTAATTAGTAAATGTACCGGTGCAGATGAAACGTCGATAAAGAGTGAGAGAGAGGGGGGGGGTGAAAGGAACGGGTGAATTGTGCCGGCAGTGTTCTCGCGGCATCGAGTTGCGCGCACGATACCAGACGCGCGCGGCAGTCGTCACGCAGTTCATGCGACGTCGTTTCCACGGCGAGATTTCTCTAAAGTGGGGTTGATCGATTGCGGACTGTCTAGACGGTTCGTTTGAACGCGTTCGCGCACTTTTCAACGCCCCGATGCTAAATCGCGTCGTCGAAACAATTTGTTAGGCCTGTTGGCAGGTTCGAATTGTGTCTTTTTTCTTCCTGTTTTTTTTTTTGTTTTTGCAAATTGGCGCAGCTGGCAATAGAGATTGTCGCGCTGCGTTGTCCTTGAACGCTTAAGCCGATACAGACGAGCGTACGCGTCGCGACGGAAGTCAATACGCGTTGGGGGATGACCGATATATTCGCGTTCTGTTTACCCTCGCGTGTCTCGGTGCACCGTTCACGGCAAACCGTGCAATATGGAGGCGCGTTCGCTGAAAATATTTCATCGAATAGACCGTGTAAAGACGTGGGTGACGTGTTAAGGGAAATAATATTTGAAGGACGGGTGAACGTCGTTTTCTACTGTATTGTGCAATCTATTCGTTTTCTTAGTACTGGAACAAACTCGCTCTTTCGTGCCCCGAAATATCTTCTGCCCCGTAATTTCTAAACCGAGAGAAGTGACGTCTGCCTTGTTCCTCCGTTTTGACACATCTCGCGCTGCAATTTACCGCGGACCAATTGGTGCGCGCTCTTGTGAAGGGTAAGCAAACGCTCGAACACGAATAGGAGAAGAACGAGGAAAAAATACCGCGCGAAAGGTGTACATTAGCAATGTTTATCGCGTACCGCACGACGATACGGAATCACGAATTCCATCGTGCACTTTCTTGACGCACTCGCGTGCCTCTACTGGTCGATTCTTCAAAAGTGGTTCGTTAAAAGCTTCCCGCAAACGTGCCTAGCTGGGTGACCGGAAGCACCAAGAACTGGAAGCTCCGTTTCTCCCGGCAACTTTCGCGGAAATTGCTTATCTGCGCGCCAGCTTTCCACCTGTCCGTCTTCACCGCGGAAAAACCGTTTATCCCGCACTTTTCCCAAACGTTCGTGCTCCACCTCCGGCACGTAATCAAGGATCGACGTTTATCCTTGCGCACGTCCGAGCACACCGGTATTGGTCGTTAGCGTTCACGCTTTTCATTAGTCGTTTCTATGTCGCCGCCCTATTACCGCAGCACTTGCGATACAAACGGGGCGATGCGGGTATTACCACCGGATACAACGAACTTTATGCCACGGCATAATAAGGACGAAGTGTCGGCTTTATCCTCGTTCGGATATTTTTATAACGCTGCTTTTGCTCCTTCTTTGGAACTGAGGTTGGCCAGAGCTGAGCGTTGGTCGGACCTGAAATGAGAGCACGGTGGTTAATTATTTTTCGTTGGAACACTCGGGGCTGAAGATGTTTAAAAATTTAGAATAATGCACTTATACTTGTATTATTTACGACTGTTCGAAATAAATCTGAGGACACTGAGAAACTTGCGAAGCGTTTGCTGCGTGTTAGCCGGTTCGCTTTGAATTGAAACGAACAAACGGTACGTCGAAACAAGTAATCACACGGTTAAGGGATAAAGATGTTTTAAAGGAATAAACAGTGGTCAGCGTTTCGCTGTCCCGGCGGCTGTAAAATTGTTTACGGGATTGTATCTTTCGCTTCCACCATGGAACTTTCGTAGCGATGGAGCTTGCCAAGTAAATGCACAGCGGAACAAAGTGAAGCTGTATAGGAGTCTCTTGAAGCAGGAAGAAAGTTTTTGCATTACGTTCGGATTCTGGAATGATTCTATATCGTTGTATCGTGTAACGGTAAGGCGTACTTATGTGGAAACATCTAAACAACATCCACTGCCTGCGCGTGCAGATGTATGCAAAAATTATTCGATCTAAAATTTAACCGAATAAACTCGAAAGGAATTCTCTAGTAGTCATTTCTGTTAAGGCTTCTATATTTTGTACAGAAGTTCACGAGAATGCCAGAACGAGTGTAATAATCTTCTAAAAATAAAGAGTGTTAACATTTCTCTAAACATCAATTCAAATACGAAATAACATACTTACTTCGATAGCCAGGGGATTAAATAATTTAAAGAATAACCATTTGCTTGTTCAAACAAACTAAGTATGGATTAGAGTTCAAAATAAACAGTTCGATATAACTGCCAGCCAAATAAAACGATGCATTATTCAATTTACACGCGTGCATGCTTATAGCAGGGCATTGCATGAACGAAATATTTTCATCATTTTTCATTGCCCAAATAATCACACGAATTTTTAATGATCGTATTGTAAATAGTCAAGGGGCAAAAATAGCTGTCTAATCTTTTTCTTTGAATAATGCCCAAACTTTGCCATAGACATTACCAGTGCGCCAATACATGTGCACATAGAAAATTCGGCGCTGGAGTTGTTCGTTAGCGGAATGTCGAAGAGCGACGAAGGAGGCACGGAACAGGAAGAAGGGTAGTGTGGTTTCTTTAGTAGCGAGTGCCGTCCGATGGAAGCTTTGAGTCTCACAATAGGTCGGCTTCTTACTACGACAAGACGCCGGGCCGCACTTTCGAGTCTGCTTAATTAAACAAGATATCAGCGCGCGCCTTCAGGGCCTCTTGCGGGATCCTTTTCAATCCTTTCGTATCCTTCACCCCCTTTTCTCGCCCTTTTTCTTGCGGTGCCTCGTGCTTTCTTTCGCCCTTCACTACCGAACTCTTCAACTTCAACTCTTAGCCGGCCTTTCTACGTGTACGTTTCCTTAATGACGACTTCTTTCTGCGCCTCCGAATATTTTCCTCCGGATTTTACCCATTCCTTGAAGTTCAAGCTTAAAACCCCGCGTACTTTCCCTTCAATTTTGGGTACTGCAGCAATCGTCGTTCCGTACTTGCGCGCGTTTCAGCGCGAACGTTGATATTCCCTTTTGCTTTATAAAATTTCCGTACTTTTTTTGTCACGGTCCTTTTATTCGGGACTGTTTTTTTTTTAGGAACCTTTCGATATATCCGGATTAATTGGTTTTAATTAGACGGTGTTCTAACGCGTCTGTTCATCCAAGCGATAGTAACACGAGGAATTTGGATTAATGCCCCTCGAATCAGTGGTGCAATAAATCTGTGTTCAGTGTGTAAAAAGCAAATTTGGAAGAATAATTCGTTGATTGCACAGTTTCCAGGCTTCCGCCTGAAATCGCTGATTCCCGATAAAAGCATGGAACGAGAATGAAGTGTTGCGCGTAAATTACACGGCCGAGGTTCAACGCGTTAATTTATTACTGAATTACGTGTAATTTAAATGGTACGCGTCGATCGGGCACATGTGTGCACAGGTAGCCTAGGTCTAGGGTCCATTTGTGTAAACTGCTAGCGCTGCACAGATATAAAGCAGCTAATCTTTTTTTCTCAAATAGTTGCAAAACGATTTTTCGAAATGCAGAAACAGACTGAGGGATATCAGGTGGACGATCCGCGACATTCTATTTTTCTCCGTGTAATCAGCCTTTTTAAAAATCGAAGACTTGCATTGTAACAAAGATTACAGAATCGTATAAATAACATATTAGTATCACATCGAAATCGGTTTTGGTTCAATTTTGAAACGTAGCGATCGGGATTAACTCTGTATTAAATAAAGAAAATCATGAAACTATTATTCATATACTAATCACATGCAAATTTATTCTCCCAGATAATTATTTATATCCTGTCTCCATAATAATGGGATCAGCTCCCAATATTTCACCCACATTCACCGAACATTGATTTCAATTATATAGTCGTTGAAAATTCCTTCTCAATTTTCAAATAATGCATTATCGGCAATAAATCTTTTTATACTTTAATGAAGTTGATATATCATCCTGCATGCCGAATAGTTGAAAATATCTGTTTAAACTTCTCAACATTTTGTACGCCGCCACGTCGAAAATAAAACTTTGCTAATTGTTACCACGCGATGTAAATAGTTCGGTGTGGAGACCATAAACGATAACGTGCTTATTCATCCAAATGCTAACCTACCAATATCTCGCTTGCCCAGACTTTCGCGAACGAAAATGTTTGTTTAAACGGCTCAACTTTAATTAAATCGGTTCGAAGTAATTACACGTATATTATTCTAAAAGAGCGGCTTTGGCCAGCATGGAAATAACCATGCACCGAGTTGCAAGTTCTCCGACGACCTCCAATAGCGACGTGAAACTTCTGTAATGTAATATAAAGTAGCATTTAATATCATGAAACGGATATAACTATAAACGTCGTACACATTATACCGATGAAGTATTTCAATTCGCAATATTGTATTTTGTATCCGTGAATCGAGCCTACATTTTTATTAATATTGTACGATTTTTGGACCTCTGTAAGTATTTTTATATTGCAGCAAATATTTCGGATAGACCGTGTAAATGAAAAGTTTATAGAAATCGTTAGAAACAAGGAGAAATAAGTTTGATTAATTTAAAGGAAATATGATTGCACGTGTTCCTCTAATATTATTTAGCGCAAGAAATTCGCTATTACTTTCATTACAATAATGGGAATATTTCAAACGAGCAACTAAATTAAAACGTTTTGTATTATCATGAATGCAGGCTGACCTGGGTGGCGAGCAACTTTCTGCAGCATACTTGGTGAGTCACTTAAGGTTATGGAAGTCTCGTTATGAATTTGTCCTTACATTTTATAAAGTCACAACAAATGTAAAATATTACAGGCACATTCCTATTTAGTATATCCTCTTTATCTTCTGTTTTTAATTTTGATTGTTTTCCTGTCTGTTTTTAATTAGACTGTGTAATTATAGTGACTGTTGGCCAGCACTCGCAGAAAATATATTTTACTTTACTTATGTTCTAGTTCTACTCTCATTTACCCTCTGGTTGAATTATTTGGTCATTTTATTATGAAAAACAAATTGCTAGTAGATACTATCCCCTCGATTTTGTCTTGATCATCACTTCTGTAACTCAAAAAAACTACACCCCCCGCAATACGTTTTTCTGCTGTATCATTCGAAATATTATCCCCATTAATTAGCATAGTTTAAGTAATGAATTGTACCGTAGAATTTGAATTCCGTTATAGAAGGTCCCGCAACATTAAAAACGTATTACAAAAGTAGACGATTCCTTGCATGAAGTAAGACGAACATGCGCAAGCGTGTCAGAAACAAAAATTTTATAGTTCTACGAGTCCTAGTTAAATACACGAAATTGTGCAAATGCTTGAGAAAAACACACCTGTTAACCAATTTATGGTGGTATTATGAAGTTCATTTAGAGAAGGAGAAAGGTTTCATGGAACACACAGTATGCATTTGTATCCAGTAACTGAAACGTCTTTTATTAATAACTATTTTTATTGAAAATATCAGTTCATTACTCCATATTCTACTTGTATAATAGTCACGATGTATATTTCCGTAGTTGAACCTACGGAACAAGCATGAATGGGTGCACATTAATAAAAAGAATAATATAAATCCTGAGCAATGATATTTATTTTCAACACTGTTCGAAAGCCATCAAGTTATCCAGAAAAATAAACGCTTGAAATATGTCGAAATATAAGTAATCCTCGTCAATTTATTGAGAATGAAATGCAAGGAAATCTTACCTAAACTGTGGATGCATACATATAGACGTTGGAACGAAACGTGGAAGAAATCTAAAGTGTCTCACTCGGGCAACCCTCGTGATGAAATACTCGTCCATCGGAATCGACTCTGTGAGCTACTTGTCGCGGTCGGACTTGGTAAATTTGCATGAAATATAACCGCACAGTCATGAAATACACCTTCCACGGGGCGTAAAGCATTTTGACGAGAGCCGTACCCCTTTTCGTGACTGCGCCGTTTCATTTGCATCGAACAATATAACCCGAACGATTCTTTATCAGTTGAGGAAACGGTCGCGCGTATGTGATATCGGAACGGGGCAGGTTTCAACAAGTAAAGTAATATTCCGGCGATACTGAAAAAGTTTGCTTGCCACTTCGGAAGTGCACGTACATATTTCACAGTTATCGGGGGTCTGGCCGTGACTAAAATGTGCAAACAGAATGGACCGCGGCGCAAAGATACGTGTATAAAATATTCAATGGTACAAAGAACGTAAGGATGACAATGGAAGGAAAATATTAGATGTCAAGATAGGTCAGTTACTTTTCCAACAGAATTCTTCGCCGAACGTGTAAAAGAAAGAAAAATACGAAAGAAGAATAACACCGTCCTACATATGTATGAATGAAAATATTAAATTTGTAGGTAAAAAAAATAGCTGGGACATTTGGTACTTTCTTTATTTTCACCCTCAGGTAGTATCGTATACAGGGATAAGGGAAGAATAGTTTTACGATATTACGCCAGTGCATTTCAGTGGTTAGAATAGAATGGTAATTGGGTGATATTTACAAATTTATTAAGAATAAAAGAAATTGTGTGACATGATAGATAAAGAGAATAATAAATACTGAATCGAATCTTGAAAATTACTTACCCTCGTGTCCGTAATTAAAATATTTATCGTTGTTTTATAATTGGATTACCTGTGTCTCCATATCGTTCCGCTGACCGCATCTATTGACCTGTACTACTTGAAAATACATTTGCTAATATCCATTGCCCTATACTACTTCACAGGTATCCGACTAATATAATCGATTTATGTTGCGCGTAAAAAATATTCTCTCCATGTCAATCACCCGTAGTATCCGAAACAATTGATCTGACCATGCGCGGGCCTATACTACTTAACGTATTCACCTCGCGCTGCTCTTCCCCTAATATAGAAATAACTACAATTAATGATACGTGGAAGAGTACACCATTCTTTGCTTATGTTCGAAACAGATTATATTTAAATTTAATTTATGTGTTATCTTATTTTAATGTTATTAAAACAAACCATTCATGAATGATAAATAACGAAATGATGTTTTAAAAAGGAAATAGAGTTCCCGAGTGAAGAATATGTTTCTCCGACTACTCTTCTGCAGCTTTGTTATCTATTATTTATCTGTTTACAACATTAGTCTGCTTAAAACAAGAGAAAACCTTCGGTCCGCGTTATTCTTGAATGAAATACAATGGTACGGTTCAATAAGGATCGGATCCAAGCTTAATACGTATTTTAACACGTAGAGTTCCGTGCCACCACGTCGACAATTTTCCACCCTGCGTGTCAACGTCACATGGCCTAACTCGTCGTCTGTCTCGCGAGACATTAACGCGAACCGTCGCGACGCCACGTCGTAGATTCGAGTTTTATTAGGTAGTTACGATATACCGACATAGTCCTCGACGTCTACGTAGTTTCGGTGACGTTTGCAGAGATTACCCCCATCCTTTTAGTAAACAGATACCACTGCCACGCTTTACCCACATATTCTGCCTTCTTCGTAACTCGTCCACCTTACATTACATGTGATATTTGTAATGCTAAACACGACAGGAGTTCATTATTTTTTTTAACCCCTATTTTATCATTAAGTAAGGCAGATTGTTAATTAATCGATTAGCTAATACAGGGTTTTGAAGATGTATTTTTCTTATGAACCTATTTTGCACTTTGAGCCAAAGCCAAATACTTATTGAGGGTATAACTTATCTCTTATGTGAAAATGGCAAACCTTGAAGCACTAAACTTACTTATGCAGTATTTGGGGGAAAAAGGGTTATCCTGGCCATGAACTAGAATATATTGGATATGCGTCGTGGACATTGCACAATATTGTTCGCCTTTGTTTACTGGACACTTCATCACTTTGCGGAATAAAATGTTTCTGCGTTATGTGAGTTGCCCGCATTCATACAATAATCGATTTCATGAATAATATTTTTATCATTTAATGTTAAATTTGTGCAGATAATTTCAAGTAAATAAGATGGAATTTTATGGCGGTGTACTACGTCGTTTGGTGGATTTAATAAAGATAAGCAGGCAATAGGGGGACATTTTATATTCACCTGCAATTTCAACTACAATTTACAGCATTGTCGCAACACCGCCATGGGGTTCATGGAAGCCACAGATTTCTTTGGCGCAAAACGCTTTTACCTGAGTGGCATGTCGAGGCTCGTGACTAGAATTTCCTTGCAATACCTGGCTGGGATATCGAAGGACATGCATTTCGTGCGGTCGCCGCTTTTGTAATTTTGAACTAGATGCCACGTGCCGCGAATAGCGTGTTTTGTTGAGAAAATTTCCGTTTAATGACTTGAATGTATTGGCCGAAACACAATTGCGAATCCAAATTTCTCATCAATCATTACGGGGATATTATATTACAATTTTCATCATCGACGTTAAATTTTGCAGATTATTTTCCCGTATTCCTTTATTCCACGTATTTTATTTGTCACTTCAGTTTAAGGGTAGATATCTTTTGCACGGGTGGACGGTTTCGCCAATTGCAAACGAGTAATACTGAAATTTAGTCGAATGTGTGCCCCGTTAAACGCTCTTTGGACAGTAATCGGAATTAAATTGTACAGCCGTTTGCGCAGGTTTCCGCTCCAAAATATATTAGTCTACTTCGTGGCTAAGAATGAAATAATAATATAATTCTTGCCGCACACATTACCAATAATATAATATTTAAGCGATAATTGCATTCGAGAGATAGTTGAATACACATCATTATCAAATTTAAATATAATACTGAACAGAATGTCACCAATTCCTTAAAGGACTGTCTGTTTGCCACGAGATTCGCAACAATATATGGAAGACGTATTGATGTTTCCTGTTTCGCTGTGCACTTAATTTATTACGCGAAAATCAGCTCTTCGACGTTAGCGGCCACGCGAAAGAAGGAATTTTCTTACGATGTGAAAACTTTCCGCCGGTTCAGTACGTGAGGGGTATGTTAACTGTACTTATTGGTTAACTTCTGAACCTATAGAGATTGAATGGAAAAAGGGTAGACGGGAATAGATCAATACTTTTCCAACTCGGTAACAGAACTTTTTGAAAAGTTTATGAACCCGTCAATTTACCGCCCCGTAAGTCAAATTCAACAGGCTGAATAGACCTCCTAACCAAGTGCAGAAGGAATTTTAAGTTGTCTATCATCCCCGTACCATTAAACTAACACGCCCATAAATACTCAAGGCTGTAAAATATGGCAAGATTCTTAGCCGGAACTTATTCCTGCAATGGGCGACGAAGTATGTAATAACAAAAAATTCTGTCTGCCATTAAACAAAATTTATAAAAATTTCGTTTGTTATCCTGTCAAGGTTTCATTTAAATAAAACTGTGCTGCAAGCGTCCCGCGAGTGGTCGAAAATATTCAAGGTGTGGTTCGAAAGCATATCCATCGAAATGCAGCACAAGAGGCGCAGAAATGTTTTTTAGTAGACCGCGTATTTTTGGAGCGACACGTCGTACCGAATATCGAAGCAGAAAAGAGAAAAAAAAACGTCGAAATAACTTGGCCAATAAGCGACACTAGCTCGTCGAAGTACGGCTATAAACCGAACCTATATGAAAAATCAGCCGCAGGTGAACGGTTATCCGTTGAACCTTAAAAATATATGTTCACCCTCTTTATGATCCCCTACCTTCATACTTCGATTTTTATTATACCCTATTCGTTTAACTCCATTTCTATAGCTAATCCTTTTAGCGAGTGTTATGCAGCCAAAGTTATCGTCTGGTGGAAAAATAACTTTGAACAATATATACACTATGCAGGTTACGTACTATTACAATATTATAATACGTTACTGAAGGTCCGGTTAAAGATCAATTTTTCCGCCTGCATAAATCCGTTTCTCATTTTTTCAAGGAAAATCGGTTGAGTGATTATTATAGTGTACTCTGTAATCGTAAACAATATCAAGCACGTTCCGCTTTTTCTCTTTTTCACTTATATTATACTTACCATTAATCACGCTTAATTGCACTATCGCGTACCAAGTTCCTATTCGTATCGTTGAAACGAAACGGAGTATTAAATATTTTATTTTAATATAGATTCATGTGTGTACGCAGAATTATCATCATCAAATTCTGATTTTCATTGATACGTTTCTCGCTGTGCCTCGGCTATCCGAGTTTCAACAGTAACAAGCTTCGCCATTGGTTTAAAACGTTCACTTTCTCTCTGTCTGAACCATTTGAAGCGCTAAGGTAAAAGTCAACACGGAACCAGTAAACAGGGAACAATGGCCGTAAATTCTCAGCTTTGTCTCTTGGAATTATTCAGCTTTAGAGATTGTACCTTTGCCGCTGCATTCGCGAAGTTCGGCCTGTGAACGCAAACAAATGGTTTTAATCCGTTTAACATAAATGCGTCGCGGTTTAATTGAATCTCATCGTCAGCCGCGAGATAATAGCCCTCGCGTTCATAAAAATCGTTATGAGTATACCTGTCGCATCTGACAATGTTACAGTTAACAATTAGAGGTAACTGTCCAACGCTGCTGACAGTTACTTGTTGGACAGTTACAGTTCTAAGATTTGATTGTCATGTGCTAGATCAGTTTATATTTATTTGGTAAAGCATCGCGTATTAAAAAGATTGTCCGTGACATACATTGAAAGACACCTTATTCAGTATTAATTACCATAATTATTAATATATCAATATTTCAATTAATTTGGTTCCTCGGTTGTTTATACTTTTCTCCACGTTTTTATCATTGCTCCTATTGTTAGCATTCTTTTAAGCCGCACGCTTTATTCAGAAGATAATGCCAGGCATTCAGTGGTACTGTTTGATTTATTTATTTAAAAGTACAATAATAATTCATGAAATGTGGTCTATGTTACTATGGGTTTATTTCTGAGAGGCGAGCCGGCTATTAGAAAAGCCAAAGAGGAATGGTATCTTCAAAGCGGGGAAAAGTAAACCATTTTTCATTACTATTTACCGGGATTAACGATATGTCACGAATTTAGGTTCAGCGTCTGCAACCATAAACTTTCTTGTCGCCGAAACTTTTTACTTACCCCTCGGATAATACTTCACACATATCTTGTAGTTGTAGTATTTATGAAACAACATGAATGTGATTTAACAACCACAGTTTCATAATATCTAATTATTGTACCTTCGAATGAAGCTGTTCTATTTTTTACTAAACTTTCAATATTAATAAATACAACTCAAAACAGTGTCACCTTTTTCCGATAAATACTGTGCAATAATTTATTACTAAATTCGACACTCCGGAAAATTACGAGTTGATCAATCGAGGTTCTACTTATCTCCAATGTTTGAAACATGTTAAAATCTAACACTGATCTAAGTAGCTCACTACATATGGTAATATTTCCGTGTGAAAATATAGTTCAGCACTATTCGTAGATTAATTATTTATCGGGAAAATGTGTAACTTACTATTTCGGTCGAAGTAAGCTAGACACCGAACATTTTATCAATCGTAGTGCAATGATAATTCCCCGATCTACGTAAAAATAACGAAGAAATAAATACTTCCAGTACTATAGAGATTAACAATTGCCTTTAAAATATCATAGCGTTTCTGTTTTCCTACTTGGCGTACGCGGATAGTTCATTATATACCTACCGTTTATTGTATATTGGACCACTGCGAGGGAGAAATTAACTGTTTGAAATTGTCCTTCCAGAAGGACGATCTTGGTAAATACTTGAAACACTTTGCTCGAAGTTGCCGCAGCCAAAATACTCCGACTTCCATCTTAATTATTCGACTAATGTCGTTCGGAATGCCATGCCGCCTTCTTGTTCTCATTGCGTTCTCCAAATACGCAGTACTTGAATAGTTTCGGCGAAAAATATTTCAGTTCCATTGTAGTCGGCAGCAGTTCGTCATGCCATAAATAATGCCGTCTTAATTTACGGAGAATGACGCCCGAAAGTACTCTTTTATTTACTTCATTTGAAAAAGAAAAATTATGTACTTCGATTTGTTCTGAATTTTTACACAGAATCAATTTGTATAATTAACAAAACAATCGTTCAAAACGATTCAATTGAAAGTATCAACAAAATAGAACATTGATCGTTATTTTATTAAGTACTGTTTTCAAGCGATGTTTGGGGTAATTTAAATTCTATTTTAAAACAATATTTGTGGTAGTTTGAAAAATAGTTTCCCTCGCTCCGACGTAAAGGGATCGAAATATCATAGCGAAGGTTAACGTGTATCGTGTAATCATTATAGTATCGCACTTTTGGTTGCTGCACGTACGATTGAAAAATTAGACGAGCGATTAGTCGAACGATGTTGAATAAAGTCACCGCTCGATTGCACGATCGAGAGAACCGTCGACCATTTCGATGCACAAGTCGGATTTATCGCCCAATCCGATCAGAAGAGAAATCTGTAACGGAAAATGGATCATGGCACGTGTGAATCATTTAATGGTCGAGCGGAGTGTGCAGAAATTTATATTGGCACGAGCTCGCGTGGATCTAGAACAGACTGTAGTGAAATGTGATAGGTCTAATAGGGAGGTGGCTTTCCGATTCCATCTATCATAAGGATAGGCTATGCACGTGGGATCGTTTTACACATGAAAATAGATTTTACAAACGATTTTAGAATCCAATCATTGTTCAAACGTGAATGCAAATGCGAAAACGGGAGAAGCATTATTTTCGTGGGAACGTCAAGTGATTTCGTACCCTTTTGTTTTGAATTTATAGGTGGATACGCCGGACAGTGTGTTGCAAAGCGGATTGGGCCTGGGACCAGATATGGGGCACACGATTTTGCGTTCTATGGTGGATCCGAGGGATTACGAACGATTGAGATATTTGCAAATGAACGGCGGTCACCAGACCAGCTTCGAAGAGACTATACACAGGGTAAGATTACAACGTTCAATGGGATTAATTGATGAAAGCGAGGGCAACGCACAAGCAACGACAGATCAAGGGAATTGCGTCAGCAAAATTTGTAACTCTGTGTAAATGTATTTTTCAAATATATGCAGATAGTAATTCGATTTCGAAACAATACAAGTTTGAAAATTGTGAGACTTCTTATGTTGGCGGACATTGCCACTGTGTTATAAACGAAGATTGTAATTATTTCCTGTTTTTTCTCTCTATTTATTAACCATTCCAGCAGTTCGCATTGACAAAGAGAACGAACAGATCCTAACAAAAGAGCTAGCTGATTATTCATTGATTTTTCGTGCATCATATCTGGATGCGTTCCGGTCAAATATTCGTACATTACTTTTAAATCGTAGGTTGACGGAATTTACATAAATCAAAATCTCGATGGCTTTCTATTTTTCAGTTGAAAGTTCAAGAGGCGCTAAGGAAGAAGGAGCGATTTCGCATAGAACACGAGGGGGTAAGTGCAATTCAAATTAAACTTAAGCCATCCCATTTTTTGTTTCAATTTACTAATGAAATTGTATTTACACGAACGCGAAAGGAGGAGAGATAAGAGGGTACATTTAAAAAAAGGAATTTAGTGAACGAGAGCGATGAAGCGTGATCAATTTCATGGTTTATTTCGTCAATTAAAAATATGAAGCTTTAATGCAACACTTGGTACAAGTACTTTGCCTGAAATGTAAAGTTGACTCTTATCCTTTATCAGCCTAAAAGGAAATATTCCTCGAGTTAAATTGATGAATAAAACAAATATTCTTAATACTTGCAATTTCTATAACAATACAACCCCTCGTCACTTTGGACCAACGATGCATATCAATTAAGGCAATCATATTACGAATAAAAGTGCACATAAAAAACGGAAGGACGAACAATTATTACAGTACCCACTGATTACTAGTCCACGTACGAACATCAGATACGCAGTATCACAAGAATTATTTGTTGCACAAGTTGCTGCATTGTATCGTGTACATTGCCAATCATTTTATCCAGTACCGGCAGAAAGTTCTTCGCGAAACAACAAACGATAACAATCGATCGTTGTACTCGCAAAGCCGCGCGTCCCTCCACTCTTCATATCCCGATCAAAGATTCGCGAATACCCCGAAAGGGGGAAAACTTTCCTTATCGTGCACGATAATCGCAATGGGAAGAGAAGCTATCACGATTAAACCAACCTGTGCCACGGCCCGTTTATTTCCCGTCTTCAATTTCGTTGTGCGTTCCTCGGATCATCGGAAACCGCTGCCTCGTCGTTGAACCAATATTGGTCCTGGAGGCCAATGGTTTCATCCGATACAAAGTTCCTCCTGCTTCCCCAACCCTCCGATCCAATGTTCGAGGAAATTCTCACAGTACGAAATTTGCATGCGTGCGCTATTACCTTCCTCCACCTCTTCCTTCCTTCGTCCTTTCTTTTTCCATCATTTCTTGATGTTATTCCCCCTTTCGCTCGCCCTCGCCCGCTTCGCCTCTTCCCCCGTTCGCCGAGTATCCGTCTTACGCCAACTCGATACCTCTCATTATGCAAAATGGCCGGATCGGGCGATATGATCATAATCGTCGGTGTGTACAGCGATGTTGCGACGTGAATTTTTTATACGCGATCGGGAAAGTATGAGCGGGTCTCGCGTCATACTCCCCTGGGTTGTTCCATCTCGCGCAGCCCCCCTTCGCCATTTCACGCGTGCAGGCACTTTGAATTCGCGTTACTACGGCTGTCCAGACAATCTGACCAAAAACCTTGTGCAATGTGCCCACGCTGAGAGGCGTGCAAGTGTGCACATGCTGACTATCGGAACGTTAAAGTAACTCGTCGAAAGTTTTCTGAAGGGAATGCCAAGTTGAACGGGAGTTTAATAAAAAAGAGAAAAGAGCAGAAATGAACAGCATTGTGATAGGTGATCCCCAGATTCCTGAAAGCGCCAATTCACCCCTGCACTATCTAAGTGAGATGAACGAAAGACGCGCGGAGAGAAGCAAAAACTCGTAAAGCTGCTCACGGATGGCTAGATGGAAGCGGAAATGGTACATTTGAAGTTTGCGGAAAGGACTGGCCAAGATTTGGAACGAGCTTCGTGCTGGGGCGGACCAATCATTCGCGGATCATCCGCGATTATTTGACAGAAGTTTCTGGGTTGCCCCGTAATGGCATAGTTTGCCGTCCAATTCGGTGCCGAAAATTCAGCTTTAAATCTGCCGAAATACCGTAACCGTGGCAGCCGGACTTTCCTCTTAACCGTGGCGTTGCTTGGCGAAATCGAATTAACGGACAGAATGAAATAAAGCTTTTCGTCGATGACATTAAATACGTAATAGAACTGTAGAGGTTCAACGTCATGAACTTACTGAAATTTGTTTCAGTTACAATAATCCGTGGCTTCGTTGAGCTCTTATTCGACTTATTACCTTACGAGCTGCATCCAAATCTTATTGACGCATGTACCAACGCCCACCGGATAAAATCAACGAACGCAGGAAACGGCACGATGAATAATAAAATTTTACAAACGTACCCTATCCACAGAAACGCGATGGAACTTCCGGTAACCGAACATCTTCCGTCCAAGTATTCCAACCGTATCCCCAGCAATCGATGGAGTGTATTCTCTTCAACGATTATATAAGTTTTGCGTTCCCGTTTCTTTTACTACCGAACCGACACCGACATAATATTTCTATTCTTCTTACAACAATCAAAGTGTACACCCCTTTATACCGCTCTCGCGTAAAACAGACACGTGGCCCTGCCAGAGGTGTTACGCACGTGTAATGGCATAAAAGCGAAAATACGCGTTACCGATTTACCAAACGCGGCGAGAGTTGTTCCAGTAAACTGTGAAACAGCGAAACGGGCGACATTAAAAGCGGAAGCATGTAGATCGTTGAAATGTTTATTCGACGAGAAAACAGCATACGACACACGGAAAGGACGATAAACATGGCGCGCTGTCGTTCCATCGAAAAAGAACTACGATCGTTCTCAACGCGGAGAGATCGTCTCGCAAGAAATACCGTTATTCATGCCTGTCCGTTCATTCCGCATGCCGGTAGATTCTGCGGGCGCATTGTTGCACCGTTAAACGGGCAACTGTTCGCGAGGGGGTCGCCGAATACGCTGAACAAGGCCCCGCGCAGCGGAGAAAGGACGAAAAGGGGGTGGCCGTCGTGCGCAAAGTGTATGGCAAATGGGAGCCGGGTTTCGAATTTTAATTACCGCGAAACTGGCGATTCCGTGGGCGCATATGCGAGGATCCCGGCTTGCCCTTTCAGGAAATTTAAGAGGGTGAAAGGGGTCTCCCCAGAAATTGTCCGAAAACTGCCGTCTCTTGGCCGTAGGCTAGTCAGACAGGCAGAAAAAGACAGGAAGAAATAAAGCGGAGAGTTTCCTTTGAGGCCTGCGAGCAATATGGAAATAAAGGTCGGTATCCGTGTAAAAGTTTTAGTGTCACTTCTACCTTCGTAGGTTTACCGCTCCCCGGGGAGGACCTTCTTTCTTCCATCCCGGTTCCCCACCTTTTATTTTCCACGTCGACCGGTTGACTTCTCCTTTGCCGCACGAGGAACTGCCGGATAATCCCGTGGGCGACCTCGTCAACTATCCTCGTCATCGTCCTTTCGTTCCTCCTCGTCCTGCCCTTGGCTTATCCGCAGCACGTGCGATTAATATAATATCGTTGGTCCGCAATAGTGGGACTTTTGTGCAAATCTTTTCCGTATCGTTTCCTTTTTTCTCTTTTCTTTGGTCGAGCGTTTCGTCGGGAGAAATGAACGACGAATCGGGGTAGAATCTAGGAAATAATAATACCGCGTGGACGAGTTCTAGTGCGATAATCGTAAGCAGATAGAACCGTATGGCCGATGAAACTTATGGATGGGGATCTATTATTTTAGTGAAGTTTAAGCAGTGTTTGTATTGTGTGGTTCTTGTAGGCTCTAATACTGCGAATATATTTATTTGCCATAGCTGATATTATACACCCCAAGGTCCAATTAATCAAATGCACTTAATTATTGCAACTCGGATATTATAGCCACGACGATATTCACGTAGACAGATTAAAACGAAACACTTTGTATACTATTTCTGATATAATGAAATCACCTAAATAAACCACCTGCAATACGTCTCCAAGATAAAATGGTATTCCTTCATTTTACTATGATACTATTCACTATAATATTACATGTTTCTTTATTATTATTATTATTATTATGCTGCATTCATTTCTGTATAATAACAGTGATTACCACTGTTATCGAATAAGTAATCACACCACTAAAATCAGCTGCCATAACAATACAATTTCTCGAACACCTTAAACACAGAATTTATAATATGAACATTTAAACATTCCAACCGAGGAATCTTCCCTTTTCACATTCTTTCTGATGACGCTTCGCAATACATTTAACGGCCAACAGTCTGAATTATACATGCCATTATATCATTTTAATAACATCGTCGCTAATATTTTAGTTTTACTTAGTTTCATTTGAGTGCATCGTCATCCGGCAAAAGAGTATAACCATCATTACCATCGTGAAGTGATTAAAATATTCACGGTGGTCTCACTCACCGGATATCTCCGATTATTCTTGGCGGCCCTCTGATGTCGGTTCACTGTTGCGGTCATCGCATTATACAGGGTGTACGCCAGGTTTGCGTATATAATTTACCAAGGTGTTCCGCAACAAAAAGTAAGGCGAACATTTCATAGAAATTTAGGCCTACAAAATACGTCTGCAAAAAAATTATAACGAAACAGAAATGGAGCACGAGAGAAAATATACTGCTCGTATATTTTCGTTTCGAAAATGTCGTCCATTTTTATCAATAGAAATCTGACATACACGTAGGAACTTACGCGTTAAATTGAATTTATGTCCGCCTAAATTGCAACGATTCCAAATTCCAAATTGATTCATTCTTGACAGATGTAAATACATATAAAACACACATGGGCACCGATAAATATTGTCACATTCAATTATCCTTCTTTTTTTTTATAACTCTGTCATAAAACATATGGAGCTTTGTCTCTATCGAATTTTCCACTTTCCCTTCACAGCAAAGTACACTGACAAAATTTTTATGAAAACCTGGGAATATAATATTACTGCATACACCAATTAAATCTAAACAAATTTTACTCGTTGAACGATTCTCTTCGCCACAATACTACCACTCTAATATATTGTCAGTCATTTGCCAAGCATCTCCGTCGATTAAATACACGCAAATAAATTTCAAATCCTCCAACGATTGCCCGAACAAATGTCCTGGAGGCTTGAACATCACTGCTAGGCGTGTCGTGCCGAATTAACGTATGCTTTAATCGCCTAGTCGAATGAAGATTCATTCACGCCCTCATTATTGTTCTGCTTCAGATACTGAGGGACATCCGGCAGGGTTTAATGCAGCTTGGTCGGGACGAACGGGTTCAGCTCCCTGGAGGTGAGTACATCAAGGAGTGTAACCTCTAGCTAGTTGCCGCCTTGTCTCTCTACAACTTACAACCAGTCTCCATGAAACCAGCCAGACCACGTCCTTCCTATATTGCCCGTGTGCGCGTGCCCCCTCTGTCAGTGCGAACGAGTGTGCACACTCTCTTACCTTGGACAAAACGTGCACGTGCCAGCCGACCTGAGAATCGACTCCCAAATGCCTGACACTTCGAACGTTTCTTCGCACCCCCCAGAGGCTCATTTCGAGCATTCGCTCTCCGATGGCTGCTTTCGTACTCTTTTCCTTTTTTTTTTTCTTTTTTCTTTTTCTTCCTTGCGCCACGAGAAATCTTGCCGCGCTGAAACGACATTCGCTCCGCGGACAAAAATTTCTTAACCGGAGGGAAATTTTCGAGAAACGCGTTCCGCCCGCTCGGTGACGTTTCACGCGAAGCCACCGGAGAGCAAAGGTAGCGCCAGACTCGTGATGCACCCTTGCGAAGGTTAAGATTTCTCGTCGAACTCGGAGGGGGTTGGCCGCGTTACTTGCGTTTCAGTTTTTCCTTGCCTCGCTTAATGGCGTCAGCGTGTTGTGCGATGCGTCGAATTTCGAATTTTCGAGGAATTATTACATTGATGATAAATAAATGTACTGCTATAGCGAACATCGAAGAGACGAATTTTAGGAACTGGCCCGTGAAATTTTGCATCCTGATGCAATAACTGTTGCGATATTGGTTAAAATTCAACGATCTGATCGTCGTGTTTAATTAAATTAATCCTTCGTCAGTAAACATTTAAATAATACTCGACGTATAAAATATGACTCGAAATTCAAACAATCTCTTATTCTTGTCCCCCTTCATACCGCTGCGTTCGTGTTCACTCAGAGATTATGATTTCTCTCTATTTCAAGTCCCACAAATATAAGTGACAATATAATTCGAGATTAGTCACGCGAACAACAAATCGTCAATTCGCCCCCGCTTCAAATACACGCGCGATCATTCGATAAACAGGTCGATTCAATGGGACTGACAATCGCTAATAAAATAAGATTTCTGAAATTGTTTCGGAAATTGTTTGATCAGCTGCGGAAGATATAAAAAAAGTTGCCTCGTCCGTTGCGGTATAGGGGGTGTGTGTCGTAAAGAGGATCGAATAAAGTGTTAAGAGTAATGTTTCAGGCTCCCTTTAAATTTCGTACCACCGATTTATCACTGACTCGGCGGTTTTATTTGCGATTGCGCCGTCGACAAAGGCAATAGGCCGCTTGCTACGAAGCCCCTTCTATGTGCTGGCTAATCTCGTTATCGTCAACAGCCGTCGACTGCTTTCTCCGCGGCTCCCTTTTCTGATCCCCTCGTTTTTTCCCCTCCCTCCCTCTCTCTCTCCCTCCCTCTCTCTCTCCCTCCCTCTCTCTCTCCCTCCCTCTCTCTCGCTCTCTCTCTCTCTCTTTCGCCCACACGCACGTGCATGATCCTCAGACGCTTGATTTCGCTCAGTCTTTCGCACCTGCGCCACTCGAGGTCTTCTTGCGTCTCGAATTACCTTGCATTAGCACCGTGCTACATTTCGCAACAGCAAATGGCGAACGTTCTTCCTATTTCGAACAATTTCGATGTGCGAAAATATATAGGGTTGCTCGATTGAACTGACAACAAGCTTCTAGGGGAAGGAATGAAGGCAAATGTTATTTTTATTTACGAGTGTTTGATCTTCTTGTTAGCGGTGACTGTACTTTTTGGCGCAGTCTAGAAAGTATTTTAGAAATTGTATATTTAACGCGTTGAAGTAGATGCGCGTGATTGCATAGATTGTCGAACGAAGGAACTACTTATTTCGTTGATTGCAAGTTTTCGAACGATTTATTTTCCTTTTTCCTTTTATATTCGTCTGTGCCACGTTTTCTTGCATGCGTGAACTTACAATTAGATGGAATGCCTGTGCTAATATCCTGGTTGTTTACGTTTAGAAAAAAGGCGTACGGTTTTTAAGATGCAGAATTGAATATGTTTCGTTGACTTTCAGTTATCAAGAATTATGTAACAGCTAGAACCTATGAACCTATTAAGCGATAGGGAAATCTGTTCTCAAAACTGTCAGAATGCTTGCGGCTGACACTGCAATTTCTTTCAGATTACGTACGAATATTCTTTCGAGTTTAGATTTTATCTGTTGAATACGATTGGTGTAAAAATTATGTGAACGTTTATGCATGTTGGATAGTTCAATGGCAAACAAGTGTATGGATAATAAAATAACTTGTAGCTGTGTATTCGATTTCTGTGCATGAAACTTCACATGTGACAAAATTCTGTTCTCCGCATACCATCACATACCGAACACGTGTAGACGAATCAAATAATAGCGTAATTAAGTACATCACATGCAATAACTTTGCACCATTCCACCTCTTTATTGTATTATTAAGAATTAAGCTGTAGAATGTCCACGTATCGAAAAGTAAAATAATCAATATTTTGTTCAAAATTGTTAAACACCTGAATTCGTATAGCTTCCGTTTCAATGATATACGTATATTGAAAGTCTCGTTAAATCATAGAACAAATATTGGCGCCGCGATATTCGATGAAATATAATAATTCAAACGCACTAATATTTGCGTGTCAAAATTCGGAATTCTTGCTTAACGTGTAATCGAAAACGATATCTCAATTCGCTTGCCAGGCAATATTTCCGGGAGAACGTGAATTCTTCCGGTGAAAAATTTCGAGGAACCTGAAATGAAATAATCACATGAAGACAAAAATGAATAACTTATTCTCATTCAACATTACACG